>JALAZF010000041.1:6450000-7700000 GCA_022829125.1 Lathyrus tuberosus | reverse complement strand
AGTTTCTTCCAAATACTCGAACTTTCCTGGAATGATCTCTTCTCTGTAAATTGCATTTCTTGAACTTCTCTTGGTTTGGGGACCCACAGGCTTCCTAAAAGCATCCCCGCCTCCTCTTGGGCTTTGTACAAGGACCCTTCGGCTTCTTAGAAGTTCTCATGCCTTCTCTTGGGCTTAATACAAGGACCCTAACGACCTCTTAAAGGTATAAGACAGAACTTAGTCATCCTTTGCTAGAGCAGTCTTTCCAGTGTCAAACCTCTGGCCACTTTAGGGTTGATTCTCATCCCTTAAGGCCCTTGCCCTCTTTTGGGCATCCTACAAAAGATAAAACTCTTCACCGGTAGATTTGGACAGTCTAAAACCCCTTTTGAGTCTCAAAGACATTCTCAAGTCCCTTTCAAACATAGGAAAAAACACCGATCACTCTGGATAAATCTCCAGCAGAAACCAGGTCTTTCTCATGAGAGTTCCCCATCCTTGGACCTCTCTATGGATCTAATCCTCAGCAGTAAGATAACCTCCTTTTAGGCTTTGTATAATGATCATTTCCTCAGAAAAGTCAGCATCCTCTTGGGCTTTGTACAATGATCCTCCCCCAGCGGAGCTAACCTTTTCAGACTCTCTTGTTGAGTCAAATCACTCTTCAGACTCTCTTGTTGAGTCAATCACTTCTCAGACTCTCTTGTTGAGTCAACCCTTTTTCAGACTCTCTTGTTGAGTCCATCACTTTTCAAGACTCTCTTGTTGGGTCAATCTCCTTTTAGCCTCCATCTCGAGTTTTGTACGAGACATCAAATCACTCTCTTGTTGAGTATAAAAGACTCTATTGTTGAGTCAATTCCTTTAGCCTCCGTCTTGGGCTTTGTACAAGACATATAAAAGCACTCTCTTGTTGAGACAAACTCATTTCAGCCTCCGTTTTGGGCTTTGTACAAGACACATATAAACCTCCCCAACAGAGTCAAAAATCCCTTTTAGCCTCAATCTTGGGCTTTGTACAAGACAGAAAGTACATTTTCCTCGGAAAAGTCAAACTGTTAGCCTCCTCTTAGGCTTCATATAATGATATCCCCAAAGAGTCAGTCTCTTTTAGCCTCCGTCTTGGGCTTTGTACAAGACACCTATATATCCACTCTCTTGTTGAGTCAGTCTCATACAACCTCCTCTTAAGCTTTGTGTAAGGACTTCCCTAGTGGAGTCAATCAACCTCTTAGCTTCAACCTTGGGCTTTGATCAAGGCACACAAAAATCAACAATCCCTCTTTAGAGATAACAAATTCTCTTTCAGTCAACCTTTTAGCTTCAATCTTTGGCTTTGAACAAGACACAAATACTCCGTTTAGCCTCAGTCTTGGGCTTTGAATGAGACACCAAAACATCTTTTTCCTCCCTTAGAATAGGAGGAACTACGATTACTCTGATTTCCCTGTTTCCTTTAAACGGGAATACATAGACATAAGATTGCGAAATCTTAGCGAGCATACTAATCCAAAGCTCTAGGTCCAGTACCTTCATACATCAATCAAAACTGAGGTCCAATACCTCACCAAAATATCAAAAACTCTCAATCTTACTCTATCACATTTCCCAAGAAACTTTCCCAAACCCATTAACGGATAAACACCATCAATTACAAAGCAAAACCTAAAGCTAATATCCTGTGGATAACCACATATAGGATAGGTAACTGACAACTGCCCATTGTATAACCTGACCCCAGACCCCTAATCTCTTTAAGCATTTGTTCAGTTAAACATTCGCGTGCAAGGTTAGTTTTAGATACCTTCCATTTCCCTTCCAGCTTCATGAGATAAATAAGAAATCAGAAAGTAGCACTCCTTTCTCCTCGAGGAGGAAAACTCAACTTCAGCGATAAGGTGGTCGCGTCACCGACAAAAATCGTTCGCTACAATATGGCATCAGAAACTTGGTCATTTACACCTGAAAGGAATGAAAAAAGTCATATCCAAGAAGGTTGTCAGAGGTATTCCCAATCTGAAGGTAGACAAAGGCAAGATATGTGGGGAATGCCAAATTGGCAAACAAACTAGAATGTCACATAAAAGGCTTCAACATCAGACCACCTCTAAAAACTTAGAGCTTCTCCATATGGACTTAATGAGACCTATGCAGGTTGAAAGCCTTGGTGGAAAAAGGTATGTGTATGTTTTAGTAGATGATTTCTCAAGGTACACCTGGGTGCATTTTATCAAAGAGAAGTTAGAGGTATTTGAAGTCTTCAAAGGGCTGTGTCAGAAACTACAAAGAGAGAAGGATTGTGGCATTGCCAGAATCATAAGTAGTCATGGGAAAGAGTTTGAAAACAGTAAGTTTAATGAGTTCTTCTCATCAGAAGGAATCAGTCATGAGTTCTCTTCTCCCATCACTCCTCAATAGAATGGTGTGGTTGAGAGAAAGAATAGAACTATTCAAGAATGTGCTAGGGTCATGCTTCATGCAAAAAAAAACTCCCTTATTACTTTTGGGCTGAAGCAATGAACACAACTTGCTACATCTTAAATAGGGTAACCATCAGGTCTGGAACATCTGCCACACTGTATGAATTATGGAATGATAGAAAGCCAGCTGTGAAGTACTTTCATGTCTTTGGAAGCAAATGCTACATTCTGGCAGACCGTGAGCAGAGAAGGAAGGTGAATCCCAATAGTGAAGAAGGAATCTTTCTAGGATACTCTACCAATATCAGAGTCTACAATTCAAGAACTTAAGTGGTACTAGAATCCATAAATGTTGTGTTGATGACTCACCTATAGAAGTCAAAGCTACAAATGATATTTGAGCATTCTTTCCCATAGGGGAGGAAGATGTCACAGAGGATGTTGAAACACCCCAAGATAACTTTGAGGGTGCTGTAGAAACTAATGATGACAATCATGAACCTACAGTGACTGAGAGGATTGACAAAGGCCCCTCCATCAGAATTCAGAAAGATCATCCCAAGGAACTCATAATAGGGGACCCAAATGGAGGAAGAATGACCAGATCATGAGATGTTGTTGCAAGTGTCTGTTTTGTGTCAAAAATGGAACCCAAGAATGTCAAAGAGGCCTTGACGGATGAATTATGGATTAATGCGATGCAAGAAGAACTATGGTAGTTTAAGAGGCATGATGTCTGGGATCTCTTACCCCGTCCAAAAGGATCAAATGTGATCGGTACAAAGTGGGTGTTTAAGAACAAGTCTGATGAACATGGTGTAAAGGCTATACTTATTGCTCTAGGGTACACTCAGATAGAGGGGGTGGATTTTGATGAAACTTTTGTTCCTGTAGCCAGACTGAAGTCTGTGAGACTGCTACTTGGAATAACATGTCTGCTGAAATTCAAGATTTTTCAAATGGATGTCAAAAGCGCCTTTCTAAATGGATACCTGAACGAAGAATTCTATGTGGAATAACCCAAAGGTTTTGTTGATCCTACATTCCCAGATCATGTATACAAGCTAAAGAAAGCGTTATATGGGTTGAAATAAGCTCTAAGGGCTTGGTATGAAAGGATAACTGACTTCCTTGTCACAAATGGCTACAGAAAGGGAGGAATTGATAAAACCCTTTTTGTCAGAGAAAGAGAAGGCAAACTCATGATAACACAAATTTATGTCGATGATATTGTCTTTGGAGGAATGTCAGAATAGATGGTTCAACACTTTGTTAAGCAAATGCAATCTGAGTTTGAAATGAGCCTAGTTGGAGAATTAACTTACTTCCTTAGTCTCCAAGTCAAACAAATGGAAGATTCTATATTTCTCTGTTAAGGGAAATATGCCAAAAATATTGTTAAAAAGTTTGGTTTGAAGAATGCAAAACACAAGAGGACACCTGCTCCTACTCACCTAAAACTGTCTAAAGTCGAAAAAGGAGTAAGTGTTTATCATAGTCTCTATGGAAGCATGATCGTAAGTCTGTTATACCTTACAACCAACAGACATGATATAACATTTGCTGTAGGGGTCTGTGCAAGGTATTAGGCTGAACCCAAAGTTAGCCATATTAATCAGGTCAAAAAAATTCCGAAGTATATAAATGGTACATGTGACTATGAACTACTCTATACACACGACTCTGACTATGTATTAATAGGATATTGTGATGCTGATTAAACTGGAAATGCAGACGATAGAAAAAGCACTTCTGGTGGATGCTTCTTTCTAGGGAACAATTTAATCTCCTAGTTCACTAAAAAGCAAAATCGTGTCTCCTTGTCTACTGTTGAAGTTGAATACATTGCAGCAGGGAGTAGCTTTTCGCAAATGATGTGGATGAAGCAAATGCTGACTGAATATAATGTCACACAAGATGTTATGACACTCTTCTGTGACAACTTGAGTACAATAAATAATTCAAAGAATCCCATTCAGCACAGCCAAACTAAACACATTGACATCAGGCACCATTTCATTTGAGACCTTGTAGAGGGCAAAATCATAACCCTGGAGCATGTTTCCACAGAAAATCAACTAGCTGGCATTTTTACTAAAGCTTTGGACGTGAATCAATTTGAAGTATTGAGAGACAAGCTTGGAGTTAGCTTATCTGAAGAGGCATAACATTCCATTGGATATGGGAATGATATTCAAATATCTGAATATGTATTCCCATCAGAGATGAGAGGATTGTCAAGCATTCTCTCAAGTTCTAGTTTAATTTTTTGTTGTGTAAGGGCTGAATGCCCAGGATAATTTTTTCTTTTGGTGTGTACTTTAATTACTCTATACTGTTTATTTGGTTTTTAAGTTAGTCTTTCTACCTTTGTCATATTATGGCTAAAAAGGGGGAGTAATACTAACTTTACTAACGATTACTGCTGATATGCTACTAACCAATAAGGGGGAGTAGTGCTGGTGCTGCTTGCAGAAACACTGGTTAAGGGGGAGACAAAGTTGTGTTTGTTCTGCTGCTGTTGTGATGATGGTCTCCCTGTTTTGATTATTTTTGTCTGCAGGATAATTGAAGTTAGTTTTAGCCAAAATCTGCCAAAGGGGAAGATTGATGAGTCCAAGCCTTTAAGGTTGGCATCAATTTTGGTAAAACTAACTTAGCAGAAAGATGTTGGACAAGATGTCAGACAAGATGTCCTATCATATTGATTCGACATCTTTGTCTGTTATAGTTTAGAATAACTGTGTCTATTTTCCAGGTGTGATTGGAATATGATTTGGTCTTAGGTGGCATCTGAGATTGAGGAATCAGAGATTCTGATTCTAAAAAGAATATGCGGTTTCCATGTAAGGAGACATTTTTGGAAACTTAGGATTGAAGAAATTATTCTAAAGAAGAATAGGTCGCAGATTCTGTGGAGCTGAATTACTGCGATTTTGAAGCCCAAATCCAGTTCTGTTATGCAATATAAATATGATGGATTTAACCTAGAATAGGCGTGGAAGCTTACAGCTGTTGTAGAGTACTAGGGTTTGTACTTTTGTGAGTCTCTCTTGTATTGCGTGAATACTTGAGTAGGACAGTTTATTGAGTTGTAAATTTTCAGTCACTACTGGGTTAAAAAGGGAATTGAGAATGGTCTCATACCTAGGAGTGTCTTAGGTAGAAATATAGGAAGGGTAGTCTCTAGGTGCTAAGTTGTAAACGTTGAAGTTTAGCTTATAACCAATTCTACTTAGTTGACTTCATTCCTGGCTTGGTAGCCCCCAGACGTAGGTGTTGTTGATCACCGAACTGGGTTAACAATTCTTGTGTGTTGTTTTCTTTCGACTGTTTATTTTGTTCTTCATTATCCTTGTGTGGAGCAGAGATCAAGTGTCTTGACATCCCGTCCGACATCTTTGTGATCTGCTTAACCAGAATTTCAAAATCTATTGATATTGAAATTGTTATAATTTGTATTTATTGATCTATAGTTTATATGTTAAATTTTAACAGTATGTTGATTAAGTGATAACCTTAATTGTCATTAGAGAGAATTGGTTAGAAAAAGAGAAGAAAAAAAGAGGAGTAGAATTTAAGTATGGATAGATTTATTTGGATTTAATTATCTTGATGTTTAAAAATGAGAATAACATTTAGGGATGATCATATAAGCACTATGGTAAATAACTTTAAACTTGAAAGTTATTTTTAGTTCGATAAGGTTTCTATTTTACTATAGATTTTCATCTATAAAATTTGTTCTTTGAATACAAGTAACAATTCAATTGGGGGAGGGTGTGATGATACTTATTCAAACTATCATTTTCAACAAATTTTTATAGTTTTTAAATCACTTTTCAATTACCATTATATATTTATATCAAATTATAGAAGAATCAAGATTGCTGTTGAAAGTCTCAAATCACATCAAAATCATGTTAATTGGACAACTCTATAATGTTTACACACATTAGAGGTTAGCGTCACCAGAAACAGAGGGAAGATAACACATAAAAAGTAAAAAAAGAAGATTCATTGTGGCAAAATTGTTCCATTATCATAGAGGACCGTGATCCCATGATGCAAACAATTGTGTTGAAATTGTGCCACTACCACATCACATTTGATAAAATTCCGCCACGATTAAAAGATATTACGAAACAATTTGCTTACGTCCCAACCCTCCACTTCATTTAATTGAAAAATCATGCCATAATGATATCACATCTTGGTGTATTTTTCCAAAGAGTTTAATTGTTATGCACTACACTATCATCCAATACGAATATATTAAACTGACATGTCATACAATTAACTTAAATTTTACAGTGTGATGTGGCGGAATACATAAGGGTGATTGATTGACAGTGTAAAATAATTTTACACTGTCAGTGTATACCAATTAAATTATTCTCCAAAACCCTTTATTTAAGGTAAAATCAAACAATTGAACAAGTGTTCTGAATTTTGATCATTGAAAGATTAATGCAAAATTTTAGAGGTTCAAAATTTATGCTGTGTCATATATTTCTTAAAAGAAGTTTTTTTATTTATTTATTTTTTATTTTTATTTTTAAACAAGAGAAGTATTTATTTTAAGTTGCACGAATCATTTAACTTTTTATATTAATATATTGGCTAAAATACAGTTTTGGTCCCCCTGTTTTTCAAAATTCACAGTTTTGGTCCCCCTGTTTTTTTTTTAAACAGTTTTGGTCCCCCACCCCTCACTGTTCATGTACGGACAAGTTACTGTTCATCACTTTTTTTGGGCCAAATTTGGGGTGGGGGACCAAAACTGTTAAAAAAAAAACAGGGGGACCAAAACTGTGAATTTTGAAAAACAAGGGGACCAAAACTGTATTTTAGCCTAATATATATTTGTCTTGCTAATGTTAATGTTAAATAGCTAATTATCATTTTAATAATCAACTTGATATTCCTTTCTATTTAGCCTAACGACTTCTAAATGAATATTTATAAAGCTAGTTGTGCTTTTATTCTTCACTTTTGTTTTCAATAAAAGATTAAAATTTTATTAAATATATAAATAACAATTATTAGCTTATTTAATTAAAATTTTATTAAATATATAAATAACAATTATTAGCTTATTTAATTAAAATTTATCTAATCATAAAAATAAATCATCAACCTATTTAGTTAAAATACCAATTTAAATATTTAAAATTTAGAAATCAACTAAGTAAGAAGACAAAAACTCAATTAAATATATAAATCTAGTTGGTTAATAGTAATTCTCATTAAGCTAAAGGGCAAATTCGTCATTTCTGATTTGCAATCTCACTCAAACGAAACCCTAATAATAAGTAGAGCAACTAATCTCAACAAAGAGCACAAGCATAGGTTTAGATCTTCGGCGGCATTCTCCATCTTCTTCCCCTCTCTCTCCCCAATAACCTTGCATCCAAAATCAACACAAGATGGTACTTTTAACATTTTCTTCCATGATTTTGCTTCTGTAAATGAATTTGCTCATTCTTGATTTCAATTTGTATTTTAATTTTTGTTTCGATTTGTGAAATTTGTAGTCTTTGGTCGCAAACGAAGAGTTCCAACACATTCTTCGTGTGTTGAACACCAACGTTGATGGAAAACAGAAGATTATGTTTGCTCTTACCTCAATCAAAGGTATTGGGAGAAGATTCGCCAACATTTGTTGCAAGAAAGCTGATGTCGACATGAACAAGAGGTTCGATTTCATGAAAGTTTCGTTTTTTTGGTTAGCTGTGATTTGTTTTTGTTTAGGGTTTAGGGTTTGTTTTTGATTTTATGAAATTTCATGTATAATTTATGTTTGTGTTAGCTAGGGTTTGTTTTTGTTATTGTTTAGGGTTTTGTATTTTTAATTAAATTAGTATTTTTTTTTAATGTTTTTCATGTTTTTTATTTTATTTTTAGGATATAATTTCTTATTTTTAGAGAAAGTGGTGATTTTTATGAACTTAATGATTGCACTGTAATGGGTTTTGAAATTATGGAGTTTGGTTATTTTAGTGATTAATTTGGTTTTGTTTTTCAGGGCTGGTGAATTGAGTGCTGCTGAGTTGGAGAATGTTATGACTGTGGTTGCGAACCCTAGGCAATTCAAGGTCCCTGATTGGTTTTTGAATAGGAAGAAGGACTATAAGGATGGTAAGTTTTCTCAGGTTGTGTCTAATGGTCTGGACATGAAGTTGAGGGATGATTTGGAGCGGTTGAAGAAAATCAGGTGATTATGTTTGTATATTTGATGCTAAATTGTTATTGTTAATTGTTAATTGTTAATTAATATAATATGATTTAACTTTGAACTCATGTTTTCTCATTAGAAAGATCTATTTGTTGTTTTTAGTTTAAGGAATTGTTGTTTGCTGTTGAATTTTGCATGTTCCTTGTTTTTTGATCAATAGCGAAAGAAGATACACTACTAACAACCATTGAAATCTGACGAAACTAGAAACAAAATTTAGAAATTTTAGGATTATGAATGAAAATATGATTAAATTGCTATTTAAGATAATTTGTTATGTGTGGAGAGAAGACCTATACTTTGAGAAATAGGAAGGATATATCAAAGGAAAGGTAGTCCAATCAGGAAAAACTACTGCAAAACTGTTATAAAATATTTAGAGGTCAATGGTTTTGCTAAAGGCATGATTTATTATTAAAGCTTATGTTGTATTTATCTATGTAGTGAATCCCATTTAGTGCCATAAGTTATGGAGCTGGTTGTTGTAATAATATAGGACTTTAGCCAATGTTCATGTACTCACAAGCCATCTAAAATCAATTTTGACCAAGCCTATACACATGTTTCTCGTTAATTCGCATCGGGGAGGTGTTTCTTTATTTCTTTTGTTTTGGTTCATTGCTTTTTTTTCTGTGCTTTTTGTTTGTACTATTTGTTTGTTTTCTTTTGTGGAGTGGCTTGGTACCTCTTGGGCATGTAGCCAGTTCCGTTATTGTTGTACTCTTTGGGACCTTTTGCGGAGTCTTCTTTTTTTGTAATTTTATTTTTTATTTTATGATATGTCCCTTTCATTGTATATCTATTTATATATGCTAATACTACTACTTGGTGTTCTTAATAATGCAGAAACCATCGTGGTTTGAGGCATTACTGGGGTCTTCGTGTCCGTGGTCAGCATACCAAGACTACTGGTCGCAGGGGAAAAACTGTTGGTGTCTCCAAGAAGCGATAAAGTGTTTATGTTTTTGCTTGCAGAAGAGAAATTATCAGGGAACAAATTTTTATTCTGCGTTTAGACATTGTTGCTATGATTTATGTTTTGTTAAATTCTGTTACCAAATTTTGCTGTTTGCTGGACCTTGTGCTCAGTTACATGTTCGTTTTATAAGTTGCAGAGATTAATGTTCGTTTTATAGGCTTGTTAAAAGTTACTTATGTGCTTTTGATTTATTGAGTATTTGGAATGAGGTATTTGGAGTTATATTTATTATTTTGAGATTAATGTTATTAAAAAATCTGTTCAATGGTTCATGCATGAACTTAATGTTCGTACTGCTTGGGTCGACCGACAAAAAACCAAGTTTTTTTAAGAACGACAACTGGAATAATTAAATCGAACCAGGAATTTGATCTATTGTAAATCCAAAAAGTTTTTCAATTTTTTCAACGATTTCTCCTTTCTTCTCCTTTTGTACGAAAATCGTTTAAGACTATTGCTAGAATTAGTTACTTATTTCAAGTTTTAGTTCTGGAATTTGTTTGTAACAATTGCTGGAATTAGGGACTCATTTTAATGTTCAAGTTCTTGCTTCTATCTTTTCTTGGATTTGAAAATAAGTTCATACCTTTTTCCTTTGATCTTTGTTGAATAAAGAAAAAAGATGCATAAGTCATGTGCATGAGATGATTCAATGATTGATGAAGAGAAAAACAAATAGTTCAATCACTTCACTAAAATTCTATGAACTAACTGGCAAAACAAATTTAAGAGTGTAATTTTGTTTCAATGGTGGATGATGAATGCTTTTGAAGATTATAACATAAACAAATGTTGAGGCTAGCTTATAGGAAAAAAATGTTACCAGGTGATTGAAGTAGAATTGATATGGAACGAAAATTTTTTGGTGGAGTAAGACATGATTTTGGCTTCGCACCCTCTACGCTCTTAATGTCCCGATCATCATGTTTTTTAGAGGGAGCGGGATTTAGATCGAACATGACATGCACGGGGGATTTAGAGCTCATCTGAGCTATTGTGCTCGAGAGTTTCTTATCGAACCCTTATTGAACTTTTAAAAATATTTTTTGTTTTTGGAGATACATCTTTTGGCACATTTTAATAGATACATTTTATTAATTTCCTATATGTTTTTAGGTCACTTATTGAATTTTTAAAAATATTTTTTATTTTTTGAAATACATCTTCTGGTACAGTCTAATAGACACATTTTATTTATTAATTTTTAAATCACACCTCAATTTTAACAATAAATTTATGTCGAAAATATATTTTTGAAATTTTTTTGAAAATATGAAAAATTTTCAGAAATATATTTTCAGAAACTATAAAAATAGAAAGATGGTTTATAGATATTTTATAAATTTCGTCCCTTCTCAAAAGTTGTCTGAGATTTTATTTGTCATGTGAAAATTAAAATACCTATATTTTATTAATTGTTTGAATATTATTTTATTTACATATTTTTTTAACAAAATCATTAATAAGCAATAATATTTAACTACATTTTTCTATTGAAATCAAAACAATACTGTTTAATTAATCTCCAACAAAAAATTGTAAATATATAGTTAAATTAAGGGATAAATGTATTCTACCCTATTGCCAAAGTAGCGAGATTTGCTTTTGCCTCTTTGAAGTTTTTTATTTATTCTCCCCTTAACAAATCAAAATTCCATTTTCCTACACCCCTCATGTTGACTGTTCCATGGAATCTTCTTATGTGGCGTTGAATGTATGGTTGACTTTGAAATATTTATGCCATGTCATGTAATGTACATATATTATTTTGTGATACCCCCCGTGAAAAATTAGGGTTCACTTTTCCTTTTTCTCCTTCAACAAGCCTGCGCCATCTTCATCTTTTCTTTCTTCACCATGTTTGGAAGCAAATCCAGTTCAAGCAGCAACACAAGTTCAATAGATTTTCATGGGTTACCCAAATGTGGATGCAACCGTGCGATGAAGATGTGGGTCTCTAACACAACTCAAAATCGCAATAGGAAGTTTTGGAGATGTAGAAACGCAGGGGTAAGAATTTTGGTTTGGTATATGTTGGGTTTAGTAGGAAAATGTTGTTTGTGTTAACCGGGTTTTACATTGTCAATGTTGATGTAGAATGGTACAGGCTGTGACCTATTTTTGCGGGATGATGAAATGGGAGATTCTTTGAAGGTACGTGAAGCATATTGTCAAAAGTGTGAGATACATGAAGTGAAATTAGAGGCTACATTGCAGAAGTTAGATAGAGTGAAGATGAAGGTTGAAGGCCAAAGAAAGATCAATTTGAAGTTGAAGATGACACTTGTTTTATCTTGGGTTATTATTGTAATGTTGTTCAAGGGTATATGATGTTGTTCAAGGGTATGTGATGTTAGGTTGGGTTGATTTGTTACTGTAATGTTGTTCAAGGGTATATGATGTTAGGTTGGGTTGAAGTTTATGTATGAAAAGTTTGAAGTTGATGTAATGTTGTTGTAGTTTGAATTTTATCAATGAAAAGTTTGAATTATATCAATGAAAGTGTGCATTGAATTCATTTCTATCATTATATGCTTAAAAACACAAAATATGCCTTGTAGTCATATCTGTCATTACAATAGTGCACCAAAAGTGTGCATTGAAGTTTATGTTGAAGTCTAATTATAAGCTTAAAAACACAAAATATGCCTTGAAGTCATTTCTGTCATTACTGTGCACCAAAAGTGTGCATTTCTGTCAACACAAAAGAGCACCATGCTTAAAGAGTGCATTTCTGTCAATACAAAAGAGCACAAACAGTGTGCATTTCAGTTAACACAAAATGAGCACATACAGTGTGCATTAGATTCATTACAAAAGGAGCACCAAAAGTGTGCATAAAAACCCTACATAAACATTATAACAAAGTGTTCTACTCTTGTTTTGCTTTCTTTGTGGCCTTCTTTGTAACTTGTGATCCTTGTCCTTCTTGAGTCAGAATGCCATCCTCTTCTTCAGTCAAATACATTGGTTGGTCTGATTTTGAACCAGGACCAATGATTGGTTTTTGAAAAATCCTAAGTTTAATTCTTTCACTAACCCTCTTTCTAACTGGTTTTGCTTCCTTCTTGACCTTAGCCTTTGCTTTCCTTTTGTGACTTGTTGAGCCCTTGCTAGAACCTGGTTGTAATGTGTTGATATCAGGTAGGTTTGACATCACCTCATCAGAGATATCACCAAACACATCTTGGTCTTGTTGGGCTGCATCATTAGGCACTGCACTAGTCTGAACTTCATCAGGCTTGGGAGGCACTGCACCAGTCTGAACTTCATCAGGCTTGGGAGGCACTGCACCAGTCTAAACTTCATCAGCCATAACTGCATCATTAGGCACTGCACCAGGCTTGACCTTAGCATCTTGGTTTCCTGCAGCAGGTTTCACTTTTTTCTACATATTGAGCCAAGTAATGAACATGTATTAGACAATCATATATACAAGAATGGCAATGATAAAACAGTATAATTACAAGTATTCAAACACACACCTTTCTTTTCAAGGCACTGGAATCTTGTTCTTTACTTTTGCATGAAGTAACATTGTGTCTAATTTTATCACATTTAGTGCACCTATAAGATACTCCTGGAAGCCTTCTTCTAGCACCAACCTCACCACTCTCCCTTATCCTCAATTTCCTTGGTCTACCAGTACCCTTTTTAAAATTGGGAGGTAGTAGTTCTTCAGTTTCTATCTCTGGCCACATTTCTTGCCCATTAATGGGGCTCACAGCAAATCCATAACATAGGGCATATTTTTCCCTAGAATAACAGTCATCAACAAAACTTTCTGGATCTTGTTGCCTAAAGCCTAATGCTGCAACAACATGTCTGCAAGGAATACTAACTAATTCCCAAAAATTACAAGTGCATAACCTTTTTGCAATATCTACTATAAATTCTTGTTTGTTATAGGAATGAGTGACCTGAAACTTCTCTTCCATAGCCCATGTTGGCAACCAATGTCCACTCATAAATACCTCAGTGTCTAATCTCTTTCTAGGGATTGGCATAACTTTGTGTGGCTATTTTTCAAGCTTCAAAGTAGAGCTACTGCACCTATTTATCAAGTATTTTCTAATCCACTCACACATTGTTAAAATAGGTTTGTCCCTAACAACTAGAATGGTAGCATTAAAAGACTCAGCTATGTTGTTTATTAGAACATCACATTTAGGATAAAAGCTGAAAGCATGCTTACACCATGATTTTATAGAGACTCCCATAAGCCATTCCCAAGCCTTCTGATCCACTTGCTTCAACTTATTTATTTTCAGCATCCAACCTTGATAGTAAGTGGCTTTGGCTGCTCCCATCATGACGTCTTCCATCAATGACCCACCACCAAATTTTTTTTTGAAGTTGGCATACAAATGCCTCAAACAAAGCCTATGCTCAATTCTTTGTTCCATCTCTTCAAAAACAGCAACCAATCCCTACAAAAGACATTAACAAATGATTACAACATTGGGCATCCTCAATTAAAATTAGATACACTATGGAAAAAAAATGAACAAATGATAACAACATAGATAAAATAACTCACCTTTTGTTGATCTGATATGAACACAAATCTGTTGTCAAGTCCAACATCCTCCATTAACAGTTGTATAAACCACCTCCAACTTTCTTTAGTTTCTGTTTCTACCACACCAAAGGCCAAAGGAATATACTGGTCATTTGGGTCCCTACCCACAGCTATTAACAGTTGACCACCACACTTGGTCTTTAGATGGCACCCATCAACACCCACAAAAGGCCTGCATCCATTTATGAACCCTTTTTTGCACCCCTCAAAACAAAAGTAAAATGATCCAAACCTTGGTTGAATTGATGGTGTTGGTCTATCAATGTTGATTTTCACTGTATTCCCAATACTTACCCTATGTAACTCAGCAGCATACCTCCACAATAAAGCATATTGCTTGTCTGCACCTCCTTCAATGATCTTCTTTGCCATCAACTTTGCTTTCCAGGCACGAGCAATAGTAATACCCACAAAATAATTTTGCCTCAGGTCTTGAATAATGTCACTAAGCTTAACTGTGTCAGAAGTTTGCATCTTCTTCACAACAAGTTTGGAAACCCACCTTGAATTTGCAGATCTGTTATCCAAAACCCTAGCACATGTATGTTTGTCTTTTATAGTCTTAATGGCAAACGTGTGCTTATGGCCCACCTTTGAGCATAACATCAAAAAACCACATTTAGCCCTACACTCCACCCTCACTCTATAGCTCTCATTTTTCACAAACGTAATTTCCCTACCATTCAAAACTGACCACTCACGAATTGCCTCTCTAAAGTCATCTAGAGAATTGAATTGCATACCCACTTAAACTTAAATTTCTTATTAAGACCATCTTTCCTATACTTCTCAAACTTATTCTCTTTCTCACTTTCAGAGGCATCTGGATCAGAACTATCTAGTTCTTCACTAACATAGTCATCATCTTCCAATTTTGTCTTACTGGATCCAGTTAACAAACCAGCCACCACTGGTCTTTGTCTTATGGGAATAGTCACATCAATCCCTTCAAATCCATCTAAATTAGCCGTCACTCTTTCATCTTCACTATCATTCAAAGCTTTTACTTTCTCTACCTCACTTCCATATGACTCAAACTTTTCATTCACATTCTTAGGGTACCTAACTGAGATGTCATCACATTCATGTTCCACAAACAATTCCCCATTTACTTCCATGGCACAACAATAGTGAGCTAAGTCATACGCAACATCATCGTTTCTAATCTGGAAAAAATCTTCATCAATATCAAGTATTTTGGTCCAAATACGAAAAGTCCCTTCTACATAACCCCACCCTGCAACTAACTCACGCGCGGTACATAAACTCCATTTCTCAAAATGCAATGCAGAAACTAGAGTAGAAACCCCACCCCTATAGATAACATCACCATCAGACAACCTCACAAACTTTCCACCATGATTAAAGACCACATTGAACAGTTGATTGTTCTGAGAATAAAAAAATACAAAATCAATAGAGGTCCTACATGATTCGAGTAAAAACGAAGAGAAACCAAACTTACCGGTGATGAATCCTCTCCGTCTTGGCCGCTATCCACCGTTGTCTTCATCTTCTACGACGCCTTCTGTAACACCCCTAATCTATACCCCCAAAAAAACAAAGCGGTAAATAAAATTCAAAATTTCATCAGAGTATAATTAAACATACACGACATAGACCGAGGGGTCACATCAATTTGAAACAAACATACAACACCTGCTCATAAAGATATGCAACAATTCAGGTAGTATTACACCCACAATCCAATTACAGAATAAAAACAGAAAATCCGTAACTGAATATCAACATATATATATATATATATATATATATATATATATATATATATATATATCATGAAAAGTTTGTTTGTCATATACAACATCATACATGTACAATCCACAAGATACATATACATAACACAAATAATCACACTCGATCACCCCGACTACCCGGTGTCACATATCAAGCCGACCGACAAAAGAATGAAGACCTATGCTTCACAAAAGACCTCCAACAACTCTAATATGCAATGCCTCGTAGAGCGTTATAAAACAGCAGAAGGGTGAGAAAAACAACCATATTACAGTTGCATATAATTATATATTAACACAGACATGCACAAGTAAAATATTCTCACCACAAATGCACCCCAATCAAATACAACACAACACAGTACAATTCTCAAGTATCAAATACCACTACACATCAATCATACACAATACACTCATCATCAATACAATTACACATATTTCATCTCATCAATCACATTCACAAATCCATACCCAATTAATCCATGATTTATGCAAATGCACAGAGACCGACACAACGACTCTTATGCAATGCACATGCGGTACTGACTTCCAATATTTCTCATCACTAGTTCACTCAGGAACTCTGCTGGAACCATCACTCGTTACTTAGTGTAACTCCCCGTCGGGCATACGATGTTCCCCGTCGCTCACACCTCTTTGTATAAGGCACACGACGTTTATGGATCGCTCACACCTCTTTGTATAAGGCACACGACCCGATCGCTCACACCTCTTTGTATAAGGCACACGACCGTCTATAATCATCGCTCACACCTCTTTGTATAAGGCACACGATGTTATAGCAGATTCCCTCTGGAATCAATCCGTCACTCAGGACGTTACCAGAATGCATATCATGATGCTCAGCATACAATGACTCATGACATTCAAATGCACACATATACACATTCCATAATCATGCATATATCAAAAAATACCACACATTTCATTTTCTTGCCCTAAGGCCACCAATCATTATCACCATATGTATTTCATGCATTTACATCACACAACATTACGCAAGTCATAAAATATCCACACCAACAGCATATTGCACATACACATTAAGTTCACCCAATTAAACGGCAAAAGTCGACAACAAAACAACACATTTCCTAATTCTCGACATAATTTAATTGGCCAATAATTTCAAAACCATCATCATAAAAAATTTTTTTTATAAGCTTTCTAACGCATCCAACCACGCCTCAAACCGAACCATGGATCAAAAGTTATGAATTTTCAAAGAAAAGAATTTATTGAGAAACAGCCAGATTCGCCTGGCGAATTAGGAATTCGCCTGGCGGATCCCCATCCGCCAGCACTTCGCCTAGCATTTCGCCTGGAAGATTCCATTCGCCAGCACTTCGCCTGGCGAACTAGTGGCGAGTCACAAATTTAGAAAAACCCCAAGAGTTACAGAAGCTACCCCATTTCTGTCATTCCAAATTTGCCTGGCGACTTAAGATTTCGCCTGGCGAATCACCCTTCGCCAGCACGTTGCCTAGCGAATGAGTGGCGAGACTCAATTCGCCTGGCGAATACCAAATTCGCCTGGCGAATCACACCAGAACCAGAAAAATTCTGTTACGGGTTACACGATCCAAAACCCCCAAAAACCTCATTTTCCATTCAAAATCAATTCCAACAACAAAACAATTATCAACAATGACTCATAAACACATGGTGATCATACAACGCAAATTATATCGATTTCCGACCGCGAAAACATCGATCTCTCACAAAATTCTCATTTCTGACCTAGAACTCAAAGCTATGGAAAAACAAGAAAACATCCAAGCAAACACATACATAATCATACACAAACATAGTATAATCGAGTTTCACACCCTTACCCGATTTAATCGTGTTCTAGAAAGTCGTTTGATTGATTTCCAAGTTTTCCAAATTCTCTTTTTTCTTCTCTTCTCCTTTTCTTTTCTTCTTCTCTTCTTTTTCTTTCTCTTACTATTTTTCTCTCTTTCTATTCTATTATATTCTAACTTAACAAAATAAATCAAAATGCCCAAATTACCCCTACACTCCAATATCTCGCAAATGTTCCCAAAACGCAATAAAATATATTCACGACGAAAAATAACATATTTTCACATAAAAGTCAGAAATAAAATAAAATAATAATAAAATACTCAAAACGACTCAATTAATTAAAAAGACAAAACTGACAAAACTGACTGGGGCGTTACACCTTCATCTTCTCCGATGACTTCCTCTTCTCTTTTCGCTTCGTTCGCGCCATGGATTTCCCCAAATTCCTAACCCTAATTTTTCACCGGGGGTATCACAAAATAATATATGTACATTACATGACATGGCATAAATATTTCAAAGTCAACCATGCATTCAACGCCACATGGGAAGATTCCATGGAACAGGCAGCATGAGGGGTGTGGGGAAATGGAATCTTGATTTGTTGAGGGGGGATAAAAAAAAAACTTCAAGGGGGCAAAAGCAAATCTCGCTACTTTGGCAGGGGGTGGAGTATATTTATCCCTTAAATTAATTACTCTATAAATTATGCATTGCATTAGAAACATAATTAAATGTATTGGAACTCCAATATTAAAATATGCTTAGCCTAATCTATAATATCAAAAAGACATATCGTCATCATCATAAGATAAGCTAGAATTGTAATTAGGTGAACAATTGTTGGAAATAAGATAGGCTAAATCATATGCATTTGAGGATTTTAATTAAATACAAATACACACATTTCATTAGATTTTGAGTCATATCTCAATTTTATATATAAATTTATTTTAAAAATATATTTTTGAAAAATTTCTAAAAATATATTTCCAGAAACTATAAAATAGAAAAATGGTTTATAGCCACTTCCCGTAAAATTAAAATATGGTGAATCAAGTAAACAAAAATAATGAACAAAAAACACTCCATAAATCAAATCAATCGTCATAATACACTAACAGCACTAACAAAGTATAAACAAAATCATGGAAGGGATAAATTAGTTAATCCTTCATCGTTTCATACTATGTAGACCGCAGTCTCATTCAAAGTTTTGAAACGAACGAAGCTTGGATATATCTCTCGAATAGTTTTGACCTAGGTAATGTCTAACTCGCACAGTCCCTTAGTACTATAACGACAAAATATTGAAAACATCATTCTCATCGTTGTCGCTTTGAAGTGCATGTTGATCAGGTAATGTCCATCATCGTCAATTAATGAACGACGATATTCAATACTAATCACCTTTCTTTTATTGCGGTCATTGTGATGAAAATTTATTTTGTCTAGTTGGTCCTTCAGATCAAACATTGTAACATCCCCATTAATCCTAAACAAACGAGTCTCTTTTTTAGTAAACTACAACTAGGTTATACTTCATTTTGTATGAGTTTGGATAATAAGTGTAACACCCCAGCTTAATTTATTTATTTTTCATAATTAAATTATGTGATGTTGTGTGATTGTATGTGTTGATTAGTGTTTTGGTGTGTTTGAGATACCCTTGGTGTGGGGTAGTGTCCTTAAGAATAGAATTTAAGGTGTGGGGGCGTGCGAGCAAAAGTGTAGAAATTAGGGGTGTTGTGAGTAGAGCTAAATAAGTGATATTAGTAATATTTATTTAATTTAATAATAGGTGAATATTATTTAATTTAATTATTTGATAAAAATTGTTATTTTATTTAATTAATTAGATTAAGTTATAATAATAATAATATATTAAAATAAAGAAATAAGGGAGAGAGGAATACAAACTTTCAGATCGTGAAAAACCAGAGAAAAGGAGAAAAAGAGAAGAGTGGAGACTAGGGCTCTAGGTGAAAGAGAAGGAAGCCATTGTTGAAGAACCTTGCAAGAACACTAAGGTAATGACTGAGTTCTGATTATTTAAGGGTTTGTATAATGATTTGTGGGCGGGGATTGATTGCTATGTTAGAAATTATCTTTCTCATATGCTTTAAATCTTGCAACTGCATAATTCTGTTTTGTTGATATGCTTTGGTTGAAACTGGATGATGAGAAATTGTATGAACATTATGTATGTTGGTGTGTTGGATTAATTTGTGTGGATCATGCAATTGTGTGTTGTTTTGATAATTTAGAAGTGTAATAATATTGTTGATGATGTATGTGATTAGGAATTGAAAACTAGAAGGTGAAAATATGCATAGTGTGAGAGTTGGGGGTGTTGGGGTAATTGAAAAGGTGATTTTCGTGTCAAAAAGTAGTAGAAAAGTGATTCTGCTAAAGCTGTAATCTGTTACCAGGATTGGGGTAACCGGTTGAACCATTGAAAAATGCATTTCTGAGCAAGTTTGTGAGGGTGTAACCAGTTACCTTAATTGTGGTAACCGATTACACTGAGTAGGATTTGTGTGGCAGAGGCTGGTTACAGGGGTGTAACCAGTTACCTCATTTGGTGTAACCGATTACACTGGGAGCAATTTTTGAAAATCCTTAAAAACTCATATCTTGAGCCGTGGGTGTCCGATTGGGGTACCGTTCGAAGTGTCGGGAAGCTGGTGTAGAGTAATTCAACTTAAAATTATTTTATGTACCCAAAAATAGATAAATTGTTGTGTGATGGTGTTAAATGCATTGTATTGTTTATGTTGTGGTGTGACATATTCGTAAATGTATTTCTTGTTGCTTGCTATATCGTTGTGTTGCTGTTGCTGAATGTTATAGCATGTGTTTGGTGCATGGCGCCTAGTATTGGTGTAGTACCTTGACTAAGGTGACGTTATTGTACTTTTTGTTGTTGTTGTTGTTGCATGTCTTTTATATGTGTCATGCATCATGGTGTGGGACGGTGGTCGGTGAACCTCAATCATATGGTGATGGATTGAGTGCGAGTAGCTAATTTCTATGGTGATGGAATTAGAGAAACATTACCTATGGTGATGGTAATATGTTTTTGGTGAGCCTCAATCCCATTGTGTGGATTGTGTGCGAGTAGCTAATTCCTATGGTGATGGAATTAGTGAAGCGTTTCCTAAGGTGATGATTTTTGGTGAGCTCTGATCCTAGGTGGGGATCGGAACGGTGGACCTGAGAGTTCACATATTGGTACCACATTCATTGATTCAAGTTGTTGAGTCTTATTGCATTGCATTTGTTGTGTTGTTATATTTGGAGTGTGTGGATGTGTGGTTGATGGAATGGGTGATTGTGCATGTAATAATCTGCTGCTTACTTATTATTATGCATTCCTTTATATAATTATGATATCTCACCCATTCTGTTTGAATGTTGCCTTTATATGGGCATCATGCAGATAAGCCATAATAGAGGCGTAGATGTAAGTGGAAGATGGTGTCTTCCTTTTATTTTATAGAGTCAGTGTCTGCTCTGATGTGTAACACTGGAAGAGGGAACACTTATTGTTGTTTATGTTATTGGGGATTTTATGGATATCTCCGAAGTTGTTATTTCTTTTGATTAACTTAGATCATGATTTATGTTTTGGTTGATTAAATGGTTATATTGTTGATTCCGCTACTTAATAAGAATTGAAGTTTAGACATGATCAATGTTATTATTATTGTTAATAATTTTTAAATACATTATGTGTTACATATCTGATTACATGAGCAGGTGTTTGTTGAATTGTATCATCCTAAATGTCATGATTTTTAATTTACTCTGATGAATTTATTTAAATTACGCGGGATATATTTAGGGTGTTACATAGTGGTATCAGGGAAGATGGGTCTGTCCAGCCAAGTTGTTGAGTCAGTGTGGTGTGACAGTTGAATATTCTCGATGTTGTCTTCTAACCATTGTTGCTGTTATTGGTGGAAAACACAAAATGGCTGGAAGAAATGATGCTGTTATTGCTACTGCTTTGCAGGCTATTGCTCAGGCTATTCAAAATCTGCTTAATGCTGGTGGGAATGATGAGTTTCTTCATCTGGGAAAGTTTCAGAGGAATAATCCACCTACTTTCAAGGGTAAGTATGAATATGATAGAGCACAGGCATGGCTCAAAGAGATTGAGAGAATCTTTTGGGTGATGGATTGCTACGAGGCGCAGAAGGTACGGTTTGGTACTCATATGCTGGTTGAGGAGGCTGATGACTGGTGGATCAACACTTGTCAGGTGTTGAAGACTTCAGGTGAAGTTGTTACTTGGGCTGTATTCCGTAGGGAATTTATGAGGAAGTATTTTCCTGAAGATGTTCGTGGGAAAAAGGAGATTGAATTTCAGGAGCTGAAGTAGGGTAATTTGTCTATTACAGAGTATACTGCTAGATTTGTGGAAATTGCTAAGTTCTATCCTCATTATAGTGAGGCGACTGCTGAGTTCTCAAAGTGTATCAAGTTTGAGAATGGTTTGCGTCCTAAGATTAAGCAGACGATTAGGTATAAACAAATACAAAGGTTTCCAGAGTTGGTGAATAGCTGCAAGATTTTTGAGGATAACAGTAAGGCTCTTTCAGCTCATTATAAGAGTCTGAGTGAGAAGAGGGGAAAGCAAAATCTGAATTGCGGGAAGCCTTACAATGCTCTAGATGAGAAAGGTAAACATAAGGTTACTGATGGTAAGAGGCCAAGTGGGGAGGTGCTCCTGCCAATCTTAAGTGTTTTAGGTGTGGTGAGTTGGGTCATAGTGTCAGTGAATGCAAGAGTGATGTGAAGAAGTGTTTCCGTTGTGGGCAGACGGGACATCTGGTGGCTGATTGAAAGAACAATGTGGTGACTTACTACAACTGTGGTGAACCAGGACATATCAGTACTGTTATACCCTAATTTTTACCCCTAAGATCTCACCTTATTTGCATCTTTACAATGCATCAATATCACAAACTTGGTTGTCTCATAACACTCTTACCTTTGGATTTGCCTATGCAGAGATCACCAAGCACCTTTTTGTGTTGTGTTGAATTTGATGAAGAATTCCCCGGTAGGTTTTTACATTCCCTGGTATGGTTTTAATACTTTTATGCGCCACTCAAGCAGAAAATCCAGAACAGTATTCCATACTAAGAAGAGTTGAGATAACAGTCAACTATTGGGTTCTCTCACCCTGTGTTGAGTTTTAAAATCCCTCGCAGGTTGACTTTCTGCTATGTTGTTGACTTCTTATGTTCTTCTCGAGGTTGTTAATCTCTAGAGAGTTTTCTTTAATTCACACCAAGTCTGCATTTCCCTCGACGGAATTTGTGTATTTGTTACTACTAGTTTTGGAAGATCCTCTATGGTATGATCCTCAATAGATCCATATCTTCCCCAAAACAGAGGTTATAAGGATGTTTTTTCGCTCCCAAAGGTTATCTTTTGGAAGATTCCTCTTTCCATCCCATAGCAGAGCTGATGCAGATATTATTCCTTTTAGAGGTGCATATCCCCATAAGAGTTTTGCTTTGCATGTTTACCTAGTAGGTCTTCATCCTTCTGTAGCAGGGTTCATGTAGATTTTTCTTATCCCCAAAAAGAGTTTGGAAGACTTGTGCTGTTATATTTTTCCAGCGGATCTTTCCATTCTTTCGACACGGAGTTCATATTGTTAGTCCTTTAGTGGATTATTGATGTTAGATGACTGAACATGGGTTTTCTTCCCAAGCAGTATCTTCCTCTCCTCAGAGATGCGAGCCATGTAGCGGGACTTTATTCCTTCAGCGACTTCTTTTTTATCTCCAGCTGAGTTCCTAACAGAGCTTTTAGCAGAATCTCTAGTGGTATCTCCATCTTGTTGAGAGTGAGTCAAGTATCCGATTGTACTGTGGTAATTGGTCATCCATAGTTTATCTTTGTGCTTATTTTGTCAGCATATACATTACATTAATTCATTCATACATACATCATGCAGATTCATACTCATCTTGCATTTTTTGGTATGTCTTATCCACTATCTCTGGTGTTGTTATCCCCACAAAGTGTGTATATCCTCTTTCCATTAGAGTGTCTACCTTAAGCAGAGAGTGTATATCATTTTTAATTCCCCACTGAGTTTATTCATCATGGGAGAGTTTGCTTTAGTTTTCCTTTCCAGCTTATTTATCTGGATGGAATTACTCCTCAGTTGAGTTATTTCCTCATTGGGTAGAGTCTTATTTGACCGTTTCTCTCTAGTTCGTTCCTGGATTGGACTCTAGCAATAATTATTTTGAATTTCTCTAGACCTTGAAACCTAGATGATGGGGATTTATTCTCCTCAGCAGGAATCTATTTATGATTCCCCATCAGAAGATAAAAATTATGCTTCCCCAGCAGTGTTGTGATAACACTCTCCCAAAATTTTTGCCTGATAAGCAAGTGACGATCTCTTTATCTGAGAAGCTTGTATGTCCACCAACATGGTTAATATCACCTGGTAACAAGTGGCAGTCTCTTTGAGAAGCTTTTTTTTCCTATTTCAAGTTTTGCAACGATAAGTGGCAGTCTCTCTTGAGATGCTTATCAATTCTTGATGATTCTTCAACCTTTGCACTTACAAGTGGTAGTCTCTTTGAAAAGCTTGTTTTCTATTTTCAAATTTTGTGTGACTTCAAGTGGTAGTCTCTTTATTTAAGAAGCTTGTATATCCCCAATTATCTATCCATATCTTCATATTAAATAACATCTCTCCAATTTATCCTCAGCAGAGAAGTTTATTGTGAAATCCTTGATCCTTATCCATCAAATGACATCTCTTCGATATATTCCTGAAAGAGAAGTTTGTTGTGAAATCTTTATCGTCAGTGGTAGATGGTTGTCTCTTTATTTGAGAAGTCTGTTGTGCAATCTAACCTGCCCATATCTCCCTTGAAGATCCCCAGTAGAGTTATTGATTCCTAATTCCTAGCAAGCGGCAGTCCCTTTAGTGGAGACAACTTGTAGTTGGTCATTTTTCAAGTTCAAAACTTGATTAAAGAAGAAGTTGAGCCCTATCCTAATAGTGGAAGCTTGATATCATTCGACTTAGTTCGTTATTTGAACATGTGTTTGTCTTCTTAAATGAGAATCATGTTAAGATCCAATAAATCTTTCATCCCCAACAGATGGGTGTCTATTTATTTGAGAAGTCTGTTGTGTGATTTGACCTAGTCACATCTCTTTTGAGGATCCTCAATAAAGTTTTTGTTCATCTCCAGCAAATGGCTATCCTTTGTGAAGCTTGTCTGTTATCATGTTAATCTTTGTTTACCAAGGATTTTTCCCCCAGTAGAACAGATGACTTTGAGATTCTCCAGCGGATTCCAAATACTCTTTTCTCTCTCCAGCATTTTCAAGTCGTAGTTTCACCTACGCACTTTTCCCATCTTTTGCAGAATTTTATATTCCCCAGCTAGATCTCTTTTTGTTTTTCCCCAGCGGAATTTATTTCTCCTTTGCTAAGTTTCTCTAGCACTAGTCTGTCTTGTGTGGCATCTTTCTCCCATAGAGTCATGTGTTTGCATTCATATCATATCATGTCATATTCAATTTTGCGGTATCTTAGGGCCAAAAATTGGGTCTTTTGTATTTAAGTCTCTTCAATCTCGTCGAGAAGAAGATGTCAGTCTTCATATCTCTGGATAGAAGAAACTTAAATAGGGGAATATGTCATACCCTAATTTCTACCCCTTAGATCCCACCTCATTTGCATCTTTACAATGCATCAAGATTACAAACTTGGTTGTCTCCTAACCCTCTTACCTTTGGGTTTGCCTATGCAGAGATCACCAAGAACCTTTTTGTGTATCCTTCTTGTTGTGCTTACATGCTTTATAATTCACTAACCACTAATCAAATACAAAAAATATGCTTTGTCCCCTTTGTTTCTTGTGCAAAGTAAGGTTTGGAATCAAAAGCATCAAGTGATTACATCCTCAGCTAGGGTTTGAGTTCCTTAAGTCAAAGTGTGGTCAACCATTGATTTTCAAGGGCTATTCATTAAAGGATGACCTTTAATCTCAAGTCATAAGGTCTCAAACATTATTCAACTTCATTTTATTAAAGATCTTTCAAGATTGGATGGCTTGTTTCTCAAGGAATTTCTAAGGTTCATGTGTTTATTTCCATGTCTTCATCAACAAGTTTCTTCAAGCCATTGCAAGATTCATCAAGGAACACTAAAGAGTACATCATTTTGGGTTCATATGATCATCAATGTGCCTTGAAATGCAAGAAAATATCCAAGGTTGTAAGTTTGGGCAAGGAGGTTTGACCAAAAAGTCAACATTTCAAGCCTAAGTCCAAGACGTCACAAATTCTTTATACTTCAACATTTTTGAGTGTTTCTTTGGGAAAATGACTCATCTTGACATCTTCTCCAACTTCTCTTCACAAGTCAAGAGCCAATTGTGCTTGGAAGACCATCAAAAGTTTGAAGACATTATAGGTCATCTTGTGGACTTAGAAATTTTTGGCCTAAGGTTCAAGTATGGCATGCCTATGTTCCAAAGACCATAACTCCTTCAATATTCAACTTTTATGGGCGCTTTTTTTTGCCAAATATCCCTCTTGATGTCCTCAACAACTTTGCTTTAGAGGTCAAACATCAATTCATGTTCTAAGGACCTCAAATCTTGAAAGCCATTTATGCATAAAACTATGTCATGACCTGTTTGACCCAATGCCTGACTTGTTTTTCAGTGCCACGACCTCAACATTCAACTCATGCCATTTTCACCTCAAGTATTCTTTTGGATTGATTCTTTTTGCATTATGTTCTCCTCTATGAAAGGATCATTTGTCTAAAAGAAAATCAAGGAATGCACGAGTAGATTGCATTTGGCCTAGCTATGAACATGACCCCATGAAACTGAAAATTGTCCACGACCAGAATTTGCAAATTCACTCAAATCTCCAAATTAATTCATTGTATGCACTTGTTTTGTCCATGAAGATGTTAAGTGATAGTTTTTGATGCAAAACGACCCAAAATTGGAAAGAATACACTGCATTTTGGCTGACTTTACATCCAAGAATGATCACACTTTGCTTGCTCATGATTCACAAGTTTCGCAATGATTCTTCACGCGTATGAGCTCCATTCACCTCAACTATAAATAGAGGAAGCATTTGCACTGAAAACCAAGCTTAGAAAGCCCCCATAACCTTTGTTCGAGCTCCCACTTTGCACTAAATATTTGAGATTTTGTTCCCAATTTCTAAGCTCTTTCAACCTCATTTCTTGATTCCATTAGCTCCATCGTTCTTCTCTGAAGCTTCTACAACAAGAATCAAGCTCTAAGACTCACTGAATTGCTCTAACCAAATCCAGCTCCCATCACCTCCGATCTTTATTTGGGCAATGTAGTTCTGAGCATCATTTGAACTCAAACAAGTTACCACAATGTAGCATGATCCTCCTGAATGTTTCCCCTAACTTATCTGGTGTTGATTGTTCTTGTTTGGCATTTAATTTCTCTTTTCGTGTTTTCTCTCTTGCTGAGTTTTCTCTGAAGTTCTCCATGCTCACTTTTAATAAATAAAAGTGAAACATATGGTTGGGTTCGTGACCAGATAATGGTCACAATGGTGGTGGTTTCATTCTTTAATGTTACAATTTGCCAAAACTTCGGTGATGAGTAACCGAAGAAGATGACCGGAGATTAGAAGGTGGCCGAAGTTTGTTTTAAGTTAAAATGCATCAGATGCATTATTTCTCTTAATTTCCACCGCGTGCCTTTGGATTTGGACCTTCAGATGCGCATACTTTGGCTAGTCCACGTAGATCTAACGATTCACGTATTTTAATGATCCAACGTGTTTTTCAACTTAAAGTCCATCATACACTGCAGATCTGGACCTCTTGATGCGCATACATTGGTTAGTCAGCGCAAATTCAATGGTTGTGTTTTTTTATTTGCTTTTATTTTCTTTCATTTCTTTTTTTTTTCTTTTTAAATTCATACTAAATCCAATTTTCAACCAAAAAATTCACAAAAATATTTTCTATTATTTTACACCTTGTGCATTTTATTTTCACATTTTTATTTTATATTTTACTCTTTTCTCTCTATTTTCTCATTTTTCATGCATTTAATTAGTTTAAATTTACTTTTATACATTTTTAAATTTCCAAAAATGTCCTTGTGATTCTTGAGTTGTTTTTGACTTGTAGTAATTTTCTTGAACTTTGATTTGTTGTAAAGATGCTCCATTCTCTTTTTCTCTTTTATTTTCATTTTAAAATTCATTTAAAAATAATTTCATGCATTTTAATTTGTTTTTATTGCATTTTGATAGTCTTGCAGGTTGTAGCCTTGGATCATAACTTGTTGATCAAGCTTCTCTTCAATTTTAATGAACTTTGGGTGTTGATGATATTGGATGAACCTTCATCAATACAAATCTATCATTAAATGAATCATTTGATTCATTTTTGGTGCTTTGTGTTTATGATATGTTTAGTGCCTTAATCCACCAACAAAGGTGATTGAAATTGATGATGAATGAATCTTGAGTCTTGATTCAGTTTGGTCCTCTCGTCATCTTTCATTCTCTTTTTTTTTCCTTTTTATTTTCTCTTGATCAATTGGATGATGTGTTGTCCATCTTGTTCATGATGTTTAGATTGATGCTTGATGAACTTTATTCATTTCAAATCTACCATTTGATTGATCATTGATCATTGGAGGTACTTTTGATTAATGCATAAGTTTGTTCTAAGTGTCATGTAGTATTGATTGATGTAATGGACCAATCTCATTGCCTTAGTGCTTGATCCCTCCTTGATTTTTACTTGTGCTACATGTTTTAGGAGTATGATCTCTGTCATATCTCTAACATGTATGGTACATAAATTGTTATTGACCGGCCTCCCATAATATGACCTTCCTTATAGATTGTGTTACGATTACTTAACATAGCACTAAATTTGTCCCGAATCGGATTATTAACTCTAACACTAATACTAACCATATAATTGTGCTAACTTTTACTTTATGCCATTTACTTTTATGTACCTTTATTTTAACTAGTGGGAAACCCGTGCGTCCGCACGAGTTCTGTTGTGGATCGCGGATACGTCATCAACTATGTTATGAAATATAAAAAAATCGAAAATATAAAAAATTTGTTGTAAATTAAAAAAAATTAAAATCATAACACCGAATAAAAAAAACGATCATTTTCAAAATTTTAATCAGCAACTTTATGTTCATTTTCCACAACTCAGAATTTTGATCAGAAATTTCATGTTCCCGTTAATTTTCAATATTTTGATTAGTGAGTTCATGTTCCCGTTAATATTCAATATTTTGATCAGTAACTGCATGTTCCCATTAATATTCAATATTTTGATCAGTAACTTCATGTTCCCGTTAATATTCAATATTTTGATAAGTAACTTCATGTTCCCGTTAATATTCAACATTTTGCTCAATAATTTCATGCTCCTGTTAATATTCAATATTTTGATCAGTAACTTCATGTTCCCGTTAATATTCAATATTTTAATAAGTAACTTCGTGTTTCCGTTAATATTCAAATTTTCTATCAATAACTTCAAATTCCCGTTAATATTCAATATTTTGATCAGTAACTTCGTGTTTCCGTTAATATTCAAATTTTCTATCAGTAACTTCAAATTCCCGTTAATATTCAATATTTTGATCAGTAACTTCATGTTCCCGTTAATATTCAATATTTTGATCAGTAACTTCATGTTCCCGTTAATATTCAATATTTGGACCAGTAACTTCGTGTTCCCGTTAATATTCAATTTTTCTATGAATAACTTTAAATTCCCGTTAATGTTTAATATTTTGATCAGTAACTTCGTGTTCCCGTTAATATACAAATTTTCTATCAGTAACTTCAAATTCCCGTTAATATTCAATATTTTGATCATTAACTTCATGTTCTCGTTAATATTCAATATGTTGATCAGTAACTTCATATTCAATATTTTGATCAATAATTTCATGTTCACGTGATAATTATTTTAATTTGGTGTTTTAATAGTATGGATAAGTTGTGATTTGCTCAAAAATTGTTTTCCATCGTTGATAAAATAATTATTAGTTTAATATATCTTATTCATAAAATATATTAGTTTTAATTGTTTATCATAAAATAATTAAGAATATTTCATATTATCATACAATTTTGATACTATTTAATTCATACTTTACTAATGTATTTATTCTAGATCACGATATTATAATTTATAATATTATCAATTTTTATATTATAATTTTGTAATCTTTAATTTTTAATACATTTCACTCGTCTTATTTTATGTCCTGTTCTATTATTATTTATATTGAAGTTCATATAATTCATTAATATTGCATGATTATTTTGTATTAAAAAAAGATGGCATGATTATTGTTTATTTATATGAAAGCACGTATATGAAAATATTTGGATCAACAGTATACAAACTAAAAAAAATGTCATTTCAAATCATTTATGATTTGAATATCATTCATTCATAAATATACATTTAAAATGATTTATAATTTTATACAACATTAATAGTTTTTACGTAATATATGATATACTATTTATTAGTCCTTCTCTTTCTTAATTGATATTTGATGGTAAGTAATTGAAAACAATAAAATAGATCAAATTAATGGATTGATATTCATAAACTACATTAAAAGAATATATATATATATATATATATATCAAATACATCAATTTGCAAAATAAATTTTAATATAATATATTCTTATAAACACGTTTATGACTTGTGCATTTTGTATATTTGCATAAATTATAAAAACATTAATAATTATTATTATAATAATTATTAAATATTATAAATGGTATAAAATAATACTAACCTATTATCAATCAATAAATATATTATAAATGATATAATACAACATATTCGATATTAATAATTATATCTCCACACTTTGAAAATCTAATGTTTCTATAAAAAAATATTTAATTATTTTATTTAGATGGATAAAAAACAAAATTATTATATTTAAAAGAATAAAAACATATTTAATTCTATAATTAAATATTATTGGATTCTAATTATTATAAATAAAATTATTATTGATAATTATTATAACAAATAAACATTTATCACAGATATGATTATAAAATAAATTATAGTTAAACCAATGTATAGGTTAAAAATTTTTTTATACACATATGGTACGTTTTTAACTTGTAGGATGGATCTTTCCATTTTTAAAACATACTTTTCTATCTATTAATGTTATTAAATTATAAAATTTAATAAAAAGTGTAGTTCAAGATAATTGTTGGTTATGAAAAAATAAATACTTATAAATTTCAAGATAATAAATCAAAGTCCTCTTTTTAAATTTTCAACCATACATATATATTTAATATTAGTTTTCATCTTATTTGTTCGAATATAAAAAGAACAGCTAAATAATACTAAGTTGCCAAATTACATGAAACAATCTACCTGAGCCACCTTTAAAATCTTTACTTTTGTGAATAATTTTTTTTAAACTACACAAAAAATACACAATATATGATACATCACCTGTTTTTCTAAAAATGATAATAATTTCAATAATTCCTATAACTGCAATGAAGCCTCTGTGAAACACGACTACGATATGTAATTGCCCATTACCATTAACCATTCCAATGGCAGTTCATCAAAAGAATAATCAATCAATTTTTTATTCCATAAACAAAAAAGTACTTACTTTATTAAATTTTTGGGGTCCCCTACCTACAAGTAGGTGCTTAGACCCAATGCCCTATAAAGAGGACCAATTAATTTGAACTTTTTCTGCATATATGTTTATGTTCCCACACACTTTTTTTCTCATTGGTCTCCAATTGATGCACAAATTTGTCTTGCCCTTCAGATCTATCAAACACATTTCAGAGTTTAAAAAATATTTAATCCATTGTATTATTATTTTTTTTTTGAAATTGCTAAAATAACATTAAAGCCAAAGGCATAAGGAATGCCCAATTTACAAAACCAAATAGTTAAGCTAAGGTAAAATGCAGAAAAAAAAATCCGAAGTAGCAGCAAAATACTACAAACCAGAAATTTCACAGCCACCTACAATACAACTAGCCTAAAACGAAAACACAAAAAGAAATAAGAAACCAGCAAAAAGTCTCCCCAGCTGCTTCAAGAAAAACAGTAAGCTAAACCAATTAGCCAATCTAAACTGAAAGCCAAGACTACAAAACAGACAAAAAGGCAAAAAGCCACAACTCCCAGAATCGAAAAAACTGCGCCAAATTCTGCAGCAGATGTTGGAGATGAAGCTCAGACTGATTGAACATATCCAAACTAAAGCATACTCTCTTCAGTACCCAAGCAGGCCCTCGGATTAAGCCACGCATGAAATTCGTCTGAAATGCTTTTTGCCTTGAATTTTAACCATCTCCATGACTGCATAAATATTGAGAAGAAACTTACAGCAAGTTAAAAACTGAATAATCAATGTCATGTGATCAAGCAAAATAAATACTGATTATATACTTGTTGACAGATAGATGCCACAAGAAAATATAAACAAAAAGCACAAATATTTGAAGTACCATGATCATGCACTTGTTTGCTGCATGTAAAATACTTGTGAAAAACCAACATAAAATCTACTTGTGAATACATTTGACTAATTTTTGTTTATATACCCTGCATCTGAGTAAATTCCAAGCTAAAGACCTTTATTGTGAACATGATCTGGCAGAGCCTTAATACCAGAAAGAAATGTTGAGTTCTTTGCCACCACATTGTACTATAACACAACAATGTTTGTCAGAAACATTTTTATCAAAAAATTTCAGAAACCAAATAAGAAAACATATTGAAATAAATGGTCTATACCATATTAATCATCTACAGCAGAATTATAAATAAAGGATAATTTCATATTTGCATGTGCTTATGATACTTTGCAAAATAAAATATTGAAACAAATAATGAGAATACCTATGTTAAACCATCAGCTGTAAATCCATACACCAAATTCACAAAATCCATCAATTAAATTATCATTGTATGTATATACATAAATACCATAAACCATAAATGATTCCAACTGTTCCACCTGTGTAAAAAAATCAGTATTATAAATCTTTAGATGCATGTTTTAAGATTATTTCTGTAAAATACATTCATAATATGGTGACAAACATACTCTATAGGAGGAGTTGCAGCAATACCATTAGCCAGAAGTGGCGCAAATAAGCAAAATGGTCACCAAAACCACCACCGTCTCAATCTTTATCCTCATTTTCGACACTCGACACTCTTTACCAGCAACTGTGAGGAAATATAAATTATCAAAACAAACGTGTTTTGAAATGAGGAGAAAACATGTTTTACTCCTCTATGATGTAAATCTTTATCATAAAAAATTTCCAGATCTAAAAAAGAAATATACATTGAAAAAGAAAACAATAAAAATGACAATAACAATGGAAATAAATGGGTATGAACAAATTGATTTTTACTTGTGTCAACTTTGAGATCTGAAACGAAATGAAACAAAAACAACAACAATGTTAAATATTCAAAACTTAGCCCCAAAATAACGAATCATATAAATGAAGCTGAAAAGAAAAATAAAACGAAACTAAAACAAAAAGGAGAGGAAAATGGATTTGAAGTTTATAGTTATGAAATCTTTGTTGTAAAATTGAAATCGATTAGAGAAATAGCCAAAAGCAGTAGAGGAAAATGAGTTTGGAATGAAATTTGGTGAAATAATGGAAGAAGGAGTGTGTGGTGGTAGATATAGAACATAAAAGTAGAGGAACAATCTGAACGCAGGGGGAGAGAGAAGCTTTAATTTTGAGTAGACATATATGATGTAAATGTAGTAAGAGTAGATATATTGGTTTCTGAGAAAATCTTTTGGAAAGATTTCATCAAAATAAGCATACGTGGAATTTCAATCTACAAAGGTGGGCTTGTAAGCATGACATGTGTCCCAAAGGGTAGAAATGTATTTTTAGTGGTACCATTCTGATCGTACCTGGATCAGACAGAGATAGTGGCCAACGGCGTCTGGAACGGCAGCTCCGATGATGGTGAGAGACGGCGGGGGGGGGGGGGGGGGGGGGTGTACCTGCAGGGTACTCCGACGCTCAAGTGAGAGAGTGTACAGAATATCAGCAAATACAAAAAGTGAGAATGGTCGGAAGAAAGTGTCTAACCTGGCCCTCTCAAATGAGAGGGTATTTATAGAGAGCCCCCAGCGCGGGGCCAACGGTTACCTGCAATGGGCTGGATCAACTAGGCCCACTCCAAGTAACTGCTAGGGCTTACGTGTAGTAGTGAAGACCAGCACGTGGTCTTCACCCTAGAGTAACTGCTCCTAGATTTCCGGAAGTAGGGCAGACTGAGTCTTTCGGAAGTGGGAGGTTACTTGGAACGTGTCCACGCGGGGTGGACCGTTAGGTGCTCCTCGCGGGGAGGAGCCTTCTGAGTCGAGGAGGTGCATAGCCCGTAGGAAGGGTAGGGCCTCGCGGGGAGGAGCTATCCTATCGAGGAGACATATCTCGTGGGATGTGATGCCCTCTTCTCCTATTGCCAAGGTCCCGACGATGACTAAGTGGTCGACGCTGCTGTAGTGCCCGACGAAGCTGTGGTGCGCGTGTGACAGTCACGTGTCCGCAGAAGGACCTTATTGGTCCTCTCCAGGCAGCATGGGTTGGGCCTGCTCGACTGTTGGGCAGCCTCAGCCCAGTCCAGAACAGGAGCCCCCCCAAGTCGTTGCTCTGAGGTGTCAGAGTAATGACTTAAGGCTTACAGGTACGTCGGGGACACGCCAGGCGAGGGACCGAGGAGGTCCTTCTCGTGGTCGACGTCCATACGATCGCACATAAGTCGGGCATCGGACAGTTGCGTTTGGTCGTCACGCCGGGGAGATGAGGGGCCTCAGATTCAAAGCGTTGGGGAAAACTAGAACGACACGCGTGGGAAGATGCGCGGCTGCATGCGTGCCACATGTCGCCTGCCATTATTACCTAGAGGGCTAGGGCGGCTGGCTAGGGTAGCGCACTTGAGTGCCCTACGTCCCTCGAGTTCTGCGAGAACCGCTTATAAAAGCCCCCCGCTCATTTCCCAATTTTCTGTTTCTCTCTCAACAATCTTGCTCCTTCTCTCTCTACCTTCCACCGTAGCCGTTCGCCGCCATCAACCGCCGTCAGCAGCCGGAAACTCCGCGCCGGAACCCTAGACCACCGCTTATAAGGTACTTGCTCTAAAACTGACCTTTCTCTTGCATTTCCCTTTAATTTCAACTAGTGTATAGCGTTTCCTTGGTGAACTGATGATGTTCCCACGAGAAATGAGAGGATTCCTGGCGAATACGGCGGGAATCTTTAGTTGTTGAGAGAGGGGGTGCTAAGAATTTCACCCGCTCTTGTTGAATATTTCGGGGACTAGGGATGAACATGTCGGGGACCCGTTGAATGTCTCAGGGTCCTCAATAATTACTCTTTCCATTAGCGTCACGGGAACACGGGGGCAGAATCTTCCGGGGAGGCGATGAGTTCCCCGGTGAACCCGTCGATCCTCGGTCGGTTATGTCGGGGAACCGAGAGAGCCTTGTCCCTTCCTCGCTCGTTCGCTTGAACAGCAGTAGAGGGGTGAATTTGATATGACCCATCGAATTCACCGTTTCCTTCTGCTTTTCAGGTAAATGGACGATTTGGCTGCGAAAGTGGCCGTGGGATCATTCGAAGAAGACGACGACCAACCCGAATCTCCCATGGCTCACATGGCTTTTGCACAGGAGCGCCCGCTCGAGGAGTGGGTGTGCGAGGAAGCACTGGAGATGTCGTCTATCTTCGTCTACAAAGACATGGACGACGCGTTCTATACCGTCGAGCACCGGCTCATCGGGTCTGACAAATCCTGGAAGGTTTTCCGCCCAGTGGAGCACCATCAGATATGTTCGCCTTACCAGGGAATGCGCATCCCCTTATATGAATTTATGTTCGACAAGGCGGGGTGGAGGCTGCCCTTCACGGACTTACAAGATGGAATCTTCGCCTGGTTGAAGCTGGCGCCCTCGCAAATTCATCCGAACTCCCTGGCCTTCATCCGGGCCTTCGAGCTCACCTGTAAGTATTTAAAAATCGTTCCGACAGTGTCCCTCTTTTTCCGGATATTCCATCTTCAGAGGTCGTCAGCCGGTGGACGACATGGATGGGTGTCCTTCAAGCAGAGCAAAGCTTTGTTCTATACATATTTAGATTCCATTCGGGACTTCAAGTTCCGCTACTATTTCGTGAAGCCGGTCACCCTCGGGGCCGTATACTCGTTGTACCGGAAAGTCACTCGCGACGTCGACGGTCGCTCCGAGGAGGTCCTGGAGCCGAAGTTCCCTCTGTACTGGACGGAGGAACACTTCAAGAAGGGAGTCGACAAATACAAGGTGAAGCATAATCAGTTGGATGTCTATGAGCGGGAAGCTTACGATAAAATCGTCGCTTTCGTTGAAAGCTTTAATGAAGCTCAGCACGAAACACTGGACGGCCAGCCTATAACGGGAGCAGACTGGCAGGTGAAGAAATAACGTCGTCTGATCAATACCCGCGTTCTGCTCGAGACCTTCTCCGACGAAGAAGCAATCGAGTTGTTAGGTGGTGAAAACATCCACAATCTAAGCCTTCCTCGCATCTGTATTCCTTGCCTTACTAACGTTTTCTTTCTTTTTGCAGGAAAAATGGCCGGAGCCGAGGAGAGACTCAAGAAATTGAAGGCGAAGAGGGCTCGGGAAGAGCAGGCCCGGGGAGAGGCATCTCGTTCAAAGGGCCAAGATGTTGCTCCTTCTGGGGTCATGCCTGAGGGTGTTTCCTCGGCTGCTATGCCCGAAGGTTCCAGTCAGTCTCAGCCTACTGCCACCGTGTCGGGGATTTCAGAGAGGCGGACACCTCCTACTGGGAGCCAGTCTCTGGGTACTCAAGGGATGCCGAAACGACAACGGGTTTCGAGCGTGGAGGTCGTCGACCTGGGCCACGAAGACAGTCCCCCACCGCCTTCAAGCTTTGAACTTCCCCCATGCCACCAAAAGCCCCGCTTCTTCTCCGAAGTCATTTATCCTCGTGTCCTGCCCTCTGAAATACAAGCTGTGCTGGGGGCCGCTGCGGAAGCGAGGAGAAAAACAATCTTTGAAGACATGTCCGCGGTCATGCGGCTCTGATCGACTGCCATTGTCCTGAACGATGAGACTCGTCCCGTTGCTGAACTCTCTCGACTGCAAGAAAATCTCGAGAAATTGGATGCCGAGATGCTCGACCTGCGCAAAGAGCTGAAGGAATGCAGGGATCTGAACAAAGAACAGAGCGAGCAGCAGCAGCGGGCTGAGACCAAGTTAAAGGAAGTCGAGGAAGCGGAGAGAGGTCACCTTGCCCGAATCACCGAGCTGGAGGCAGAGGAGAAGCGACTCAAGCAGAGGGTCGCCGAGTTGGAGGATGCTGTGCAGCCAGCTGAAGGCGAAACCGAAGAAGACAGGCTCCTAACCACTCGAGCAGCGTTGGTGGCCCAACTCAGGAAACTCGAGCAGGATCTTCGTCTGGCCGAGGATGATGCTCTTGAAACTGCGAGCATAGGGTTCCGAAACGCAGTGGCGCAACTTCAGATCCTGAATCCCGACCTGGTGACCGATGGGGCAGATGCTGATTACGAGGTGGTCGACGGCCGGATAGTGCCGCCCGGACAAGGAGGACATACCCACGAGGGAGGAGGCCCGGACACCGCTGAGACTGCCGCAGAGTAGGAGTATAGTTTGCTTGGCCTGCGTGCCATTTTGTTGTTTTTGCCAGGCTTGTGGGCTTGCTTTATGTAATTTTCGCACCATGGTTATTTTTGCCCGATTTGTGGGCTTATATGTGTAACATTCGTACAATGGGCTTTGCCCGATTTTCATACTTCGCTGTGCCTCTTTATTAATTTTACTTGTGTGTGATATTTTATGCATTACTTATTTTTGTCTAAGTAGTTGAGATCACTGGCGCCTTGGGCGTTTGCTCGACTCTGATGATGCTCGACTGCGAAGAGAGCTTAGCCGAGTGGTCAGGGGTTGTACTCCGACCTTCGACGAGGCTAAGAAAGCGGTCGATGTCTTAGCTTCGTGGCGTGAACTTCCCATCGTGAGCTGGGTGTTCTGCCTATTTGGTACTTCGACGACGGAGCTCGGTTGAGGTCTCCTCGTCGGGCCAAAAAGTCTCACGCACACACTTCGTGGTTTTTGGCCGTCGTGTGTTATATAGAGGTGTCGCGCATGTACCGTTGCACGCCCCCGTGTTCGCGACGTTGTATTGTCCTGGGTAGTGTCTAACTGTAGTATTGCTTGAGCTTCTCAGTATTCCATGGTCGAGCAAGTTGTTCACCGTGGAGGTTCTCGAGGTAATAGGCACCCGTCCCCGTCTTCTCGGTGACGCGGTATGGGCCCTCCCAGTTTGCGGCCAGCTTTCCTTCATGTGAATCTTTTTGATTTCTTCGTAGGACAAGACTGCCTACTTGGAAGTCTCGTTTGATAACTTTGTCATTATAACACAGAGTTATTTTTTGTTTTAAAGAGGCTTCTTGGAGGGAAGCGCCGATCCTTATCTCTTCGACAAGGTCGAGTTCCTCTCGCAGGGCTTCGTTGTTTGTTTCTTCATCGAGGGGAGCTTCTGTCCTCCTCGAGGGTTCCCTGATCTCCACAGGGATAACAGCCTCGGTCCCGTAAGTTAGGCGAAACGGGGTCTCACCGGTCGTGGAGTGTGGGGTTGTTCGATACGCCCAAAGGACGCTGTGCAACTCCTCGACCCACCGTTGTTTGGCCTCGCCGAGTCGTCGCTTCAGTCCCTGGAGTATCACTCTGTTCCCTGCTTCAGCCTGCCCGTTGGTTTGAGGGTGTTCGACCGACGTGAAGTGCTGTCTTGTGCCCAGTTTGGCGATGAAGTCTTGGAAGTTCCTGTCGGTGAACTGTGTCCCGTTGTCCGTGACAATGGCTTGGGGCACCCCGAATCGGGCGAGGATGTTTCTCTTGTAGAAACGGAGTATGTTGAAAGCAGTGATTTTGGCCAGTGCCTCGGCCTCAATCCACTTCGTGAAGTAATCCACCCCGACTATGAGGTACTTGTTTTGGTACGACCCCATGATGAAAGGTCCGAGGATATCCATTCCCCACCACGCAAATGGCCACGGGGACGACAATGACTTAAGCTCGTTTGGAGGAGCGAGGTGCATGTCTCCGTGTCTTTGGTAGCGGTCACATTTCTTAACGTGCTCTTTTGCATCATGTTGCATAGTGGGCCAATAATACCCTGCTCAGAGTGCTTTTCGGGCTAGGGACCTTCCGCCGAGGTGCTGGGCGTTTATTCCTTCGTGGATTTCTTGGAGGATCCCCGAAACTTTGCCTTCTTCGACACACTGGAGTAAGGGAATGGAGAATCCTCGACGGTATAGTTTACCTTCGACGACGGTATACGCACATGCCCGCCTCTTGACTATCCCCGCTTCTTTAGGATCGTCAGGCAGTTTGCCCGTCGTCAAGTATTCGTGAACTGGGGTCATCCAACAGTTTGTGTCTCCGATTGTGTTGACCTCCGTGGTCGGTGCGGTTTTGGTTATGCTCGATTGGGTCAGTATCTCCTGGATAACTGATTTGTTCCCTCCTTTTTTCTTAGTGCTCGCAAGCTTGGAGAGCACGTCTGCTCGAGTGTTGTGCTCGCGCAGGATGTGAGCCACTTCCGCGGAGACGAATTTCTTCAACTTTTCTTGCACCAAGGTTAGGTACTCGATGAGACTATCGTTTTTGGCCTGGAATTCTCCCCGAACCTGCGATGCCACAAGCTGGGAGTCTGTAAAGATTTTGACCTCTTTCGCGCCAAGGTCTTCCGCAAGTCGAAGTCCCACGAGGAAGGCCTCGTATTCGGCTTGGTTGTTCGATGTCTTGAAGGACGGCTCGAGGGAGACCTCTATCAGGATGCCCTATTCGTTTTTGAGGATAATGCCCGCTCCGCTGCCTTTTGCACTGGAGGCCCCGTCGACGTAAATCGTCCATTTCTGGGAGCCGTTGGGCGAGGATTCCGGGACGGTCATTTCCGCCACGAAGTCGGCCAGTACTTGGGCTTTCAAGGCTTTTCTTCCTTCGTATCGGAGGTCGAATTCGGATAGCTCGAGAGACCACCGGAGCATTCTCCCCGCCATATCTGGGCGGCTGAGGAGCTGTCGGATAGGCTGCTCTGTCCTTACCACAATCGTGTGGGCCAGGAAGTAATGGCGTAACCTTCGGGCCGCAGATACGAGGGCCAAGGCGACCTTTTTGATCTGTTGGTATCTGAGCTCGGGGCCCTGAAGAGCTCTGTTCGTGAAGTAAATCGATTTCTGTCCGTCGGGGGTCTCCCGTATAAGGACAACACTCACCGCTTCACCGCTGACGGCCAGGTACAAGAAAAGTGTTTCCCCGGTATCTGGTCGGGACAAGACCGGGGGTTGAGATAAGACTTGCTTTAGATGGAGGAGGGCTTGTTCGCACTCTTCACTCCATTCAAAGGTCGCCTTCTGTCGGAGAAGCTTGAAGAAGGGGAGTGTGTACTGAGCGGATTTGGCCACGAAACGGGAAAGAGCAGTCATCATTCTGTTGAGTGACTGGATAGACTTCTTCGAGTTCGGGGTAGGGATTTCGGAGAATGCCCTACATTTGTCGGGGTTCGCTTCGATACCCCTCTCTGTGAGGTAGAAGCCGAGGAACTTCCCCGCGCGAACACCGAAGGTGCACTTGTCGGGGTTGAACCTCATGCGACATTTCCTCGCCGTGTCGAACACTCTCTGGAGATGAGCGGCATGGTCGACTTCTTCCGCAGATTTGACGATCATGTCGTCCATGTAGACCTCGAGTACGTCTCCGATGTCTGCCCGGAAGACCTTGTTCATCATCCGTTGGTAGGTGGCGCCAGCATTTTTCAAGCCGAAGGGTATTACGTTATAGTAGTAGTTGCCCGACTCGGTCATGAAAGCGGTGTGCTGCTTGTCGGCCTCGTCCATGGGGATTTGGTTGTACCCCGAATAGGCATCCATAAAGGATAGTAATTTAAATCCTGCAGAATTATCGACTAGTTGGTCGATGTTAGGTAAGGGATAAAAGTCTTTCGGGCATGCCCGGTTAAGATCCGTGTAGTCAATGCACATCCTCCATTTTCCATTATTTTTCTTAACGAGTACAACATTTGAAAACCAAGTTGTGTACTTGGCCTCAGAAATAAAGTTTGCCTCTAGGAGGTCTTTTACAGCTTTTTCAGTAGCCTCCATTTTTTCCGGAGACTGCCTACGCCTACGTTGAGCTACAGCCCTAGCGGCCGGATCTATGGTCAGCTGATGACAGGCTACTTCAGGGTCCAGTCTGGGCATCTCCGCAGCACTCCAGGCGAACAGATCTGCATTTTCTTGGAGGCATGCCTTCAGTTGCCTCTTCGCCAGGTCGGGGAGTCCAGAGCCAATCTTCACGCTTCGGTCAGGGTTGTCGCCGAGTGGAACTAGCTCGAAATCTCCGTCTGGGACGGGGCGCGTTGGGTGGAGAGGCTGCCGTTGACTTCAGCTGGGAGGTCCTCGCCTGCGGCTTCTTCCTGTTCCCCGGGAAATCTGCTGTCAAGGTCGACCGCGCTGACCGGCGGGAGCGGAGCCTGCACGACGTCTGGAGGTGTCTCGGCCTGAGTCTTAGCTTTGGTACCGCCGACGACACTCAGACCCCTGATTGCCGCGTCGAAACACCTTCTGGCTGCGTTGATGTCTCCGTGGAGAGTGACCACACGTCCGCGCTTCGTGTAGTATTTCATCTTCAGGTGGACCATTGATGGTACGGCCGTCAGTTCCGCCAACGTGGTCCTCCCCATTATACAGTTGTAGAGGGACGGGCAGTCCACCACCAAGAAACGCGTCTTCACCTGTCGAGCAGTTTCCTCCATCCCGAAGGTGACCATCAATTCCACGAAACCCCACGGTCTAGTGGTCGCGCCGTTGAAACCTTGTAGGTCTGATCCTACGTACAGGGATAAGTGTTGCTTGGTCAGCTGGAGGGTCTCGAAAAGGTGGACGTACATGATGTCCACCGAGCTCCCCTGGTCGACCAAAATTCTGTGGACGTCAAAGTTGGCCATCTGTGCCCGGATCAGGAGGGGGATGTTGGCGTTCGGCGCCCCGCCGGGAAGTTCCTCAAGGTAGAAGGTAATCAGATTTGATCTTCCTTTAACCCTCTCGAGGGTAGGCGCTCGAGGAGTTGTTGCTTTCAGCTCGTCAAACTTCCTCTTTATTGACCCCACGGTCAAGCGGTCAGGGGCTCCGCCCGATATGACCATGGCTTGGGGGAAAGACTCCCAGGTGCTTCAGGCACTTATCGAGTCTTCAGCCGGGAAGTTCTTCCACATGTCTCGGACAGCTTCAGGGCTGTTGAGTTCTCCCGAAAAACCGAAGTCTTCAGGTCGCGTGATGCTCAACGCGACTTGCAGCGATCCGTTGTTGGGAGAGGGAGTTGACTCCTCGACATTCTGAGCCTCCTGGCCGCTGGGGCGGGGGGCCTCTTGCTGCTTGGCGTACTTCTTCAGGTACCCTTCTTTAATCAGCATTTCGATTGCGTCCTTAAGGTGGACGCAATCTTCAGTAACGTGCCCGTGACTGCGATAAAACCTGCAATACTTGGACTTGTCAGCATTTGGTTTGCAAGCCGCCGGTTTCGGGAAGCGGATTCCCCCTTTGAAGAACTTCGAGTTGGCACAATCGCTGAAAATGCGCGAGCAGGACACGTTCAGCGGTGTGTAATCTTTGAAAAGGCCAGACGGTCCCCGTGATTCGTGGGGCTCTTTGGTCCGGGCTTCTTTCTTTCTTTCCCCGCCTCGCCTGGGTGGAGGGGAGTCTTCTCTTCTCCTGTCTCCACCTCGCCTGGGTGGAGGGGAGTCTTCTTCCTTGTTGCCGCGGGGGCCTTCTCTGCGCCTCGAATCGAGGGCAATTTGTGCGGCCTCAGCTTCCTCGAACTCAATATGCGACTGAGCCCTCTCGAGGAGGCCTTCGAAGCTGCGGGGACGGTGCAGCCCGACGGATTCTGCGAACTTAGATCCTATCCTCAAACCCTTGATGATGAGATACATTTTGATGTGATCGGTCACGTGGATTTCGACCGCCTCTTTGTTGAACCTCTCTATGTAGCTCCGGAGAGGCTCGTCTTTCCCCTGAAAGATGGCTTCCAGGGAGGCTATCGTCTTCGGATGTCGACGAGAAGCCGTAAAATGTTTTCTGAAATGCTCCCTCTGGACTCTCCACGACGTGATTGACTCAGATGCTAGGTTTTTGTACCAAGCCATGGCCCCTTTCCGAAGAGTCGTAGGGAATAATCGGCATTTGATGGCGTCGGAAACATTCCTGAAATCGAGCAGAGCTTCAAAACTCTCGACGTGGTCATCAGGATCAGAAGTCCCGTCATATGTCCCCAAGGATGGGGGCCTCTCCAGGCCCTTAGGAATGGGGGCGTCCATGATGTGCCTGGCCAGAGGGGTCCGGTAATCGTCATCCTCGCTGGCACCCGGAGACACAGAGGGGGAGCGTTGTCCATGAACATAGTGACGTCTCGGGGAGTGGTCCTTCGGGCGGCCTCTGGTCTCCTCGGCGTCTGGCCTGCTCCTTTTATTTTTCGAGGAGCGAAATGGTCCCTTTAGTGGAGGGGAGCGGTGGCGTTTCTGAGGATACTCCGGCTGAGCACGCTCAAAGCGTGGTCTGCGACCCCTGGGAACCGGGGAGGGGCTGCGAGATGCCTCCGGGGACAGTGAACGTCTTGGAAATGGTGGTGGTCGGTGCCTTTACAGGGAAGACCGACCACGAATTTTCTCCAGCGCCTCGATCCGGATGTTCTGGTTGAAGATCATCTGGTTGGTCTGATTGACCAACGCAAACAGGGCAGAAGTACTCAGATCTGCATTTGGCGGCGGGTCCACGGGCTGGAGGACGGTTTCCTGTCCGTCCAAGTGAGCTATCTCGTACTCCACTTCTTCGGAAGATGGAGAAGCGGTGAGTCCGTCTCTGACGTCGTTCTCTGCGACAGGTCGGGAAGAGTTGTTGTCGACGTGGTTGCCGGTGCTAAGCTGCGCAATAACGTTGTCTAGAGCCTGATTCGCCGACGGGTTGGCCATGATGGTTGTTGAATGGAGAAAGCTTTGGTTTATCGAACAGAAAAATGGGGAAGCTTATAAGTCCCCACAGTCGGCGCCACTGATCGTACCTGGATCAGACAGAGATAGTGGCCAACAGTGTCTGGAACGGCAGCTCCGATGATGGTGAGAGACGGCGGGGGGTGTACCTGCAGGGTACTCCGACATTCAAGTGAGAGAGTGTACAGAATATCAGCAAATACAAAAAGTGAGAATGGTCGGAAGAAAGTGTCTAACCTGGCCCTCTCAAATGAGAGGGTATTTATAGAGAGCCCCCAGCGCGGGGCCAACGGTTACCTGCAATGGGCTGGATCAACTAGGCCCACTCCAAGTAACTACTAGGGCTTACGTGTAGTAGTGAAGACCAGCACGTGGTCTTCGCCCTAGAGTAACTGCTCCTAGATTTCCGGAAGTAGGGCAGACCGAGTCTTTCGGAAGTGCGAGGTTACTTGGAACGTGTCCACGCGGGGTGGACCCTTAGGTGCTCCTCGCGAAGAGGAGCCTTCTGAGTTGAGGAGGTGCACAACCCGTAGGAAGGGTAGGGCCTCGCGGGGAGGAGCTATCCTGTCGAGGAGACATATCTCGTGGGATGTGATGCCCTCTTCTCTTATTGCCAAGGTCCCGACGATGACTAAGTGGTCGACGCTGCCGTAGTGCCCGACGAAGCTGTGGTGCGCGCGTGGCAGTCACGTGTCCGCAGAAGGACCTTATTGGGCCTCTCCAGGCAGCATGGGTTGGGCCTGCTCGACTGTTGGGCAGCCTCGGCCCAGTCCAGAACACATTCTTTCTTATATGGTAGATTGTCATTTACTTTCTTGCTCCTTATATATATATATATATATATATATATATATATATATATATATATATATATATATAGGGTTCATATCCTATGAGAATGCAATTTTTATGTAAGAAAATGAGAATGAATATGAATCATTAGATTTTAAAATAAATGGTGGAGATTATGTGTAGTTTTTGTTTTTCTCTCTCCTCCATTATTAAAATAAATGATGGAGGAAAGAGGAAAAAAACTGACACATAATCTCCACCATTTATTTTAAAATCTAATGGTTCAGATTCATTCTCATATTTTCTTATAAAAATGGCATTCTCATATGATACATTCCCTATATATATATATATATATATATATATATATATATTGCTTTATTGTTATCATTACATATCATATTGCTGTTGTTTATGTTTATGTCTTTTTTCTTTGTCCACTTGGACTTTTCTTTTTCTTCTAAAGACATTAATAAAGGCAAAACCCCCTAAAAGACTTAATGGCTTCCTTGGACTATTTGGTTACTATCTCATGCTTGGATGTTGGACTTGTGGACTTAGAATTAGGTTCTTGATCCTATGCTTTGGAATTGTGACTTGAGACCTTAGAATTCATCTGGTACCTTTGATCTTAGGTTTACCTCTTTGAAGACTTGGCTTGTTCTTTGCTCGTTGCTTAAATCCAAAGGAAGGGAGTATTAACTTGTGTCAAAGCTTGCTATCTTGGTTAGATCTTTCCTTTCCTTGCTTTTACTTTATGCATTAGGGTAGTCTCTTCATCTCGTTCCCTTCTTAAATTTTCAAAATCTTCTCCCTTTTTCAAAACCTTATTGTTTTCAAACTTGAACCACTTTCTTAATAAACTTTGACTTTGTCAAGTGATTTTTAAACTCTTTTTTTTTTTAAAATAAATTCTAATTAATCTTAAGGATATCAAGACCATTTCAAAATACATAAAAGATACACAACTCATTCAAATCATTTTGTGCCCTTTGTGCACTTTTCTCTTTTAAAACTTTTTCTTAAGGTTTAGACATGAGTCATTGTCATAGTTGAGATGTAATTCTCCTATCCCCATAATGATGTTTTATGTTGATTCTTTTCCACTTGAGAGAGTTAGTGGCATACTTGTTGATCTCTATCCAAGTTGGAGCCATTCTCAATAGTGATGTAAAGTTCCATTTTCATACACTTGTGGGTGATTTAGTTGAGTTTTCTCTTTAAAATGACAAGCTGTCTTTCCATTTAAAATCAATCAAAACAAATATCTTTTGTTGTTTTTACCACGAACTATGAGGTTTTGATCCTCCCTCGCACTTTGTGGGTACGTAGGCACGAGGCTCAGGAAGTCTTGTCAAACACAAAAACCCTAAAACATATTTCTCTTCTCATCTCTCCAATCTTTTGCAAACAACACATTTTACGCCAAACATAGATTTTCAAGAGGTTCCTATAGAGTATTGTCATACCCTAATTTTTAACCCTAAGATCCCACCTCTTTGTGCATCATCTTGCATATCTGCATGCTTTATTACTAACAGGTTCATGCAGGAATTTTTCTTTTAAGTAGAGATAGTACTCATTCTCTAAATTAAGTACTTCAAGACGTGACCGTTGGATTTTGATTCAAAAGATCCTAGGGGTTTCTATTGGGTCATTTTCCTCGATAGTTCTCAAAATCCTCATTGTGTACCACAAAGAGAATTAGGGCTTCCTGTTCATTGGTGTTGAGCATGGTCATTTGAGGATTGGTTATGGTTTTTGTGGTAATTTGCATCACAAGTTGTATCCTTGTTTCCAAGTATTCCTCAAGATATGGTTCTCGTGTCAAGGTAATTATCATCTAAAGGATTGTTTGAATTCTCATTAAAACCATGTGTTTCATGAAGGAATATGATGGATTTATGTTTAAATTGAAAGTTAAGGCTAACGAGTTTGTGGAAGTTCAAGTTTTTATGGCAAAGGTGGAAGAATGTTCATGTGGTTTTTTTTCTTGGAAATTGAGTAACAAATGAATTTGTTCATATCCATAAACCAATTCTAAAGTCCATTTCACATAATCATTCTTCATCCAATTTAATCCATATCCATGAATCTAAGAAATCCCATGATCATTTTTCTTACATTTTAAGTTTATTATTCCTAGTTGTCATCCAAGTTCAAGTCCATGCTATTCAAGTTTTTAAGTTGTAAGTTTCATTCATCAAGAGAAGTGCAAAGTTCAAGTTACAAAGAAATCTTGTGTAATTTGCATCAAGTTTAATTCTAAAATTCAAAGATATAAAGTTCAAGACCAATTTCCAAAAATGCAAAATACAAAAACTTCACACATGCTAAGAGTCCCTTACAATTCAAAGCTCACTTCAAAGTACAATGCAAATCATCATGAAAGTTCAAATCTTGAAAGTATACAAAATCCAATTCAAAAGTAATCAAGATTCACATTACTCAATACCCATTCCATAATTACAAGATACATTCCAAATTCCAAGTTACTAAAAGTTGGCTTCAAAAAGAAGATCAAGTATTCTGTATGTTGAATTCACTTCTTTAACCGCTACAACGTTTAAAAAGTGATTACAAAAAATGTCTCTTCACTGCAAGGTGAACTTGGTGATCATAACCCCTACAGTTTCCTTTTGGAGTACGTTATCAAACACAACAAGTGCACAGAAAATCACCAAAATTGTTTGAAGTGGCATCAAACTATGTAACAAAATTTGATTTGCGACATGAGTTCCCTGCACTAGATCAGTTGAAGCAGTAGTTTTGTGACAAAATTCATCAAGAGCCATATCATAATTTATTTAACAATGATTTTGTAAAAACGTATAGTTCCTAACCCAGATGTTCCCCAAATTATGATACGGATTCATCAGAGTTTGACCGACAACCTGGAACATAGCATAAATTTAGCACCAGAAATAAAGATGGCAGTGGAAGTACTAAAAAAAGCTGGGAGCACTTACCAAGTTCAAGATATGTAGTCTTCTCGTCGTCAAAATCCCACAATACCTTCTCCTACTTCATCTGCTACCTCTAAGAGGAAACCAAAGGTTTTACCAATTAATGAAGGAATAACAAATAGGCAAGAAATAACTGATGAAAGAAATTCTCTCTACACAGCAGGTATCAGAACGAGTGAAGATTCCTAAAGCGTTTGACGTATTTGAAGCTACTCACGAGTCTATGAGTGTGAAGGAACTAGCCACACAAATGAATTGAACAAGGAAAGAAATCCCAACGTGTTTGGACATGTTTGAATCGAAATAGAAACCGACATTATCATTGTAAAATCATGTTCAAAGCAATTATGTATCTTTCCAAAACAATATTGGACATATTTAATCAGGAATTAATTCAGAATTGCTTATAAAAAGAAGGACAGAGCATAACAAAGAAAAAAACACGCATAGAAAAATCGTCAGTATCAACAAACCACAAAGCCTCACACCAAAAAACCATAACAATTCCACTATACCAGTTTGAAAGTATAATACTGAGTTGATCGAAATAGAATCGAAAAATTAAATTAAACTGAATCAATACAAACACAACCCAAATCCAGAGAAGAAGAACAGTGAAATTGGCACAACATCAGAACCACCACCAAATCCTGTTTCTGCCGACCTCTGTTGCTACCCCCACCGCGAGTTCGTCGCGATTAACATTGTTGTAACTCTTTCCGCCATTTTGTCGTTGCAACAACGGACGCCTCTGTCTTACGCCAGCGCATCTGCCTCGACTACCACTGCAGGTCCGAACAACAACCCCCTCGCCGCCTCCACCTTCAAGTTCGTCGACGCCGCGAGCATCCTGCCGGAAGGTTCCGTTTCGTTTCCTTTTTTCGCTTCATTTCGGTAAGTGTACATAACCACCTTTTGATGTTTGAATTTTATGAGATTTTACGTTGAATTTATCGCTCGTGAGTGAGAGAGGACATGACACAGAAAGAGAGAGATTGAGATTGAGAGGGGAAGGGGGACGCGAGCAAGAGAGAAACAGAGAGTATGTGAAAGAAGGATGAGTGGAGATGAACACGTTTCAATGGGTTTGGAGTTGAGTAGGTTGTCGTTTGTCTTTCAACGACCGTCTTTTTTTAACCTTTGGCTCATTAGGTTTTGTGATGTTTAAAAGTCCAAATGGGTCGCTACCGGAGCGACACGCTCCATCTCATCCAGCCCACTCCCTCACATCTTCAACTGGGCCTTAGAATCAGAATTCATCCTGACACCCCATAGCTGCTACTATACCCTTCATTTTTATTTATTTATTAATTATTGTTAATAATCTCAGTTAATTATTGTGTCTATTTCTTGTGAATTCATGTTAAATATTGTTGTTAGTAATTTTTGTTAATTTTTTGTTGAATATTTTTCTATTAATAATCTTAGTTAGTACTTTATTAAATAATCTTTTTTTTAAAAAACAATCTTTTGATTTTATTTTAAAAATATATCTTTTATTTTTGTTTTAGAAAACATCCTTTATTGTGTTTTGTTCTAGAAAATATCTTTAAATCTTATTTTAGAAAATACCTTTAATTAATTAACTTTATCAAATGTTATAATTTAACATGTTTAATTATTTTAGCAAAATAAAATTGATTCTTAATTTTTATTAAATATTAATTAAATTTAGAATTTGAATTTTATATTTACTTTTATTAAAATTTAATCATGTACTTATAATTATCATTTCTTCTTTTTTTAGTGATTATACTGATTTATTAGTCAAATATTTGTACTAATTTAAGATTGATAGTTGTCTATAACTCTTTAAAAATAAAGATAGAAAACCTTATTCATGATTTATATCAAGCCTTTTCATACCCTTATGTGCCTATGCATTCCTAGTTTTTGTATGTGCTTGACATGATGTATTTTTGATATGATATCTTGCTTCATAAGTTGGTTGTACATTATTGCATGTCTTATATGTTGAATACTCAACATGACTTAGGCTTTGATACTTGTTGTTTTTATTTATGCTCCTCTAATAATATGATTGCATGTGTCTATGTCCAAGGGAAGGACTTGCGTTTGACAATGATGTCATATGTATTTCTTCTCTTCCCCTTTGTGGCTTCTATGCCCTTTTTAAGTTGAATACTTAGATAACTTCCCTTAGGATAATTAGACAACTTACAATTAGGTCCCCTTTTCTCCCATGAGAGAATTAAACATGAGTCATCTATGTAGACGAGATGTGATTCTTCTACCCACGACATAGTTGAGAAGGATGTAGATTCCTTTTCCACTTAGGAGAGGTATGTGGCACACTCGTCGATTCTATATCCGAGTTGGAGCCCTTCTCCTAATGTGAAGCAAAGGTCCATCTTCCACATGTTTGTGGTGGTTTAAGTCGAGTATTCTCCTTAAGATGACGAATTGCCTTTTCTCATAAAATCGATCAACAACTTTATTTACCCTTTGAGGGGAACTACGAATGCTCTGATTCCATTCCCGTCAGGATACATAGGCACAAGATGTGATGTCTTGGCGAGCATACTTAGTATAACGCCTTAGGTCTCTCCTCTTTTACTGTTTCACCCTTTGCAAACAAATAACAAACAACACAATAAACCAAGAGGTTCCTGTAGAGTACTACAGATACTTAGGATGCTAGTACCTTCCCTAGGTATAACCAACCCTCGAACCTTAGATTCTCTTTTGCTTTGCATTGCATTGCATACTCATGGGTTATTCGTTCTTTTTCCCTTCCCTTGGATAAATTAAAGATCGGTGGTGAATTATGATTTGTGATTCAAGTTAACTTAATAGCTTGATATCCAATTCTCACAGCGACATAAATGGCGACTTCACTGGGGACCTATCCCTAAGAGGGTTACACCTAACTTGTTTTACATGTGTTATTTGTTTGTATATTTGTATATATCTGTCTGCTTGGGTTTTTCTGTGTGGCAAGGTTGTTACATTATGTTGTGAGATAAGTCCTAACCCGAACTTGAGTATACACCTATGATAGGAATATGGTATAATAAATAGTTAACTATTGGGAGTAGTCCTAACATGATTAACATATGATATAACCACACTCAGTGGAGACCCCTTTGAGATTACTGATGTCATGCGAGTAGTCGTATTGGCATTACTGTTTCCGACCTGGGAGTCCGTGAAGCTGAGGACCTTAGTATCCCTTCACCTCTCTTAGTCTTTTTAGGACGTAGTGCAGTGATCATCCAGGTGTAGACCTGTGGTGATTGTCATGTGATACTACACTCAGACGAGTTTATCTCAAGAATATTATTAGTCCGCATGAGTAGTTGTGCAAGCCAATAATATCCGAAAGATTTATCGATGACTCTGGGAACTCTGGAGAACCCGTTGTACAGGTACAAATGAACCCATAATATATACCTCTTGGGGTGGGTAAACCATGGCTCTATGCTCGTGATCTTCAAACCTAGGCCATTGTTTGTTTGCATGTATATATATGAGTATATGAATCTGTGTATACCTGTGTCTGTGCATACATTCATCCATCCTTCCATGCACCATTTTTCTAACCTCTTCAAGGAACTTAGAGTTATCTTGCAAACATCATATGGTTTACCATGGATTGTGGAAATTGTATTCTATTTTGTAATCCTTCAAATTTTCAATAAAATGAGATTTTCAGCCACTTAAAGTGTTATCCACTTTATGGTGTTTGCAAACATAAATTTTGAGTTCCTTGAAATTCATTTGCATTTGCACAACATGCATCATGTAGCATTGTATTTGCATACATCATTTCCCTAAACAAAGCTCATTCGACCTTCTGTCCTTATATCAACCAGCTCATCTCCTGGCATTCGTACTGAGCTTGAAGTAGTCACTGAAGGATAATAGAGAGGATATAGAATGTTGATCCCATGTCAGGCTTTACAGTGATGACTAACCCGATGTTTGGTTTTCCTCCTGACGATAATACTCCACAAGTGGATGTTCCTACTCGGTCTCAGCCTGTGCAAGATAACCTAGTTGTTCAAGTTGATGAAAGAGACTCCCGGTTTCTGAGGTATATGCCAAATCCTCATAATGTCCGCCCTGTGATAAAGGTGAATGATCCTAGAGTTACAGAAATTGAGGAAGGATTTCGTGATCTTGAGGAACAATTGAAGATGATGAAAGGACTTAACGCATCTGGTCTTAAGGCTCATGACTTGTGTCTAGTTTCGGGCGTGGTTATTCCCCCGAAGTTCAAAATGCCTTTCTTTGAAGTATACAAGGGTATTAACTATACAAGGTACCATTTAACGATGTTTTGTCGAAAGATGACCACTTATATTGACAACGACAAGCTGATGATTCACTGCTTTCAAGAAAGTTTATGTGGGACATCCTTGATGTGGTATATTAAACTAGAAAGGAACCATATCCAGACTTGGGAAGACCTAACTGACACTTTTGTGAAAAAGTACAATTACAATATGGGCATGGCTCTAGACAGTGATCAGTTGATGAGTATGAGTCAGAAGGACAACGAATCCTTCAGGGAGTATGCACAACGGTGGAAAGAATTGGCAGCTCAAGTTCATCCACCACTCCAAGAGAAAGAATTGGCCAAGATGTTTCTAAAAACACTGTTAGACTCTTATTATGTCAGGATGGTAGATGTTGTGCCATTAGAGTTCTCTAAAATTGTGGAAGTCGGAGTAAACATCGAAGACGTATTCAAAAGTGGAAGAATCCAAGATGACTCGAATATCCAAGCTAGTGAAGAGAAATCTGTTAGTGATTCCCAAGAGGAAAAACGTGTTGATGTTGATGAAATTTGGGATTCTCCTCAAATCTTGCAAGCTCCAGTTCCGGTGCCTTATCACCAATATCAGTATGCAGCGCCTGTTCAGTGCCAGCAATCACTACCTCGTGGACTTCCGTATCAGCGACAAAGGTTGACTTCTCAAGATCAACGTCAAAATTGACAAGCGCAAAATCTGAATTATCAGAATTAGCGCCAGAATCAGCGGAGACCTCCGAATGGTCTAGAAGGAGAGACTCACCAATTTGATCCAATCTCAATGACTTACAGTCAATTGTGGTCTTATTTTGCCATAAATTCGGCGATGACACCCAGAAAGACCAGAGCCATGAAATCTCTCCCTCCTTGGTTCAATCCAAATGCCAGTTGTGAATTTCATGACGGAGCAGTAGGGCATCCAATTGAAGAGTGCAAGGTTTTTCCAAGAAAAGGTTTAAGAGATGATCGGCGATGAGGTGCTGACCTTCAAGGGAGGAAGCCCCACTATGAATGGAACGCCTTTATGCTGAGGGATATGAAGACTCAAGAAAGTCCTTTCAAGCCAGTGAAATCAAGAGGAGAGCTCATTCCCAAGATCATGGGGTTGTTTGTGTGTTTGCTTGCAGTTGTTGTTATTTCTTCGATTGTAAAAGCATGATTTACGTGTAAGAACTTTTTTTGTTTTGAATTTTTAATGCAATGAATATGTTTGTCTTGAAGAAATCCATTCGTATTCACTCATAAATGCTTTTTCTGCTTTATAATGCCAATGCCACCCAATCTCTTACCTTGGCATAGAATTAGAGGGAGGATGACGAAATCACAAACGCAAGATATCTTGTTGTATGCTTTTGAATTAAACTCTGCTGATGATGTAAGACATTGTTTCAAATCTCCAAACACTGGAGATATAAGGGAGATAGACCCTCGTTAACCCCTTTGAGCCTTGAAATAGGAGTTTTCTTCTCCAAATAAAAAAACCCTCATTTTTAACCTGGGGAAGGTTAGTTTTCAGTTAAGATGATCGAGCGCCTAAACTTTCAAAAAAAGGAGTGAACATCACAAAGATTGGGTGGGTATAAATAAACTTTGAGCCTTTATCCTTTGTTTCTTAAACCGTGAACCAAGCCACGATAAAACCCTCAAAAGACCTAATTGAAGCAGGGTTTATTTCTAAAGCGTACTCGATTAGATAACGTTTCCTGACTCCTATGAGCTATGCTCAAAATTGTGTTGGCTTTGTAAAAAGGAAATTAATGTCATATCCTAACTAGTGATTCAGTCACAAGTTATTGCGGTATCCTTTTCAATAAAAACTTCAAGACAAACATGTGTGTTGCATTAGCAGTTTCAAAATTAACATTTTTCTGCTTGCTAACATTGCTTGATATCATAAAAGCTTGCATACGAGCGTCAACGATGAGCTAAAACTTTTGAGACTTGAAACTCTGATGAAGATGGCAAATCATTTCAAAAGATGACCATATCAAGGGGAACATTACCTAAAGACTCTACTAAACAGGGGCAAGTTATTTCTCAGTTGTTTCTTTCATAGTCTGACCCCAAGGGGAAAGTTTGAAGACTCAGTTTTACAGAATACAGTCAGTCTGGGGAAGTTACGTTAAGATTTGATAAATCTCTCCAAGAGTTTGAAGACATTGGAACAGTTGGATGCCAAGTTTTCTGTAAAATCCTCTTGAGATGACTTATTCTCATAAACCATGTGATCTGAGGCATTTAAGAATTGAAGATTTTCATCAATTCACAACAACTGTTGTTTGAAATGGTGACTACCATGCAGTTCGTCAATGCAGAACTACATTGTTCTCATAGCATTCTTCACCCATGCCCCAAAGAGCTAATGTCTCAAGTGGTGTGATGATTCCCCATTAAGTCTCTACTTTAGGTGGTCATGACAATTCCCCGATGAATCTCTACTTCAAGCAGTTATGGCATGTTTGATGCAAGATTTCCCTAATTGGCAACCTAAGAATCCCCAGTGAATTCCCTTGGCTTCAACCTTCCCAGTGAAGTGGATATTATTTCACTCATCAGCAAATCTCTTACAACTTCAATCTTCCCCAGCGAAGTGGATGTTTATTTCATCCCCGTGAAGTTTCAATTCTGACATCTTCAGCTGCTATATCGATCCAAGCTTCCCAATGAAGTGGATATTTATTTTGTCCCCTGTGTGGCCTCAGCTCTAGCATCTTCAGTTATAAATCTCATTCAGATTACTTCTGTTCGTCGTGGATATTTATTTTATCCCCCATGAAGTCTCTCTAATCATGAGCTTGATTCCTTTCCCCAGTGGATCTTTCTCATCCCTTACAGAGTGGCAGGATTCATCTCTATCGTCCCCAGCAGGAAGTCAAGTTCATCCTGACAATCCCCTAATTGAAGTCATGATGTTTATCCCCAAGTGGAGTACTCTCCTTTTCCTCAAAGAAGTTTGAAGTCTTGATGCAGGACTGTGATTCCATATGTGGCTTCCCATTCATCCATCAGTGATGTTTCTATCTTGTGAAGATTGGCCGAGTATTCGTGTCGAGATGTTTATTTCATTTCCAATTTACTTCTCTTCGTTTGTTTTGTCAGCATTAGCATAACATGACATACATTCATTCATACAGATACATGGCATATGTACATTTTTCATTTTTGTGATGTTTGTTTGTTATTTCACTTTGGTCGTGTTTAACCCCAAGTGACTGGGTTTGTCTTCCCCCTCCAAGTAGAGTCGTCAACCCTAAGCAGAAAGAGCACATCCTTTCTAATTCCCCACCGAGTTCAATCCTCATGGAAGACGGTTGCTTTAGTTTTCCTTTCCATTTTTGGATAAGATAAACCCCAGTTGAGTTTATTCCTCAATGGGTAGAGTCTTGCTTGACCGTTTCTCTTCAGTTACTTCCTAAATTGAACTTTGGTCCCTGACAATCACAATTTTGAATCTCTCTAGGCTGTTGAGCCCAGATCGAGTGTGCATTTATTTTCCACTTTGTCTCCCCAAGAAGAATCTATTTAAAGATCACCATGGAAGATGGAATTCCTTTCTCCAGCAGTGTTGTTACAACATTTTCTTGGAATCTATACCCAGACAACAAGTGGCAGCCTCTTTATTTGAGCAGCTTATTTTGTTCTCAGGTTTTCTATTCGGATGACAAATGACAGTCTCTTTCCAAGACAGTTTGTCTATTCTAGAAGTTATCAAGATTATCAACTTGTCCTCCATCAAATGACATCTCTCCGGGAATCCGTCAGAGAAGTTTGTTGAAGACTTTACAAGTGGTTTTCTCCTTATTTGAGATCTCCTATGACAAGGATTTTATTTTCTTCAATGCAATTTCCCACTACAGCAATATTGCTCCTCAGTGATGTTCTCCCCATAGAGTCCACTATTCAATTTACTCCCATCAGATGTCATTTCTCCAAGAAGTGTGATGAAGATTAAGATGATTTTTCTCTTTATTTGAGAAGACAGATTTTGCAAATCAGCCGACCTGCATCTCTTTTTAAGACCCCCGGTGAATTTTCCTAATCTCTAATGAGTTATGGATTCCCGCTGAAGTCTTCAATCTCCAGTGAAACTCCAATACCCTGTGAAGATACTCTCCCATAAGTATTCACTTGCAGGAAGAAACTGAGACCCGTTCGTGGCATATGACCCGAGGTGTGGGGAGGTTTATTGTTACTTTCTTCAAGCGAAGGACTTGATTAAGGAAGAAACTGAGACCTGTTCGTGGCTTGTGACACGGGGCGAGGGGAGGTTTATTATCCATTTAAACAAATTATTTGATTATTTGAAGGTGGCTCTATTTCAGATTCTTTGGTTAATCTCGGCAGTAAATTCTCCGATAAAATTTGAAATAGATTTTTTTAGCAAACCTCGATAACAGGTATTCTCTTTTATTTCCTGGAAAGTCTCGGCAGAAGATTTCCAGCAGACCTCGGCAGACGATATTCTCTTTAATTTCTTGGCAAGTCTCGACAGAAGAGTTCCAGCAGACCTCGACAGACGGTATTTTATTTTATTTCCTGGCAAGTCTCAGCAGAAGATTTCCAGTTAACCTCAACAGAAGGTATTTTCTTTTTATTTCCCGACAAGTCTCGGCAGAAGACTTCCAGTGGACCTCGGAAGTAGGTATTTCATTTGTAAATTATCTGGTTATTCTCGACAGTAGATCTCCAGCAGACTTCAACAGAAGATGTTTCTCTGTTTCCAGGATCTCGTCAGTAGACTCTCTGGTTAACTTTGATGCTTCTTTGAACTTCGACAGACAGTCGTTTCTCTTCAGAATCTCGGCAGTAGATTCCCTAGTTAATCTCGGCTGCAGATTCCCCAGTAATTTTGACAATTGACACCTTTTTCAATAAAACCTTAGCAAAAGGTATTCTCAAATGAGGTTCTAAGTCTCGATAGTAGACTCCTCCAGTTGATATCCCTTGAAATCCCCTCAGTTGGCCTCGGCAATAGGTTCTCCGAGTGGAATTTGTTAAAAAGTTTCATCACAAGTTCATCACTTTGTGTTTAAGATGCCTTGTGATTGTCAGTCGGTAGTCTCTTGCCTAGTGGAGTTAAGTCTCATCCCCAGTGGTGTTGGATCTCTCCCCGTGGAGTCTTGCTTTTCTAAGTTGTTCCTCGTCGGGTCTTCTATTCTTTAGCTATGCTTTCAGCAACATTTCTATATACGGTAACCCCCTGTGACATTGTTCCCCGGAAGATCTTTGTCTTGCATTCATATCATATCATATCATAAGCATTTTGTGGCATCTTAGGGCCAAAAATCGTGCATGTTTGTATTTAAGTCTCTCCTATCACGTCGAGATGAAGATTCCAATCGCCATATCTCCAGATATAAGAAACTTAAATAGGGGCATCTGTCATACCCTAATTTTTAACCCTAACATCCCACCTTTTTGTGCATCATCTTGCATATCCGCATGTTTTATTACTAACAGGTTCGTGCAGGAATTTTGGTTTCAAGTAGAGATAATACTCATTCTCTAAATCAAGTACTTCAAGACATGACCATTGGATTCTGATTCAAACGATCCTAGGGTTTTCTATTGGGTTATTTTTCTCAATAGTTCTCAAAAGCCTCAGTGTGTACCACAAAGAGAATTAAGGCTTCCTGCTCATTGGTGTTGAGCATGGTCATTTGAGGATTGGTTATGGTTTTCGTGGCAATTTGCATCACAAGTTGTATCCTTGTTTCCAAGTATTCCTCAAGATATGGTTCTCGTGTCAAGGTCATTATCATCTAAAGGATTGTTCAAATTCTCATTAAAACCATGCGTGTTGTAACACCCTTTTCTACCCCCAATAATGTTGCAGCAGAAACAACTCAAATATCAGAGTAAAGCATAAAAGTTCCCTCAAAGGGTGCACATTTCTCATTTAAATCAAAATAATACACTTGCCCTGTAAACAAAAGGGTTTTCCTCAAAGTTTCACAAAAAGCCTTCACATGGCAGCGGAACTCAAAATTCTCAATTAAAAGGTTTTCAACAAACATCATAATAATCAAAATAAAACCATATCATCAAATGACAACAAAAATAAGGAAACAACATAGTTCGACTCAAAGGACCCCAACCCGATGTTACACTATCAGAGCAAGACCCTCTAAATCAATCAAAGCAAAATAACTTCAAGGTCCTCGAAGGCATCCACAGCTAAACCTGATCACCTGCTCGTTACCCACGTGGAGGCAACATTCAAGCAGGCAGGGTGAGTAATCACAATTCATAATAATCATTATAAAACAAGATATACATAAAATGGCATTATCTTCATACACAACATCTTCAGGGTCATCACAAGGAAACTTCAAAATCACGAACAACTTCATAAAATACAACAATACCAATTAAATGCAAATGCACAACAAGACTCATGCATGTGGTACCAATCGTCATAATCGATGGACACTAGGCCATCACCCCTCCAAAGATCCTCGTCAATAGGATCGATTCCGCATAGGAACCGGAGCACGTCATAATTACCTCATATCCGCACAATGGGAATGAAGCATCGTCACAGAGTATGCATATGAATGTATGATACACAACGTCAATAATCATCATCAAATAAACATCATTATGTGCATCATCATTCATCCACAAAAGTCATCACTTATATCGTCATTCGCCAGAACCTCATGTTAATCATATCATCATGTACATCGTCAAAACATCATGAATCATCATCGTCAAATCATCAATACACGCATCAAGATAGTCATGTAAAATCATCAATATACTCATGATACTTTACATCGTCATTTTATCATCAAACATCACACATAAACATCTAATAATCATCAATAACATCATATCATCATCTAATAACGAGATATCACATATATGGACATCTCACAATACATCAATCATATCAGGTCATCATCAAATAAACATCGCTGCGTGCATCATCATTCGTCAAATTTCATACAAAGCACATCATCACGTATTCGTCAATTAATCACATAATTTCATCATAACAATCGTCACTAACATCATGGTAATTCATCATAAAATCCCAGCATCAAACAATCAAAACAGCACGACAACATAACCAGAATTTTGCGTACAGCAGACATTCGCTACTGCATTCTCTAGGCGATTCAGTTTGCTAAAACCTTCGCTTGGCGAAGCGGCCAGCGAATTCCACAGACACCACTCCAAGACACCAGAAAAACACCCTCGGTCATACTCGTTGGTTTATTCACTGGGCGAAGCTACTCGCTGATTCACTCGCTTAGCGAGACTTCCAGCAAATCCCCACTTCCACTCCAGAATCATCTCAGCACCTACACTCATGTTATCGCGCATTCGCTGTGCTGTTCGCTTTGCGAACCTTGGCGAACATTCTCCTAGCGAAGCGATGGTTCGCTTAGCAAACCCGCGATTACAGCAAATCACTGCTACGCACCAGTGGTTCCACAGCCTCAAAGGTACTTGCGATTACAGCTCCAAATGACCCAAAAACATCCCTACAACAGTCCTAATGCACCACGAAAATCAACGATATAAAACCTACATCTATTAGGTCAATTCAGGACACTGCGGGAACCTTAAATTCCCTAAACCTTCATAAAACCCCAATTGCCCCTACGGCCCTTACAATCCTCTTTTCCACAGGGTTAAAACAACTTGACAGGGAATCAACCCCAAGGTCTTTTTCATCCGATTAAATTCAACCCTTAATAATCGATTCACAAAATACCCTCAAAATTATCAATTCATCATAAAACCCCATAAACCCTCAAACACAAAACATCCACTTCAATTACATCGAATCCTATATTGAAAACAATGAAGGTAATTACTCCCCATACCTTAGATTATCGATCCGAAGTGTTCTCTCTTGAGCCTTTGGAACCTTCACGAAATCCTCGTCTTTTTCCCTTTTTCCTCAGAGCTTTCCTTCTTTCCTTCTTTTCACGTTCTAACCAAAAAGAACCTTATTCTCAAAATCCTCCTTTTATATTCACTCTAACCCTTAGGCCTCAAAATTGGGCTTTCTCCATAATGCCCTCACTAATTCTCCTCAAATGTCCACTTTACCCTTAATTCCCTTAATATTATTTAAAATAAATAATAATATAATATATTCTGTAATACATACTATTATTTAATTAAATAACCAAAACTTCCCAAAATCACCGACATCGACACAAATCACAGAAATTCACGAGTATAATATTTAAATAAATTAAATAAATATTCTTACGAAAATTGGGGTGTTACAACTCTCCCCCACTTAAAGAATTTTTGCCCTAAAAAATTACCTCAAGGAAATAGAGTCAGATACGACTCCCTCATCTGATCTTCACGTTCCCAAGTCCAACTCTCGCCAGCTGGTCCACCCCACAACACCTTCGCCAAAGCTATGTCTTTACCCCGCAACTGCTTCATCTCTCGACCATCAACACGCACAAGCAATGCTTCCATAGTCAAATTATCCCTAACTTGTACATCATCCATCTAAATCACATGCGACGGATCTGGAATGTACTTCCTCAACTGAGACACATGGAACACGTCATGCAAATTCGCAAGCGACAGCGGTAAAGCAATTAGATAGGCTATCTCTCCTATCCTCTGCGATATCTGATATGGACCAACAAAACGTGGAGTGAGCTTCCTAGACTTCAAAGCTCGACCCACACCAGTCACTGGCGTCACCCTAAAAAACACATGATCTCCCTCTTGGAATTCAAGTGCTTTCTTCCTCTTATCATGGTAGCTCTTCTGACGACTCTGCGAAGCTTTCATTCTCTCTTGTATTGTCTTAATCTTCTCAGTCGTCTATTGCACAATCTCAGGTCCGAGTACAACACTCTCTCCCGACTCATACCAACACAAAGGAGTTATACACCTTCTCCCATACAAAGCTTCATTGGGCGCCATCCCAATACTAGCATGAAAACTATTATTGTACGTGAACTCAATCAACGGTAAATGACTATCCCACAATCCTCCATGATCCAACACACAACCCCTCAGCAAATCCTCTAAAGATTGGATAGTCCTTTCTGTCTGACCGTCCATCTGCGGGTGATAGGCAGAACTCATCCTCAACTTGGTACCCAACGTATCTTGCAAACTCTTCCAGAAACTCGATGTAAACCTCAGATCTCTATCCGACACAATACTTGAAGGTATCCCATGCAACTTCACAATCTCCTCAATATACATCTCATCCAGCTTCTACATAGAATAATTAATCTTCATCGATAAGAATGAGCCGATTTAGTTAATACATTCACAATCACCCAAATAGAATCACTCCCTTTCTCAGTCTCTGGAAATCCCGACACAATAATCCACGGACATACTATCTCATTTCCATTCTATAATACTCAACTGTTGCATCATACCTAAGGCTTCTGATGCTCAAACTTCGACTTCTGACAAGTCAAACACGCATACACAAACTCCGCAATATCCTTCTTCATACCTGGCCACCAAAACAACTTCTTCAAATCTTGGTACATCTTCGTAGTACCGGAATAAATACTCAACCTACTTCGATGTCCTTTTCTAGGATACTCTTCTTGATTTCTGGAGCATCTGGAACACACACTCTATCTCGAAACCTCATCACACCTTCCTCACCAATCCGGAAGTCACTTGCGTTATCTTGGTTAATCAAAGTCAATTGGTCAACCAACTTTAAATTAGATTGCTGTCCCACTCTGATTTCTTCCAGAATACTACTAGTCAACTTCAACATTCCCAACTTCACACTGTCAGGACTCGCTTTACATACCAAACTCCAATCTCGGAATTGTTCAAGCAACTCCAATTCTTTCACCATAAGCATCGATATATGCAATGACTTTCTGCTCAATGCATCGGCCACCACATTTGCTTTGCCCGGATGATAACTCAAATTAAAATCGAAATCTTCAACAGTTCTAACCACATCCTCTGCCTCATATTCAATTCCTTCTGATTAAATAAGTACTTTATACTTTTATGATCACTGAACACTTCAAATTTAGAGCCAAATAGATAATGTCTCCAAATCTTCAACACAAACATCACCGCGACCAACTCCAAGTCATGTGTAGGATAATTCCTCTCATGAACTCGCAATTGTCTCGAAGAATAGGCAATAACTTGCCCATTCTGCATCAACACTCCACCAAGACCCATCTTCGACGCGTCACAATGCACCACAAAAGATTCACTCGAATTAGGCAAAATCAACACTGGAGCAGTAGTCAATCTCTTCTTCAATTCCACGAAACTCTCTTCACAAGTTACATCCCACACAAAGGCTTGACCCTTTCGAGTCAACTGAGTCAAAGGTAATGCCAACTTAGAAAAGCCTTCAATAAACTTGCGGTAATAACCCGCTAATCCCAGAAAACTTCGTATCTCAGTAACAGACTTCGGAGTCTCCCACTGGAATACCGCATCGATCTTAGAGGGATCAATAACAATCTCACCACTTGAAATCACATGGCCAAGGAAAATCACTTCCTTCAACCAAAGCTCACACTTGGACAACTTTGCGTACAACTTCTTCTCTTTCAACACTTGCAACACAGTTCTCAAATGCTCGGCATGTTCTTCTTCAGATCTAGAATATATCAAGATACCATCGATAAACACCACCACAAACTTATCCAAATACTCACAAAAAATATGATTCGTGTACTCTATGAACACACCAGGTGCATTAGACACACCAAAAGACATCACAGTATACTCATAGTCACCATACCTCATCCCGAAAGTCGTCTTTGGAATATCGTCAGGCTTAACACGAATCTGATGATTACTAGACCTCAAATCAATCTTGCTAAACACACAGGCATGTACTAGCTGATCCATTAAATCATCAATCCTCAGAAGTGGATACTTGTTCTTGATCGTCACTTTACTCAATCGTCTATAATCCACACACAATCTCATAATACCATCTTTCTCCTTCACCGACATCACAGGGGCACCTCACAGGGAAACACTCGGTCGAACAACTTCCCCTCAAGCGGTTCTTCTAGCTATTTCTTCAACTCACTTATTTAGAAACATACATTCCGTATGCAATCACCGACATCGAGCTTGCATCGAGTATTAGGTCGATAACAAGTTACACTCCACACTACAGTGGTAAATCACTGATATCTCATGGGAACACCTCTAAATAGTCACACACCCTAGGTAGATCCCACACCACCGCATCCCTTATGCCTTCCAATAATCCAACATCATAACACCTTTGCATCATCTTTCACAGACTCACCCACTTGCTTCACAGAACAAACAACTCTTCAACTTTGTCAAAATCAGATTCAGGTGATCGTCAGGAATTACACACCACTGGCACATCACTAGTCGTCACACTGTCCTCTATCCCTCAAAAGGAAGACATCAACAATACCTGATCGTTCTCTTCAAGGTATCCCAACTTGACCGTCAGACAAGAAACTCGAATTCGCCTCATCTTCAAATCTATTAGTCTGCATCGACTCATCAAAACAATCTGTAAGCACCCGACTTAACCCCAAACAATTCACTGCGCACACTACTCAAGCTCGCAAGACACGTCTATCCCATCCAACATGATCCCGTCTATTATCAACAAGAGATTAAGGGTGATCAGTTCCTCAATTTTTCAACAACAGCCGATATCATGAGGCAGTACAAACTATCTCCACCAACTATCGCAGCGTCCAACACCACACTAAGCCAACGCTCCACACTTGAAACAACTTAGAGAAGCACCATCTTCTCCCCCACTTGTTTCATTCCCAACCTGCAAATGGAAAACAAAATAAGCATCGACAGTATTTTTACGCACATGTCGCACACTAGGGAAACAAATAACATTAGACAACCTGGCCGGACGGACCGACCTGCTCTGATACCACTAATGTAACACCCTTTTCTACCCCCAATAATGTTGCAGCAGAAACAACTCAAATATCAGAGTAAAGCATAAAAATTCCCTCAAAGGGTGCACATTTCTCATTTAAATCAAAATAATACACTTGCCCTGTAAACAAAAGGGTTTTCCTCAAAGTTTCACAAAAAGCCTTCACATGGCAGCGGAACTCAAAATTCTCAATTAAAAGGTTTTCAACAAACATCATAATAATCAAAATAAAACCATATCATCAAATGACAACAAAAATAAGGAAACAACATAGTTCGACTCAAAGGACCCCAACCCGATGTTACACTATCAGAGCAAGACCCTCTAAATCAATCAAAGTAAAATAACTTCAAGGTCCTCGAAGGCATCCACAGCTAAACCTGATCACCTACACGTTACCCACGTGGAGGAAACATTTAAACAGGCAGGGTGAGTAATCACAATTCATAATAATCATTATAAAACAAGATATACATAAAATGGCATTATCTTCATACACAACATCTTCAGGGTAATCACAAGGAAACTTCAAAATCACGAATAACTTCATAAAATACAATAATGCCAATTAAATGCAAATGCACTACAAGACTCATGCATGTGGTACCAATCATCATAATCGATGGACACTAGGCCATCACCCCTCCAAAGATCCCCGTCAATAGGAGCACGTCATAATTACCTCATATCCGCACAATGAGAATGAAGCGTCGTCACAGAGTATGCATATGAATGTATGATACACAACGTCAATACTCATCATCAAATAAACATCATTATGTGCATCGTCATTCATCCACAAAAGTCATCACTTATATCGTCATTCGTCAGAACCTCATGTTAATCATATCATCATGTACATCGTCAAAACATCATGAATCATCATCGTCAAATCATCAATACACGCATCAAGATAGTCATGTAAAATCATCAATATACTCATGGTACTTCACATCGTCATTTTATCATCAAACATCACACATAAACATCTAATAATCATCAATAACATCATATTATCATCTAATCACGAGATATCACATATATGGACATCTCACAATACATCAATCATATCAGGTCATCATCAAATAAACATCGCTGCATGCATCATCATTCGTCAAATTTCATACAAAGCACATCATCACGTATTCGTCAATTAATCACATAATTTCATCATAACAATCTTCACTAACATCATGGTAATTCATCATAAAATACCAGCATCAAACAATCAAAACAGCACGACAACATAACCGGAATTTTGCGAACAACAGACGTTCGCTACTGCATTTGCTAGGCGAACCAGTTCGCTAAAACCTTCGTTTGGCGAAGCGGCCAGCGAATCCCATAGACACCACTCCAAGACACCAGAAAAACACAATCGGTCATACTCGTTGGTTTATTCACTGGGCGAAGCTACTCGCTGATTCACTCGCTTAGCGAGACTTTCAGCGAATCCCCACTTCCACTCTAGAATCATCTCAGCACCTACACTCATGTTATCGCGCATTCGCTACGCTGTTCGCTTTGCGAACCTTGGCGAACATTCGGCTAGCGAAGCGATGGTTCGCTTAGCGAACCTGCGATTATAGCAAATCACTGCTACGTACCAGTGGTTCCACAGCCTCAAAGGTACCTGCGATTACAGCTCCAAATGACCCAAAAACATCCCTACAACAATCCTAATGCACCACGGAAATCAACGGTATAAAACCTATATCTATTAGGTCGATTTAGGACACTGCGGGAACTTTAAATTCCCTAAACCTTCACAAAACCCCAATTGCCCCTACGGCCCTTACAATCCTCTTTTCCACAGGGTCAAAACAACTCGACAGGGAATCAACCCCAAGGTCTATTTCATCCGATTAAATTCAACCCTTAATAATCGATTCACAAAATACCCTCAAAATCATCAATTCATCACAAAACCCCACAAACCCTCAAACACAAAACTTCCACTTCAATTACATCGAATCCTATATTGAAAACAATGAAGGTAATTACTCCCCATACCTTAGATTATCGATCCGAAGTGTTCTCTCTTGAGCCTTTGGAACCTTCACGAAATCCTCGTCTTTTTTCCTTTTTCCTCAGAGCTCTCCTTTTTTTCCTTCTTTTCACATTCTAACAAAAAAGAACCTTATTCTCAAAATCCTCCTTTTATATTCACTCTATGGGCCTCAAAATTGGGCTTTCTCCATAATGCCCTCACTAATTCTCCTCAAATGTCCACTTTACCCTTAATTCCCTTAATATTATTTAGAATAAATAATAATACAATATATTCTGTAATACATACTATTACTTAATTAAATAACCAAAACTTCCCAAAATCACCGACATCGACACAAATCACAGAAATTCACGAGTATAATATTTAAATAAATTAAATAAATATTCTTACGAAAATCGGGGTGTTACATGTGTCATGAAGGAATGTGATGGATTTGTGTTTAAATTGAAAGTTAAGGCTAACGAGTTCGTGGAAGTTCAAGTTTTTATGTCAAAGGTGGAAGAATGTTCATGTGATTTTTTTTCTTGGAAATTGAGTAACAAATGAAATTGTCCATATCCATAAACCAAGTCTAAAGTCCATTTCCCATAATTATTATTCATCCAATTTAATCTATATCCATGAATCTAAGAAATCCCATGATCATTTTTCTTACAATTTAAGTTTATTATTCCAAGTTGTCATCCAAGTTCAAGTCCATGCTATTCAAGTTTTTAAGTTGTAAGTTTCATTCATCAAGAGAAGTGTAAAGTTCAAGTTACAAAGAAATTCTTATGTAATTTTCATCAAGTTTAATTCTAAAATTCAAAGATATAAAGTTCAAGACCAATTTCCGAAAATGCAAAATACAAAGACTTCACACGTGCTAAGAGTCCCTTACAATTCAAAGCTCACTTCAAAGTACAATGCAAATCATCAAGAAAGTTTAAATCTTGAAAGCATACAAAATCCAATTCAAAAGTAATCAAGATTCACATTACTCAATATCCATTCCAAAATTACAAGATACATTCCAAATTCCAAGTTATTAAAAGTTGGCTTCAAAAAGAAGATGAAGTATTATGTATGCTGAATTCACTTCTTCAACCGCTACACCGTTTAAAAAGTGATTACAAAAAATGTCTCTTCACTTCATGGTGAACTTGGTGATCATAACCCCTACGGTTTCCTTTTGGAGTACGTTATCAAACACAACAAGTGCACAGAAAATCACCAAAACTGTTTGAAGTGGCAACAGACTATGTAACAAAATTTGATTTGCGACATGAGTTCCCTGCACTAGATCAGTTGAAGCAGCAATTTTCTAACAAAATTCATTAAAAGCTATATCATCATTTATTTAACAATGGTTTTGTTAAAAAGTATAGTTCTTGACCCAGATGTTCCCCAAATTATGATACGAATTCACCAGAGTTTGACCGACAACCTGGAACATAGCATAAATTTAGCACCAGAAATAAAGATGGCAGTGGAAGTACTAAAAAAAATCTGGGAGCACTTACCAAGTTCAAGATATGTAGTCTTCTCGTCGTCAACATCCCACAATACCTTCTCCTACTTCATCGGCTGCCTCTAAGAGAAAACCAAAGGTTTTACCAGTTAATGAAGGAATAACAAAGAGGCAAGAAATAGCTGATGAAAGAAATCCTGTATCTACAGAGCAGGTATCAGAACAAGTAAAGATTCCTAAAGCATTTGACTTATTTGAAGCTACTCATGAGTCTATGAGTGTGAAGGGACTAGCCACACAAAGTCACGTAAAAATCCTCATCATCATCAAATAAAATCAGAAAGTTTATGGCAGTCATCAATTTCCAAAACAGTGCTCAAACACAATGAATTGAACAAGGAAAGAAATTCCAACATGTTTGGACATGTTTGAATCGAAACGGAAACCGACATTATCATTGTAAAATCATGTTCATAGCAATTATGTATATTTCCAAAACAATATTGGACATATTTAATCAGGAATTAATTTACAATTGCTTATAAAAAAAAGGACAGAGCAGAACAAAGAAAAAAACACGCATAGAAGAATCATCAGTATCACACAACCACAAAGCCTTACACCAAAAAACCATAAAAATTCCACTATACCAGTTTGAAAGTATAACACTGAGTTGATCGAAACCTATACCAAGTTGAGTCGAAATTTGATTGGAAAACCAGTCAGAACAATTCTATACGGAACCAAATTCGAAAAAGAATCGGAATATTAAAATAAACTGAATCGAATACAACCACAACCGAAATTCAGAGAAGAAGAACAGTGAAATTGGCACAACATCAGAACCACCACCAAATCCTGTTTCTGCCGACTTCCTTTGCTACCCCCACCACGAGTTTGTCGCGATTAACATTATTGTAACTCTTTCCGCCATTTTGTCGTTGGAACAACCGACGCATTTGTCTTACGCCATCGCATCTTCCCCGACTACCACCGCAGGTCCGAACAATGACCCTCTAGCTACCTCTGTAACACCCTAAATTCCCCGCATAATTTAATCGAATAATCAGAGTAAAATAATACAACTCAGAAATAAAGGGCATCACTTTCAACAAAAACTTGCTCATAAATTGACATGTAACATAAATTAAAGCATACTTTAATCCAAAAATACACTTTAATATACGCAGCGGAAATGAATCATTCGAATAATAAAGCATGACAGTTTCAATTTACCAAAAATTAGTTTTGTAAACTGTAAAGGCAACCAAAATTCTTTAACCAAAATAAAACATGCATAAAAGCGTTCCCGACTCCCAATGTTACATATCAGAGCAGACACCACAAAAGTGAAGCACCTCGTCTTCACCAACCACGACTTCCAAACTACTCCTGATTATCTGCAGGATGCCGTATAAAGCATCACCAAATACAGAAGAGGTGGGATTCTCAAATAAAAAAAGAAGAAGATGATATAAATATAAAAGCATAACTCACCAAGTCATTCACCCATATGACAACTACACACAAGAATCACACACCTTAACACAACCACAGATCATTAATCAAAGCATAATGCAACACAACTAACAAGAGTAATGCAATGAGACACCAACTAGACTCAATGCACGTGGTACCAATTTCGATCCCTGTTTCATGATCACAATTCCCGTCTGAACGTCTATCTAGCGCTCACACCCCACATGGGCACACGACAATCGTGATTGCTCACACCCCACATGGGCACACAATCACCTCAACAACAACATCGATTCCATTAAAAGGAATCCGGATAGACGCTCACACCCCACATGGGCACACGTCATCCCTCAACTCATGCAACATGCTATGCACCTTCAACGATAACATGCAACAACAAAACAAATGCATAAACATAGCATATCATCAACACTCAACTCACTATTTCACAACAACACACATACACCTATTCGAACATGCATCATCATAACAATCCTCCAAAATACATCATCTAAAGAAATCATCAACGAAACAACAGGAAACCACGCGAAACAACAAAAAAACAGCAAAGAAACAACAAAAATCGCATAAGCAGCATTGATGCGCCTCTTTGCACCGCCCGACGGCGCACATGCGTAGCCCTCCCTCAATTCCAACAAAATCCAGTAGCATTCCATGCTGTGCCTCCTGATCACCGCCCGACACCGCACCTCCCGGCGCTACGAGCGCGTAACAGATTTTCTGCAATCCAATTTTCTGCTACACTAGACCCAATTTCCTCCCCGAAACAGTCCTCATAATGCACGAAAATCACATCCAATCTCAGCAATATTTAGCAACAATAACATGCATTATTTTATAGACAACATCATGAATAAATCTTAACATCCTAACTCATTAAAACCTATCATTTTCTCATCAAACCCCATAAAAAGTCCAAACTACCAATCAACAAACATTCAACATTCACATGAATTCAATCTAATGATTCCTACCCAAATACATACATCATCTAACCCTTGAGAGATTAAAGAATTTCCACCCTTACCTTGTATTGATGAGCTTCCTTCTTCTCTAATGGATTCACTCCTTCACCTTTCCCTAGCCTCTTTTCACCTTTTCTCCCTTTACTCTCACTTTTACGTAGAATGAAAAATAACTTCCTTATTCTCTAACTCTTTACATAAACCCCCAACTATGATTTATCCTATTTGCCCTCACTCAACTTTGTACAATTACCACAATGCCCTTCCACTCACTACACATCTAATTGTTTCTATTTATTTATTCCATTATATTATTATTAATATTTTTGATCCAATCTTACTAAATAATAATAATAATAATAATTCTCATCACTCTTATACTTCTACTAATGTCCATTTTACACTATGGTTAGCAAATATTAATTAATTAAAAATAGGTTAATTAATCTTACTTTTCGCACCACTGATTTCTACGCTTTTATTCGTACACCCCTACTATCCCCAGGACTTATCTCTTAAGGCCACTACCCCTTACTACGGGTACATGAAATATAACGAATACAACAAAACACACCATCAATCACATGAATTCACAATTATTCGCAAATAAAAATAAAAAGGAAAATGGGGCGTTACAACTCTCCCCCACTTAGAATATTTTCGTCCTCGAAAATTACCTGATGCGAACAAATTAGGATACGACTCTCGTATCTTGCTCTCTAATTCCCAAGTCATATTTCCACCGGCAGCGCCTCCCCACACTACCTTCACGAGAGCGATCTCTTTACCCCTTAGTTGCTTTACCTCGCAATCTTCAATCCGTATTGGTAAGGCTTCAACCGTAAGGTTATCTCTTACCTCCACATTATCTATCAGAATCACATGTGACGGATCCGAAACATACTTCCGAAGCTGTGACACATGGAACACGTCATGCAAATTTCACAAATTGGGTGGCAATGCCACTCTATAGGCAACAGGTCCAACTCTTGCAGAAATCTGATACAGACCAATAAACCGAGGAGTAAGCTTACTTGACTTCAACGCACGACCAACACCGGTCATTGGATTGACTCTCAAAAACACATGATCTCCTTCTTGGAACTCAAGATCTTTCCTCCTCTTATCATGGTAACTCTTCTGCCTACTCTGCGAAGCTTTCATCTTTTCCCGAATCAGCTTCACCTTTTCGGTAGTTTGCTGAACAATCTCAGGTCTAAGTACTACACTCTCACCAGATTCGTGCCAACACAAAGGCGTCCGACACCTTCGACCATACAATGCTTCAAAAGGCGCCATTCCAATACTGGAATGATAACTGTTATTATAAGTGAACTCGATCAACGGTAAATGGCTATCCCAAGCACCTCCTTATTCAAGCACACAAGCCCTCAACAAATCCTCCAAAGATTGTATAGTCCTCTCCATCTGCCCATTCTTCTGTGGATGATAGGCCGAACTCAATCTCAGCTTCGATCCCAAGGCTTCTTGCAAACTCTCCCAAAATCTGGAAGTGAACCTTGGATCTCGGCCTGACACAATACTCAATGGAACTCCATGCAACTTCACAATCACCTGAATGTAAATCTCTGCCAGCTTCTGCAAAGGAAAACTGATATTAATCGGGATGAAATGTGCCGACTTCGTCAGTCTATCCACTACTACCCAAATGGAATCATGTCCTCTCGACATATTAGGCAACCCAGTCGAAAAATCCATAGAAATACTATCCCACTTCCACTCTGGAATATCTAATGGTTGCATCATACCAGCAGGTTTCTGATGTTCCACCTTCGACTTCTGACAAGTCAAACAAGCATACACAAACTGAGCCACATCACGTTTCAATCCAGGCCACCAAAATATCTTCTTCAAGTCTTGATACATCTTCGTAGCTCCTGGATGGATACTCAAACTACTCCTGTGACCCTCTTCTAAAATCATTCTTTTTAACTCAAGATTATCAGGGATGCAAATCCTATCACGGAATCTCAACACGCCTTGTTCATCCACTTTGAACTCATTACCTTCTGCTTGGTCATTTCCAATCATCAAATCCACCAGTTTCACATCCAACTTCTGACTTTCTCTGATACTATTAAGGAATTCATTGTTGATCATCAGCATACCCAGCATCACACTATGTGGTGTCTGTTCGCAAACCAAACACATATCTCTGAACTGTTTAATCAATTCTAACTCTTTAACCATCATAGCAGACACATGCAAGGACTTTCGACTCAGAGCATCAACCACGACATTAGCTTTACTAGGGTGATAGTTCAAGCCAAATCTTCTCTGCCTCATTTCAGTTCCTTCTGGTCAAACAGATACCTCAAGCTCTTATAGTCACTATACACTTCAAATCTAGAACCATAAAGATAGTGCCTCCAAAACTTCAATACGAACACCACTACAACTAACTCTAAATCACGAGCCGGATAATTCCTCTCATGTACTCTTAGCTGTCGTGAAGCATAAGCCACAACCTTACCATCCAGCATTAACACACCTCCCAAACCCATCAAAGAAGTATTGCAATATACCACAAACGGTTTATTTGGTTCGAGTAGAATCAACACTAGAGCGGTAGTCAATCTCTTTTTCAGCTCAATGAAACTCTTCTCACAATGAACATCCCATACAAATGCCTTACCCTTGAACGTCAACTGAGTCAATGGAAGTGCCAACTTCGAAAATCCTTCAATAAACCTTCGGTAATAACCAGCCAAGCCCAAGAAGCTTATAATCTCGGTCACCGACTTCGGAGTCCCATTGTAGAACGGTGTCTACCTTGGACGGATCCACAACAATACTATTACCTGAAATAACATGACCAAGAAAACTTACCTCTCTCAACCAGAATTCACACTTAGACAACTTAGCTTAGAGCTTCTTCTCTTTCAACACTTGCAGCATAATCCGCAAATGCTCAGCGTGTTCCTCTTCCGACTTAGAATAGATTAGAATATCGTCAATAAATACAACCATAAATTGGTCCAAGTAAGCATGAAAGATACGATTCATATACTCCATGAATACGCCAGGTGCATTAGTAACTCCGAACGATATCACCACATACTCATAATGTCCATATCGGGTTCTGAAAGCCGTCTTCTGAATGTCTTCGTCTCTTACCCGTATCTGATGATAGCCCGACCTCAAGTCAATCTTGCTAAACACACAGGCACCCACTAATTAATCCATCAAGTCATCTATTCTTGGAAGTGGATACTTGTTCTTAATCATTACTTTATTCATCTGTCTATAATCGATACACAACCTCATACTACCATCATTTTTCTTACCTAACAACACTGGAGCTCCCCAAGGCGATACACTCGGTCTCACAAATTTCTTTTCTAACAGCTCTTCCAGTTGCTTCTTCAGCTCTGATAATTCTGATCCCGACATCCTGTATGGTGCCATAGAAATTGGTATGGTACCAGGGACAAGATCAATAGCAAACTCTACTTCGCTCTCTGGTGGTACCTCGACAATGTCATCTGGAAACACTTCAGGAAATTCACGCACCACTTGCAATTCTTTGATCACCGACTCACTTTCCACTAACAAGGATGCAACCAATGCAAGTACCTGAGCTTCTTCTTCTAAGAACTTTCTTAACTCTCTAGCAGACAGAAAACCATATTCTTCCTCTTCCTCAGGAGCAAGAAATCGAACCGACTTATTGAAACAGTTAATATGAACATGATTGAACTCCAACCAGTTCATACTCAAAATCACATTGAGACCTCCCAACGGTAAACAAATCAGATCCACACCAAAGTCCTTATCAAAGATCGAAAGTGGACAATTCAAACATACTAAAGAAGTGGTCACCGATTCCTTTGCAGGAGTTTCGACAACCATCTCTCCCTTCATAGGAGAAGCAACAAGGCTTAGCCTCCTTACACAATTAGCAGTAATAAAAGAGTGAGTAGCACCAGTATCGATAATATCAATCAAAGGCGTATTATTAATATAACATGTACCTCTGATCAGTATGTCGTCACTGGAAGTCTGAGTCCCTGTCAACGCGAACACTTTTACCCCAGTCGAAGCTTGCTTTGGTTTCTGACAACAAGTACTAATATGGCCCTGTTCTCCACAGTTGTAACAAGTCACCACATTAACTTTGCAGTCTGCAATCAGATGTCCTGCCTGTCCACACTTGAAGCATTTCTTCACATCACTCGTGCACTCACTGACATGATGACCCAACTCACCATACCTGTAACACTTAAGAGGAGCAGGGGCACCTCCCCCACTTGGCCTCTTGCCATCAACATGCTTCTGTTTACCTTTCTCAGCTGGAGCTACATAAGGCTTCCCATGGTTCATCGGTTGCTTTCCTCTTTTCTCGGCCAGCCCCTTATAGTGAGCCGATCGAGCCTTGCTGTCTTCTTCAAATATCCTATAACAATCCACCAAGTCTGGAAACCTTCTGATCCGCTGATAACCAATTGCCTATTTGATCTCAGGCCTCAATCCGCTCTCAAACTTGACACACTTTGAGAACTCAGCAGTTGCCGCACTGTAGTGAGAATAAAACTTAGCCAGATCTGAGAATTTGGTAGCATACTCCGTAACCGTCATGTTAACCTACTTGAGTTCCAAAAACTCAATCTCTTTCTTACCTCAGACATTTTCAGGAAAATACTTCCTTAAGAACTCCCTACTGAACACAACCCAAGTGATTGCCTCTCCTGTTGCTCCCAACAGTTGACGAGTGCTAACCCACCAATCATCAGCCTCCTCAGCCAGCATGTGAGTACCTAACCGCACCTTCTGTGCTTAAGGACATTCCATAACCCAGAAGTTCTCTCGATTTCCTTGAACCAAGCCTGCGCTCCATCCGGATCATGTATTCCCTTGAAGGTAGGCGGTCTGTTCTTCCGAAACTCGTCATTCTCGTTAGTTTGTGGCAGGTTCTGCACCGCTTGAGCAACAACCTGCAAAGCAGCAACAATCACAACATTGTTCCTTCCAGCCATTCTAAATCTGTTACACACCAACAATAGAACATAATGGTTAAGGAACCGATAACGACAATGACAACTTGTCACACGACAACGACTCGACAACTTGGCCGGACGGACCGACCTGCTCTGATACCACTATATAACACCCTAAATTCCCCCGTATAATTTAATCGAATAATCAGAGTAAAATAATACAACTCAGAAATAAAGGGCATTACTTTCAACAAAAACTTGCTCATAAATAGACATGTAACATAAATTAAAGCATACTTTAATCCAAAAATACTCTTTATTACACAGCGGAAATGAATCATTCAAATAATAAAGCATGACGGTTTCAATTTACCAAAAATTAGTTTTGTAAACTGTAAAGGCAACCAAAATTCTTTAACCAAAATAAAACATGCATAAAAGCATTCCTGACTCCTAATGTTACATATCAGAGCAGACGCCACTAAAGTGAAGCACCTCGTCTTCACCGACCACAACTTCCAAACTACTCCTGATTATCTGCAGGGTGCCGTATAAAGCATCACCAAACACAGAAGGGGTGAGATTTTCAAATCAACAAAAGAAGAAGATGATATAAATATAAAAGCATAAATCACCAAGTCATTCACCCATATCACAACTACCAACAAGAGTCACACACCTCAACACAACCACAAATCATCAATCAAAGCATAATGCAACACAACTAACAAGAGTAATGCAATGAGACACCAACTAGACTCAATGTACATGGTACCAATTTCGATCCATGTTTCATGATCACAATTCCTGTCGAAACGTCTATCTAGTCGCTCACACCCCACATGGGCACACGACAATCGTGATTGCTCACACCCCACATGGGCACACAATCACCTCAACAACAACAACAACATCGATTCCATTAAAAGGAATCCGGATAGACGCTCACACCCCACATGGGCACACATCATCCCTCAACTCACGCAACATGCTATGCACCTTCAACAACAACATGCAACAGCAAAACAAATGCATAAACATAGCATATCATCAATACTCAACTCACTATTTCACAACAACACACATACACCTATTCGAACATGCATCTTCATAACAATTCTCCAAAATACATCATCTAAAGAAATCATCAACGAAGCAACAGGAAACCACGCGAAACAACAAGAAAACAGCAAAGAAACAACAAAAATCGCACAAGCAGCATTGTTGCGCCTCTTTGCACCGCCCGGCGGTGCACAGGCGTAGCCCTACCTCAATTCCAACGAAATCCAGTAGCGTTCCATGTTGTGCCTCCTGATCACCGCCAGGCACCGCACTGCCCGACGCTACAATTCCACCGCCCGACGCTACGAGTGCGTAACAGATTTTCTGCAATCCAATTTTCTGCTACACCAGACCCAATTTCCTCCCCGAAACAGTCTTCATAGTGCACAAAAATCACATCCAATCTCAGCAATATTTAGCAACAATAACATGCATTATTTTATAGACAACATCATGAACAAATCTTAGCATCCTAACTCATTAGAACCTATCATTTTCTCATCAAACCCCATCAAAACCCCAAACTACCTATCAACAAACATTCAACATTCACATGAATTCAACCCAATGATTCCTACCCAAATACATACATCATCCAACCCTTGAGAGAATAAAGAATTCCCACCCTTACCTTGTATTGATGAGCTTCCTTCTTCTCTAATGGATTCACTCCTTCACCTTGCCCTAGCCTCTTTTTACCTTTTCTCCCTTTGCTCTCACTTTTACGTAGAATGAAAAATAACTTCCTTATTCTCTAACTCTTTACATAAGCCCCCAACTATAATTTACCCTATTTTCCCTCACTCAACTTCGTACAATTACCACAATGCCCTTCCACTCACTACACATCTAATTATTTTTATTTATTTATCCCATTATATTATTATTAATATTTTTGATCCAATCTTACTAAATAATAATAATAATAATAATTCTCATCACTCATATACTTCTACTAATGTCCATTTTACACTATGGTTAGCAAATATTAATTAATTAAAAATTGGTTAGTTAATCTTACTCTCCGCACCACCGATTTTTACGCTTTTAGTCGTACACCCCTACTACCCCCAAGACTTATCTCTTAAGGCCACTAGCCCTTACTACGGGTACATGAAATATAACGAATACAACAAAACACACCATCAATCACAAGAATTCACAATTATTCGTAAATAAAAATAAAAAGGAAAATGGGGCGTTACAACCTCCACCTTCAAGTCCGTCGACGCCGCGAGCATCCTGCCAGAATGTTCTGTTTCATTTCCTTTTTTTGCTTCATTTTGGTAAGTTTACATAACAACCTTTTGATGTTTGGTTTTTATGAGATTTTACGTTGAATTTATCGCTCGTGAGTGAGAGAGGACATGACACAGAAAGATAAAGATTGAGATTGAGAGGGGAAGAGGGACGCGAGCAAGAGAGAAGCAGAGAATATGTGAAAGAAGGATGAGTGGAGATGAACATGTTTCAATGGGTTTGGAGTTGAGTAGGTTGTCGTTTCTCTTTCAAAAACCGTCTTTTTTTTAACCTTTGGCTTATTAGGTTTTGTGATGTTTAAAAGTCCAAATGGGTCGCTACTAGAGCGACCCGCTCCATCTCATCCAGCCCACTCCCTCTCATCTTCAATTGGGCCTTAGAATCAGAATTCATCCTGACACCCCATAGCTGCTACTATACCCTTCATTTTAATTAATTAATTAATTATTGTTAATAATCTCAGTTAATTATTGTGTCTATTTCTTGTTAATTCATGTTAAATATTGTTGTTTGTAATTTTTGTTAATTTTTTGTTGAATATTTTTCTATTAATAATCTTAGTTAGTACTTTATTAAATAATCTTTTTTTTAGAAAACAATCTTTTGATTTTATTTTAAAAATATATCTTTTATTTTTGTTTTAGAAAACATCCTTTATTGTGTTTAGTTCTAGAAAATATCTTTAAATCTTATTTTAGAAAATACCTTTAATTAATTAATTTTATCAAATGTTATAATTTAACACATTTAATTATTTTATCAAAATAAAATTGGTTCTTAATTTTTATTAAATATTAATTAAATTTAAAATTTGAATTTTATATTTACTTTTATTAAAATTTAATCATGTACTTATAATTATCATTTCTTCTTTTTTTTTTTTAGTGATTATACTAATTATTTAGTCAAATATTTGTACTAATTTAAGATTGATAGTTGTCTATAACTCTTTTAAAATAAAGATAGAAAACCTTATTCATGATTTATATTAAGCCTTTTCATACCCTCATGTGCCTATGCATTCCCAGTTTTTGTATGTGCTTGACATGATGTATTTTTGATATGATATCTTGCTTCATAAGTTGGTTGTACATTATTGCATGTCTTATATGTTGAATACTCAATCATGACTTAGGCTTTGATACTTGTTGTTTTTATTTATGCTCCTCTAATAATATGATTGCATGTGTCTGTGTCCAAGGGAATGACTTGAGTTTGACAATGATGTCATATGCATTGCATGTCATTTGCATTTCTTCTCTTCCCCTTTGTGGCTTCTATGCCCTTTTTAAGTTGAATACTTAGATAACTTCCCTTAGGATAATTAGACAACTTACAATTAGGTCCCCTTTTTCTCCCATGAGAGAATTAGACATGAGTCATCTATGTAGATGAGATGTGATTCTTCTACCCACGACATAGTTGAGAAGGATGTAGATTCCTTTTCCACTTAGGAGAGGTATGTGGCATACTCGTCGATTCTATATCCGAGTTGGAGCCCTTCTTCTAATGTGAAACAAAGGTCCATCTTCCACATGTTTGTGGTGGTTTAAGTCGAGTATTCTCCTTAAGATGACGACTTGCCTTTTCTCCTAAAATCGACCAACAACTTTATTTACCCTTTGAGGGGAACTACGAATGCTCTGATTCCATTCCCATCAGGATACATAGGCACGAGATGCGATGTCTTGGCGAGCATACTTAGTATAACACCTTAGGTCTATCCCCCTTTACCTTTTCACCCTTAGCAAACAAATAACAAATAACACAATAAAGCCAGAGGTTCCTGTAGAGTACTACAGATACTTAGGATGCTAGCACCTTCCCTAGGTATAACCAACCCCCGAACCTTAGATTCTCTTTTGCTTTGCATTGCATTGCATACTCATGGGTTATTCGTTCTTTTTCCCTTCCCTTGGATAAATTAAAGATTGGTGGTGAATTATGATTTGTGATTCAAGTTAGCTTAATAGCTTGATATCCAATTCTCGCCGCAACAAGTACTATAGATGTTTTGGGTGCTAACACCTTCCCATTGCATAACCAACCCCCTTACCCTGTCTCTGTTTTTAATAGTTTTTATTTTTAAAACTTCTTTTGGTTTTGTTCGTTCTTTTCCCCCATTCCTTTGGAAAAATAAAAGTGCGGTGGCGACTCTTGTTTTATGAGTTAAGTTAATCAATAACTTAATCTCAAATTTTCCCGCTACAAGTACTTGTTGCCAAAAGCCAAAGCACGCTTCAACTGGAGGAAAGGTGTTTGCTCTGTCGAGGACTCAGACTTCCAGTGATGACAGGTTGATCAGAGGTATATGTTAAGTTAATAATACACCTTTGATTGCTATTATTGATACTGGTGCTACTCATTATTTTATTATTGTTGATTGTGTGAAAAGGCTAGTCCTTGTTGTGTCTTCCATGAAGGAAGAAATGGTTGTCAATACTCCTACAAAGGGATCAGTAACTAATTCTTTGGTGTGTTTTAATTATCCTCTATGAATCTTTGATAGGGATTTTGGTGTTGATCTTATTTGTTTGGCGCTGAGGGATCTAGATGTGATCTTGGGAATGAACTGGTTCGAGTTCAATCATGTTCATATCAATTGATATAACAAATCAATGCGATTTTTTGCTCTTGATGATGAGGAAGAAGTTGGTTTCTTATCTGCTAGGTAGTTGAAAGAGCTTTTGGAAGATGAAGCTTGGGTGCTTGCATTGTTTACGTCATTGTCTGTGAAAAGTCAAGTTGTGATTGATGAATTGGAGGTGCTGCATGAATTCCCAGATGTATTTCCTGATGACATTTCATATGTACCTCTAGAGAAAAAAAGGTGGCGTTTTCTATTGATCTTGTCCCTGGTACCAGACCTGTTTCTATGGCACCATACAGGATGTCGACGTCGGAGTTAACAAAGTTGAAGAAACAATTAGAAGATTTTCTAGAAAAGAAATTTGTGAGACCAAGTGTGCCGCCTTGGGGAGCTTCGGTGTTGTTAGTGAAGAACAAAGATGGTAGTATGATGTTGTGTGTGTGTAGAGAGATATTTTGGATGTGGTTCTTAAGCATTGTCGCTCTGGGGTACTACAGGTCGATTCATTTTTTATCCTATTGAAGCTGATGAAGGAAGGGAAATAGATGTCTCCAATTAACCCTGCTTGCATACTGAGTTTGAACAGCGGCCTGTTAGGTTACAGATGCTATGTGGATGTGGGGTCTCTCTCTGCTTATTTCGCTAAGAATGCAATGACGGGACTATGCTATTGGTAGGATTTAGGACTGATGCTTTTCGATTGATGTGTGAAGGTACGGGATTTTGGGTTTTTTGATTAGTGTGCTCGCTGTGATTCTTTTTCAATCTTATGCCTACGTATTCCCGGGATAGGGAAATCAGAGCGATCGTAGTTCCTCCTATTCTATGGGAGGAAATGATGTTTTGGTGTCTTGTTCAAAGCCCAAGACATGAAGCTAAAGGTTGTTTGTATCTTGTTCAAAGCCCAATATGTGAAGCTGAAAGGTCTATTTGTATCTTGTTCGAAGCCCAAGATGTGAAGCTAAAAGGGTTTTGACTTTAGAGAGAATTTGTCATCTCTAAAGGGGAATATTTGGTCTGTTTGTCACAACTGTTGGGTGACTGATTATAAAGGAGAATTACTTTAACTGGGATATGCGAATCCAGCAATGCCATAATTTCCTTTATAGGGGATTCTCAACCTGAAGGAGAAGACTTTAACTCAGTTTAGAGCAATGCCATCTTTCCTTAGGAATTTCTCATGCTAAAAGAGGGACAGTGGCGTGGATTTAAATAATCCAGAGGCTTGCCGCTTACTGCAATTAGATGAGGGAAAATGAGTTGTTGATGTTTGTATGCTGTAACCAAAGCATGATTTGATGCTAAAAGGTTGATTGAATCAAACGGGGATTTCTTTATACAAAGCCTAAGAGGAGGCTATTGACCCAACAAGAGGATGCTTTTGTGTCTCGTACGAAGCCCGAGATAGAGGCTAAAAGGGTTGACTAAACAAGAGAGTGTTTTTATATGTGTCTTGTACGAAGCCCAAGACGGAGGCTAAAAGGGTTTGACTCAACAAGAGAGTCTTTTATACTCACCAAGAGAGTGATTTTGTATCTCGTACGAAGCCCGATATGGAGGCTGAAAGTGGGTTGACATAACAAGAGAGTCTTTTATACTCAACAAGAGAGTGTTTTTGGATCTCGTACGAAGCCCGAGATGGAGGCTGAAAGGGTTTGACTCAACAAGAGAGTCTTTTATACTCACCAAGAGAGTGATTTGTATCTCGTACGAAGCCCGAGATGGAGGCTAAAAAAAGGTTAGCTCCGCTGGGGAGAATCATTGTACAAAGCCCAAGAGGAGGCTATCTATGCTGGTAACTGTTTCAGTTTAGTGACAGGTCCAGTATGTTGGTTAAAAGAGAAAATCAGTTCTTATAAAGAGACTGATTCCAGGTGAGGTTGTACTTTGGTACTGATCAGAAGATCGGGGTTATTTCCTGTTCTTTAAGGAAATGGGAAATCCAAAGGGTATTGAGACTGTCCAAGTCTAGAGTTTTATCTTTTGTACAATGCCCAAGAGGAGGCACGAGCGTTAAGGGATGAGTACAACCCTCAAATGGCCAGAGTTTTGACGCTGGAAAGACTGCTCTAGCAAAGGATGACTAAGTTCTGTCTTATACCTTTAAGAGGTCGTCAGGGTCCATGTATTAAGCCCAAGAGAAGGCATGAGAGCTTTTAAGAAGCCGAAGGGTTCTTGTACAACGCCCAAGAGGAGGCGGGGATACTTTTAAGAAGCCTGTGGGTCCCCAAACCCCGAGAAGTTCAAGACATGCCATTCACAGAGAGTAGATCAAGCCAGGAAAGTCTGAGAATTTGGAAGAAACTCAAGAGATGCCATTCACGGAGAAAAGACCATCTCTGGGGAGTTAGAGTTTCTTTGACAATTTGTAAGGGTGCTTTTAAGAAGCCCGTGGGTCCCCAAACCCCGAGAAGGTCAAGACATGCCATTCACAGAGAATAGATCAAGCCAGGAAAGTCTGAGAATTTGGAAGAAACTCAAGAGATGTCATTCACGGAGAAAAGATCATCTCTGGGGAGTAGAGTCTCTTTGACAACTTCTAAGGGTGACAGCCTGAGAAAGGGTTCACTGAGAATGCTGCCTTTCACGTCTCCATATTGTTTAACCCCAAGAGGAGGGAAGACTGTGTCTGGTAATCCTATGGGGATCTAGTTTTGACTGTATCTAAGAGTGATCAACGGGGCTTTACCTAGTGCTAGACGTAGTTGCCGGGGAACACTCTAAATAACTATACTAGTATTACACAGTTGATATTTGACAAGTATATAAAAGTTTGTGAAAGAAGACTTACAGTGAGCAGCCCCACAATACAGTTATATATATATGAAATCAGATAAAGAAAACGGGTAAACACTTACTCGGTTGTAGAGATTCCATGCTGCTTTGTTAGTTGTTCAACAAAGAAAGCTTTGATAACAATATTATATTCAAAATCAAAGGAGAAATTGCTTTGAAAAGATTGTTGGGGCTTACAGCTCAAGGAGAGGCCCAAAGTTTTATCAGTGATTGCACTGTTGTTTTGTACATTGTACAGGGACTTATACAAGTGACCGAGGCCCAAAAGGTTTTCTGTACAAAGGGATGGGTCTTACACTCTCTCAAGAGGCCCAAAGGTTTATTTTTGTACAAGTGGTGAGGCTTACAGCTCAAGGAGAGGCCCAAAAAAAAAAGGTTTTTGAATTGGCGATCGCGCCGAGATTTTCTTTTAACGCAGAGGGACTTATACAATATCTGAGGCCCAAAATTGTTTTGGTTAAAAGGGTTTGGGTCTTACACTCTACTAGATGCCCAAAGGTTTTGAATGGGTCTTATAGCTCGAGGAGAGGCCCAGATGGTTTGTTTTAAACGGGCGATGATCGCGCCGAACTTTTGAAATACAACGGGACTTATACAACATTTGAGGCCCAAAATAGGTTTGTATTTACAAAGGATTGGGTCTTACACTCTATTAGAGGCCCAAAATGGTTTGAAAAAGTTTGATGAGGGTTGAATTAATCAAAAACCCTAATTGGTTTCCAAAATGTATTTTAATTGAATAAAAATTCAATTAAAATGATCAAAATTGTTAAACATGTGGAAAACAAATTGTGATCTTGGATTAATGTTTCAAAAATCAAGTTTTGACCTACAAAATGATTAGAAGTCATTAAAATTTACAAAATCAAGAAGGAAAAAATATTTTAAATGTAAAAAACAATTAAAATATTAATTCTTTGCAAAATATCAATTATATGAAATAAATAATATTTTTGGGATTTTTTGGTAAAATAAAATATTTTAACATTTTTGTGAATTATTAAAAAAGGAATCAACTCAAAATCATTAAAACTCAGAGAGAAATTAATTTTTGAATCAATTAAATAAAATCACAAAATTCAAATATTCAAATATTTGAAAAAGGGCGCCAAGAACATGGCAAGAACACGCGCCCTTCCTCTGTTTCTGCAGATTTGCATTTTCTATCCAATCTCACTGAATACTTGATTATATCATGCAATCTACATATCAATCTACTCGTTTCAACCTCACGATCATGTCTATAGTCTTTAATTTCATTTATTTTAAACATGGAATAAGAAATCAAAGAGAAACTTCATGAACCCTAAAATTTGCATGAAGGTTCAGAAATTCCATACACGATTCAAACAATGTAATTGATTGAGGGAAAACACTCCATGCATGATTATGAACATATGGCCAAATTATTGTGCAGCAAAAATTACATGGATCATAGAGTTAGAAGAGCTCATGCTTACCACTTGCAGCTGGTGATCATGTTTTGTATTAGAGGTGTTACAGCTTGGTTCCAAGGTTACAGACAGCTTCCCTAGGTGCTATGGAGTGTGTCTGGATGCTTGGAGTGGATTGATTTGAGGTGGAACTTGATTTGGCACCTCAACTACAAATCTGTCAAAGGCTTGAGCAGTTGGCTGGTGATTTTGTGATTTTGGTGTTCCAGATGTTATGTGAGTGTTTGGATCACTTCTATATGATGTTTATGAGGTGTGTGTGTGTGTGATTGGTTTGGTTGGAATAGCTCTCAAACTCAAAACCCGATAGTGACTTGCCTTAGAAGGCAAAATTAGAGTGAAGAAGGAGATTTTGAGGAAAGCATCTGTTTGATGGCTTTGGTGTACTCAAACTGATCACAAATGAGCTCTATTTATAGTAGAGCAAGTTTGTTTTGCAAGGAATATTGAATGGCAACTGCTGCATAGGTTTGGCCAATGTTGAGCAATGAGAATCCAAGTCTCCTCTAGCCATTGACTAGAGGTCCTCTTTTAGGCAATTCTAGGTTTGACATGCTATTTTTGGTTCCAAAGACTTGGGAGGCTTGGGATCAGAGTTGGTTCCTCCTTGGTCCCCCCTTGAGGTGTTCAGATGGATAGAGTTGCTTGGAATTGCACAAATTTGGAAAATAGAGTAAAACTCCAAATTCTACCTTGCCTTGACAGTTTTCAGCAAGGCATGTTGCCATTGTCATATCTCATGGCTCAAATGGAATTTGATGGAGTTCTTGGCCATTTTGGAAAAGCCCTCATATGATACAAAACTGTTTGATCATAATTGGTTTTGATACTTTTTGGATCCAAGTGAAAAATGCCCCTACATTTGGAAAAAAGTGAAGGCAGATTCTGACTTAGTGAAAATTTCACTAAGTGTTGGAAAAAAGTGACATTTTCACTTTTTGTGATTTTGATCATTCTATAACTCAAAATCCATGGGGAATTGGAATGAGTGGTAGTTGAAGCTTTTGTAGAGGGTAATGAGAGCTACAAATCCAGCTTTGGATGGGAAAAAATGGCCTTGTGGTTTAGGAGTTATGATCCTCCAAAGTTGGTACCCTTGCCACTTTATTCCATAACTTAGAAAAACTTAGAAAAATTTCTAAGTTTTTATGGTTACCCTTTTTACAAGTTATCCCACTTTTCTTGATTTTTCTTGATGAATGATGATTCCAATCACACATTAACATCATTTTAGGGTTAAAAAAACCATAATTGTGAAAAATCTCAAAAAGTCAAAGTTTGACTTTTGTGCACAGTTGACTTTTTGTCAGATGAATTCCAAACTGTGCGATCCTCTATGAAATCAAGTCCTTGACCTAAATCAAACTTGATGGATTGATTTCATAGGTGTTATAGGGTGTATTGAATCATGTCCTAGGGTTTGGGAGCATGTCCTGGTCAAAAGTCAAGGTACAGTTGACTTTTCCTGCGAAACCCTAACTGTGGTTCTGAGGAACTTGAACCTTGCTGCTCAAGCTTCTTAAATCAATCCATTATTGCAAATGGATCAATGTGGTGTGTTAGGGACCCTCACATCATCTCTTGAGGTCTTGGCTCATGCTTTGCCCCAAAAGTCAACTTAGGGATGAATTAGGTCAAGAAACCCTAATTCCTGATTTTTTGTGAATGCATCCCCTGAGGTTAAATTGACTTGATGATTGGGTTCATGATGTCCCTTGGAGCATCATAGGTTATGCTTTGAAGCATTGGCTCATGCCCAGAGGAAAATTTCCATCTGGAGGCCCTGGTCGACCAAAACCCTAATTTGGTGACACTGGCGATCTTGAGGCTTAATCCACTTAGAAGGGAGCAGCCTTGTACTTAATCCTTGATGTGGGAGTCCTCTTGATACCTTGTGGATGTTTGAGAGATTGGACAAGTTGAAGATCATGTCATTCCTTGATTGATCCTTTGTCTAAGAGCTCTGAGAGGGCTTTAAACCCTAAGCTTGATTGTAGTGGATGCTCACCCATCTTTGGGGAGACTAATGAGGCATGATGGATTACCCATATTGTGGTGATGATTTGCACAATGATGAGGAATCTTAGTGGTCAAAATTTGGGGTATGACAGTGTGGATTACCGACAGTTGAATAAAGTGACTATCAAGAATAAGTATCTGCTTCCAAGAATAAATGATTTGATGGATCAATTGGTGGGTGCACGTGTGTTTAGAAAAATTAACTTGAGGTCGGGTTACCATCAAATTCGAGTGAAGGATGAAGATTTTCAAAAGACGACTTTCAGAACTTGGTATGGACATTATGAATATTTGGTGATGTCGTTCGGCGTTTCGAATGCACCTGGAGTGTTTATGGAATATATGAATCATATATTTCATACTTATCTGGATCAGTTTGTGGTGGTTTTTATTGATGACATTTTGATATATTCTAAGTTAGAAGAAGAGCATGCTGAGCATTTGTGAATTGTGTTGCAATTGTTGAAAGAGAAGAAGCTTTATGCCAAGTTGTTAAAGTGTAAATTCTGGTTGAAAGAGGTGAGTTTTCTTGGTCATGTTATTTCAGGTGATGGTATTGCCGTGGATCCATCCAAAGTAGATGCAGTTCTCCAATGGGAGGCTCCGAAGTCGGTTATAGAGATTAGAAGCTTTTTGGGCTTGGTTGGGTATTACCGCAAGTTTATTGAAGGCTTTTCCAAGTTAGCACTTCTGTTAACTCAGTTGACTTGTATGGGATATTCATTGTGAGAAGAGTTTCATTGAGCTGAAGAAGAGGTTAACTACAACTCTTATTTTTTTTTTGCCTGAACCGAATAAACCATTTGTGGTATATTGTGATGCATCGATGATGGATTTAGGTGGTGTGTTGATGCAAGATGGTAAAGTTGTGGCTTATGCTTCATGACAACTAATGGTTCATGAGAGAAACTATCCTACTCATGATTTATAGTTGGCTGCAGTGGTGTTTGTGTTAAAGATTTGGAGACATTATCTCTATGGTTCCATATTTAAGGTGTTCAGTGATCATAAGAATTTGAAATATCTGTTTGATCATAAGGAATAGAATATAAGGTAACATATATGGTTGGAATTCTTGAAGGACTATGACTTTAGCTTGAATTATCATCCCGGTAAAGCTAATGTTGTAGTTGATGTTTTAAGTCGTAAGTCTTTGTATATGTCTCCTATGATGGTTAGAGAGTTGGAACTTATTGAACAGTTCAGAGACTTGAGCTTGGTCTGTGAGTTAACACTGCAGAGTGCGATATTGGGTATGTTGAAGATCAACAATGATTTTCTTAATAATATTAAAGAGAGTCAGAAGTTGGATGTGAAGTTGGTGGACTTGATGGTTTGGAGTAATCAGACTGATAAGAGTATGATTTTTGACGGCTTTGGCCTTTTCACTCTTCAAGCTGCTTACTTAATTGAGCCTTTATAAAGTATGCGTTGGCCTAAACCATAATAGATTTTACTTTGCCAAACATGGAATCAGAATCATTGGAAAAATTATGAGGCATCTCTTTCTCAACAATACCATCAAATTTCTTAACTACTTAATTAGTTCTTTATTTACGCTATAATTCTCACGTATGGTTTTAGTTAGGCATGATAATTCGGATATTATTAGTAAGGGACTTTGTGGTGCGGTTTAGGCAGTTTTAAAGCTAAAAATCATTTGAACAGCAAGAGAAAAAAACATGTGGTTTGGTTTGGTTCGGTTGGCTTTTAAAAATAAAACGAACCAAACCAAACGAAACCAATGCGGTTTGGGTTGGTTCGGTTTTTTACAAGATTTTTATTGAGCCATACATACACCTATAAAGACTAACATAACTTTGTGTTTAGTCATTCATACAATACCAAATAACAACAAAAGTCATCATATTTAGACAAAACTTCTCATATAATATAAAAAAATAAGATTAGACAAAAATGGAATAAAAAACATAAAATAGTAGCATAAAACAATTTCCAAAAATATTATAATAAAAAACAAAAAAACTGGAGGAAATGAGATATTAGAGAAGATGAAAAAGAAAGATAAGAGAAAACAATAACATAAAAATGAGAAGATGAAAAATAAAGATAAGACAGGAGATATTAGAGTAAAAGAGGTGAGATGTACAAGGCAAAGAAGATGAGAAGAATACGCAATACTACTAGGACTCTAGGAGAGATTTGAGAAGGTTGAAACTAAAATCCTAAGTGTGAGTAAGAGAATATTTATAAGGTGAAGGCATAATAGGTTTGGGTTTTGGTTTGGATGTGGAATAAGTGAAGTTTGGGTTGTAACATAATACGGGTTGGTTTGGTGTAATTCGGTTTTCAAAATACAAACCGCAAACCAAACCGAACCTCGCAGTTTTGTTAAAAAATGATCCAAACACATCCGAACCAAATGCAGTTTTTTGCGGTTTCGGTTTGGTTTGGTTTGGTTTGCGGTTTTCTATTGAGTTTGTTCGGTTTTGAACACCTCTAATTATGAGTACTAAGTATGACTCTTGGATGAATAATGATGGGTATTAAGAATATTACAATAAAACTAGGACAAAAGTAGGATTGTAATTGTATTCAGATGGTGAAAATGATTACAAATAATAGAAATGTAGTAAGGGAATATGACTAACAAAAAATTGTAATGGAAATAACAAACTGATAGTGTTATTAGTCCTTAGTAATAACACACTTTCCTGCAGTAACAAAGATGGTGACCCCACTATTTTTCTAAAAGAATTTCTCCCTTATTTTATTTCACTGATGTCACTTATATAGTTACTACCTAATGCATCCTATGCCTCACATGACCACACCACCATTATTCATTCCTTTTCCCTTTCTCATTGTATACACTCACCATAATTTGGGCTTGGGCCGACAGTCTATGTCCATTTCATCATTCATGCTCCTATTAACATCCAGCTCCTTAGAAACAACCTTGTCTTCAAGACTAAACTCAGGGAACTGCCCACACATAAAATCATTGTCATTATAAGTCACAACATTCACACACAAAATCATTGTATTTATATGGTGAAAAAGATTACAAATAGTATAAATGTAGTAGGGGAATATGATTAACAAATAACTGTAATGGAAATAACAAACTGATAGTGCTCTCAGTCCCTATAAAGAAAAAACTTTCCTCTAATCACCAAAATGGCGACCCCACTCTTTTTCTAAAATAATTTCTCCCTGTTTTTATCTCTCTTCTATAACTTATATAGTTACTACCTCATGCATCCTAAGCCTCACATGGCTACATCACTATTCCTTTTCCCTTTCTCATTGTATACACTTTCCATACTTTGGACTTGGGCCCACAGTCTAGGCCCATTTTATCATTCATGTTCCTATTAACACCTAGATCCTTAGAAATAACCTTATCCTCAAGGATAAACTCAGGGAACTACCCACACAAAAAACCATTGTCTTCATAAGTCACATAATCAAAAGGCTTATTCTTCCCTTGAATTAAGCTCTGGTACCGTAACCCTTGCTCCTAACACTTTATCAGAGTAAATATTTGGATTATTTGATATCTCTAATTATCTAGCGAGCTCACCTTGCGTTTGGTAGTAACCAATAACTTTCATGAGTAAGGACACATGAAACACCGGATGAATCCTAGACTGATATGGTAGCTACAACCTATAAGCCATTTTCCTACCTTGTCCACCACTTTAAAAGGACCATAAGCAGCTAGCTTCTAATTGATCCTTTTTTCCACTGATTGTTGTTTGTGAGGTCTTAACTTCAGAAAAACCCATTCTCACACTTCAAAGCACGTGTCTCTTCTTTTCTTGTTAGCATACATTTTCATATGTTCTTGAGCTTTAAGTAGACACACCTTTTAGTTGAGTCAAAGTTTCTTCTCTTTCACTTAAATAAAAAGCTACAATAGCTAATTTAGTTTCATTGTTCAAGAACCTTAGAATACTAGGATACTTCCTCCCATAAACTACCTTAAAAGGGGTCTTACCAATAGACACGTGATATGTTATATTGTGCCAAAATTCACCCCAAGGGATCCAATGGGACCAAGATTTTGGTAAGTCAGAAGAAAAACAACTTAAATAACTCTCCAAACATCTATTAAGCACCCCAGTCTGGCCATATGTTTCAGGATGATAGGTAGAGCTTATATTTTGTTTATTACCATGCAACTTTGTTAGTGTCTTGGATTGGCTGGAATTTTGGTAAAACAAAGGTTGTTCAATGTTTGATGTCAAGGTGGTGATGTCACAACATTGAGTCTTAACACTGGGCTGTGTTAAGAGTTAAGTTGGATGTCTGATGTCACAAGCGATGTTGTGACATTAGATCTGCAGAATTAATAACATCAGGTTTAGTGATGTTGTTAGGGTTTGCGTTTTAGCTAGAATTGTGGAGAGCTGTGAGTCTCATTGGATGCGGATATCTTGGGATAGATATTTTCTGTTGCATGGAGATCTGGTGCAGATTTGTAGGAGATTTAAAAGGTTGAAGATTTGAAAAGATATTAGGAGAAAATCTGTTTTGAAGATTCAGTTTTAAATAGCAAATCAGGTCTGATATTGTAGCAGGTCCAAGCCCAATTCAGATAGCTATATAAAGCGCATCAGTACTGAAGGAAAAGTAACGAAGAAAGAGAGATAAAGACTGAGTGTCTTTTGTGTCTTCGTGTATGTTTTGTAAACCATTCGAGTGTGAATTGGTATTGTTGTTTTGAGTTGTTCTTGATCAAAGATGTGAAGCAGAATCAAGTAGTGCTTTTCAAAGTGTGTGATCTTTGAATTGTGTTACAGAAGTGTTTTAGGGATTGAGTAGTGTTCTCATACTTAAGTGGTTTCTTAGGTAGAAAGTCACTAGTAGGAATTAAGATTAGAAGATTGTCAACTGGGTTGTTGAGTCTGTAATTTAATTCTACAAGTAGTGAAATTCATCCCTGGCTTGGTAGCCCCCAGACGTAGGTAGTTAGACCGAACTGGGTGAACAATTCATTGTGTTGATTTATTGCTGTTATTGCATTGTCCATTATGCAGAGTATGTTGTTGTAACATCACGTGTGACATCACACATATCTGGTACTAGAATTTCAATTGGTATCAGAGCAGGCATCCTGTCTGTCTCTGGGTGAGATCTAGGGAAGTTACTTTCTGGTGTAAAGATGGACAAAGAAGTTGGAGGATTTGTCAACAGACCCCCTATTTTGTATGGCTCGAATTATGATTATTGGAAGCCAAGGATGATCACTTTTTTGAAATCCTTGGACAGCAGGGCTTGGAAGGCTATCGTTAAAGAATGGAAAGCACCTGTTGTGTTTGAAAAAGATGATGCTGGGAAAGATAAAGAGGGCACCGCAAAGCTGAAGCATGAAGAAGAATGGACCAAGGAAGAAGATGAACTTGCCCTTGGTAACTCTAAAGCCCTAAATGCTATCTTCAATGGAGTTGATAATAACATCTTCAGATTGATCAACTCATGTGAAGTTGCTAAGGATGCATGGGATATTTTGAAGGCTACACATGAAGGAACATCTAGAGTTAAGATGTCAATACTTCAGATTCTAACATCAAAGTTTGAAAGCCTGAAGATGAAGAAAGATGAGACTATCCATGACTTCCACATGAGTATTCTTGAGCTATCCAATGCATCCAGTGCTCTTGGTGAAAAGATGTCAGAAGAAAAGCTTGTAAGGAAGATCCTTAGGTCCCTTCCTAAGAGGTACAAGATGAAGGTGACTGCTATTGAAGAAGCTCAAGACATCAGCAAAATGAGGGTTGATGAGCTTATTGGATTTCTTCAAACATTTGAGCTAGGGTTAAGTGAAGAAGAACCTGAGAAGAAGTCCAAGAGTATAGCTTTAGTTTGCAGTTCTGAAGAAGCCAAGAAAGAGAAAGTAGATGACTCTCAGGACGAGCTGTCTCAGGCTATTGCTTTGTTGGGTAAATAGTTCAACAAAGTTATGAAGAGGATAAATAGGGGTTATAATCCCAATGTCAAGAACATTACCTCTGACATCAATAGATCAGGAGAACAAGGGAAGAACTCTAAAGATGAAGAAAAATCCAGTAATGACAAAGGGATACAATGCTTTGAGTGTGAAGGGTTTGGACATGTCAAGAAGGAATGTCCTACTTTTCTAAAGAAGCAGAAATGGTTATCAGCTTCTTGGTCTGACAGCGAGAGTGAGTTTGAAGAAAATTCAGCTAAACTTGTTAGAGCTATGGTTGGGGTTTATGAGTCAGATGAGGAGTCTTGTGATGATGAGGTCTCTTACGATGAACTTGCTGTCACTTAAAAAGATCTTTTCGTGAGAAGTGAGCAAGTGTGTCTTGAAGGAGAAGAGCTGAAGAAAACCATAGTACAGTTGAAAGCAGAAAAGACTGAACTTGAAACTGAAGTCTGTATGCTTAACTATAAGCTGGACTCTATGACCAAAACTATCAGAATGTTGAACAATGGTACTGATGCGTTAGACAACATTCTCAGTACTGGGAAGATGGCTGGAGACAAATGTGGTTTAGGATTCACCAGTGATGCAGGTTCTATCACCCCAAAACCAGTGATGTTAAAACAGATGTTAAAACATCATGATAGAACTCCATCTAAGAAGAAATACAGACACTGGAGGTGTCACCATTGTGGATGTTTTGGACACATTAAGGCTTATTGTTATAAGCTACATGGGTATCCACAGAAGGCTCATTAAGTTGTTCCCAAACAGAACTGTTATAAAGGAAGGCAGGTTTCCAAGCCTAAGAAGCAATGGGTCCCTAAAGTTAAGGTTACCAGCTTGATAGCTCACACTTCTTTAAGGGTTTCTACCAAAGAAGATTGGTACTTTGACAGTGGGTGTTCAAGGCACATGACTGGAGTAAAGAATCTGTTGGTAGATGTGAAGCTTCAGTCTTCAGACTATGTTACATTTGGTGATGGGATCAAAGGAGAGATCAAGGGGATTGGTAAACTAAACTGTGCTGGTGCTCCCAGACTGGAGGATGTTCTTCTTGTTAAAGGACTAACAACAAATTTGATTAGCATTAGTCAACTTTGTCATCAAGGATTCAAAGTAGACTTTACAAAGTCAGAATGTATTTTCAAAGATGATAAAGGAGAAGTCATTATGAAGGGAGCCAGGTCTAAGGACAATTGTTATCTTTGGGTGCCTCAAAACTCAAATCCTTCCACGTGTGTGTTTGCTAAAGAAGATGATGTCAAAATCTGGCATCAGAAGTTGGGACATCTTCACTTAAAGGGAATGAAGAGAATCATCTCCTCAGAAGCAGTCAGAGGAATTCCCAAACTTAATACTGAGGAAGGAAAAGTGTGTGGAGACTGTCAAAAAGGGAAGCAGACAAAGATGTCTCATCTGAAGCTTCAACATGACACCACCTCCAAGGTATTGGAACTACTTCATATGGACTTGATGGGACCGATGCAGGTGGAAAGTCTGGGTGGAAAGAAATATGCATATGTAGTTGTGGATGACTATTCAAGGTACACCTGGGTGAGCTTCATCAAAGACAAATCAGAGGTGTTTGATGTTTTTAAAGATCTTTGTCAAAGACTCCAAAGAGAAAAGGAGAGTAAGGTTATCAGAATAAGAAGTGACCATGGAAGAGAGTTTGAGAATATCAAGTTTGAAGAATTTTGCTCTGCTGAAGGTATAAGTCATGAGTTTTCATCGCCTATTACTCCTCAGTAAAATGGAGTAGTTGAGAGGAAGAATAGAACTATCCAAGAGTCTGCTAGAGCGATGATCCACGCCAAGAAACTTCCTTATCATTTCTGGGCTGAAGCCATGAATACTGCCTGCTACATTCACAACAGGGTTACCCTGAGAATAGGCACTTCATCCACTCTGTATGAACTATGGAAGGGAAGAAAACCTAATGTTAAATACTTTCATGTTTTTGGAAGTAGATGTTATATTCTGGCTGATAGAGAACAGAGAAGAAAATTGGATTCCAAAAGTGATGAAGGAATATTTTTGGGATACTCTACTAACAGCAGAGCATATAGGGTTTTCAACTCTAGAACCAAGGTGATGATGGAGTCAATCAATGTGGTGATTGATGACAATGACAAGCAGGAAGATGATGATGTGCTTGATGATGTTGGAACATCAGTTGGTGAAGTTGCACCAGAAGCTGAAGACAGAAGTCCAACTCCTAGTGTTGCTGCTGCTGAGCCTGAAACTGAGTAACCTCATAAGGATCCCTCCATTAGAGTGCAGAAGGACCACCCAAAGGAGCTCATTATAGGTGATCCAAACTCTGGAGTGAGGACTAGGTCAAGAGATGTTATAGCAAGTTCATGTTTTGTCTCCAAAATTGAGCCAAAGAATGTCAAGGAAGCATTGACTGATGAGTTTTGGATAAATGCAATGCATGAAGAGCTGGAGCAGTTCAAGAGGAATGAAGTATGGGAGCTTGTACCTAGGCCTGATGGAGTTAATGTGATTGACACCAAGTGGATCTATAAGAATAAATCTGATGAACAAGGAGTGGTCACCCGAAACAAGGCCAGATTAGTTGCTCAGGGATACACTCAGGTTGAAGGAATTGATTATGAAGAAACCTTTGCTCCTGTGGCAAGACTGGAGTCTATCAGATTGCTCTTAGGCGTGGCTTGTAATTTCAAATTCAAGCTTTTTCAGATGGATGTTAAAAGTGCCTTCTTGAATGGTTACTTAAATGAAGAGGTGTATGTTGATCAACCAAAAGGATTTATTGATCCAACATTTCCTGACCATGTGTACAAACTAAGGTAAGCTCTATATGGTTTGAAGCAAGCACCAAGAGCTTGGTATGAGAGACTTACTGAATTCCTGGTTGTGAATGGCTACAAAAAAGGAGGGATTGACAAGACCTTGTTTGTTAAAGAGGAAGGAGGAAAACTGATGATAGCTCAAATCTATGTTGATGACATAGTATTTGGTGGGATGTCGGATGAAATGGTCAAACATTTTGTGGAACAGATGCAGTCTAAATTTGAAATGAGTCTTGTTGGTGAGCTGGACTATTTTCTTGGTCTCCAAGTTAGACAAATGGAGGACTCCATATTCATTTCTCAGAGCAAGTATGCAAAGAATATTGTGAAGAAGTTTGGTCTAGAGAATGCCAATCACAAGAGGACTCCTGCTCCTACTCATCTAAAATTATCCAAGGATGAACATGGTGTCAGTGTGGATCAAAGTTTATATAGAAGCATGATTGGGAGTCTATTGTATCTCACAGCTAGCAGACCTGACATTGCTTTTGCTGTTGGAGTTTGTGCCAGATATCAATCTGAACCGAAGGCTAGTCACTTGAATCAAGTGAAAAGGATCTTGAAATATGTTAATGGCACTAGTGACTATGGGATGTTGTATAGTCATGGTTCTGGGACTGAGTTAAGGGGATATTGTGATGCTGACTAGGCTGGGAGTGTTGATGATAGGAAAAGCACTTCAGGAGGCTGTTTCTTCCTAGGGAATAATCTGATATCATGGTTTAGTAAAAAGCAGAACTGTGTGTCTCTTTCCACTGCTGAAGCTGAGTACATAGCTGCAGGAAGTAGTTGCTCTCAACTTGTTTGGATGAAGCAGATGTTAACAAAATACAATGTCAAGCAAGATGTCATGACATTGTACTGTGATAATTTGAGTGCTATCAATATCTAAAAGAATCCTATTCAACATAACAGAACTAAGCATATTGATATAAGGCATCATTTTATAAGAGAATTGGTTGAGGACAAAGTTGTTACATTGGAGCATGTAGCTACAGAAAAATAGTTAGCTGATATCTTCACCAAATCATTAGATACAAACCAATTTGAAAGTTTGAGAAGTAAATTGGGAATTTGCATACATGAAGATTAAATGTGCAAGAGAGTGTATTAAGCAGCTTGTTGTTGCACAGGAAGCTTTTTACTTGGTTTCATGGTTGTTTCTGAGGTTCTGCCTGTCCTTTTGGCTCCTGAAGTAGTGGCAGCTGCAGTCATTGTTTTGCTGAGGTGGATCTGAAGTCGTGCTCATCTGCTTGAAGTTCTTGGCTGCCCCTTTGCTATTTGACTGGCTCATTCTTGGTTGCTGAGGGGTGCTACTAGTAGAAAGGCTTGTGTTTATAATGAAAAACAAGGAGCATCGTTTGTATCGACTGGACAGTCAATGTGTTAGAACTTGTGTTTTTGGGAAGCATGTTGCTTGACCATGTCTTTATGTCAGAACATTGTGTTTGGTGATTGTCAAAATATGGCTAAAAAGGGGGAGAGTTAGCTTAGGTGTACCCTATATCTGGTGTGGTGCAGATGTTGAGGGGGAGTGTGCATGTTGAACAACTGTTATGCTGGTTCTTGTTTTGAGGGGGAGCACCTTTGTTGATTGTTGAAAATTGTAGCTGATGAAGATGGTACTGCGACAGAGTTTTGTGTGAAGTAAAGTCTTTATGTATTGAAGATGCTGCTGTTTGGAGTTTCAAAAATATTGAAGTTTATTCCGTAGCTGAAGTCTCTGAAGGTGCAGAGATTGTTTTAGCCAAAATTAGCCAAAGGGGGAGATTGTTAGTGTCTTGGATTGGCTGGAATTTTGGTAAAACAAAGGTTGTTCAATATTTGATGTCAAGGTGGTGATGTCACAACATTGAGTCTTAACACTGGGTTGTGTTAAGAGTTTAGTTGGATGTCTGATGTCACAAGCGATGTTGTGACATTAGATCTGCAGAATTAATAACATCAGGTTTAGTGATGTTGTTAAGGTTTGCGTTTTAGCTGGAATTGTGGAGAGCTGTGAGTCTCATTGGATGCGGATATCTTGGGATATATATTTTCTGTTGCATGGAGATCTGGTGCAGATTTGTAGGAGATTTAAAAGGTTGAAGATTTGAAAAGATTTTAGGAGAAAATCTGTTTTGAAGATTCAGTTTTAAATAACAAATCAGGTCAGATATTGTAGCAGGTCCAAGCCCAATTCAGATAGTTATATAAAGCGCATCAGTACTGAAGGAAAAGTAACGAAGAAAGAGAGCTAAAGACTGAGTGTCGTTTGTGTCTTCGTGTATGTTTTGTAAACCATTCGAGTGTGAATTGGTATTGTTGTTTTGAGTTGTTCTTGATCAAAGCTGTGAAGCAGAATCAAGTAGTGCTTTCCAAAGTGTGTGATCTTTGAATTGTGTCACAGAAGTGTTTTAGGGATTGAGTAGTGTTCTCATACTTAAGTGGTTTCTTAGGTAGAAAGTCACTAGTAGGAATTAAGATTAGGAGATTGTTAACTGGGTTGTTGAGTCTGTAATTTAATTCTACAAGTAGTGAAATTCATCCCTGGCTTGGTAGCCCCCAGACATAGGTAGTTAGACCGAACTGGGTGAACAATTCATTGTGTTGATTTATTGCTGTTATTGCATTGTCCATTGTGCAGAGTGTGTTGTTGTAACATCGCGTGTGACATCACACATATCTGGTACCAGAATTTCAAACTTGAATAGCTCCATCAAAAAATGACTAACAAAAAAAAGGATCCTTATCACTTATTATGGAACTTGGGATGCCATGGATTCTCACAATCTCTTTTGCAAATAGTTGAACAATTGACTTAGTAGTGTAGGGTTGCTTTAGTAAAATGAAATGGCTATATTTGAATAGCATATCCACTACTACTAATAAAACCCAGTATCTTTTTAATTTAGGCAACCATGTTATAAAATCTAAGGATAAGTCTTCCCATATGGAATTGAGAATATGAAGAGGTTGCAGCAAACCTCCTGGTGTAATGGCAACATATTTTTGTCTCTGACACACATCACAAGCTCTTACAAATTCCCTTACACTTGTATGCATCCAAACCTAGTATAAATTTGTTGCCAGTCTCTGGTATGTTCTAAGAAATCCAGAATGGCCTCTAGTAGGAGTATTGTGGAACTCCTCAAGTAGCCATGGAATAGAGGTGACTCAAGTGATATAACCAATCTGTCATAATAAAACAGAACCCATTGTTTCACAATAAATCCTGGTTTGGCATCAAGTTGTACTTGTAATTTAGTAAATCATCTGCTGAATCTTTGGATCATTGGGCATTTCATCCAATAGTGTTTATCTATCCGCCCACTGAGGATATGAAAAAATAACATGCATTTCTCCATCATCATAGCATCCGGGTAAAACATCAATTGCTTTATTCTTCAGCCCAGGTTTATATTTTACTTTATATTGGTAGCCTAACAGTTTATCTAGCCAACACTATTGATTAGGACATGTTACCCTCTACTGTAAGAAATGTTTCAAACTTTTATGATCAATATACACTATGAACAATTTGCCTAGCAAATAATGTTTCAATTGTGGAGTGCACAAGACTAGAGCCATTATTATTTCTCATACATAGATTTGGCTAGATATCCATCAAATAAAGCCTTGCTAAAGAAGGCAACTGATTGTCTTTGCTGCATTAGCATTGCACCAATGCCCTTACCAACTGTATCACACTCTACCTCAAAAGGTAGGAAAAAATTTGGGAGCACCATAACTGGAGGAAAACTCATGATTTGCTTTAATTAATTAAAAGTCATGACAACATTTGCTCCCCAACTGAAATTGTCTTTTTCAGTCAGTTCAGTGAGAGGTTTTGCAATTTTTCCATTATCTTTGACAACTTTTTGATAATACCCCGTGAGTACAAAAAATCCAAGCACCCCTTTCACATTCTTGGGTTTTCGCCATTCTAAAACACATCTCAATTTCTTTGAACCCACTACTACCCCCTCTCCTGAAATGATGTGTCCTTAGTAATCAACTTGATTGCAACTAAACTTACATTTTTCTTTATTAACTACAAAGCAATTTGCTAATAACATAAACAACACTTGTTTCAGGTGTTATTGGTGCTCTATACTGTCCTTGCTATATTAATATATATAAAAAATCTAGGACTAAGTTCCTTAAAAAAGGTCTAAAAATATCATTCATTGTGGATTGGAATGTGGCTGGAGCATTCATCAATCCAAATGGTATAACAAGGTACTTATAGTCCAGTATGAATCCTAAAAGTTTTTTATGTATGTCATCTTCATGCACCCTAATTTGATGGTATCCTGATTTCAGATCAATTTTTGAGAATATAGTGGATCCATAAAGCTCATATGGTTATCTGGAATTATAGCTTTATTGATGGCTCCACAGACCACACACATTCTCTAACTTTTGTCCTTCTTTTTGACCAAAATCATAGGGCTTGAGTAAGCACTCATATTAGGTCTGATCACCCATGCCATCAGTAATTTAACTACCTTCCTTTTAATTTATTGGTGAGGGTATCTATAGGGCCTCACATTAATTGTGCCATATTTTGGGAATAATCTGACCAAGTGTACTTGAGTTCTTTCCGGGGGCAGCTAAATTTGATCCTTAAACTGTTGGGGTGAGAAAACAGCTCATGAAACGGTTCTAGTATGGGGTTTAAGTCTCTAGACACCATAACCCTATCATCTTCTATTTGATGATGACGTGACCACCACCAATCCACCCCTTCCTCTACTATGTTTATCCTTAAGAAAAGTGTTCAAATAGCTCTACATATCTTGCTTACCTCCTTAACCTTACAGTTTCACCAACAGGTTGTCATACTAAAACTGCATTGACAATGCTTTCCAATCCATCACCATTTCCCCTAATGTACTCAACCAAGATACTTTCATCACCATATCCAAACATATTAACTCCAATATCAAAACATCCACCATCACTATAATTAAACCCAACTTGATACTGACCCCTTTGCAAACTCTCTTAGATACCACCTAATGAACGTCATTCAACTTAATTTTCTTTGTAGCTACAGAGGTAATGGGAAGCCCTAGAGAAGTTTCTACTTAAGGATATATAAAATTGTGACTCGCCCCACTGTCTATCAACATTAACACATCCACATTTTCAATTTTTTCCTTCAATCTTCAAGGTATGATTTTCTCCCATACTGCCCGGAACACTGAAAACTCACAATGTGTGACAGATTCAAGCCCTTAACACTTTACTTTATTTTGTTATTAAGAAAATTTATTAGATTAATTTGAGTTAATTTTGCCTTTTCAAGTAATTTTACGTAGAGCTTAATAGGTTCTCTTTTTTGTGAGTTTTAATGTGTTTGTCACATGTCTATGACTGCTTTATGATAAGTTCTGGCACGACCGAACTAGGACATCACTTGAACATCATTTTTCAACAAAGTCTTATGTGCAAAGAAGGTTACAAGGAACAAAGATTCATGGCATTAGGGCAAATGTGACAAAAATGTGTGGATTGGAGTGCAAATGAGATGGAAACGAGAATGAATAAGACCAAACACTACAAGACAAAATCACCAAAAGTTATACTGCATAGAATGTCGTGCGTTATACTTGGCTGCACAATAGACATGCCACATGATGTGTTGTTCCGGCTGTGATGAACTTGTAATACCTAGAGCTAATTTAAATGAAAGAAGAATAAATGTGCTCTGACTAATGGGCCAAAACCAATGAGTGTCCACAAGACTCATGATCCAATGACAAGATAAAATCCTAAAAGTTAGAGGGTATAAAATGAACCTCTTAGACAAAATGCAAAAAAGGTCCAGAGTTAGAAACTTAAGAAATTACTCTGAATAATTATCTTACTGAAGAAGAAGAAGAAGGATGAACCAATAGCAAAAAAGTTCCTTTAATTCTCCCTCCACTGAAGAAGTATTGAGCATGCTAGCATTACAAAGCTTACCTACCGCTGATTGAAAGATTGGAAGAAGTAAAATATCACACTTACACTACTACAAAACGCACAAACAACAACGTCAGGTGTACAACGGATTCATATACACCGTTGTAATAGGTTAAAATTTTCGCGCCCAGTGAGTAGCTGGATTTATAAACAGTAATTTAGTGACGGTTACCTTAAAACACCATAGTAATAAATGATGTGTAGCATGCTTCGATTCCCAGCAACTACATTTTTTCTATTTTTTAGAGTACATTAAGCGTGTGTCACTTAAGTCCATTATTTAAAAAATAAATTATAAATGATTTTACAACGGTGGAGTCAACCAACCGTTGTTAGAGGACTTATTTAACCAAGTTATTTAACCACAGTTTTACAATACAACCGTTGTAAAATATGTAAATTGTATCATGGTTTTTCTTTCTAACCGTGATGAAAAATGATATTTTTTTTGTATATAAGCGAAAATATGTATCGTTCAGTACATAACAACCGTTTCCCTCAAAAGAAAACCCTAACATATTTCACTCTTCTCTATCATAACATAACCCTAACATCCTTCAACCTTCAGATACGTGTTCAGATTCGTCTTCACCAATCGCTAACTTGAGGTTCGTTCATTTAACTTATGCTTCAATTTCGTTTACGTTTCTTGTTAAAAATGGGTTCTCTTTTTTTCATTTGGTGAATGTTCTCTTTTTTTCAGATTCGTCTTCACCACCTTAACAAAGCGCATACTTTAGCTATGATACATATGGTTTGTGTAGCTATGAAGAAAAATACAAGAAGTATGAAGCTATTGTGTAAACTTTATTCACCTTGTACTTTTTCTTCATAACTTCATAAACTAGATGAAAGTCATAATTTCCATCAAATCCCTTTGTTTTTTTTTTCGTCTTATTTCCCCCAGTCACTGTTCGTCTTCTTTTCACCCAGTTTCTTCAAGTTTCCATCAAATCCTTCCATTAAAATGTCTCAGCACTCCGGTTGTAGCCATGTAAGTAGGCCCTCAAGTCATTCAAGGTACGTATGCAAGTGTGGTATCGATGCTCCGTTGATAACGACATGGACCGATTCGAACCCAGGCCGCCGTTTCTATGGCCGTGGGATGTATAAGATTCAAGGATACAAAAAATGCTCTCACTTTGCTTGGTTGGATGGGGAAATGAATCCTAGGGTAAAACAAATAATTTCTTCACTGGTAAAGAGCTTAAATGAGGAGAAGGAGATGATTAACACTTACAAAGCCAAGGAGGACGAATTGAAGTTGAAGGTGAAGATCCTGAAGAAATAGTTGAAGATTACCTGGATTTTTTTTATTTGTAGTGTTCATTGCATTTGTTGTAACAACAATGACGAAATAGGTTATAGTTGATTAGGTTTGTATGTTGACTGATGGTGTATTGAATATGATACAATAATATTATTATGATAACTTTATCACAAATGTGAGTTGTATTTTCTATTGTGATATGGTAAACAATAATACAGGTTAAAAATGGAATTAATTATAAAAGCACGATAATATTTGTTAATTCTATAGAAAATGTAACAACGGTTATATAGCATAACCGTTATAATATCTCGCGCGCTATGTTTATCACAACGGTCGTTTGGAAAACCCGTTGTGATAGGGTGCATGCTTTCCAGTTTATTACAATGGTTACTGGTCCGTGATTGTAAGCATCATATATACAACCACACTCTACATAACAACGCTTGTGCCCGCGTGATTATATATCTTTCCCAACCATTGTTAAATGGGTTTTTCGTAGTAGTGTTAGGTTTACATTTTCTATTCACCTGTGTTTAGAAAAGTTGAATGTAAGAACCCGTGTTTATGTATTTCTTTTGCTCAATATGAGCTAAAACTTTTTATTTTGAGCAATGTGAAGTTTAATGGAAATTAATATTTTGTGTTAACATGGTATGGTTTGAAGTAATGCATTTTACTATGTGAAATAATGTTATACTTCTGTTACTTTGCTTGATCACCTTAGAAATAGGCACAAGATGGTTAAGGGTTGAGAGATTCATAACTAATTGACTTTATAATTAAATATGGTTGAAAATAGTATAATAGACATATTCACTAGATTAGTCATTTTAGAGATAAAGGACTACAACCATAGGAGAAATCATAAGATGAAAAAAAATACACGATTTAATGTTATTGTGAGACCTCAGGAGTCGTTCCCTTGACTTATGCATATGCCTTGATGTTGTAGACATACACCACTAAATCACTTTCTGCCTAATCTGTCACGATAGATCTCATAAAAAACACACAAAATATGAACTTCATTAGATGGATCATTGCCCAACATGCCTCTTACTATTGATTTAACTTCATCATCACTTATCATTTATTGTATTTCAACCTGAATCTGTGACAACCCAACATTACTATTACCACTTTGCTCATGGTTATTCACAAGATTTTAATATGAGAATCAACTCAAGTTATCACAATCTTTGTGAGAATGATAATCTTACTTTTATATCTCTTACTACTATCAATTTGTGTATACTTGCACATATCAATAATTCACACAACAAACACCCATGAATTTGAACTCCATTTCAACTTCTTCATCATCTTTAGAATGCACAACTTGCATGGTCACGATTTCACCTTCTTCATTCATGGTCTTTCCTTCTACCAGAATCAACACCCTCATCTTTTACTCAGGGCATTTATGGAGTGTGGGGTGATACCTTCCCTCGTATTTGAAACACGAGCCCTTGGCTCTCTTATCAGGAATTTCATCATTGTGGATTCTACAAATACCTTTCTAATTCTCACTCGACCCAAAATGATGCTCATTATCCCTTTTTCGTCCCATTGATGCTAACGAAGATGTAGAATTCATGTTTGACCCCACCAAATCCATTTTTTTTGTGTCGGGTTAAACCAACCCGAATTGGATGTATGATTTGGATCCTTTGGAATTAACGCACTCCAACTCTTTTAGAGAATCCCAACCCAATCATTTCAGCCCAATCTATCACTCCCTCCCTTCTTACCATTAAGTCTTTCTCCTTCATCATCTTTCTCATTTGATTCTTCTTCAACGTCATTCACAATCCTCATCATTTGCATTATTTTATGAGGATTCAAGGTACAAACTGGTCACCTTGTTTGGGGCTTCATTCCACTCCTGAAATAGCCTAGATATTTTTCCTCTAGAAGTCTTCCCACTTGCGATGATAACACCTCAAAAGCTTCAACGAACTCTTTCACACTTCCCTTCTGTCTCAAGGTGGAAAGTTCTTAAAACAGATTCTCCAACTAGCGTCCTCTATAACGAATCAACGCCTTCTTTAACTTCTCCCATGATAACTCATCCTCTGTCTCCATTAATAAGTTTAACCATAGGATAATTGAACCTTCCATACTCAACCTAGCCAACTTCACACGCATTTCATATGATGTGTTTTAAACATCAAAGTAAATCTTAACTTGTGTTATCCAAGCCACAAGAGAGACGCAATTCACTACTTGATTGCTCTCCAACTGATCTCTCACCCACCTAAGACGTGTCTTTCTACCCATTTTGCTTACTTAATTTTCTTAGAAGCAGGCTATATTGTTGCATCTGTTGAGTTACCGCTTAAATTGTAAACTTCGCGTCACCCATCTATTCCTCTAAAGCATCAATGCGATCTCACATTTTGTTCTTCATGGAATTTACAGTCACTAATGGATTGATCCGTTAGGTTTGACCAATTGATGGATATTAAGAATATTACAATAAAACAGGGACAAGAGAAGGATTGTAATTATATTCAGATGTTGAAAACATTTACAAATATTAGCAAAGCAATGTAATATAAAAATATGATTAACAAACAACTGTAATAAAAATAGCAAACTGATAGTACTAACCTCACTCTTTTTTTTAACAAAATTTCTCCCTCCTTTATTCTCTCTATGCTATCACTTTACTACCTCATGCATCTTAAGCCTCGCATGGCCACATCACCATTCTGTATTCCTTTTCCCTTTCTTCTTGTATACACTCACAATACTTTAGCCTTGGGCCCACAGTTTAGGCCTATTTCATCATTCATGTTCCTATTAAATAAGAAAAATGTTTTTTCTACACCAAATCCATACACCTACACCGTATTTCACTGTTCACCAATACGATGAACAGTGAAATATTTTAATAATATATATTTTTTAAAAAATATATAAATATTATTTTAATATTTTTTGTTGTATTTTTAAATTAAATGACATTGATATAAAATTGTGTGATTAACCAACTTCAAATCAACTTCTATTAAGTTGGTATATTAAAATAATAAATATAGTAAAACAATGTAACAATCACTTAAATTACAAACCATAGTAGTATTTAAAGATACAAAATAACAAAACTAGAAACAATGTAACAAACATAGTAACAAACCAACGTTTCATACAATCACATAATAACATAGTAATATAACATTTCTCTGTTTTTTATTTGTGAAGAAGACTCACTTTTTAGATACTTACAAATCAAAGAATAAAACTCACAGAATATTGCCATTGAAGGTCTGTTCCGGTGTTGTACAAGTGAAGTAACATTATGGTTCAAAAGTTTTTAATTTTCATTGCTTTGGTAAATAAAAAGTCTAATGTCTAATGAAAAAAAGAAGTTATTTCAAGTGAATAAAATAGTAAAGTGTGAAAAGTTTTATTGGACTGGTTTTTTAAAATTTCAAGAAAAAAAAGGTAAAATCAAGTCAAAGAGTAAAATCTAAAGATTTTACACGATTTTACATATTTCAGAGAGATTTAAATCGTGTAAAATCGTTCAAATATACGATTTTACTTAAAAACGATTTTATCTATGATTTAGCACCGACCTGAAAACGTAAAATTTAAGAGTTTAGGTATTAACTCACGATTTTAACAACCTTACATATACTGTTCATGCACTATTTATTAAAAAAATATATTTTTAATTAAAAAAATATTGTTCACCATATAAATATGATGAACAGTATATACAATATTTGTATTTGGTATAAGAAAATGGTATAGGAATGATTAAATAATATAGGAATTAATAGGATTTTGGGTTTGATTGATAAGAGATAGGTATAGCTCTTCAATCTCGTATTCTCATTCATTCAATATTTTTCCTTTAAATTTATTCATAGAGATCTCCTGAAAAAGGTTCCTAAACCCTTGGAGCTAAACTGTTTTCACTAGAGACAAATTAATCATTGAATTTTATTAAGTATAGTAGGAGAAAATTAAGTTGAAGGTCTAATGTATTTATTTGAAACCCACACACACTATTGTTGTGGAAACTTGAATATATATATATATATATATATATATATATATATATATATATATATATATATATATATATATATTAATTTTACACTGTCAATCAATGACGACTAGACATCCCGCCAAGTCAGACTGAAAATTTTAAATTAATTATATGACATGATAACATGATGTATTTTTATTGGTGGATAGTGTAAATTTTTTTTACACTATCAATATCTCTCAATTAAATAAATAAATAAATATATATATATATATATATATATATATATATATATATATATATATATATATATATATATGTCTGTCACATAACACGAAACAAGATCTGAATTGGAATATAATTGAGTTTTGATTGATAAAGCTGAAATGCAAGTTTCAATTGATGATTGAGTTTCTACATTGATATTGCAATTGTATTTCATTATTTCTTTCTATGCAGAGCTTGGATTGAATTAGTTTTTGTGCCCTTTTTAAACTAAACTTAACTACCTTTGAAGTCCACATTTGTTTCACTAAATTACAATTTGATGATATCTTGGATTTGTTTTTAACCTTTTGTGCCTTGTTTTGCAAATTTGTACGGTTGAGAATCTTTCTTTTAAAATAAAAAATTGTATTTGTAAGCCAAACATTTTAAGTTTTTCAAGAAATGTTTGTTTGCTTAAATTTGATGTCTTTAGATATTTTAATAAAATCACCAAAATAGTAATATATAGATAAATCATGAGATTTAATCTAGTGAGATTGGCTTTGTTCATAATCCTCAAATGTGATGATACTTTTAGGTATGTTGATTGTGAAACATGCTAATTTTAAAATATAGTTTGGATTTAGTAATACTTAGATATTAGGGTTAATATCTATGTTGCCCTCTGCCATATAGGCGCTTTTTGAAAAATCTCCTGTAAAAAATACTTGCAAAAAAAACCCTAACATTTGAAGATTCTCTCAGTTTTGACCTTCATCACATTCAGTAACCAAAAACCTGTCATTTTGACTCCTGCCATTTTGGCAGCGTTTTTATTTTGACCCCTGTCATTTTGGCAGCGTTTTCATTTTGACCCCTGCCATTTTGGCATTTTTAGTGACTGAATGTGATGAAGGTCAAAACTGAGAGAATCTTCAAATGTTAGGGTTTTTTTTACAAATTTTTTTTACAGGGGGTTTTTCAAAAAGCGCCTATATAACAAGGGGCAAAATAGGTATTAACCCTAGATATTATTATGATACTTGATTACTTTTTTTTAATAGGCAAATGATGTATTGAAACAACTGAATTTCAAATACAATGAATGTTCAATCAATTACAGCAAAACAAATACAAGACAAAGGAAAAGAACTACTTGATTACTAGTATGTTGGGGGGTGGCATTTATCCTGGGTTTTTGCCCACCACAATCCAATTATTTTTTTATTTATAATAGTAACTAATCAAGTCATCAAATATAATTAAATTCTTTTTAGTCAATATAATTAAATACTATAATTAAAGTGGAAATGATTTAATAATGGACTAATTTATAATGTCATCAATAATTTATTTATTATTAAATGTAATTTAACTTTTTTTTTATAGTTTTTTTTTTCAAAACAAGTTTTTTTTTTAAAAACAAGTTTCTTCTGTTTTAATCAATATTTTTTGCATTTTCAAAAAAAAAAAATTATATTTTTTGCAAAAAGAAAAAAAGTATATTTTAGTATATTCTTGAGTTTTTTCTGCAAACAACTATTTTAAAAAACTAATCAAATATCCTGTTGGGCATTTACAACTATGGGTTTTAGGAAATTTTTGCATGTTACTCCTTAGCACAATCATTGGATCCCATTCATTCATCAACATTTAAAGAATAATTTTTTCCGTTTTAATTTCCATTTTCACAAAGGAGTGAAATTTTTTCCGTTTTAATTTGGTTTTGGCAAACTTAGCAATTGACCACTTCTCATTCTTCAAGGTGCCGACGAAAGTACTGGACAAATTAATTTCGATACAAAGAAACTTCTTGTGGTGCAGATAAGAGGAATGTAAAGGTATGACCTGAGTTAGTTGGGATTCTATTTGCAAGACTAAGGCGAAGGGTGGTATTGGATTGAAAAAATTAAGGTTGTTTGATTTGTCATTGCTGGCCAAATGATTGTGGCGTACTTTAAATGAATCTGATGCAATATGGTTCGGGTTACTGCGTGAAAAATATGGCGACATTGCAAATCAGATTTTGTCACGGGAGGATATTCCATCAAGAACAAAAGCATCCTTGTGGTGGAAGGATGTGCTGCGATTAAATTCAGAATCTGCTACTGTCTCTTTTGGGGATTTAATCACTATTCGTTTGGGTGACAACACGAGAAATCCGTTTTAGAATGCAAGATGGTTGGGTGGCGTAACCTTAAAAGATCAATTCCTTAGACTTTTTGCTTCATATTCGAGCCGTGGCAGCATGTTATCTGAGATGTGGATTTGGGATGGTAACAGATGGGAGTGGCGGCTGCAACTTCAAAATCATGTTTTATCTCAAACACTGCAGGATGAGTATAATGAATTACTACTATTGTTGCAAGACGTCACACCAAAGAAGAATGTCGACGATGTTGTGCTATGGCCATTGGGTGAGCTTAATTATTTTTCTGTTAAATCTTTCTATTCCATTATGTCTTTGGCTGCGGGTGAAGAGGATTTGGAGGAACAAAGCATGGTAGCCATAAAATGCTTATGGAAAACCTTGATACCTTCAAAGGTAAAGGTTTTTGGTTGGAGACTCATTCTTGATCGATTGTCTACGAGAGCTAATCTCTACCGTCGTGGAATTATTTGTATCCCTCATGATCTTGTTTATGGATTTTGCTTTGGTCCAATGGAGGATTCAAACCATATTTTTTATCAATTGTCCTTTGTAAAGGATTGTTTGGAAGAAAATTTGTGTTTGGCTGGGAATTCAAGGGGTGATCGATATTTGTATGTTAAAACATTTGCTGTCTTAGATGGAGAGGCTTAGAGGTAGGTGTTTCAAAAGGATTGCTTGTAGCATTTGGACGGTGGTTTACTGGAGCATTTGGCGGGCTAGAAATCATGTTATGTTCAATGATGCGATTGGAGATTCGGAGTTGATCGTGGTAAGGTCTATGTATTTATCTTGGTGTTGGATTCTAACTCTATCCAAATGTATAATTTGTTGTAATTTCTATGATTGGTATAAACAACCATTATATTTTATTTAATGTTACTGTAAATTTTGTTGGATTGTTGGTTGTAAGCGGGTTGGGGTACCCCTAGTACTTTGTTGATGAATTTATTTGGATTATACAAAAAAAAAACAAAGGAGTGAAGTTTAGGAAGAACAATAGTTATATATTCTGGAGATTGCAAAGAGTGAGTATATATTTTTTTAAGATATGGAAAAACAAAAGATATAGATATGAAAATAGATTTTTTTTTTTTTTTAGATTTGAGTCTTTAATTTAAGATTCATGTAATTTTTTTCCAAATTTATTAAAGTTGTATATAAGGTTACTATTTGTGTAGACTCTTGATATAAAAGTGGTGGTGGAAGATGAAGATGATGAATGAATTTGAGTTTTTAGGGATGATGAAAGATGAAGATGATAGATGAATTTGGGTTTTTAAGGATGATGAAAGATAAAGATGATGGATGAATCTGAGTTTTAATTAAGAATGATGGAAAATGAATATGATGAATGAATATGTGATTTTAGGGATGTGGAAGATGAAGATGATTGATGAATTTGAGTTTTTAGAGATGATGGAAGATGAAGATAATGACTGATGGATGGTGGAGATAACAAAAATGAAGAAAATGATGGAAGATGAAGATGTGGAACATAAGCTCATAAATATGAGAAAAAACATCTAAATATTAATAAAACTGGTTGAATTATTTTTGCAAAATTAATTAGAACAAAAAGTGGGTCGCGGGTAAAGTCATTCATCTTAGCACCTATATTAAATAATAATAATATATTAATGGCTAAAAAAAGTCCTACTTTATTGAAATTGTAATTCTTTGTGTCGAAGCAGTGTAGCTCGACAGAAATAAGGATTGGTCGAATTAGCCTAATGTGTGTGTGTGTGTGTCGAATTATTTAGATGTCAAAGCAGATTGCTTGACACAGAATTTCAACTTATACCAAAATAGTAATTTTGGGCGTTTGTGTTTTTGGTCTTTCTTCAACTATAAATAGAGGGAGTAACCCCTATTTTGTAATAACTAGAATTCACAGTTTTTGCAGTTGCAAAGTGAATAAGAAATTTGTAGTTTGGAAGCAGAGAGAAGCTCTGTAGAAAATTCTCGTCTCTTATTTTCGTCTTGCCCTAATCATCTTTCTTGTTTAATCTTCTTTCTTTCTTCTTCCATTAAAATTGATGCGTGTAATCTTTCTTGCAATCAAGATTGATTGTTTCACTCAAGTGAAGAGTGAAGAACAAGGGTTTTGATCAGGTTGATTGAATCTTGTTCATCAAGATTGATTAGGAATTCTCAAAAGGTTTTGGGTTATATCCAACATCTGGTATTTAGAGCTCCGATTGTGATTCGAGGAAAGAAAATCACGATGGCGCTGAATCATCCAAACATGCATTTTCCGGCGAACCTTCTAATCCTCAAGAACAATAATTATTAGAATTGGTACAAGCAGATAAATGTGGTTTTCTGTTATCAAGATCTTTGGGATCTTGTGAAGGGAGGAGTAGCACCGCTTACAGAAAACACGACAGATTAAGAAAAGGTTGCATACAAAGAATTGAAGAAGAAAGATTATAAAGCTCTCTTTATAATTCATCAATGTGTTGATCCAGATAACTTTGAAAATGTTAGTGATGTAGAATCAACAAAAGAAGCATGGGAAATCTTGGAGAAATCATTTGGAGGCGCAGAGAAAGTGAAAGAGGTGAGGTTACAAACTCACAAAACGACGTATGAATTATTTCAAATGGAAGAAAGTAAGAGCATAATTGATTTCTTCACTAGGGTTACAAAATTGGTGAATCAAATCAAGGTATGTGGAGAAGTGTTGACATCAAGATCAGTTATTGGAAAGATCTTGAGGTCATTGGCTCCAAAGTTCGACCACGTGGTAGTAGCCATAGAAGAGTCGAAAGACTTGTCAGCATTGACAAAGGAAGAGCTTCAAGGGACGCTTGAGTCTCATGAACAAAGGATGGCTGAAAAAGCTGCAGGAAAGTCGAAGAGTGATATGGCTTTGCAGGCGCAGTCAGAAAAAGAAAAGAAAGGCAAAGGAAGTTGGAATGGCAACAAAGGCAGAGGGGGCTACAATAATTTGACTGGTCAAAATCAGCAAGAAGGAAACTGGTCGAATCATAGAAAACCCTGGAACTAAGGAAACCAAAGAGGTGGTGCTACAGGTAGAGGAAGAGGTGGTGGTCGAAAACCTGACAAAAGTCACATTCAGTGTTACAATTGTCAGAAGTATGGTCACTATTTTAGTGATTGTCCAGAAAAGAAGAAGATTCAAGAAATTGATGCAAAGCTGGCAAAACATGAAGAAGAAGAGATGTTGCTGATGGTTACAACAAGAGATGGAGAAAGATTCCAAGACCAATGGTACTTGGACTCAGGATGCTCATCACACATGATTGGTAGGAAAGACTGGTTTGTCCACATGAAGCCCTCAATGAAGAATATGGTGAAATTTGCAAATGAAAATACTCTAGCAGCTGAAGGTATTGGTGATGTTCTGATTATGAGGAAAGATGGCAAGAGGTCAATAATTTCTAATGTGTTGTACATATCAGGCATGAAGAGCAATTTGCTCAGTATAGGGCAGTTGGTCGAAAATAACTACAAAGTGTCAATCGAAGACAAGATGATGAGAGTTATCGACTCAGGTGGTAGGTTAATCTTGAAGGCTCCAATGTCTCATAATAGAACCTTCAAGATTGAACTAAATGTGATGGAGCATAAGTGCCTTGCAACTGCAGCCAGTAGAGATGAATGGATATGGCATTATCGACTTGGCCATCTCAACTTCAAAGATATAAGAGATTTGAAGAGAAGAAATATGGTTTCAGGATTACCAGAAATCGACATTCCAAGCGAAGTGTGTGAAGAATGTGTTCAGGTGAAACAACACAAGAGTAGCTTCAGCAAGGATGCAGGAAGCTAGTCGAAGGTGTAACGCCCCGATTTTGATTATTCCATTATTCTTGAGTCTTTTATTTTAATTGGGCAATAATTATTTTAATTGTGAATTTGGTGTGTTAAATGTTATTTTACCATTTTGAGAGTTTTCGGGGAAATTAGAATGAAGGGTATTTTAGACTTTTTTCAATTAATCATAAGTTAGAAATTTTGTGGAATTAGAATTATGTGAGAAAAATGAATTAAATTGATTTAGTGGAAAATGAGAGAAGAAAGAAATAGAATAGAAAGAAAATAGAAAGAAAAGAGAAATAAGAGAGAAATAGAGAAAGATAGAAAGAAAAAGAAGAGAAAGAAAAGAGGAGAAAGTTGGGAAAACTAGGAAATCATCAAGATCGATCAATTAGCGAGCTTGGAATCAGGGTAAGGGTGTGAAACATTGTTATCTTATCAATGTGTATGATTATGTAGGGGTTTGCTTGGATGTTTTCTTGTTTCCATAGCTTTTGAGTTTTAGGTCGAAAACGATAAAATGATTGGGAATCGATGTTTTTACGGTCGGAAATCGATATAATTTGTGTTGTATGATTACCATGTGTTTATGAATCATTGTTGATAATTGTTTTGTTGTTGGAATTAATTTGGGATGAAAAATGAGGTTTTTGGGGGTTTTGGGTCGTGTAACCCGTAACAGCATTTTTCTGGTTCTGGTGTGATTCGCCAGGCGAATTGAGTCTGGCCACTAGCTCGCCAGGCGAAGTGCTGGCGAAGGCAGATTCGCCAGGCGAATTCGTCATTCGCCAGGCGAATTTGGAATTACAGAAAGGGGGTAGCTTCTGTAACTCTTGGAGTTTTTCTATATTGGTGACTCGCCACTAGCTCGCTAGGCGAACTGCTGGCGAATGGTGATTCGCCCGGCGAAGTGCTGGAGAATGGTGATTGGCCAGGCGAAGTGCTGGCGAAAGAGGTTTGGCCAGGCGAATTCTGAAGTGGCCAGGTGAATTTGGCTGTTTCTCAATAAATTCTTAACTTTTGAAAATTCATAACTCTTGATCCGTAACTCGGATCGGGACGTTCTTTATATCGTTGGAAAGCTTATGAAATGTTCTTTCTTGTAAAAATGGTTTCTGAGATTGTTGGCTGATTAAATTATGTCAGAAATTGGAAAATGTGTTATTTTGTCGAAATTTACGGTTACAATTGTGTGTAATTAGTGTATATCATGCAATGTGTTGATGGTATGGATATGGTATGACTTCCGTGTTGTTGTGAAGTGAAATTGCATGAAATACATGTGGTGGTGATGAATTATGGCCGAAAGGCAAGAAATTGCAATGTGTGTATTTAATGGTATATGCATGACTATATTGTGAAATATGTGTGCATTGCATGAGTGTATGTGGTCATTTTGTATGAGAAACATCATGACATGCATTCATGTGTCGCGATTCCATGGAGAATCGGGTGTAATATCACGTCCCTGGTGGGTGTGAGTGATTGATTACACAAATGATCATCGAGGATCCTCTGAACATTGCATAGTCAATGGGTGTAATCGTTGCGATGAGTTACACTTGATTCCGTGGGAATCTTCAGAATGATTGTGTGCCCTTGTGGGGTTTGAGCAATCGGATTGTGTCTGCGTGAACAATCCAGAAACATCGGATGCCATGATGGTATGAGCGATGGGGAAATATCGTAGGCCCGGCAGGGAGGATATTTCCATTGAGTTCTTCAATTGAGCTCGGGTGATGAGTCGATACCGCATGCATCTGCATAGAGTCGAGAGTCGGTCTCTATGAGTTGCATTGATCATCTTTGTATTTGTGCATTGATGAATAAACATTGATATATGTATGTTTATGGGAGATGATATAAACTGTATCTTATAATGATGCATTGTTGGATGAACAAGTATGTGTGTGTTCATGTGGAATGATGATAATGGTGAATGTATGCATAACGAATATGCTTGATGATATATCTATATTGTGATATATGATGAGTTGTGGTGAGAATATGTGTTATATGTTTATGTTGTAGTGCATAATTATATGCATTGTTATTATGATAATATTTCTCACCCTTCTGCTATTTTATGATGCTCTATGAGGCATTGCAGATTAGGTATCTGGCGGTCTTTTTGTGAAGCGTGTCTTCATTTTCCTTGTTGGTCGGTTGGCTCTGATATGTAGCACCAGGTAGCTAGGACGTTTGATCTTTTTGTGATACATTTGCATATGTATCTTGCAGATGTATTAGTGTATCTAATCACGATGTTGCTTGTGATTCATACTGGATGATGTATATATATGTTGGTGTATATAAGTAGTTGTTATTCAATATTTTAGATGTTTCCGCTTTTATTCTAAATATTGAGATGTGGGTGTAAGGACAAAGTTCCTCTGTGGCAAGTTACCCCACTGTTGCATATCACTATTTTGAGCAGGTGATGTATGTATTAAATGAGTGTATGATGTGACATGCCTCTTTTATACTATGTTTTAATCGTACTCTGGCGAATTTTTTTTATATGTGCCTAAATGATTTATGTGATTATTTGGGGGTATAGAAAGGGGGTGTTACATTAAGTGGTATCAGAGCCAGAGTTGAGTCAGTTGTGTCTGTCTTGTTGTTGTGTTGGTTAAACTGTTGTTTAACCTTGTTGTCATTTTTGGGAATGATCAGAATATGGCTGGTAGAAACGATAATGCGATGGCTGCTGCTTTGGAAGCAATGGCTAGGGCGGTGCAAGGTGCGCCTAACGTGAATGCTAATGACGAGTTCAGGAAGAATCAACCACCGGTCTTCAAAGGAAGATTTGATCCCGATGGAGCTCAACTGTGGTTGAAAGAGATTGAAAGGATCTTCAGAGTTATGGGTTGTGCAGAGGAGAATAAGGTGAGGCTTGGATCTCACATGCTGAAAGAAGAAGCCGACGATTTGTGGGTCGGTATGCGTGAAGTTCTTGAGGTGGATGATGAAGAGGTAACTTGGAATTTATTTTGTACTGAATTCTTGAGGAAGTATTACCCTGAGAGTGTGAAGGGAAAGAAGGAGATGGAGTTCCTTGAACTGAAACAAGGTAGTATGTCCGTGGTGGACTATACTGCTAAGTTTGTGGAGTTGGTTCAATTCCATCCTCATTATGCTGCGATTACTGCTGAGTTCTCAAAGTGTATTAAATATGAGAATGGTTTACGTCCTGAGATTAAGCAAGCTGTGGGATATCAAAGGATAAGGAGGTTTACGGATTTGACGGAATGTTGTAGAATCTTCGAAGAAGATAGTAAGGCTCGTTCTACACATTACAAAAGTTTGAATGAGAGGAAGGGGAAGCAACAAGCTCGAGGTGGACCTTATGTGACACCCGTTGATAAGGGCAAGCATAGGGGAAACTTTGATAGGAGGCCTGGAGGAGGAAGTTCTGGTCCCGTAAAGTGTTTCAAGTGTGGAGGTATAGGTCATAAATCATTTGATTGTAGGAAGACTGTGGTGAAATGTTCTAACTGTGGAGGAGTAGGGCATGCTACTACTGAGTGTAGGAGGAATGTAGTGAAGTGATATAATTGTGGAGAAGTGGGTCACATTAGTACTAAGTGTACTAAGCCGAAACAAGCTCAAGCGGGCGGAAAGGTGTTTGCATTGGCGGGGACTCAAACTACGAATGCAGACCGTTTGATTAAAGGTACATGCTTTATTAATAGTATACCTTTAGTTGCTGTTATTGATACGGGAGCGACTCATTCGTTTATTTCGTCTGAGTGCGCGAAGCGTTTGAACCTTGCGTTAACTTTGATGGGTGCTGAAATGGTTATTGAGACTCCTGCTTCAGGGTCGGTAACTACGTCTTTGGTGTGTGTAAGTTGTCCTTTGACCATGTATGGTAAAGACTTCATTATGGATTTAGTGTGTTTGCCGTTGGAGGGGTTGGACGTAATCTTGGGTATGAACTGGTTGCAATTTAATCGAGTTCATATAGATTGCTATCACAAGTTAGTAAGGTTTCCTTCTTTGGAAGATGACGAAGTTGAGAGTTTCCTATCCACTAAAGAGTTGAAGAAACTTTTAGCGGACGAAGCTCAATTGTTCGGTTTATTTGCATCATTGTCGGTGGAGAGCAAAGTTGAGCTCAATGTGTTCCCCGTGGTGTGTGATTTTCCAGAAGTGTTTCCGGAGGATATTACGGATGTACCGCCAGAAAGAGAAGTTGAATTTTCTATTGATCTAGTTCCGGGTACTAGACCGATTTCGATGGCACCGTATCGTATGTCGGCATCGGAGTTGGTAGAATTGAAAAAGCAATTGAATGACTTGTTGGATAAGAGATTTGTAAGACCAAGTGTTTCTCCTTGGGGTGCTCCGGTATTGTTGGTAAAGAAGAAGGATGGGAGTATGCGGTTATGCATTGATTATCGATAATTGAACAAGGTGACAATTAAGAACAAGTATCCGCTTCCAAGGATCGATGATTTGATGGACCAATTGGTTGGTGCGAATGTCTTTAGCAAGATTGATTTGAGATCGGGATATCACCAAATTCGTGTGAAAAGCGAGGATATTCAGAAGACGGCATTTAGGACACGGTATGGTCATTACGAATATTCCGTGATGCCATTTGGGGTTTCTAATGCGCCGGGTGTGTTTATGGAATACATGAATCGTATTTTTCATGAACAGTTAGATCGTTTTGTGGTTGTGTTCATCGACGATATTTTGATTTACTCTAAGTCTCAAGAGGAGCATGAAGAGCATTTGAGGATTGTGTTACGAATTTTGAAAGAGAAGCAATTGTATGCTAAGTTGTCAAAATGTGAATTTTGGTTGTCGGAAGTAAGTTTCCTGGGACATGTTATTTCCGGTAGTGGTATTAGTGTTGATCCATCCAAGATAGATGCGGTGATGCAATGGGAGGCTCCTAGGTCGGTTACGGAGATTCGAAGCTTTTTAGGCTTGGCGGGTTATTATCGGAGGTTTATTGAGGGATTTTCGAAGTTGGCACTTCCTTTAACGCAATTGACTTGTAAAGGAAAGGCTTTCATTTGGGATATTCATTGTGAAGAAAGTTTCAATGAGCTAAAGAGAAGGTTGACAACGACTCCGATCTTGATTTTGCCTAATCCTAATGAACCATTTATTGTGTATTGTGATGCTTCATTGGTGGGTTTAGATGGTGTTTTGATGCAAGAAGACAATAAAATCATGTTTGCTCTCTCCTCCCCGCTCTATGTTTTTGTTAACTGAAAAGACATCGCATCACTGATTATGGAAAGACAATAGTAAAAGTGTTCTTTGCTATTAATATACTTGGTGATTCAAATGGTGTCTGTTTTAGGAAGAAGACTTGATTTTTAATGCAACGAATATATTGTATTTACTCCTTACTACTTATAAATTATAATCGACTATTTGACATAAATTCAAATTAATTCTACTTATAACAATTAAGATTTGAATTTAAAAATCTTTTCATATCTGAAGTTCAACAAATAAAATATAATTTCTGATAAATTCAATTACTTGATGTTTGTTGGAAGTTGTTAACCATGCTGGAATATTAGAAACATGGATAGCTAAATGAGGCCTTAAATTGATGTTATTAATTAAATGCCAGAAAAATCAATCTCCTGATGTTTGTTCAAACTTGTTAACCATACATGATATCCTAACATGTACAAGATCAAGATACAAAGAGGACAATATATTTTTCTTGTTCTTTTCCACCTCAGATAATGATGTTGAAATGTTGCAAAATGATTGCAGGATATTGAGACATTTTATTGTAAAAATTGCGAATATCGGCAGCATCAATGCTTTGCAAGTGGCGAGCTGGGTTCTTCTGATAAAGATAAGGGTGCTGAGGTATTTCTATAGAAAATAAAATAGGTTTTTCATGCTGATTAGTTTATGTATATGTTTTTCATTGTTGAATGAGTTCCCGATTGTCCTTGTTAGTCTTTTTAAAATGATAAATATTTTGAAATCTGCATGTTCTGCAACATTTCTTGATAGATAGCATTGAGTTTATGTATGTTAAGAGTCCCACATCGCACAATCTATGGCCTGAACATGTGTTTATAAGTGGGGGCAATCCTTACTCTACCAACCGGTTTTATAAGGTTGAGTTAGGCCCACATCGGACAATTATTGTTTTAGAAGATATTATGTGTTTAAGTCTAATTTTAGGTACCACCTTGAGTTAATTGACTATAGACAAATAATCTAAAGCAACGAGCCAATTCTTCCTTTTTTAAGCATATGCACTGTAAAGACGCTCCTTGCAGACCAAGATAATGTCTTTCTTTACCCTTCACAATTTTATATTCTTAGCAATATTTTGTGTGTGAAAACATTCTTAGCAATATTAAAAAGTGCTAAGAGGATATCTAATTCTAACTGGACTCTTATTACAATTACAAAGTGATCTAAACAAATGTCAAATAAAAAATTAACTAGGCAAATATGAGTAAACAAATTATGTTACAGAATTTGAGACAGAGAGTAACTAAAGACTTAAAAACCCAATCCAAATGAGATACATTATTTAATTGACTATAAAAGATAATCACAATCACTTCATTCACCATGTAGTATTGAACACACAGTAATCCAACATGAATGCATCTATCTTTTTCCTTATTAAAACCTTGCTCTAACAGTGGATCTACAATATCTAAACTTGTCCCTGTCTTCCAATTTTCACACACAAGAGACACTTAAATCATGTATGTTGTAATGTATTAACAAATGTAATCAAATTCTAGGATTGCTAGCTGAAGGTTCTGACTCGGTAGCCGAAGGTGAAGGCGATATACTTGAAAGCATAAGTAGGTAAGTTAATTACTTCATTTCATTTTATGGATACTCTTGATGCTGGGCAATAGTTCATTTTCTTTCCACTGTCTGCTAGTCATGTAAGGACAATAGTTGCAACATTAGAAAGTAGTCAAGGTGCGGCTGAAAGATCGGATAAATGGAGACATAAATGGAGACATCTTTATGCAGGATTTATCGTCTGGTTGTCACAGATTGAAGCATCAAGTGATTTCTGTTAATATATTCTTGGTTGTTTTTTTGTAAGATGAAGTCAATGGATATGAATGAGTATGCACAAGGTCAAGATGAAACTCGTAAAGAAACATTGTCAATACTTTGGATTATTTTCACTAAAATTGACAAAGGAAAAGATGGATTTGAAAGAGCTGCATGCAATTTTTGTAGTACTGATTTTGCCATTGGAAAAAATTCCAAGTTTGGTCAAAGTTATGGAACTTCCCATCTAAGTTGTCATGTATTTATTTGTAAAAATTTCCAGTTGAGCCTTCTTAGTCTAGAGAAATCGTCAAGCCTAACCCCAATCAACCAAAAACACATCGTGAATTACTTGGAGAAGCTATTATTGCACATGATCTTCCTTTTAGCTTTGTCGAGTATGAAAAAATTCGAGTTTGGGTGAAATATTTGAATCCATGTGTTGAAATGGCCTCTAGAAAGACCATGGTTTCAGATATTGAAAAAATATATGATAAAGAAAGGATCAAGCTTAAGGAAATCATGGGTAGGATTCCAAATAAAATTTGTCTAACATTGGATGTTTGGACATCATCTACTAGTGAGGGTTATATCTATTTGACATCTCATTTTGTTGATGAAAATTGTGTTAGAGAAATTTCCAAAATATTAAATTGATAAATAATAATGGTTAATTTACCAAAATAAAAGGCCAAAAGTTGCAACTCTCTAGAGTTGAACCAAATACCTTATTGTGATAATGTGCGTGGTCAAAAGGTGCAACCACTAGATCAACACACCTTTTCATGAAAAAGTTTGTTGTGATTGATTACAATGGTTCGTGAATGACCATTGTTTCTCCCCACCAATCGGTACAAGTTTTCTTATAAATAGATATACTTGTCAGCCATAAAATAGACACAATTAAAGTGTCAAAAATTATATCTAAGTCATTCTTTTATTTTTCTAGTGCACGAGAATAAATAAGAGAACTTTATTCTGTAAAATATCGTTGATCGATATGCTTAATGTGAATGTGCGATTCATGTTAAGGTTTTCAAAGTATCCTGAAGGGGATTCGCCGGTTAACCCTTTTGCATCCAATTTGCATAAATTGGTGGGGGCGAATCGAACCTAAAGCTTAGTGTAAACACACGCTTTAGAATTATTTTGTGCAATTTTCTTCGTATCGTCTTCGTCACCTTCTTCTGGTTGATATTTTGCAGCAGACTCCCAACATAGGATCTAACAATCTTTAGGTTTTATTTTCAATTTTGATCCATACTTTATTTATAATTAATATTAAAGTATATAACTTCGAAGAAGAATTTATCTCAAAAATTCCGGTACGTTTTACTGTTTTTTATATAAATTAAAATAGTGTAAAAGTCTTGATATCAAAATCTCAAATTGATATTTTGAAATGGTTTGTATTAGAATAAGATTATCTTTTTCGATATTTTAATTTTCAATAATAATTAAGATATATATGTCATGCATAAAATAGTTATTTTTAAAGTTGTTGTGATATTGACTGCAATATATACATCTATATTCCTTCTTGGGTTGATAGAAAAGATTCTTACGAACTAGCATAAATATGACATATCTATATTTTAATATTACGTTCTTGTAAATATAAAATATTTAAGCAAGATTTTGAAAGTTCTTTCATTATGAATTGTTGAAGTTTTCCTTTATGACTTTTACTGTATCGTAATATATATACTCATGTTTATATACACACATGAACAACAACACTAAGAATAATCATAGCATTCATATTACTATCATTTGGTATATACATATATCTAGAAAAGTTTCTGCCACACTGTTTTCAACGGTACTGTACAATTAGTACTACAATCTGTAAATGACCTTTTGAAAATATTTATATTAATCACACTTAATGCATCATAGCGCTATATTGCTTTGAACAGAAGTTATGATTGCAGCATAACGTTGCATCATGAACAAAAAGGCATGAACAGATGCCTTGCTTAATATTTATATTATGAAATCTTATTTTTGAATATTTTAATATAATGAATGGAGGTACACGTTCGGTAATAAATCAATACCGAAAGCAAATATGTGTTTCAGTACTGTGCTAAAGAAATTAAATAATTTTACACATACATTATCATATATGTAATAGTAACAATTTGATTTTGTATCAGTTTCATTATTTTCTATAATAAGTTTGAAGTTAAACCAAATTATAAGTTTTAATTTATTTATTAATTTATGAATAAAGTATTACAGTTATACTTTAAAATTATTTATTAAGGTAAAATTTGTTTACTAAAGGGATGAGACTTATTAAAGCTCATGATATAAATTATGCCATTGAATTTTGTTTTGAATTCTAAGTGAATAACATGTTTGTGTTTAATGAGACTTATAATTAAGTTATATAAAGATTATCCAAAGATGAATCATGACTTATATAAATGTCTGAGTTTAGAGTCTAATTTAACTATTGAATACTAAGATGTGAAACTTTGAGGTCCTTATCATGGAAGATAAGAAATTCGATATTTCGACAACTGAAGAACCTCGTGAGGAAGGTTCTCCCAGGATTTTTAAAACACAAACTGAAAGTCTGTCACTAATGAAGAATCTTGTGAGGAAGATTCTTAATGGATTGTAGAAATTCAAGCCACAAATCGTATTTTTAAAGATGTTGCTCTAATCAAGAAATTAAAAAAAAAAATCTTGAGAAAGGAGTGGAGCTTTGAATGTGGAGAAGTAGGACATGTTAAAAATGAATGCCCTACACTTCAAAAGAATAATAAATTCAAAAGTAAGAAGAACAAAAGGTTGGTAAATGAAGAATGACATAAAAGTTGTGTATATGACAAAATAAATGACAAAAGTGTCATGATGATAGTTTATCGAAACTATCAGGAATATAGAACGTATGTTGTATATAGAAATTGTACTAATATGACAAAAGTGTCATGGTTTGATGATAGTTGGTAAATACTATCAAGAGTACATAAATTAATCATATGCATGATTAGTTGAAAAATTGAATATTCGAAAATTATTAAAGTTTGGAAAAAAGATTGCAATTCTTTGACGAAAGGATTGACAAGATATGATGTCTTTGGATATAATTGAATACAATGAAGACATCATTAGGGATGTGGAACAAGCCCATATCTAATTAATCATCAATAGTGGAAACTCAACTCACACTTGATTAATGTTAAGTCTTGAGTTCAATGATGAAAGTACACTATTAGAGTGATTGAAGTACTTAATGATAGATTCATCCTAAGGTGTAAAAGTACTTGGACCATAAGAATAAGTGTGGTAGGATGAGGTTTTCCTCTTAATAGACATATAGCATATGTTTGCTAGAATGCATAATTATGGGTGCATTTTTTATATAGTCTACCTATATGAGAATGAAGTGGTGCCGCTTCATAAAGTTCAAGGGCTTGACTCTTAAATTCTCATCAAAAGGATATGAGACACAAGGCCTTATTAAATGTGTCTTATTAATAATTCGATCAATGATACCGAGATTTCACGTGTGAGTTATGCACGCTTGTTCTAATGAATAATTGGTTCAAAGCTTGTCTACCAATCTATTCGGGATGAGTGAAAACTTAACTTACTAAGTATTGGTTCAAATCGTAAGATACCTTTATCTGAAACCATGAAATTTCCTGAATAATTTATTTAGATATATTTTGAAAATGGTGGGGGATTGTTGGAGAAATTTCCAAAATATTAAATTGATAAATAATAATGGTTAATTTACCAAAATAAATGGCCAAAAGTTGCAACTCTCTAGAGTTGAACCAAAGACCTTATTGTGATAATGTGCGTGGTCAAAAGGTGCAACCACAAGATCAACACACCTTTTCATGAAAAAGTTTGTTGTGATTGATTACAATGGTTCGTGAATGGCCATTGTTTCTCCTCACCAATCGGTACAAGTTTTCTTATAAATAGATATACTTGTCAGCCATAAAATAGACACAATTAAAGTGCCAAAAATTATATCTAAGTCATTCTTTTATTTTTCTAGTGCACGAGAATAAATCAGAGAACTTTATTCTGTAAAATATCGTTGATCGATATGCTTAATGTGAATGTGCGATTCATGTTAAGGTTTTCAAAGTATCCTGAAGGGGATTCGCCGGTTAACCCTTTTGCATCCAATTTGCATAAATTGGTGGGGGCGAATCGAACCTAAAGCTTAGTGTAAACACACGCTTTGGAATTATTTTGTGCAATTTTCTTCGTACCGTCTTCGTCACCTTCTTCTGGTTGATATTTTGCAGCAGACCCCCAATATAAGATCTAACAAATTGGAAGTTAGTTAGTTGTCTTCTTAACTTTCTTCAAATGAAGCCCCCCCACACGGGTATTGCATTGGAAGCTACTTTATCTGATTGCTTGAAACAATGGGAATAGATAAGAAAATATTTACTATTACGCTGGATAACGCCTCTGCCAATGAGAACATGCAAGACCATTTGAAAACTCACCTTCAAGTCCAAGGTAATTTGACGTGTGTTGGTGAATTTTTTCATATTCGTTGTTCGGCCCATGTTCTCAACTTAATTGTCCAAGAGGGTTTAAAAATTGCTAGTAAAGCCCTCCAAAAAATTAGAGAGAGTGTCAAGCATATTAAAGGATCTGATGGAAGGATGCTTAAGTTTAAAGATTGTATCGTGGATGCAGAGATAAATGTTAGTGGTGGTTTAAGATTTGATGTATCTACTAGATGGAATACCACTTATTTGATGCTTGAAATTGCTTTGCAATATAGAAAAACTTTTGAGTTTTATAAGGTGGCTGATAGAAGCTATTAATATTGTCTATCTGATGAGGAATGGGAAATGGGGGAAAGGATTTGTGAAGTTTTAAAACATTTTTATGAAATTACCAATTTGATTTCTGGTTCATCTTATCCAACTGCAAATCTGTATTTCATGCAAGTGTGGAAAGTCCAGTGCATTTTAGAAGAACATCAAAAAAGTATTGATAAGGTGATAATGGATATGTTTGATAAGATGAAAGTGAAATTTTACAAATACTAGAAAAATTATAGTGTTGTGTTAGCATTTGGAGCTATTCTTGATCCACGCTTGAAGGATAAATTTTTGAAGTTTTGCTACACTACACTTGATGCCTGAACCTCTGAAGGAAAACTTAAGAATGTGATGGATAAATTTAAAGGGCTTTATGAAGAATATGTGAGTTATTCTACCAATCAAAGTGTTTCTCTTTCTCAATCATCTTATGAATTCAATTCATTGGCTAAGTTATCTAGAGAGTTGAATAAAGCTAAAAAGTCAAAGATTATAAGTGTAACTTTTTTATATTAACATGTTTATTTCACCACATTTCCTCTTGTTTATATATATATATATATATATATATATATATATATATATATATATATATATATATATATATATATATATTATTCTGGAATGGGTCGGGGTATGCCCCTTAATCGAGCAGGCCCAACCCACATGTCCTGAGATGGCCCAACAAAGGCCTCTTAGCACGACCCATGTCGAGCTCATGCCCTCCTCAACATTGTCGGGCACACGCACAGTATAGAGCGCCGGGCAGGGCGCTAAGCCTCCCCGACCTCGCTCCTCCCCGACACTCAAGTTCTCCTCCCCCGAGGAGTCTTCTCCTCCTGCACATAAGTTCCTCCCCGCAAGGACACGTCTCTCCCCGACACGCAAGACTCCTCCCCGCGAGGACACGTTCTCATGTAACCGCCCACTCCCGATGGAATCTGTCCGCCCTAATTCCGGAGATCTAGGAACGGTTACCCCAGGACGAAGACCACGGGCTGGTCTTCACTACGCCATGTAAGCCCTGGCAGTTACTTGGATTGGGCCTAGAAATCCAGCCCAATGCAAGTTACCGTTGGCCCCGCGCTGGGGGCTCTCTATAAATACCCTCTCACTTGAGAGGGTCAGGTTACACACTCTTTTACACTCTAACCTTGTACTTGCTTTTACTTGACCTTTGCCTTACTTGAGCGTCGGAGTACCTTGCAGGTACACCCCCTGCCGTCTTTCAACCGCACCGGAGCTGAAGTCCACAAGACATTGCTGGCCACCAAATACTGTCTGATCCAGGTACGATTAGTGGCGCCGTCTGTGGGAATCTTTGCTTCCCCATTTTCCTCCGATAAACCAAAGCAATCATCTCGTTCATCACCAGCATGGCCAACAACCCGTCTGCTAAAAAAGCTCTGGACACCGTCCTCGCGCAACTCGAAAACGGGAACCACCGCGTAGAAGCTGCTGCCCTCCAAGTCAAAGAAGGCGACGTGAGAGACGGGAAGACCGCCTCCCCAGACTCCCAAGATACGGCTTACGACGCTGCCCAGCAGGACGACCAACAAGCCGTCTTTCAGCCAGTTACTCCCCCGCCCAATGCAGACGCGAGCACCGTGGCCCTATCTGCCTTGATCAATCAGACCAATCAGCTGATAGCACACCAGAATACCAGAATTGAAGCACTAGAGCAAGGGCGGACACGGCGATCTTCCTTGCGAAGACATCTTCGTCCACCCTCACCTCGCCGCTCTCCTTCCCCGCGAAGGACTCCATCCGAAGAATCTCGAACCCCCTGGCCGATGCGCGAGGGCCGTCGTCCACGCCTTGAACGCCCCCAGCTGGCGATCTCCCAGAAGCGCCATCGCTCCCCGCCTCGGAAGGAACCCAGGCCCTCCGCAACTACCAAGAAGTCCAAAACCACCGAGGAGAGGCCGAGGAACCGTTTGAGGAATTACCCTCCACGGCATCACCGATCCCCTTCGAGATCCCCGGCCGAAAGCGACGACGACGACCAGAGGACCCCTCTATCGTGGGAGATCATGAACGCCCCAATTCCTGCGGGCATGGAGAAACCTCCGCCACTGGGGACCTACGACGGTCTGGCCGACCCCGACGATCACGTCAAAAGTTTCGAAGCCATGCTCGACTTCAGAAACGTCAGGGGAGCCATTAAGTGCAGGCTTTTCCCCACCACCTTGCGGAAGGGCGCCATGACATGGTACAAGGGTCTGGCACCCGGGTCGATCACATCCTGGAAGCAACTAAGACAACGCTTCACCAAACACTTTACTGTGTCTCGTCGACACCCGAAGACGGAGACTGCCCTAGAGAGCATCTTCCAGGGGAAGAACGAATCTCTCTGGAACTACATTGAGAGATTCAACAGAGAAGCTGTCGAGGTTCATATGGCCGACGACATGAAGAAGTATTTGATCATCCATGGACTACGTTTTGGATCTGATTTTGCCAATTCCGTGGGCCTCCGCAGACCCCGCCGTCTGGAGGACCTCCTCCAACGAGCTCAGTCGTACATCGAGCTCGAGGAGTCGGAGGCAGCACAGATCGCCCTTGAGTCGAGACGCAAGGAAGGCCCCCACTGCCACAAAGATGAAGAATCCCCTCCCCAACAAGGAGGAGAAAGAAAGAAAGAAAATCGCCCATGTGATCCTCGTGAACCGCGCGGACCAGCTGGCCGGTTCATGGAATACACCCCGCTCAACGCTCCCCGTGCGTGAATCCTCTCCGAGTGCCAGAACTCGGAATTTCTGAAAGGAGGCATCCGTTTACCGAAGCTGACTACTTCCAAATCAAACACTGATAAGTCGAAGTACTGCAGGTTCCACCGGAGCCACGGGCATGTCACAGAAGACTGCATCCATCTCAAGGATGCAATTGAAATCCTCATCAAGGAAGGGCACTTGAAGAAATACGCCCAGAAGAATGATACTCCTCGTCCCAGCTCCCGGGAAGCCCAGAACATCGAGGAGACGACACCCCCTCCCGACGAGAGTCGGCTTCAGGTCGTTCTCAGTGTCACTCGACCCGAAGATTTCTTTGTCCCCATAATCATTGAAGGCCAAGAAGTAATTTGAAACATGTGGGCAACCTTCCCTCACGAGGACCCCGTCGCTGCCCGTAGCACCTGGGAAGGCTTCCCCAAGGCAATGGTCAACTACGGGGGTGGTTACGAGAAGTTGTCTGTCGGCTCACCTTTTCGGGACTCTCCAACTCGACGAGAGACATCTGACCCCATACGTCGGCTCAGACCTGCAGGGATTCAACGGAACCACCACAAGACCATGGGGCTATGTTGAGCTGATGGTCACATTCGGGGCCGAAGACACTGCCCGACAGGTGAAGACTCGCTTCCTGGTGGTCGAATGTCCATCCCTTTACAACTGCATCCTCGGGAGGACCACCCTGGCCGAGCTTACGGTGGTACCATCAATGGTCCACCTCAAAATAAAGTACTACACGGCCAGGGGATGAGTAGTGACGATGCACGGGGACATAGACGCGGCCAGGAGATGCTTCGACGCCGCCATCAAAGGCATGAGTTCCATCGGCACCAAACCCAAGACCGTGGCAAAGCCACCCCCGGACACCGAACAGGTACCTCTCCCGCGCGTCAATGCGGTTGAACTCGACAGCAGGTTCTCGGGCGAACCTGATGAAGACAGGGCAGAAGACCTCGACCTGCAGGCGGAAAACAACGGGCGGCCTCTCCACCCAACGTGCCCCATCCCAGACAGAGACTTTGAGCTCGTGGTCCTCGGGGACGACCCAGACCGTAACGTGAAGATTGGCACCGGGATCCCCGACCTGGAGAAGGAGCAGCTGAAGGAATGTCTAAGGGAGAATGCTGATCTGTTCGCATGGAGCACCTCTGAGATGCCTGGCCTTGACCCCGAGGTGGCTTGCCATCAGCTCGTAGTAGATCCGACCGCTAGGGCCATAGCTCCACGTAGGCGTAAGCAGTCTCCCAAAAAAATGGAGGCTGCTGAAAAAGACCTCCTAGAGGCGAATTTTATTTCAGAAGCCAGATACACAACCTGGCTGTCCAACGTTGTACTCGTCAAAAAGAATAATGGAAAATGGAGGATGTGTGTTGATTATACTGATCTTAACCGGGCTTGCCCGAAAGACTGCTATCCTTTGCCTAACATCGACCAGCTGGTCGACAATTCTGCAGGTTATAAACTGTTATCCTTCATGGACGCATACTCGGGATACAACCAAATTCCCATGAACAAGGTCGACAAACAGCACACGACTTTCATGACCGAGTCGGGCAATTACTACTACAACGTGATGCCTTTCGGTCTGAAGAACGTTGCGACCTACCAACGGATGATGAATAAGGTTTTCCGGGCTGAAATCGGCGACATGCTCGAGGTCTACATGGACGACATGATCGTCAAATCCGCGAAAGAAGTCGACCATACCGCACACCTCCAGAAGGTGTTCGACACGGCGAGGAAGTGTCGCATGAGGTTCAATCCCGACAAATGCACCTTCGGCGTTCGGGCAGGTAAGTTCCTCGGTTACTAGCTCACAGAGCGAGGAATCGAAGCCAACCCCGACAAGTGTAGAGATTTTTCTGAGATCCCTACTCCGGACTCAAAGAAGTCAATACAATCATTGAACGGGATGCTCACCGCCCTCTCCCGCTTCGTCGCCAAGTCTGCGCAGTACGCACTCCCATTTTTCAAACTTCTTCAACAAAAAGTGGAGTTTGAATAGAGCGAAGAATGCGAGCAGGCGCTCCTCCGCCTAAAACAAGTCTTATCGCAACCCCCGGTCCTCTCACGGCCTGGGAGCGGGGAGACACTTTTCTTGTATCTCGCAATCACGAGTGAAGCAGTCAGCACCGTCCTCATTCGGGAAACCCCGGACGGGCAGAAACCAATTTACTTCACGAGCGAAGCCCTCCAAGGCCCCGAGCTCAGGTATCAGCAGATAGAGAAAGTCGCCTTGGCCCTCGTCACCGCGGCCAGGAGGCTACGCCACTACTTCCTCGCCCACACTGTCGTCGTCAGGACCGAACAGCCTATAAGGCAACTCCTTGGACGACTGGATATGGCGGGGAGGATGCTCAGGTGGTCGCTCGAACTCGCTGAGTTTGACATCAAATACGAGGGAAGGAAAGCCCTAAAGGCTCAGGTATTGGCCGACTTTGTGGCATAGATGACCGTCCCGGAACCTTCGACCAACGGATCCCAAAAATGGACGATCTATGTCGACGGAGCATCTAGCCCGAAGGGAAGCGGGGCGGGCATCATCCTCGAAAATGAGGAAGGCATCCTGATCGAGGTATCCCTTGAACTATCCTTCCCGACGTCGAACAACCAAGCGGAGTACGAGGCTCTCCTCGCCGGACTTAGGCTGGCCGAGGACCTCGGCGCCAAGGAGGTCAAAATCTTCACCGACTCCCAACTCGTGGCCTCGCAAGTCCGAGGAGAGTACCAGGCCAAGAACGACAACCTCGTCGAATACTTGACCTTGGTGAAAGAAAAGATGAAAAAGTTCACCTCCACAGAAGTAACTCACATCCCCCGCGAGCACAATACCCGAGCAGATGTCTTGTCCAAATTAGCAAGCACAAAGAAGAAAGACGGGAATAAATCCGTCATACAAGAAGTGCTTTCCCGGCCGAGCATTGACAAACCCGCTCCAGTGGCGGATGTAAACGGCATTGGTGACGGCAATTGCTGGATGACCCATGTGTACGAGTACCTCACGATGGGCAAACTGCCAGAAGATCCCAAGGAAGCAGAAATGGTCAAGCGGCAGGCATGCTCATACACGATAGTCGAGGACAAGCTATACCGACGAGGGTTCTCTATCCCCCTCCTCAGGTGCTTCGAGGAGACCAAGATCCCCGGCATCCTCCAGGAAATCCATGAGGGAATCAATGCACATCACCTCGACGGGCGATCGTTAGCCCGTAAGGGGCTTCGAGCAGGGTATTACTGGCCCACCATGCAATAGGACGCCAAGGAACACGTCAAGAAGTGCGATAGATGCCAACGACACAGGGACATGGACCTTGCTCCTCCTAACGAGCTCAAAACACTGTCCTCCCCGTGGCCGTTTGCGCGGTGGGGGATGGATATCCTTGGACCTTTCGTCCAGGGGTCGTATCAAAACAAATACCTCATCGCCGGGGTGGACTACTTCACGAAGTGGATTGAGGCGGAAGCATTGGCCAAAATCACGGCCTTCAACATATTGCGTTTTTACAAAAGAAACATCCTCTCCCGATTCGGCGTGCCTCAAGCTATTGTCACCGACAACGGAACACAGTTCACCGACAGGAACTTCCAAGACTTCATCTCCAAACTAGGCACGAAGCAGCACTTCACGTCGGTCGAGCACCCTCAAACGAACGGACAGGCCGAGGCGGCGAACACAGTAATCCTCCGAGGATTGAAACATCGATTAGGCGACGCCAAACAACGGTGGGTCAAGGAGCTACACAGCGTCCTCTGAGCCTACCGAACGACCCCACATTCCACGACCGGGGAGACCCCCTTTCGTCTGACCTACGGAACGGAAGCGGTGATCCCTGTAGAAATCAGGGAACCCTCGAGGAGGACAGAAGCCCCCCTCGACGGGGACGCGAACGACGAAGCCCTGAGGGAAGAACTCGATTTCGTCGAAGAGACACGTTCGGGCGCTTCTCTCCGAGAAGCTTCACTTAAGCAGAAAATAACACTACGTTATAACAACAAAGCTATCAAACGTGGTTTTCAGGTGGGCACCCTCGTCCTACGAAGGAACCAGAAAGACTCGCAAGAAGGTAAACTCACCGCGAACTAGGAGGGCTCGTGCCGCGTCCGCGCGAAAACGGGGACAGGAGCCTACTTCCTCGAAAATCTGCACGGGGAAGAACTTGCTTAACCATGGAACGCTGAGAAGCTCAAACAGTACTACATTTAAGCACTACCCGCGACTCACTAGCACCGCGATTACGGGGACGCACTAAGGTACGAGCGCGACACCCCTATACAGAACACGATGATCAAAGGCCGCGTTGTTTGTGCACAAGGACTTCTGATCCGATAGGGATACCTCGATCGAGATCCGCCGTCATTGTACCAATGAGGCAGAACACCCAGCTCGCGATGGGAAGTTCACGCCACGAAGCTAAGACCTCGACCAAGCTCTTAGCCTCGTTGAAGGTCGGAACACATCTCCGACCACCCGACCAGCTCTCCACGCGGTCAGGGGCTATCGATGTCGAGCAAATCCCCAAAATATATTACTTAGAAAAAAATAAGCAAAGTATAGCAAATACAATAACATCACACACAATTAAAACCATACAAACAACACACTAGCGGATAAACAAAAATGCATTAAAGCGGGCAGAAGCCCAGTGTACAGATGTTACAAACAAGTATCAGAAGCCCCTGGCACACAGGCCGGGCACAAATCATTACAAAGAAAAAAAGGCACGCAGGCCAAACAGAACGAGAAAGGAAAAACCTACTCGGCGACGGTCCCCTCGGGCTGTTCATGCTCGACAACCTCGTCCTCCTGCATCGGCTGCACGATCTGACCGTCGACCACCTCGTAGTCGGGGTCAGTCCCTTCTGTTATGAGGTCGGGGTTGAGAACCTGAAGCTGCTGCACGGCGTTTCTGAAACCTATGTCAGCCACCACGAGGTTATCTTGCTCGGCTTCCCTTAGCTTCGCTATCAACGCTGCTCGCGAAGTCAGCAACCTGTCTTCTTCAGTTTCCTCATCAGCCGGGCGGACAACCTCTTCCAACTCGGCGTTCCTCGCCGAGAGACGATCCCTCTCCTCTTCAAGCTCGACGTCCATTGTCAAGAGGCATTTCTGCTCCTCCTCAGCATTCTTCAACCTTTCCTCAAACTTCCCTTGAAGCTCAACCTGGGCCTGGTTCTGGCTTTTGCAGTCAGCCAGCTCCTTGCCCACCCTCTCCATTTTGGCTGAGATGGACCAGAAACTCTCTCGCAACTTGTTCAACTCGTCTTCGAAGCACGCCTCATCGTTCAGAACTAAGGCGACAGCACAAACCCGCATCACCGCAGACACATCCTCCACCATCGCCTTTCTCCGAGAAATCTTGTCGACGCCCAAGATGGCCTGAGCTTCAGGGGAACCCACGCATAGGGAATTATTCCCCATGAAGAAGTTCGGCCTCGAGTGACAAGGCGGGAGCACAAATTTCACAGCAGGGGGGCTCTCATTCTCAGTAAGGTCGATGTCCACTGTGCTTACAACTCGCTGCCTCTTCGGGGAGCTCTGAGGGCTGGGAGAATCACTATCCTGGTGAGAGCCAGAGGAACCCCCGGTTGTCGGGGTGGGAACGGATTCCTGCGCTCGGAGCTGCTCGATGCGGCTTTTGCCTCCTTTCTTCGCAATGCGGTTAAACCTTCAACTTTTTGAAGCGCTCCTCGGCAGTCGACATCTTACCTGCAAAAAGAAAGTAAGCGCCAGTAAATCAGAAACCAAGACACGAAGGAAAAAGTGAGTCGAGGAGGATGTCACTACCGAGCAGCTCGAGGGCTTCCTCATCGGAGAACGTCTCGAGGAGGGCCCTCGTATTGATTAAACGCCGCTTCATTAACAACTGACCGTCATCACCTCAGACAGGTTCCCCATCCATCGTCACGACCTTGGCTTTATTAAACCCATTGACGAAAGTGACTATCCTCTCATAAGCCAGGCGATCCCCCTCGTCCAAACGGCCATGACTGACTTTGTAGCTGTCCGTCCCCTTTTTGAAGTGTTCTTCCGTCTAGAACAAGGGGAATCTTGGCTCGAGGACTTCCTCCGTCTGCCCTTCCACTTCGCGGGAAACTCGGCAATACACCGAATTCACAGCTTCAAGCGTGACCGGCCTCACGATATAATACCGGTACTTAAAGTCACGAACAGAATCCAAGTAGGTGTGGAAGAGACTGCTCGTTTATTTGAAAGACACCCAGCCGTGTCTGCCATCGGAGGCCTGTCGCTGGAGGTGGAAGATGCGAAAGAAGAGAGGCACGGTTGCCCCGATTCGGAGATATTTACAGACGAGCTCGAAAGCTCGAATCAAAGCGAGGGAGTTGGGGTGGAGCTGCGAAGGCGCCAGGCGCAACCAAACAAATACCGCTTGTTGAAAATCTGTAAAGGGCAGACGCCACCCCGCCTTGTCGAACATGAACTCGTAAAGAGGGAACCTCATCCCTCGGTACGTCAAGCATATGCGATGGTGTGCTTGAGGTCGGAACCCCTTCCACGACTTCGAGGAACCCACTAGCTGGTGCTCGACTATGCAAAAAATAGTGTCCTCGTCCTCGTCAACAAAATGGGAAGCGATGTTCAATGGCTCGTCGCTGACCCACTTTGCGAGGGGACGTTCCTCGACCCTAGTGATTGGCGCCATTAGAAAGTCGGGTTGGTCGTCGACGTCCATCGATCCCACGACCACAGAAATGGACGAAGCTTCCATATACCTAAAAAGCAGAAGGAAACGGTGAATTCGATGATCCATATCAAATTCACCCCTCCACCGCTGTTCAAGTGAAAGGGCGAAGAGGGAGCGTCGAGATCTCGAGACGGTCGCGCTCGTCCGCGTCCCTGAGACAACCGATGAGCGTCCCCGAGACCATCCTCAGGTCACCGGTGCGCCGCTCGGGGAGGATTCCCTCACACAAAAGGGATATTGGCGAGGAACCCAAGAGTTTCATCTTGTGTCCTCGGGACATTCTTCGTGTCCCCGGGATACTCATCCCTTCTCCCCGCGATATGCAACAAGAAACTATGAAATCCCGCCGTTTTCGCCAGAGATTTCGTGATTTCCATGAGAACTGCATCAGTTCACCATGAAACCACCCTATAAATGCAAACGAAAGGAGAAAAAAAGAGAGAAACTTACTTGAAAAATTCTTCTGGTAGGGTTCTGGCACGGCAGTTGGCGGCGGCGAAATAGAGAAGGAAGAAAAGAGTGAATCTGAGCAAAAGGGGAGCAAAAGTGCAAATGGGACGAGATGTCCCCTATTTATAGGGCTCTCACAAGACTAGAGGGCTCCTAGGCAATCGATTACGCTACCCTAGCATAGCCGCCCTAGGCAATAATGAGTGGCGACACGTGGCACGCATTCCCCCAAGCATGTCGTTTCATTCCCCAACATATGTCTTTTCATTCACCTCGTTTTAGACTTCTCGTATTCCCGCGACGTCGCCCATCTGCGGCCAGTCTAGCGAGAGCAGATCGATTTTATTTTGCCCGGTCGACGTATTGTTCCTCGTTTAGAGTCCCTTCCCCGGTTGGACACGTCCTCAACGTAGTGCTGACCCTAAAGTCATTACCCTGACACCTCAGAGCAACGACTTGGGGGGCTCCTGTTCTGAACTAGGCCATGGTCTGCCCCTTAATCGAGCAGGCCCAACCCACACGTCCTGAGATGGCCCAACAAAGGCCTCTTAGCACGACCCATGTCGAGCTCATGCCCTCCTCAACATTGTCGGGCACACGCACGGTATAGAACGTCGGGTTAGGCGCTAAGCCTCCCTGACCTCGCTCCTCCCCGACACTCAGGTTCTCCTCCCCCGAGGAGTCTTCTCCTCCTGCACATAAGTTCCTCCCCGCGAGGACACGTCTCTCCCCGACACGCAAGACTTTTCCCCGCGTGGACATATTCTCATGTAACTGCCCACTCCCGATGGAATCAGTTTGCCCTAATTCCGGAGATCTCGGAACGGTTACCCCAGGGCGAAGACCACGGGCTGGTCTTCACTACGCCACGTAAGCCCTGGCAGTTACTTGGATTGGGCCTGGCAATCCAGCCCAATGCAAGTAACCGTTGGCCCCGCGCTGGGGGCTCTCTATAAATACCCTCTCACTTGAGAAGGTCAGGTTACACACTCTTTTACACTCTAACCTTGTACTTGATTTTACTTGACCTTTGCCTTACTTGAGCGTCAGAGTACCTTACAGGTACACCCCCCGCCGTCTTTCAACCGCACTGGAGCTGAAGTCCACAAGACGTTGCTGGCCACCAAATACTGTCTGATCCAGGTACGATCATATATATATATATATTGTTGGGCTTAGAGGCCACTTGATTGGGCCTATTGTATCATTTAGGAGCTGGCCTTATATTGGCTATTATTGTATTAGCATATATAAGGCATTTGCCCAAGTAATGAAAGTGTAATCCACATTTTACCCTAACAATTGGTATCATGGAGCCCAGATCCCTTTTTTCTCCAAAAAAAATAAAACTGCAGTTTTTTGTTCCAACGGTTCTAATCGTTTCGTGCTCTCTCTTGCCTTTCCGATTGACTCTCCGACGACTTCCTCCTCCTTTCATGGCTGACTCTTCCAACTTCATGCAACCGGCGATACCCAAGTTTGAAGGCTATTACGAGCACTGGGCGATGCTTATGGAAAACCTTCTCCGATCAAAGGAATATGGGGGTCAAATTGAACACGGTGTCACCGTCGCACCGACAAATGCTATTGTGGCTCAACAAATAGCTGCCGCAGACAGTAAACTCCGCGATTTGAAGGTCAAGAACTATCTTTTCCAATCTATCAATTGCTCAATCTTGGAGACGATTCTCACTCGTGACACTGCGCAAGATATCTGGGAGGCGATGCGAAAGAAGTATCAAGGTTCTACGAAGGTCAAGCGAGCATAGCTACAATCTTTACGGCGAGAATATGAGATTCTTGCAATGGGGGAAAATGAGACAGTGAATGATTACTTTGCAAGAAAGCTTGCAATTGTGAATCAGATGACAAGTCATGGTGAAAGGCTTGAACAACTCACAGTGGTTGAAAAGATTCTTCGATCTATGCCACCGAAATTCAACTATGTGGTGTGTTCTATTAAGGAATCGAATGATGTTACTACCCTCTCCATCGATGAGTTACAGAGTAGCCTACTTATTCATGAGGGAAGAATAAAGTGTCAAAAGGACCAAAGCATGAACATGCGCTGAAGGTAGCTGGTGCAGGCAGAGGTGTTGGCAGGGGTAAGGGAAGATACTCCACAAGAGGAAGAGGGAGAGGAAGACAAAACAAAGAAATTGTTCAATGCTATAAGTGTCACAAGTTTGGACACTATCAACATGAGTGCCCTGAATGGGACAATGCAAATTATGCTGAAATATATGATGAAGAAGAAATGCTACTGATGGATAATTCCAACTGTGAAAGCACCAAAGAGGAGATTTGGTATCTTGATTCCGGATGCAGCAATCATATGATTGGCACAAAGGAGTGGTTACATGATTTTGATGATAGCTTCACAGAATCAGTCAAGCTAGGGAATGACTCCAAAATGGCAGTTATGGGCAATGGTAACATCAAACTGAACATTGGAGGGAAGGTACATGTTATCACTGATGTTTACTATCTTCCTGGGCTAAGTAGTAATTTGTTGAGTGTTGGCCAACTTCAACAAAGGAATTTAACAATAGTTTTCAATAGAGATATCTGCCAAGTGATTCACAATGAAAAGGGCTTAATTCTCACCACTCAAATCTCAAGCAATAGAATGTATAGGATTTTTGCTCCTGTGATTCTGCCCAAGTGTCTGCAAGTAAGCAAGATTGATGAATCTTACTTGTGGCATCATAGATATGCTCACCTTAGCTTCAAGGGTTTAAAAACTCTTAATCAAAAGCAAATGGTGAAGGGACTACCAGAGATGAAAGCTACAGAAGATAAATGTGAAGATTGCTTAATTGGTAAGCAACACAGAGACAACATCCCTAAGAAAGCTAGTTGGAGAGCTTCCCAAAGGCTTGAATTAGTGCACTCTGACATATGTGGACCGATTAAGCCAGAATCCAATGGAGGTAACAGGTACTTTATTACCTTTACAGATGACTTCTCTAGGAAAACTTGGACTTATTTTTTGCAAGAAAAATCTGCAGCTCTTGAATTCTTCAAAAAATTCAAGTCTCTAGTTGAAAAAGAATCAAATTATGTTATTCAATGCCTTAGAACAGACAGGGGGGGGAATTTACATCAACAACTTTCAATGAATTTTGTAGCTCACAAGGGATAAAAAGACAGTTGACTGCAGCTTACACACCTCAGCAGAATGAAGTATCAGAGAGAAAAAATAGAACTATAATGAACATGGTAAGGAGCATGATGTCAGCTCGAAGTGTTCCCAAGAGATTCTGGCCTGAAGCTGTAAACTGGGCTACATATGTTATGAACATATGTCCTACCTTTGCTGTACAAAACATGACTCCAGAAGAAGCATGGAGTAATATAAAACCCTCAGTCCATCATTTTAAAGTGTTTGGTTGTCTGGAACATGTGCATATTCCTGATGTGCATAGAAAGAAATTGGATGGGAAGAGTACCAAGTGCATTCTACTTGGTGTTAGTGAAGAATCCAAGGCTTACAAGTTATACAATCCTACTGAAAAGAAGATTATTATTAGCAAGGATGTTGTCTTTGAAGAGCTAAAAAGCTGGGATTGGGGCAACACAGTTAGTAGTAAGGAAAGAAACCAGATTACTGACAATGAAGAGGAACAGAATGTTGAGGCACAAGATAGTCAAGATGAGAATGAAGTTGATGGAAACACTGATGCTGCAAACGAGAATGATAACAGTACAGAAGAAGGACAAGAAACTGGTGAAGAACACAATGATATTGACAGTGCAGAAGAAAGACCTACTAGGACAAGACAACCACCTAGCTACCTCAGAGACTATGTCACAAATTTGGAAGACCAACATGACTCAGTGCAGAGTTTTGTCCTGTTTAGCTCTAAAGAAGATCCTGATACTTATGATGAAGCTGTAAAACATGAAGTATGGAGAAAGGCAATGGAGTCAGAAATTGATTCAATTAAGAGGAATGACACTTGGGTACTAACTGAACTTCCACAGGGTGTGAAGCCTATTAGGGTGAAGTGGATTTTCAAAACAAAATACAATGAGGATGGAAGAATTGAGAAGAACAAAGCTAGGCTTGTGGCAAAGGGATATGCTCAAAGGTATGGTATTGACTATAGTGAAGTGTTTGCCCCTGTGGCCAGATGGGATACCATAAGAACTATACTCTCACTGGCAGCATTTAAGAGTTGGAGTGTTTTTCAATTAGATGTCAAGAGTGCTTTCTTGCATGGTGAATTAATTGAGGATGTGTATATGGATCAACCTTTGGGTTTTGAAACAAAAAACAAGAATCAAGTGTACAAGCTCAAAAAGGAATTATATGGATTGAAACAAGCCCCTAGGGCTTGGTATAACAAGATAGAGTCCTACTTCATTATTGAAAAATTCATGAAGTGCTCTCATGAACACACACTGTTTGTCAAGTGTGAAGGAAAAAACAAGATTATATTTGTCAGCCTATATGTAGATGACTTAATCTACACTGGAAACAATGAACAAATGATGAAGCAGTTCAAAGAATCTATGAAGGAAAATTTTGCCATGACTGACTTGGGTAAAATGAAGTATTTCTTGGGGGTTGAAGTGAATCAGACCCAATAGGGAATTTTCATACATCAACACAAATATGCCTCTGAGATACTTAGTATATTTGGAATGGCAGATTGTAACAAGGTGTGCAGTCCAATTGTGCCTGGATGCAAACTCATCAAAGATGAACATGGAAAGTCTACTGATGCTACTCACTACAAACAGATATTGGATGCCTGATGTATCTGTTAGCAACCAGACCAGATATGGCTTTCTCAGTGTGTCTTGCTACAAGGTACATGGAAAGGCCCACTGAACTACATGTAGCTGCTACCAAGCGGATTTTGAGATACCTAAAAGGCACTATGAGTCATGGAATTCTGTACAAACACAGTGATGAAGGAAACCTGAAATTGGTAGGATGGACAGATTCAGACTATGCTGGTGATTATGATGATAGGAAAAGTACATCGGGTTATGTCTTCACTATGGGGTCAGGAGCTATATCATGGTGTTCTAAAAAGCAGCCTATAGTTACTCTGTCAACTATTGAGGCAGAATTTGTGGCAGCTGCATCATGTGCCTGTCAAGGTGTGTGGCTAAGAAACATCATGAAGCAATTGCAGCAAGAACAAACTGGTAACACCACTATGTACTGTGACAATAGCTCATCCATAAAATTGTCAAAGAACCCTGTCATGCATGGGAGATCTAAGCATATTGATGTGATATACCACTTCCTTCGAGAATTGAGCAGAGATGGAGTCATAGAGCTGAAGCATTGCAAGTCTGAAGAGTAACTTGCAGACATCTTAACCAAGGCCTTGAAGCTGGAAACCTTCTGTAGATTAAGGGAGGGACTTGGAATGTGTGATCTTGGCTGTATTAAGTGACTGTTCTATGATTTACTTTTGTTACTTTTGTTTTGTGTGTTTTCTTGTTTGTTTTAGTTGATATCAGTCTGAGATATTCAACTTAAGGGAGGGTTTGTTGGGCTTAGAGGCCACTTGATTGGGCCTATTGTATCATTTAGGAGCTGGCCTTATATTGGCTATTATTGTATTAGCATATATAAGGCATTTGCCCAAGTAATGAAAGTGTAATCCACATTTTACCCTAACATATATATATATATATATATATATATATATATATATATATATATATATATATATATATATATATATATATATATATATGTATACTTATTTGAAAACTTTAGGTTGTCTATTATTTACATTTTAGTAGTATTAAAAAAAGAGAGGGATTATTGCATGGAATTGTTAGTAAGGAGCAATGAAATAAATAAGATACCCTCTCTAAAGGTGATGTAAATAGATTGGTCTCTATATAATATAGCAACATTGGCAATAATGTAAAAGAAGATTGTTCCGGACTGGACTAATGACTAGGTATGACCCAATCCACTTCTGCTCCCAGAACGGCCCAATTACCTAGGTCCAGTCAATTAGGGGCAGCTTTACCTTTCTGCCCCCTCACCGAGCAAGCATGGTCAAATGACCCACAGGGTCACTTGCTCCTCCTCGGCATTCCTGCCCGTCATACACGACTCTACCATCCAAAAACAGCCACGACGCTCGTGCCCGGAGCTACTTCTTTGCCCGTGGCAACGGCTAGTTTCGGGCGCCTTTGCCCGTCCTAACGGCTAGTTTTTGGCAGTTACATATTCTTCGGGAAACGGTTATCTCGCCCCGAAAATAGGGACCGTTGGCCACGCGCTGGGGGCATTATAAAAACCCTCTCATTTGAGAGGGTCAGGTATTCTAAATCATCCTAAGAAACACATACTTTTGTACTTGCCTTTTTCCTCTCCCGATTCCTACTTTAGCATAGGAGTGCCTTGCAGGTACACCCCCTCCTCATCTCACACATCCAGCATCACAGACGTCTTTCTTGGCCTACTTCAGGTTCTGATCAACCGTCAAGATCATTGGCGCCGTCTGTGGGAAACCTGTTATCCCCGTCTTAACATCCACCGTCAATTCAAGACCAAAACAACTCTCTGTCCAAGACTCGATCATGGCAAGCCAAGATCACGTTCGTGACGCTCGCAACCCTGCTTTTCTCTCCATCAGTAAGACCGATACTGACGGGACTGCACCTTTCTTCGGAGGTGTCGCCCACCATCTTAGAGATAGGGCCACCGCGTCTCCCTCTCCCACTCGCACTGATCGTGTTGAAGACCAGTCCTCCCTGGACCTCCAGCCCGTTCCAGTTCCGCCCAACGCCGACCCGACCATGGCGGCACTTCTAGAACTCTCAACAAAACTAACCTCTTAATCCTTCAACAAAACGAGAGGATTGGGGCCTTGGACTCTGGATACCTTCCTCCTCAAGGCACAAGCATATATCCAGTATGAGGAGAAGGAGGCGGCTAGCTCCTCCCGAGTATCACGCCACCAAGAAAGTGTCCGGGCGTCCAAAAGCGACGAACCCTCGACATCCCGTCGGGGAGATAGAAGACGTAAAGATTGTCCCCGAGAATCCCGGGACAATAAAGGACCCTCCGGTCGCTTCCATGATTACACTCCCCTGACCGTCTCCAGGGAGAAAATTCTCTCCGAATACGCCAGCTCGGAGTTCAAACAAGCAGGGGTCCGATTCCCTAAGCAGATACCGGCCAAGCCGAACGCTGACAAATCGAAATACTGTCATTTCCACAAGAGTCACGACCACACTACTGACGACTGCATCCACCTAAAGGATGCCATAGAGATACTGATCAGGGACGGACATCTGAAGCAGTTTACGAAGAAGAAGGAAACTCCCCAGCAAGACGCCCAAGAGTCGAAGAAAGTCAAGGAAAAGGTGCCTTCCTCAGAAGAGACAAGCCTTTAGGTCGTCATGAGCATTTCGCGGCCTGAGGACTTCTATGTTCCTGAAGAGCTCAGCGCTCCCCCTACTTCGCAGCCCATAGCCCGTGCGAAACTTTCCCCTCCGCCATGGGCATCTCTGGAGGGGGCTTCAACAAAGTCATTGTGGGCTCCGTGAAAAGAAAGTCTGAGAACCTACTCAGCACGAGCTCCAACAAGAGTACAACACTCGACAAGGTCCGGGGAAAATCGGTCCCCATCTCTTTCTACCGAGATGAACTCCTCGAAGGGTCCCGAACTCAAGCATTTCACTGCTCGTAAGAGCCCAAATGGAAAATTTTGATGTTCGCCGAATCTTAGTCGACCAAGGCAGCTCGGTCGACATCATGTACTCACAGTTGTTCTCAACCCTCCAACTAGATAAATCGTACCTCACTCCCTATGTGGGCCCTGACCTGCAGGGCTTCAACGAATCGGTCACAAAGCCCTGGGGGTATGTCGAGTTGATAGTGACTTTTGGATCTGTAGAGATGGCCAGATCTATCAAAGTCCAATTACTGGTTATCGACTGACCATCTCTCTATCAGTGCATATTCGGGCAGCCAACCTTGGCCGAATTGGTGGTCGTACCATCAACTCACTACTACAAAACGGCAAAACAACAACGCCAGGTTTACAACGGCATCCTATACACCGTTCTTATAGTGCGTACTGGATGCGCGCGCATTATTTTAATTAGAAATCTCAAGGGTATAATAACGGTTTTTATGAAAACCGTGGTGATACAATCTAGCTATCATGGGTTCGAACCTCATCGCCCTCAAATAGTTTATCCCTTTGATGTAAATGCTCCCTTTTTAAGTTTTATTAATATTTAACTAAAAAATAATAAGGATATCACGACGGATATTTATCAAACCCGTTGTTACAAATTGAAGCTTTTTTTTTATGTATTTTAAACACCAAGTATATATATCAATTTATCCATTGAAACAACCCTAACACCAACGCCGTCACCATTGTCGGGAAGAAGACAACAACAACAACAAAGTGTTCTACTTTAAGGTGTTGCAATGTCACATTTGAAGACAAAATCATCCAAAGGTGTTTCTACGTCTTGTTCCAGTGTAAAATCTCGATCTGGGAATTTTGTGGTTGTGATGGTCGTATGGTTTCGTATCAATGCAAGAAGGGACAAAATAAAGGAAGGCTTTTTTGGAGATGTCCATTTTGGAGGAGCGATGAAACATGTAATTTGTTCATATGGGATAAAGACATGGGAAAAGAGATGGAAATGACGATGAGAGCATTATGAAGTCAGAGTTGGAAGTTGTGGGTTATCTGAAGGTTATGTATGAGGATTTAAAGAAAAAGAACAAGAATTTGAAGAACAAACTGAAATCAGAGATATTTTCTGGAAATATCAAGATGTTATGTTTTTTTGTCTCCTTTATGTTTAATATTTACTTTGTTATGAAATGTAATAGTTGAATTAGGGTTCGAATTACATTGTTGATGTTTAAAATGCAGATGCATTGTGAATTACATTGTTGATGTTTAAACTGCAGATGCATTAAGTTAGAAGTTAAGGCGCACCTTTTCTTTTTTATTAATTTTAAAATTCATAAATAAAAGGGTTATCACTATGGTTCTTCTGGTTAACCGTAGTGATATATTTATAATAAATAAATACCTATGTATACGGTTTTTATTTATTTTAAAATTCACAGATAAAAGGGTTATCACTACGGTTATTCTGGTAAACCGTAGTGATATATTTATAATAAATAAATACATATCTATACGGTTGTTATTGTTAACCGTTGTGAAATAGTTTACCCATATATAAGCGAAATAACTTTCACTTAATTGACAGTAACGCCTTGCCTTCAAAGTGAAACCCTAGAACCCATTTTTTCTCTTCGTTTTCACCATTAGCCGTGAATATTGTGCTTCATACATTAAGGTATTCTTCTTCTTCCATCTATTGTTAGATATTTCCCATTATCTCGTTTATTGCATGTTGTTTTTGTTGATTGTTCTCATTTTTTCAGATTCGTTTTCACTACCTTAACAAAGACCATACTTTGGAAACTTCGTAATGTTTGTGTTGCTATGGAAAAATGTATAAGAAGCATGAAGCTATGATGGAAACTTCATCCACCTTGTATTTTTTTTCATAGCATCACAAACAAGATGTTAGTAAATGAAGAAACAACAGTGTAAGCAAACTTTATCTAGTTTTAGAAGCAATGAAAAGAAGTATAAGAAGTATGAAGCTTTTGTGTAAGCTTCTTCCTCCTTATATTTCTTTTTCATGGCTTCCCAAACTATTTCAACATCATAATTGATTCCTGTTCCGCGATTAGTTTCATTAAAAGGTGCGTTATTCCTGTTCCTCTCTTTACTCATCACTGGATTATGGTTTTAGGGTTTGTTTTCAATTGAGGATGCTCATTTTTGAAGTTTGATTTGTTTCCTTTCAGGTTAAGGGGATGATACAGGGTGATGATGCTGGTGGAAGCAAGCGTATTATATCAGTTTATAATTTATGGATCTGGTATAGAATGTTGTTTGAGTTTATCATATTCTATTTACATTGTTTGTTTAACTAACCCTCACTTAAAGTTTGCTGGTGGTAGCAAGCGTATTATATGAGTTTATAATATCTGGATCTGGTATAGAATTTTGTTTGAGTTTATTATATTCTATGTAGATTGTTTGTTTCACTAACCCTCACTTAAAATACATTCAGTTAATTTGACATAGATACTTATAATCTGCAAATTAAGTTGTATTTGAAAACCAACTTAAACAAACCAATGTTGTTTTCTGATTGCATTCCTCTCATCATTTATCTCACATTCTTTTATATATAGATTATGGTATAATGATCTCGCTCCTTAGATGCATCGCCATCTTCCAATATAGTTAAATCAAAGATGAGGCAAATTATCCAATGTCTTGTTTATCTTATGGAAATTTAACTATAATCGAAGATAGCGATATATCGAAGGAGTCAGATCAATAAACCACAATATATGTAAAAGAGCGTGAAATGCACGATGAGACGAATGCAATCAGAAAACAACATTGGTTTGTTTAAGTTGGTTTTCAAGAACAGTTTAATTTGCAGATTATAGACATCTTCATCAAATTTAATCCATGTATATTTATTTAGTGAGGTGTTTGGAAAACAAGCAATCTACATTTAATATAATAAACTTAGGGTACTTACAGCAACGGTTATATATTGTAACCGATATCATAAGTAATTTATGTTTTATATAAATTCGCTACTGATGGGTTTCGAACCCAGAACCTAAGTGTATGTATCGCAACGGTTTATTATCATAACCGTTGTGATATATGGCGCGCGTCCTGCCTTTCAACAACGGTTTCCAGACTGTTGTAGAAACAGCGAACTTACAACGACAATCTAAATACCAACGCCTTCACCCGCGTCATTATATGTCATTCCCAACCATTGTTAAATGGGTTTTTCATAGTAGTGACTGTTCACCTCAAAATGAAGTATTACACTTCTAAGGGTATGGTCGCCACCTTACACAGGGACATCGAGGTTGCAAGGAGATGCTTCGAAGCGGCCACCAAGGGACACAACACCTTCGCTGCCAAGCCGAAGACGTCCAATAAGCCGACCTTGCCCAGCAGTTCCGAGGAAGCCAAGCCGCTTCCACGCGTCGACTCTATCGACCTCGACAACCGCTTCTTTGAAGATGATCAGAAGGAGACCCAGACTTGCCCGAGCAGCTCATCAACTTCGACCAGCACCAGCAACGGCTCCCATCCGATGCGCCCGATTCCAGATGGCGAGTTCGAACTCGTCCTGCTTGATGATGATCCTCAGCGAGGATTAAAGATAGGGATCGGCCTTCCTGACATAGCGAGGAAACAACTCAAAGCTTGCCTTTGGGAAAACACAGACTTGTTCGTCTGGAGCGCCGCGGAAATGCCTAGCTTGGATCTTGCTGTCTCCTGCCATCAGCTCATAATTGGCCCCGCCGTCAAGGCTGTAGCACAACGTAGGAGAAAGCAGTCTCTTGAGAAAACGGAGGCTGTGGAACAAGCTGTAAAAGACCTCCTCGAGGCAAACTTTATTTCGGAAGCCAAGTACACTACTTGGCTGTCCAATGTTGTACTCGTCAAAAAATATAATGGAAAGTGGCGTATGTGTGTGTCGTACCCCAAATTTTGACCACTAAGATTTCCCATAATTGTGCAAATCATCATCACAATATGGATGGACCATCATGCCTCATTAGTCTCCCCAAAGATGGGTGAGCATCCACTACAATCAAATTTAGGGTTTCAGGCCCTCTCAGAGTTCTTAGACAAAGGATCAATCAAGGAATGACAGGATCTTCAACTTGTCTAACCTCTCAAACATCCACAATGGATCAAGAGGACTCCCACTTTAAGGATTAAGCACAAGGCTGCAACCTTCTGAGTGGATTAAGCCTCGAGATCACCAGTGTCACCAAATTAGGGTTTTGGTCGACCAGGGCCTCCAGATGGAAATTTTCCTCTGGGAATGAGCCAATGCTTCAAAGGATAACCTAATATACCCCATGGAACCTCATGGACCCAATCGTCAAGTCAATTTAGCCTTAGGGGATGCATTCACCAAAAATCAGGTATTAGGGTTTCTTGACCTAATTCACCCCTAAGTTGACTTTTGGGATAAAAAATGAGCCAAGGCCTCAAAGGAGGATTTGAGGGTCTCTAATAAACCACATTTATCCATTTGCAACAATGGATTGATCCAAGAAGCTTGAGCAATAAGTTTCAAGTTCATCAGAACCACAATTAGGGTTTCGCGAGAAAAGTCAACTGTATCTTTGACTTTTGAACAGGACATGCTCCCAAACCCTAGGACACGATTCAATACACCCTATAACACCTATGAAATCAATTCATCAAGTTTGATTTAGGTCAAGGACTTGATTTCATAGAGGATCGCACAGTTTGGAATTCATCTGACAAAAAGTCAACTGTGCACAAAAGTCAACTTTGACTTTTTGAGATTTTTCACAATTATGGTTTTTTAACCCTAAAATGATGTTAATGTGTGATTAGAATCAACATTCATCAAGAAAAATCAAGAAAAGTGGGATAACTTATAAAAGGGGTAACCATAAAAACTTAGAAATTTTTCTAAGTTATGGAACAAAGTGGCTAGGGTACCAACTTTGGAGGATCATAACTCCTAAACCACAAGGCCATTTTCCCCCATTCAAAGTTGTATTTGTAGCTCTCATGACACTCTACAAAAGCTTCAACTACACCTCATTCCAATTCATCATGGATTTTGAGTTGTGGAATGATCAAAATCACAAAAAGTGAAAATGTCACTTTTTTTCCAACACTTAGTGAAATTTTCACTAAGTCAGAATCTGCCTTACTTTTTTCCAAATGTAGGGACATTTTTCACTTGGATCCAAAAAGTATCAAAACCAATTATGATCAAACAGTTGTTGTATCATATGAAGGCTTTCCAAAATGGCCAAGAACTCCATCAAAGTCCACTTGAGCCATGAGATATGACAATGCCAATATGCCTTGCTGCAAACTGTCATGGCAAGGCAGATTTTGGAGTTTTGCTCGATTTGCTCAAATTTTACAAAGGGCAAGTAACTCTATCCATCTGAACACCTCAAGGGGGGACCAAGGAGGAACCAACTCTGATCCCAAGCCTCCCAAGTCTTTGGAACCAAAAGTAGCATGCCAAACCTAGAAATGCCTAAAAGAGGGACAAGACTCCAATTTTGTTTTGGAGCATTCAATGGAAGCACCAAGGTGGCATGGACTGAGCCATTTCCAACTGAATTCAGTCAAGACTTATCCAAGACCAAGGGAACTAGCAGCCTGTGCCCTAACCTCTAGTCAATGGCTAGAGGAGACTTGGATTCTCATTGATCAACATTGACCAAACCTATGCAGCAGTTGCCATTCACTATTCCTTGCAAAACAAACTTGCTCTACTATAAATAGAGCTCATTTGCGATCAGTTTGAGTACACCAAAGCCATCTAACAGATGCTTTCCTCAAAATCTCTTCTTTCACTCCAAAATTGCCTTCCAAAGCAAGTCACTATCGGGTTTTGAGTTTGAGAGCAATTCCAACCAAACCAATCACACACACACACCTCATAAACATCATATAGAAGTGATCCAAACACTCACATAACATCTGGAACACCAAAATCACAAAATCACCAGCCAACTGCTCAAGCCTTTGACATATTTGCAGTTGAGGTGCCAAATCAAGTTCCAGCTCAAATCAATCCACTCCAAGCACCCAGACACACTCCATAGCACCTAGGGAAGCTGTCCATAACCTTGGAACCAAGCTGTAACACCTCTAACACAAAACACAACCACCAGCTGCAAGTGGTAAACATGAGCTCTTCTAACTCTATGATCCATGCATTTTTTGCTGCACAATAATTTGGCCATATGTTCATAATCATGCATGGAGTGTTTTCCCTCAATCAATTGCATTGTTTGAATCGTGTATGGAATTTCTGAACCTTCATGCAAATTTTAGGGTTCTTGAGGTTTCTCTTTGATTTCTTATTCCATGCTTAAAATAAATGAAATTAAAGAACATAGGCATGATCGTGAGGTTGAAACGAGTAGATTGATATGTAGATTGTATGATATCATCAAGTATTCAGTGAGATTGGATAGAAAACGCAAATCTACAGAGTGAGATTCAAAAATCAATTTCTCTCTGAGTTTTAATGATTTTGAGTTGATTCTTTTTTTAATAATTCACAAAAATGTTAAAATATTTTATTTTCCAAAAATATTATTTATTTCATATACTTGATATTTTTGTAAAGAATTAATATTTTAATTGTTTTTGACATTTAAAATATTTTCTCTTTCTTGATTTTTCAAATTTTAGTGATTTCCAATCATTTTGTGGATCCAAACCTGATTTTTGAAACATTAATCCAAGATCACAATTTGTTTTCCACATGTTTAACAATTTTGATCATTTTAATTGAATTTTTATTCAATTAAAATACATTTTGGAAACAAATTAGGGTTTTTGATTAATTCAACCCTCATCAAACTTTTTTAAACTCTTTGGGCCTATTATAGAGTGTAAGACCCAATCCCCTTTTAACCAAAACAATTTTGGGCCTCAGATATTGTATATGTCCCTCTGCGTTAAAAATCTCGGCGCGATCGCCAGTTCAAAAATCAAACCCTTTGGGCCTACCCTCGTGTTATAAGACTCATTCTTTAAAAATCATTAGGCCTCTATTAGAGTGTAAGACCCATACCCATTGTAAATACAAAAATTTTGGGACTTACTTATTGTATAAGTCCCTCTATGTATTTTCAAAATAATGGTACGATTGACGCCTTTTCATAAAAATAATTTGGGCCTCTCCTTGAGCTGTAAGCCCCACCACTTGTACAAAAATAAACCTTTGGGCCTCTTGAGAGAGTGCAAGACCCACCCCTTGTACAAAAAACTTTTTGGGCCTCAGTCACTTGTATAAGTCCCGGTACAATTTCAAAACAACAGTGCAATCACTGATAAAACTTTGGGCCTCTCCTTGAGCTGTAAGCCCAACAATCTTTTCAAAGCACTTTCTCCTTTGATTTTGTATATAATATTGTTATCAAAGCTTTCTTTGTTGAACAAACTAACCAAACAACATGGAAGCTCTACAACCGAGTAAGTGTTTACCCGCTTTCTTTATCCGCTTTCATATATATAACTGTATTGTGGGGCTGCTCACTGTAAGTCTTCTTTCACAAACTTTTATATACTTGCTATATATCAACTGTGTAATATTAGTATAGTTATTTAGAGTTTTCCCCAGCAACTACGTCTAGCACTAGGTAAAGCCCTGTTGGTCACTCTTAAATACAAACAAAACTAGATCCCCATAGGATTACCAGACATAGTCTTCCCTCCTCTTGGGGTTAAACAATATGGAGACGTGAAAGGCAGCATTCTCGGTGAACCCTTTCTCAGACTGTCACCCTTAGAAATTGTCAAAGAGACTCTACTCCCCAGAGATGATCTTTTCTCCATGAATGGCATCTCTTGAGTTTCTTCCAAATTCTCGGACTTTCTTGGCTTAATCTATTCTCGGTGAATACCATGTCTTGAACTTCTCGGGGTTTGGGGACCCACAGGCTTCATAAAAGCATCCCCGCCTCCTCTTGGGTGTTGTACAAGGACCCTTCGGCTTCTTAAAAGCTCTCATGCCTTCTCTTGGGCTTAGTACAAGGACCCAGAGACCTCTACAGGTATAGGAACAGAACCTAGTCATCAATTTGCTAGAGCTGTCTCACTGAGTCAAGTGTCAGACCAGTTAATGGGTTGACCTTCATCCCTTAACATACCAGTCTTCTCTTGGGCATTATACAAAGATCATTCACTACCTGAGAATCGATTTCTCAAAACACCTGTAGACTTGGACAATCTCAATACCTTTTGGGATTTCCCATTTCCTTAAAGAACAGGAAATAACCCTGATCCTCCGATCAATCCTTGAGCACAACATTACCAATATAAGAACTGATTTTCTCTTTATCCAATATACTGGACCTGTCACTAAACTGAACCAGCACAATAGCCTCCTCTTGGGCTTTGTACAATGATTCTCCCTAGCAGAGCTAACCTTTTCACACTCTCTTGTTGAGTATAAAAGACTCTCTTGTTGAGTCAATCACTTTTAGCCTCCATCTCGGGCTTCGTACGAGATACAAAAACACTCTCTTGTTGAGTATAAAAGACTCTCTTGTTGAGTCAAACCTTTTTAGCCTCCATCTCGGGCTTTGTACGAGATACAAAAACACTCTCTTGTTGAGTATAAAAGACTCTCTTGTTGAGTCACTTCCCTTTCCGCCTCCATCTCGGGCTTCGTACGGGATACAAAATCAATCTCTTGTTGAGTATAAAAAACTCTCTTGTTGAGTCAAACATTTTCAGCCTCCATCTCGGGCTTTGTACGAGATACAAAAACACTCTCTTGTTGAGTCAACCCTTTTAGCCTCTCTCTCGGGCTTCGTACGAGACACATAAAACACCCTCTTGTTGGTTCAATAGCCTCCTCTTAGTCTTTGTATTAGGAAACCCCGGTTGGGTCAATCAATCTGTTAGCATCAAAATCTGTGCCTTGCTCACAGTATATAAACATCAACAATCCTTTTCCCCCATCTAATTGCTGTAAGCGGCAAGCCTCTGGATTATTTACATCCACGCCACTATCCCTCTTTTAGCATGAGAAATTCCTAAGGAAAGATGGCATTACTCTACACTGAGTTAAAGTCTTCTCCTTCAGGTTAAAAAATCCCTATAAAGGAAATTATGGCATTGTTGGATTCACATATCCCAGTTAAAGTAATTCTTCTTTATAATCAGTCACCCAACAGTTGTGACAAACAGACCAAATATCCCTCTTTAGTGATGACAAATTCTCTCTAAAGTTAAAACCCTTTAGCTTCACATCTTGGGCTTCGAACAAGATACAAATAGACCCTTCAGCTTCACATCTTGGGCTTTGAACAAGATACAAACCACATTTAGCTTCACGTCTTGGGTTTGAACAAGACACCCAAACAACCTTTTTCCTCCCATAGAATAGGAGGAACTACGATTGCTCTAATTTCCCTGTTTCATTGAACGGGAATACGTAGGCATAAGATTGAAAAATCTTAGCGAGCATACTAATCAAAAAACCCAAAATCCCATACCCCCATATATCAATCCAAAAGCACCAAGTCCTAACATACTAACCAAAAACCTCACAAATAATCCATACATTTCACTCTTAGCAAAATAACCGAAGATTAGGCCCCACATCCACATAGCATCTGTAACCTAATAGACCGCTGTTCAAACTCAGTATGCAAGTAGGGTTAATTAGAGACATCTATTTCCCTTCCTTCATCAGCTTCAATAGGATAAAAAATGAATTGACCTGTAGTACCCCAGAGCGACAGTGCTTAAGAACCACGTCCAAAATTGCTCGCTACATAAAAATGGCGCTCATCGTTGGGCTTAATCCACTCTTCGGTGAAAACCTCGAGTTCACCAAAATATCACAGAAATGACGACTCTGCTGGGGAGTCATTGTCTGTATAGTATCATAAGACTAGAGGTCTAGGATGATTAAGACAAATATATATACTACTTTTCCTAATTGATATCTGTGTTTATTTTTCTGCTAATGGGAATGCGTGTGATGCCGCATGTGGAAAGATTGAGTATACACCTAAGATAGGTGATGGCAATGTGGGTAATCTTACTGGGAGTGAATTCCAGTTAAGAGTCCCCGATCGACCATCAAACTCAGTGGAGACTCCCTTTGCAGATACATCGCCTATACGACTTCGGTTGTTGAAAGTAGTGTGGTCGACTGGGTTATCTGAGAAGCTGAGGTTTTTAGTAGACTTAAGCCATTCTGTAGTGAAGAAGCTATCGGAAATAGTTGTCACGTGTTGCATTCATACCTTCATCTAAAAAAACATTCAATAAAGAAAATTTCTCTTCTAGTATCTCTTTTTCAAATTAAACTAAGACAATGATTGCAAATGTCAGAGAGAAAGGAGATTGCGCTAATGGATTTCTGTAGAAGGAAAACCCATAAGTACACCTTTAAGGTTCCAAAGTTAGAGGATTTAAGAGGTCCGGCGAGAATGATCACCAACCACGAGGCTTTCAGAGCCAAGTATGGAGGACTGTTATCCTTATTAAGGGTTCATGTAATCAAAGGAATCCTGTCCACGCTAATCCAGTTCTACGATCCGGTCTATCACTATTTCACATTCCTGGATTATTAGCTTGCACCAACGCTGGAGGATTATTCTCACTTGACTGGTTTATATATTACTGATCAAGCTCCCTTTTCTGGACTGGAAGAAATTCCAAAGGATCAAACCATTGCAAGAGCAATTTATTTGGACGAGTCAGAAGTCAGGACTCACATGACCACTAAGGGTGGCATATGAGGTTTGCCAGCCCAATTCTTGACAAAGAAAGCCCTGTACTTTTCTAGTATAGGGAACGTGGCCGCTTTCGAGAGCATATTTGTTTTGCTCACCTACGGGTTATTCTTGTTCCCCAACATCGATAACTTTGTAGATATCAATGCCATTAAGATTTTCCTGATCGGAAACCCCGTACCGACCTTACTCGCAGATGCGTATCATTCGGTACATTTAAGAAATTTATACAGCGGAGGAATGATCACGTGCTGTATACCCCTGCTATACAAATAGTTCACTTCCCACTTGCCCAAGTCTGCTGCATTTTGGGATCAAAAGAATACTTTATGGTGGTCGCAGAGAATCATGTCTCTTACCAACTCTGACATCGATTGGTACAATCGAATCTACAACGGGATCAGGATCATTAACCGTTGTGGAAATTTCCCAAATGTACCCCTTACAGGAACTAAGGGGGGAATCAACTATCATCTAATTCTTGTTCGTCGTCAATTCAGATACCTGATGAGGTATATCCCACGTAATGCTCATCTGGAAGGTATTTTCTTCAAGGAAGGAGAAAATGACAGGGCACTAAAGACGGAAATAGTGCACGCTTGGAAACACGTTCATAGGAAAGGACGAGAGTCTCTAGGAAAACCAGACCGTGTCTCGGTGGAGCCCTATCTCCACTGGGTACAAAATAGAGCTCTCAAGCTGAGGATGCCTTACCCTCGTCAGAAATTTCTTCCATTAAGGGACTCTGCCCTTTATTTCATGTCTGAGACGGAAAAACTTCAGGTTACTCTCAGCAAAGTTCAGCAGGAAAAGAGGTCTTGGAGGAACAAGTACCGTATTCTCAATGTGGAGTGTAAGAAAATACAGCAACTATTAAGAGAAAAAGATGCCCTGATTGAGATTTTAGAGCAACATGCTGTAGAAAATTAGGATGACCAAAGGAATTTGCTCGCTCCTTTCACTTGGAAAAGGAATGACAACCCGACAACGGCCCAAGAGCACCGGTCAAAGAAAAGGAAAGCACCCGAACCAGCACTTGAGCTCTCTTTAGAGAGGACTCAGGATCCATTAGTTTAGGTTTTTTCCAGCACTTTGTAATCTACTTTATTTCCATTTCCGAAATCCTTTGAATTCAATAAAATGGGGTTTCCCCACTGTTTGATATTTGCAATCCAATTGTCGAAGTTTACTTTGAATAAACAAAAATAATTAATAATCATTGCATTCATCATTCTCATAAATGCATTCTTCTTACCTACAAATCTCACATTTGCGTCTCTATTCTAGAGTCAAACTGTCTCATTCGTACAATACTCGGGCCAATCGTCAGAAAAAGATGGATGATCTCGAGGAAGAGAACAGAGAGTTGAGTGAAGAGATCGAAACTCTGAAAGAGGATCTGAGGAAGCTTCATAACGACATGCAAGCTCTAGTAGAAGCTCAGATGCAACAATAAAGGACTGTGATCTTAGAGATCACATCAACGCCCATAGTGGAGAAGTATGATCCTAGGTACAAGATGCCAAAAGATCGTCCCTGGGGCATACCACTTAACTATATCTCGGAAGGATATGTTCTGCCGATCACTGAAGATCCGGAAACCGTAGTAGGAACCGCAGGGCCTGAAGGTTACAAACTTCGGGAAAGCGAAGATGCCAGGGGCATGACAGCAACTCCTGAAGGTTACAAACTTTGGGAGGCACCGAGAGTCTCGGCCATAATGACTATACCACCACATATGGTACACACTGTCCCGGAAGGACAGATTCCATAGATACCCTCTGGTGGAAACGACGACATGTTCAATAGAATGAATGAGTTCCAGGAACACTCCCTGGAAATGCAGAAAGAACTGCAGGCCCTTCGCGGTCAGGATCTATTTGGAAAGGACGCCGCGTACCTCTGCTTGGTCCCCAATGTGAAAGTTCCACACAAGTTCCAAGTGCCCGAATTTGAAAAGTACAAGGGTAACTCTTGCCCTCAGAGTCATTTAGTGATGTACGCTCGGCGAATGTCAGCTCAGACAGAGATCCAGGAGCTACTGATTCACTTCTTTTAGGATAGTTTAACCGGGCCGCATTAAAATGGTACATGGGTTTAAACCGCGCCACGATCGGCACATTCAGAGATCTTGGCGCTGCCTTCGTTCAGCAATATAAATACAATTTGGACATGGCACCGGACAGAGGTCAACTCAGATCAATGTCACAAAAGGATAGGGAAACCTTTAAGGAGTACGCCCAGAGATGGCGTGAAATTGCCGCTCAGATTTGTCCACCTCTGGAAGAAAAGGAGATGACAAAGATTTTCTTAAAGACCTTGAGCTCATTTTACTACGACAGAATGGCTGCCAGTGTGCCCAGTGACTTCACCGAGATGGTGGGCATGGGAGTTCGTCTTGAGGAAGCTATCCAAGAAGGACGCCTAGTTAAAGACGCTGGATCATCAAGTAGTACAAAACGATACGGTAGTAATCTCCCTAAGAAAAAAGAGCAAGATATTGGGAATATCTCTCTCGGAAAGCAAAGACGACGATTTCAACCAGTAGCAGCTGTAACTCCTGCTATCAATCCTGCGCCTGTTCCTACGTATCAACCTCAGGTTGCGCATAGCCAACCTAATCAATAGCAATTTCAGCAAAGGACACAACAGTCTCTTCAGCAAACTCGTCCTCCGTACAACAACAACCATACAATGCGACCGCCAGGATTCGATCCTATACCCATGTTGTATGCAGAATTGTTTCCATTACTACTAGTCAAGGGGCATGTCCAGACTAAGTCTCCTCTTACGTTACCGGAAAATCCGCCTTTTTGGTTCAAAACGGATCAGACTTGTCTTACCATCAAGGAGGACCAGGGCATAACATAGAGAACTGTCTCAGTTTCAAGTCCGATGTGCAAAAGCTTGTTAGGAGCGGGGTCTTATCTTTCAAGGATACGAATCCTAATATTCTCACAAACCCACAGCCTCAACACGAAAAAGCTGCAGTCAACTTGATAGAGGGAGAGTCTAACAACATCTATCAAATTCATGATGTACTCTTGTTAAGGGCCAATTTGGTCAAGATGCATTATAGACAGAGTGGATATGGCCATGTGCCACCTCATAACTATCACTAGTGTGATATCTGCTCTAAGAACAATCAGGGATGTTCTGTGGTGCAATCAGCTCTACAGGAACAATTGGATCTCGGATGGATCCAGGAGCATCGAGTTCGTGGAGTCAACATGACCTATACGAATTCAAACATCATTCAGAGCCACGACATCCGTGCAATGAATGTCAACTTGGTGGTGATGCACACAAGGCAAAGCCAGTATCATAATCTGCCGTGGCACGATTATAATTCCTGTTTGACTTGCTCGGTAAACAAACAGGGATGCTCTTCCATACAGGAGGCCCTCCCGCGTCAGATGGATCTTGGATGGATCCAGGACTACCATGATAGGAATCCCTATCAGATCAACATGATTCAAATTTTTGATATTCGTCTGATGAATACCAGCTTGGTGGAGTTACACGCCAGGCAGGTCCAACTTGGTTGTCTCACTTCGCATGATTATCTGAACTGTAAAGTATGTTGTGAGAGTAACCAAGGATGCGCTCTCGTTCAAAGAACTTTGCAACACTTGTTACACCACTGGTGGCTTCCTATCTATATGGATGAAGACACGCAACAAATCAGCGTGGTTGATGGGAACCCTACTCGGCATCGAAGTCAGGATGTTCGATCTACGGAAACAGATCTAGTGAGGTTACACTGCATTCAAAGCAGGCGTGGCCAGGTGCCACCACACAACTATGAACGTTGTAGAGTCTATTCGGAAAATAATCAAGGATGTTACCTCGTGCGAGCAGCCCTTCAAGGTCAGTTGGATCGCAAGGAGATTCACCCATACCTAGCTTCGGGGTCCGTTGACTGGATGCCAGACTACTTCGCAGATCAAATCAGAGACGTGGTTGTAATCTCTGACCCTGAGAAGAACAAGGATGTTTGTGCCATCATCCCTTTACTGGAGGAATCAAAGGTTCTTAGCAAGGAACTGATTGAAGTTACTTACGATAGTCAGAAAAATCATAAGGCTCCTGTAGTTATCTATCTGCTGGGACCGTTACCGTATGAATCAGCTAAGGCGATCCCTTACAAATACGGTGCAACAATAATTGAGAATGGAAAGGAAATTCCATTACCCTCCGTCGTGAATATTGTAGACATCTTTCGAGTAACACGGAGCGGTCAAATCTTCAACCGAGGGGTTGAAGAACCTAACAGAGAAAAGGAACTTCAGACAGAAGCTCCCAATCCACCAGTCGGTCAATCCAGTAATCCCGACCTTTAGAAAAATAATGATGAGATGCTGAAGCTCATCCAAAGGAGTGAATACAACATTGTTGATCAGCTGTTACAAACTCCTTCAAAGATCTCAGTGCTATCTCATTTACTCAGTTCCGAAGCCCACAGAGAGGCTCTATAGAAAGTCTTAGAGCAGGCCTTTGTGGAACAGGATGTGTCAATACGACAGTTCGATAGCATCATCTCTAACATCACTTCCTGCAACAACTTAGGATTCAGTGATGAGGATTTGCTAGAGGGGGGCAAAAGTCACAACATGGCTCTCAATATCACAATTAACTGCCAGGACGATGCTTTAGCCAGCATACTGGTAGACACAGGATCGGCCATCAACGTTATGCCGAAGTCCACTTTAATGCGACTATCATTCAAAGGACCCCCGATGAGGGGCAGTGAGGTCATCGTCAAAGCGTTTGACGGGTCTCGGAAAGCAGTTATCGGCGAAGTCGACCTTCCCATAACTATCAGTCCTCACACTTTCCTAATCACTTTCCAGATCATGGACGTCCGGGCAGCGTAAAACTGTTTATTAGGAAGACCTTGGATACACCAGGCTGGGGCAGTCACTTCGACGCTGCACCAGAAACTGAAGTTCGTCAAGAACGATCAACTCGTCACGGTTTATTGAGAACAAGCCTTGCTCGTGAGCAACTTGTCATTATCAACTTGTGTAGAACCCGAGGAGGTTGTTTGAACTCAGTTCCAAGCACTGTCGGTAAGCAATGAGAATCAATCAGAAAAAGGAACCTCGATTTCCTCATACAGAGATGCTCTCGAAGTGATCAAAAATAACAGTGCAAAAGGATGGGGACAGCTTGTCATTCCTACTAATAATAAAACAAAGAAGGGTCTTGGTTTTTCTGCAACCTGCACCCAGACAGCTGCTAACGATGAAAGTCTTCATCCCATTCAGGACTTCTTCCACAGTGGAGGCTTCCTTCACCCAGTGCCTCAAACAGTCCATACTATAAACAAGGGAGATCCCTCTGATACAGATGAGGAATGGAAGTCCTATCTCAATGAGGACAATTATATGTCTCAGGAAGAGGTGCCTACGCCATTTTGCTATCCCGCACAGAGTCCGAGATTTATACCAAGGTCAGATGTCAAAATGATATACGCATATTGTGATCCGGAAGGATGCCGGGCTCCACCAAACTCATTAGAGGAGGACACTCTGATGAAGGATAACTTTGACCACGACTATTATGGCCCATTGGATGGTCTGCCTATCTGGAAACCGTACCCAGGAGACTTGGGACAAGAAAATCAGCCGAACAATGAAAATCAGCTGAGCATCATTAAAAAGAATACCTGCATCCCCACCATGTCATGGGATCAACACTCAGGTCATTCAGAAAATATCCAGAACGACGATGAATTTGCAAAGCTTGCAGGACTAGAGTTCATCAACTATGCTTTCCCCGAGGTCAACGTCGTCGAAAGGGATGACCCCTCCAGTTCCAAAGAAGTGTGGGACACCTTAGGACAACCAAGTGCAAAATTTGACTTCATGGTCAAGTACATCGCTCCCGAAAGCTCTCGTATCAGGTTCGAAGATATCCAGCCAACTGGATGGGGAGATATACCTGAGAGCACAAATACTATGCAAAATACAACAGAGGAATCCTCATACGGAAACTCTGCCTAGGAGACAGATTCCAATGATCCTGCTCTGCCAGAAATCAGCGTCATTTCTGAAGACAAATCAAGGAAGGTACCCGAATTTGTGATTCACCGAGGAGTTCGCCGCCAATGGGTTGCTGTCGATGTTCCGAAGAGTGTTCATAAGTCAAAGTAATTGTCGTCTTTAACCTTTCACCCTGCCCAGGTGAAACAGATGTTTTGATAGGGCTCGCTTTCTGTAAATTTCCCTCTTCGCTTCGCCCAAAGCGACAGAGTTTTGTTTTATAGGGCTGTAGTTTCAAGAATCGACTAGTTCATTAATAAAATAACGTCGTTCTATAATTTCCACATTAATTGCTGTTTTCTCTTTTCGCTTTTCTCAGAAAATGGTAATCCTAAAAAACAATTCAAAATAAACAAGCAGTTTTAAAAAAAAAAATACACTGCACACTCTTGCATTTTCTCTATCTCTTCTAAACACAAATCATACCGTCATGCAGATTGCTTGTTTTAAACCCCGTTGAAACATACGATCCGATGCCTTCTCCCAACTTTGAATTCTCGATATTTGAGGCTGAAGAAAAAGATGACGACGAAATTCCAGAAGGGATCTCCCGACTCCTCAGGAAAGAGGAAAGGTCCATTAAACCTCACAAAGAGCCGTTGGAAACGGTCAACTTGGGTTCAGAAGAAGAGAGAAAAGAAATCTGGATTGGGGCACTGCTCAGTCCAACTGCCAAAGAGAGTTTGACAAAGCTTCTCAAAGAATTTCCCGATGTGTTTGCTTGGTCCTATCAGGACATGCCAGGGTTGGATACCAGCATCATGGAACATCATTTACCATTTAAATCGGAATGTCCGCAGTAAAACAGAGGTTGAGACGGACTCACCCAGACATGGCCATCAAAATCAAAGAGGAGGTACAGAAACAGATTGACGCAGGTTTCCTCGCCACATCGGAATATCCTCAATGGTTAGCCAACATCGTACTCGTTCCAAAAAAGGATGGAAAAGTCAGAATGTGTGTCGATTATAGAGATCTAAACAAGGCTAGTCCAAAGGACGACTTTCCTTTACCACAAATTGACATGCTGGTTGACAGTACAGCAAAGTTCAAAGTCTTCTCCTTCATGGATGGATTCTCGGGCTATAATCAAATCAAAATGGCGCCGAAAGACATGGAGAAAACTTCCTTCATCACCCCATGGGGTACCTTTTGTTACAAGGTAATGCCGTTCGGTTTGAAGAACACCAGGGTAACCTATCAAAGGGCCATGACTACTCTGTTTCATGACATGATACACAAGGAAATTGAGGTATATGTCGATGATATGATTGCCAAATCTAAGACGGAAGAGGAGCATGTGACCCACCTGTCAAAACTATTCAAGCGATTGAGAAAGTACAAACTCCGCTTGAATCCCAACAAGTGCACATTCGGTGTCCGTTCAGGGAAACTGCTAGGTTTCATCGTCAGCCAGAAAGGAATTGAGGTTGATCCTGACAAGGTCAAGGCCATTCAAGAAATGCCTTCTCCAAAAACTAAAAAACAAGTCAGAGGATTCCAAGGACGTTTGAACTACATCTCCTGAATCATATTCCTCATGACTGCGACATGTGCGCCCATTTTCAGATTACTGAAAAAGAACCAGGACTGCGTTTGGACAGAAGACTGCCAAACCTCCTTCAACAGTATTAAGGAATACCTGTTGAACCCACCAATTCTATCACCTCCAGTGGAAGGAAGACCACTGATCATTTACCTCACAGTCCTAGAGGACTCAATGGGTTGTGTACTTGGACAACAAGACGAAACCAAAAGGAAAGAGTCTGCCATCTATTATTTGAGCAAGAAATTCACCGACTGCGAGACTCGGTACACTATGCTTGAGAAAACTTGCTGCGCGTTGGCTTGGGCAGCCAAACGTCTTCGCCAGTACATGATTCATCACACTACTTGGTTAATCTCAGAAATAGATCCAATCAAGTATGTCTTCGAAAAACCTGCTCTCACGGGAAGTATTGCCCGTTGGCAGATGTTGTTATCAGAATACGACATCGAATACCACACTCAAAAAGCTGTTAAGGGAAGTATTTTAGCTGATCATTTGGCTTATCAACCGATTGACGATCAGGAATAAGTCAGATTTGACTTCCCAGACGAAGATGTCATGTATTTGAAAATGAAAGATTGCGATGAACCGCTACCCAGTGAAGGGCCAGAACCAGGTTCCCAATGGGGACTAATCTTTGACAGAGCTGTCAATCATTACGGAAACGGAATTGGGGCAATCATCATAACACCTTAGGGTACCCACATTCCTTTCACTGCCAGACTTACATTCAAGTGCACAAACAACGAGGTCAAATACGAAGCTTGTATTATGGGTCTCGAAGAAGCGATGGACTTAAGGATCAAGAACTTGGATGTATATGGCAACTCAGCACTGGTTATCAATCAGATCAAAGGAGATTGGAGCACATATCAATCAGGATTGATTCCTTATAGGGATTACGCAAGAATGTTGCTACCTTTCTTCAACAGAATTGAGTTTCATCACATCCCTCGTGATGAGAATCACATGGTTGATGTATTAGCCACCTTCTCTTCCATGATTAGTGTAGGTCAATGGAACGACCTACCTAAGATCGACATAATGCGCCTTTAAAGGCCCACTTACATCTTCACGATTGAAGCAGTCATAGACGACAAACCTTGGTATCACGATATCAAATGATTCCTTCAGAAACAGGAATACCCACCTGGGGCACTAAGGAAGGACAGAAAAACCCTCAGAAGGCTGGCTGGCAGCTTCTTCCTGAGCGGCGATACACTCTATAAGAGAAACTTTGACATGGTCTTGCTCTGATGCATAGACAGACCAGAAGCAGACATGCTGATAAAAGAAATCCATGAAGGATCCTTTGGCACTCATGCCAACGGACATACAATGGCGAGAAAAATTTTGAGAGCAGGGTACTATTGGTTGACCATGGAATCCGACTGCTACAAGTACATGAGGAAGTGTCACAAGTGTCAGATATACACCGACAAAATCCATGTACCGCCAACGCATCTCAAAGTTCTCTCTTCCCCATGGCCTTTTTCCATATGGAGAATCGACATGATTGGCATGATTGAGCCCAAGGCTTCGAACGGACATCGGTTCATCCTGGTAGCCATTGACGACTTCACCAAGTGGGTCGAAGCAGCGTCATACGCTAATGTAACCTGACAAGTGGTGGTCCGATTTATCAAAAACAATATCATCTGTCGTTACGGTGTTCCTAGCCAGATCATTACTGATAATGGATCCAACTTGAATAACAAGATGATGAAGGAGTTGTGCACTGAGTTCAAGATCGAACACTATAACTCATCTCCCTACCGACCCAAGATGAACGGAGCGGTAGAAGCGGCTAACAAGAACATCAAGAAGATTGTTCAGAAGATGGTTGTAACCTACAAAGACTGGCAGGAAATGCTACCCTTTGCTCTTCACGGTTATCGCACATTTGTCCGCACTTCAACAGGGGCAACCCCTTTCTCTCTGGTTTATGGCATGGAAGCAGTGCTCCCCATCGAAGTATAGATCCCATCGATCCAGGTATTGATGGAAGCTAAGTTAACAGAGGCTGAATAGTGTCAAAGTAGACACGACGAACTAAACATGATCGAGGAGAAATGAATAACGACACTATGCCACGGTCAGTTGTATCAGCAAAGAATGAAGAAGGCGTTCGACAAAAAGGTCTGACCTCGTGTCTTCAGGAAAGGAGACCTTGTGCTAAAAAAGATACAATCATTTCTCACGGATTCGCGGGGCAAGTGGACTCCGAATTATAACGGCCCCTATATGGTCAAGAAAGCTTTCTCAGGCGGCGCCTTGAGACTTACAACTATGGACGGAGAGGAATTTGCCTACCCCACAAATGTTGATGTAGTCAAGAAATACTTCGCCTAAAAAAATTAAAAAAAAAACACATCTCGGTGGATTGAAAACCCGAAAGGGCAGTCCAGGCAAAAATTAGAGATAATCAAAAATCATCCCGATGGATTGGAAATCTCAAAGTACAATCCAAGCAAAAGTTAGGGATAATGGCAAGTAACTATGTCCAACAGGGCCAAATTCCCTAGTAGCAGTCCTGCCATCCATCAGAAAACACCAGTCAAGGTCATCTTCGACAGAAGCTCAGGATGTCCCGAATTCAAAGTTGGTAGAAGGATAGTGGTCGTTATGTTTCGATGTAGCCCTTTCCCCTTAAATTACCATTTTCAAACTTTGTAAATACTCTATGGAATCACGTGTTTGGCTGATTTCCATCCCATCAATACAATTTGAGCCCTTGTGCTTTTGTTTGCAATTCTTATTTGTTTTAGCTTTACAAAACGACATTTTAACATGATTAATGATTCTTGAAATAAAACAAAAATGAATTTACTGGTCAAACTTTTTCTACTTTTAAAATAAATATGGCAATTTCTTTTGACTGTTGAACATTGAAAGAACATCGATTGCATCTCCAAAGGTGTTTGAACTTCAAAATGCATAATCAAAGTACTCCTTCTAAACCAGTGCACCTGAGTGAAGGATCAACTGTGTCAGAGACCATGTCCCATCTGACATCTTCGGCAGAGTTCTTACCTCCTAAGCCCGACCAATGGTTGTTCCCCCACAGGGACTACTTCTCCTAAGTAAGGCAGAATTGCTATCTTGAACCAACGGTACTTCTTCGTCCCCGCAGTGGCCGAGTATCCAGTCATGTTCATTTATTAGTCTGTATGTCGCGTCAGTTTTGTCAGCATATACATACATGCATCATGCATTGTTGATTTACATTCATACTCATATTGCATCACTATCACTCTAGTCGGTCTTATCCTCTAGTGATAACAGTCCTCTCAATCAGGTTGTCAGTTCTTTCCTCGTCAGGAAATGTTGCGTCTGAACAATCTCTCTCCTCCAGTTTATTTCTGGATTAAAGTTAGCCCTTGACCACTTTGATAACTTGAACCTCTGAAAAGGCCAGAGAAACTTTCGACAAATGTCACTCTTCGCCATCGAAGATGATATCGTCATTTTCCCGGATTAAGGAAAATCCCTAGAGAAAGCCTCACAACTAAAGACTTTTAGTAACACATTGATTTTGCTCTCCGGAGAGTCGATGTTAATGAAGTCATCAGCACCTCACAATTGGATCACATCATATGGCATTTCTCTGAAAAGCTCTCTGAGAAAAGTATGATGCAATATCCCCAAGCGAAAATAGTCTCTCAAGAGACTCGTTGTCCCCCAGTAGAGTCAACGAATGGCATCTCCAATGGAGAAGTTTGTACACCTCTGCAGCTCAGACAGACGGGTTTCCCCAGCAAGTCTGACATCAAAACTTTTTCTATCAAATGGCATCTCTCCAGGAAAATTCAGCGAGAAGTTTGAGGAAAATCTCCACGAATAGCGTCCCTTGTCAAAAAAGTTTATTGACAAAAGAAACTGAGACCAGTTCCTTGGTAGGAAACCAGGATCGAGGGGAAGTTTATTTCTGAAACCTAGACCAGTTCCTTGGTAGGAAACCAGGATCGAGGGGAAGTTTATATCAGAAACTAAGACCAGTTCCTTGGTAGGAAACCAGGATCGAGGGGAAGTTTATTTCAGAAACTGAGACCAGTTCCTTGGTAGGAAACCAGGATCAAGGGGAAGTTTATTTCAGAAACCTAGACCAGTTCCTTGGTAGGAAACTAGGATCGAGGGGAAGTTTTACCTTTTCTAAGCATCTTCGCTTAGCAAAAGAAGTTGAATGTGTAAGCTACCATTCATAACCACCATCAAAATTTCGGGTATTCCGATATTTAATCCTCTTGCACCCCGAATGCCTGAATACCTTCGCCTTTCACACTTTCGGGTCCAAGAAGTTTAAATAGGGGCATCTGTCATACCCCAAATTTTGACCACTAATATTTCCCATCATTGTGCAAATCATCATCACAATATGGATGGACCATCATGCCTCATTAGTCTCCCCAAAGATGGGTGAGCATCCACTACAATCAAATTTAGGGTTTCAGGCCCTCTCAGAGTTCTTAGACAAAGGATCAATCAAGGAATGACATGATCTTCAACTTGTCTAACCTCTCAAACATCCACAATGGATCAAGAGGACTCCAACTTTAAGGATTAAGCACAAGACTGTAACCTTCTGAGTGGATTAAGCCTCGAGATCGCCAGTGTCACCAAATTAGGGTTTTGGTCGACCAAGGCCTCCAGATGGAAATTTTCCTCTGGGAATGAGCCAATGCTTCAAAGCATAACCTAATATACCCCATGGAACCTCATGGACCCAATCATCAAGTCAATTTAGCCTCAGGGGATGCATTCACCAAAAATCAGGAATTAGGGTTTCTTGACCTAATTCACCCCTAAGTTGACTTTTGGGACAAAACATGAGCCAAGGCCTCAAAGGAGGATTCGAGGGTCTCTAATAAACCACATTGATCCATTTGCAACAATGGATTGATCCAAGAAGCTTGAGCAACAAGTTTCAAGTTTATCAGAACCACAATTAGGGTTTCGCGAGAAAAGTCAACTGTATCTTTGACTTTTGACCAGGAAATGCTCCCAAACCCTAGGAAATGATTCAATACACCCTATAACACCTATGAAATCAATGCATCAAGTTTGATTTAGGTCAAGGACTTGATTTCATAGAGGATCGCACAGTTTGGAATTCATTTGACAAAAAGTCAACTGTGCACAAAAGTCAACTTTGACTTTTTGAGATTTTTCACAATTATGGTTTTTTAACCCTAAAATGATGTTAATGTGTGATTAGAATCTACATTAATCAAGAAAAATCAAGAAAAGTGGGATAACTTGTAAAAGAGGTAACCATAAAAACTTAGAAATTTTTCTAAGTTATGGAACAAAGTGGCTAGGGTACCAACTTTGGAGGATCATAACTCCTAAACCACAAGGCCATTTTCCCCCATTCAAAGCTGGATTTGTAGCTCTCATGGCACTCTACAAAAGCTTCAACTACACCTCATTCTAATTCATCATGGATTTTGAGTTGTGGAATGATCAAAATCACAAAAAGTGACAATGTCACTTTTTTCCAACACTTAGTGAAATTTTCACTAAGTCAGAATCTGCCTTACTTTTTTCCAAATGTAAGGGCATTTTTCACTTGGATCCAAAAAGTATCAAAACCAATTATGATCAAACAGTTGTTGTATCATATGAGTGCTTTCCAAAATGGCCAAGAACTCCATCAAAGTCCACTTGAGCCATGAGATATGACAATGCCAATATGCCTTGCTGCAAACTGTCATGGCAAGGCAGATTTTGGAGTTTTGCTCGATTTGCTCAAATTTTGCAAAGGGCAAGCAACTCTATCCATCTGAACACCTCAAGGGGGGACCAAGGAGGAACCAACTCTGATCCCAAGCCTCCCAAGTCTTTGGAACCAAAAGTAGCATGCCAAACCTAGAAATGACTAAAAGAGGGACAAGACTCCAATTTTTTTTTGGAGCATTCAATGGAAGCACCAAGGTGGCATGGACTGAGCCATTTCTAACTGAATTCAGTCAAGACTTATCCAAGAGCAAGGGAACCAGCAGCCTGTGCCCTAACCTCTAGTCAATGGCTAGAGGAGACTTGGATTCTCATTGATCAACATTGGCCAAACCTATGCAGCAGTTGCCATTCACTATTCCTTGCAAAACAAATTTGCTCTACTATAAATAGAGCTCATTTATGATCAGTTTGAGTACACCAAACCCATCTAACAGATGCTTTCCTCAAAATCTCTTCTTTCACTCCAAAATTGCCTTCCAAAGCAAGTCACTATCGGGTTTTGAGTTTGAGAGCAATTCCAACCAAACCAATCACACACACACACACCTCATAAACATCATATAGAAGTGATCCAAACACTCACATAACATCTGGAACACCAAAATCACAAAATCACCAGCCAACTGCTCAAGCCTTTGACAGATTTACAGTTGAGGTGCCAAATCAAGTTCCAGCTCAAATCAATCCACTCCAAGCACCCAGACACACTCCATAGCACCTAGGGAAGCTGTCCATAACCTTGGAACCAAGCTGTAACACCTCTAACACAAAACACGATCACCAGCTACAAGTGGTAAGCATGAGCTCTTCTAACTCTATCATCCATGCATTTTTTGCTGCACAAGAATTTGGCCATATGTTCATAATCATGCATGGAGTGTTTTCCCTCAACCAATTGCATTGTTTGAATCGTGTATGGAATTTTTGAACCTTCATGCAAATTTTAGAGTTCTTGAGGTTTCTCTTTGATTTCTTATTCCATGCTTAAAATAAATGAAATTAAAGACCATAGACATGACCTTGAGGTTGAAACGAGTAGATTGATATGTAGATTGCATGATATCATCAAGTATTCAATGAGATTGGATAGAAAACGCAAATCTGCAGAAATAGAGGGTGGCGCATGTTCTTGCCCTTGTTCTTGGGGCTCTTTTTTGAAAATTTGAATATTTGAATTTTGTGATTTTATTTAATTGATTCAAAAATTAATTTCTCTCTGAGTTTTAATGATTTTGAGTTAATTCTTTTTTTAATAATTCACAAAAATCTTAAAATATTTTATTTTCCAAAAACATTATTTATTTCATATACTTGATATTTTTGTAAAGAATTAATATTTTAATTGTTTTTGACATTTAAAATATTTTCTCTTTCTTGATTTTTCAAATTTTAGTGATTTCCAATCATTTTGTGGATCATAACCTGATTTTTGAAACATTAATCCAAGATCACAATTTGTTTTCCACATGTTTAACAATTTTGATCATTTTAATTGAATTTTTATTCAATTAAAATACATTTTGGAAACAAATTAGGGTTTTTGATTAATTTAACCCTCATCAAACTTTTTCAAACTCTTTGGGCCTCTAATAGAGTGTAAGACCCAATCCCCTTTTAACCAAAACAATTTTGGGCCTCAGATATTGTATAAGTCCCTCTGCGTTAAAAATCTCGGCGCGATCGCCAGTTCAAAAATCAAACCCTTTGGGCCTACCCTCGTGTTATAAGACCCATTCTTTAAAAATCATTGGGCCTCTATTAGAGTGTAAGACCCATCCCCATTGTAAATACAAAAATTTTGGGCCTCACTTATTGTATAAGTCCCTCTGTGTATTTTCAAAACAATGGCACGATTGACGCCTTTTCATAAAAATAATTTGGGTCTCTCCTTGAGCTGTAAGTCCCACCACTTGTACAAAAATAAACCTTTGGGCCTCTTGAGAGAGTGTAAGACCCACCCCCTTGTACAGAAAACTTTTTGGGCCTCAGTCACTTGTATAAGTCCCGGTACAATTTCAAAACAACAGTGCAATCACTGATAAAACTTTGGGCCTCTCCTTGACCTGTAAGCCCCAAAAATCTTTTCAAAGCACTTTCTCCTTTGATTTTGTATATAATATTGTTATCAAAGCTTTCTTTGTTGAACAAACTAACCAAACAGTATGGAAGCTCTACAACCGAGTAAGTGTTTACCCGCTTTCTTTATCCGCTTTCATATATATAATTGTATTATGGGGCTGCTCACTGTAAGTCTTCTTTCACAAACTTTTATATACTTGCTATATATCAACTGTGTAATATTAGTATAGTTATTTAGAGTTTTCCCGGGCATCTACGTCTAGCACTAGGTAAAGCCCTGTTGGTCACTCTTAAATACAAACAAAACTAGATCCCCATAGGATTACCAGACACAGTCTTCCCTCCTCTTGGGGTTAAACAATATGGAGACGTGAAAGGCAGCATTCTCGGTGAACCCTTTCTCAGACTGTCACCCTTAGAAATTATCAAAGAGACCCTACTCCCCAGAGATGATCTTTTCTCCGTGAATGGCATCTCTTGAGTTTCTTCCAAATTCTCGGACTTTCCTGGCTTGATCTATTCTCGATGAATGGCATGTCTTGAACTTCTCGGGGTTTGGGGACCCACAGGCTTCTTAAAAGCATCCCCGCCTCCTCTTGGGCGTTGTACAAGGACCCTTCGGCTTCTTAAAAGCTCACATGCCTTCTCTTGGGCTTAGTACAAGGACCTAGTGACCTCTACAGGTATAGGAACAGAACCTAGTCATCAATTTGCTAGAGCTGTCTTTCTGAGTCAAGTGTCAGACCAGTTAATGGGTTGACCTTCATCCCTTAACATACCAGCCTTCTCTTGGGCATTATACAAAGATCATTCACTACCTGAGAATCGATTTCTCAAAACACCCGTAGACTTAGACAGTCTTAATACCTTTTGGGATTTCCCATTTACTTAAAGAACAGGAAATAACCTTGATCCTCCGATAAATCCGTGAGCACAACATTACCCATATAAGAACTGATTTTCTCTTTATCCAATATACTGGACCTGTCACTAAACTGAACCAGCACAATAGCCTCCTCTTGGGCTTTGTACAATGATGCTCCCCAGTGGAGCTAACCTTTTCACACTCTCTTGTTGAGTATAAAAGACTTTCTTGTTGAGTCAATCACTTTCAGCCTCCATCTCGGGCTTCGTACGAGATATAAAAACACTCTCTTATTGAGTATAAAAGACTCTCTTGTTGAGTCAAACCTTTTTAGCCTCCATCTCGGGCTTCGTACGAGATACAAAAACACTCTCTTGTTGAGTATAAAAGACTCTCTTGTTGAGTCACTTCCCTTTCAGCCTCCATCTCGGGCTTCGTACGGGATACAAAATCTCTTGTTGAGTATAAAAAAGTCTCTTGTTGAGTCAAACATTTTCAGCCTCCATCTCGGGCTTTGTACGAGATACAAAAACACTCTCTTGTTGAGTCAACCCTTTTAGCCTCTCTCCCGGGCTTCGTACGAGACACATAAAAACACCCTCTTGTTGGGTCAATAGCATCCTCTCAGGCTTTGTATAAGGAAACCCCGATTGGGTCAATCAACCTCTTAGCATCAAAATCTGTGTCTTGCTCACAGTATACAAACATCAACAACTCCTTTTCCCCCATCTAATTTCTATAAGTGGCAAGCCTCTAGATTATTTACATCCACGCCACTGTCCCTCTTTTAGCATGAGAAACTCCTAAGGAAAGATGTCATTACTCTACACTGAGTTAAAGTCTTTTCCTTCAGGTTAAAAAATCCCTATAAAGGAAATTATGGCATTGCTGGATTCACATATCCCAGTTAAAGTAATCCTTCTTTATAATCAGACACCCAACAGTTGTGACAAATAGACCAAATATCCCTCTTTAGAGATGACAAATTCTCTCTAAAGTCAAAACCCTTTAGCTTCACATCTTGGGCTTCGAACAAGATACAAATAGACCCTTCAGCTTCACATCTTGGACTTTAAACAAGATACAAACCACCTTTAGCTTCACGTCTTGGGCTTTGAACAAGACACCAAAACAACCTTTTTCCTCCCATAGAATAGGAGGAACTACGATCGCTCTGATTTCCCTGTTTCATTAAATGGGAATACGTAGACATAAGATTGAAAAATCTTAGCGAGCATACTAATCAAAAAACCCAAAATCCCACACCCCCATATATCAATCCAAAAGCACCAAGTCCTAACATACTAACAAAAAACCTCACAAATAATCCATACATTTCACTCTTAGCAAAATAACCGAAGATTAGGCCCCACATCCACATAGCATTTGTAACCTAACAGACCGTTGTTCAAACTCAGTATGCAAGTAGGGTTAATTAGAGACATCTATTTCCCTTCCTTCATCAGCTTCAATAGGATAAAAATGAATTGACCTGTAGTACCCCAGAGCGATAGTGCTTAAGAACCACGTCCAAAATCGCTCGCTATAGTATGTTGATTATACTGATCTCAATAGGGCATGCCCTAAAGATTCTTACCCCCTCCCCAATATTGATAAACTTGTTGATAATTCTGTCGGTTTTAAACTGTTGTCATTCATGGATGCCTATTCGGGCTATAATCAAATACCAATGGCGAAAGGTGACAAAAAATACACGACCTTCATGACCGATTCGAGAAACTATTACTACAATGTAATGCCTTTCGGCTTGAAAAACGCTGGTGCGACCTATCAAAGGATGATGAACAAGGTCATCCGGGGAGAAATCGGCGACATGCTCGGAGTCTATATGGACGATATGATCATGAAATCCCACGAGGAAACCGATCACATGGCCCATTTAAGAAAGGTATTCGATCAAGCCATGAAATATCGGATGCGTTTTAACCTAGAGAAATGCACTTTTGGGGATGCGGGCGGGCAAGTTCCTCGGCTTCTACCTGACGGAACGAGGAATTGAAGCTAACCCCGACAAGTGCAGGGCATTTTCCGAATTTCCAACGCCCAGCTCAAAAAATTCCATCCAATCCCTCAACGGGATGCTCACTTCATTATCTCGTTTCGTGGCCAAGTTTGCCCAGCACGCTCTGCCCTTCTTCAAACTCCTCCGCAAGGAGACAGCGTTTGAATGGACGGAGGAATGCGACCAGGCTCTCCTCCATCTAAAACGAGCATTATCAGAACTGACAGTTCTCTCTCGACCAGATAACGGTGAAACTTTGTACTTTTACCTCGCCGTAGCAACCGAGGCCGTTAGCGCCGCCCTCATTCGCGAAACGCCCGACGGGCAAAAGCCTATATACTTCAAAAGTAAAGCATTCCATGGACCATAGCTGAGATACCAGCAAATAGAGAAGGTAGCTTTGGCCCTCATTAGTGTTGCACGAAGACTGAAGCACTACTTCCTGGCCCACACGATCATGGCCCGAACAGATCAACCCGTAAAGCAACTATTAAGACGACCAGATATGGCCGGCAGAATGCTTAAGTGGTCGCTGGAACTATCCGAGTTTGACATTTAATATGAGAGCAGAAAGGCCCTCAAGGCACATGCGCTAGCCGACTTCGTTGCCGAAGTGACGTTCACGAACTCCCCCACTTGTTGGGCGCGCAAATGGACTATCTTTGTCGACGGGGCATCCAACTCAGCAGGAAGTGGGGCAGTTATCATCTTGGAAAACAATGAGGGAATCATTGTCGAAGTCTCACTTACCTTATCTTTCCCTACTTCAAACAACCAAGCTGAGTATGAAGCCTTCCTCGCGGGTCTACGCCTAGCCGAGGACCTGGGGGCCGAAGAGGTCGTCATCTGCACCGATTCTCAACTCGTGGCCCTTCATGTTCGAGGAGAATATCAGGCCAAGAACGATAACTTGTCCGAATACTTGTCCATGGTCAGAGAAAAAATGACAAAGTTCGCTACAGTAGATGTAAAACATGTTCCCCGCGAACATAACGTCTGAGCAAACGTGTTGTCTAAACTGGCAAGCACGAAGAAAAAGGGCGGAAACAAATCTCTCATCCAGGAGGTGCTCCCTCGACCCAACACCGAGAAAACCTCCATGATCCTTGACGTGCAAGTCATAGGCGACAACAACTGCTGGATGACCCTCATTTATAATTACCTCGCTAAGGATGAACTCCCATCCGACCCCAAAGAGGCCAGCATAGTCAGGCGCAGAGCCTGCTCCTACGTCCTGGTCGAAAATAAGCTCTACAGGCGAGGATTCTCCATCCCTTTACTCAAGTGCGTCGAGGAAGAGATGGTCGCCCACGTCTTGCGTGAGATCCACCTAACAAGCTCAAAGTTATGTCCTTCCCGTGTCCCTTCGCATGGTGGGGCCTGGACATCCTAGGACCATTCGTCGTAGGGTCAAACTAGAACAAATACTTGATAGTAGGTGTTGACTACTTTACAAAGTGGATAAAAGCAGAGCCTCTGGCCAAAATAACGGCCCACTACATACTTTGCTTCTATAAGCAAAACATCATTTCCCGCTTCGGCATTCCACAAGCAATAGTCACCGACAACGAGACACAGTTCACAGATAGAAAATTTCAGGACTTCGTCGCCCAACTAGGCACGAAACAACATTTCGCGTCCGTCAAACATCCCCAAACCAACGGGCAGGCCGAAGCGGCAAACAGAGTAATCATGCGAGGCCTCACACGAAGGTTGGACAAAATAAAGAAAGCCTGGGTCGAGGAACTGCACAGCATACTCTGGGCCTACCACACTACGCCCCACTCTTCGACTGGGGAAACTCCTTTCCGCCTAGCTTATAAGACTGAGGCAGTGATCCGCATTGAGATACACGTGCCGTCCAGGCGGACTGAATCACCCCTAGACGAGGAGATAAACGACGAGGCACTAAGATAAGAACTTGACCTCGTCGAAGAGGTCCGATCAGGAGCAGCTCTCCGCGAAGCCTCATTGAAGCAGAAAATTGCAATCAGGCACAATGCCAAGGTTATACGGCAAAAATTCCAAGTGGGTAGCCTTGTCTTAAGAAGGAACCACAAGGATTCTCGAGAAGGCAAACTCGCCGCAAATTGGGAAGGACCCTATCGCGTACGGGCAAAGACGGAAAATAGGGCCTACTACGTAGAATCCCTCAACGGGGAAGAACTTTGTCGACCATGGAACGCCGAAAAGCTAAAACAATACTATAGCTAAGGCCCTGATCTTCGGTTTGCTTCGTCGGAGCGACGAACATAACATCCCGACTACGATGCACGCCCAGGTAAAAACATCGCGTACCAACTAAGACAGTATCCTGCTCAAGAGCGAGCAGGTCCCCTGTCCGATGGCAGTTCCTCAACCGAGCTCGCCGTCGTCAAAGTACTGTGATAGGAAGAACACCCAGCTCACGATGGGAGGTTCACGCCGCGAACTCAGGCCTCAAACGCGATCTAAGCTTCGCACTCATGCCCGGAAGCTACCCAGGTCGTTCGACCAGTCCCCCTCACTGCTGAACATAGATAAGTCGAGTAAACCCCGAAACAACAAAGCATTCGAAGTTACCCTTATTACGGGCACACACACGTATCGAGTGAAGTTACTACACTTAGCGAAAATAAAAAGCGAATAAAGCCATGCGCGAATATACAACATACAAAACCTACCAGGACGGCCGGACACATACATTTCAAAATAATTAAGTGGTCACGAGGACCACGACTATGCTTATTACATGATAAAGGGCCCACACCCGATACTAAATAATAAAATTACATAAAACATGACACGCAGGCCAGAGATATCACAACAACAAAAAGGATACATCATTCCTCCATCTGCTCGGCCTCCTCAGGGATAGGCTGCATCGGCTGAGACTCCTCGTCAAGGATACGGGCATGCTCATCACCAATCTGGAGAAAGTCAGGATTAACAATCTTGCCATCTTCAACATGACTCAGAAAGATGATCCCCTCCGTGGACAGCTGAACCCCTGGATTCATAAGTTTTAGCTGAGCCACATCATTGTTGAAGGACTCCTCCCCGATGGCGCAGACATCATCCTCCGCCCGCACAATGCGAGCAACCAGCTCAGCCCGGGTCTTTAGTGATGGCTCCAAGAGTTTGACTAAATTTTGGTAAAACATAATGTTGGGAAAGTTGTTCCAACATGAAGGATTCAGACACAGACTAAAGATGTTGAGTGAAATGTCACAACATAAAGTCTCGACATCATGACTATCATATCAGGTTTTGTTTAAATCTGTTCCATGATTCAAGGCATGACTAGCAATGGATCAAGGAAGAAAGATACAAAGCCCAACTCAGCAGAAGACTATAAAAGAAAACCAAGACCTAGACAGAAGTGAGAGACGACGGCATAGACTTAGGAATCATATTTTGTAAAGTAGGTTTTAGGTTTGAGAGTCGTAGGTTTCTCTTGTAAGTCACCCTTTGTATTAGTTGATACACTGTGGTAGACATAGGTGTCACACATATCCATAAGCCTTGAGGTATTGGATTGTGTATTGTTCTTGGATGAAGCTTTTAAGCAAATCCGAGTTAGCTTGTTTGTCAAGTATGTTTGAAAGATTTCTGTATTGATAGGGATGATGTAGAAATCACAGTTGGTGATTAAGGGAAATGAGTGGGGTATCTCGTATCAGGGTTCTAAACGTTTGAGTTTAACCTTGGTAAAGATGTTCATGGGGTAGATGTTAGGGATAAAGTTGTAAACATGGGAGTTTAACTTTGTAACAGTCTACACGATAGTGAAGTCTTCTTCCTGGATTAGTATCTCCTAGATGTACATGAGTTGCACCGAACTGGGTTAGCAATTACTGTGTTCTTTATCATTCTGCAGATTTACATTTTCTGTTAGGGTTCATGATAAACATATTGGATCAGATGTTGTGACATCTGTGATGGTGGAATTCTGATATTCAAGGTATCAATCTGCTGTTACGCCTCTAAGTTTAAATAATTATGTAGCACAATGTCTTGACATGTGTTAGGACATCTGTTGTCTGCATAGGCCAGAATTTCAATTGGTATCAGAGCTGGCATCCTGTCTGGTTCTGGATGAGATCTTTGGGAGATACTTTCTGGCGTTTAAACAAGGAGCAGTTTTGTAGATCAGATCAATCAACTCAAGCATACCCAAGGGTATTAATGGATGAGATGGATGTTCTGGATCGAAGGGAGCAACCTGGAGGTTGTTCATGTTGCTGAGGAGATTCTACAACATCCACAGGAGAAGTGGCTAGTTCTCTTATTGGTGTGTCTTATAAGATGTTGTGACATCTTATTAGGGCAAGCAGGATCTGTTCCTTGGTGGTTCCGCTGCATGTGTTTCTGATGGAAGAACTCTAGAAGTATGGGATTCTTGAGTTGTTACTGAAGACAGTTGGCGGAAGGTCTCAATCGTCGGCCTCTATATTTGAAGATATTTGTGTTCTTTTATTCCAGAGTCGGGATCGATGGAGTGAAAGGAGTTGTGGTTAGATATTTGGTATGGTGACTTGGTACTTGGAAGCTTGGTTTCTTAGTGCAGTTTGGAGTCAGTTGAAGAGCAGAGGAGTTGAGTTAAAGTTTATCAGGTTCTTGCTCTAGGAGTTTGATAAATGTTTGATCGGCTAGGTTGTCAAAGATACTTGAGAATTCTCTCAAGTCCACTCATAAAGGCATCTATGTCGTGTATATGGAGTCTTCTAGTTACTCTTCTGACTAGAAGGTGTTTCTTTGAAACACGATCTGAAGAAAGTGGAGGTGATTTATTTTCACCATCCAAAAACAGCAAGGAAGGATTCATCTCTCTTGACCCTAAGAGTGGATCCAATCTTATTGAAGAGTTGTTGAGGTAAATGAGACTTGTTCAGAGAAAGTCTTAGTTACTTGAGTCAAGGGTGGCAGCCTTGGTATCTCAACATTGTCATTGAAGAAGATACTTGCAAAAAGATTGAATACTATATAAGTGTTCATGACATGATCTGGTGGAGCTCAGCTACAGTTGTGAGGAAGGGTTATTATACAAGGATTTAAGATCAATTGCTACTTGTGGAATCCACATGTATTTAATTGATTATCCTTGAAAGTCAAGATTGAGGATGTTATGTCAGATGTTCTAACATCTTTTCATCAGAGGCTTGGAGAATCATGGGAGGGGTTCTGCATTCGCTCAAAAGTCTCCTAGGTGTTGACCTGGGATTATTGGCTTAGCATCTGTTCTTGGAAAGTATTGTGAATGACTTGTCCAGATGGTGATGTTGTTGAAGATGGAGATGGAAGACTATGAAGATATCATAATCTTGATGGTTACAGCTTGGGTCAATTTATTTCTGATCCAGGTGCTTTGGAGCATAGTGTGTGCTCTGGTTGTGAAGGTCGAGGATAAGTGGCAGTTATCTCTGGCTTTCTACTGACGGCTCTACTAAGGGAAGTGGCATTCTTTGGTATTGCTATGGGGTAGTCTTTGACTACTTATTTTCTAATGATTCAGATGTGGCAGGTTTGAAGTCTTTGGAGTTTCAAAGCAGAATGGAGGTTGTCTACTCAAAACTTGGTTGTTGAATCAAGTCTTTGAGAGCATGGAAATCTGTTTCTGCAAAGGGAGGAGGTTCTTCTAAGTGGCAGAAGGAAGAGCTGAATTCGAGAGCTGGATGTCATAATGTTTGGACATCTAACTTGACATCAGAAGTCTCAGCTGGTGATGTGGCACATCAGCTTAAGATAAGGTGATCTACAGGAGAATGAGAGTGATGGATTCTTCAAAAAGGTCTATCTCATGCAGTTTGTGGGAGCTGTGGATGAGAAGATGTTACATGACTAAGAGGCTTGGTGGATGCAAGATGTCTTGCTATAGGGCAAGTAGTTCACGTGACTTGAAGATCTGAATTCATTAGTAGATCAGGGTATCTTGTGGGAGTTCTGAAGATGAGTGAGGTCAATCAAAAGGTGGCATTTGATTGGTTTCACAATGTGCGTTCAAGCAGGATGCTTGAAACTGATTGCTCTTTTGTAGAAGAGTAGTTAGTTGAAATTGTAAGGAGGTTCTGGTTCTCTGGGAGCTTGTGGAAAAAGTTCTGGGTTGAGGATGGAAGCAGACCTTCTTGGTGGATGAGAGTTTATTTCTCTCTGGGTTTTTGAAGTCTTCTTTGTTCAAGCTGGGGGTGCAGTATTGTGTGAAGATCTTCAGTGTGGATTACTATGCTGATAGTAAGTCCAGTGGTGGAGCATATCATGAACCATGGTGTGTGGTGTCTGTGATGTGTGGAAGATGTCATAACTGATGTTAGAACATCTTTGGGTTTGTTATCCTTGGTGAAGGATTTCAGGTTCTGTGATGAACTGGTTACTTGCATCGTGTCCAAGAAGTATCTACATGAACATCCGGGAGAATGATGGAGTAGAAGGGTCCCTTGGAAGGAGGATGTAAGTGTTTGTGAAGACTGAAGTGGATCATGTGTTGATTGCCTGGAAGTCTGTTTCCTGAATGCGTTCAGAAGTGGAGATTCACCATAAATCAGAAGTATTCCAGGTTATCATACGGGAGAATGATAAGGAATGACTGTCTTGGATTACGGGGTGTTTATCTCTAATGCTGGCCTGGTGAGGTCAGTGGAAAATCTTGCATACGGCATTGGAGCCCTTGGAGCAAGTCATGCTAGTAGTGGATCAGTTTAGCAGCTGTGAAGTTCTAGAGCATGCATACGATAGCTGACATCGTTATAACAAACTAAGGGGCCCTGTGCGTCTCTTTAAGGAATGTGAAGCATTCTGATTCTATTGGTTTGTGCCTCAAGCAGCTGGAGGTCTATACATGAGAATTCAAGAGGAGTTCGTGTGGTGTGTAGATGGTTGCAGGATGAGGGGGATCAATGGGACTTTGATCTTAAGCCAAGAGTTTGTTATGGTTGGTATACATTTCCTCACGGGTAGCATGATGGTGATCATGTGTGAGTGATTATTGTTTCTTGTCAGAGGGAACAATAAGAAAGTTGATGATTGCGTTCAGCAGGTGTGCTGAACAGAGGGTGCACTCTTGAAGACATGAAGATGCGTCTTATGTTTTCCAGTCATTAGCTTGGGTGTTCTGTGAAGCAGCACCAGTTACCTTAGTCAGGGGGAGAGGCCTCTTGATCTAAGATGAAGTTCCAGTTTGCATTTGTGCGTCAAGAAAACTGAGATGTCAAGGAGGATGGCTTGACATTATTGTTGAAGATCCAGTTTGCATTTGTGCGTCAAGCAAGCTGAGATGTCAAGGAGGATGGCTTGACATTATTGTTGAATTTCCAGTTTGCATTTGTGCGTCAAGCAAACTGAGATGTCAAGGAGGATGTCTTGAAATTTTGTATTGTTGTAAGTTATGGGAAACTTGGCAGTGCATGCTGAATGGTTCTTATTAGATGCTTAAGAATCATTGATGAGTCTGGGAGAATTTATTTTTCTCTGCAGATTGTAGTCACAAAAACTGTGAAGAGTTTATTCAATACAGAAATCTATTGGTTGCTGACAGGAAGAAATTGGTTATGTGCTAATGAAAAAATTCTGATTATAATCGAGTCTGCTGAATCTGGATTAAGAAAGTCCTATCTATGGGGACCATAAGCCTGACAATATCAGGTTAGGTATCAGGACAAGGTTCAGAAGTAGTTTCGAGGACAAGTCAGAAACGATGGAATCTTTGACTAGTCTTTTGGCTCTATCTACAAAGCTTTCTTTTTAAGAAGAGGTGGAAACACTCATCTTAAGTTGAGGGAAAATGAGTTATGTTTGGATGTAGGTAAGCATCATTTTGGTTTGGGTATGCATGGGCCACTTTTGCCATCTTTTGGCTAAAAAGGGGGAGAATGGCTTATTGCTGAGAGGTGTATGGTTTGTGCTGCTGGTATATGCAAAATGTTCCAAAAGATGTTCCAACGTTTTTGGTTATAACATCTTGGGAAGTTGTGTTTTGTGACCATAGTTATAAAGCAAGTTATGTTTTGTGAGCTGAGTTACATTCACTATGTTCCAAGTATCACAAGGAAATGAAGAGGGTAACTCCAAATTATCTTCTCCCTTTTCCTCACCACTTGCTTCAAGTACTTTTCCAATGCATGCATCATCAGATTAAAGGATGTTTTAGCCCAAATTTGTCAAAAGCGGGAGATTGATGGCTCCAAGAGTTTGACTAAATTTTGGTAAAATATAATGTTGGGAAAGATGTTCCAACATGAAGGATTCAGACCCAGACTAAAGATGTCGAGTGAAATGTCACAGCATGAAGACTCGACATCATGACTGTCATATCAGGTTTTGTTTAAATCTGTTCCATGATTCAAGGCATGACTAGCAATGGATCAAGGAAGAAAGATACAAAGCCCAACTCAGCAGAAGACTATAAAAGAAGACCAAGACCTAGACAGGAGTGAGAGACAACGGCATAGACTTAGGAATCATATTTTGTAAAGTAGGTTTTAGGTTTGAGAGTCGTAGGTTTCTCTTGTAAGTCACCCTTTGTATCAGTTGATACACTGTGGTAGACATAGGTGTCACACATATCCATAAGCCTTGAGGTACTGGATTGTGTATTATTTTTGGATGAAGCTTTTAAGCAAATCCGAGTTAGCTTGTTTGTTAAGTATGCTTGACAGATTTCTGTATTGATAGGGATGATGTAGAAATCACAGTTGGTGATTAAGGGAAGTGAGTGGGGTATCTCGTATCAGGGTTTTAAACCTTTGAGTTTAACCTTGGTAAAGATGTTCATGGGGTAGATGTTAGGGATAAAGTTGTAAACGTGGGAGTTTAACTTTGTAACAATCTACACGATAGTGAAGTCTTCTTCCTGGATTAGTATCCCCCAGATGTAGGTGAGTTGCACCGAACTGGGTTAACAATTACTGTGTTCTTTATCATTCTGCATATTTATGTTTTCTGTTAGGGTTCATGATAAACATGTTGGATCAGATGTCGTGACATCTGTGATGGTGCAGTTCTGATATTCAAGGTATCAGTCTGCTGTTAAGCCTCCAAGTTTAAATGATTATGTAGCATAATGTCTTGACATGTGTTAGGACATCTGCTGTCTGCATAGGTCAGAATTTCATTTAGCGCCTTCACCTCGTCAGGCTCATCTTCAGTCGGAGCCGCCGCATACCTCATCTGCTCGACCAAGTCCTCAGCAGCTTTCTTCTCAGCGATCAAGGTGACATTCTCCCCTTTTAACTTAGCAGCCTCCTCCTAGGACTTCCTCCTCGCATCATCAGCAGCCTTGGCCTTCTTCACCTTTTCTTCCAGGGCTGATATCACTGCCTGGGCCTTCTTTAGCTCAGATTCGGAGGGGGAGTCTTCCTCGGCGTAGACCGCCGCCTTCTCCAGTACCCTGATCAGTGCGGAGGCATTCTGTACCAGCATTACCCTCTTGCTCGGGCGGTCCATATCCTCGAGCTTTAGGGACTCTGCTCGAGGAACCTTCAAGGATGAACCCTCGAATAACTTTCTGTCGTGAAGGTAGGGAGGAAGCTCAAATTTGCTATTCTCTCCTTCCCGGCTGAGATCCACCACCTCGTACTGACGGATACGCTTGAACCTTGTAGCCCCAGGCACTGGGGAACCCTGAGCAGATGAATGAATGGGTGAGGAGCTCCCTGAAGCCAGCTGAGGGGGGGCACCCACTGAGTGAGCCGTTTCTTTAGGTTTATCGCACCAGCCTTGCCCTTCGCCAGAGCATTCTTCACCATCCTTTCGTGTGCTGAAGGCATCTTACCTGCAAAAACATAACGGGCATGTTAGCAACCGAGGAAACTATAATCCGGACAAGCTAAAAAAATAAAGACTACCAAGAAACTTAAGGGTGTCAGCATGGGTCTTGCACTCAAGAAGCCCTTTCATGTTGATATAGCGGTGTTCCACTCTTTGCCCGCCATCTTCCTCGAAGATCAGGTCCCCTTTCTTGGTCCAGTACTCTGCAAGTTTAAAATTGTTAACTTAATTTGCCAGCGCTGCATAGTGTCGCTCCCGAAAGATTCGCATCCAACGGTACAAACGCGAGAGTGGCGCAGAAAACACAGAGTCGCCAGCAATGTGTATTTATCCCGAGAGAGGGAAAGGAAACACTACATAAACCTGAAGAGAAAGGGGGAAAGACATGGTCATCACAACCATAGTCCGGGTTCGGGAGTCGGTTATGCGAGGGGAAGGTGTTAGCACCCCACGCATCCATCGTACTCGATGGGATCCACGCTTGTTGTCTAACGGAGGGTGAGCTGTCCTACTATCTATGGTTGAACAAAAGAAAATGGGGATGGGGTTGACTAAGACGGACTCGGTAGGACATATTCGATGCCCTAGGCCTACGTACTCCCTCAGTGCAATGGGAAAGTCAGATTCAATGTAGTTTGGACGGGAACTGTGGGGGAAGGTTGCTCGCCAAGACAATCGCTGTCTTGTGCCTACATATCCTCAATCGGACAAGAGAGAGGAATCAGAGCTAATGTAGTTCGTGGGTACGACCACAAATGGGTAAGTGTTTTTTATGAGCAACGTTAGATTCGCGTCTGGCAGTTAAGGTCGATGCCTGTTTGCGACTTAGACGGAAGGTAACGTGCTCTTTTCTAAAAATGGTCTGGAACCAAACGATCCCGAAGGATAAAAAGATTTAAATTTATTTTTGTGTTTTTTAGACAGAAGTGTTTTTTAAGTTAGTTCATAACTTGCATTGCACCAAAGTCTAGGGCGCAGGGACGAATACTTAACGAATTGTCCCAAGACAGGACGCCCGCTAAGCACTCTAGAAAAATGAGAGGAAGCCCCTCATTTCTCATTCCCCACGCTTAAGGCTCGTGCGCAATACACTTTATCTTTATTAAGTGTTTTCAAGAAGTTTTGAGATGAGAAGAGAGAAGACACAAAGGAAACTCTAAAGGGAAACTAAGAGTCCTAATGTTATCATGCATGGATGACCTATGGTTAGTGAGGCTTAGGAGGGACGACTACCTAATGTTATCATGCTTGGATTGAGAGCCTAATGTCTATCCTACTCCAAGCTTAATCAGAAATTAAGTCGGACTAGGAGCCTTAAGGGAGCATGCGAATACAGAGTAATCAGCAAGTAAACACAAAGCATCGCAATCACAAAAAAAAAGTTAAGCAAGAGGAAAGTGAAGTATTTAATCAGAAATTAGTCTAAGTCAAAATTAGAATTAAAATGCTAATTAAAAGAAGATTAAATTCTAAGTAAAAAAAAGGTTAATCTAAAATTAAAACTAATTCTAAAATTAATCCTAAAATAAAAAGGCTAATTAATTCAAATTAATTTCAAAACTCAAATAAAAGAATCTAATTAAAGGGAAATAATCAAAACCAAATTAAGAGTTAATTTACAATTAAAAATCTAACTCTAAAATCTAAACCCAATTAAAATTCTAAATTAAAATCTAAATTCTAAAATATTATCCTCTAATTAAAACCTAATTTCAAAAATATTAACCAATCTAATTAACCTAAATCAATTAATTAAAAAAAATTAATAAAACAAAATTCTAAACTAAACAATTAAAAAAAAGGGTGCAGTCAGCAGAATTGGGAGGTGCAAAAATCAGATTCAGGCGCTGGGCTCAAGGTTTCAGGCCCAATGGCTATATTGTGAATCCAGGGGGGCGTTTGGACTAGGGTGGTGTAAAAAGAAATAGAAATTGGGCTGACAAAGCCCGGTCCAACTTATGCTATGGTCACAAACAAAAAGGGGGTTTAGAGAGAAAAAATAAACGGGTGTGGTGGTCAGCAGGCGAGTGGGCTTAGCAGTATCAGGCCCAAAGTCCTTCATTAGGAGGCCAATGGGGGTGTGATGAGTAGTCTGGGTGTGTGGAAAGAATAAAAAACAGGTGGGCCCAAAGGCCCGGTCCAGATAGTACAAATAATCCTAAATCAAACTCAGGTTGAATACGCCGACGACCACTTCCTCAAATCACCGTTGTTAATCTCTCCGTCTCGCTTCAAACTCACCACCACTTCAACATCGCCCTCTTTCCTTCTACCAAGTTTCACCGCTATCTCCTCTCCGTATTTGCACCGCCGGCCCTCTCCTTCTCCGGAAACAAAACCACCGTTACAACACGCCATTACAGAACACACTCAGCCTCACCGGTGATGATCTTCACCACCATACGATGTAGCCACCAAACACGCCGCGACGAACCCTCTAACGTCAACCTCCTCTGCGCGATTCTAACACAAATCGCCATGGAAACTCTTCAAGCCAAGGGCACAAAACGAAAACTAAGGTAGCACAAATGAAAAAGAAGATTGCAAACACACGAATTCAACATTTCTAGTACGAAAGCAAATCAATCATTGCACATACAGGGCGAGATCAAGCGAAGTCTGAGAACGAGATTAACATACCTATCGGAGTCGCTCCAATGGCGCTTCAATTCAGGTATGCGAACTTCACTTTCTTACTTTCAAGTTTACTCCATTTTCCTCTTCTTCTACTTCAATTTCCTTTGATCTGCCGTGTCGTGATGTCGCTGTTACAAGTTGTGAAATTGCTTGAATTATTGGTGCAAAATCTTGCGTGTGCTGAATCTTTGTTGTTGCTTGTTCAGAATTGCAGGTGATGATGGAAGTGATTCGAAGTTGAAATGTGGTTTGTGACTATGAAATGAGGGAGGAATTGATGAAAGTCGAGGAGATTGAAGGTTGATGCGATTTGCAGAAAAGTTTGTTGAAGGTAGAAGGATCCAAGGCCGTGAGGTTGGATTCGAAAGTTGAGGATGAAGTTGAGAAGATTGCAGAGTTGTTGATGATTTTGATTCTGCAGGTCTTGGATTTTTTGAAAGCCACAGAATTGGAGATTTGAAATGGTGATAAAGACTGTACTGAAGACGATGTGGAAGAAAGTGTGTCCTCCATAATGAAGATTTGCACTCTTTTTATAACAGAATTAGGAGGGGTAGTTCAGGTATTTGAATGGGAATTCTGTTATACAAATTTGTGTGATTCTGTTGTGAAATTGTAGTGGGATTTGTCATGCGTTTTGCACTGCTTTTGTAATTTTGAAACTTTGTTTTGACAAGTTTGTGTACGTGCATTTGGTTTGGCACATGTAATCCTGCTACGCTTCTTTTTCCTTATTTTCTTTTATGAAATTTTGCTTTTCCTGTGTACTGCTACAAATATTCTGCACCTTGGTTTAAGAATCTCAGAAAATCCAAACCCTTTGTTTTTCTTCTTTGTACTGGATTAGCAAAAGCAAAAATTTTCTCAAATCCCATTAGAGTTTTAACCCAACAAAGATTCAACGCTTTATTTATGTGACTTATCTCCTACCATAAAATATGTACTTCTTTGGAGAGATGGTTAAAAGCAATGGTTAATTGAATTGAAAAAAATGATTTTTTGGTTAAAGACTTTGAGTTTTAAATGTGAATTTTGGGTTACACAAACATGGATATGGATGGATTTGGGTAATGGATTGGTTTTTGGAAATGGATATATATATAAAAATGGATATGGGTTAAAGAAAAATGAATTTGAATAAAAATGGATATGGATATTTATAATGGGAAGTTGGTTAATGAATGGATATTAGCTTTAAAAATGGATAATGAAATAGATTAAAATAAATGGAAGTGGATATTGGAAATGCTGATATTTGTGAATGGTTTAGAAAATAGTTGTGGAAAATGGTTAATAAAATGAAAATGGATAATGGATTTTAGGAATGGGAAATGATTTTTTTGGAAGTGATCAAAAGTGGATAGAAAAACGGTTTAGCAAATGGGTATGCACCTCCACCAATACACGCACGACCATGAACTCTCGATCCTAATTCAACTAGCTTGTACTATTTTCCACACGCCTCTGACAAAATGAGCACAATTGCCACTGAACAAATTGCAACTAAAATAACAACCCCCTGAATTAATCATCCTCTGAATCTTTGATTAAGTAAATCCTCACATTAACCCTTGCTTGACAACCTGATGAAGTCTACAACTCAACCTTGAAAACAAACCCTAATTCACCTTGATGTACACTGATAAATCTTGAAGAAGATGATTTGAACTGAGAAGAAATTAAACCCTGATTCACACCAATGAACCCCTGACCCAAAGCCTTGGATGAATCCTCTGAACAAGAAAACCTCGAAACTTGACACACCTCTGAATAGGAAAATACTGATAATAAGAAAACCCTTTGATCCCATGTTTTAGAAGACCAATGCAATGATATGATTATGAGTTATGACCTAAAGATGCAAAATGAGAAATAAACATAATCCAGAAAAATGTAGGGCAAATTTTGGGGTGCTACAGCTGCCCCTATTCAATCGACTTGAACCTGAAGGGATGATAGCAACGGCTTTTAGACATTCAAGGTAAAAGGTGATTGAATACAAAAAGAACCTGGAAATTTGCAAACTGGTGGTAATGAAAATGAAAACGAGCACGACCGAAAGCGGACTCGAAAAGGATAGACGAGTACGACCGAAAGCGGACTTGACAAGGATAAACGAGTACGACCAAAAGCAGACTCGAAAAGGATAGATGAGTACAACCGAAAGTGGATTCGAAAAGAAAGACCGGCCAAAAACGCTCTTTCGACAACAAACGAGTACGACCGAAAGCGGACTCGAAAAGGATAAACGAGCACGACCGAAAGCGGACTCGAAAAGGAAAACGAGTGCGACCGAAAGCGGACTCGAAAAGGATAAACGAGCACGGCCGAAAGCGGACTCGAAAAGGATAAACGAGCACGACCAAAAGCGGACTCGAAAAGGATAAACGAGCACGACCGAAAGCGGACTCAAAGAAGAAAGAACGAGTACGACCGAAAGCGAACTCGAAAGGAAAGACCGACCGAAACCGCTCTTTCAAAGATTAGTAGAATCAACAGATCTACAAAGATGACTCCGCTGGGGAATAGAGAAATCCAAACAGACAACCCTGTAGGGGAGACAGCCAAACATCGCCAAGGAATTGATGAAGATAACACATTCTCATAGGGATGACAGAAAGAAAATTCCACCGTAGGAATACATCGTCATGGGGATGGCGGAAAGAAAAACTGAAAAGATAACACATTGTCATAGGGATGACAGAAAGAAAATTCCACCGTAGGAATACATCGTCATGGGGATGACGGAAAGAAAACTGAACATATCCGAAGGTACGAAACCTGAGCTCGGAACACATCGTCAAAGGGTTGACGGAAAGGAACTGAAAACATCCGAAGGTACGAAACCTGAGCTCAGAACACATCGTCAAAAGGTTGACGGGAAGAAACTGAAAACATCTGAAGGTACGAAACCTGAGCTCGGAACACATCGTCAAAGGGTTGATGGGAAGAAACTAAAAACATCCGAAGGTACGAAACCTGAGCTCGGAACACATCGTCAAAGGGTTGATGGAAAGAAACTGAAGACATCCGAAGGTACGAAACCTGAGCTCGGAACACATCGTCAAAGGGTTGACGGAAAGAAATTGAAGACATCCGAAGGTACGAAACCTGAGCTCGGAACACATCGTCAAAGGGTTGATGGAAAGAAACTGAAAACATCCGAAGGTACGAAACCTGAGCTCGGAACACATCGTCAAAGGGTTGACGGAAAGAAATTGAAAACATCCGAAGGTACGAAACCTGAGCTCGGAACACATCGTCAAAGGGTTGACAGAAAGAAACTAAAAGCATCCGAAGGTACGAAACCTGAGCTCAGAACACATCGTCAAAGGGTTGGCGGAAAGGAAATCTGCTGAGGAATGGCTTGGCATTCTCTTTTGGGATATGTCACTGTTCTGACTGAAAATGAGTCGGGCTTCTGTACAAGGTACCAAATCCGGCTTATGCTTCGCATGCATATGCTTGAATGTTTTTTCTATGGCGTAATGCTCCATACGAAATGGAAATGCTACACGTTTGAGGATGTAATGCAAAATGCTTATGATATGAAAAAGAGACCCCTCCAGCAAAATAAATGTTGAAGAGAAGAGGCCAAATCCGCTGGGGATGGTGAACTGAACTGTCTCCGAGGTTACGAACCCTGCCGAGGAAGTCACACTGACCGGCCTTCCTGATATAACCACTGCTGAAGATGAAACTCGAAGAGAACTCCCACTCCATTGGGGATTATGAATAAACCTTGAAGATGGACCCCAAAGATCTGTTACGGAAGAGGTGTCAATAACCATTGGACTTTGAATCTGATGGGGATGTCAACCACTGTTGACCAAGCCATTGAGATGACTATCACCTGCTTGGGGAATGAAGTCAATAACAACGAACCTGCTGGAGAATATCATTGAACTTAGCTTGTAGTCGGGGAAACACCCTTAACCTGCTGGGGAATACCAGCCATCACCAACAACTCTGCTCGGGGAACGACGGTTGATGATATCCACTCTGCTAGGGGACAACATTGAGCTTACTCCTCTGCTGGAGACTTACTTTCTACCCTTACTCTGTTGGGGAGAGAAAATCTACTGGGGACGTCACGTTTCGACCATCAACATGAACCCTGCAGATGTGATATGACCAAAAGATGCCCTGATGCAGCATAGCCAATAAAGGAACCTGTCTTCGAGAGGTCTCATGAAGATCTTATATATCTTGTCCCATGATCCTGATTAACAGTTCTCCTGAGAAAAACCCTTTTGCTTTTGGGGTGACCTGCCCCAGCCTTGAAGTGATTTTGCCCTTGACTGGCTGATCTGTGAAGGAGTACCTCTGACTGACTGATCTTCGAGAGATTTGTCGAATCTCGACCTGATTGCCCCAGATTGGCTGAATCTTGGAATGAATTGCCCATTTGATATGACTATTTGATGGATTGCCCCTGCTCAACGGAGTACTCGGGTACTTTGCACCTTATCTTGATCAATCTTTTCATTGCAGAAACTTCCCTGATCAAGCACTTACTCGCAAGTAAAATAATTCGTTTTGAAAATGACAATTTTAATGCAATGCATATGACAGTTTTGAAATCCGAGTCTATTCACTGGAAAAAAAGTTGTGACATATAGTGAATGAATCACTAATCAAAGTGTCGCTGATACCAACATGAATGGTAAGAAGATCCTTTTAGGAGTCAGGTTCGACGCGATCTTTACCGAAGTATGCTTTCGAAACAACCTTGCTTCAATTAGGTCTTTTAAAGGTTGTAACGTGGCTTGGTTCACGGTTTGAGAAAGAAAGGATATAAGGCTCAAAGTTTTGTTTTAACCCACCCATTCTCCTTGATGTTCTCCAGTCCTACGTTCAGCTAACTCGACATAAGCGCTCACCTTTCAACAAGGTTAATGAATAGTATGAGGATATAAAGAACCCACACGGTTTTCGGAGTGACAGCCACCCCTTTTGCCTTTGGTGTCTGTAAACACACAACTTGTTCTTTGCTTGAGGATTTTTCTTTTTGTTCCTCTTATTTTCGCTTTTCATTCTTTTGCTTTTCCCTGATTTTACCTGGACTAACTCTTTTGAATTTTTCTATTTTGAAGTCCAACGGGATGCCCTAACTTTTACCTAAGCCATTTGTTTTCAAGTTTCGACTTAGCGGACTTTCTTTTTCTTTTGATTCTTTTTTCCTTTTTTTTTGAACAAATCGTGTGACACTGGCTTGTCTGACTTGTTTGAAAGGGATGTGACTGCCTCACTCTTTAGTTGGTGAGGGATAACCATAGATTTGATCCTCGAATTGAACGCTCGGTCAAATTAATTAACACCTACCCTGCCCCAGGTTAAGATTGAGGGTTTTTTCGTTTTCAGAAAGAAACTCCTACTTCTAGGCTCAAAGGGGTTGACAAGGGATTATCTTCCTTATATCTCCGGTGTTTAGGGATTTGAAACAATGCCTGTACATCATCAGCAAGGTTTTGTCCCAAAAGCATACCATCAGAAGTTCTGCGTCTTTGAATTTCATCATCCTCCCTCAGATCCTGCTTAAACAAGGGTTAGATATCAATAAAGAAAATATGAGTGAACACAGATGGATTTAATCAAAACATGCATATTCATTTCATTATCATTATCAACTGAAAACAGACGAGTTTTACAAATGAGTTTGCACTTTAACAAAAAAGAAACTACAAATGCAAAGAAATGACATGATCTAAAAGATTGCCAGCTTCGGGGAACTGGGCTTTCCAAGCTTGACTTGCTGCTGAACTAGCCATCTTCAGAATTGCTCATCGAAGTCAGTCTGATAAAAACTTGCACCACTGCTCTCGGTGTCTTCTTGCATAACCTGAACTGATGAACCCACATGACTGGATGAAGGAGAGTCGCGAATCTGAATACCCTGAGGCATGAATGAGAACATGTTGGAGTCAAGCAGTGTCTGAATCTTACTCTTGAGCACCTTACAGTCTTCAGTTGAATGCCCCTGTGCCCCAGCATGGTAGTCACAACGGGCGTTGACATCAAAACCTGGTGGATAAGGAAAAGGTACCGGCTTTACCCCCTTTGGCACTATAAGTCCACCTCTGATTAAATCTGGCAACATCTGACTGAACGACATTGGCAACTGAGTGAAGTGCCTCTCTAGCTTCCTGGGTCTTTGTCGGGCGTGCTGACGCGGCTGACGGCGGTACGACCGTTGATTCTGAGATCCAGAAGATTGTTGACTCTGAACAATCGATGCATCTGAATATTGAGGATGAGATGGTGGATGTTCCCAGATGGAATTACTTTCTTCCTCCCATTATTCTTGAGCATTGACGACTGATCCACTTTCATTAGCTGGGAACTTCGAGGCGCTTTAGATTTTTCCACACTTGATACCGAACTCAACGTATTCTCCAAGTATTACCAAGTCATAGAATTCTAATACAGTAATCAACTTATCGAAGTATGGTCCTTGCAAAGTATCCTTGAACATATTAACCAATTCTCTTTCCAAAAGTGGTGGTTGAAACCGAGCAGCTAACTCTCTCCATCTCTGAGCATACTCTTTGAATGATTCGTTATCCGCTTTAGATAAACCTTGCAACTGCAGGCGGCTAGGAGCCATGTCAAGATTATAACTGTACTGCTTTACAAAGGCATTGGCTAGATCTGACCATGATCGGATGCTACCACTTTCCAACTGCATATACCAACTCAATGATGCCCCACTCAGACTGTCCTGGAAACAGTGAATCATAAGCTTGTCATTATAAATATGCGAGGTCATTCTTCGGCTAAACATCACCAAATGTAGCTTCGGACAGCTATCCCCTTTGTATTTCTCAAAATTCGGCATCTGAAACTTTGGAGGTAACACAAGGCCGGGCACCAAACACATGCTCGCAGCATTCAGATCAAGAGTATCACGCTTCATTAGGGCATCAAGCTTCTCTTCCAACACATGACATCTTTCATCAAACTGAACGGCTCGTGGGTCCTTAGGCTTCATCTTTGGAGATACCCCTTGGAAATCTGGCACAGAGAAGGTAAAGCTTTGATAGTCTGTGGCATCAAGACAAGAAGAATGCCCATCTCGGACGATGGAACGCTCGTGTATAGCTTGATTCTCAACAGGGATTTGCACAGGCTGAGCTTGAGTAACATTGTTCACTGGAGGTGGAATGACATTCCCAATCACAGAAGTTCTCTGAACATTGGCCTCTCCCCTATTCATGGCTGCCATAGCTTCCACAAGTTGGTCCAACTGACTCTTCATCAATTCAATGTCTGCCCGAGTCACAAACTGATTCTGTTCCCCTGAATTCATGATGATCTCCCCAAAAGCTGATTCAAGTCCGATGAGAAAGTCTAGAAATCAACTGCGGTTCAGACAAAGGATGGATGAGCTCTCTGATCAGGCCGGAGACAGATATGCAAAAATGATGCAAGATGCAAATGCAATATGAATGCAGCAGACATGGGATCAAAGCTTCCACATATTCTGAATAACTGTTATGCTGATGACTGAATAAGTTCAAAGGTCTGCTCTGAAGAGAATACCAGAATACCAGAATACCGGATGATCAGAATACTAGAATGCCAGGGTGCCGGGATAATCAGAATACCAGAATACCAGCATATCGGCATAATCAGAATACCAGGCTGATAAGTTTGCACTGATAAGAGAACCAGAATACCAGGTAGGATGAAAGTCAAGGTTACCTACAAACCTGCAAACACCCGCCCCTCTCACATGTGGGTTCTAGAATGCCGAGGATCCTCAGTATCCCGGGCTCTCAGGTCGAGAAATGATGATACGATCACCATTTCTGGTTTGGCATCATCATCAATCGAGGAGGCCTCAACTGATTCCCCTCAAAAATAAGGTCATCCTATGCGAGTCCCTCAGCATTGGGTCCTCGGATCGAGAATGTGCAAGGGGTTTACCATGGAATGTGGTCTGCCACTGTCACATCTCGGGAGGAGAGGTGCAACTGAGGTATCGGAGAAACGGTCACTAGAGTCGACAACTCTCTAGATCAACACCCTAACATGTGCAAGACACACACGTCAGAATGCGTCCCAAGATAGCCTCGTCTGGTTATGAATTTTGTGAACACACAAACATACCAAACGGGCACGTAGGTCCCACTACTCTCCACTCTAGTCCTAGGGTGTACTCAAGCCTGGGTATTGGGCTTATCTCTCAGAACAACCCAACCTGCCAAACAGAAACCAGCCAGCACAACACAGCAATATCCAGTATGACAGTAATAAAATGAAATGCAATGCAATAAAAGCTGTAAAACAGTAATATACAACATAATAAAGCACAACAAATAAACACCCAACGAAAAAACAAACAAGCGCTAGGATCGACTCGCTAAAGGGGATGGACCAGCAAGAGGTCAACCAGAGTCCCCAGAAGAGTCGCCAGTTGTCGCTCCCGAAAGATTCGCATCCAACGGTACAAACGCGAGAGTGGCGTAGAAAACACAGAGTCGCCAGCAATGTGTATTTATCCCGAGAGAGGAAAGGAAACACTGCATAAACCTGAAGAGAAAGGGGGAAAGACATGGTCATCGCAACCATAGTCTGGGTTCGGGAGTCGGTTATGCGAGGGGAAGATGTAAGCACCCCACGCATCCATCGTACTCGATGGGATCCATGCTTGTTGTCTAACGGAGGGTGAGTTGTCCTACTATCTATGGCTGAACAAAAGAAAACGGGGATGGGGATGACTAAGACGGACTCGGTAGGACATATTCGATGCCCAGGCCTACGTACTCCCTCAGTGCAATGGGAAAGTCAGAGTCAACGTAGTTCAGACGGGAACTGTGGGGGAAGGTTGCTCGCCAAGACAATCGTTGTCTTGTGCCTACATATCCTCAATCGGACGAGAGAGAGGAATCAGAGCTAATGTAGTTCGTGGGTACGACCACGAATGGGTAAGTGTTTTTTATGAGCGACGTTAGATTCGCGTCCAGCAGTTAGGGTCGATGCCTGTTTGCGACTTAGACGGAAGGTAACGTGCTCTTTTCTGAAAATGGTCTGGAACCAAACGATCCCGAAGGATAAAAAGATTTGAATTTGTTTTTGTGTTTTTTAGACATAAGTGTTTTTTAAGTTAGTTCATAACTTGCATTGCACCAAAGTCTAGGGCGCAGGGACGAATACTTAACGAATCTTCCCAAGACAGGACGCCTGCTAAGCACTCTAGAAAGATGAGAGGAAGCCCCTCATTTCTCATTCCCCACGCTTAAGGCTCGTGCGCAATACACTTTATCTTTATTAAGTGTTTTCAAGAAGTTTTGAGATGAGAAGAGAGAAGACACAAAGGAAACTCTAAAGGGAAACTAAGAGTCCTAATGTTATCATGCATGGATGACCTATGGTTAGTGAGGCTTAGGAGGGACGACTACCTAATGTTATCATGCTTGGATTGAGAGCCTAATGTCTATCCTACTCCGAGCTTAATCAGAAATTAAGTCGGACTAGGAGCCTTAAGGGAGCATGCAAATACAGAGTAATCAGCAAGTAAACACAAAGCATCGCAATCACAAAAGAAAGTTAAGCAAGAGGAAAGTCAAGTATTTAATCAGAAATTAGTCTAAGTCAAAATTAGAATTAAAATGCTAATTAAAAGAAGATTAAATTCTAAGTAAAAAAAAGGTTAATCTAAAACTAAAACTAATTCTAAAATTAATCCTAAAATAAAAAGGCTAATTAATTCAAATTAATTTCAAAACTCAAATAAAAGAATCTAATTAAAAGGAAATAATCAAAACCAAATTAAGAGATAATTTACAATTAAAAATCTAACTCTAAAATCTAAACCCAATTAAAATTCTAAATTAAAATCTAAATTCTAAAATATTATCCTCTAATTAAAACCTAATTTCAAAAAATTAACCAATCTAATTAACCTAAATCAATTAATTAAAACAAATTAATAAAACAAAATTCTAAACTAAACAATTAAAAAAAGGGTGCATTCAGCAAAATTGGGAGGTGCAAAAATCAGATTCAGGCGCTGGGCTCAAGGTTTCAGGCCCAATGGCTATATTGTGAATCCAGGGGGTGTTTGGACTAGGGTGGTGTAAAAAGAAATAGCAATTGGGCTGACAAAGCCCGGTCCAACTTATGCTATGGTCACAAACAAAAAGGGGGTTCAGAGAGAAAAAATAAACGGGTGTGGTGGTCAGCAGGCGAGTGGGCTTAGCAGTATCAGGCTCAAAGTCCTTCATTAGGAGGCCAATGGGGGTGTGATGAGTAGTCTGGGTGTGTGGAAAGAATAAAAAATAGATGGTCCCAAAGGCCCGGTCCAGATAGCACAAATAAACCTAAATCAAACTCAGGTTGAAGTCTTCTTCTCCCTCTCCATGCGCCGTTACTCTCAACTTTCACTCATCCTCTCTTCTTCGAATACGCCGGCGACCACTTCCTCAAATCACCGTTGTTAATCTCTCCGTCTCGCTTCAAACTCACCATCACTTCAACATCGCCCTCTTTCCTTCTACCAAGTTTCACCGCTATCTCCTCTCCGTCTTCGCACCGCCGGCCCTCTCCTTCTCCGGAAACAAAACCACCGTTACAACACGCCGTTACAGAACACACTCAGCCTCACCGGTGATGATCTTCACCACCATACGATGTAGCCACTAAACACGCCGCGACGAACCCTCTAACGTCAACCTCCTCTGCGCGATTCTAACGCAAATCGCCATGGAAACTCTTCAAGCCAAGGGCACAAAACGAAAACGAAGGTAGCACAAATGAAAAAAAAGATAGAAAACACACGAATTCAACATTGCTAGTACGAAAGCAAATCAATCATTGCACATACAGGGCGAGATTAAGCGAAGTCTGAGAACGAGATTAACATACTTATCGGAGTCGCTCCGATGGCGCTTCAATTCAGGTATACGAACTTCACTTTCTTACTTTCAATTTTACTCTGTTTTCCTCTTCTTCTACTTCAATTTCCTTTGATCTGCCGTGTCGTGATGTCATTGTTACAAGTTGTGAAATTACTTGAATTATTGGTGCAAAATCTTGCGTGTGCTGAATCTTTGCTGTTGCTTGTTCAGAATCGCATGTGATGATGGAAGTGATTCGAAGTTGAAATGTGGTTCGTGACTATGAAATGAGGGAGGAATTGATGAAAGTTGAGGAAATTGAAGGTTGATGCGATTTGCAGAAAAGTTTGTTGAAGGTAAAAGGATCCAAGGCCGTGAGGTTGGATTCGAAAGTTGAGGATGAAGCTGAGAAGATTCCAGAGATGTTGATGATTTTGATTCTGCAGGTCTTGGATTTTTTGAAAGCCACAGAATTGGAGATTTGAAATGGTGATGAAGGCTGTACTGAAGACGACGTGGAAGAAAGTGTGTCCTCCATAATGAAGATTTGCACTCTTTTTATAACAGAATTAGGAGGGGTAGTTCAGGTATTTGAATGGGAATTCTGTTATACAAATTTGTGTGATTCTGTTGTGAAATTGTAGTGGAATTTGTCATGCGTTTTGCATTGCTTTTGTAATTTTGAAACTTTGTTTTGACAAGTTTGTGTACGTGCATTTGGTTTGGCACATGTAATCCTGCTACTCTTCTTTTTCCTTATTTTCTTTTATGAAATTTTGCTTTTCCTGTGTACTGCTACGAATATTCTGCACCTTGGTTTAAGAATCTCAGAAAATCCAAACCCTTTGTTTTTCTTCTTTGTACTGGATTAGCAAAAGCAAAAAATTTCTCAAATCCCATTAGAGCTTTAACCCAACAAAGATTCAGCGCTTTATTTATGTGACTTATCTCCAACCATAAAATATGTACTTCTTTGGAGAGATGGTTAAAAGCAATGGTTAATTGAATTGAAAAAAAATGATTTTTTGGTTAAAGACTTTGAGTTTTAAATGTGAATTTTGGGTTAGACAAACATGGATATGGATGGATTTGGGTAATGGATTGGTTTTTGGAAATGGATATATATATATATAAAAAATGGATATGGGTTAAAGAAAAATGAATTTTGAATAAAAATGGATATGGATATTTGTAATGGGAAGTTGGTTAATGAATAGATATTAGCTTTTAAAATGGATAATGAAATAGATTAAAAAAAATGGAAGTGGATATTGGAAATGTGGATATTTGTGAATGGTTTAGAAAATAGTTGTGGAAAATGGTTAAAAAAATGAAAATGGATAATGGATTTTAGGAATGGGAAATGATTTTTTTGGAAGTGATCAAAAGTGGATAGAAAAACGGTTTAGCAAATAGGTATGCACCTCCACCAATACACGCACGACCATGAACTCTCGATCCTAATTCAACTAGCTTGTACTATTTTCCATACGCCTCTGACAAAATGAGCACAATTGCCACTGAACAAATTGCAACTGAAATAACAACCCCCTGAATTAATCATCCTCTGAATCTTTGATTAAGTAAATCCTCACATTAACCCTTGCTTGACAACCTGATGAAGTCTACAACTCAACCTTGAAAACAAACCCTAATTCACCTTAATGTACACTGATAAATCTTGAAGAAGATGATTTGAACTGAGAAGAAATTAAACCCTGATTCACACCAACGAACCCCTGACCCAAAGCCTTGGATGAATCCTCTGAACAAGAAAACCTCAGAACTTGACGCACCTCTGAATAGGAAAATACTAATAATAAGAAAACCCTTTGATCCCATGTCTTAGAAGACCAATGCAATGATATGATTATGAGTTATGACCTAAAGATGCAAAATGAGAAAGAAACATAAGCCAGAAAAAGGTAGGGCAAATTTTGGGGTGCTACACATAGCCTGCTTTGTCATCCTCATTTATCATATCCAGTTGGGCAAGGTAATGGTCAGTGTCCCGGGAAAATGGTCCTCACTGTAACACCTCAAAGTTTGCCCTTTCTTTTCCCAACCTCTAACTGGCTTATGTTTCGTTTCATTCTTGCATTATCATCTTTGCATATCATTGGTTCTTAGCATGGGATCAAGGTATTTTCCAGCGGCTCATGGCGTTGTCAGTACCAGTATGATTTTCAATGGTGTTCAGAGCCAAGCAGATAACTTTCAAAGTCTTTTTGAACATTTATTTTGCCTATTAGATGATTTGGTGATCAGAAACCCTGGCAGTCAGTTTTGATTAATTATTCGGCATCAGGCATTATTAATTCAGTAGGATATTCTGAGGTGTCAGCAAGAATTTGTGTTTCATTCCAAGGGTTACTCAGTAGAAATATCAAGTTTTTAGTTTCGGAGGTTTAACGGGTTCAAAAACAGCTATCAGAAGTCACTTTTCCAAGTTTCCCTCCAAAAGGCGCCAAAATTCAAAATTTGCACTGAGTAACCGGTTACAGCGTATCTGATAACCGGTTACCCTTTGGTTTTTCTGCGCATTTCTTCAGTTTTTGAACTGAGTAACCGGTTAGCAGATGTGCTGTAACCGGTTACTCTGGGCAAAATTTGGGAAATTCTGTTTGCATCATTTGTGATCATGTGCTTGGCATGTGCACGTGGGGGAAGGATCTAGAATTGATATTTTCATCATTTTCCACCCAAAATTCAAATTGCTTCCAACATTTTCCACTCTAATTCCTCATTTCATTTCCTAATCCACTTTTCACCCCAATTTTCACCCACTAAACCTCACTCCAAACCACATTTGAATTCCTAACCTAGCTTCTATTTAAATCAATTCATTCCAAACCTTACATAACTTGAATCCATTTTCTGAATTTTCTACACATTTCACTCCAATTTTCTCTCAACTTCTCTCTCATTCCAAAACCCCCACTCAAAGTTCCACCATCAAAGTTCAACAAATTTTGCATTGAAATTTGTTGATCTTGGAACTAAACCTTCATCCATCCATTAATCCTTGAAGGAATTCTGATTTTGCTACTGTTTTTCTTTTGGGTCTAAGTTCTTGGAAGTGATCTTGAAGAAGCTTGAAGCAAGTTCATCACATTGCATTTATTTTTCATTTTCTCTTGAAGATTGCATTGGATCTCTGAATTTCTTACTTAGATTCATCAATTGCAGCCTATCAACACTCACCAAAGCAACTCTCAGCTTTGTAGGTTGGTAAATTTCATATCTATACTTGTTTTAGCTTATTTACAACTTATTTAATGTAGATCTTGAATTTGTTGTGTTTGATCCTTTGGATTGTGGATTTGATTGTTGTTGTTGTTTGATTGATGCGTGTTTGCTGGTTTTGAGATGTAATTTTTGTGCATATGGAGATGCCCTAACATGCAGGTGATTAGAGAAGTGATAAGCTGCTAAAAAGTGATTCTGAACACTTATTTTTGAATTCTGCTGCTGTGTAACCGGTTACAGCATATCTGCTAACCGGTTACCCTGTTGTTTTTTGCATAATTTTTGCAATTTTGAACTGTGTAACCGGTTAGCAGTTATGCTGTAACCGGTTACCACTGAAGCAGAACTTGATTTTCTTGCATTTTCTTGGTTGTTTGAGATCCTTTTCATGTATAAACTTTATGGATTGATATGATGATGATTTGTGGATCATTCTTGAGCTGTTGCACCTCACACTATTACATGAACACAATTTTCCGGCACGCGATTCTTGGACTTGTATTGTTTATGGACATGTTTGCGTTGTTGCATTCTTGATGCGATGAACACATTGCACACACATTCGAATCATGTTAATTCTTGGTTAATGCTCAACTTGCTGGACATATGATGCATGATTGTTGTTTGCTTCCGTGGTTGCTTATGCATGATGTTTTGATCGATGTTTGATTTGTGCAACTTTGTTGAGTAATTGTTCTTGAATTGTTAGCATGATCATGTTATTCATTCTTGATGCTTACAACCTTTATGATTGGTTTGCCGTGCTTTGTGTGTCTATTTGTAATCATTGCTTGCATGAGTATTTGTTTTCAAATGCATGGTGTGTTGTCCTGTTTTCCACTGCTGTCTTAGTGCATATGTGATGTTGTATGTGCTGCTGTTTGACCTTTTACACCTGTTTTGTGTGCTGAACATGGGTTGTTGAATGTTGTTTGGTGTGTTTGCTGGTTTTTAACCGCTGTGCAGGTGCAGAGGCGCTGTTGTAGCTACTGCTTATTTGTTTTACTCGCCTTTTCTTCTTCTTCTCTTTCACTCCTTCTCCTTCCTTGAATCTCAAGACTTGTTTAAGTCTTGGATTCACTCCCTTAGAGCTACCTAGTCCAACTTAATTTTCGATTAAGCTTGGAGTAGGATTAGCGTTAGGCTTCCCTTTGCATTCTAACTTAGGTAGACGTTTCCCTTTCAACCTCAACTATAGGGCCACCTTTGCATGACAACATTAGGAACAATTAGTTTCCCGTTAGTGTTTTATTTTCCTTTGAGTCTTCTCTTCTCATCTCATAACACTTCTAAAACACTTAATAAATATAACGAATATTGCGCTCGAGCCTTAAGTGTAGGAAATGAAGAACGAGGGGTCTCCCCTCCTCTTCTAGAGTGTTTAGCATACGTCCTATTTGGGGGCGACCATGCGATTCACTCGTTCCCGCATGTTAAACTCTAGTGCAATGTAAGTTACGAACTAACTTCAATCCACTTCTGTCTAAAAAACACAAAAAAACAAACTCAAACCTTTTTCATCCTTCGGGATCGTTCAAGTTCAAATCATTTTCAGAAAAGAGCACGTTATTTTTCGTTTTGTCTCAAACAGGCATCGACCCTAACTGCCGGACGCGAACTTAACGTCGCTCATAAAAAACACTAACTGACCTTGTTAGGTCGAACTATGACTGCCCTGATTTCCTCTCTCTAGTACGATTGAGGATACGTAGGCACAAGACGGCGATGTCTTGGCGAGCAACCTTCCCCTTAGTTCGAGTCCGAACTACGTTGACTCTGACTTTCCCATTGCACGAGGGAATACGTAGGCATAGGACTAGCGATGTCCTATCGAGTCACTTCTTTTTCTTTTCTTCTTCGTTTCTTCGTTCCTTTTCCATTCCCGTTTCTTCCCCTTTCTAGTAGCAGCGAAGCTTCAGACGACGACACCCTTTGATCGAGACAACAAGCGTGGATCCCATCGAGTACGATGGACGCGTGGGGTGCTAACACCTTCCCTTCGCGTAACCGACTCCTTTACCCGTTTCTCTTGGTCGCGAGACCATGCTTTTCCCTTCCCTCAGGTTTACACAGTATTCCCTTTCCCTCTCTTGGGATAAATACACATTGCTGCCGACTTTGTTTTCCGCGCCACTTTCGCATTTGTACCATCGATGCAAATCCTCGGGAGTGATAGCTGGCGACTCTGTTGGGGATTGGTTGACCTCTTGCTGGTCCATCCCCTTTTGCGAGTCAATCCTAGCGCTTGTCTGTTTATTTTCATTGGGTGTTTACTGTTATGCTTTATTTTGTTGTATATTACTGTATTTCTGTTTTACTGTTTTTACCGCATTTATAGCATTGCATTTCATTATTTTGTTGTACTGTTCTGCTGCTGGATTTTCTGTTTGTAGGGTGGATCGGATTCATGAGAGAAAAGCCCAATACCCAGGCTTGAGCATACACCTATGATTAGCGTGGAAAGTAGTGTGACTTGTTTGGCATTTGGCCAGACTTAGTATACATGAAAACTCCACATCCAGACGAGGTTTCCTTGGTAATATCCTATCCTGCGCATTTGGGGAAGACGATAGAATATAACCTAGAAAACTATCGACTCTGGCGACCGTCTCCCAAGAACTCAACAACGCCTCTCCTCCCGAGATGTGATAATGGCAGTCCAGAAATGGCAAACCCATTACACTTGTCGATCCGAGGACCCAATGCTGGGAACTTACTATAGGATGACCTTATTTTTTAGGGGAATCAGTTGAGGCCTCCTCGATTGATGATGATGCCAAACCAGAAATGGTGAACGTATCATCATTTCTCGACCTGAGAGTCCGTGATATTGAGGATCCTCGGTTTTCTAGTACCCACATATGAGATGGGCGGGTGTTTACAGGTCTGTAGGTAACTGAAATCTTCAACCTACCTGGTTTTCTGGATTTCTCGACAGTGTATAGTTATTTACCTGGTTTTCTGGTTATCTCAGTGGTCCGATGTTCTGGAATTCTAGTTTTCTGGGTTATGGCTCTTGTCCAGTTAATAGCACAGTAGTACAGAGCTTGGTGGAAGCCCTGATCCCATGTCTATTGCATTTGTATCATTAATTTTTGCATACATGTTCTTGTATTTCCAAGGGGTATTAACTTTGAGACTCGCTGTTGAGCGTTTATGTCTATTTCTTGTGGTTCTTTTATCAAAAACTTGAATCAAAGAAGAATGATTCCTTGGAAATATTCGAACATGGCATTTGAATTTGCATACTTATACGCATAGCAGGTGCTCAGGAGCGGATTTCTCATTCTGACTTGGTATTATCTTCAGGATTGACAGCTTGACCGACCACCACTACTTAACCTGTGAAAATTGGAGGATAACTATGGAACAACTTCGTGCAGAAGTAACTGAAATGAAGATTCAGATGAGGCAGTTTGGGGAAGATATGCAGGCTATGCCCAGGGTCAAAAACTGCTAAGAGAGGAAGTCAACCAGATGAAGACTCAGATGGGCCTGGTCATGGAAATCTTGAATACGGTGTTAAAGAAGGAAGATAATCCTGTGTTCGCTTCCGCAACAGAGGTCCTTACTCCACCCATCTCTTTGGGATGTGCTCTAGATCTTGGATTGCCTCGTGAATCTCTTCCACAAAGTGAAGTTTTAGAGCTTTCTCATCAGCAATCATTTCCAGCTCCTCAAGAGGATTCTAAGTCAGAGGGGCCTAAGAGGAAGTTTGATCCAATTCCAATGTCGTATGCACAGTTGCTTTCTTATTTGCTCGAGCTCAAATTGGTTGAACGTGTTAGTTTGGGACCTCTTCCCACAAAGCTTCCTTTGGGACCTAATGCTAATGCTAGATGTGAGTTCCACTCTAGGGCACCTGGTCACAATGTTGAGAATTGTACAAGGTTCAAGCATAAAGTCCAAGAGCTCATTGATTCAGAGGCAATCAAGTTTACATCAGTTGGCACTGGTAAACAAGGTGATTTTACTCCCACTGTTGGAAAGGAATTGGGGATTCCTTCCATTTCCAAAGGATCCACCTCGCGTCAGGGATCTCTTCCACAGCCTTATGCTTCAGCAGTTTTGCGTCAGCAACCCTTGTTTGTGCCTCAGCCGAATGCAGAAAGGAAAGTGCAGGGGCGGATTGGGCGCCCAAATCAGCAGCAGCAGCAGAATTATCAGCAGCAGAGGCAACTCATACCAAGAAGGCCCAAGAGGATATTTGATCCTATTCCTATTCCTTATAGTCAGTTGTTTGCTCGCTTGCTCAAAAGCTCGCTGATCCAGCTGAGGAATGCCATGTCAGTGCCATGCCCTATTCCTCTGGACTATGACATGAACGCTAGCTGTGAGTTCCATTCGGGAACGTTTGGACACACACTTGATAACTGTAATGCGTTCCAGCACAAGGTGCAAGATTTGATTGACTCAAAGGTCATCACCCCAGACGGTACCCCCACAAGGTGAAGCTTCTTTATCAGAGTGAGTACTCGAGGCTGCGAAGACATCATCAGAAGCAATAAGTCCAGACGGAGTCAAGTCTCCTCAACAATGGCAATTATCAGCTTCCTTTACTGCATTTTCATATGTAGCTTTCATTTGTTTGTTTAAACACTGTCTGCATGTAAAAACTTGTTTGTGTTCTGAATGTTGATTTTAATGCAATAAACATGTTGTTCCTGAAGTATCTTACTTTTATGCACTCATGTCATGTTTATATGCACTGCTATACCAACTTTCTTGCCTTAAACTCTTGAGGGAGGATGATGAGGTAAAAACGCAAAATCTTCGGTTGTGTGCTTTTAGATAAAACCCTGTTGAGGATGTACAGGCATTGTTTCAAATCCTTAAACACTGGAGATATAAGGGAGATAGACCCTCGTTATCCCCTTTTGAGCCTTGAAGTAGGAATTTCTTTCTAGAAACGAAAAAACCCTTAATCTTAACCTGGGGCAGGGTAGGCGTCAGTTAGTTTGACCGAGCGTTCAAATTTCAAAAGGAGTGTGCATCTGAGGATCCATTAACTTCTATTCCACTGTCAAGAGGTCAAAAGGTGTGAAACCACAATGGTTATCCATCAACAATCAAGGAGTGAGGCAGTCACAACCCTTTCAAGCAAGTAAGACAACCAGTGTCACACGCTTTGTTCAAAAAAAAAAGAAGAAAGAAAGCCCGCTAAGTCGAAACTTGAAAACAAGCGACTTAGGCAAAAGTTAGGGCATCCCGCTGGACTTCAAAATCGAAAAACTCAAAAGAGTCAGTCCAGGCAAAAATCAGGGAAATAAAAAAAAGCGAAAAGCGGAAAAAGATGATCAAGAGAAAAATCCTCTGATAAGAACAAAGTCGTGTGGCTACAGACACAAAAGACAAAAAGGGGTGACTGTTGCTCTAAAACCTCATCAGGTCTCAAACCATCAGTGCATGGATTCCTTAAAGATCATGAAACCTTTTGAGAGATGAGCGCTTGCGCCGAATTAGCTGAACGTAGGACTGGAGAACATCACGAAGAGTGGATCGGCACCAATAAACTTTAAGCCTTAAATCCTTTTTACTCAAAAACCGTGAACCAGGCCACGATACAACCCTTAAAAGTCCTAATTGAAGCAGGGTTTATTCCGAGAGCGTACTTCAGCGAGATAGCGTTCCTGACTCCTATGAGTTATGCTAATAATATTTTTGTTGGTATTGCATGTGCGTATTATTTGCCATTCAAAAATCAATGTCGCATCCCAGCTAGTGATTCGTTCATAAGGCTTAGCGACACATTTTCAATAAAACTTCAGGTTAACACGAGTGTGTTTGACATCAAAGAAGCTTACATGATGAAAATCAGTTGAGAAGCTCGATCACGCCAAGTTTAGATGGTGAGAACTCCGAAGGACAGTCATGTCAAGGGGCATGTGGCCAAGAGACTGTGCGCAGCCTGGGGGTTCCCGATGAATGGTGATAAGATGCAGCCGATCTGAAGCAATCACATTGAAAACTCTCCCTAAAGCAACCAAACAGAGGCAATCAGGTTGATTTGACAAATCTCTGTAAGATCGTTCAGGGGCAAAGTTTCTTCAGGACTTGGGGCAGGCCACCTTTAGAGCGTGAGAAGTTGTCCACTCCTGAAGACGGTTAATTGAAAGCACCTCTTCAAAGTTCAGAATACTGGGGCAGAATATTTCAGGTCATTGCAAATCCTTTCGAGGTAATTTACTTCATGGATTATGAAGTCTGGGGCAGTTGCGTCGAGATCTGATGAATCTCTCTAAGAGTTTGAAGACCCTGGGGCAGTGTGAACGCCCGGTCCTCTATAAAATCCTCTTGAGATGATTTCTTCCTTTAGACCTGATGGTCTGGGGCAAGTGGAGAGTTCAAAGGGCCATTTATGACTATAGAGACAGGTCAGGGTGGGTAACAAGTTTGTTTTTCCCCAAGTAGCGTTACTCTCCCCAGCACTGAAAGTTCATCATCCTCAGCAGAACTCATTCCCCCTAGCAAGCAGTTTAAAGTGGATTGCTCCGAGGTGAATGTGGTTGTATCTCCAGCAGGAGGTGTGTTGGGTGTCTTTGAAAGGACTTTATTTTCCCCATAAGAGTCTGGTAATCACTTTCCGCAGGAGGTCAGGAAGTGTAGTTCCCTTAGCAACGGCATGCTCTAATCCCCAGCAGGATAAATTCTTTCCTCCGACAGCAGGTTAAGCTCAATGATATCCCTCAGTAGGTTTCGTTGAATTTTCTCCCCAGTAGAGCTATTCTCCTCAGCATTGAAAGTTCATCCTCCTCAGTAGGTTGTTATTTTCCCCAGCCAGGGTATCGAGGATTATCTTCTTCAGCAGAGTACAGAAGATTATTTCCCCAGCTATAGTCGTGATTGATTTATCACTCTCTTAGCAAGCAGCCAGAAGTTGATGTTGTTGCATCTCCAGCAAAAGACTGATGGAATATCTTCTTTGGATAAGGAGGTTGGTTTCCCCACAGAGTCTTGGCACTCCTTTTCCTCAGCTAGTCGGGAAATGTTTTCTCACCAACAATGGTTCGGTCTGATCCCCAACAGATGAGTAAGCTTGGTGGTTTCCCCTAGCAGAGTTGATGGTGTCAATCACCATCTTCCAAGCAGATTGCTAGTAATGGCTGATATTCCCCAGCGGGATAAGGGTAAGAGCATCTCCCAATAGCAGGTTAAGTTCAGTAATATCCCCAGCAGGAGACTTATGGAATATCTTCTTGGGACAAAGATGTTATTTTCCCCACAGGTTCTGAACACCCATTCTCCTCAGCCAGTCAGGAGATATCTTTCTCATCAGCAACGATATGATTTAATCCCCACAGATGAGTAAGTTAGATGTTGTCCTCTAGCAGAGTCGATGCCGTCAGTTATCGTCTTCCAAGCAGATTGCTAGTAATGACAGATGACTCCTACCATCAGGTTAAGCCCAGTAATATCCCCAAGCAGGTTTGGAATTATTTATTTATTTCCCCCAAGCGGAGCTTGGTGGTGATCTTCTCAGTGGATTGTTCAACATCGGTTGATACCCTCGGCAAGTCTTAAAGTCCATTTGTTATTGGCATATTTTAGATCCAAGTTTTGAATTTTATCTTCGGCATAAGTCTTTGGTAATCCCCAGCGAAGAGAGTTTCTCTTTGGGGTTCCACCTCCAATATTCATTTTTATCTCCCCAACAGAATGGGCAGTCTCTCGGAGTTTTCATCTCCAGCAGAGTTTGTGATCAGTATCTTCCTCAGCAGAGTGAAGTCTTTCTCAGCAGGGTCTCTTATTTCAGAGGACAATTCAGTCTTTCATCCTCGGTGGAGTTGCCTTTGTCTTCATCATTTATTTTGCTGAGACGTTTCTTTTGCATTACATAAGTATTCTTGCATGGCATCCTCCCAAACGCGTAGCATTTCCATTTCGTATGGAGGATTATGCCATAGAAAAATTCAAACATATGCATTCTAAGCATAAGCCAGGTTTGATATCCTTTACCCGTTTCTTTCCCCAGCAGAAAGTAACATGATTCAGAAGATGTTGTTTAACATCACACCGCAACTAGTGGATTCGTCCTTCTTGTCGGTCATTCCTACACTCCCCCGCAGAGTTGTCTGTTTAGATTTCTCTCTTCCCCAGCGGAGTCATCTTTGTAGATCCGTTGATTCTACTTTTCTTGGGTTGGAAAGTCCATCTTCGGCTGGGTCTTTCTTTTCGAGTTCGCTTTCGGTCGTCCTCGCACTCTTTGTTGTTTCGTTATCCCTAGTAGAGTTATCCTATATGGTATAGCCCTTGTTGAAAGAGCGTTTTCGGCTGGTCTTTCTTTTCGAGTCCGCTTTCGGTCGTACTCGTTTATTCTTTTTGAGTCCGCTTTCGGTCGTACTCGTTTGCTGTTGAAAGAGCGTTTTCAGTCGGTCTTTCTTTTCGAGTCCGCTTTCGGTCGTACTCGTTTATTCTTTTCGAGTCCGCTTTCGGTCGTACCCGTTTATTGTTGAAAGTCCATTTTTGGTCGGTCTTTCTTTCTGAGTCCGCTTTCGGTCGTACTCGTTTTCTGTTGAAAGAGCGTTTTTGACCGGTCTTTGTTTTCGAGTCCGCTTTCGGTCATACTCGTTTATTCTTTTCGAGTCCGCTTTCGGTCGTACTCGTTTGTTGTTGAAAGTCCATTTTCGGCCGGTCTTTCTTTCTGAGTCCGCTTTCGGTCATACTCGTTTGCTGTTGAAAAAGCGTTTTCGGCCGGTCTTTCTTTTCGAGTCCGCTTTCGTTCGTACTCGTTTGCTGTTGAAATTCTGTCTTCGGCCGGTCTTTCTTTTCGAGTCCGCTTTCGATCGTACTCGTTTGTTTCTTTTTGAGTCCCCTTTCGGTCGTACTCGTTTGTTATTGAAAGGGCATTTTCGGCCGGTCTTTCTTTTCGAGTCCGCTTTCGGTCGTACTCGTTTGCTATTGAAAGTCCGTTTTCGGCCGGCCTTTCTTTCCGAGTCCGCTTTCGGTCGTACTCGTTTGTTATTGAAATGGCGTTTTCGGCCGGTCTTTCTTCTCGAGTCCGCTTTCGGTCGTACTCGTGTGTTGTTGAAAGAACGTTTTCGACCGGTCTTTCTTCTCGAGTCTGCTTTTGGTCATACTCGTTTATTCTCCTCGAGTCCGCTTTCGGTCGTACTCGTTTGTTGTTGAAAGGGCGTTTTCGGCCGGTCTTTCTTCTCGAGTCCGCTTTCGGTCGTACTCGTTTATTCTTCTCGAGTCCGCTTTCAGTCGTACTTGTTTGTTGTTGAAAGGGCGTTTTCAGCCGGTCTTTCTTCTCGAGTCCTCTTTCGGTCGTACTCGTTGGTTGTTGAAATTCTGTCTTTGGCCGGTCTTTGTTTTCGAGTCCGCTTTCGGTCGTACTCGTTTATTCTTTACGAGTCCGCTTTCGGTCGTACTCGTTTGTTGTTGAAATTCCGTCTTCGGCTGGTCTTTCTTTCCGAGTCCGCTTTCGGTTGTACTCGTTGGTTGTTTAAAGAGCATTTTCGGCCGGTCTTTCTTTTTGAGTCCGCTTTTGGTCGTACTCGTCTATTCTTTTTGAGTTCACTTTCGGTCGTACTCGTTTATTCTTTTCGAGTCCGCTTTTGGTCGTACTCGTTCATTCTTATATCCCTAGTGGGTCCGCCTTTGGTCGGTCTTTTATCCCGAGTCCGCCTTCGGCCGTTCTCATATTCATTATATTTACTACCCCCACAGGTTGCAAATTTCCAGGTTATTTTGGTATTCAATCTCCGTGTATCCCGATTGTCTGAAAGCCTTTGCTTCCATACCCTCGGATCCAAGAAGTTTGAATAGGGGCAGCTGTAACACCTCAAAATTTGCCCTTTCTTTTCCCAACCTCTAACTGGCTTATGTTTCATTTCATTCTTGCATTATCATCTTTGCATATCATTGGTTCTTAGCATGGGATCAAGGTATTTTCCAGCGGCTCATGGCGTTTGTCATACCCCAAATTTTGACCACTAAGATGTCCCATCATTGTGCAAATCATCATCATAATATGGAGGAACCATCATACTTCATCAGTCTCCCCAAAGATGGGTGAGCATCCACTACAATCAAAATTAGGGTTTCAAGCCCTCTCAGAGCCTTAGACAAAGGATCAATCAAGGAATGCCATGATCTTCAACTTGTCTAACCTCTCAAACATCCACAATGGATCAAAAGAACTCCCACTTCAAGGATCAAGCACAAGGCTGCTCCCTTCTAGGTGGATCAAGTCTCAAGATCGACAGTGTCACCAAATTAGGGTTTTGGTCAACCAGGGCCTCCAGATGGAAATTTTTCATCTGGGCACAAGCCAATGATCCAAAACATAACCTAATATACTTCATGGGACCTCATGGACCCAATCATCAAGTCAATTTTGCCTCAGGGGATGCATTCATCAAAAATCAGGAATTAGGGTTTCTTGACCTAATTCACCCCTAAGTTGACTTTTAGGGCAAATCATGAGCCAAGACCTCAAGAGAGGGTTTGAGGGTCTCTAATGAACTATATTGATCCATTTGGAACAATGGATTAATCCAAGAAGTTTGAGCAACAAGTCTCAATTTCATCTACACCACAATTAGGGTTTCGCGAGAAAAGTCAACTGTAACTTTGACTTTTGACCTGAACATGCTCCCAAGCCCTAGGACATGAATCAATATACCCTATGACACCCATGGAACATGTCCATCAAGTTTGATTTAGGTCAAGGACATGATTTCATGAAGAATTGCACAGTTTAGAATTCATCTGATAAAAAGTCAACTGTGCACAAAAGTCAACTTTGATTTTTTGAGATTTTTCACCAAAATGGATTTTTAACCCTAAAATGATGTTAATGTATGATTTGAATCATCATTCATCAAGAAAAATCAAAGAAAGTGGGATAACTTGTAAAAGGGGTAACCATAAAAACTTAGAAAAATTTCTAAGTTATGGAAAAAGTGACACTAATGTGCCAACTTTGGAGGACCATAACTCCTAAACCACAAGGCCATTGTTCCTCATTCAAAGCTTGATTTGTAGATCTCATTGCCCTCTACAAAAGCTTCATACTGACCTATGTCCAAATTCCTCATGGATTTTGAGTTATGGAGTGATCAAAATCAAGAAAAGTCACTTTGTTCCAACACTTAGTGAAAATTTCACTAAGTCAGATTTTACCTTACTTTTTGCCAAATGTAGGGGGATTTTTCACTTGGATTCAAAAGAGATCAAAACCAAACATGTTCAAACAGTTGTTGTATCATGTAAGGGCTTTCCAAAATGGTCAAGAACATTACCAAATTCAATTTGAGTCATGAGATATGACACTGGCAAGTTGCCTTGCTGAAATCTGCCAAGGCAAGGCAGATTTTTACACTTTTGGTCGATTTTCCAAAATTAGCCAAATCCAAATGCTCCTATCCACTTGGACACATCTGAGGATTGAATCTAAAGGGGACAATCACTGAGCCAAGCCTCCAAAGTCTTTGGAACAAGAAATAGCATGTTGAACCTAGAATTGCCAAAATAGGGACAAGACTCCAATTTTGGATTTGAGCATTCAATGGAAGCATCAAGGTGGCATGGACTGAGCCATTCTCCACTGAATTCAGTCAAGACTTATCCAAGACCAAGGGAACCAGCAGCCTGTGCCCTAACCTCTAGTCAATGGCTAGAGAAGACTTGGATTTTCATTTGCCAACATTGGCCAAACCTACTCAGCAGTTGCCATTCACTATTCCTTGCAAAACAAACTTGCTCTACTATAAATATAGCTCAATTGTGATCAATTTGAGTACACCAAAGCCATCAAACAGATGCTTTCCTCAAAATCTCTTCTTTCACTCCAATTTTTCCTTCTAAGGCAAGTCACTATCGGGTTTTGAGTTTGAGAGCTTTTCCAATCAAACCAATCACACACACACCTCATATACATCATATAGAAGTGATCCAAACACTCACATAACATCTGGAACACAGATTTCACAAAATCACCAGCCAATTGCTTAAGTTCTTGACAGATTTGCAGTTGGGGTACCATCTCAAGTTCCAAATCATTTCAATCCATTCCAAGCATTCATACACACTCCATGGCACCTAGGGAAGCTATCCAGATCATTGGAACCTAGCTGTAACACCTCCAACACAAATCACGATCACCAGCTGCAAGTGGTAAGCATGAGCTCTTCTAACTCTATGATCCATGCAATTTTTGCTGCACAATAATTTGGCCATATGTTCATAATCATGCATGGAATGTTTCCCCTCAACTAATTGCATTGTTTGAATCGTGTATCAAAAATCCTAGCCTTCATGCAGAAATTAGGGTTCTTGAGGATTTTTCGTGATTTCTTGTTTTATGCTTAATTTAAATGAAATTAATTGTCATAGACATGATCGTGAGGTTGAAACGAGTTGATTGGTATATGGATTGCATGATATAATCAAGTATTCAGTGAGATTGGAGAGAAAATGAAAATCAGTCAAACCCAGAACACGCGCGTGTTCTTCAGCTGTTCTTGGCGCCATTTTTTGAAAATTCAAATATTTGAATTTTGTGATTTTAGTTAATTGATTCAAAAATTAATTTCTCTATGAGTTTTAATGATTTTGAGTTGATTCTTTTTTTAATAATTCACAAAAATGTTAAAATATTTTATTTTCCCAAAAAATCCCAAAAATATTATTTATTTTGTATAATTGATATTTTTTCAAAGAATTAATGTTTTAATTGTTTTTAACATTTAAAATATTTTTTCCACCTTGATTTTTGCAACTTTTAATGACTTCTAATTATTTTGTAGGTCAATACTTAATTTTTGAATCATTAATCCAAGATCACAATTTGTTTTCCATATGTTAAACAATTTTGATCATTTTAATTGAATTTTTATTCAATTAAAACACATTTTGAAAACAAATTAAGGTTTTGGATTAATTCAACCCTCATAAATCATTTTAAAACTTTTGGGCCTCTATTAGAGTGTAAGACCCAACCCCCTTGTACAGAAAACTTTTTGGGTCTCATTCGTTGTATAAGTCCCTCTATACATTTTCAAATAAACGACGCGATCGTCGCCAGTTTAAAATTAACCACCTTGGGCCTCTCCTTGAGTTATAAGACCCATTCAAAACTTTTGGGCCTCTAATAGAGTGTAAAACCCAATCCCCTTTTAACCAAAACATTTTGGGCCTCAGATATTGTATAAGCCCCTTCGCGTTAAAAGAAAATCTCGGCGCGATCGCCATTTCAAACGGAAAAACAAACTGGGCCTACCCTCGTGTTATAAGCCCCACTCTCACTCTTTTAAAACTTTTTGGGGCTCTTAAAAGATTTTAAGACCCATCCTTTTGTACAGAAAACTTTTTGGGCCTCAGTCACTTGTATAAGTCCCTCTGTACAAAACAACAATGCGCTCACTGATAAAACCCTGGGCCTCTCCTTGAGCTGTAAGCCCCAAATCTTTCTTTTTCAAAGCACTTTCTCCTTTGATTTTGAAATATACTGTCGTGTTCAATCTTTCTTTGTTGAACAACTAACCAAACAGCATGGAAGCTCTACAACCGAGTAAGTGGTTATTGCTTTCATTTATCGTTTTCATATACATATAACTGTATTGTGGGGCTGTTTCGCTGTAAGTCTTCTTTCATAAACTCATATCAACTGTGTAATAATAGTATAGATATTTAGAGTTTCCCCAGAAACTACGTCTAGTACTAGGAGAAGCCGTTTCGTTTATGCGTAGAAATAGACAACTAGATCCCCAATAGGATCACCAGATACAGTCTTCTCTTCGGCTGTCCTCATTAGGAATTGTCAAGAAACTCTATTCCCAAAGATGAATGTATTCTCCGTGAATGGCATCTTTGAGTTTCTTCCAAATTCTCAAACTTTCCTGGCTTGATCTATTCTTTGTGAATAGCCTGTCTTGAACTTCTCGGGGTTTGGGGACCCATCGGCTTCTTAAAAAGCATCGGCCTCCTCTTGGGCATCGTACAAGGACCCACAGGCTTCCTAAAAGCAACCCCGCCTCCTCTTGGGCTTAGTATAAGGACCTCAGCTTCTTAGAAGTATTCACAGCCTCCTCTTAGGCTTCGTATAATGATCTCTTCCTCCGGGAATGATAGCCTCCTCTTGGGCTTCGTACAAGGACCCGCCGGCTTCTTAAAAGCTTCCAGCCTCCTCTTGGGCTTCGTACAAATTGTCCCGACGACCTCCTTGAGGTATAGGAACAGAACTTAGTCATCTGCATAGAACCGTCCTTTCAAAGAGTCTACTACTGTTTCTCAAAGCATAGTACAAAAGATGAAACTCTAGACACGGACAGTCTAATATCCTTGAGTCTCAAAGACATTCTTAAGTGACCCCTTCGTTAAATAGGAAGAAAACCCGTAGACTCGGACAGTCTCAATACCCTTTGGATTTCCCACTTCCTTAAAGAATAGGAATAACCCGGATCCTCGAATCAAATCCTTGAGTACAGTGTTGCTCATATAAGAACTGATTTTCTCTTTCAAAATCAGTATACTGGACCTGTCACTCAACTGAAACAGTTACAATAGCCTCCTCTTGGGCTTTGTACAATGATTCTCCCCAACGGAGTCAAACAACGTTTAGCCTCTCTCTCGGGCTTTGTATGAGACACATAAGAGACTCCCTCGTTGAATCAATCACCCTTTTCGCCTCCATCTCGGGCTTTATACGAGATACAAAAGGTTCTTATTGAGCCAAACAAATTTTAGCCTCCATCTCGGGCTTTGTACGATATACAAAAACTCTCTTGTTGAGTCAAATAGCCTCCATCTCGGGCTTTATACGAGATACCAAAAGACTCTATCGTCGAGTCAAAAACCTTTTAGCCTCTCTCTCGGGCTTTGTACGAGACACATAATAGCCTCCTCTTAGGCTTTGTATAAGAAAACCACTGGTTGATCCAATCAACCTTTTAGCATCAAAGCTGTGCCTCGTTCACAGTACACAAACATCAACAACTCTTTCCCCTTCATCTAATCGCTGTAAGCGGCAAGCCTCTGGATCATCTACATCCATGCCACTGTCCCTCTTTTAGCATGAGAAATTCCTAAGGAAAGATGGCATTGCTCTACACTGAGTTAAAGTCTTCTCCTTCAGGTTAAAATCCCCTTTAAAGGAAATTATGGCATTGCCGGATTCACAAATCCCGGTTAAAGTAATTCTCCTTTATAAACAGTTGTGACATACAGACCCGCTTTAGAGATGACAAATTCTCTCTAAAGACAAACCCTTTTAGCTTCATATCTTGGGCTTTGAACAAGATACAAACTACCTTTCACTTCACGTCTTGGGCTTTGAACAAGACACCAAAAACACCCATTTCCTCCCATAGAATAGGAGGAACTACGAACGCTCTGATTTCCCTGTTTCGGTAAACGGGAATACGTAGGCATAAGATTGAAAGAAAAATCTTAGCGAGCACACTAAACAAAAATCCAAAATCCCATACTCTCACATATCTATCAAGTAGCATCCGTCCTAACATCTAAACTTCCCACCACTTTTAAAAAAATAAACCCGATAGAGACCCCGAATCTTTGTAGCATCTGTAACCTAACAGACCGCTGTTTAACCTCAGTTTGCAAGCAGGATTAATTTGAGACATCTATTTCCCTTCCTTCATCAGCTTTAACAGGATAAAAAATGAATCGAGCTGTAGAGTCCAAAGAGCGATAGCGCTTCGCAACCACGTCCAAAATCGCTCGCTACAGCGTTGTCAGTACTAGTATGATTTTCAATGGTGTTCAGAGCCAAGCAGATAACTTTCAAAGTCTTTTTGAGCATTTATTTTGCTCATTAGATTATTTGGTGATCAGAAACCCTGGCAGTCAGTTTTGATTAATTATTCGGCATCAGGCATTATTAATTCAGCAGGATATTCTGAGGTGTCAGCAAGAATTTGTGTTTCATTCCAAATGTTACTCAGTAGAAATATCAAGTTTTGAGTTTCGGAGGTTTAACGGGTTCAAAAACAGCTATCAGAAGTCACTTTTCCAAGTTTCCATCCAAAAGGCGCCAAAATTCAAAATTTGCAGTGAGTAACCGGTTACAGCGTATCTGATAACCGGTTACCCTTTGGTTTTTCTGCGCATTTCTTCAGTTTTTGAACTGAGTAACCGGTTAGCAGATGTGCTGTAACTGGTTACTCTGGGCAAAATTTGGGAAATTCTGTTTGCATCATTTGTGATCATGTGCTTGGTATGTGCACGTGGGGGAAGGATCTAGAATTGATATTTTCATCATTTTCCACCCAAAATTCAAATTCCTTCCAACATTTTCCACTCTAATTCCTCATTTCATTTCCTAATCCACTTTTCACCCCAATTTCCACCTACTAAACCTCACTCCAAACCATATTTGAATTCCTAACCTAGCTTCTATTTAAATCAATTCATTCCAAACCTCACATAACTTGGATCCATTTTCTGAATTTTCTACACATTTCACTCCAATTTTCTCTCAACTTCTCTCTCATTCCAAAACCCTCACTCAAAGTTCCACCATCAAAGTTCAACAAATTTTGCATTGAAATTTGTTGATCTTGGAACTAAACCTTCATCCATCCATTAATCCTTGAAGGAATTCTGATTTTGCTACTGTTTTGCTTTTAGATCTAAGTTCTTGGAAGTGATTTTGGAGAAGCTTGAAGCAAGTTCATCACATTGCATTTATTTTGCATTTTATCTTGAAGATTGCATTTGATCTCTGAATTTCTTGCTTAGATTCATCAATTGCAGCCTATCAACACTCACCAAAGCAATTCCCAGCTTTGTAGGTTGGTAAATTTCAGATCTATACTTGTTTTAACTTATTTACAACTTATTCAATGTAGATCTTGAATTTGTTGTGTTTGATCATTTGGATTGTGGATTTGATTGTTGTTGTTGTTTGATTGATGCGTGTTTGCTGGTTTTGAGATGTAATTTTCGTGCATATGGAGATGCCCTAACATGCAGGTGATTGGAGAAGTGATAAGCTGCTGAAAAGTGATTCTGAACACTTATTTTTGAATTCTGCTACTGTGTAACCGATTACAACATATCTGCTAACCGGTTACCCTGTTGTTTTCTGCGTAATTTTTGAAATTTTGAACTGTGTAACCGGTTAGCAGTTATGCTGTAACCGGTTACCACTGAAGCAGAACTTGATTTTCTTGCATTTTCTTGGTTGTTTGAGATCTTTTTCATGTCTAAACTTTATGGATTGATATGATGATGATTTGTGGATCATTCTTGAGCGGTTGCACCTCACACTATTACATGAACATAATTTTCCGGCACGCGATTCATGGACTTGTATTGTTTATGGACATGTTTGCGTTGTTGCATTCTTGATGCGATGAACACGTTGCACACACATTTGAATCTTGTTAATTCTTGGTTAATGCTCAACTTGCTGGACATATGATGCATGATTGTTGTTTGCTTCCGTGGTTGCTTATGCATGATGTTTTGATCGATGTTTGATTTGTGCAACTTTGTTGAGTAATTATTCTTGAATTATTAGCATGATCATGTTATTCATTCTTGATGGTTGCAACCTTTATGATTGGTTTTCCGTGCTTTGTGTGTCTATTTGCAATCATTGCTTGCATGAGTATTTGTTTTCAAAAGCATTATGTGCTGTCCTGTTTTCCACTGCTGTCTTAGTGCATATGTGCTGTTGTATGTGCTGCTGTTTGACCTTTTACACCTGTTTTGTGTGCTGAACATGGGCTGTTGAATGCTGTTTAGTGTGTTTGCTGGTTTTTAACCGCTGTGCAGGTGCAGAGGCGCTGTTGTAGATACTGCTTGTTTGTTTTACTCGCATTTTCTTCTTCTTCTTTTTCACTCCTTCTCCTCCCTTGAATCTCAAGACTTGTTTAAGTCTTGGATTCACTCCCTTAGAGCTACCTAGTCCAACTTAATTTTCGATTAAGCTTGGAGTAGGATTAGCGTTAGGCTTCCCTTTGCATGCTAACTTAGGTAGACGTTTCCCTTTCAACCTCAACTATAGGGCCACCTTTGCATGACAACATTAGGTACAATTAGTTTCACGTTAGTGTTTTATTTTCCTTTGAGTCTTCTCTTCTCATCTCATAACACTTCTAAAACACTTAATAAATATAACGAATATTGCACTCGAGCCTTAAGTGTAGGAAATGAAGAACGAGGGGTCTCCCCTCCTCTTCTAGAGTGTTTAGCATACGTCCCATTTGGGGGCGATCATGCGATTCACTCGTTCCCGCATGTTAGACTCTAGTGCAATGTAAGTTACGAACTAACTTCAATCCACTTCTGTCTAAAAAACACAAAAAAACAAACTCAAACCTTTTTCATCCTTCGGGATCGTTCAAGTTCAAATCATTTTCAGAAAAGAGCACGTTATTTTCCGTTTTGTCGCAAACAGGCATCGACCCTAACTGCCGGAAGCGAACTTAACGTCGCTCATAAAAAACACTAACCGACCTTGTTAGGTCAAACTACGACTGCTCTGATTTCCTCTCTCTAGTCCAATTGAGGATACGTAGGCACAAGACGACAATGTCTTGGCGAGCAACCTTCCCCTTAGTTCGCGTCCGAACTACGTTGACTCTGACTTTCTCATTGTACGAGGGAATACGTAGGCATAGGACGAGCGATATCCTATCGAGTCACTTCTTTTTCTTTTCTTCTTCGTTTCTTTGTTCCTTTTCCGTTCCCATTTCTTCCCCTTTCCAGTAGCAGTGGAGCTCCAGACGACGACACTCTTTGATCGAGACAACAAGCGTGGATCCCATCGAGTACGATGGACGCGTGGGGTGCTAACACCTTCCCTTCGCGTAACCGACTCCCTTACCCGTTTCTCTTGGTCGCGAGACCATGCTTTTCCCTTTCCTCAGGTTTACACAGTGTTCCCTTTCCCTCTCTTGGGATAAATACACATTGCTGGCGACTCTGTTTTTGCGCCACTTTCGCGTTTGTACCATAGATGCAAATCCTCGGGAGCGACACCCACTCCAAAAAAAGGGAAACTTAAAAACTCTGTCCACCACCAACTTCTCATGCTCGTCATAAAGTTCATTACCGTCCTCGTCCATCGACACTTCCCAGGCATATGTAGTATCTTGGGATTTCTCCGACATGGGTTCGATGATATATAACCTATCCTTAAAGGTCCGGATAGACTCGAATATCAGTTTGAACAGTTTCTTTGCTTGCTTCAGCGAAACCCAGCCATACCTTCTCCCCGAAACCTGCCTCTGCAGGTGAAAGATCGTAAAGAACAATGGGAGGGTGGCTCCTATCTTCAGGAACTCACACATCAGCTCGAAAGCACAGATGAATGCCAATGAGTTAGGGTGCAGATGTGATGGGGTCAGGTCCAAGTGTACGAAGACAGACCGCTGAAAGTCGGTGAAGGGCAGCCTCAGCCCTATGTCTTTAAAAGCGTACTCGTACATCGGGAATATCTCCCCGTAATCCGTACTAATACGGTCATCCTCACTTGGGAAGTGCACTTTCCACTCTACTTCTAGCCCCACGGTTGTAAAGACATCCCCGGTATACGAAGTGAAGACGGAAGCATGCTCGACGGGCTCCTCAACTGTCCACTCCTCCGCGGAGGCCCTATCAAGGGGAGTCTCCTCGACATCGCTAGGGGCAGTTGAAGCTTCAGTGTCACTACTCTCTGAGGAGCTCTCCTCATACGAGTCTATAAGGATCTCTTTTTCGAGTTCGCGGGCCATCTCGTTCACCTGAAAAGTAGAGGACAAAAGTGAATTTGACTGCAAAATCAAATCCACCCTTCCACTGCTAGTCAAGTGAAAGGGCGCACGAAGGGTCAAGGATGATGTCCTCGGCCTAAGCCCTAATCAAATGGCACAAAAATACTGCGAAGGGTGATGCTCGGGCAACCCCTCATGAACGTGCAGGAAGATTCTCCCCGGATCATTGCCCAATTTTCTGTTAGAGGCTTCACCGGAAAACTCATGAACTCACCGGAAAATTCATAAGAACGCCAGAAAACTCATGTGCTCCGCCAGTTACGCTCATGCTCGTCATCACAACGGCGTCGGAAATAGCCTAAATATACAAGTTCCTAAAAGCTCAGGCGACCACGACGACGGCAGAAAGTGGCCAAGCCACCGTCTACCACCAACAGTCACTGGACACTACTATGGTAAATACCTAAAGTCATCCTAGCCACATGCATTATAACAAAACGAAAGCAAAAAGCTAGGAACTAAGGAAGAAATTGGTAACTTACGTGGTCGGGGATGCTTTAAAGGGTCGAAGATGCTGCTCGGAGTTGTGCGGCGGCGACGGACTGGAAAGCTAAGAGAGAAGATTTAGGGAGGAGAGGGAAGCGAAAAACGCAAATGAGCAGCTTCTCCCTCTATTTATAGGCACCCTGAAGGCACATGCATGAGCAAGCGCGGATAGGGACATCATCATGACCCTAGCCTAGCCATCATGACACATTTAATGTTGCACAAGGCTCAAGACACACGTGGCATCCCGTCTCTTCAGACTACCTCAACCGTTGGTCTCCCCGTACGCCGGGCATACCAAACAAAGTTACGTATTCCGCGGGCACTAAAACCCCTAGGCATCACATGACAACTCCACCTCGTCGACAAGCGACGACCCCTTAAGAGCTCTCCAGGATTGCAAGTTATCCTTAAGTCATCACTCCCGTGCTCGGGAGCAACGACTTGGGGGGTTCCTATTTCGGACTGTGTTGGTTTGAATATAGAGTAACTTGTCTAGAAGGGGGGTTGAATAGACAATTAAAAAAATCCCTTCCTTTCAAAAAATCAGATTATGCAAGCGGAACCGGATATGGTGAAATTTCGTTTTGAAAAGTTTTTATGATATTGGAAGAGAATTTGCGTTATACTTACACAAAGGGTATGTAATGAGGTAGAAAACAATGAATTGATTAATGGTGAAAGTTTCAACGAGATGCTTAAAGACTTTAACAATTCTTTAATTTTAAAGGCAATTCTAAATTCAATGTTCTTACAATAATCAATTAACTGGATCCTTTAGAAGAACAAATCTAATCAAACCTAAACTTTTTACAAATCAAAACTATGAAAACAATGAATCTAAACAGATACCTAAGCATGCAATTTTAAACGATAAAGAGAGAGGGAGAGAGTGCACCAGGATATATACTAGTTCGGTGCTATCGTCCTCGCAGGCACCTACATCTAGTCTTCGACAGAGAACCATCGAAGAGTTATTTCTTCCATTAAAACAATATAGAATTTTGGTTCTTTGTTACAACAATTCACAAAAGCAAAAAGACAAATTATAACAATCCATGTTATCTTCTTCCTTGCTTCTTGTACGAACTTGCTTGTAACTAGCTACCACCGCTAACTTGATCTTTACCCAAGATCTTGATTTTCAACTTTTGATGGATTCCTTTCTTAATGAATTTCCCAAATTTTACCCAATCTTGAAATTCCAAGCCTTGAATCCCTTTCTTCAACAAGTTGACAAATCTGTAGAAAAACTCCACAACAATGGAGAAAAGCTTCTTCTTCTTTTTCCTTCAAGAAATTTTAACCCTTGAAATTTCCAAGACCAAAACACCTCTTGCAAAATCTGTACACTTCAATGAACAATTAGATCCCTAATGTTTCCCTAAAATTAATCATCACACACACATAAGAGAATAATTTCCATGGGTATGATTAAGATGAAGATTTGAAAGGGAGAAGGAAGTTGTGTTTGCAAAGGTTTTTCTCTCAAGAAAAAATTTGATCTCTCTCTTGAAATATGGGAATGAAATCTATATTTATAGATGCAAGAGAAAAGTGCAATAAGTGAGTTAAAAGTAGCAGCGTGACTTGATTCATAATTCCCATGACTTGATTCAGATAGGGCAGTTGACTTGAGTCGACTCTAAAATGAATCAATTCAAATTAGCGTATTGAATCAATTTGCAACCCTTACTGAATCAATTCAAATTGGAATTTCCAGTTTGTGACTTGATTCAAAATTGATGTTGACTCAATTCCAGCAAACAGAATCTAAATGGACTTTTGGAACACTTTTATGAATCGAGTCATGAAAGTCTTGAATCGAGTCAGAAAACACAAAAAGGCTTTGAATCAAGTCAGAAAGACAACTGAATCAATTCACACAGCTAAGATACATATTCAACTTAATAAATGCATGGATGAAATACTATAGCATGTGTTTGATCATTAATAACCAAGGGAACTCAAATTAAACGACAAATATAAGCAAAGCATCAAAACAAAGAAGTAACCGATATCCGGAATGAGCAACTTGAGTCTCCCCCCTTTTTGATGCTTGGCATTCCGATTAATTTGAGTGAAGTGGAGCCATGCTCCCCCTGCAACAATTACTTAACCACACAAGTTATTATTGTCAACCGATAATCCATTCTCCCCCTTTGACAATATCAAAAAGGAAGAGGGACGAAAAACAGAAATAACAACTAGTAATAACACATAGCTAATTACACATAAAGAATCCAGCAAAGTCAACATGTAACCACAATACATATTTCATTCAAATAGGAATAGTTAGGACATAAGAAGATAATAGCTAAAGATAGCAAGTTCAAAAGACAACCAAAATACAAGTCAAAATGTTTTAATCATAAGGAAGGATAAATAAACATGCAACAATGAGAAAATGCAAAATGATGCACTACGAACCTCCATATCAAGGTCCTCAGGGTCAGCGAATGCCTCCGACGGTCCGATGTTGTACTCAGCAAGTTTGGCAAGAATGAGATCAAGCTTGACATGTTGCTGCGCAGATAAAACCCATTGTTCCTCCAAGATTCGATCGCCCCAGCGATCCAAGTCGGTCTGCATAACAACTTCGGTGTTATGAGCAGCGGATGAAGAGGCAACTGACGGACGAGAGGAGGCAGCAGGATTGTGATCTTGAGGAGCATTAGCATTGTTGACAGAAAATATTTCATACACCGAGCAAATTTTTCTTGAAAATACCATTCATTCCTCTCGGAATCAAAGTGGTCCTTGAATTGATGAAGAGTTGAGTCACTGAACTGAGATGGCACACTGAACAATTCACTAAGCTTAGAAGCTACTCCTCCCTTGTTCAGTATGAGTTGAATGAACGAGGGATAATAGAGAGGCTTGGAGTCACTTGACTTACACTCCATCATCATATTTACAATGAACTTAACCCAATTTACCATTTCTTTGTTCAGAAGCACCCAAAGCAGAAACAGATCAAATCATCAACACGTCCAAAATTGTCCTTGCGACGAACTAAAATTTTTGTGATGACCCAGTGGAGAATGCGACAATCAACTTTCAATTGTCCCACAGTAAAATTGGAGTACTGCATGTCATTGTGGTAGATCGTTTTTGATATCTGAATAACAGTAGGGGTGCGTTGGTAATCCGATTCCGTAGTCACTCGAATAAACTCATAACCAGAGTTTTCCAAACCAAGAATATCCTTAAAGTCCTTAGCCGTGAAAGTGATGGTTTTGTTTTTGAACTTACAAATAAGACCAGTACCATTGTCGATGGATTCAACACATCAGTATAAAGCACAAACATGATCAACATTAAACTTATGTGATAAGCCTAAAAATTTGGCCAACTTGTGATTCTCAAGAACGTTAAAGAAAGTTAGACCTGGTTTGGATGCAGCTTCTTTGGTAATGTAGTTTTCACCAGATGAGGGTTTATCAATGAATCTATCAAGGTACATTTTCTGAAGGGTGTCTGGTATTAATGCTTGAACCTTATGAAGCTTGACTGTGGTGTCTGTAAGAGTAAGACTTGTAGATGCTTCAGCTCGAGATTGTCTTGCAATGGCAGATCTTTTCTTTGTTGCCCTTGAGGAACCAAATTGCTGAGACATAGTGTATGATGAACTTGAGGCCAAGAGAATGGAGGAAATTATATGAAAAATGAGTATGATAATGGTAATGAAGATGATAGTATGTTTTAAGAAAAGAGAAGATAATATGAGATGATATGAGAAAAAGAGTGAAAAGAGAATAATAGAGAAGTAGAAAGAAAAAGAATTAAAAGGAGGTGGAGAAAGAAACGAAATAAAAGAAATTAAGGAAGTAGAGAAGTAAAACAAACGGAGAAAAAAAAAAGAGAAAAACCGAAAAAGAAAAAATGAAATTAATAAAAAAGAAGGGAGTTGACCGAACCAAAATGGGAAATGGAAGTTTGAAATTTGAAATATGGGGAAAGGGAGGGACCGAAAAAGTTGGTGGGGAGAATTTTGGTTGACTCAAATAAAAGAAATGCTGAGGAGAGAGAAAGAGTAGTAAAGAAAGGGTGATGGGTGCTGACAAAGAAAATAGAAAGAAAGTTGAGAATTGATGAAAGGGTGTAGTGGGTGGTGTGAAAAGATGGTGTAGACTAAAGTGAGTGGGGGCGGTACAGGTATAGGTGTAGGGGAGAGAGAAAAGTAAATGAAAAAAAATTAAGGAAGTTGTTGGAGGCTTGAATAAAAAACCTAAAAAAAAAGGTTTAAAAAAAAATAGGGGCTGACAAAAAGTGTTGGAAAGCGTGATGTTTTGGAGAGAAAAAGGTGAGGTGGCGTGTGAGATTAGGAGAGAGAGAGAGAGAGAGAGAAAAAAATTGTTAATGAAATCTGACAAAAACAATTAAATAGGTTGAGATGTGGTGAGTTGGAAAAAAATGAATTATGGATTAATGTGGGTGGGGCCCGACAGAGAGAGAGAACTGAGGGATTGAGTTTAAGAAAAGGTTTAATGGGAAATTGATATATGGTCTGACGAAAAAAATATTGGGAAAAAGAAATTGATGATGAGAGAGAGGTTGGGTAGCATGAGGAATGTGAGAGTAGGTGGGGAAGAGAAACAAGGGAAAAGTGAAAAAAAAGCATGGATGGTGATGGTGACGTGTGGAAAAGGAAGAAGAAATAAATGGTGAAAAGATGGTGATGGGGAAATGTAATGTGGCGGGTGATAAAGTGGGAAGAGGAGAGATATTATGTTGTCCGAAAAAAAAATGAAGGGTGATGTGGTAGGTGGGACAAGAAGAATAAAGAAAAAAACAAAAAGAAATGTTGAGAGAAAATAGAAGGAATTCAGAATGAATTGATTCATGAACAGATGTGAATCAATTCCAGCAAATAGAATGTAATAGCATTTTCTAGACAGTTTTATGAATTGAGTTAGGAATTGATTCAAGACAGATTTCAAAAAAAATGAAATGCAATATGATGAAATTTATGAATTCATGAATATGACGCAAATAAGATAAAATGTGATGCAAATCTATACACAAATATAACAGAGATATTAAACACGCATGATAAACTACACTGATAGAACAATTTAACAGAAATAACACAAAGAGATAAAGGTATCAGAGAGATTATACCGTACGAGATTGAAGAAAGAAATTGCTGCAGAATAACCATTAGTAGAACAAAAATCATACAGCAAAGTAAATAAGAATGGATCGATACTTATTCAAAGCAAGAAGGATCGAGAATCCCTAATTCTCTTCGAATCTTGTGGAACGACTCCGAGGACACAGGTTTTGTAAAAATATCAGCAAGCTGATTTTTAGAGTCCACGAATTCAAAAACTACGTCGCCTTTTTCCACATGATCGCGAAGAAAATGATGCCTAATTTCTATATGCTTAGTGCGAGAATGCAGTACCGAGTTTTTAGTTAGGTTTATCGCACTAGTGTTGTCACATTTAATCGGAACGCAACCTAGTTTTAAATCATAGTCCAATAATTATTTCTTAAGCCAAAAGGCTTGTGCATAATAATTACTGACGGCTACATATTCTGCCTCGGTGGTTGAAAGTGCAACACTATGTTGCTTCTTGCTATGCCACGAGATCAGACAATTTTCGAAAATATGACATGTTCTGCTAGTACTTTTTCTATCTGATTTGCACCCCGCGAAATCAGAGTCAGAAAAAACCTACTAAACTACACTCACTTCCCTTAGGGAACCAAAGACCATGGTTTGAAGTACCATTTAGATACCTTAAAATGCATTTAATGATCTTAAAATGAGATTCTCTAGGGGAAGCCTGAAACCTAGCACACATGCAGACACTAAACATGATATTAGATCGACTTGCAATTAAATAAAGCAACGATCCAATCATACCTCAGTACTTTGTAACGTCAAACTCTTTACCCGATTCATCTTTGTTAATAAGTAAATTTGAAGCCATTGGTGTAGATATTGATTTTGCATTGTTCATTTCATACTTCTTTAAGACTTCCAAGCAATATTTTGTTTGACTGATGAAAGTTCCTTTATCAACTTGCCTTATTTGGAGTCCCAAGAAATAAGTAAGTTCACCCATCAATGACATCTCAAATTCGCCCTGCATTGTGTTAGAAAACTCTCTACACAAAGATTCGTTAGTAGATCCAAATATAATGTCATCCACATATATCTGAACCAATAGAACATGCTTTCCTTTACGTCTTATGAATAAAGTGGTACCTACGGTTCCACAACTAAATCCCTTTCCAATTAAAAAATCACTAAGACGCTCATACTAAGCTCTAGGAGCTTGTTTAAGGCCATAGAGGGCTCTCTTAAGTTTAAAGACATGATCGGGATTGTCTTGATCCTCAAAACCCGGAGGTTGAGAGACGTATACCTCTTCATTTATGAATCCATTTAGGAAAGCCGACTTAACGTCCATCTGATATAGTTTGAAATCAAGACAACATGTGAATGCCAATAGAAGTCTAATAGCCTCAAGTCGGGCTACGGGAGCATAAGTCTCCTCGTAGTCTATCCCTTCGGCTTGATTACACCCCTTTGCCACTAGCCTTGCCTTGTTTCTAGTAATTATTCTGTTTTCATCTAGTTTATTCCGAAAGACCCACTTAGTGCCTATGACTATTTTGTTTTTAGGACGTTGGACCAAATCCCATACGTCATTTCTTTTAAATTGGTTGAGTTCTTCTTGCATAGCAAGAAGCCAACCCTCATCAGTCAAAGCATCACTAACTGTTTTCAGTTTAACTTGTGATATAAAAGCAGAATAATTACATAAATTATTTAATTGTAAACGCGTGCTTACTCCCCTTTTGATGTCTCCTAAGATGTTGTCCAACGGATGATCCTTTGTGACGATCCAATCTTGAGGAAGTTGGTTTGAGGTCTCGTGTTTATCATCCTCGTGTTCACTTTCCTCTTTATCATCATTAATGTCCTCATCTTTTGGAGGATCCACTTTTGGAATGTCATCGTCGATCTTATCTTCCGTATTTGAACCTGAACCATCAACAACAGAAGAAATACCTTTCCCCATCTTTTGGGGTTTGGTTTCATCAAATGCAATGTGTATAGATTCTTCAACTGCTAAAGTTCTATTATTGAAAACTCTCTATGCCTTACTAGATGATGAGTAACCTAAGAAGATTCCCTCATCCGCTTTTGCGTCAAACTTACCAAGCTTATCTTTGCCATTATTTAAAATGAAACATTTGCAACCAAAGACACGAAAGTAAGAAATGTTAGGTTTCCTACCCTTAAGTAACTCATAGGGTGTCTTCTCTAGGATAGGTCGAATGAGTACCCTATTTAAGACATAACATGCGGTGTTAATCGCATCAGCCCAAAAGTACTTAGGTAAACCCATTTCGCTTATCATAGTTTGTGCTAATTCTTCTAAAATACGGTTTATACGCTCCACAACACCATTTTATTGAGGAGTGCGCGGGCATGAGAAGTTATGGCTATTCCGCTTTCGTTGCAAAAGTTTTCAAATTGGTGGTTAACAAACTCACCACTATGGTCACTTCTTAGGGTGACTATTTTCAAATCTAAACGGTTTTGGATAAGCTTAGCAAATTTCACAAATGCTTTAAAGGTTTCTTCTTTTTTACTTAAAAATAAATTCCAAGTATATCTAGTAAAATCGTCTACTATTACAAAGCCATATTAATTGCCTCCTAGACTTCTTGTCCTAGAAGGACCAAAGAGATCTAGATGGAGAAGCTCAAGAGGTTTTGAGATGGAAACACAATTTTTGGATTTAAAAGACACTCTTGTTTGCTTTCCCATTTGGCATGCATCACAAAGCCTTTCTTTAGAAAATTTTATTTTAGGTAGACCAATTACTAGATTCTTAGAAGAAATTTTATTTATTAAGTCAAAATGAACATGACCTAAGCGTTTATGCCACAACCAAGAGTCTTCACTTCGGATGACTAAACACTTGGTGCCAATATTTGAAACGTCATCTAGATTGAGCATATAAATATTATCAATTCTAAAACCCTTAAACATTTTCTCCTTATCACTCCTATGTTCGATTATGCAATGAAGGGAGTCAAAAGATATGGAGTAACCCTTATCGCATAATTGACTTATGCTAAGGAGATTATGTTTAAGTCCTTTTACAAATAAAACACCGTCTATGGTGATTATGGAGGAATTTCCCACAATACCCTCTCCTAGTATTTTACCTTTGTTGTTATCTCCATATGTAACGAAGCCGCGCTCTTTCTTGACGAAGTCAATGAACAATGACGCGTCTCCCGTCATATACCTTGAACAACCACTATCTAGGAACCATATCCTTTTTGCTGCTATAAGACATTCCTACAAGATAATCAACAAGGAATTTTAGATCCCCAACTAGTGTTGGGTCCTTGGGGGTTAGCACTAGGACTCTTAGGTCTCCATGCCATAAGACCATTTGGAATTTTCACATTCCTAATGTGGAATTTAGGCCTAATGTGTCCTTTTTCACAACAATAATGACATACAACTCTAGAGGAACTGCTTTTTCTATTCTTTCTAGTGACATGAGCATTTTTCTTTCTTTGTTTTCTAAAGTTTTGCTCATCATCGCTTGAGCTAATAGATGTAACAGTAGGAGCTCTAGTTAATTGTATTATTTGACCCTTTAAATCTTCTATTTTAATTTTTAAATAAGGGCAAGTAATACATTCAACTAAAATTTCCTTTTCATCTAGAGTTGGAGGAACATACAATTGGTCATTTACTAAAGATGCATGGTCCTCTTTCAAGGATTCAAGAGCATTTTTAAGTTTTAAGATTTCTCCCTCAAGTTTCAAAATCTTTTTATTTTGAGAGGAGATTTTCTTAAAAGCTTTTAATGCATCTTCATGCATCTCATGGAATGCCTCAGACAATTCATTATAAGAAGGTAAGGAGTAAGAATCTGAGTCACTTACATCAGAATCTTTGTGCTTGTTTCGAGCCATCAAACAAAGATTAGCTACTTCTTCATCCGAACTCGAGGAAGATCATGACGAGTATTCATCGTCTTCCCAAGCAATGTATGAACATCGTCCTTTGCCTTGGCTTTTGGACTTGTGGTAATGTTTCTTTCCTTTGTGCTTTGCCAAACTTGGACACTCCTTTTTGTAGTGACCAATTTTTCCGCATTCGTAGCACGTGACTTATTTTTCTTCTTTCTTCTTATCATCTCATTTCTTTGAATACTTTGATTTCCTAAACTTCATTAAATTCTTATCCGGGTGTTTTAGACCATTTCTCCTCATATACTTGTTGTAACGCCTTACAAACAATCCCATCTCTTCGTCTTCCGAAGAGTCACTCGAGTTCTCATCATCTACCTCTAATTTTGCCTTGGAAGTGGAGACTTTTAGGGAGATGTTCTTCTTCTCTTATTTGTTTTTATCCTTGCGCTTAGTGTTACTTTCACTTGCTCAAGTCTCTTTAGCTCATGCTCATGTTCGGTGAGCTTACCAAATAAGGTTGACATGTCTAAGGTTTTTAGGTCATGAGATTCTTTGATAGCCGTTACTTTTGGCTATCATTCCCTGCACATAGACCTTAAAATCTTATTAGCACAATCTTGATTAGAAGTGGTCTTACCCAAATTCTCAAGTTTATTGATTATATGGGAAAATCTCATATGCATGGAGGCCACGATTTCACCGGGTTCCATACGGAAGAGTTCAAATTCCTCTGTTAGAGTATTAATTTTAGATTGCTTCACGTCTTCGGTTCCCTCATAGAGAACTTTAAGAGCGCTCCACATTGCCTGAGCCATCTTACAATGTGAAATTGAAAAATATACGTTCATGCTTAATGATGAGATTAGTATATTTCTCGCCTTCAAGTCATAAGACGCCTTTTTAGTTTCGGCCTCATTCCAATCCTTAGGTGGTTTTGCACTTGGTACACCATCAATGACTCTTTGAGGAACAGAGGGTCCGTCCTCGATGGCTAACCAATATTTTACATCCACGGACATAAGGTGTACGTATATACAATCCTTCCAATATGCATAGTTTTCACTGGTGAAAATCGGGGCTCTATTATAAGCTCCCTTCGGATCAATTTGCGCCATATTCAATCAACTTTTAAGGTTGTTAAACCTTATCAAAAGAACCAGCTCTCGATGCCAATTGTTGGTTTGAATATGGAGTAACTTGTCTAGAAGGGGGGTTGAATAAACAATTAAAAAAATCCCTTCCTTTCAAAAAATCAGATTACACAAGCGGAACCGGATGTGGTGAAATTTCGTTTTGAAAAGTTTTTATGATATTGGAAGAGAATTTGCGTTATACTTACACAAAAGGTATGTAATGAGGTAGAAAACAATGAATTGATTAATGGTTAAAGTTTCAACGAGATGCTTAAAGACTTTAACAATTCTTCAATTTTAAAGGTAATTCAAAATTCAATGTTCTTACAATAATCAATTAATTGGATCCTTTAGAAGAACAAATCTAATCAAACCTACACTTTTTACAAATCAAAACTATGAAAACAATGAATCTAAACAGATACCCAAGCATGCAAGTTTAAACGATAAAGAGAGAGGGAGAGAAGGAGAGAGTGCACCAGGATATATACTAGTTCGGGGCTATCGTCCTCGCATGCACCTACATCTAGTCTTCGACGGAGAACCATCGAAGAGTTATTTCTTCCATTAAAATAATATAGAATTTTGGTTCTTTGTTACAACAATTCACAAAAGCAAAAAGACAAATTATAACAATCCACGTTATCTTCTTCCTTGCTTCTTGTACGAACTTGCTTGTAACTAGCTACCACCGCTAACTTGATCTTTACCCAAGATCTTGATTTTCAACTGTTAATGGATTCCTTTCTTGATGAATTTCCCAAATTTTACCCAATCTTGAAATTCCAAGCCTTGAATCCCTTTCTTCAACAAGTTGACAAATCTGTAGAAAAACTCCACAACAATGGAGAAAAGCTTCTTCTTTTTTTTCCTTCAAGAAATTTCAACCCTTGAAATTTCCAAGACCAAAACACCTCTTGCAAAATCTGCACACTTCAACGAACAATTAGATCCCTAATGTTTCCCTAAAATTAATCATCACACACACACACACAAGAGAATAATTTCCATGGGTATGATTAAGATGAAGATTTGAAAGGGAGAAGAAAGTTGTGTTTGCAAAGGTTTTTCTCTCAAGAAAAAATTTGATCTCTCTCTTGAAATGTGGGAATGAAATCTCTATTTATATATGCAAGAGAAAAGTGCAATAAGTGAGTTAAAAATAGCAGCATGACTTGATTCATAATTCCCATGACTTGATTCAGTTAAGGCAGTTGACTTGAGTCAACTCTAAAATGAATCAATTCAAATTAGCATACTGAATCAATTCGCAACCCTTACTGAATCAATTCAAATTGGAATTTCCAATTCTGTGACTTGATTCAAAACTGATGTTGACTCGATTCCAGCAAACAGAATCTAAATGGACTTTTGAGACACTTTCATGAATTGAGTCATGAAAGTCTTGAATCGAGTCAGGAAACACAAAAAGGCTTTGAATCAAGTCTGAAAGATAACTGAATCAATTCACACAGCTAAGATACATATTCAACGTAATAAATGCATGGATGAAATACTCTAGCATGTGTTTGATGATTAATAACCAAGGGAACTCAAATTAAACGACAAATATAAGCAAAGCATCAAAACAACAAAGTAACCGATATCCGGAATGAGCAACTTCAGACTGGACCAATGACTAGGCATGGCCCAATCCACTTCTGCTCCCAGAACGGTCCAATTACCTAGGTCTAGTCAATTGGGGCAACTTTACCTTTCTGCCCCCTCACCGAGCAAGCATGGTCAGATCACCCACAAGGTCACCTGCTCCTCCTCGGCATTCCTGCTCTTCATACATGGCTTTACCATCCAGAAATAGCCCCGTCGCCCGTGCCCGGAACTACGTCTTTGCTCGTGGCAACGGCTAGTTTCGGGCGCCTCTACCCGTCTTAACAGCTAGTTTTTGTCAGTTACCTATTCTTCGGGAAACAGTTATCTTGCCCCAAAAATAGGGATCGTTGGCCACTTACTGGGGGCATTATAAAAACCCTCTCATTTGATAGGGTCAGGTATTCTAAATCATCCTAAGAAACACATACTTTTGTACTTGCCTTTTTCCTCTCCTGATTCTTACTTTAGCATCGGAGTGCCTTGCAGGTACACCCCATCCTCATCTCACACACCCAGCATCACAGACGTCTTTCTTGGCCCACTTCAGGTTCTGATCAACCGTCAAGATCAAAGACAATGGAAAGTGAGTGTGAAAATATGAAAAGTAGTCAAACGAATATATGCATGATTTAGTAATTAAGAAAAAGTTAAATCAATTGCTCAATAAATGAAAAAGGTATGTTGAAACACATGCATATAATGTTACTGTATTAGTATCTTGGTCTGCATTAACCCCTTTTCACTTTTCTTTTGCTTGCTTTATGTTTTGCAAAAGTGTTTTGGTTTCACTTTTAACTATTTTTCTTTTATAATTCTTTTATAAAAGAAGTGGATAAAATGGAAAGAACCAAGGAACTTGCTTTGGTGAATTTCACAGAAAAGCTACATTGTTGTTTGGAAATTGCAGAGAAAAAGTTTAACACTTAAATGCAATAGTTTAACACCTCAAAATTTTCCCTCTTATTTATTCCCAATAAATGGCCTATGTTTCACCGTTTCATATGCATTTAAGTCATAAGCATTACACATGCATCATTGGTTTTCTCAAGGCATGGGATCGAGGTATTATGCGCAGGCTCAGGGTTTTCTTTTGTAGCGAGATTCTCACCTTCATTCAGGTCTGAGCTCCTAACATCATGAGTGTCTTCTTATCAATGTTTTTTGTATAACAATGCTAGTGGTTCAGGGTTTTTTATCTTCTGTGTGATCCGGGAAAGTTGATATCCATTAATTGAAGAGGATGGTTAGGTTCTCATGTCAAAGGCATCTTGGTATTCATGGTGCAAGAGATCCAGTTGTGGATCCATACGGCAATCAGGGCATTGTTGCCCGGTCAGCTTTCCATTGCTTGTTGTTGGGTATTCAGTAAGAGTGCAAGTTTGGTTTTGTTTGGAGGTTTGGTTCGATTTAAGCATGTTAAGTGTGGTTATGTGGATTTCTTGTAACTCAAGATTCGAAGTTCATTTCAACTCATCTTCATGTCCATGTCCATTTTTATCCACATTTATGTCCAAACTCAAAGTCCATTTTCAATGAGTCCATTACATTTGTTAAAACCATAGTCCACTTGTAACTTCAACTCATATCTAATTCATTACCCGTATATACTTCATTCAATTAACCATTTATCCAAATTAAGTCTAAATCCATTTTGTGGACTCATTATCCACAACCCAAGTTCAAATCCAATTCATTTTCCCTAAATCTATTTTTTGAATCCATACCTATTTTCATTTTAATATCCATTTGAAAAGCCAATTACTCATTTATCCATTTCACAAAATATATCCATAAGTCGTCATTAAAACCATATCAGGGTCTTATACATAGGGAAAGATATTCAAATATGCGACTAGTTTCTGCCATAACAAATGGTGTTCTTGGGTTTGGTACATTTGTTTTATGGTATTTGAATTTTAGAAGAGAAGTTGAGGAAAAGCCAAACATACACATTGGTTGCTGCAAATGATACGCTGCTAGATTCTTCAGTTATGAAGTGCAGCCCAACCGATTGCCAAAGACCAGAAGTCTTAAACAAAAAACTTAATAAAAGGGAAAATTCTTCGTTGTGGCTATTCTTTCAACTTTATTGTTGGTACTACATCAATTAAAAAAGCGTCGGAAATAGCGAAGGCTCTCAGAGCAGTTGGATTTGTTCTCCGTGTAGAAAATGCTTTTCCTTGAACAAGATTTGATCCAGTCCCTGTTGGTCTTCCTGGTATTCTAATCACATATGTCAGCAAGTCAAAGGAACTGATATATATTTCTAATATCCCCACGTCAACTAGACAGGAAGAGTAAAGAGTTTCATAGGTACTGGTAAAATTGAGGACGATTTGATACCTATTCTACATAAGTCTGCACTCACAACCTATTTCAGTTACGGTTTGCTCTTTGCTTTCGGTCAATCCAGAGATTGCTTCAGAAAAATCTTCGACTAGTGCAGCTCCAACAATCTTCAGGGTTATGCACCGACATATTTAGGACTTGAGGATTTTTATATTCACCAGTTATACATTCACATTCAGAACTGTTTTGGGAGACCTATATCAAGTGCTCCTGATGCTTGGTTTGATGTAGTCAGAACGCCACTCCAACAGATTGAAAAAAGAGAAAATTTACATAGTATGAAAACCTATAATGACAGGCAAAAGCAGAAAATTGACAGCAGAAGATAATTACAAACAAAAGGCTCATAACAGTTTTATTTTTACAAACCTATGGCATCAAAATAAAATTAACAACAGAAAATGGGGAAGGTAATTCACAACAGAAAATTCATTGAAAAACTTCATAACAAGAAGAATTCACATCAGAGTTTCAGGAGATTTCACTACTAACCAATGCTTAACAGAACCACCCTAAAAAACAGTGACAAAAATGTAACCGAAATTCTCAACAGAAATAACTGACAAAAGAATAGCTCCTAACCATTCCTAATTTCCACTAACATCTTCCTAATAGAGAAAAAAACTCCTAACAGACTAACATTTTTTTTCTCTCGCAATTTCCTCTTGATTCATCCCTCTGCATCAGTTTTCAATTAACACCTTTAAGCCTCACCATCTTCATTCTACGAATCTTCAACCTTCAATAAACATCTTCTAAACTCTCCAACACTCTTCTTCAACTTTCACAACTCTCCCTCTGCAACATACGAATTCGCAGTGACGTCGTTCATCATCTTTAACATACCTGCAACAACAAATAACCATCAAGAAATCAATATCAATTTAGAAAATCAATAACCTGCAATTCCTACAACAACCACAAATTCAAGCTCTTAACGGAAGAATTCAATCCGAGTTTGTGTAATCGAGACCACAACAACAATCTGCAGTGATACACCAAAAGAAGCTTCACAATTCTTCACCATCAAAGGCCTTTAAACCTCCATCAACACTGCGTCGCTACCTACAACAGAGTACAAGCGGATTCACTCAACAATTCAATAACAATTATCAGAAAGAAGAAAAAGAATTCAGGCCTGCGAGTGAAGAATTCGGAGAGATAGAGATTCGAGAATAACAACCTCACGCATTGAATTCAAGACAACCTCCATCATCAATCCAACAACGCAACAATTCATCAGAACCTCCAAACAATAACCTTCAATACCCTCTTCAACCTTCTACAACCACTTCATCAGTCTCCATCTTCTTCAGTTCCAATTTAAAGGAGAATCTGCAAAATTTATAAAAGAACGTCAAGAAGAGAATTCGCACATTGAGGAAAAAAAAGAGTTCACGCGTAGAGAGTAGAGGAGAAAGAAAGAGAAAGGATCACCAAGGGTTTGCCGCTAGCATCATCGTCGCAAGGTACGAATTCATCTCCATCTATAGCTGCGGCCTTGGATTGATGATCCGTTGTGATTTAGTATGTATGCCTTAAGTTTTTGTTGATTTTGTTTCCTTGAACTTCTCCATTGCGATTTTGCCGTTTGATTGAGTATTTGAGAAATCTGGCCCCGGATTCGTGATGAGGGCGAAAATTGTGTGGGGGTTGGTGTTTGTTATTTCTTGATTGGAGGTGGTTGGCTAGAGAGGGACGACGGCGGCCACCGTGAGCCACCGCCTTCTTCGGCAGCTTTTAGGGTTCCGGTGCGTGTGATTGTGCAGAGAAAAAACAGTTAAGAAGGAGAGAGAGATAAGCGTAGAAGAGATTTCACATTCTGAACATTATCTCCTCCACCGTCCCTTTTATTGTAATTAGGATAAGAAGGATTCTCATGGCCATTCCGGTGGTGGTGGACACTTGTCACCGTCCGAATCCCCCTCTGTGTGATACGGTGTGTGTTCCTCCCTGATGGACACCGTGTACCCGCGCTTGCCGTCCCTTGGATGGATCCAACGATTAGATCAAAGGCCCAGATTGAGTCTTAGTCAACGAGGGCTCACCGTGCACCTCAGGCCAGAATTTTCGTTGGGCCTAGTTCCCAATGCTATTCACACCCCCCTCTTTTAAGCCCAGTAGGATTATGAACTGAATAATTGCTACTGCTACACCCCTTAGGCTTTGTTCATTGTTTTTTTTAATTTCTTTTTGATATATGTTTGGAATTCTATTTCTAAAAATAGTAAAATTGTGAGGAAAATTACTAATAAATTCAGGTGTGTACCTGAAGATGTTAATTAATTTTCCTTGATTTTTGATCCCACTTTTTGAATTGTTTTGGTATTTTTTCTTGAATTTACCTTGAAATATGTTTCTATGATCATACCCTTGACTACACGCTTCCTAATTGATTTTTCTTAGTTAGTTGTGAATTGAATTTTTGCACCTAATTTGATACTTGGTTTGTGTACATAATGAAAGACCTTTTACATTTGTTTGAGATTTTTTAGAGCTTTTTTTTTTTAAGTGTACTTTTGGTAATCTCTTGTGGACGTATAGTAATTGATTATAGGTGAATTGCTTGCACTAATTTGAACACGATAAGAGCCAAATTTTGAGCCAATCTTCTTGACATGTTTAGGCCCTGACCTCATCTCACTATGCTTTAAATCACACATTTTTCCAATGCTCATAACTATTTTTCCATGCATTTTCATTATGATTAACGCGCTTGTGCCCATGTTGTATTCGTGAGATGTTTGATGAGAAGGCATTTATGCCATGGCTTGGAAACTTATGTTGATATTATATGCTTGGAATGTGACACAATTTAGAGGACCTATAATCCCTTCCAAGTCATTTTTGTATGTTCATAGTGTGCATAGAAGGTTGTATGTTTTAAGCATCATTTTGCATCAACTTTGTGGCATTCTACTTGTGCTTTTGAGACCTCTTGTTGTCAATCCCTTTTGATACTTGTAAGCATGATGCTATAAAGCATAGGTACTGACCTATAATGTTTGTTTTCATTTAAATTGGACCTACCATTCTTATTTGCATGATCAAGTTTGCTTTGGCTTCTAAGAGGGAATTGACACTCGCTTGTCTAGTTTGCTTAATCCTTCGAGTTTCACTTATGTGCATTAATTGTATGCTTTGAACATGACTTATAGGAACCTTCACCTACTGACCCAAACTTGTTCAACATGTGTATGCATCCTTTGAGCTTCACTTCTTACTTGCATTACAAGTTGTTAGCTTTTAGGACTTACTTGAAGTTAACTTGTGGTAGTTTTGCTTTAGTTGCTAAAACATGTAATAACTTGAGATCTTATGATGATTATAGGTTGTTTTAGGCATCTTCAACTTGATTTCATTTCTGAATTTGAGCTTTATTAATTTCCTACATCCATACTCATTTGTTCTTTGCATAAATGCATTTGAAATGTTTCATCTTAGTGAACTCAAGTGTGCATAACTTGTTTGCTCATCATGAATGCATCCGTGTACTATCTCTATGTTAGTTCAACGATATTCTCATGCATCAATGAAGGGTGCACATTCTGACCTTGGTCCATTTTCATGTTTTAATTCAATTCATCTAACTTATAATTGCTTTCTTTTGTAGTTTACAATTGACTTTGAAGTAGACTTTAGCTTTTGCTATAGTTTGTAATTGTTTGATTTCTTTGGTCCATTAACATGGATAGGGTTTAACCAAAGGTGTTTACCGACTAAGGCTTTGTTCCTTTGGTTGTTTCATTGTTGCTTTTTCCTTGTGATTCCGAACTCATTTGTTGATTTGTGCAAGGTGCTTCAAGGAAATCTCCAAGAATGGCGTAGTTTGTTTACTTTGTAAATGCTCATTTCTAACTTGTTTGTTCATTAACATTAACAGGTGCTTACATTGTTTTTGCTTGCGTTGCTTTGCTACGAATCTATATCTGTTTGGTAGGACATCTCATCTCTTTATATCCCTCGAACTTTACCGCTTACAAAATGCCATGAGAAGTAGGAATAGAGATGCATGACTGGGAGTCCCTACTTTAGGTGGGCAAGACTGTTTATTTGTTTTAAAGTCCTCCAAAGAGGCTCTGATTGTGTTTGTTTAATATTGTGCCTAAGACCTCCAAAGAGGCATCCCACTCTCGTATCCCCTTGTAAGACCTCCAAGAAGGTAATTGACGGAAGGTAGGGTTTGCAACCAACCCCCGTTATTCTAGTTGAGTCGTTATTAGCTCTCATTACATAATTGAAGCTTTGAACATCACCTGCTCCTGTTATCGAGTCGGTCAAGTGTGTCATACCCCAAATTTTGGCCACTAAGATTTCCCATCAGTGTGCAAATCATCATCATAATATGGGTGTATCATTATGCCTCATCAGTCTCCCCAAAGATGGGTGACCACTTACTACAGTCAAAATTAGGGTTTCAAGCCCTCTCTGAGCTCTTAGACAAAGGATCAATCAAGGAATGACATAATCTTCAACTTGTATAAACCTCTCAAACATCCACAATGGATCAAAAGGACTCCCACTTCAAGGATTAAGCACAAGGTTGCTCCCTTCTAGGTGGATCAAGCCTCGAGATCGCCAGTGTCACCAAATTAGGGTTTTGGTCGACCAGGGCCTCCAGATGGAAATTTTCCTCTGGGCATGAGCCAGTGCTTCAAAGCATAACCTAATATGCTCCATGGAACCTCATGGACCCAATCATCAAGTCAATTTTGCCTCAGGGGATGCAGTCATAAAAAATCAGGATTTAGGGTTTCTTGACCTAATTCACCCCTAAGTTGACTTTTGGGACAAATCATGAGCCAAGATCTCAAGAGAGGATTTGAGGGTCTCTAATGCACCACATTGATCCATTTGTAACAATGGATTGATCCAAGAAGCTTGAGCAATAAGTCTCAAATTCATCAGAGCCACAATTAGGGTTTCGCGAGAAAAGTCAACTGTAACTTTGACTTTTGACCAGGACATGCTCCCAAGCCCTAAGACATGATTCAATATACCCTATAACACCCATGGAACATGTCCATCAAGGTTGATTTAGGTCAAGGACATGATTTCCTAAAGGATTGCACAGTTTGGAATTCATCTGATAAAAAGTCAACTGTGCACAAAAGTCAACTTTGACTTTTTGAGATTTTTCACAATTATGGATTTTTAACCCTAAAATGATGTTAATGTATGATTTGAATCATCATTCATCAAGAAAAATCAAAGAAAGTGGGATAACTTGTAAAAGGGGTAACCATAAAAACTTAGAAAATTTTCTAAGTTATGAACAAAGTGGCAAGGGTACCAACTTTGGAGGATCATAACTCATAAACCACAAAGCCATTTTTCCCCATCCAAAGCTTGATTTATAGATCTCATGGCCCTCTATAAAAACTTCAACTAGACCTCATTCCAATTCTCATGGATTTTGAGTTATGGATTGATCAAAATCACAAAAAGTGAAAATGTCACTTTTTTCCAACACTTAGTGAAATTTTCACTAAGTCAGAATCTGCCTTCACTTTTTTCCAAATGTAGGGACATTTTTCACTTGGATCCAAAAAGTATCAAAACCAAATATGATCAAACAGTTGTTGTATCATATAAGGGCTTTCCAAAATGGCCAAGAACATCACCAAATTCAATTTGAGTTAAGAGTTATGGTAGTGGCAAAATGCCTTGCTGAAAGCTGCCAAGGCAAGGCAGAATTTTGCATTTTTGGTCGATTTGCCAAAATCAGCCAATTTCAAGCCTTGTCATCATCTTGGACACGTCTGAGGATCAAATCTAAAGGGGACAATCACTGAGCCAAGCCTCCAAATTCCTTGGAACAATAAGTAGCATGCCAAACCTAGAATTTCCTAAAAGAGGGACAAGACTCCAATTTTGGATTGGAGCATTTAATAGATGCTTAGAGGTGGCATGGACTGACACATTTGCAACTGAATTTAGTCAAGATTCCTCCAACAAGTAGGGAACCAAAGCTCTGTGCTTTAACCTCTAGTCAATGGCTAGAGGAGACTTGGATTTTCATTTGCCAACATTGGCCAAACCTCTGTTGCAGTTGCCATTCACTATTGATCGCAAAACAAACTTGCTCTACTATAAATAGAGCTCATTTGTGCTCAGTTTGAGTACACCAAAACCATCAAACATATGCTTTCCTCAAAATCTCTTTTTCTTGGCAAAAATGCCTTCTTTAGCAAGGTAACTCTGAGTTTTTGAGTTTGAGAGCTTTTTCAATCAAACCAATCACACACACACACACACCTCATAAACATCATATGTAGGTGATCCAAACTCTCACAAATGACCTGTAATCACAAAATCACAAAGTCACCTCTCAAAACCTCAAAATAGGCTCTTTGTGCATTTTTCAAGCCATGTCTTGATTCAGTCACTTTCCAAACCAGATAAAACCTCAAATACACTCCAAATATCATCCTTTAACTATCCCAAATGGTTCCCCCTATCTGGAACACCATTTGAGAGAGTTGCTATTTTGGTCACTTTTAACCCCTTTTGCAAGAAAGGGCCAGTTTGTGTTTTTGCAGGTACCAGCCGATTCCAATCATCCTAAAAGCTTCTAAGAGATCATTTGAGTGTGTCTAAAGCATCAAATCATTTCTGGAACAAGAGGCTTGACAGATTGCACAAAAACTCCAAAAAGCTCAAAAAAGGGTAAGCCTCATGACTTGAACTTTCCAAAATATGCAATGCTTTGAAGTCCACTGATCATGCACAGCTCATACATGTTAAATATGTTGTGTTTGAACCAATTGATCATGTAATTCATGCCTGTATCAAAGTTTAGCATAGAAAATGCAATTATAGGCCTTTTTCAAAACCACTATCGGGTTTTGAGGAGGGAGTGTGATCTGAAAAAACTACCACCACCATTGGATTCCTTGTGAAATTCTGGTTCAAATACATATAAATTTTGTCTCAAACCATTAAGAATTGAGAAAGTTATGACCCTCACGTTTCTGAGCCAAAACTTGCCTTGCCTTGCCTTGGGCCAGGCCTAAAACCAAGGCATGACTTGTATATTTGTGATTTCACTTCAAACAATGGATGTATCACCACCCCAGTGGTAAGGCGCGCGCCTTATGACCTTGAGGTCGTGGGTTCAAACCCCACCCATGCCATTTTGTGTTTTTTCATATTTTGCCATTTTTTCCAATATTTTATGTTTTATTAATTAATTGGAAACTTAATAACTCTTTCAATTTTAATTATTTTTTATTGGTTCTTTTTGCAAAAAATCACAAGTGGTTTATTCAAATTCATTTGGTATTTTTCCTTGATTTTCTTTTAATATTTACTTTTAAAAGAATAACAAATTAGGGTTTCTTTGATTTTCACCCTTATCAATCATTTTCAAACACTCATGGCCTCTGATAGAGTGTAAGACTCAATCCCCTTTTAACCAAAACAATTTTAGGCCTCAGGTATTGCATAAGTCCCTCTGCGTTAAAAGAAAAGTTCGACGCGATTGTCGCCCATTTAAAAATAAACCATCTGGGCCTCTCCTCAAGCTATAATACCCATTCAAAACTTTTGGGCCTCTATTAGAGTGTAAGACCCAACCCCTTTTGAAAACCAAATTATCTTGGGCCTCAGTCATTGTATAAGACCCACCGCGTTTTCAAAATCTCGGTGCAATCGCCATTTCAAACGAAAAATCATCTGGGCCTACCCTCGTGTTATAAGCCCCACTCTTTTTCTTTAACACCTTTTGGGCCTCTTGAGAGAGTGTAAGACCCACCCCTTTGTGCAGAAAACCTTTTTGGCCTCAGTCACTTGTATAAGCCCCTCTGTACAAAATAATAGTGTGATCATTGGTAAAAACCCTGGGCCTCTCCTTGAGCTGTAAGCCCCAATTTTTCTTTCAAAGCACTTTCTCCTTTGATTTTGAATATACTGTTGTTTTCAATCTTTCTTTGTTGAACAACTAATAAAACAGCATGGAAGCTCTACAACCGAGTAAGTGTTTATACGCTTTCATTTACCGCTTTCATATGTATATAACTGTATTGTGGGGCTGCTCACTGTAAGTCTCCTTTCATAAACTCATATCAACTGTGTAATAATAGTATAGCTATTTAGAGTTTCCCCGACAACTACGTCTAGCACTAAGCCCTGTTGATCACTCTTAAATAGACTAAACTAGATCCCCATAGGATTACCAAATACAGTCTTCTCTTCGGCTGTCCTCCTAGGAATTGTCAAGAGACTCTACTCCCCAGAGTTGATCTATTCTCCGTGAATAACATCTCTTGAGCCTCTTCCAAATTCTCGAACTTTCCTGGCTTGATCTATTCTCCATGAATAGCTTGTCTTGAATTTCTCGGGGTTTGAGGACCCACATGCTTCTTAAAAGCATCCCCGCCTCCTCTTGGCCATTGTACAAGGACCCGTCGGCTTCTTAGAAGTATTCACAACCTCCTCTTAGGCTTCGTATAAATGATTTCTTCCTCCGGGAATGGTAGCCTCCTCTTGGGCTTCGTACAAATTGTCCCTCAGCTTCTTAAAAGATTCTAGCCTCCTTTTGGGCTTCTTACAAATTGTCCCGACGACCTCCTAGAGGTATAGGAACAGAAATTAGTCATCTTAATAGAACTGTTTTTTCAAAGAGTCTAGATCCTGCTACTGCTGTTTCTTAAACGTAGTACAAAAGATGAAACTCTAGACTTGGACAGTCTAATTTCCTTGAGTCTCAAAGACATTCTCAAGTTCCTTTCAAAACTAGGAGATGAAACCCGTAGACTCGGACAGTCCCAATCCCCTTTGATTTCCCCTTTCCTTAAAGAACAAGAAATATCCCTGATCCTCGAATCAAAATCCCTGAGTGCAAACATTACTCATATAAGAACTGATTTTCTCTTTAAATCAGCATATTGGACTTGTCACTCAACTGAAACAATAACCATAGCCTTCATCTCGGGCTTTGTACAAGATACAAAACACTCTCTTGTTGAGTATAAAATACTCTCTTGTTGAGTCAAACCTTTTTTGCCTCCATCTCGGGCATCGTACGAGATACAAAGGACTCTCTTGTTGAGTCAACCCTTTTAGCCTCTCTCTCGGGCTTCGTGCGAGACACATAAAAACACCCTCTTATTGGGTCGATAGCCTCCTCTTAGGCTTCGTATAAGGAAATCCCGGTTGAGTCAATCAACCTTTTAGCATCAAAACTGTGCCTCGTTCACAGGATACAAACATCAACAACTCCTTTCATCTAACTGCTGTAAGCGGCAAGCCTCTGGATTATTTACATCCACGCCACTGTCCTTCTTTTAGCATAAGAAATTCCTAAGGAAAGATAACATTGCTCTACACTGAGTTAAAGTCTTCTCCTTCAGGTTAAAACTCCCTCTAAAGGAAATTATGGCATTTCTAGGATTCGCATATCCCGGTTAAAGTAATCCTCCTTTATAGTCCATCGTCCAATAGTCGTGACAAACAGACTCCCTTTAGAGATGATAAATTCTCTCTAAAAGTCAACACCTTTTTAGCTTCACATCTTGGGTTTCGAACAAGATACAAATAGACCCTTCAGCTTCACATCTTGGGCTTTGAACAAGATATAAACCACCTTTTCAGCTTCACGTCTTGGGCTTTGAACAAGGCACCAAAACACCATTTCCTCCCATAGAATAGGAGGAACTACAATCGCTCTAATTTCCCTATTTCGGAAAACGGGAATACGTAGGCATAAGATTGAAAGAAAAATCTTAGCGAGCACACTAAACAAAAACTCAAAATCCCATACCCTCAGTCCTAAACATCCTACCCATGAACCGTCCTGTCATTTCACCCTGAACAAAGTAAAAAGAAAGAGGCCCCAATTCCATATAGCATCCGTAACCTAACAGGCCGCTGTTTAAACTCAGTATGCAAGCAGGGTTAATTAGAGACATCTATTTCCCTTCCTTCATCAGCTTCAATAGGATAAAAAATGAATCGAACTGTAGTAACCCCAAAAAGCGACAGTGCTTAAGAAACACGTCCAGTTTCGCTCGCTACAAAGTGGAAGGTAGGGTTCGCAACCGACCCCGCTCATTGTCATTAGCTCACATCGACCGATGTTGACGCTTATGTGATCTCATTCACATCTTTTTTATTGATCTACTTTGATATGTGATATCATCATATTGTTTGTTTTAGCTTTTGCTTCCTCATTAGGATACCTATTCTAACATGTCCAAGTTAGATAGGTTAGAAAACATAACATAGGACTAACCTTTGCATGACAACATTAGGATAGAATTTCATTTCTCATCCTCCACTTTAGGACCATTGATGCATGCTAACTTATAGGGACGAGTTTCCCTTGGACCTTCGGTATGTCCCTTTCTCTCGCCTTAGGGATATCGAGATTTTGTTTCCGTAGTAGCGTGAACTACAGATGCTCTTATTCCTCTTTCTTTTTAGATTGAGGATAAGTAGGCACGAGATGCGATATCTCGGCGAGCACACTAACAACTAACTTCGATTTTCTCTCACACTTTGAGTATCTCTTCTCTCTCTCAAAGAAAAGCTAAAACACTTAATGAATAAAGATGTGCTTTGTGTGCCATGAGCCTTAAGTAAATAGTATGCTTTGTCGCGCGAGGCGTGTGACTCGTTACGCAAAGTGTTCACTATGTCATAGACTTTAACACTTTGCATATCACAAACACAATCAATCAAAACACTTTCTTCTAAAAAACAAAAATAAACAATCGTCTTCCTTCGGGATTCTCTTCTCATCTCTCTCAATCTATTCGTAAAGGATGCGTCATTTTCGTTTTACTGCAAACAGGTAAACGCGTAAGACTCCCTGCAACGAGCGGTAACACCTAAACTGCTGGAACGTGACCGTTGGCGTCTTCCACTAAAAAACACAAACAAAGCAAAGTCATCCCTAGTAAGGGGAACTACGTTTCTCTGATTCTTCATTAGTTAATGGAGATACGTAGGCAGGAGATCGCGCGAGATCTCTACGAGCACAACCTTATTTATCAACCCTTTGGTCTCCCTTTAGCAACCCGTAGTGGGTCGAACTATAACTACTCTGACTTCCTCTCTCTGGTTAGATTGAGGATACGTAGGCACGAGACGGCGATGTCTTGGCGAGTAACCATCCCATACAATCCCGTAGTCCTTTGAACTACGACTGCTCTGACTTCCTCTCTCTGGTTAGATTTAGGATATGTAGGCACGAGACGGTGATGTCTTGGCGAGCAACCTTCCCCCACAATCCCGTAGTCCTCCGAACTACGTCGACTCTGACTTTCTCACTCCCGAGGGAATACGTAGGCCTAGGACGGCGATGTCCTATCGAGTCACCTTTTCTTTTCTCTCCCCGTTTCTCTGTTTCCCGTTCTTTTCCGTTCCAGTTAGCAGTTGAGCTTCAGATGACGGCACCCTTTGATCGATACAACAAGTGTGGATCCCATCGAGTACGATGGACGCAAGGGGGTGCTAATACCTTCCTCTCGCGTAACCGACTCCCGAACCCAGGCTATGGTTGCGATGACCATTCCTTTCCCTTTGTTGAGGTTTTCTTCGATCATTTCCTTTCTCTGCGTCGGGATAAATAACGTTCCGTGGCGACTCTTCTGTTCTTTTCTGCCGGTTAATTTTTGCAGATGCGACAGCTGGCGACTCTGTTGGGGAAAGATTGACCTCTTACTGGTCCATCCCCTATACGAGTCAATCCTAGCGCTTGTGTGCTTTTGGTTATTGAGTGTTTATCTTTATGCTTTACATGCTTTATTTACTGCTTTATTGCATGTTCACCGCTTCATTGCATATTTACCACTTTATTGCATGTTTATTTACTGCTTTATTGCATTTCATTACTATATACTATGCTGGATCTGGATTTTTTCTGTTTGGCGGGCAGGGTGTTTTGAGTGGTGAGCCCAGTACCCAGGCTCGAGTGTATACCTAGGCTTTAGTGTGGGCTTTTGTTGGTACGCGTGGCGTGTGACACGTGTTGCTGGCCTAAGCTCACAAACCAGATGAGATCTTTCCGAGGATGCTTGGTCATTACATGCGTATGTGGTGGCTAAGCGGTCCGAAGAGGATTGTCGATACCTGGTGACCATTCCCGAGGACTCAGTTAAGGAACTCCTCCCGAGGGGCAGTAATGGCAGACCAGAAATGGCAAACCCATTACGCTTCTTGATCTGAGGACCCAAAGCTGAGAACTTGCCATAGGATGACCGTTTTTGAGGGGGAATCAGTGGAGGCACTCCTTGATTGGCGATAATACTATACCTAGAAGGATGAATGTATTATTGCTTCTCGACCTCAGTGCCAGAAACTAAGGATCCTTCATTTTTAGAACCTACATGTGAGGATGGGCAGGTGTTTACAGGTTTGCAAGAAACCGTGACTTTCAACCTACCTGGTATTCTGGTTTTCTTATCTGTGTGGACTTATCAGCTTGGTATTCTGATTATTCTGGCAGCCCGGTATTCCGATATTCTGATTTCGCCGGTATTTTGGCATTATGGTATTCTGATTATTCGGATGGTCTGGTATTCCGGTATTCTCTTCAGAGCAGACCTGTGAACTTATTCAGTCATCAGCACAACACTTATTCAGAATTTATGGATACCTTGATCTCGTGTCTTTGCATTTGCATCACATGACATTTGCATTCTCATACTCATATGCATAACAGGTGCTCAGGAGCGGATTTCTTACTTCTGACTTGGTATTATCTTCAGAACTGCCAGCCTGACTTCTCACCACTACTCAACTTGTGATAATCAGAGGATAGTCATGGAACAACTCCGTGCAGAAGTGACTGAAATGAAGGTCCAAATGGGGCAGTTTATGGGGGACATGCAAGCCTTGATTCAAGACCAGAAAATGCTGAAGGAAGAGGTCAATCAAATGAAGGCTCAGATAGGATTGATTATGAAAGTCCTGAGAAACGTGTTGGGAAAGGATGATAATCCCATGCCTGAGGCTGCAGCAGAAATTATCATTCCACCATTGCTTGTGGGATCTATCCCAAAATGTGATTTACCTCAGGGATCGTCTTCACACCCTAAGGGTCCAGAACTTCCTTGGCAGCAACTATCTCCTATTTCCCAAGACAACCCAAAGGTTAAGAAGTACCCACCGAGGTCGAAGAAGCCTGCGAGGATCTTTGATCCACTTCCTATGCCTTATGCTCAGCTATTGAGGCATCTTCTCCAACTTCAATTAGTTGAACTTTGGACGCTGGCTCCACTTACTAGCATTCCCCCACCAGGCTATAACGCAAGTATCTATTGTGATTTTCATTCTGGAGCACCGGGGCATAGTATTGAAAAGTGCAAGGGCATAAGGTGCGAGATCTAATTGATGTTGGGGTCATTACATTCACTGCCGATGGTTTGCACATCAACTGAAGCCTCCCGAGTGAGCACTCAGACTGCAAGTATGTCTTCAAGAGCAATAAGTCCAGACGGAGTCAGAACTCCTCAATAATGGCAATCTTTAGCTTCTTTACTGTACTTTCATTTGTATTTTTCATTGTTCGTTAATACTTTGTATACATGTAAAACTTGTTTATTTTTTAATGATGACCTTGATGCAATGAATATGTTTTTTTTGAAGTAATTCATTTTTGTTCATTCATTTAATTGTTTCTATGTATGGCAATACCAATTTACTTGTTTAAACTCTTAGAGGGAGGATGACGATTTGAAAACGCAAACTTTTTGATCGTATGCTTTTGGGAACAAAATCGTGCTAATGATGTACAAGCATTGTTTCAACTCCCCAAACACCGGAGATATAAGGGAAATAGACCATTGTTAACCTCGTTGAGCCTAGAAGTAGGAGTTTATTTTGAAAAAAAACCCTAACACTTCACCCAGGGGCAGAGTAGTTGTCAGTTGATTTGACCAAGCGTTCAAATTTCAAAAGGATTGCGCATCTAAGGATCCATTACCTTTTTTTCTCATCAGGAGGCTAAGGAGCATGAAACTACAATGGTTATCCCTCACCGCAAGGAGTAAAGCAGTCACAATCCCTTCAAGAAAGTCAAGACAGCCGGTGTCACACGATCTGTTAAAAAAAAGAAAAAGAAAAAGAAAGCCCGTTAAGTCAAAAGTTTGAAAACAAATGACTTAGGCAAAAGTTAGGGTATCCCGTTGGACGTCAAAATCAAAAGGATTCAAAAGAATCAGTCCAGGAAAAATCAGGGAAACAAGCAAATGAAAAGAAGCGAATAGAAAAAGCGAAAGAAAAATCCTCGAGCAAGAACGAACCGTGTGACTACAAGCACCAAAGACGAAAGGAACGACTACCACTCCAAAAGCAGTGTGGGCTCCTTAACCACCGATGATGACGTGCAATAACCTTTTGGAAGATGAGCGCTTGTGTCAAATAAACTGAATGTAGGATTGAAGGACATCAAGGAGAATGGGTGGGTACAAACAAAATTTTGAGCCATAAATCCTTCTTTCTCAAACCGTGAACCAGGCCACGTTACAACCCTCAAAAGTCCTAATTGAGGCAAGGTTATTCCGAAGGCGTACTTCTGATAAGACAGCGTTCCTGACTCCCGTGAGTTGTGCTAAAATTTTTTGTTGGTATTGCATGTGCATAATGTCTTTTATTCAAAAATCAGTGTCGTATTTTTTCTAGTGATTCGTTCACTGGTTTGACGACATCTTTTCAATAAAAACTTCAAGGTTAACATGTATGTTGTATTAGAATCACCATTCTCATAATAAGCATTTTCTGCTTGCATACATTGTACTTGACACCAGTGAAGCTTGCATTTGAGCATCAGTCGAGAAGTCTAACTTTACCAAGAGGAAATTCATGGACAATCATATTGAGGAACATGTAGTCAAAAGACTCCGTCAGCTATCGGTGTTCTCAGCAAGTTGTGCCAAGTTCAGCCAATCTGGGGCAGTCACGTCGAGAAATCTCTCCAAGTTCAGCCAATCTGGGGCAATCACATCGAGATTAGGCAAATCTCTCGAAGATCAATCTGTCAAAGGATGGAATTGCTGCAAGACTCGTACTGAAACAGGCCACCTCAGGAGCGAGAAGTTGTCCCCTCCAGAAGACAGTTGATCAAAAGCACCTCTTCAAGATTCAGTATACTGGGACAGAGTATTTTAAGTCATTATGAATCCTCTCGTGGGAAATTCCTTCGTAGGTTAGTCAATATGGGGCAGTTACGTCGAGATCCGACACATCTCTCCAAGAGTTTGAAGACCCTGGGGCACTTGCTAATCATCATCCCCGGCAGATTCCAAGTCCAATGGTTATTGGCTCCTTTTCTGTATCAGACCTTTGGGTTCCGTCATCATCAGTTGTCATTCTTAATCCCCAACGGAGTGGAAATTCTCTTTAAGTTTCATCTTCAGCAGAGTTTGGGGTCAGGAAGGTCGTTCAATTTGTCCTCCTCAGCGTGGTTTGTGACCCTGAGGATATTTCTGTTTGTCATCCCCAGTGGAGTGACCTTCATATCCTCGGCATTTATTTTGCAGAGGATTCCCTTTGCATTTTGCATGTAGTAATCATTGCATCCTCAAAACGCGTAGCATTTCCATTTCGCATGGAGCATTACGCCATAGAAAAATTCAAACATATGCATTCGGAGCATAAGCCAGGTTTGAAGATTCTTGCTGCCAGACGATTCCTCAACAGATAGTGGTTTAATCCAGAAGGACCAGTCTTATCTTATCCCAGGTGAAGTTGCCAATGAACTTGTTCATTCTACTTGTATTCCCCTGCAGAGTTGTCTGTTCAGACCTTTCTTATCCCCCAGCAGAAACAATGTAACAGTAGCCCTCCATCAGGCACCTTAATCAATCCCTAAAGTAGTAGATCGGTCTATCTTCCCTTTTGGTCTTTGTCCCCTAGCAGAATTGTCTGACTAGGATTACAGTATACCCTCAGAGTTTCTTCCTTTTGATACCGGAAAGTATCATCTTTCGATACCGGTAAGTGTCGTCTCTTTAGTACACTCATTCGTGTCTGAACTTCCTTTTGATACCAGAAAGTATCATCTTTCGATACCGGTAAGTGTCGTCTCTTCAGTACACTCATTCATGTCTGAACTTCCTTTTGATACCGGAAAGTATCATCTTTTGATACCGGTAAGTGTCGTCTCTTCAGTACACTCATTCGTGTCTGAACTTCCTTTTGATACTAGAAAGTATCATCTTTCGATACCGGTAAGTGTCGTCTCTTCAGTACACTCATTCGTGTCTGAACTTCCTTTTGATACCGGAAAGTATCATCTTTCGATACCGGTAAGTGTCGTCTCTTCAGTACACTCATTCGTGTCTAAACTTCCTTTTGATACCGAAAAGTATCATCTTTCGATACTGGTAAGTGTCGTCTCTTCAGTACACTCATTCGTGTCTGAACTTCCTTTTGATACCAGAAAGTATCATATTTCGATACCGATAAGTGTCGTCTCTTCAGTACACTTATTCGTGTCTGTACTCTCCTTTGATGCCGGATAACATCATCTTTCGATGTCGGAAAGTGCCGTCTCTTCAGTACACTCATTCGTGTCTGTACTCTCCTTTGATGCGGATAGCATCATCTTTCAACGAAAAGTGTCACCATTTCATTCCTCCTTTGATACCGGATAGTATCATCCTTCGATGCCGAAAAGTGTCGTCATTTCATTCCTCCTTTTACACCGGATAGTATCATCTTTCGATGCCAGAAAGTGTCGTCATTTCATTCCTCCTTTGATACTAGATAGTATCATCTTTCGATGCCAAAAAGTGTCATCATTTCATTCTTCCTTTGATGCTGGATAGCATCATCTTTCGATGCCGAAAAGTTTCGTAATTTCATTCCTCCTTTGATGCCGGATAGTATCATCCTTCGATGCCGGAAAGTGTCGTCATTTCATTCCTCCTTTGATACCAGATAGTATCATCTTTCGATGTCAGAAAGTGTCGTCATTTCATTCCTTCTTTGATACCGGATAGTATCATCTTTCGATGCTGGAAAGTGTCGTCATTTCATTCCTCCTTTGATACCAGATAGTATCATCTTTCGATGCCGAAAAGTGTCGTCATTTCATTCCTCCTTTGACATCTGATAGTATCATCTTCCGGTGTCGGAAAGTATCATCATTTTATTCCTCCTTTGATACTGGATAGCTTCATCTTTCGATGCCAGAAAGTGTCATCATTTCATTCCTCCTTTGATACCTGATAGTATCATATTTTGATGTTGGAAAGTGTCGTCATTTCATTCCTCCTTTGATACCGGATAGTATCATCTTTCGATGCCGGAAAGTGTCGTCATTTCATTCCTCCTTTGATACCGGGTAGTATCATCTTTCGATGCCAGAAATTGTCATCATTTCATTCCTCCTTTGATACTGGATAGTATCATCTTTTGATGCCAGAAAGTGTCGTCATTTCATTCCTCCTTTAATACCGGATAGTATCATCTTTCGATGCCGAAAAGTGTCGTTATTTCATTCCTCCTTTGGTATCAGATAGTATCATCTTTCAATGCCGAAAAGTGTCATCATTTCATTTTTCCTTTGATGCCGGATAGCTTCATCTTTCGATGCCGGAAAGTGTCGTTATTTCATTCCTCCTTTGATACCGGATAGTATCATCTTTCGATGCTGGAAAGTGTCGTTATTTCATTCCTCCTTTGATACCGGATAGTATCATCTTTCGATGCTTGAAGTGTCGTCATTTCATTCCTCTGGTACCGGATAGTATCATCTTTTGATGCCGAAAAGTGTCGTCATTTCATTCCTTCTTTGATGCAGGATAGCATCATCTTTAGATGGCGGTAAGTGTCGTTGAGCCAGTACACGTGTTCGTGTCTGTGTCATCTTCCCTTTTTGATACTGGTGAGCATCATCTTCCGATACTCATCCTACCTCGTGATTTAACACACTGGTCTGTGTCATGTCTTCTCCATAGCGTACTTTTCAATTCCACATATTCCTTTTCATCCCCAGTAGAGTCTTCCATACTCATCAGATCTTCTACCCTAGTTTATATCCCTAGAGTGTAAATTTTTGGTTTCTGTTGGTATTCAATCCCTATTTACCTCGAATGTTTGAAAGCGGTGCTCTCATCCCTTCAGGTCCACAGTTGATTGAATAGGGGCAGGTGTAACACCTCATAATTTTCCCTCTTATTTATTCCCAATAAGTGGCTTATGTTTCACCGTTTCATACGCATTTAGGTCATAAGCATTACACATGCATCATTTGTTTTCTCAAGGCATGGGATCGAGGTATTATGCGCTGGCTCAGGGTTTTCTTTTGTAGCGAGATTCTCACCTTCATTCAGGTCTGAGCTCCTAACATCATGAGTGTCTTCTTATCAATGTCTTCTGTATAACAATGCCAGTGGTTCAGGGTTTCTTATCTTCTGTGTGATCCGGGTAAGTTGATATTCATTAATTGAAGAGGATGGTTAGGTTCTCATGTCAAAGGCATCTTGGTATTCATGGTGCAAGAGATCCAGTTGTGGATCCATACGGCAATCAAGGAATTGTTGCCCGGTCAGCTGCCCATTGCTTGTTGTTAGGTATTCAGTAAGAGTGCAAGTTTGGTTTTGTTTGGAGGTTTGGTTCGATTTAAGCATGTTAAGTGTGGTCATGCGGATTTCTTGTAACTCAAGATTCGAAGTTCATTTCAACTCATCTTCATGTCCATGTCCATTTTTATCCACATTTAAGTCCAAATTCAAAGTCCATTTTCAATGAGTCCATTACATATCCGATTAAACCACCTTTCTTCCATGTCCATTTGTTAAAACCATAGTACACTTGTAACTTCAACTCATATCTAATTCATTACCCGTATATACTTCATTCAATTAACCATTTATCCAAATTAAGTCTAAATCCATTTTGTGGACTCATTATCCACAACCCAAGTTCAAATCCAATTCATTTTTCCTAAATCCATTTTTTGAATCCATACCTATTTTCATTTTAATATCCATTTGAAAAGCCAATTACTCATTTATCCATTTCACAAAATATATCCATAAGTCGTCATTAAAACCATATCAGGGTCTGATACATAAGGAAAGATATTCAAATATGCGACTAGTTTCTGCCATAACAAATGTCGTTCTTGGGTTTGGTGCATTTGTTTTATGGTATTTGGATTTTAGAAGAGAAGTTGAGGAAAAGCCAAACATACACATTGGTTGCTGCAAATGATACGCTGCTAGATTCTTCAGTTATGAAGTGCAGCCCAATCGATTGCCAAAGACCAGAAGTCTTAAACAAAAAACTTGATAAAAGGGAAAATTCTTCGTTGTGGTTATTCTTTCAACTTTATTGTTGGTACTGCATCAATTAAGAAAGCGTCGGAAATAGCAAAGGCTTTCAAAGCAGTTGGATTTGTTCTCCGTGTAGAAAATGCTTCTCCTTGAACAAGATTTGATCCAGTCCCTATTGGTCTTCCTGGTATTCTAATCACAGATGTCAGCAAGTCAAAGGAACTGATATATATTTCTAATATCCCCACGTCAACTAGACAGGAAGAGTAAAGAGTTTCATAGGTATTGGTAAAATTAAGGACGTTTTGATACCTATTCTACATAAGTCTGCACTCACAACTTATTTCAGTTACGGTTTACTCTTCGCTTTCGGTCAATCCAGAGATTGCTTCAGAAAAATCTTCGACTAGTGCAGCTCCAACAATCTTCAGGGTTATGCACCGACCTATTTAGGACTTGAGGATTTTTATATTCGCCAGTGATACCTTCACATTCAGAACTGTTTTGGGAGACCTATATCAAGTGCTCCTGATGCTTGGTTTGATGTAGTCAGAACGCCACTCCAACAAATTGAAAAAAGAGAAAATTTACATAGTATGAAAACATATAATGACAGGCGAAAGTAAAAAATTGACAACAGAAGATAATTACAAACAAAAGGCTCATAACAGTTTTATTTTTACAAACCTATGGCAGCAAAATAAAATTTGAAAGTTCCGAGAGTTTGACCAAATTTTGGTAAAACATATCAACAATAAAGATGAAGAAACTGCCAAGATCAAAGATGTCGAAGAAGATGTCCTAACAGCAAGACGCGACATCCTGGACTGATATAGCAGGATTTAAATGTGTAACAAATATGTCCAAGATTTGCTACGCTTCTTAATACTGGATCAAGGATCAAAAATAGAAAGCCCAAGATAAAAGACTATATATATGAAGACTTAGACCTAGAGTATGTATGCCTTATGTAACAATTGTAACCTAGTTCTCTTTTGTAAAAAATAAGGGTTTAGGTTTTGAGAGTAGTTGGCTCTTAGGGTTGTAGTTCCCCTCTGTAATATGGGATGCGGAGAGGACGACATAGGTGCATGTACACAACCAGAAACCTGTAGGTAATGGTTGGTGTATTGTTCTTGGACGAAGCTTTGAAGCAAGGCCAAGATAACTTGTAGGTCAAGAAACCACGACAGTTCTGAAATGGCAGATGACAGAGATAGCACAAATTGTGATTAGGGTGTGAGTGGGGTATCTCATATCAGGGTTGTAAATCATTGAGTTTAGCCTTGGTAAAGATGTTTATGGGGTAGATGTTAGGGATAAAGTTGTAAACGTGGGAGTTTAACTTTGTAACAGTCTATAGGGGTGTTCGCGGGCCGGTTTGGTTCGGTTTTGAGTGAATCCGATACCCAAACCGATCAAAATATAAGGATTAGTTTGGATTGGATGTTCACATTTTTCTATAAAATCCAAACCGAACCAAACCGAGAAATAACGGGTTGGTTTGGATTGGATTGATCGGATACATTAGAAACAAATATGCGAAAATATTTTTAAAATTTTCTAATGTACATCCACTAATTTTCTATAATAATATATATTTTGTATTTTTTTTCGTGTTTTCATATAGATTATGAATTTCATAAATGATGTTTCATTTTTCTTCCTTTTTAAAGTTGAATATCTTATACTAGTTTCCATTATAATGATATAAATTATGTGAATTAACATGGTTAGTTCGGGTAGACGGGCTTGCGGGTAGAATTTTGAAAATCTGTTGCCCGAACCAATTAACATTGGATTTCATTGGGTTGGTTCGGTTTTTGCCCGAACTAAAAAAATGTCCGACCCAAACACCATGGTTTGGTTTGGATTTCGGTTTGGTTCGGATTTGCCCAAACCAATGAACACCCCTAACAGTCTAAAGTTAGTGAAATCTTCATCCTAGATTGGTATCCCCTAGATGTAGGTGAATTGCACCGAACTGGGTTAACAATTACTGTGTTATTTATATTCTGCACTTTACTGTCTTGTTGCATGTGTTCCTGACTGACATGTTGGATTGGATGTCGTGACATCTGAGAGTGTGCAGTTCTGATATTCAAGGTATCAGTCTACAGTTGCGCCTCTGAGTTTAAAAGATTATGCAGCACAATGTCTTGACATGTGTTAGGACATCTGTTCTCTGCATAGGCCAAAATTTCAATTAGTATCAGAGCAGGCATCCTGTCTGTTTCTGGATGAGATCTTTGGGAGATACTTTTTGGCATTTAAACAAGGAGGAGTTTTGGAGATCAGATCAATCAACTCAAACATACCCAAGGGTATTAATGGATGAGATGGATGTTCTGGATCGATGGGAACAACAAAGAGGTTGTTCATGTTGCTGAGTGTAACACCCACTATTCCCAACGCGAATAAATAATACATAATTAAATCAGAGTAAATAAAAATTTATTTTTTCGACAGAAACAAGGATGCCACAATTAAGGAAAGAAAACATATTCCCTGCTCAAATATTTGATACATAACACAAAATGGGATAACCATAAAAGGGAAACTTTTTCTGACAAAGGGAAAATTCAATTATGGAATAAAGCGGAAAGATCCATAACCGACTTGTTTTACAAAATAAATTGTTTTATAACATCAAATTATTCATACAAAAGTAATACAAAATAGATCCAACAAATGAATACATATAGAACAAAAGTGTTCCCCGACTCCCGTGTTACGTATCAGAGCAGACAGACCGACAAAAGAATAGAGAACTAATCTTCACAAAAGCCTCCCAGACTACAAATCTGCAATTGCCTCATAGAGCAATAAACCACAGCAGAAGGGTGATAAATAACAACTAAATCAAGATTGCATAATAATATTTAAAACATATAAATTCACGTACACGGTTATTCTCACCACAAGCATCACATACAATACATATAGCATATATCAATTATACCAACATAATAACACATTCACACATAATGCACACCAAAGTTATGACATATGGAAACACATCACCACATCACATAGCATATGACTATACATAAAACATATTATCCACAACCAATGCATTTATCACATATGCACATCAATTCACCAATCCAATCATAAATCTCAACATATACTCAATCAATTCACAATTCCACACATAATCACATAATCAATCCGTTCATGATTTTCCACACGTAATCACATAATCAATCCATTCATGATTTTCCACACATAATCACATAATCAATCCATTCATGATTTATGCAAATGCACAGAGACCGACACAACGACTCTATGCAATGCATATGCGGTACCATCCATCCATCATTTCTCAACACCAGTTCACTCAGGAACTATTGGAATCATCGCTTGTTACTTAGTGTAACTCCCCGTCGGGAAAACAATGTTCCCCGTCGCTTTAGGTCCTCTTTGTATAAGGCTCACGATGTTTATGGATTGCTTTAGGTCCTCTTTGTATAAGGCTCACAATCCGATCGCTTTAGGTCCTCTTTGTATAAGGCCCACGATCGTCTATAATCATCGCTTTAGGTCCTCTTATTTTTTTAAGGCTCACGATGTTATAGCGGATTCCCTTTGGAACCGTTTCGTTGCTCACACGCACTAGGGCACACGACATCACAAGATGCATATCATGATGCTTGACCCACAAAAACTCATGACAACCAAATGCATCACCACAATTCAACAATATGAATTATATCATCATCATTATTCATGCATTGAAAACACTTCAACCAGTGCACTTCATCACAAACCACAAACCACAACAATTAGCATGTTAGCATATACACTCATATCAATTCACATCAAGAATTACTCGCAATCAACCACACAATCACAACAACTTATTACATGCTTCAACATCATACAAACCACAACAATCCCACAAAACATCATAACAACATACATTGATATTTAATCAAACAATGTATTTTACCACACAATAACATAATTATCACATTCATCAACATCATATAAACCACATAAAAGCTCCACGTTACACAACAATAGCACAACACACGGTAAAACACCAACCACACGCATTTAACGCGATAAAAACCCGACAACCCAACATTTTTACAAAACCACGACTTAAATAAATCATATACTGACCTTCAAACCATTTTAAATAGAAAGAATATTTTATTAGCTTTCCAACGCTTCGAACGGCGACCAAAACGGACGTACGGTTTGAAAGTTATAAAGAAAACAAAATAGCAAAATCTGCCACTTCGCTCCAGTATTCGCTAGGCGAACCCTAGCGAACCAAGGCAGTGGAAAACTAACATAAAGTTCGCTAGGCGAACATTTGCCCATTCCTTCGCTGGGGTTCGCTAGGCGAACCTGCAAAACCCAGAATTTGCAGCAACGTCAGTATAGGTCATTTGGGGCCAAAATACATCATTTCTACCACCCAAACCCTTCTAATTCATACCAGAACAACCAAAACATGTTCGGACATAATCAACGAGTATTCTACGCAGTTTATATCGAATTTCATCCGTGAAAACATCGATTTCTATCAATTTATCAATGAAGAAAAGTTGTGAAACAACCAAAACAATTACAACAAACAACACATATGCATACACAAGCAAGATATAATCGAAACTTCTCACCCTTACCCGATTAATCCGCTCGAAACGGAGTTCTCTTCGATTTTTCTCTTTCTCCTCTTCTCTCTTTCTTTCTTCTCCTTTTCTTTCTCTTCTTTTCCTTTCCCTTCCTTTTATCTCTTTTTCTCTCTATTCTCTATTTATATAAATATCTAACTACCCAAAATGACCATTTTGCCCTTACGCTCAAACATCTCTCAAACGCTCTCAAAACGCGATAAAACATAATAACGATGAAAAATAATATATTGTCAAATAAAAGTCAAGAATAAAATAGTATAAAAACAAAATTAATTAAATCGACTCGTTTAAATAAATCGGACAAAACTGGGGCGTTACAACTCTCCCCCACTTAGACATTTTCGTCCTCGAAAATATAACCGATATGAACAACTCCGGATACGACTCCCACATCCGACCAACAAACTAGCATGCCAACAAAAGGCACACCACGAATAACACAAACTGACAACCCACCTTGCTAACAACGACTACAACAACGACGACTACTACAACGACAAGATGCAATGCCCATACAATTGCACTTGACGACCAACTCACCACTCAAAGAATACCCAAGTTACGAACACACACAGGAATTAGCTACTCGCACTCGAACCATCACGATGGAAACGAGGCAACAACATAAACAAGAACATAAAGTTCCACGACCCAACATCATTTCAACAACCTCTACATAACCGCAATACCAACATCCTTGTCACACAACGACCTTACAACAATGCTACGATTCACCAATCGAACATATAACCAAAACATCCATCTACATAGTAGCCCATGGATAATATTTAAACCTTTCACCTAACACTTCCATTCTAAACGTTCAATGGTCTCATCATTCCTACATGCTTTCAATGTTCAACCTATGAACTCTTACAAGTCACACACGCATATACAAATCATGCCACCTCACGCCTTCGTTGTACACTCTGATTACTCGTAACCATCAAAACTATCAATTTCACGTCCAAAGTCTAACTCTTTCTCATTTTCACCAAAAATAATTGTTCACTGTTATATACCCAACCTCACACTATCAGATGTCAATTCACACACCAACTCAAATCTCTAAATTCTTCCAAAAGTTCCCACTCTTTAACCACCGAAGCAGACATATGTAAAAATTTTCGACTTAACTCATTTGGCACGACATTAACTTTACCAATAGGATAATTCGAGCCAAGGTTATAACTAATCAGGAATTCCAATCATCTAACCGTGCCTTAATCCGAGTTACAAATCAAAAGTTATAAAGGAAACAAAATGGGACAACCTGCCATGTTCGCTAGGCGAACCCCTAGCAAGCGTTCGCTTCTGCCTTCGCTAGGAGAATGTCGTTGGCGAACATTCGTTGACTTTTGCTACTGGGTTCGCTAGGCGAACCCTCGAAAGTTGTTCGCCGGACTTCGCCCCAGGTTCGCTAGGCGAACCAAGGAAAACTCAGAATTCCAGCATTGCTGTTACTCATCCAAAACCATCATTTTCTCCATCCAAACACCTTGAACCTAAAACCCTCAAAATAATACCTCCAAATATTCCAACACCATACAACCGCAACCAATTCCAAATCCAGAATAGTATAGATCCTCTTATGAATCCTCAATTGTCGTAAAGCATAAGCCACGACTTTACCCTCTTGCATTAACATATTGACCAAACTCATCAAAGACACATCCCAATACCTCACAAATGGTTTATTAGGATCACGCAGAATCAAAACTGGAGACGTAGACAACTTCTACTTCAGCTCACCAAAACTTACTCACAACGAACATCCCAAACAAACGACTTGCTTTTTGCATGTCAATCGAAGTAACGAAAACACTAACTTGGAAAAGCCTTCAATAACCTCCGGTAATAACCAACTAAAGTCCAAAAAGATTCTAATCTCCTCAACCAACTTCGGAGCCTCTCATTGTAGAACTGCATCTACTTTCGATGGGTCCATAACCATACTCTCATCTGAAATAACATATCCAAGAAAGCTAGCCTTTTTCAACCCAAGTTCTCACTTGAATAACTTAGCATCAAACTTCGTCTCTTTTCAACACTTGTAATTCAATTCTCAAACACTCTACCTGTTCTTCCTCTGAGTTTATAACAGATCCGAATATCCTCAATCAAAACCACTACGACCTTATCCAATTAAATATGGAAGATATGATTCATCCACTCCACAAACATTCCAGACACCTCACTAACACCGAACAACATCACTGTGCATTGTAATGCCCAGCCAAATTCCAAAAGATATAAATTCTTAAAGCTTTTGTAAAATATTCCACTGGGTAATTGGTTGCTCACAAACAAGTTTAACCGAGTAAATAACAGCCTATCCTGATGATAACAAACATAACTAGTCACATCAATTCGATCAAAGCCTCAACTCACACAATTCACCACTCTTATCGAACGATCCAAACACTTGCAACTCCACTCAAACTCAACCAAACCATTCCAGTCATCTATTCATGAAAGTGGACACTTGTTCTCAATCGTTACCTTATTCAACTGTCAGTAATCCATACCCAATTTCTTCTCTTGACAGTCCAAACTCCATAACTCCCAATGTGTAGCAACAACCAGCCTAAAAGAACTCTCAAATATTACATCCACACCTAAGGTTTTCTCAAAATTTCCATTAATGCTCTAAAACTCCAAAGACTCCAAACCTCACCAGAACTCTAAGTTTTGCTTCCCATAGTCTCAATACCATTATACACAGCACACTTGTTATTCCATTCAATCATCCATCCTTTTTGTTACTAACAATACTGGAGCTCTCTAAGACGACACACTTTGTCTCACAAATCCCTTTTCCAGTAAATCTTCCAACCGCTCTTTCAATCTGAGTTTCACCTCCTAAAAGTTCTTCTACTTACTTAGCAGATCCAAACCTCAAATCTTCCCCTTCGCCAAATTTGAGTTCACATTCTACTCTCTGAGGACAATCATTAACGATACCCAATCGTTCTATCTCAATGACTTCCCAACTTGACCAACATACCAAAACCTCCAATCTGTCTCATCTTCCGATATTAGAATCTTCATCGACTCAACAAAATAATCCATAATCCTTTTCTTAATTCCAACAATTCATTGCACACACTATCAAAGCCGAAAAGACACGCCTATTCCATCCAACATAATTCCCGTCTGCTATTAACAAGAGATTAAGGGTGATCAGTTCCTCAATTTATCAATAGACAGCCGACAATCATGATGGGGCATAAACCATCTTTACCAAACTATAACAACATTCCTTACATCTCATGCACAAAACTACCTAAGGCACCAATCCTTAGTTGACACAAACCTTACCTCCGCATTCCCTCCGGAACCGGGAACAACACTGTCCAAAGAGCACTTACAATCTTGCAATTCACAACACATTGAGCCAACACTCCACACCTGAAGCAACTTGAAGAAGTACCAGCTTCTCCCCCACTTATCTCATTCTCACACCTGAAGACAAAGGATTAGAAAACTAGAAAGCACTGAAAGTGTTTCACACACATATCACGTACTAAGGGACAAACAACAACGACAGTATTCAACTGTCACACCAACTGACTCAACAACTTGGCCGGACGGACCGACCTGCTCTGATACCACTAATGTAACACCCATTATTCCCATCGCGAATAAATAATACATAATTAAATCAGAGTAAATAAAAATTTATTTTTCCGACAGAAACAAGGATGCCACAATTAAGGAAAGAAAACATATTCCCTGCTCAAATATTTGATACATAACACAAAATGGGATAACCATAAAAGGGAAACTTTTTCCGACAAAGGGAAAGTTCAATTATGGAATAAAGCGGAAAGATCCATAACCGACTTGTTTTACAAAATAAATTGTTTTATAACATCAAATTATTCATACAAAAGTAATGCAAAATAGATCCAACAAATGAATACATATAGAACAAAAGCGTTCCCCGACTCCCGTGTTACGTATCAGAGCAGACAGACCGACAAAAGAATGGAGAACTAATCTTCACAAAAGCCTCCCAGACTATAAATCTGCAATTGCCTCATAGAGCAATAAACCACAGCAGAAGGGTGATAAATAACAACTAAATCAAGATTGCATAATAATATGCAAAACATATAAATTCACGTACACAGTTATTCTCACCACAAGCATCACATACAATACATATAGCATATATCAATTATACCAAAATAATAACACATTCACACATAATGCACACCAAAGTTATGACATATGGAAACACATCACCACAACACATAGAATATGCCTATACATAAAACATATTATCCACAACCAATGCATTTATCACATATGCACATCAATTCACCAATCCAATCATAAATCTCAACACATACTCAATCAATTCACAATTCCACACATAATCACATAATCAATCCGTTCATGATTTTCCACACGTAATCACATAATCAATCCATTCATGATTTTCCACACATAATCACATAATCAATCCATTCATGATTTATGCAAATGCACAGAGACCGACACAACGACTCTATGCAATGCATATGCGGTACCATCCATCCATCATTTCTCAACACCAGTTCACTCAGGAACTATTGGAATCATCGCTTGCTACTTAGTGTAACTCCCCGTCGGGCAAACGATGTTCCTCGTCGCTTTAGGTCCTCTTTGTATAAGCCTCACGACGTTTATGGATTGCTTTAGGTCCTCTTTGTATAAGGCTCACAATCCGATCGCTTTAGGTCCTCTTTGTATAAGGCTCACGATCGTCTATAATCATCGCTTTAGGTCCTCTTATTTTTTTAAGGCTCACGATGTTATAGCGGATTCCCTCTGGAACCGTTTCGTCGCTCACACCCACTAGGGTACACGACATCACAAGATGCATATCATGATGCTTGACCCACAAGAACTCATGACAATCAAATGCATCACCACAATTCAACAATATGAATTATATCATCATCATTATTCATGCATTGAAAACACTTCAACCAATGCACTTCATCACAAACCACAAACCATAACAATTAGAATGTTAGCATATACACTCATATCAATTCACATCTAGAATTACTCACAATCAACCACACAATCACAACAACTTATCACATGCTTCAACATCATACAAACCACAACAATCCCACAAAACATCATAACAACATACATTGATAATTTATCAAACAATGTATTTACCACATAACAACATAATTATCACATTAATCAACATTATATAAACCACATAAAAGCTCCACGTTACACAACAATAGCACAACACACGGTAAAACACCAACCGCGCGCATTTAACGCGATAAAAACCCGACAACCCAACATTTTTACAAAACCACGACTTAAATAAATCATCTACTGACCTCCAAACCATTTTAAATAGAAATAATATTTTATTATCTTTCCAACGCTTCGAACGGTGACCAAAACGGACTTACAGTTTGAAAATTATGAAGAAAACAAAATAGCAAAATCTGCCACTTCGCTCCAGTATTCGCTAGGTGAACCCTAGCGAACCAAGGCAGTGGAAAACTAACATAAAGTTCACTAGGCGAACCTCTAGGCGAAGATTCGCCCGTTCCTTCGCTGGGGTTCGCTAGGCGAACCCGCGAAACCCAAAATTCGCAGCAGCGTCAGTATAGGTCATTTGGGGCCAAAATACATCATTTCTACCACCCAAACCCTTCTAATTCATACCAAAACAACCAAAACATGTTCGGACATAATCAACGAGTATTCTACGCAGTTTATATCGAATTTCATCCATGAAAACATCAATTTCTATCAATTTATCAATGAGGAAAAGTTGTGAAACAACCAAAACAATTACAACAAACAACACATATACATACACAAGCAAGATATAATCGAAACTTCTCACCCTTACCCGATTAATCGCGCTCGAAACGGAGTTCTCTTCGATTTTCCTCTTTCTCCTCTTCTCTCTTTCTTTCTTCTCCTTTTCTTTCTCTTCTTTTCCTTTCCCTTTCTTTTCTCTCTTTTTCTCTCTATTCTCTATTTATATAAATATCTAACTACCCAAAATGACCATTTTGCCCTTACGCTCAAACATCTCTCAAACACTCTCACAACGCGATAAAACATAATAACGATGAAAAATAATATATTGTCAAATAAAAGTCAAGAATAAAATAGTATAAAAACAAAATTAATTAAATCGACTCGATTAAATAAATCGGACAAAACTGGGGCGTTACACTGAGGAGGTTCTACAATAACTACAGGAGAAGTGGCTAGTTCTCTTGTTGGTGTGTCTTATAAGATGTTGTGACATCTTATTAGGGCAAGCAGGATCTGTTCCTTGGTGGTTCCGCTGCATGAGTTTCTGATGGAAGAGCTCTAGAATTATGGGATTCTGGAGTTGTTACTGAAGACAGTTGGTGGAAGGTCTCAATCGTCGGCCTCTATGTTTGAAGATATCTGCATTATTTTATTCTAAAGTCGGGAGCGATGGAGTGAAGGAAGTTGTGGTCAGATATCTGGTATGATGACTTGGTACTTGGAAGATTGGTTTCCTGGTGCAGTTTGGAGTCAGTTGAAGAGGAGAGGAGTTGAGTTAAAGTTTATCAGGTTCTTGCTCTAGGAGTTTGATAAATGTTTGGTCGGCTAGGTTGTCAAAGATATTTGGGAATTCTCTCAAGTCCACTCATAAAGACATCTATGTCATGTATCTGGAGTCTTCTAGTTACTCTTCTGACTAGAAGGTGTTTCTTTGAGACACAATCTGAAAAACGTGGAGGTGATTTATTTTCACCATCCAAAAACAGCAAGGAAGGATTCATCTCTCTTGACCCTAAGAGTGGATCCAATCTGATTGAAGATTTGTTGAGGTAAATAAGACTTGTTCAGAGAAAGTTTTAGTTACTTGAGTCGAGGGTGACCGCCTTGGTATCTCAACATTGTCCTTTGAAGAAGATACTTGCAAAAAGATTGAATACTTTATAAGTGTTCATGACATGATCTGGTAAAGCTTAGCTACAACAGTGAAGAAGGGTTATGGTGCAAGGATTTAAGATCAATTGCTATTTGTGGAATCCACAAGTATTTAATTGATTATCCTTGAAAGTCAAGATTGAGGATGGTCTGTCAGATGTTCTAACATCTTTTCATCAGAGGTTTGGAGAATCATGGGAGGGGTTCTGCATTAGCTCAAAAGTCTCCTAGGTGTTGACCTGGGATTATTGGCTTAGCGTCTGTTTCCTGGAAAGTATTGTGAATGACTTGTCCAGATGGTGATGCTGTTGAAGATGAAGATGGAAAACTATGAAGACATCATAATCTTGATGGTTATAGCTTGGGTCAGTTTATTTCTGATCCAGGTGCTTTGGAGCATAGTGTTTGCTCTAGTTGTGAAGGTCTAGGATAAGTGGCAGTTATCTCTGGCTTTCTACTGACGGATCTACTAAGGGAAGTGGAATTCTTTGGTATTGCTATGGGGTAGTCTTGGACTACTTATTTTCTGAAGAATCAGACGTGGCAGGTTTGAAGTCTTTTGAGTTTCTATGCAGGATAGAGGTTGTCTACTCAAACTTAGTTGTTGAATCAAGTCTATGAGAGCATGGAAATCTGTTTCTGTAAAGGGAAGAGGTTCTTCTAAGTGGCAGAAGGAAGAGCTGAATTCAACAGTTGGATGTCATAATGTTTTAACATCTAGCTTAACATCAGAAGTCTCAGCTGGTGATGTGGCACATTAGCTTAAGATAAGGTGATCTACAAGAGAATATGAGTGATGGATTCTTCAAAAAGTTCTATCTCATGCAGTTTGCGGGAGCTGTGGATGAGAATATGTTACATGACTAAGGGCTTGGTGGATCCAAGATGTCTTGCTATAGGGGAAGTAGTTTGTGTGACTTGAAGATCTGATTTCATTAGTAGATTAGGGTATCTTGTGGGAGTTCTGAAGATGAGTGAGGTCAATCAAAAGGTGGCATTTGATTGGTTTCACAATGTGCGTTCAAGCAGGATGCTTGAAATTGGTTGCTCTTTTGTAGAAGAGTAGTTAGTTGAAATTGTAAGGAGGTTCTGGTTCTCTGGGAGCTTGTGGCAGAAGTTCTGGGTTGAGGATGTAAGCATACCTTTTTGGTGGTTGAGAGTTTATTTCTCTCTGGGTTTCTGAAGTCTTCTTTGTTCAAGCTGGTGATGCAGTGTTGGGTGAGATCTTCAGTATGGATTACTATGCTGATAGTAAGTCCAGTGGTGGAGCATATCAAGAACCATGGTGTGTGGTGTCTGTGATGTGTGGAAGATGTCCTAACTGATGTTAGAATATCCTTGGGTTAGTTATCCTTGGTGAAGGATTTCAGGTTCTGTGATGAACTGGTTACTTGCATCATGTCCAAGAAGTATCTACATGATCATCCGGGAGAATGATGAAGTAGAAGGGTTCCTTGGAAAGAGGATGTAAGTGTTTGCAAAGACTGAAGTGGATCATGTGTTGATTGCATGGAAGTCTGGTTCCTGAATGCATTCAGAAGTGGAGATTCACCATAAATCATAAGTATTCTAGATTATCATACGGGAGAATGATAGGAATGACTGTCTTGGATTGTGGGGTGTTTATCTCTAATGCTGGCCTGGTGAGGTCAGTGGAAAATCTTGCATACGGCATTGGAGCCCTTGGAGCAAGTCATGCTAGTAGTGGATCAGTTTAGCAGTTGTGAAGTTTTGGAGCATGCATACGATAGCTGACATCGTTATAACAAACTAAGGGGCCATGTGCGTCTCTTTGAGGAATGTGAAGCATTCTGATTCAATTGGTTTGTGCCTCAAGCAGCTGGAGGTCTATACATGATAATTCAAGAGGAGTTCGTGTGGTGTGTAGATGGTTGTAGGATGAGGGGGATCAATGGGACTTTGATCTTAAGCCAAGAGTTTTTTATGGTTGGTATACACTTCCTCACGGGTAGCATGACGGTGATCATGTGTGAGTGATTATTGTTTCTTGTCAGAGGGAACAATAAGAGAGTTAATGGTTGCGTTCAGCAGGTGTGTTGAACAGAGGGTGCACTCTTGAAGACATGAAGATGCGTCTTATGTTTTCCAGTCATTAGCTTGGGTGTTCAGTGAAGGAGCACCAGTTACCTTAGTCAGGGGGAGATGCCTCTTGATCTAAGATGAAGTTCCAGTTTGCATTTGTGCATCAAGCAAACTGAGATGTCAAGATGGCTTGACATTATTGTTGAAGTTCCAGTTTGCATTTGTGCGTCAAGCAAACTGAGATGTCAAGATGGCTTGGTATTATTGTTGAAGTTCCAGTTTGCATTTGTTCGTCAAGCAAACTGAGATGTCAAGATGGCTTGGCATTATTTGTGGAAGATCCAGTTTGGATTTGTGCTTCAAGCAAACTGAGATGTCAAGGAGGATGTCTTGACATTAGAGTATTGTTGCAAGTTGTGGGAAACTTGGCAATGCATATTTAAACGGTTCTTATTGGATGCTTAAGAATCATTGACTGAGTCTGGGAGAATTTATTTTTCTCTTGCAGACTGGGATCATATATTTGTGAAGAAGTCTCTGTATGGTCAAATCAGAAAAAGAATCCTGGAAGAATAGACAATGTCTGACATGATGTCAGGACATTGTTATACAACATGTCTGCATGTTATTGGTTCTTTGGTCGGTTCTCTCAAAAGAAGAAACAGTCAACAGTCTTGGCGGGTGCGCATGTAGTAGAGTTATTGGCGCTTCGAATTGACCAGCGTTTTGTTCGATGGTTCGCTTCTTTCAAAGGCGATTGCTTGCTATAAATAGGATTGTTGTGACACTTCTTGGTCTCATAATTCTTTCTCTTCAAGTGAGTGTTCGATGGCATTTTTCAAGATCTGGATGAGTTGCGTCTGGATATGGAGCTGTCTTGGTCACTTTTGCCAATTTTTTGCTAAAAAGGGGGAGAAGAATAGTGTTCTGGTCTGGTGTTTGGGTTCATTCGAGCAGTGGCAGTGCAAGAATGTTGGAGGAAGATGTTTTATCATCTCTACTTACTAATTTCTTGTTTTTGTGTCTTGTGATCTGAGTTGTGAAACAGGTTGTGTCTTGTGACCTGAGTTACATAATCCTTGTACTCGGTGTTACAAAAGCTACAACTGGTGTTCTTTTCTGGAGGAGTCTTCTACACTGGTTCTGGATCTTTCTTGGAAGGAAAAAGAAATGTGTTGGGGGGGAGATTTCTTCAAACTCCAATCAATTCTCAAGATGGAGGAGTCTTGTTGATGGCAGAATACAGAAGAAGATGTTTTAGCCAAAATTTGTCAAAAGGGGGAGATTGAAAGTTCCTAGAGTTTGACCAAATTTTGGTAAAACATATCAACAATAAAGATGAAGAAACTGCCAAGATCAAAGATGTCGAAGAAGATGTCCTAACAGCAAGATGCGACATCCTGGACTGATATAGCAGGATTTAAATGTGTAACAAATCTGTCCAAGATTTACTACGCTTCTTAATACTGGATCAAGGATCAAAAATAGAAAGCCCAAGACAGAAGACTATATATATGAAGACTTAGACCTAGAGTATGTATGCCTTATGTAACAATTGTAACCTAGTTCTCTTTTGTAAAAAATAAGGGTTTAGGTTTTGAGAGTCGTTGGCTCTTAGGGTTGTAGTTCCCACTGTAATATGGGATGCAGAGAGGACGACATAGGTGCATGTACACAACCAAAAACCTGTAGGTAATGGTTGGTGTATTGTTCTTGGACGAAGCTTTGAAGCAAGTCCAAGATAACTTATAGGTCAAGAAACCACGACAGTTCTAAATTGGCAGATGACAGAGATAGCACAAATTGTGATTAGGGTGTGAGTAGGGTATCTCATATCAGGGTTGTAAATCATATCAGATGTAGGTGAATTGCACCGAACTGGGTTAACAATTATTATGTTATTTACATTCTGCACTTTACTGTCTTGTTGTATGTGTTCCTGACTGACATGTTGGATCAAATATCGTGACATCTGAGAGTGTGCAGTTCTAATATTCAAGGTATCAGTCTGCAGTTGCGCCTCTGAGTTTAAAAGATTATGCAGCACAATGTCTTGACATGTGTTAGGACATTTGTTGTCTGCATAGGCCAGAATTTCAAAATTAACAACAGAAAATGGGGAAGGTAATTCACAACAGAAAATTCATTGAAAAACTTCATAACAGGAAGAATTCACATCAGATTTTTAGGAGATTTCACTACTAACCAATGCTTAACAGAACCACCCTAACAAACCGTGACAAAAACATAAGCGAAATTCTCAACAGAAATAACTGACAAAAGAATAGCTCCTAACCATTCCTAATTTCCACTAACATCTTCCTAACAGAGAAAAAAACTCCTAACAGACTAACATTTTTTTCTCTCGCAATTTCCTCTTGATTCATCCCTCTGTATCAGTTTTCAATTAACACCTTCAAGCCTCACCATCTTCATTCTTCGAATCTTCAACCTTCAATAAACATCTTCTAAACTCTCCAAAACTCTTCTTCAACTTTCACAACTCTCCCTCTGCAACATACGAATTCGCAGTGACGTCGTTCATCATCTTCAACATACCTGCAACAACAGATAACCATCAAGAAATCAATATCAATTTAGAAAATCAACAACCTACAATTCCTACAACAACCACAAATTCAAGCTCTCAACGGCAGAATTCAATCCGAGTTTGTGTAATCAAGACCACAACAACAATCTGCAGTGATACGCCAAAAGAACTTCACAATTCTTCACCATCAAAGGCCTTCAAACCTCCATCAACACTGCGTCGCTACCTACAACAGAGTACAAGCAGATTCACTCAACAATTCAATAAAAATTATCAGAAAGAAGAAAAAGAATTCAGGCCTGCGAGTGAAGAATTCAGAGAGATAGAGATTCGAGAATAACAACCTCACGCCTTGAATTCAAGACAACCTCCATCATCAATCCAACAACGCAATAATTCATCAGAACCTCCAAACAATAACCTTCAATACCCCTTCAACCTTCTGCAACCACTTCATCAGTCTCCATCATCTTCAGTTCCAATTCAAAGGAGAATCTGCAAAATTCATAAAAGAACGTCAAGAAGTGAATTTGCACATTGAGGAAAAAGAAAGAGTTCACGCGTAGAGAGTAGAGGAGAAAGAAAGAGAACGAATCACCAAGGGTTTGCCGCTAGCATCATCGTCGCAAGGTACGAATTCATCTTCATTTGTAGCTACGGCCTCGGATTTATGATCCGTTGTGATTTAGTATGTATGCCTTGAGTTTTTGTTGATTTTGTTTCCTTGAACTTCTCCGTTGCGATCTTGCCGTTTGATTGAGTATTTGAAAAAGCTGGCCACGGATTCGTGATGAGGGCGAAAATTGGGTGGGGGTTGGTGTTTGTTATTTCTTGATTGGAGGTAGTTGGCCGGAGAGGGACGGCAGCGGCCACCGCGCGCCACCGCCTTCTCCGGCAGCTTTTAGGGTTCTGGTGCGTGTGATTGTGCAGAGAAAAAGCAGTTAAGAAGGAGAGAGAGATAAGCATAGAAGAGACTTCACATTCTGAACATTATCTCCTCCACCGTCCCTTTTATTGTAATTAGGATAAGGAGGATTCTCCAGGCTATTCCGGCGGTGGTGGACACTTGTCACCGCCCGGATCCCCCTCTGTGTGATACGGTGCGTGTTCCTCCCTGATAGACACCGTGTAACCGCGCTTGCCGTCCCTTGGATGAATCCAACGATTAGATCCTAGGGCCCAAATTGAGTCTTAGTCAACGAGGGCTCACCGTGCACCTCAGGCCAGAATTTTCATTGGGCCTAGTTCCCGATGCTATTCACACCCCCCTCTTTTGGGCCCAGCAGGATTATGAACTGAATAATTGCTACTGCTACACCCCTTAGGCATTGTTCATTGTTTTTTTTTTATTTCTTTTTTATATATGTTTGGGATTCTATTTCTAAAAATAGTAAAATTGTGAGGAAAATTACTAATAAATTCAGGTGTGTACCTGAAGATGTTAACTAATTTTCCTTGATTTTTGATCCCACTTTTTGAATTGTTTTGGCATTTTTTCTTGAATTTACCTTGAAATATGTTTCTATGATCATACCCTTGACTACATGCTTCCTAATTGATTTTTCTTAGTTAGTTGTGAATTGAATTTTTGCACCTAATTTGATACTTGGTTTGTGTACATATTGAAGGACCTTGTACATTTGTTTGAGATTTTGTAGAGCTTTTTTTAAGTGTACTTTTGGTAATCTCTTGTGGATGTATAGTAATTGATTATAGGTGAATTGCTTGCACTAATTTGAACACGATAAGAGCCAAATTTTAAGCCAATCTTCTTGACATGTTTAGGCCCTGACCTCATCTAACTATGCTTTAAATCACACATTTTTCCAATGCTCATAACTATTTTTCCATGCATTTTCATTATGATTAACGCGCTTGTGCCCATGTTGTATTCGTGAGATGTTTGATGAGAAGGCATTTATGCCATAACTTGGAAACTTATGTTGATATTATATGCTTGGAATGTGACACAATTTAGAGGACCTGTAATCCCTTCCAAGTCATTTTTGTATGTTCATAGTGTGCATAGAAGGTTGTATGTTTTAAGCATCATTTTGCATCAACTGTGTGGCATTCTACTTGTGCTTTTGAGACCTCTTGTTGTCAATCCCTTTTGATGCTTGTAAGCATGATGCTATGAAGCATAGGTACTAACCTATAATGTTTGTTTTCATTTAAATTGGACCTACCATTCTTATTTGCATGATCAAGTTTGCTTTGGCTTCTAAGAGGGGATTGGCACTCGCTTGTCTAGTTTGCTTAATCCTTCGAGTTTCACTTGTGTGCATTAATTGTATGCTTTAAACATGACTTATAGGAACCTTCACCTACTGACCCAAACTTGTTCAACATGTGTATGCATCCTTTGTGCTTCACTTCTTACTTGCATTACAAGTTGTTAGCTTTTAGGACTTACTTGAAGTTAACTTGTGGTAGTTTTGCTTTAGTTGCTAAAACATGTAATGACTTGAGATCTTATGATGATTATAGGTTGTTTTAGGTATCTTCAACTTAATTTCATTTCTGACTTTGAGCTTTATTAATTGCCTACATCCATACTCATTTGTTATTTGCATAAATGCATTTGAAATGTTGCATCTTAGTGAACTCAAGTGTGCATAACTTGTTTGCTCATCATGAATGCATCCGTGTGCTATCTCTATATTAGTTCAACGATATTCTCATGCATCAATGAAGGGTGAACATTCTGACCTTGGTCCATTTTCATGTTTTAATTCAATTCATCTAACTTATAATGGCTTTCTTTTGTAGTTTACAATTGACTTTGAAGTAGACTTTAGCTTTTGCTATAGTTTGTAATTGTTTGATTTCTTTTGGTCCATTAACATAGATAGGGTTTAACCAAAGGTGTTTACCGACTAAGGCCTTGTTCCTTTGGTTGTTTCATTGTTGTTTTTTCCTTGTGATTCCTAACTCATTTGTTGATTTGTGCAAGGTGCTTCAAGGAAATCTCCATGAATGGTGTAGTTTGTTTACTTTGTAAATGCTCATTTCTAAATTGTTTGTTCATTAACATTAAGAGGTGCTTACATTGTTTTTGCTTGCGTTGCTTTGCTACGGATCTATATCTGTTTGGTAGGACATCTCATCTTTTTATATCCACTTACAAAATGCCATGAGAAGTAGGAATAGAGATGCATAACTGGGAGTCCCTACTTTAGGTGGGCAAGACTATTTATTTGTTTTAAAGTCCTCCAAAGAGGCTCTGATTGTGTTTGTTTAATATTGTGCCTAAGACCTCCAAAGAGGTATCCCACTCCCGTATCCCCTTGTAAGACCTCCAAGAATGCAATTGACGGAAGGTAGGGTTCGCACCCGATCCCCGTTATTCTAGTTGAGTCGTTCTTAGCTCTCATTACATGATTGAAGCTTTGAACATCACCTGCTCCTGTTATCGAGTCGGTCAAGTGGAAGGTAGGGTTCGCAACCGACCCCCGCTCATTGTCATTAGCTCACATCGACCGATGTTGACGCTTATGTGATCTCATTCACATCTTTTTTATTGATCTACTTTGATATGTGATATCATCGTATTGTTTGTTTTAGCTTTTGCTTCCTCATTAGGATACCTATTCTAACTTGTCCAAGTTAGATAGGTTAGAAAACATAACATAGGACTAACCTTTGCATGACAACATTAGGATTGAATTTCATTTCTCATCCTCCACTTTAGGACCATTGATGCATGCTAACTTGTAGGGACGAGTTTCCCTTGGACCTTCGGTATGTCCCTTTCTCTCGCCTTAGGGTGATCGAGATTCTGTTTCCGTAGTAGCGTGAACTACGAATGCTCTGATTCCTCTTTCTTTTCAGATTGAGGATACGTAGGCACGAGATGCGATATCTCGGCGAGCACACTAACAACTAACTTCCATTTTCTCTCACACTTTGAGTCTCTCTTCTCTCTCTCTCTCAAAGAAAAGCTAAAACACTTAATGAATAAAGATATGCTTTGTGTACCATGAGCCTTAAGTACATAGTATGCTTTGTCGCGTGAGGCGTGTGACTCGTTACGCAAAGTGTTCACTATGTCATAGACTTTAACACTTTGCATATCACAAACACAATCAATCAAAACACTTTCTTCTAAAAAATAAATATAAATAATCGTCTTCCTTATAGATTCTCTTCTCATCTCCCTCAATCCATTCGTAAAGGATGTGTCATTTCCGTTCTACCGTAAACAGGTAAATGCGTAAGACTCCCTGCAATGAGCGGCAACAACTAAACTGCTGGAACACGAACGTTGGCGTCTTCCACTAAAAAACACAAACAAAGCAAAGTCATCCCTAGTAAGGGGAACTATGTTGCTCTGATTCTTCATTGGTTAATGGAGATACGTAGGCAGGAGATCGTGCGAGATCTCTGTGAGCACAACCTTATTTATCATCCCTTTGGTCTCCCTTTAGCAACCCGTAGTGGGTCGAACTACGACTGCTCTGACTTCCTCTCTCTGGTTAGATTAAGGATACGTAGGCACGAGACGGCGATGTCTTGGCGAGTAACCTTCCCCCACAATCCTGTAGTCCTTCGAACTACGACTGCTCTGACTTCCTCTCTCTGGTTAGATTAAGGATACATAGGCACGAGATGGCGATGTCTTGGCGAGCAACCTTCCCCCACAATCCCGTAGTCCTCCGAACTACATCGACTCTGACTCTCCCGCTCCCAAGGGAATACGTAGGCCTAGGACGGCGATGTCCTATCGAGTTACCTTTTCTTTTCTCTCCTCGTTTCTCCGTTTCCCATTCTTTTCCGTTCCAGTTAGCAGTTGAGCTTCAGATGACGACACCCTTTGATCGATACAACAAGTGTGGATCCCATCGAGTACGATGGACGCGAGGGGGTGCTAATACCTTCCTCTCGGGTAACCGACTCCCGAACCCAGGCTATGGTTGCGATGACCATTCCTTTCCCTTTTTTGAGGTTTTCTTTGATCGTTTCCTTTCCCTGCGTCGGGATAAATAACATTCGGTGGCGACTCTTCTGTTCTTTTCCGCCGGTTGATTTTCGCAGATGCGACAATTAGTTAGTATCACCTTATTGAAAAGGTGACTTCAAGTTATAGATAAGTGAAAACATTGTATCTTATAATGAAATAGTTCATGATGATTGTGACATTTTCTCTATGCTTGCTTCTTAAGAAATTGTTCTTGTTATGAATAGTATTTGATCTAAGTAGTTTAATTTAGTTTTTTCTACTATTTTTGTTCATGTTTGAAGACAGACCAAATATATAATTTTTTTACCTCATTTTTATGGTATTTAGTTCTTGAATCGTAGTAATTAAATTATTTTAGTGCTATTAATTGGTTATTTTGTGAATGCTTCATGTATGTGTCTTTTGAAAAGTCTATTCGCTTTTGTTGTCTTGGAAGTGAAAAGTCTATCTTGCAGGATTTCAAAACATGGAACTTGATTGAGAGTAGCTTTGTCCCTGAAAAGAGTGAATTAGATATATACTTTGATGAAGAATTAATGAACCTCAATGAAGAATACTCTGAAGATTTTGATGAACTTCTTTATTGGAAGTTTAATGAGAAAAAGTTTTCGATACTCTCTATAATGACACGTGGTGTGCTTAGCATTCCTATCACGACTGTAGCATCTAAATCTTCTTTCAGTATTGGTGGACGTGTTCTTACCAAATACAGAAGTTCTACTCTTCCAAAACACATTCAAGTGTTGATTTGTACTCGGAGCTGGTTGCATGGATTTTCTGAAAATATGAATGGTAATTATACTTTGTATTTTATTTATTTTTATTTGTTCATGTTTATGATATACTCATGTCATTGTTTTGTTGAATCTGCACCTAAGTATGATTTATTGTGTTTTAAGATGAGGAAGATATCAACACTAATGATGAAGGCAACACTGAGGTGACAATGACTTAACATACATTTGTATTGCAAGATTGAAGTGGAGAACTAATTTTAGTGTCATATACTTTATTGTGTTTGTTGAATTTATGTTTTCATGTTTTTTTTGTTTGGATTAGTGTCTTTGTTTATGTGATATTTGGTTCATGTTTGTATTGATTTTCTTCAATTTCGAATGTCGAATGTCAGGAGTATTGACATATATCTTTCAGTGATATGTTTATGAACTGTAATGGTCTAGTTGTAAGCGGAGAAGATGACATTTTTTCTTTTTGGAAACATATGTTTTCCCGGTATTTTTCCTAAATTGAGATGCATAATATTGTTGCTTGTGTTTGAAAAAAAAATATAAAGTCATACTCAAGTGTGTATATATACTAGCAAGTCACATAATTGAATTGAGTTTGTATAATATATTTTCTTTTCTTTCTTATTTTATAATGTGTAAAATATTATTTTAAGAGAAATTTTTATTTTTTTTATTTTTGGAATTTTATGTTGGAAAAACGTTTTTTTTTTTGTTTTTTTAAAGTTGTTTTTTAATTTTTGGATTTTTAATTTTTTTTTAAAGTTGTTTTTTAGTTTTAGAATATTTTTAATAGAATTTATTAATTTTTTTGTTGAAAAAACTTTTTTCAAAAGCTTTTTTTTTTTTGAAATTTTTAGTATATTTTTTTACTTTAAAAAAATTTATTTAATAGTTATTTTTTATTTTTCAAATTTATTTTATTTTATTTTCAACATTAAGTTTTTTCTTTATTTGGGGCCCTATGGCCCCCTTTTAAATTTTGGGCCCTTCTAACTTTGGGGACTATGAATTTAAGGGCATATTGTTCTTAAATGTTTTTAGGCCCCCTTATTATGGGGGTTGGGGCTTAAATTAATTGGTCACCTAAATTGACTGCTCTAAAGGTAAGTGCGGTGGTAATTCAATAGGAATGTAAGAAGCGATATCAATGTGAAATACCGCCATAGTAAAGACTTCAACAATTGCATCAGAGTGATGTAATAAATAAATGTAATGCAGCTATGCCATAATTTGTAGATGAGGCTCCATACCAGAGAGGGTGATGAACTTGCCATTTGAAAATAATTTGAGGCTCAATGTGACATAATTTACTATACGGGGACCAAGCATGGATAATCATGAGGATCCTAAAATCAAATTTTCTTTAGAGAAAGGAAACAAAAAAGCAAGTAGAATAAGGAATCAAATTTTCACCTCAATAGGGAAACTTGAAATTTGTCCTTTAGAAACCATAGATTGACCATTACTCCCTGAACATTGAACCCAGGTGTTGATTCTATCAGAAGCTAAAAAAGTGTGTGATATCCAGTTATAGGAAGTTGTCAGAACTGCCACTATTGACCAATATCTGAATTGGTACTTCTACAATTTTCATGTGAAACAAAGTTATCCCACCTTACTTGAGCCATTTACAGCGTTGAGGGAAAGATAATGGTCAAGGTTAGGTGGTGGGGAGGGTGGTTCAAGGGTAGTTGGTTGGTGGTTGGTTGGTTTGGTTCAGAATCATTGTCAGGAGAGTTCAAATCCTCTAATTTAAGAACAACGCATGATTGTTAGGATACCAGTGTCGAAAGGAAAACTTTTCATCGAAATAATATCATTGTCCCTTATCACCCGCCAACTCCATCTCGCCAGGGCTATTGCTCTTGATGGAATGTTGTGGTTAAGGGTGGCAGTTGGTAGGGTTAAGTAAGTTGGGAGGATTAAGGGTGACAGTTCTGTTAGAATATTTTATAATTTTAATATTATTCAATTATTATACTCTAATATTTATTATGTGGACATATATATTTTAATTATATTAGCTATTTATCAAAATTAAGAGTCTTGATTGATTAAGAGATCAAATAAATTTAGAAGGCTAATTAGATTTCTATTTAGTAATTAATTAATTAGATATGGGCTCAAATATGAGTGGATGTTAGGATGAACCATTTGGGAATAATGGAAACCATAATTGGTCATTACACTATATATAGGCTATGGTCCCCCAATATACCGTACACAAGCAATTTATCTCTTCTCCCCATCTGAAGAGTATTCAAGGCATTAGGAGCATCAGTTGAGGAAGAACCATACAAGCCACCAGGTGTCCGTTGTTCGTCTTTTACCTTTTAGGATTACTGCCAACAAAACTTTCTCAATAGATCCAGGTATTCCTGCAATCTCTTCTCTCACATACTAACATGTCGTAGTCCTGTAATTATATACATGTTCATATTATCTATTCTATTCTGCACTAAAGTATATGACATAATACGTAGAACATGTATATGTGATTAATTGTTATTGATTTAATTCTAACAAGTGGTATCAGAGCAGGTATTCATGTTTAGTTTATTGAGATTTGTCCTCTAAACATCAATGTTTTTATTTATTTATTTTGGATCATGAAACATATGTTTGGAATTCATGGTTTTTTTTCTTCAATATTGATATATATGTTTTAAGAAGCATGAAGTTTTAATGATAATTTTTTAGTATTTTTTGTTACACTTACTATGAAGTTTATGGTTTGTGTGTTATATTTATTTTCAAAAGATTTATATGAATTTAAGATCTTCCATATTTTGTATGAACCCTTGAAAAAAATTTGGTTACAATATATATTTAAATGATATTTGTTTTGGTGATCACATTTGAAATTATAACTATGATTTAAAAACTATAATATCATGACAATGATCTATTTTAAGTTATAATTTCTAGAATTATATTTGTGATAATGGAAAGTTTTGAATTTGACATAGAAACTATGTGATAAAAATTTGTTTGAAAATTTAAATTTAAATATTTTTGGAAGAAAAATGTTTGTGAAAATTTTGGTTTTCTTTGGCAGATATGTTATTTAATATATATCATGATAAATATATTTGAAATCACATATATGATTATGATTGATGATTGAGAATCCTAAAATCCATTTTTCTTTTAAAGAATTTTGATTCTCAACACTTTATTTGTGGCTAGAGAGTATATATTTAGAAATATACATTTATGTCAACTATTTGGGAAAGATAAATATTGAATTTAAATCTTATTTTGGTGATTTGATTCTTGGTTTTGAATTTAAAAAAAAAAAAGAGAAAGGTTTTATTATCAAATTATTTTATTTGATTTTTAATTATTGTTTTATCTTTCAATTTGATTTACATAAAATCTGCACACGAATTTAGATTTTAAGAGATAAGACAAATACTAATTTTTTTAATACATATTTAATTATTATATATTATTTATGGAATTTTTTTTAAATATTTTGAATGACTCTCAAAATTATAAGGTAAAACTAAAGATTTAATTTTTTAAATTTTGGATACTTTGTATTTTAGAATTGGTTTTGTTGATTCTAAAATGATTTATTTAAAGAGTTATTTGGTGTATATCAATATGTGAATTTTTTTGACATTTATTTTGGATATATAAATATTTAGTATTTATCTGATCTGAAGTTATACATTTAGCATGATTATGTTATTTGAGTTTATTATGATTAAGTTTTATACAATACTGTTTTTTTAATCATCCAATTTGTATAAATTCATAAAATCTATGTTTTATTGTGAATATGTTCTCACATTAAGAACTTTCAAGAAATATTATTATTATTATTATTAAACCACATCCTAAATTAATACGACCTACATTTGTGGGTAGTGTCTTGTAAATTTAAGACTTTTCTCATTAAATTTATTGAAATATCTAGTGGTTTTGATTGAGTTGGTTGAAGCAACATGTTGCAAAAGTAACCTCTGTTGTGTAAATTTGATTCAATCGAAATTACAAAAGATGTGGTGTGTAATTGTTCATGCGAACTGTTATGGTCGGCCAAAAGGAAGACACAGTTTGGCCGAACAATTGCACACTTGTGATGGTAAATATGTAGTAATTATTAGGCACCTTTTGTGAGAGACACACCACTTACTCACTGTTTACCTTGAAAATTGGTAAACAACCGCTGATCTTCTAAAACTATAAAGTTCTAGTAACTTACAGGATCGATCAGATTGATCCTAGGACATGTGATGTATGTGTATTTAGAATATTTCGCAATTTGATAAAGGATGTCTTTCGACAATGCACATAAATAAAAAGGGGTGTTTGAAGTGTGAAGGAAAGCGATAAAGATAAAGGAAATGACTAAGTCGAACAATACATCAAAGAAAAGCAAAAGGGCTGAATGTAAAAAGTTTGATAAAGAAAACTGAAGTTAAATGTTGGAAAGAAATGCATAAAGATCATAAAATGCAGAAAAGGTAAATGCTTGAAAATAAAGGCTTTTAATGTAAAACTGTAAAGTAAAGACTGGGTAAGGTAAATGACTTGAAAGGTAAAAGTTCATGAAAAGAGATTTCAGAGTAAAGCATCTAAAACAGAAACTTCAAAGTAAATTGAATTGCAATAAAAGGTAATGGTGATTACAATCACGTACATTCTCACTTCACTGGTTTCTCGACACACTGGATACTTTGAGTGAATATAGAGTTACTTGTACAATTTGATTTTTTCACCCTATTCTAATTCTAAGACTAACCTATTTATAATACTCTAATGTAACCACCCTTTGACGGTTTTATTCTTAGATTACGCCACTTGGCACTTTGCAAGTCTTCACGATCTGGATCTTCGCCACCTGTCCTCTTTTCAAATTCAAATAGTGGAACTTCCCTCCACTATTCAGTTGTAATTGCAGCGCATTATCCATATCCACTTCACCGTGTCGACTTGACTCCTTGGACTTAGCAATATTTGAAGTCTTGAAATCCTTCCATTCGACTCAGGCATTGCACAAACATGGTCGAAGGCCTTCTTAGTCGAAGCCTTCTTTTTCTAGCATTATTACTTTAAAGAATAACTTCTTTTAAAGCCATTGTCTGAAATCATGTAGCGTCGAAATTAGGAGCTAACAAATTGCCCCCCAAAAATGTCCTTTCGCCAGTATTGGTAGGAAGGTCATTTTTTTATAACATAATTTTCGACGCCTGCTCATTCGATTATGGAAAACATGGTCTCAACTGACCAACCCACGATTTAGAAACTATTCAGTTTCTTTCAACCATGCTTGTGACGTCATGTCATGATGGCAAAATTCCAAACGTCTTTTCAGCCGTATTCGTGAACAGTTTTCATCATCACTTTTCTTGGGATTAAGCATTTACAGTCTGACCACAACCACCACCATCCAACGATCTCCAAAGAGGACACGCGTCCCACTATCGTATCCATTTTAACGGTGGATTCACAGTCCCCTCGTCTTCCACACATCTATAAATACCCTTTTTCCCCAATTTTATGAACTTCCGCATTTTCAAACTTTCTGCAACTTATTTCTCTTGTTCTCTAAACTCTCAAGAAAACTCAGAACACACTCTCGTTTCCTCTTCAACCTCCATCAATGACGTCTTCTCAAACAGTTCCCCAAGCAACGAAAAACCAAAAGGGTAAAACCACTCCGTTCGAGCAAACTCTCCCGCCATTTTCAAACATCCCTGGACCAAAGGTGGTAAAGAACCAACAGTTCTTGCCAGAACCTCTTCTTAAAGAAACAAAGAAGATTTACGAATCCCAGGTAATGGAAAGGGTCAAAGCTGATCACTAGAAAACCATAGGAATCTATGATCTGCTGATGCTGTCGAAAACCAACATTCCTTATTGTTTGAACCTGCTGGCAGCATCACTCTATTTTTGGGATAGCACCCACTACATCTTTCATCTTCCTTGTGGGATGGTTACTCCTACACTCTTCGACCTTGCTGCCATTGCAGGTCTTCGACCAGATGGTATTTCCTATGACCCTGATACTGATGCAGAGGATACCATAGGGATTTCTGACTCCAAACTCACATATACCCACTTTATCAATCACCACAAACGTGATACTGCAAAAATCACTGATAAGGAACACATTGGTTTTCTGACCGTTTGGCTGTCGAGGTATGTATTTTGTTCAAAATCCCTGCAGGTGGCCAAGAAGTATCTCACTCTGGCCAACCAGCTTCACAATAATAGAGGAGTTTGCCTAAGTGGATTGATCCTGGCGAACCTCTACGAGTCTCTCAGTGAAGGGGCGGCTTGACTCAAAGACTTGGAGAGCCAAGGTACTGTTCACTTGAATGGCCCTCTCTGGCTACTTCAGTTGTGGCTCAATGCAACCTTTGAAGCTAGCCTTCCCAGGAAAGGGCAGGTCGATGAAGATTCCGCTAAAATCAAAGAGAGGAGGGTCGAAGGTACCCGCCTGGTGAAACTTACGCCAAATGATGATGGGGAAACTCTCAAGAGAGCCTTCTCCAGTTATATTATAATGTTTGTAAAAAGGCATGAGTTCACACCTAGCATGGCTCCCTTTGCTGAGAGAAAGTATGGGCCTGAGTGGTTCACAAGGCCATTCCCTAATCTATCCACCAACCTCGACGCTAAATCTGTTTCGATCTGGGAAGCCTTCTTGATTCCTAGATTTATTGTTGAAAGGTTGAATCTTGGGAGAAACCTGGCAGCCTTAATTGCTTACCAACCAAATCTTGTCTCTCGACAATTTGGGTTGGCTCAGATCTTCCCCAAGTGTCTATATGGGAAGAAAGGCCATGTGGTCCTTCACACAGCCAATTTTGATAAAGGAAGTGCTGCAATCACTTTCGACCGGTGGAACGCTAGGAAAGCAACCCTTTCCCCTGTGCATTTTCAGCCCACCTTCTTGTGTACCAAACCCTTCCATAACTGGTGGTCGAAGTACTACAGTGAGCAATTTCTTGATGTTGCTGCTTTCTCTTCCTTACTTGACCAAGCTTTTCTTGTTGTGCAGGAGAAGACCAAGAAGAGTAAGTTCATTCATGTCAAAGAAATTCAAGCCTTTCAAAAGTACTTTGAAACTGTCTATCGACCAGATGATATTAGTCGAACCGTTCGTGAGGCTGCTGTCACTTTGAAGGAAAAATTTCTACAAAAAATGGATCAGTTAAAAATCCCTTCAAACGTTCCTGTTGAGAAACGTTATAAGGTAGCTTTTGAACTCTTTCCTCCAAAGTTCCCTCGACTGCCTAACGCTGATTTTGGAGTGGCACTTGCCCCCCCATTTCCAGACTGGTTTGTCTATGGTGAGCACTTAAAACTCCTTCGACAATAGTCTCAACCGAAAGCCCAACGGGTGGTTGCGACTAAACATACGCTGGACAGTTTCAAAGGACACCTTCATATAGGGGTCGAGAATGTCCGTGTCGAATCCGAAATATATGAAGGTTTGAGGCCCTTGATTTGTGATTTTTTAACTAACCACTCAATTATTAACCTTGTAATAATCGTCTCTCTTTCAGCCATGGCCAGGAAGACCAGCTCATCGAAGGGTGCTGCGAAGGTCGAAAAGGACACTGAAGGCACAAAGGTACTTTATATCCCTTGCCTAAGTCTTTTTGTGTAACCAATTCTCTAATATTTGCGTCACCTTTCAGGCTGCTCGAAAACCTCCAACGCCTTCAAAAAAGGGCAAGAAAGGTGCTCAAGCAGTTGTTCCTCCAGATACTGATGCTGAGTCCCCTGAGGAGATAGTAGTTAAGAAGAAAAGGAAGCTTGTCAAAGCTTCTGGAACTACCACCCAATCTCCCTCAAAGGCGGCAAGAATCCTTGAGAAGACACCTGCTGGTAGTGATGTCAAGAAACAACTCTCCAGGGTTGCGTCGAAAACGACTGTTGGCGATCCTGAGAGTGCGAACTCAAGTCCTGATGCTGCAGCTGTACAGGTATGCGTACCATCTTCATTCAGTATTTGGATTCCCTACTCAGACTTCTCTCAATCTTATTCCTTTTACTTGTGGTTTTTCAGGCTGATGTAGGTAGTTCTAACCCACCACAACCTTCCTTCAGCTTTACAACAACTCTGCTGAATAGTCAAGGTGAGCCAACTTATCACCATACCTCTGACCTTGGTTCTGGATATAGCTCAATCAGTGAAATTAACCAACCTATCCCTCTTACAGTTCCTCCTCCTGCAGCAGACGAAACAAACCAAAGTTCTCCTGCCAGGACCACTACTCAACAATCTCAGGCCGATGGTTCTGATCATGAAGAGGGTGATGTTTCTCATCAACAACCTTTTGACCAAATAGAGGCTATTGGTATGGACACAGAAGAAAGGCCCACCGAAGCAGTAGAGGAGGAAGTCGAAGAAGACGAAGAACAAGAAGAAGAGAGGGAGAGGACTGAGCAAGATCACACCCCTTCGACTGTGGCTGAGGCAGATCCTATCAACAATCCAACTCCTAAGCCTATAGTCGCTTCAACTACTGGAGGATCCCCTGCTGGAGACCCACTGGCTACTCTCAAATGGTCAAATCCTCGAGAATATGCCAGATTGAGAAGAAGTACAGTTCTTCAGGCACTAGTCTTAGTACTTCGACCAGCTCTGGGGGTCTAACTCCAGATGATTTCGCCAGTCCTATCCTTCAAAAAATCAAGGACAAATTCTTCAAGGGAGACATCCACAATGTCCTACTTACAGATCCAAGTGCTTCTCTCTTTCTGAAAGATAGCCTTCAGAAGCTGGACCTTTCGACCCTTAGCCAAGGTGTTTCTAAATTCCTGTTGGAGCTAACTGCTTTAGTGAATCAAATGTATGAGGACTTCAAGTCCCTCCCCAAGATCCAAAACAACATTGAAATCACAACTGGATTGGAAGCTTCAGCTTGGGATGATGCGCATGCATCAGAAGTTATGGTTGAAAGTCTAGAGACTGAACAACAGAAAAGGCAGGCAGAAGTGGAGTCGAACCAGAAGAATATTGATGACTGGAAGCAGCAAATTGAAGAGTTGCAGAACAAGATTTCTAAGGCTGAAAAATGAAACCTTGAGCTGGGAGAGTTCGACGATACTGAAATGGCCAGAGAGCTGAAGCGCACCATAGACTTCCTTGACAAGGCCCAAACGCTTGAAAAAGAACTTACAGCAGCCAAACTCACCAAAGCTCTATGTGAAAAATGCCTTCAGAATCACAAGGTCACCTTCCTCGAGTTGAAGTCGAAGCTCCCTTTCTGATTGTCATATGATTTCTTGTTTGTAGTTCCACTTTTGTTCATCATATTTTATGGTCCTTTTAAGGCCCCATTTACAGACAATCTTAATGCCCTATGGCCTTTATCTAAATTCTTCTATTTACTATCAACTCTTCGACTTGCAAAACATATTTTTTACTTTTCTAACTGAGTAATTAAAGTATTCTGCCTCTTTTCTTAGAAATCATAAAAATAGCGCAGCTTTTAAAAGCTTAGTGTTCCAACGGCACAAGTTTCTATTCCATAAAGGAATATTAATAGCGCAACCCTAGGGTTTATTCCCAAGTGTCATTTCACGTATTTCCATCATTGACTGGCCAATCCTTACAAATTCTTGCCTCTATAAAACCCTCTTCCTTCTTGGGATATCTTGCACCTACTACAGCAAGTATGAGTACCTCTTCAAAGAAGGCAATGACCAAGAAGGTGGCTGAAGAGACAAGGAAAGCTGAGGCCACAGCTACTGCCCTCAAAGACACTTCAACTGGAGCAACATCTCGCGCCAAGAAGAGAGAAACCAAGATGAAGGTACCCAAGAAAGGACATTCCAAAGCACAAAACTCTGATGATGAAGCTGACGAAGATTATGTTGCCTTCCTCAACTCTATTTATTGGAGAGACTATGAATAATCTTTCTCCTGGGTTTTATGTTATTGTACTTGTTTTTTTTTTTTTGTATGCCATTTTGGCCTCACATGGCCTATTTTGGCTTTTATAATTTGAATAAAATTTACGTCTTAATATGGACTTCTTGTAAAATAGGCTTATATTTTTTCAAATATTTCCCATTTACCCTTAAGACTCTTAAATCACCCTCCATCTCTTGAATCTCATAAGCATTATTACTAAATTCCTTAATAATTTGAAAAGGACCTTCCCACTTAGGAGACCACTTCTCCAAAGTTCTGGTCTTTCGATCCATAGGTAAGATCACTTTCCACACTAGATCTCCAGTTGAAAAGATTTTAATCTTGACCTTTTTGTTATAAGACTTCTCCACCTTTTTCTTTTGCCTTTTCAGCAACTCTAAAGCATGGAGCCTTTCTTCATCTAGGTCTACTAATTCATCAAACATCATACTCCAATAAGACTCAGATGGAATCTCATGATGCCTTTGAATCCTTATTGATTGAAGATAAATCTCCACAGGCAAAACTGCATCATGACCAAAAGTCAGTCAAAATAGGGTAGTATTAGTTGCCTCTTTAGGGGACGTTCGACATGCCCAGAGTATTTGGTCCAATGTCCTATGCCAATTTCTTGGCTTTTTCCCCACATACTTTTTTATCAACCCAATAACTACTTTATTTGCTGCTTCGACTTGGCCATTAGCTTGAGCATAATAAGGTGTGGAGGTTACAAGCTTGAATCCCATTTCTTTAGAAAACTCTTGCATCTTTCGACCAGTGAAGACTGATCCTTGGTCTGTTGTAATCATCTTTGGGATTCCAAACCTATAGATGATGTGCTTCTGGATAAATTCAATCACATCTTCCTGATCAACATTTGGTAATGGGATAGCTTCGACCCACTTGGTAAAATAATCAATACCTACCAAAATGTACTTATGATTTTTAGATAATGCTGGTCGAATCTCTTCGACCAAATCCAAAGCCCATCCTCTAAAAGGCCAAGGTTTCACTATAGAATGTAATTCACTCGCAGGGACATGTTGAATGCCAGCATGAACTTGACATTCCTGACAACCCTTAGCAAATTCAATACAATCTTTTAACATGGTAGGCCAATACATGCCTTGTCGAAACAACAACCATTTCATTTTATGGCCTACCTGATGTGCCCCACATGCCCCACTATGGACAGTCGAAAGGGCTAAGTATGCTTCTGCCTCACTGAGGCACTTAAGCAATACTCCCTCAGGAGTCTTTTTGAATAATTCATTACCCAACAAGACATAACTTAAAGCTTGATACTTGATTTTACTTTCTGTCGAAGCTATTAGATTTCTCAGGTAATCCATTATAGGTTTCCTCCAATCCTTGTCAGTTATACTATCAACTGCCAGAATTGTGAAATTGTCTTCGTCAACATATCCAAGCTTAGTTTCTTCCAAATCTGATGGGGCTAATCCTACTGACACCACCCTTCCTCTGACTTCGACTTCGGTTGCATCTTGTAATTTATCTTTCGAAACTTTATACACTGATGCAATCTGAGCCAAGTCATTAGCTACCTGGTTTTCCAGTCTAGGGATGTGTCGAAAACTAACTGCGTCGAACTTTTTCAACAGTCGATTTACAACTACAAAGTACATAATCAAATTTTCTTTTATGCACTTGTACTCTTTGGTCACTTGTTTTATGACCAGTTCTGAATCTCCCATTATTTCGACGTGAGTGGCCCCCAATTCCAACAATACTTCAAGTCCAGCAATTAAAGCTTCATATTCAGCCTCGTTGTTAGAACAACGGCCTTCAATTTTATACTTAAGTGTTGTTGGAATTTTACTAGGAGAAATAACAAGTACTCCTATGCCTGTCCCATCTTTGTGGCTTGACCCGTCGAAATATAACTTCCAAGGTTCCACATCAAGATAGTTCAGGGGGGTCTCATTTGTAAAATGGTCAGCTATAAAGTCTGCCACTATTTGTCCTTTAACAGCTTTTAAAGGCTTATAAGTTAAAGAATATTCAGTTAATGCTAATGCCCATTTTTCAATTCGACTATGCAAGATAGGTTTGGACAACATATGTTTAATAACGACATAACGAGAAGAAACATACACATCAACTAGTTTTATATAATGCTTCAATTTGGTACAAGAGTAATACAAACATAAACATAATTTTTCAATCATGCTATATCTAGTTTCTGCATCATTTAAAACTCTACTAAGGTAATAAACGGCTCTTTCGACGCCATCATCATCCTCTTGAGCTAACATGCTCCCTAAAGTTCTATCTGACGCAGCTATGTACAATCTCATACACTTATTTCCGCGAGGTGGTGAGAGAATAGGGGGTGACTCAGGTACTCTTTGATTTTGTCGAAGGCTTCCTGTTGATCTTGCCCCCAGTCGAACCCATCCTTGCTAGCTCGAAGCAATGGTGAAAAGGCTTGCGTTTTCCCACTTAAGTTACATATAAATCTCCTCAAGAAATTTATTTTGCCCAAGAGAGACTGCAATTCCTTCTTTGTTGATGGCGCTTTTGCTTCCATAATGGCTTTGGTTTTATTCTGGTTGATTTCGATCCCCTTCTTGTGGACCACAAAGCCTAAGAAATCCCCTGCCTGCACACAAAAAGCACATTTGAGAGGATTCATTTTCAAACCATGCTTTCTCATCCTTTCAAAGGAATGTCGAAGATGGCTTATATGATCTTTTCCTGAAAAGGACTTAACAACAATATCATCAATATATATTTGCATAAAAGTCTCAATAAAATAATGAAAGATCGAATTCATTACTCTCTGGTAAGTTGCCCCAGCATTTTTTTAGACCGAAAGGCATCACTACCCATTCGTAAGTACCTAATGCCCCTGGACATCGAAAAGCAGTCTTTGGGACATCTTCCTCAGCAATGAATATTTGGTTATAACCAGAATAACCATCCAACATGCTCAAATATTCATGTCCTGCAGCAGAATCAATCAGCATTTCTGCCACAGGCATAGAATATTCATCTTTAGGGGTTGCAGAATTTAGATCTCTAAAATCTATACAAACCCTTAAAGAACCATTCTTTTTAATGACTGGTACAATATTAGCTAGCCATTCGACATACCTAGCTGTACGGATGAACTTGCACCTAAGTAGCCTTTCAATTTCCTCTTTGATCTTGGAAAGGATTGTTGGGGCAAACCGTCTTGGATTTTGCTTGACTGGCTTTTTCCCAGGTATGATTGGCAACTTATGTTCAACAAGCTCTCTCCTCAAACCAGGCATTTCATCATAGTCCCAAGCAAAGCAATCCTTGAATTCCCTCAATAATTGGACTATTTCGACTTTGAGTAGTGGGTCGAGATTAGCGCTAATATAAGTAGGCCTTTTCACTCCCTCTACACCCAAGTCAATTTCTTCCAAAGGATCCTGCACCAGCATTTTAATATTATCTGACAGTGGATCCTTTTCAAAACCTAAAGGCTCACCATCATACACAGCATCAAGCCTTTGGTCTTGGTCTTCAATTTGAGGCCCATCAGGTGGCTCAGGTTTAAAGTCCTTACCAGGGCCTACTTCACAAATTTGAGTTTTAGCTTCGACAGCCATGTGGTTGTGTGCAGCCTCTAAAGCCGCTTGTAACTTGGATTCGGCCACATAGGTCGAAATTCTTTGTAATGCGTCGAATTCAGTCATTGTTACTGAATTCACTCCCCCAGCCTGTGGGGTCAACCTCAGGCAGCCCATAATATGGGACATTGCCTTCTTCTCTTATGACTTCTCTGTCCCATCTAAACCCCTCCAGTGGGTGCAAGTGCAATGAACAGAATGCGTGATCATCTGGGGAGAGATCGAATTCTGCTGGAGTACAAGGCGCAATATGCGCCAAATTTTTTTCGAACTCAGAACCATCGACATGATTAACAGGCACCTTAAAGTAGCCTTGATCAGCCTCGATGTTTTCTACTATTCCATCAGGCCTCCAGATTGTTATGCATTGGTGCATTGATGAAGGTACTGCCCCAATGCCATGAAGCCATTCCCTTCCTAGCAGAAGGTTGTAGATAGCTTTACTTTCGACCACCATGAACAAGGTGGGTCTTGTCACTATACCCACAGTCAAGTCAACCTGTAAGACACCTAAAGTGGTCCCAATCTTCCCTTCATAGTTAGAGAGGACCATGTTGTGGGGTTTAAGATCAGTGTCGAATTTACCAATTTTACTTAGCAGAAAATGTAGCATTAAGTTGACAGTAGCCCCACAGTCCACCAAGATCTTGTTAACAGCCACGTTCTCTACTTTCCCTGTAATATATAGAGGTTTCAAGTGTCCCTTCATGGCTTTAGTTGGTCGCTCAAAGAAAGCATTTTGTTCTTTGACACAGCCATTGTTCATTACATAATAGCACACAGGTTGGTGTGCTGCCATTTCTGCCTCAGCGTTGGCATCCAAATTCTCGACTTCAGTTATTCTGTCATACTCCCTTGGCATTACTGACACTATGTTGACAATGATGTTCAAAGAAGCATCAGAGTCTGAATCAAAGTTGTGGGTTGACGCATCGTCTTCAACTGTTTCGACCACAAATTTCCCAGCTTCCTTCTTGGAAGTAAACAACTTTCGACCCACCGGCAGCTGGTTTGTTGTTCTCATGCCAACACCTTTGTTGCTAGCTGGTAGGACATTAGTGCTGGTCTCAGTCGAGTCTCTAGCATGAGCTTCTCTTAAAGCTTTCCTTCGCCTCTGCTCTCTCCTTCATTGGGACCTCGACATGGGATTTTTTCCTTTGTAATTCTCAGACACATAGGCAGCTTTGTTGGAAGACTTGAATTCTTTCCTATACTCAAGTGAAGAACCTCTAGCCACATCAAAACTTTTCCATCCTTGCTTCCCTTTTCCAGCTGCTTCGACGGGTTTAACCCACCTCCCAGTTGGTACTTCGTCACTGGGTTTGAAAGTAGCTTGCTTGGCCCTTGGAATTTGTGGCCTTGGACCATATTGTCTCTGAGTAGCTTTCCTTGGGTCGAAATGCCCTGGCTTTTGAGCATCTTTCCTCCTACGTCCAGATTTGGCCTCTTTCCCCGCTTGGAGGCCATGAGCAGCTTCTTTGTCGAAGATAGCACTGCATCGAGGGCACAGTATGACTTTAGAATTCTTCCCCTGGCACCTGTGGAGAAAATCAATGATGGTCTCATCCTCTCTGGGATAAGCCAGTTTATCGCAGTCCTCTTGGTCATCAATATCCATGGCCTGTTTGTCAGTAACTTCGACCATGGTCACGTTAACTTCATCTTTTACACGCATCTTAGAAAAGTCAATATCAAGGCCTGCAGCAGCCTCGCCTATTTGTCTAAAATGATCAGCAATCTCTCTTGTCACCATCTGCAACTTTGGTGCTTCAACTTCAGCACGGGTCTCGACTATAGTTTTAGTGTCGAACCTTTGGACTTTAGAAGAGGTACTAAAGTAATGTTCAGCAGCCATACATATCAAATGCTCCAGCTGATAGCCATCCATCTCTTCAGCCTCTCTGATAAACACAACATCATTGGTAAGGTCCTCAGTAACCTCCACCACTGTGGCATTTCTGCCAAGAGCTTCGTTGGTACTAACACTACCCGAACTGCTGTCAGACAATTCAACCAGTTCGACCATGTTGACCTCCTCAGGCTCTGCATAATTTGCTTCATCTACATCAAGGGGGCTGGTATCAATCTTCATCTGGGTCTTAGTCTTCTCCCCAAATTTGAGCCTTCCCTCCTGAATAACATTCTGCACCAAATCCCTGAAAAGAAAACATTAAGACGTCTTATGACCCAAGTAATTATGGTATTTACAAAAACCTCTCTTTTTTCTTTGCTCTAAAGGTGGTATTTTAGCACCGGGAGGCACTAATATTTGACCATCCTTAACTAACAAATCAAAAATTTTGTCACATTTAGTGATGTCGATAGTGTATGTTTTCTTTGGGAACCTATCATTCTTTTCGGTTTCGACAGGGTTTTTTCCATTTGAAGGAACTAATAATTTACAAGAATAAGGGGGCCCTTCTTAAGTTCAGCAAGGTCTATCTCATTTTCATCGAACCTAACGGACTCGTCATACAGTTCTTCGATGCCCTCCTGGTATTCGACGTAAGCTACCTTCTTGTTCTTATTCACCCTAGCTTTCTCATCTTTGAGACGCTCTAGCTGTCGAACTCTGTCAGCCAACTGGGCCATATCCCTTAAATACTGGGTGTCCAGTTTTTTCCTGATAGAGTAATCAAGGCCACCAGCGGCCATTTCGACAAGCTTGTGCTCAGGCACTTGTGTAAAACATCTAGCCTTGAGTAGTCGAAACCTATTCAAGTAATCATCTATTAGCTCATTGAACTTTCGTTTCACACTAGCCAAATCTTTCAAACTAATCTTCGTCTGACCCATGTAAAATTGCTCATGGAACAAATGTTCCAACTGGGTCCAATTACAAATCGAACCAAATGGTAACGTAGTGAACCACGTGAATGCATTTTTAGTGAGGAAACTAGGGAAATACTTTACCCTTAGACTCTCATCATTTGTAATCTCACCGGCTTCGATCAGGTAGCGCGCCACATGTTCGACGGTAGATTCTGTAGTATCTCCTGAGAACTTAGTAAACTTTGGTACTTTTGTCCTTGGAGGCAATTCAGCTTGAAGTATATAGTTTACTATAGGCGAAGTAAAGTTTGGCCTAGAAAAACCCATATTCAGGCCATTTCGAGCCATTATTCTTTCGACCAAGGCTACCAAATTGTTCTCTGCCGCTACATTGTTGCGTCGAACCTGATTCACCGCACGATCAGCATCTTGATTTCTGTTCACTAGCACCATCCTTGGTTCCTCCTCTTCAAGTATTGGTATTTGATTTCTAGGAGGCTCCTCCCTAGGTGGTTCGACCAACCCTGGATTCACTGGGTTAACTTGTTGAGCAATCTCCCTCGTCTCGACTCCTTGAGTTTGGTGTTGAACAGGAGCTGGCATTCCCATGAACTCTGCTATTCGTGCCATCTGGGTTGTCATCATTTGATTGGTTTGAGTAGTATTCTGGATCAATGGCTGGAAAATTTCTCCCATTGTTTGAGACAAAGTATGTACCATTTGCATATTGCTCTCATCCATCTGTTGCCTCAAATATGCTGCAGACTCATTTGTTAAGTTGGGCCCTTGAGCAGAATAACCCAAACCTATGGACTGGTTGTTTCGACCCATGTTAATTCCAGAACCTGACTCCTACAAAGGGGAAGATATCACATTTTCTGAATATACTGGGGGTGCAGTACGCAGATTCTGCATCATTGCCATTGGCATGCCATAGATTGGGTTCCTAGGCAAAGACTGTGAAAATCCTGGGGGAGGAAACTGCCTCTACATCGAATCTCCTCCTGGCGGAGTCTGAGGATTTTTCACTGATGGGCCAATGTACTCCAAGACTGGCTGAGTGTAAGGCCTCACGTATGTCACCCCTAGTCCCGCTGTCGAAGACGAAGGCTCTGTCACCATGGTTAACACTGTCGACCCTCCTGTCGAAGGAACTGGAGTTGGCGCCACAGTACTTCTTGGTAATTCTTGAGGATTGATGGTGCTGTTCTGAACACTTGAACTGCTTGGTTGAGTATTGGTCCCAGCAGAACTGGGATTTGAATTTCCTTGGCCAGATGCCATTCTCCTCACGTTTCTTCTCTTTGGTCTATATTCTTTGAACTGGCTACCTTTCCACTTCTCAGGTGCATACGATAATTTGCCACAAACTCGACCAATGAAACAACAAATACTTAAGAAGACAGCTATAAAACTTCCTTTTGGCGGTTATTTAAAAGTTACAAACTTCCAAATCCACGTTTAGCACTGTCCCACTGGGCGTGCCAATTTGTTTACCTTGAAAATTGGTAAACAACCACTGATCTTCTAAAACTATAAAGTTTTAGTAACTTACAGGATCGATCAGATTGATCCTAAGACATGTGCTGTATATGTATTTAGAATATTTTGCAATTTGATAAAGGATGCCTTTCGACAATGCACATAAATAAAAAGGGGTGTTTGAAGTGTGAAGGAAAGCGATAAAGATAAAGGAAATGACTAAGTCGAACAATACATCAAAGAAAAGCAAAAGGGCTGAATGTAAAAAGTTTGATAAAGAAAACTGAAGTAAATGTTGGAAAGAAATGCATAAAGATCATAAAATGCAGAAAAGGTAAATGCTTGAAAATAAAGGCTTTTAATGTAAAACTGTAAAGTAAAGACTGGGTAAGATAAATGACTTGAAAGGTAAAAGTTCATGAAAAGAGATTTCAGAGTAAAGCATCTAAAATAGAAACTTCAAAGTAAATTGCATTGCAATAAAACGTAATGGTGATTACAATCATGTACATTCTCACTTCACTGGTTTCTCGACACACTGGATACTTTGAGTGAATATAGAGTTACTTGTATAATTTGATTTTTTCACCCTATTCTAATTCTAAGACTAACCTATTTATAATACTCTAATGTAACCACCCTTTGACGGTTTTATTCTTAGATTACGCCACTTGGAACTTTGCATGTCTTCACGATCTGGATCTTCGCCACCTGTCCTATTTTCAAATTCAAATAGTGGAACTTCCCTCCACTATTCAGTTGTAACTGCAGCGCATTATCCATATCCACTTCACCGTGTCGACTTGACTCCTTGGACTTAGCAATATTTGAAGTCTTGAAATCCTTCCATTCAACTCAGGCATTGCACAGACATGGTCGAAGGCCTTCTTAGTCGAAGCCTTCTTTTTCTAGCATTATTACTTTAAAGAATAACTTCTTTTAAAGCCATTGTCTGAAATCATGTAGCGTCGAAATTAGGAGCTAACACTCACCTAAAACCTTAAGGTGATAGGTGAGTGGGTTCTCCCACTTATAAATGCTCAAGTCACCATATTCCTATCCAATGTGGGACTATTTCTCCACTTACTCACACTTGCTTATATTATTCCAATATTCCCTCTCAAGTGTGAGTCCACAATGTTCCCCCTTTTTTATACTTGTACCACCGTTGACACCTTTTTGAAGGAACCTCTTATTAGGTATTTCGAATACATCTCTTCCTTGGGCGTTTCGATTTCAACGGGACACCACTTCCTGGGAATTTCGATACAAGTAAGCCAGTCCCTTTCTCGAACCAAAGGCTCATGATACCATTTGTTGGGGGAGTTTACTAGGGAGCATTGATACATAGTGTAGGACTAGGCACCTTTGTGAGAGACACACTACTTGTCCATCTAAGACCCAACAAAATGGTATCAGAGCCTAGTAAACTCCCCCCCAGCATTGATACATAGTGTAGGACTAGGCACCTTTGTGAGAGACACACCACTTGTCCACCTAAAACCTTAAGGTGATAGGTGAGTGGGTTCTCCCACTTATAAATGCTCAAGTCACCACATTCCTATCCAATGTGGGACTATTTCCCCACTTACTCACACTTGCTTATATTATTCCAATAATCCATTATCTGACCGAACTTATTACTAATGTTTGATCATTATATGAGAGTACCGTTTACAGTTAATTTTTGCAATAAGAATTAATGGTGTGTTTGGTATATTGTTTGAGTCTTAATTTAAAAGTAATGTCTATTTAATAATTTTTTGACATATCAGTAATGATGTTGTATGAGTGTAAATCTTTCAATTGTTTATTTGATTTCACTCACACATATAAGGTAAATCTGTGACGATTATAAGGATTTATTGTTTATCAATATTAATTGTCAATGTTTGATCATTGTAACAAAATGCCACTAACAATTAATGTAGTTGTCTAAAGACTTGACATGAATGACGCACTTGGTATTTTTGGCGAGTATATTTTTTTTATCTATAAACTAATATAGTTTATGTATCTGCAAAATTAGTTAAATTTTGATTCTCAAAAGTTTTAAATTTTAGGAATAAAATATGAACATTATGTTATTGGATCTAGACCTTACATAAGGATGTAGAAACTCAAATTCTCTCACAATTTAGTATATTTAAAGTGAGACTCAAGTTTAAAAAAGTGAGTTCACTCTAAATTACACATGTATATGATCTTAAAGCTTTGCAATCCAGAGACATTAGAGGTGTTATTTAAGATGACCTAAATTTTGTCATATTATCTTTGTTTATATTCTAGTGCTTCTAAAGCAATAAAGCGAAAGACAAACTCTCATTGAAGAGATGACTTTTCATTATGATTATTAAGCAAAGAAAATATCAAAAGTGCATTATGAAACTATTTAATCTTGCAAAAGTGCTATAGTTTCGTCAATTAGATAACTTTGTTGAAAATTTAGCATATGGTATTCTTTTTGCACAATTAAGTTTATACCTATTAAATTTAGAAATTATTTAATAGAATAATTTCATCAAGTGTGCAATAAAGAAAATATTGAAGTAAGAGAAAATAAAATAGTGCTCATTTGGTAAATACCTCAAAGGATAACAGAAAATAAAGAATAATAAGAAAATATGATCTGAACTGAGAAATGCTCAATGGTGTTTAAAGATACATCAATTTAAAGGGGACAAATTTAGTGAAGATTGATATTTTTTAATTTATTTTTAACTATTTAAGATTGTCATTATAAGCTTAAATTTCTATTTAAAGACAATTTGGTGAATGATTAAAGTTTTGTTTTAATATGATAACTTCTTATTTTTTTTAAATGATGGATTCAATTTGTCTTTTAAATTAAAATATTATTATAGTTAATTCAATAATGACTTGTGACAATCTAGAATTGTTGAAAAGTTTGAGAAGTATAAACTTTAGTCCCAAGTTAAAGAATATTTTAAGACAAATATTGTAATGTGTCTTGAGAATACTGAATTTGGGGGAGAGATATGGTCAAAGAACAAAATTGAGTGGGAAAGAATTGGTTCTAACTCAATTCATATAGTTTTTATTTATATAGCAAATTTGGACCCCACATAAGGATATGATTGTTATTTCTCTCAATTAAATTAAGAAATTAATTCTTGAAGATCAAACTCAACATCCTCAAGAACTAGGGCATCAAGTGTCATAATTAATTAACTAAAAAGAAAAATTTTATTCGGTGTGATTGAAAGACTCTATTACGATAGTTGTGACACTTGTCATTTTTTTATAATTTTGGAGCTTCATAAGATGGATATCAAGTTAGTGTTTCATAATGGTGACATTAAGAAATACAATATGGTGCAACGGGAGAAAACTTTGTGTCAATAGATACAAAGTTTATATTTTGTGAACAGATAAAATCCATTTGAGTTAATGAAATTGTCTCATTAGTGATACCATAATATTTTATAAGCTAATAGTCTCATTTAGTTTTGAGATGTCTATTATGAAAAATTAGTGGGTTTTACAAGTTCAGTGGGAGTAAGTTCATGTTCCTAGTTTAATGTGTCGATTTTATTTTATAACTCCCTGTTGGACATGTAGTTCTGAAAGAACTCGTCCATAAGGAATGAAGAATGTCTTTCCCTTGTGAAAGGATGAAAGAGTCTACTTGAGATAGTCAAATATAACTTGAGGAAGATCAATCTACAAGTTTGAATTGAGAAGAAGTAGCAAATCTTTTTCAATAGGGTCCACAAGGTCTAGATCCTTGTCCTTATGAAGCAAGTTTGAGTTCAAAATTTGATTCCAAACAATTGCATCAGGACGGAAATTTGGGACCAGAGACGTGTTAGATGGATCTATAAAAGTACGCCAAGTAGGAAGATAGTGTTCCCAAACAAGAGTACCTGAGATTTCTCCAATCTCCTCACAATTGATCACATTAGCAATCGATTTAGAAGTTACTGTTATTGAAACACCAGACACCTTAGAAAGAATAACACACTCAGAATTCATCTCAATAATGGAAGCATTAATCCAAAACTCTTTGACAAGCCTTGTATAAGTGAAGCTACAGAGTATCTCAAAGTATCCATTCCAACTTTGTTCAGACACAGTCTTCCAGAAGTTAAAACCTAGCTTAAGCAATTCTTCAAAATCCACAAACTTTTCATTGATGACAACTAGTTGATTCAAAGGAGAATTGACTAGGAATTCATCTCGGGTTTGGTTTTATCAACACACACAACCAAAGAAAATAAAAAGAAAAGAAAAGAACTGAACAAGATTCCAGAAGAATAAGAATCTTGTCAGAAAAAGGACACAAAATAATGTTTCACAAGATAGGGGATAGAGATAATAATAGTATATAAAAAGAAAAACATCATTACCCAAAGGTTCTTACCTAGCAAATTTCCTGAATCCACTAGATGATTTTCAACTTCATGAAATTTAAGTAATATAAAAGTTTAGAAAAACTTTTTACATAAACTGCTTAATCAGAAGTAAAGAATCCTTTTTAGAATCTTAGAGACTGATAATTTTCAGAAACTATCATTCATCAGAGTCTAGTAAATCTAGACTAAGAGAGAGATATCTTTTGTTAGTCATCAGTCTTTGATATTCTATTCAGAATCAAGCTTTTTCTCTTGAAACTAGAGTCATGCTTAATTAATGAATATTGAATTGGTTTCTTTGACAACTAACAAACAACAGTATCATCACAAAAAGTGAGAAAACTATTTCCATAAATATGACCATCATCTAACTAATGATATATTCAGTATAGAAATATACAAACAATTTCTTCTTAAAGATTTCTGAAGATTCTTTTAACAAAAGAATTTATCTAGAGATCTAACAGAGACTTTGTATTTACTAATACATAAATATCTCATTGAATCAAGAAGTAAGCCAGGGAAGAACAGACATGCCTCTTTTTTTTGTTATTTTCTTGGTCAGACTCCAGAGGAGTATTCATATTTGACCATAGAATCTGAATACTGTATTGAGTGAATTCTAATTCAATGGCTGTTAAACCATTGACTCCACTTCTTTCACCAAACACGGTGCCTTCAGCTCTTGAGTATGAGATGTAGGATCTTCTTCCATCAAATATTGTAAACAACCTTTGATAAAGTACCATGGAAGATGCCTTTGCTCCTTTCTTCTATATCTGTAGCAAATACATTTTGAGTAATGGTACTCATATTTCTATGAGACCAGAAATGTTAGTCTTGACAGGCTTTTCTTTGCTTTATGCCTTAATTTGATAGCAGTACCATGATTCATTCCAGAGTATGAGTCTAGGATGAGTTATGGTATGAACAAGATCTTGTTCTTAGCAGAGTCATTGATTTCATTTTCTTAGATTAAATCTTTTGACTTTGAAATCTTTGACAAGCATAGAACCAGATAGTGTTTGCTATCAGAGATTGGCATAAAACAAATTTAAAGCACTGTCATAGTATTGCCGGAAGAACACGAAGAATTGAAGGTTTCTCATGGAATTGCCCTTTAACATAAATTCAATGATGACCTTCAATTTTTAGGAGAAATAGAGTCACTTAAGATATTATCTTGAAGAACAGACTCCTTATTATCAATATTGAAGTAAGATAGATTTGACATTATCTCTTTCTCTTCAATAATTGATTTTTATTCTAGGATTCAGATGCTACTTTAGAAGCAGTAATGACCAGCAGAGCTAGATTACCTTTATTCTTCTGAATCTTGCCCTATGTCAGCTTCATTTGAATAAGTCGTGAAGATCTCTAACATTTTGGGTTTTTTCTAGTAGTATTTCTACTTGTTCTTAAGATTTGGGAAATTAGTTGAAATACGAATATTTCAAAAGTTTTTGAAGTTACTCTTCTATTAACATATATCACATTCCATTTAGCCAGTTGACAAAATCTTTTGATAAGAAAGGTTAATTCCCATCACCAGACATTCCATAGGAATTTTCTTCAACAGGCTTAAGGAGGGTTAATCTGTTGGATAGCTTTTCATCATCTAATTCCATTTCTTTTCTTCGGAGATTGCTAGATAAACCTTCAAGACACATCATACTCAAGTTTTATGACAACTTGAATAACTGTCACTTTAGGTTTGAATCCATTAGGCAATCTTCTCAGAATTTGCTTGGAAAGATTAGATGAAGTGTAACTGGACAAGCTTCTTTACTGACTCCCAAAAATTTGAACACAAAAATTCAAAGATAGTATGAGCATTAGACATATCAATGATGTTGATATACTCAAAATTGAGATAGAACACCTACAATAATGTATCTAACTCTAAAGATATTCTCAATAAGCTTTTTATGAGCTGGTGTGAGAGACTTTCAAACTTTATCATCCCTACACCATCAACTTCTATAGTAATAACTTTCTCAAGGGTATTCTATAGACCTTCATAAAACCCTTTTATCAAGACCAATGAATTAAAAATATATTTTGATCTTCCATCATTTAAATTCAGCGGAATCGCCCTCTGAATATGGTAGGAAAAGCAATGTAATATTTTTCATGTGGCACTTGGCTCCTTCTTGAAGGAAAGTATTTAACAAACATATTATTGTCATTGGATCATTATCTACACCACTATTAAGTGTTATGCACAGACCATGCTCTGATACCAACTAAAGGTGAGAAAAATACACAAGAAAGGGGGTTGAATTATGTTTTCCGTTTCTTTAGTTTGCATCTGATCAGAGTTCAGAATCTAAAATGGTGTTCAGATTCTAATTATATGTTGTAGCGAATGTTAACAAAAGTAAATAAATAATAACAGAACACACAGAGATTTATACTGGTTCCTCCCAAATGAGAGTAGTCTAGTCCCCTTGCAGCACAAGAGATTTTCACTATAATAAAAAAAACATGATTACAATCGCTTATGCACTTAAGCATAAGACTTTTCTTTGCTCAGACCCTCATCTAGAGACTTCCTGCTTAAACCCCTCAGGTCCAAGACTTTTGCTTAGATTCCACGAACCCAAGACTTCCTTGCTTAATTCCCTCAGACTGAAGACTTCAGTTTAGACTCTCGATCCAATACTTCCCTGCTCAGATTCCTCGAATCCAAGACTTCTGCTCAAGCCCCTCAGGCCTAAGACTTCCTTGATCAAGTTCCACAAAATCAAGACTTCCTTGCTCAGGTTCCACGAACCTAAGACTTTTTCTCAAGCCCCTCAGGCCCAAGGATTCCTTGCTTAGACTCACAGTCCAAGACTTCCTTGGTTAAATCCCATGGATTCAAGACTTCTGCTCAATCAACAATTGATTAAGACTTTCAATGCTCTGACACTTAGCAGGAGACTTACTTGGCTCAAGCTTCTCAGCAAGAGACTTTGCTGCTCATGCACATAGCAAGAGACTTTATCTAAACTACTAAACAATCATGTTTAGCATAATAGAGAACAAGGTGTACTTGATACATTTATCAGAGGTACAGGGTAATCACCTTAACAAAGACCTCTAAGCACTTAAGATTTCTAAGGTATTCAATGTTTAAGAAATCTTAAGGCTTATTACAATTTACAACATATAACAGGAAATCTGCATACTCAATTGCGTTGCTTATTGTATGATCTTGTTATTCCTCCATCCAGGCAGAAGTGTAGAACACTTATATCCTTATTGGCTTTCCTTATATATTTTCCCTTTTGATAGCTCCCTTGTTCAAGACTTCAGTTTGAATCTTCAGTAGCTTATATAACAGTTGTAGAAGACTAGTCGTTGGAAGAGATAACTTGAACAAGTATCTTTGTTTCGCCATAGTACAAGAGACGTAGAAGAGTGATACACCAAAAGATCTTAATCTATTGTGTAACATGTTTCACCATTGCGTCTTCCATGTAACATTGTACTATAGAGCCATTAAGAATATATATCTGTAAAGCATGTCAACTCTTCTTGAGCCTTGTGAACTTAGACTCTATCTAACAAACTGATTTGACAATGCAACTTGCTTTCTGTGATACAAATAACTTTAGATTTATCACTAATTCTGAATGATCACAAGAAGCTAATTACATTCACCAAGTGTAGAAACATGTTTCTTTTTCTGATGCTGAGACCTTCAGCTTCAGAGTCTACACATGACATCACTTAGAGAGTGTTCTTCAGATTCTGCATCACCAGAAGCTAGTATTCAGCTTCTCTCAAGTGCATCCTTATATATCAGATTCTGAATATATAACTTTAAGCATTAGAACCTGCATAGTTAGAACACACATTAGATAACACCATTGTTCTTTTAATACTTTGTTATCATAAAAACCCAAGGAATATATGTCATGAACAAATCTTGTTCTAATAGTGGGACTTAACCACTCACACTTACACCCAATTAATAGAAATAGAAGGAAGAAATTTTAGTTCATCATGACAATGTTATAACAGAAAGTGATAGATTGAGTTTATGTAGAAAATTACCTTTTTCACTAGGTTCAAATATGACGAGGCTAGACTACCATAACAACTACTAGATTTTCTCAGTTTGTTGCTAAGCTTCTTCATTTTGTGGAATTTAAACCTTGTACCTTTGGGATAAGGTCGGAAATTTATTGAGCCACACTACTAATTAGTTCCATGAATATTTCTAGGTATCTCCAAGATACAAGGTTGGAATCTCTCAAAAGACAAAAACTTAAAATGTGGGAGAGAAGTTTTATTAATAATTATGGTAGTCAAGCCTTAACCACATTTAAACCTCATAGTCATATTTGACTCAATTACTAGGGGTGAAAAATGGTCGATTTTGGCCAGATATAGACAAAAATGTTAATAAAAAAGAAATCACAATTTGTATATCTCAGGCTTATTCTCGTCCGATTGGTGCTTAAGTTTGGTCAGGTGGTGGGTTAGATCATATAACTTTCTTCGAATGTAAATATATGTCATAAGTTACTAGATGTAAATCTTTTCAGCCTCAAATTATATCTCTCGATCAACTAAATACCCAAAAACAAAGTACTCATAAATACCTAATACTCTAATGAATGCGATCAAATAAAAAGAAATGATGTCAATCAAATGAAGTGCCTAGAAATTAAGCATATCAGAAAACATATAAAAAAATGAAAAATGTAGAAGTGCAAGGGGATTGAACCTAAATCCAACACAAAAATGGTAAAGATAAAGACTGAGAGATCACATTTGAGAACGAAGCATCAGTCCACGAACATTGGTTTTCTTTAATTGAAAAAGAACAATAATACTTGTATACAAAGAACACGAGGGAAAAGAAATAATATGACTACATTGTTCTGCTCTATCTAATTATAATAATAGAGGAAAGATGAATTATCTTAAAATTTTAGTATATCTGATTCTTTAAATTAATAAAATGGAGTATTTTCAAATTATCCACTTAATGGAGATTGAAAAGAAGTAATTATATTTAAAACACTTATAAACTATATAGGATGAGTCTATATTGTTAAACAATCCATTCTAAACACAAGAGGACGAGTGAATTGTGATATTTGATTGTTAATTTTTTTTACAAAATATTGAATTTAAGTTAATTGATTTTAAGAAAAGAGATAAAAGCATATATTTAGGCAACGAAAAAGTAAAAGAAAAAAGTAAAGAGCTATAGAGATCACACTAGAGATTATACTGGTTCGGTCTTAAACCACACATCATACTCTAGTCTTCAAAGTCCCCTCTTGAGATTTCCACTGTCAACAACTTGAATTTTTACACTTGTTCAACCCAATAACCTTCCTTACACCTAGCTTTTTTATTGTGAAATTCTGGTACAGATGTGTGATGTCTCGTGCAATGTCACAACATCGCAATCTGCTGTAAGAACAAGGCAATAACAGTAACAGAAATGCATAAACCACCCACAAGGATTGTTCACCCAGTTCGGTCTAACTACCTACATCTGGGGGCATACCAAGCCAGGAAGGAAGTCCACTATTAGCAGTATCAAATTACAGACTCAACAAACCCGTTGACAATCTACCTAATTCAATCACTACCCAATGACCCTTCTATCTAAGTTCTCCCTAGATAAGAGACTCCACCTCACTCCTAATCATCGCAATGATGTCTAGCAGTCAACAACTCCGTCACTGCATCAACAGCTTGATTTCCAAAACTCTCTAACCGCATAGAAGACACTTTTCTATGACACAGCTTGGAGTTGCTTCAAAGCTTTCTCCAAGAACAATACAATACTCATTACCTACAGGTTTCTGAGTAATACCCCAGTGACCATCTCACAACCCGAGTGGTTCACTTAGATAAAGCCCTAATGATCTACATCTTGGACCCGTGCTCTCTTCTAGGTTAAGAGCATTCTATTTATAATATAATCCCAACTGGATTTGGGTCTTCAAATCATATCACATCTTCTGTAACAAATCTGCAACAGATCATGCTTCTAAATAGATCTTCAATCAAGTCTTTAATTAAATCTTTAACTCTAAATATTCTCCATATCTTTAAGCTTTAAATTCGCAACAAACTAATCTTCTTCATAACTGATTGCACCAAGAAATTCGCATCCAATCTAACTGACAGATCTCCTTAAATCAACATAATCAGCGGAGCCCTAAAAACATTACAGCCTGATGTTTTAATGTTCTGGTATAGTGATGTTAAGACATCGCATGTGACATCACTCTTCAATACTTTCACTCTTCAGCAATGTTCACAAACCAGAATGTTAGCCAAAACATAACAATACTGTTAGAAGCTCATGTTGCAAGATCAACCATGACATCAGTATTATTTTAACAAAATTTCAGCCAATTACAAGAACTTACAATCTCCACCTTTGGCTAATTTTGGCTAAAACAAATATATAAACATTACAACTCAGCAGTAATTACAACCCAACACTACTGTTAGACGTCATCTGATCCTAACAAAAACAATAGTAGCTACTGTGTACTGCATCCATGGAGAATCATCTTCTTGGCTAATTTTAAATGATGTTAGGACATCATGTTGGACATAACATCACCATATAACAACAACTCCAGGCAGCACATCAGGACCTAAAAACAAGACAGTCCTGAAGTATTGGTGCACATAAGGAAGAAGATATCCGACACTCCCCCTCAATTACAACACATTTCTTTTTCCTTCAAGGTCAGACCCAGAACAAATGCAGAAGACTCCTCCAGAAAAGAAATGTTTATCTATTCATCAAAGACCAATGGTGGCATAAGATAATTCTGCACACCTTCATTGATCAGACACTGGGTTTAATCCGTGGCATAAGATGAAACTTAAGAAGTGCCATTCTGCTAACCCAGGTAACTCAGAACACAAGTCACAACTGTGTTCATAACTCAGGACACAAGTCACAAAGACTCAACACCAACTTGAGGATAGGACATCCTTCTGCAACAGCTGGAACTGCAGACTCCAGACATAACATCTGCGCAAACCATTTCGCACATCCCTTTCCTTTCTCCCCCTTTTTAGCCACAAATTGGCAAAGGAAGCCTTCACAGAACCAGACCCAAGAAGTGCTCACCCAAACACGAATAAACGCCATAAGACTTATGAAACAAGAACACTCACTAGCTGAAGGAGAAGAGAACAACCCCTATAAATAGCTGACCAGTAACTTTGGAATTAACGAGCCTTGAATATGTCAAGGATCTTGGTCAAGGAAATGCTATTTTAGGTATCAAAAACTGCATTCAAATTCAATGCCTACCTTCCAAAACTGCCTTGACTGCCTTAAATGTTTCTCAACTGAATCTTACCATAAATTAAGCCAATAACGTTCCATGCATAGGCAGAGACACGTGTTTCACCTTATCCTTCCACTACCGACCAGGATAATTCCTTGTTTGGCTCAAGAGAAACATGTCCTGTACCATGTTCTGACATCTTACCAAAACAGTTTGTCTGCTTGCTCATAAAATTATCAGCCCAAGACTCCACAGAAACTTATACAAACCCATCTTCTTATCTAATGGATACTGAGACGACTTCCCACAATCCCTTATAGATTCCTTCAAGGCAGCAGAGCAAAAATAAAGTCACCCAGAACCACCAATTATGTTTTTTAGACCTCTCCTACACAACTATGATATGTCCCATCATGATGTTTGACATCACACTGCACAAACTTGACCAGCACCCATGCTACACATAAATCAGCACACTTGCAGCAATAGGCTATAGACAACAGCCTTAACATTCAATGCACTTTATGATATCACACCAATATTGCCACATTCTGGTATATGTTGAGCAAGGCCTCACCATGGGGATTTAAGATACAAGGTCTGCCAAGTTCAATAAACACAGGCCCATTTGATTGGAAATTTCTTACACAAGATAAGGACTCTCACCACCTTTCACCTGTATTAGAAGGAACCTCCTTATCTTCAGCCATTCAGATCACACCACTGACAACACCCTTCTGTCCTTACACTCACAAGCTCCTAATGAAGTCTTCATCATGAAAGTAGCCATGTATTTCCAAAACTACTTACCATCAAGATTAGAATCTGCCCATTCTAATCCACATTATGTCAGAACTGCCACTTCAGATGATAATGCTGCTTCTTCCAACTCCACAAGTATGGTACACAACAACGATGTTGCAGCATTATGTAGGACATCAGCATAAGACAAAAGAACACACCACTTGATCACAATCAACAGCTACAGACAACTAGACAAGTCAAGACCTAGGCTCATCCTTTTAGGTATACTAGGACAACTTCTACCAAGGCGCACCGTTCTGGCATCCAATGTGACAAAGGAACAGGTTCCCAAGAACAAATTCCCACCCCAAAGACTACTTTGACTAGTTAGGCGATACAAACAATGACTCTTTATCCATTATAAAGAACAAGTCTCATTGCTCTTATCAGCACACCACGGAAGGAATCATGAGTCAGTCTAACAAGAATGCAGGAAAGAGACACATGCAGGACGTCAAGAAGCCAGATCCACAGAAGTTGAAGGACACACCACAGTCCACAGCTGGAGCAACTTCTGGAGCAACAAGAGCACGAAGGACATCAGAGACAAGGATGAAGATCATCAAGAAAAGCCAAGTGCAACTTCAAGCTTCTGATGATGAATGGGACGAAGATTGGAAAACTTTTCTTGATTCGGGGGGTTGGGATAACCTTTAGACCCTTTGTTTGGTGTTTTTACTAATCTTGTAAGCTTTCAAAAATGCAATAAACTTCTGTTTTAATTCTGTTCCATTTATACAAATGCAATAAGGAACACAACTGCACAAGACACTAAATCCTCATGTATGCAACTTCCCAATTTGCTTCAAAATAAGTGCCAACACCAAAAATCACACGTCTAGCTGCATAAAATTGTATCAATCTCCCCCTATCAAGGATAACATGTGCTTCTTCGCATCTTCATGTCTTCAAGAGTTCACTCTTAGTTCAATTCACAAGTTGAACTCAATCATCACTTGTACCAATACTCACATGATCCCAAGCTGATCAACTTTTCTCACCAGAACTTCTTTGAATGAAGAACATGAGACTCATCTTGGTTTGTTATCTTCTCATGCTCCAAAACTCACACCTTGCTACCTCTGAATCTTCAGAAAATAAGTAGTCCAAGACTACCCCATAGCAATATTAAAGAAGGTCACTTCCCTTAGTAGAGCCGTCAGTAGAAAGCCAGAGATAACTGCCACTTATCCTCAACCTTCACAACCAGAGCAAACACCATGCTCCAAACCACAGATCCAAGCTGTAACCATCAAGATGTGACGTCTTCATATCTTACAGCCTTAAAACCAGCAACTGTCTAACTTAGAGATGTTAAATGTTATCAACATTCCACAATCCAAACTCATCCCAGACAATTTGGATAATACTCCATAGTCACCAATCAACCCCGCCAGTTGATTCAACTCCAAGATGCTCAACCCTTGAAAATACTTCCAAACAGCCACATAAAGTAATTTCTCAATACTTCTGCAGTCCTGCACTTCAACCTCAGACACATACATAGTCTCTCGTCAATGTATATGTTCTTTAGTTGAATGCACAACATTATTCACAGCAGACAAATACTCAACTATTGTCATGCTATTTATCACAAGATACAACATTTTATCTGGTCTGACATCCTTTTCCTGCAGACTTGAGGCACTAGTTGATCCCTCTTTTGCTAATTCACACGACTGATCACTTTAGATTAGGTAAGTGGCTTGACCTGATACTTCACCGTGAGCACAACTAACTTTCTTTGGCTGAGAAAGCAAATAACTAAAATAATGTTTCAACATCAGTTCCGACATCAGTCTACTGCTATGGCTTTGGAGACTACAATCACACATATCTCTTGTAGGGAATACATGAGAACAAATCAAGCTCAGCTTCTTTCTTGATGAAGCTTCCTTCAGTTCATGTATCTTCAGATATACCAGCCCTATATCATAACCAGAAAGATCCTCCTAATTAGGTCACCACTACCTAGCTTAAGAGATAACTTATCAAGATTTTCACTCCCGCATGAAAATTTGACAGTGACACTCTTTTGCTATGGTTTCATCCTCTTCTTTGATAAGAAGGAATCAAAGTTCTGAACAGATTGGTCTTCAATGCCTGAACAGAACCTTCCATGTCATATTCAATAGGATCCATTTATCTTTTTGTCACTTCTTTCCCCAAAACAAAGATATGAAATAATCCTCGTTGAAGTTGTCTTGCATCAACTACAACATCAAGAATATCCTGCTGAGGAGACCAACCCCTAATGTCTTTCCATGAGAATACCTTCCTAGAATCTCACCACCAGAGATACATGACCCAACCAGGGTTATACCATATGCAGTGGAACATACAACTCCTCAACAACCTTCAGGCACTACTCAATAATCCTTGCACATCATCACCAAACCAAGTGCCAGCAGTTCTCCTAATGATCATGTCATGAATAGCCCATCCTTCACTTCAAGGGATCATACAAGCTACTATGTGAACTGACCAAGTCCATAACTCAGCAAAACTCTCTTCCTTGCTCATGAACCAGAAAGTATCTTCCCAAGATCTCATCCAGAAACAGACAGGATGTCTGCTCTGATACCAATTGAAATTCTGGTACAGATGTGTGATGTCTCGTGCAATGTCACAACATCGCAATCTGCTGTAAGAACAAGGCAATAACAGAAACAGAAATACATAAACCACACACAAGGATTGTTCACCCAGTTCGGTCTAACTACCTACATCTGGGGGCATACCAAGCCAGGAAGGAAGTCCACTATTAGCAGTATCAAATTACAGACTCAACAAACCCGTTGACAATCTACCTAATTCAATCACTACCCAATGACCCTTCTATCTAAGTTCTCCCTAGATAAGACTCTCCATCTCACTCCCAATCATCGCAATGATGTCTAGCAGTCAACAACTCCGTCACTGCATCAACAACTTGATTTCCAAAACTCTCTAACCGCATAGAAGACATTTTTCTATGACACAGCTTGGAGTTGCTTCAAATCTTTCTCCAAGAACAATACAATACTCATTACCTACAGGTTTCTGAGTAATACCCCAGTGACCATCTCACAACCCGAGTGGTTCACTTAGACAAAGCCCTAATGATCTACATCTTGGACCTGTGCTCTCTTCTAGGTTAAGAACATTCTATTTATAATATAATCCCAACTGGATTTGGGCCTTCAAATCATATCATATCTTCTGTAACAAATCTGCAACAGATCCTGCTTCTAAATAGATCTTCAATCAAGTCTTTAATTAAATCTTTAACTCTAAATATTCTCCATATCTTTAAGCTTTAAATTCGCAACAAACTAATCTTCTTCATAACTGATTGCACCAAGAAATTCGCATCCAATCTAACTGACAGATCTCCTTAAATCAACATAATCAGCGCAACCCTAAAAACATTACAGCCTGATGTTTTAATGTTCTGGTATAGTGATGTTAAGACATCGCATGTGACATCACTCTTCAGCACTTTCACTCTTCAGCAATGTTCACAAACTAGAATGTTAGCCAAAACATAACAATACTGTTAGAAGCTCATGTTGCAACATCAACCATGACATCAGTATTGTTTTAACAAGATTTCAGCCAATTACAAGAACTTACATATTGGTTTAGCTTGCAAACTCCAAGTCAATTACAAATGCACAAGAGAACTAAACTCTTAAGTATAAAATTAAGCACAACAACAAAATTACACAACTCTCTAAGTAAGCTTCCTGCTCTCTCAACACTAAGACAATATGTAGTAATTACAATTTCTTTTTGAAGGATAAGTGACATAAAAGAATATATATTTCAGAAAATTTGTACTTTAGAAGTGAAAATATCACTCATTTATACATGAAACAAATTTAGCTAAAAAAGATAACAATCCATGAGCCTGACCGCTCTCTAGTCGATTAGAAACGACAAGCTAATCGATTATACTAAATCAGAAAAGGAAACCTTAATTCATGTTCGCTCCTTAATCGATTAAGTTGCTTCCTAATCAATTAGGAGGAAAACTCCCCTTAACCGATTCGAAGAAAGCTCTAATAAATTATACAACGAGTTTAGTTTTTCTATTTGGTCAGAATTGCTTCTTAATCAGTTAAGTACTTGCTAGGATTATTTTTTTTTATAAAAAATGAAAAAATAGATGAAAAGAGTAAAGAGGTTTTAGTGCGTGTGTGCATCACCATAGTATTTCAAGACTTACTCTTGCTTATTTTACACATAACTGATAAAAAGGCTAAAAACTGAAGAGATCAAACGAGCTTTCACATCTTTAATTTTTTTGAATGCTAATATTTGAAATTGATTTGTCTGGTTTTGTTCTTAAGATTATAACTTGATCAACTTTACCTTTTGATAGTTTCATGTCAGATGATGCTTATGATTAAATTTGTCTTGTTCAGTTGTAACCATCAAAACCTCAAAAGGGTTTAACATGCACAACACATAGAACCACATATACCTTTCATATAGACATGACAATGTGGCGAGTCAGGGGCAATTTTTACCTTCCTCGAACCCAAATCCGAATCACCAAACAACCACCGTTCCCCATCCAAACCCAAACGGGGATAAAGAATTAAAACTCAAACTCGTCCCAAACGAATTTAGGTTGGGTTCAGTTATCCCCGCCCCGTCACCAATCATTTAGTGAAATCAATTTTTTTTAATAGAAATATTTTTTTTTCTAAAATCAAATTACATTACAAATAATAAAATAAAACAATCTAAAAAAAATTCAATACATAAATTTCAAATATTTTAAATAACAAATACAAATCAAAATATCAAAACATCATCCACATATTTAATATTCTAAATTATTAGAAATAAATAATATTGTATGTAATGAAATAAATGAGGCGAGTTCGGAATGAGTACCAATGTCCTCATTATCCGACTCGTCTCCATATTCTATAATCACAAATGAGTGAATGACTAAATGAGATTGTGATCCTCTTCATTTCTCTAAAGAAAGAAATGTAGATGTCCACTATTATAATTTTAGACTAAATAAATGATAGAATTGCACATCATTTTAAAATTGGTTACATTAATTAGATACTTACACACAAAAACTATAGTACTAAAAATGTCGATTTCTTTTAGAAAATGTAGAGGATTTCTACTCAACTGAATGAGAGTGTGAAAGTCTGTACTTTGACAACTTTAAGAATATCTTATATTATAATCCAGATTTATGAACTATTAAATCCACTCGAATAAACTTGAATATCCTTAAATTGAATTTTAAAAGCCAAATTCGCTTGTAATAACCATCCTTACTCAATTTTACCTCACAGTAAACCTGACCCATTCCCATTTTGACTTGTTTGTCACACTAGCATCTTCTTGATTTTTTTCGAATTCCAATCTTATCGGTATTTTTGTCCAGCCCCTACCCATTATTATTAGTATTATTATTATTATTATTATTATTAGGTTTTTACTTTTGTAAAATAATTCTCTAGAATTTGAAGGACTAGATTGCAATTTAAAAATACTAGCCGAAAGGGGAAGTTACCATTTATGATTGTGTCAATCATTCAATCATCTTAAAAGCAATTATAACATGCATCTCCTCTCTTACATACTTACCATGAGTCCCTCTCCTTCTTTTTACAACCTTTTTCCTTGTCTCCATAAAAAGCCCAATCAACCCTTCTCTTCTCATTCTTCAATCCTCCTCGCCACCGACCTAACCCAACAACCCTCCGATCTCCGCCTATAACCATGGGAAAGAAGCGAAAATCCACCGCCACAAGCCTCGATGAAGTGGATCGAACCATGTATGCTTCCTTTTGTACCACCGCAAATTCTATTTCGCAACTCTACACTCACGCCATGAATCACCAGAAACTCTCCTTCCATGCCGGTGAACGCAACGCCCTCGTATGAATTCTATCTCCTTTTGGGGCTTTCCTTGATTTTCCCCAATTTTTATTTTTTAAATATAAAAATGCAATTTTTATTTACTTGTTTGTGCTTTTATTCAGGTTTTTGTTTAAATGTTGTAAAATTTTGTTGCTTTTAAGTTTAATTTGGGGTTTATTGTTGTAATGTTGTTGGTCTAATAAAATGTTATTATGCTACTGAAACATTGGTTTAATGCTGTTGAATTTTCTCATATTGTAGAGAAGAGTTTCTAGGTTGTGTTATTTTTAAATATTTTTTGTGATTTTTACGAGTGTGTGTCAATTATGAAGCATGAAAACTGAAAACAAGATGCCAACACTGACACGGCGACACCGACACCATTAATAATTTGAAAAAATGAATAAATTAAAGTTAATCACAAGTGTTTGTGTCGGTTTCGGACACAATCACTGATACAAACACACCTTTTTTGAGGGGCAGGGCCGGCCCTAGGGGTAGGCCACCAAGGCTACCGCCTAGGGCCTCACATTTTTTAGTTTATATTTAGATGTTTAATTAATTGATTTTTAAAAAATTCTGTTAAATTATTTATATATCAGTTAAATAATAACATTTATTAAAAATATATAATATATCAACTATTTACAAGGTGTGTTGTTTGATATCTAAGTATTTTTTTTTTATAATTTTTGCATTGTTTTTCAATTATATTTTTGTTAATATTGAGTAGAGTATTTATATGAGTTAATTTTATTATTAGTAAAAATAAAATATTAAATGAGATTAATTATAATAATTTAATTAATTACAGTCTAAAACATCTAAAATATATTAATTAAAAAAAAAAATTTTTAATATCTTAAAAATATTTAATTTTACATTTTGCCTCAGGCCTCGAGATGTGTTGGGCCGGCCCTGTTGAGGGGTTTGGTGATACAGAGCGTGTCAATGCTTGATTTTCTGTTAGTATTGATTTTTTGGATGGAAAATATGCCATTTGTTATGTTATCTCTTGCAGTATTGTTGTCTGGTTTAGGATTTTGAAAAGCCTGAAAGTTCTTATACTTATAGGAAGAAACTATTGTTCAGGGAAGAGTTTGAATGATTTTGAACACATAGTAAAAGCTTCTGGCATGTCTACATTTGTGAATTAAAGTTATTTTAGCATTTTTTAGTCTTTTTCTTTTGCTGAGTACTGGTTTTCATTTTCTTCATCTTCTTGTGTTTGTTTTGACTTTCTTGTTGACCTCATATTCAGTCATGGTTACCCAATGCTCAGTCTTTCTCACCTCTTGTGTGGCGTAATTTGTTCTATGTATAGATTCAAGTGGTTGTTGTAATTTTTTTCAATCCTACTTTTCTTGTTGTTAATCAAATACTTTGGCATTTGTCACATTTTTCGGGGTTTTAGACTTTTAGGTTCTACTTGGGAGTTTGGAGAGGAGGGAGGGCTTTGGGTGGAGGGGTGAAGCGGGAAGAGATAAATCGTCACTTCATTTGAGAGTGTTTTTGTACTTGTAATGTGTATGGCTAATACATTTTTAATTTCATAAGTGTTAACATGAAAAGGATTTGAAGAATTTTTTTAAATCCCCCAAAACCCTCATCCAATAGGTCATGGACTTCTAATGTTCTGGTTGCTTCAGTATATTCATGTATCAGATCTAGGACTTGCTTGATAATTTGTTGATGTAGATTGTTCTAATGATATCAGGAAAAACTTTATCAGTGGATTTGGAAACAAGAAGAAGGAGGGTCAAGGGTTGGAACAGTTGATGTTGTTAATTACATTCAGGTTAGTTTTCTATAACATTATTATTATATCAGTTGTTTATGCGTGCTTCTGTTGATTGGAAATGGAGAACTATGTAAGAAACAAACACACAATACGGAACATATACTTAAAAATGGAAGTGTATCAATGTCAGATACATATCTGATACTGACATGCATCTGATACTTATCAATTACTATCCGAAAAGTATTCTATAATAATTAAAATTATTTTTAAAATAGTTTCACCGATACATCTTAGATACATCTTCGACACTTCTTACTAACTAAAGGCACCTTTGTCATCTGGGTATGATACATGTTTGATACATGTTACTAACTAAAGCCACAAATTTGTATTTTTTTTGACACATTCATAGTATAAGAATATATACTGATATAGGTGGAGGAGAAATTTCTACTACTTAGTATATGAACAGGAAGCAGCTTCGTAAAGCTGGTATAGTTCAAATTATGCATTAGTGTAACAGTGAATTGTTTTAAACTTAGGTTGCAATTGCATGGAATTGCTTATTTTTGAGAGTTTGTTTGGAAAATTTGGCCGAGTTAGTCACAAAAGTGGGTTTTGGATACCTCCCTGATAATATTGCAGCTGTAATTGTGGTTGTATACCATTACTTTAAAACATTGTAATGGACTATTGACGTGATTGTGGACAGGGTTTACCCTCTTGGTTGCCAATTTTTAAGCTGCTGGAATCAAACCTTACAACATAATTTATAGATTGGAAGCCAATAGCCACCATGATTAGAATGAGTATTTTACATTATGGGGAAAGAAACCCGTAAGAATACATTTAATTAATCAAGTTATAGAATATGTTTGTTTCCATAGCCAAGGTCAATGCCAGTAACATTTGTCAATCACAATAATTGGCTTAACAAGCCTTTTACTTTTTACTTTTTTCATGTTTCTTTTCATCATTCCTTTTTCGCCGCGGATCTTTCTGGCAGATGCAGATCCATCTAATCAGTGTTGAACTAATGTGTTCTGTTATTCGTTGTAGTATATTGTTGTTGAATCGGTAATTAAAATTCTCTGTAATCTGTCTGAAAAAGGTTTTTATCTGGAAATGGTCTATTTTGAAAATGACCATGTTTTTTCTCATGTAAAGCTATCTCATTCCATGTTTCATTCTCATGGATTAAAGCCATCTTGTTCCATGTTTCATGATTATGTGAAAGTTGTTATCATTCCTGAGTGTGGTCTTTAGATGGTACGAATTGCCCTAGGGACTGGTGATTAGTAAAGACTATAGAGTGGAGAATACTAACAACTACCTTTCTATTTCTCTTGCTATGCTCAATATTTGTAGGAATGTAATACCTCTGTTCTGCATCTTCCTCTGTTCTGTATCTTCAACTTTGTATTTTGTAATGCATGCCTTTGCTCTCATCCTTTCCCTCAAGCTACCATCTTCTTGCAACCTATATCGGTTATTGTCCTCCGATGACTTCCTCGGCTCAACTCTGTTTTCTTTTCTGTCTCCCTTTTACGTTTCTAATACTTTTTTGGATTTAAAATATATGTTACACTGATATCCATTGAAAATCCACTATGTTGCAATATCACCTAACTTTTGTAATTACATTTTGAATTGATAGTATGACATGGAAAAATGGAAGCCTTTTACTGGATGCAAGTGTAGAATATATTTACACTGTCAATGTACACCTATTCTTTTTTACCTCATTTATTTATATTTACTTTTCTCTGTTTTTTTGCTGTTATATTTTCTCCAATAATTCTTATTTCTTAGGCTAAAATATATTTAGGTATTTCATCGTTCACACAAAATTCATTTTGGTTTTAAATCTTTTAAAAGATTCATTTTGGTAAATTTTTTTTACCGTTTAAAAGATTCATTTTGGCTCTTTATTTTGGAAACTTTATACAAATTCATCTTTCTACTCATCTCCATTAAATGTGAGCAGAGATGACAGTTAACTATCTCATGTGGCGCCTATGTCATGACATAAAATTTCTTGTGGCTGTCTTCCCCAAACTCCATAATTGGAGTTAGGGTTCATCAAACTAATTTTTATTTTGATCTGCTTTTTAAATACTGTTATTGTTTTCAAATTTTATCCCCTCATTACTTTATTTTTAAATTGTGTTTTAGCTCCTTTTTTTTCCAGTTCTTTCTTTTTGTAATACGTATTTATGTCTCCAAATTCAATTCTGTATTTCTGTTGTATGGCATTTTACTAAGCGGATAGTAAAAAAAACTATGGAAACTAAAATGAAATTTTTTTGGGGTTGAGGAAGACATTTACATGAGTCATTTTTTGGTGTACACTGTATTTTTATTCTATCTGTCATAACCCGTCACAACATCCACCATAATTTTAGGTGGCTATTGTTTGGAGGACTTCTGCCATTGTCAATATTTTTGATTGAGAATTCTTGGAAAATTGAACTGACATTGGCACTATTATGTTTGATTTTGTTGTCAACTATATCACATTTGATACTGATATGCCTATGATACCCCTGGATCCAAGGAGTATCTTTCTAATATTAAAAGAAAACAATTACTTATACATTTGGGAATACTTTTTTTTTTAAATATTTATCGATACAATTGACCAATCTTGTAATAAAGCTTTTTGCGCGGCTTTGTTCTTCATGTTGTGAGCAGAATTGAAGTACACATTCCTCTATTTTTTCTGATGAGATATAAAAAAGAGACACGTTGAATATCGGTGGAGATGTATGTGATACATTGATGATGGTGGTCTTGATCATTTTCTTGAATTGGTATAGTTGTTTGGTGGTGTGTTTGAATTAGAACCTATGCTTCTTGAATTGTACATTAACGAGACTTGTTTTCAACAGGACTAATGATATTGTGACATTTTGACATTAGTTGCTTGACATAAGAACAAGAAAAGAGAGAGACATGTTGAATTTATATGTTTATTATGAGGATTATGAATGTCTTTATTCTATGACGTGATAACCATCTGCATATATAGTTTTATATTCGTATAAAATATGTATCGAGTATCTTAGGTGGCATATTTATTTTAATATCTTGAAGTTCACATTGTTTAATAAAATATAAGGGTGGTGACATAGAAGATGTAGTGTGCCATTCGTGATGCTTAATTCTTCAAAATTACATGGTTTTAATAGCTAAGTAAATACATGTATGAATTTTCTCATTCCACTACTTGCAGAATGAGTTGGATTATTGCGGAGAAGAGCCATCCATGTCACCTAGAGCACCTCTGCAGCACCAGCAGCCACAGCCAATGATGCCAGTCACCAGTGCAGGTTTTCCAGTCACTTCAGGATCTTCTGGTCAAGGATTCCGCTCCGACCCTTGTGAAAATCAACCTGTGTTTTCAAATGCATTATCAAGCCCGGTACGTCGAAATCTTCAGCTTTATCAAATTGGCGAGGGAGGAATCTCTGCCGGAAATGAAAATCAAAGCAGGGATTCAAATGCTGCGAGTTCCAACAATGATTCTGCCATGGATATGTATGCAGACTAATCCTATTCTTGTCTATTGGTTTATCATTTGAAAATTCTTACCCACCCTTGCCTTCTGCAAAAACTGCAAAAGAAGCCAACAGTCATCACGGTTCCTTGTCTGGATTTGCTTGCTCTTTGGATTATGCAAGAGTTTACAAGAAGGTGGAGCTAATTCTTGTTACATTTTTGGTATGCTGTCAACCGAGCGATCGGTTTGAAGTCTTATGTGTTCTCTGTAAAGTTTTTCTAAACATTTTATTTTGAATCTTTATGTTGTAGAGGTTACTTCTCTAAGAAGTTTCCCTTTTAAACCTGTATTTGTCCACAGATTCTAACCATATGGCAATTTACAGTTGATTCTAGTTTTACTCTTCTTTGCTTTTCATATTTCCTTTTAGCTATATTCTAAATTTCTTCAATTTGCAGAAGCATAGTGGCTTCTAATTATCATATACTTTTTTGCCTTAAGGGTTAAATACATTTTGAGTTTTCTGTTTTTAAACTTATGCTCACTGTGTATGCTTTAGAATGCTTTAGATATGAGTAGTTGAATAATTATAGATGAGCTAGGTTTTTGGAGAGCAAGTAATTTATATTCAGATGGCTAATCTAAACCTTGTTCTTATATTTGCTTTTGATGACTTATGTTAAACTTTGTTCTGATGTATAGTCTGAGCCTTTGTTTATGATGACTTGATATGAACCTTGTTTCTCATGTCAAAATTTTGATGTCTTATAAACACTGTTCTGATGTCTGATTTTGATGTATCAACTAAGTGTTTCTCAATCGATTTTCTTCCTCAGAGTGTCTTTCTTCTTCTCCTCTTGACTTACTTTCTTTTTAGGAGATTTTTTTAAACTTCATTTTGAAGTTCTTGGATCAACTCAACAATTGTGTCTTCATTTTTATCTTCTTCAAGACAACCATGAATACTTTCATTAGTATTTTACAAAATCATTGATACTTTCATTAGTATTTTACAAAATCATAGATGATCTAGAGAATATTGAGGTGCAAATTGCAGATGAGGACAAGGCTTTATTTTTGTTAAACTTACTATTCAGATTCTTTGAGCACTTTAAGGATATCATTATTTATGGTAAAGAGTGTACTATTATTTTAGATGGAGTTTAGACGATTGTGAGATCCAAAGATTTTTCAAAGGTGAAAGATTTGAAGATTGATGACAGTGGTGAAGGTTTGAGTGTCTCAAGAGGAGGAAATGAGAATAGAGAGATGTCGAAATCAAAGAGACTTGACGAGTCAAGTGTAAAATGTTTGGTCATTTCATGAGGGGTTATTCTGGTGTAGTTCCTATTGGATTGACCCTTTGGGTTAGTTGCATTTAACAAATCAATATGGAGAAGTGTTCATGTGTTCAAGATTGATCTAGCTTGCTTAAGTTGTATAAGGGACACATGTTGTACGCGATGCTCCATCATGTTGGTACGATATGTTGGTACTAGGGGTGGCAAAGTGGGTGGCCTGCACCGTGCTATGTAAGCCCGTCCAAAAGCGGGGTGAGACGGGCCAACTTAGACGTCCGAGTTCAAAAGCCAAGCCCGTCCCGTTTACTGGTGAGTTGGCGAACCGGCCCACTAATTTTTTATTTTTTATTTTACAATTTAATTTACTACATAATTTAAAAAAAAATCATTTATTATCAAAGAGGTCGACGAAAGATTTTTTTTAAACAACGCATAATAGAACTTCAATATATTTTAAGTCCAAACAGTTCAAAAAATAAAATAAATAAAGACCAATTACAACAAAAAGAAATGACGAAATAAACTTAAGCACAATACAAAACGTATCAAAATAAATAAATAAACAATACATATCATCCTAATCCTATTTAAAAACTAACTACTAAAAGAACCCAATTAAGATTTTATAAAAGACAAACAATGATAACAATTACACTGCATAAAACATCACAGTGCATAAAATAGTGCATAAAATATCAACACCTGACTTTCTCACTATTTACATCATATAGACTATTATATTGACTAATTCCTTAATAGTTAAATTCTAAATCTATCACATGTATACACTAATCAAATCATTTCTTTTCTTAAAATCAACATCTATTTCTAAAGAAAACATGTGAGCTAATGTTTGACAATTTAATAATTCAGCATGCCATACAATTTTCTTTTATTTCATGTTTTTTAATCAACACATGTATTAGAAAGAATGGTACAATTATAATTCAATTTGTTTGTATAATAATTTATAATACAATTCAATCAACATAATTCTAAGAGAAGAGTGTTATTTTTATAGTTAAAGTTGTTTTAATTCTAAGTAAAAAATAAAAAAGTTTTAACAAAAAGCCCGCGGGCAAAAGTCGCCCTGCCCCGCCTCGACCTGCTTTTTCAAGCGGGTTAGGCGGGGAAGGCCAACTTAACGTACCGAGCCGAAAACCTCAGCACAGCCCGTCAAAAACGGCGGGTCAAACGGCCCGGGTCCGTTTTGCCACCCCTAGTTGGTACGATATCTGGGCCTTACTTAACAAGTGTCCAAAATTTGTTTTCAATTCTACTTTATTGCTTTTATTTAGCAATATGTTTAAGTGATTTGTTTGACAGCTGAAGCTAGCAGGATTATATCCGAGCGCATCGTACACTCGAATATACAAAATAGTCACCACCAAACTTTATTTAGTCCAAAAGGACAGAGAAAATATCGATAAAACTCAAGAGAAGAGAAACAGGTAAGGGAGTCGGTTATGCGAGAGGAAGGTATTAGCAACTCACGCATCTGTCGTACTCGACGGGAACCATTCTGAATGCTTCTAGACTCGGATGGGTAATCTATCTAAAGGCTACTCGCTAAGGAGGGAAGGAAAAGGGACAAGAAAGTGCTCGCGGAGGATTGGGGCCCTCGTGCCCACGTATCCTCATAGTGCAATGAGGAATTCAGAGCTCTGTAGTTCATGGAACTAGGAAAAATAAAGGGGGAAGGTGGCACGCCGAGATCTCGCGATCTTGTGCCTACGTACCCTCATAGTGCAATGAGGAATTCAGAGCCTACATAGTTCGAAGAACGAAGACAAAAAAAGAGAAAAAACAAGGGATTGGTGTCAAAACCAAGAGCGAAAAACAAGAAAATGGTGTCGAAACCAAGAGAGAGGAATGAAAGATAGGCGAAAAGAGGCAAGGAGCAATGAAGCCGGGGGCAAGGAATAGGGCAAGGGTGTTTTAACCGAGACTCGGTGTTTAACCCAAGGAAGAAGAGGGAAGTCACTCTACTGGGGAAAGAAAAAAAGAACTTGACCCTGGCTGGGGAAAAGAAAAGGAATTGATCGTGCTGGGGACAAAAGAACTCGGTATATTAACTGACATGCAGTGGTTAACTAAGAAAAAGGGTTAACTCCACTGGGGAGAAGGAAGAAAGCAATTTGCCTCTACTGAGGAAGAGAAGAATTGGTCTTTTAACTGACAAGCAGTGGTTAACCAAGGAACATAGTGCTTTAAACAAAAAGAGGTGTTTGAACCACAAGGAAATTAGTGTTTTAACTGACAATCAGTGGTTAACCGAAGAAAGGGGAGAATTTGGTCTTTTAACTGACAAGCAGTGGTTAACCAACGCAAAAGGTGTTGAACAAAGGGAAGATGTTAACCCAAAAAAGGAGACTCGGTATGTTAACAGACAGACTGTGGTTAATCGAGAAAAAGAAAAGGTTGGTCTTTTAACTGACAGGCAGTGATTAACCAAGGGAGAAAAATGGTGTTTTAAGCAAAAGGTGATTAGCCCAACAAAGGTTCGGTATGTTAACAGACGGACTGTGGTTAACCGAAAAGAAATGGGCGATTGGTTTTTTAACTGACAGGCAGTGGTTAACTAACAAAAGGAAGGTTGGAACCAAGAGAAGGTTTCTTACTCCACTGGGGATTCGGTATCCTAATTGACAAACAGTGGTTAACCGAAGAAAAGAGAAGATACCACTTCAATGGGGAATATGAAAATTGGTGTTTTAACCGACATACGATGATTAACCTAAGAAATAATGTTTAACCAAAAGGTGATTAATCCAACAAAAAATAGGGAGACTGATTTTAACAGACGGACTGTGATTAACCAAAGAGATGGGTGTTGGATCAAAAGAAGGTTGTTAACCCAAAAAGAAAGAGGAAGAATCGGGGCAGGAAAGAGGGACCAAGGATCGACTCAAGAGACACTACGGTATGGGGATAGAGATGACTATTCTAGGCACAGGGTCATTCATCCCCTACCAAAAATAGTCAGAATGAGGGTAGGAATTCTCCATTCTCATTCCTTCTCTAGCACTCAAAGCGTAGTGCAGAAATTGAAATCGACAGAGTAACGACACAATTTGTACAATGCTCCAATTTGTTGTGAAGACGTCCGACTCAACATGGGTCAAGAGAGAAAAGCTCTAAGGAGATCCTAAGGAAACAATCAGAGGGCAATTAACCAATCGAAACAAGGTTTCGATCAATCAATCAAAGGGAAGAAGAATGCCAATAATCTTTCAAGCGAGTTGAAAGATCATCAATGCAAGGGTGGGAAATAATGTTGAACAAAATTAAATTTGCTCAAGGAAGAACAAATCTAATGCATCAAATTGAATTGCAAAGCATTAACAAGGACAAGCTAGCATGCATTCCTAGGCATTATTCATGTTAAATATGCAAAAAGTGCTTCAAACATATGATATAATTGCAAAATAATTAAGGAAAATCATGAAATTAATCAAGCAAGAGTTATTGCAAGTAGGTACTGACCTAAAACAGAGGCATTGACATGAATATAGGTAAGCATGGGAGAACATACAAGAAAATCATGCAAAATAACCCCAAAACAACAAGATATTGGCAAAATATGTCAGGTGTAATCGATTAACATAATGCTGTTAATCGATTACACCCTGCAAAAACTGAATTCTGAGGCGCAGACAAAGGTGTAATTGATTACACCATATGTGTTAATCGATCACACCTGCAAAAACAGCAGAAACAGATTTTTGAAAAGCACTTTTCGGAATCACTTATCACATACAATCGCAGTGTAACATAACATAAAAGTATATGCAAAATTCATGTTAATTCAAAGCAATCAAGAGCTAATAGAATCAAACATGCAACACAATTATTCATGTAGCGAAACAACAATTAAGCACTACATTGCGAAAACGCGAAAAATGACCGAAAGTGATAAATTAAGCAAGATTCACCAACCTACAAGGCTGAGATTTTCCTTGGTAATTGTTGTGATCAAAATGTGATGAGGAGAAGCTTAGAAAACCAGAAAATCCAGAGATCTCTAGCAATTCGTAGCGAGAAAACCGAAGATAATGTGATAATAGCTTCGGATCCGAATTTGCACCAAAACTCCTTCAATGATCAACTTCCAAAGCTTGAATTGAAGTGAATGTTGCTGTTGGTACAGAATTCAGAGATGAAATGAAGAGGAATTAAGGTCTAGCTCAAAGAATAACAAGATTTAATGCAAAGCTTGCTAAGCTTTAATGGAGAAAGAGCTTTTGTGAGGTTTAGGGAAGAAAATGATGATTGAGAGAGAGAGAGAGCTGTAGAAAATTCAGAGAATGAGAGAGTGAAGAGTGAAAAATTCAGAATCAAAGTGAAGGTCCTTGAATCAATTTCAAGAGTTTTCTTAAATGGAGCACAGGCTTGGAGTCAGTGAAGGTTTGGAACTTGGTTTGGAGGTAGTTAAATGAGGTTTGGCATTTGGTTTGGAGTTAGTTAGATCCAACTCACTGAGTTGGGGTCTAACTCAGTTAGTTATTGGTTAACTCGGTTGGAGAATCCCAATGCAACTCCATGATCAATTGGTCCAAATGATTGGAAATGAGGGTGCATGGTGAGCATTATTGATAGTGAGGTAGTGTAGCAAATGTAGATGATATTTTATGGTGTTTAGAACCTTCCAAAAGAGACTAGAATGTTGTAGGCCAAAGGAAAAGAGTAGTAGTTACTGCAGTGCTGAGAAACCACTGAAAATCAGAAAAAAATAGCAGGTGTAATCGATTAACAAGATCCTGTTAATCGATTACATTATGCAAAAATGCCTTCCTGGATTGATTTCTGAGGGTGTAATCGATTAACATGATTTGGTTAATCAATTACCACAGGAAAAACCTCATTTTTTGGCTTGAAATGAGGTGCTTTGGTTGTAGTTCCATGTTCCGACCCCTTGCTTTGATAGATATGCATAAAAATTCTTCTATTTTGCCTGTATTGATGCTGTGATGACTCTGCGAGGGATATAACCTCGAGATTCTGTGGGATGAAGATATATTCCTGCGATGAATTTATAGATGAAAATGCTGATGCGCATGCTGGGAATGCAAGTGCTGATGCTTATGCGAAAAGGTAAAAAAGGAGGTCAAATTTTGGGTTACGACAGTTGCCCCTATTTAATCATCTTGGACCTGAATGTACGAATTGCGACAGCTTTTTGAGGATTCGAGGTGAAAGGGGATTAAATACAAGAGAAGCTCAAAAATTTGGCCGTTGATAGTGGATGTGTATTGAAAGGGGTATGTATTGAGAATTTGATTATTTGGAAGTGTGGTCGAGGCCTTTGTGTGAGGTCGTTTGTTGGGGAGATCACATGGTGAATGTAATGTATGCTTCATATTACATGATGCGTGAGATTATGCTATATAGCGGTGTAAGTTATGGTACAGTGTTGTGGGTAGGCAAGCAATGTAACAAAACAGACTCCGACTCGACATCCTCAGTAGGGGAAAGAGTAACACAGACGGGTTCCAAGCTACTGACACTACTACTGGGGAGGAAGGAGTACGAGCGATCCTCACATGAACACCACTGCTTGGGGAAAACGGGGCACAAACGATCCTCGAACGACCACCACTACTGGGGAATGACGGCTCCGACCTGCTGGGGATGATGCGGGGACACGATTCTTGCTGGGGAATGAGGACAATCACAACTCTGTTGGGGAGATGGAAGACAATCAATCTTCCGGGTAGCCATGACAATGCTTGATGAGTATTAAGCTTGAAATGGGGACTACCGATCACCCTTAGGGACTTCCGGTAAACCATGCAATGCATAATGCTTTCTCTGTTGATTTAGCTTTTTGTTATTCTTAATGCTTTATAGTATTATGTGATTGCAAATAATCATTTATTTTGCAAACAAAATACTGAAAGAGATAATGGAGAAATCAAATGATGAATTTTATTGAATATGCAAATATTTGTACATAAGGTGTGTACAAGGATGCAAAAATCCTTGATGAGGAAATTTGCAAAAAATTGAAAAATAAAAGTAAACTGCAATGGGAATTTGTGTTTTGCATCAGTTACAACATTGGCCACCATCCCTCGTAAGTCTAGGTTTCAACGCCTTGCTTCCGTCGACGATGATTGGATTGCTCGTTTACCGTCTGAGGTCCAGCTATGGAGAAGATAGACACAAGTGTTTGCAGTGAAATGCCTTTATCCCTAATTTTTGTCTGGACATTTTTTTTCATCCACTGGGATACCCATTTTTGCCTAAGTCACCTTTCGGTTTTTCAACTTAGCGGGCTTGTATATATATTTTTTGTTTTATCCCTAACTTTTGCATGGACATTTCTTTTTTTGATCCATCGGGATTCCCATTTTTGCCTAGATTTTCCTTGCGGATGTCAATCTAGCGGGCTCTTTGTCTTATTTTTTCTTCAGGCATAATATTTTTTGACTGCGTCGGAGTTCACGGGTAGTGCAACTCCTCCCCATCCATGGTGGTGAGGATTAGGGCTCCGCCCGAGAAGGCCTTCTTGACAACAAATGGTCCTTTGTAGTTGGGAGTCCACTTGCCTCATGGATCTGAGTGTATAGGAGAGTATCTCTTGAGCACGAGCTCGCCTTCTTGGAATACTCAAGGGAGAACTTTCTTCTTAAAAGCTCTTTTGAGGCGTCTCTAGTACAATTGACTATGGCAGACGGTGGCTAGTCGTTTCTCTTCGATGAGATTCCGCTGGTTATACCTGGATTGAACCCATTCAGCTTCATCGTGATCGTCTTCCATAATGACTCTGAGTGAAGGGATTTCGACTTCGATAGGTAGGACGACCTCCATTCCATACACAAACGAATGCGGAGTTGTCCCAGTGGAAGTACGAACCAAAGTTTTGTCGCCATGCAATGCAAAGGGAAGCATCTCATGCCAATTTTTGTAAGTTTTGACCATTTTTTGGACAATCATCTTGATGTTTTTGTTTGTTGCTTGGACGATGCCATTCATCTTGGGCCGATATGGTGAAGATTTGTGGTGCTCGATCTTGAATTCTTGACACAGCTCCTTCATCATTTTGTTGTTCAGGTTGCTGGCATTGTCAGTGATAATGCTGCTAGGAATACCATAGCGACAAATTATCTCTTTCTTGATAAATCTTGCAACCACTTGTCGTGTAACATTAGCATATGAAGCAGCTTCTACCCACTTGATGAAGTAATCGATGGCAACTAGAATGAAACGATGGCCGTTGGAAGCCTCCGACTCGATCATTCCAATCATATCAATACCCCACATGGAGAAAGGCCAAGGTGAAGTCAAAACATTCAATGGAGTTGGTGGCACATGGATCTTGTCACCATAGATTTGGCATTTGTGACATCTTTTGGCAAAGTTGTAATAATCGACCTCCATTGTTGTCTAGTAATAACCAGCTCGAAGGATCTTCTTAGCCATAGTAGACCCTTTGGCATGTAAACCTTCACAACCCTCATGTATGGACCTTATGATCGTGTTTGCTTCGTGTCTATCCACGCATCTGAGCAACACGAAGTCATAATTCCTTTTGAACAACACACCACCACTCAAGAAGAATTTGGCACAAAGCCGTCTGAGAGCCTTCTTATCAGTGATGGTTATACCCTCGGGATATTCTTGTTTCTCCAAATATCTTTTGATGTCAAAGAACCAAGGCTTTTCATCAGACACGTCCTCGATTGCTAGACAATGTGCTGGTTCATTCAAATGATCAAGGCAGATAGTGAGAATTTCGTTTTTCCACTTGACTTTGAACATGGATGCCATGGTGGCAAGAGCGTCAGCTAGTTGATTTTCTTCCATAGGAATATGATAAAAAGTAATTCCATCAAAATAAGGAATTAATTTTGCAATGTGTCTTTGATATGGAACCAGCTTGGTATCCCGAGTCTCAATATTTCCTCTGACTTGGCCAATTATCAGAGCAGAGTCCTCATAGACCTTAAGAATCTTAATTCTCATGTCAATGGCTGCTTCAATTCCGTAGATGCATGCTTCTTATTTTTCCATATTGTTAGTGCATTCGAAGCATAATCTGGCAGTGAAAGGAAGATGAAAACCTTCCGGAGAGATGAGGATAGCACCAATTCCACGACCTTGAGCATTGGAGGCACCGTTGAACACGAACGTCCATCGCACCCCTGGTTCGGGTCCTATGTCAGGGTTTGGAGTTTCATAATCTCTGATAAACATAACGCCCTCATCCGGAAAGTCAAACTTCATTGGTTGATAATCCTCCATAGGTTGATGAGCAAGGTAGTTAGACAAAACACTCCCTTTTATAGCTTTCTGGGTAACGTGTTGAATGTCATACTCAGTCAGCAGCATTTTCCACCGAGAAATTCTTCCAGTGACAGTAAACTTTTCAAATATGTACTTTATCGGATCCATTTTGGATATCAATAAAGTAGTATGGAAAATCATATATTGTCTTAGGCGTCGAGCGACCCAAACCAGAGCATAACAAGTCTTCTACAAGTGTGAGTATCCGATTCACAATCGGTGAACTTCTTGCTCAAGTAGTAGATTGCATGTTCTTTTCTACCCGTGTCGTCATGCTGACCCAATACACCGCCCATAAATTCATCTAGAACAGTGAGATACATGATCAAAGGCCTACCAGGAACCGACGGTACTAAGATCGATGGTTCTTGCAAGTATTTTTTTTTATTTTGTCAAATACTTCTTGACGATCATTATTCCATTCAATCGATTGATTTTTTCTTAGCAATTTGAATATCGGTTCACAGGTAGCTGTCAGATGAGAAATGAATCTGGAGATGTAATTAAGTCGGCCTAGAAAGTCTCAAACTTCTTTTTCAGTTTTGAGAGGCGGCATGTCTTGAATTGCTTGAACTTTGTCGGGATCAACTTCAATGACTTTATGACTCACAAAAAAGCCCAATAGTTTACCATATCGGACTCCAAAGGTGCATTTTGCAGGATTCAACCTGTCATACCCCAAATTTTTACCACTAAGATTTCCCATCATTGTGCAAATCATCATCACAATATGGATGGACCATCATGCCTCATTAGTCTCCCCAAAGATGGGTGAGCATCCACTACAATCAAATTTAGGGTTTCAGGCCCTCTCAGAGTTCTTAGACAAAGGATCAATCAAGAAATGACATGATCTTCAACTTGTCTAACCTCTCAAACATCCACAATGGATCAAGAGGACTCCCACATCAAGGATTAAGCACAAGGCTGCAACATTCCAAGTGGATTAAGTCTCAAGATCGCCAGTGTCACCAAATTAGGGTTTTGGTCGACCAGGGCCTCCAGATGGAAATTTTCCTCTGGGCTTGAGCCAATGCTTCAAAACATACCCTAAGATACTCCAAGGGACCTCATGGACCCAATCATCAAGTCAATTTAACCTCAGGGGAAACATTCATCAAAAAATCAGGAATTAGGGTTTCTTGACCTAATTCACCCCTAAGTTGACTTTTGGGGCAAAGCATGAGCAGAGACCTCAAGACATGATTTGAGAGTCTCTAACAAACCACATTGATCCATTTGCAACAATGGATTGATCCAAGAAGCTTGAGCAACAAGTTTCAACTTCATCTGAACCACAGTTAGGGTTTCGCGAGAAAAGTCAACTGTATCTTTGACTTTTGACCAGGACATGCTCCCAAACCCTAGGACATGATTCAATACACCCTATAACACCTATGAAATCAATCCATCAAGTGTGATTTAGTTCAAGGACTTGATTTCATAGAGGATCGCACAGTTTGGAATTCATCTGACAAAAAGTCAACTGTGCACAAAAGTCAAACTTTGACTTTTTGAGATTTTTCATAATTATGGTTCCTTAACCCTAAAATGATGTTAATGTGTGATTGGAATCATCATTCATCAAGAAAAATCAAGAAAAGTGGGATAACTTGTAAAAGGGGTGACCATAAAAACTTATAAATTTTTCTAAGTTATGGAACAAAGTGGCTAGGGTACCAACTTTGGAGGATCATAACTCCTAAACCATAAGGCCATTTTTCCCATTCAAAGCTGGATTTGTAGCTCTAATGGCACTCTAAAAAATCTTCAACTACACCTCATTCCAATTCATCATGGATTTTGAGTTGTGGAATGATCAAAATCACAAAAAGTGAAAATGTCACTTTTTTCCAACACTTAGTGAAATTTTCACTAAGTCAGAATCTGCCTTACTTTTTTCCAAATGTAGGGGCATTTTTCACTTGAATCCAAAAAGTATCAAAACCAATTATGATCAAACAGTTGTTGTATCATATGAGGGCTTTCCAAAATGGCCAAGAACTCCATCAAAGTCCACTTGAGCCATGAGATATGACAATGCCAATATGCCTTGCTGCAAACTGTCATGGCAAGGCAGATTTTGGAGTTTTGCTCGATTTGCTCAAATTTTACAAAGGGAAAGCAACTCTATCCATCTGAACACCTCAAGGGGGGACCAAGGAGGAACCAACTCTGATCCCAAGCCTCCCAAGTCTTTGGAACCAAAAGTAGCATGCCAAACCTAGAAATGCCTAAAAGAGGGACAAGACTCCAATTTTTTTTTGGAGCATTCAATGGAAGCACCAAGGTGGCATGGATTGAGCCATTTCTAACTGAATTCAGTCAAGACTTATCCAAGACCAAGGGAACCAGCAGCCTGTGCCCTAACCTCTAGTCAATGGCTAGAGGAGACTTGGATTCTCATTGATCAATATTGGGCAAACCTATGCAGCAGTTGCCATTCACTATTACTTGCAAAACAAACTTGCTCTACTATAAATAGAGCTCATTTGTGATCAGTTTGAGGACACCAAAGCCATCTAACAGATGCTTTCCTCAAAATCTCTTCTTTCACTCCAAAATTGCCTTCCAAAGCAAGTCACTATCGGGTTTTGAGTTTGAGAGCAATTCCAGCCAAACCAATCACACACACACACACACACACACACACACACACACACCTCATAAACATCATATAGAAGTGATCCAAACACTCACATAACATCTGGAACACCAAAATCACAAAATCACCAACCCACTGCTCAAGCCTTTGACAGATTTTCAGTTGAGGTGCCAAATCAAGTTCCAGCTCAAATCAATCCACTCCAAGCACCCAGACACACTCCATAGCACCTAGGGAAGCTGTCCATAACCTTGGAACCAAGCTGTAACACCTCTAACATAAAACACGATCACCAACTGCAAGTGGTAAGCATGAGCTCTTCTAACTCTATGATCCATGCATTTTTTGCTGCACAATAATTTGGCCATATGTTCATAATCATGCATGGAGTGTTTTCCCTCAATCAATTGCATTGTTTGAATCGTGTATGGAATTTCTGAACCTTCACGCAAATTTTAGGGTTCTTGAGGTTTCTCTTTGATTTCTTATTTCATGCTTAAAATAAATGAAATTAAAGACCATAGACATGATCGTGAGGTTGAAACGAGTAGATTGATATGTAGATTGCATGATATCATCAAGTATTCAGTGAGATTGGATAGAAAACGCAAATTTGCTGAAACAGAGGGTGGCGCGTGTTCTTGCCCTTGTTCTTGGCGCCTTTTTTCTTTTGAAAATTTGAATATTTGAATTTTGTGATTTTATTTAATTGATTCAAACATTAATTTCTCTCCGAGTTTTAATGATTTTGAGTTGATTCTTTTTTTAATAATTCACAAAAATGTTAAATATTTTATTTTCCCAAAAAAATTCCAAAAAAATTATTTATTTCATATACTTGATATTTTTGTAAATAATTAATATTTTAACTGTTTTTGACATTTAAAATATTTTCTCTTTCTTGATTTTTCAAATTTTAGTGATTTCCAATCATTTTGTGGATCAAAACCTGATTTTTAAAACATTAATCCAAGATCACAATTTGTTTTCCATATGTTTAACAATTTTGATCATTTTAATTGAATTTTTATTCAATTAAAATACATTTTGGAAACAAATTAGGGTTTTTGATTAATTCAACCCTCATCAAACTTTTTCAAACTCTTTGGGCCTCTAATAGAGTGTAAGACCCAATCCCCTTTTAACCAAAACAATTTTGGGCCTCAGATATTGTATAAGTCCTTCTGTGTTAAAAATCTCGGCGCGATCGCCAGTTCAAAAATCAAATCCTTTGGGCCTACCCTCGTGTTATAAGCCCCATTCTTTAAAAATCATTGGGCCTCTATTAGAGTGTAAGACTCATCCCCATTGTAAATACAAAAATTTTGGGCCTCACTTATTGTATAAGTCCCTCAGTGTATTTTCAAAACAATGGCACGGTTGACGCCTTTTCATAAAAATAATTTGGGCCTCTCCTTGAGCTGTAAGCCCCACCACTTGTACAAAAATAAACCTTTGGGCCTCTTGAGAGAGTGTAAGACCCACCCCCTTGTACAGAAAACGTTTTGGGCCTCGGTCACTTGTATAAGTCCCGGTACAATTTCAAAACAACAGTGCAATCACTGATAAAACTTTGGGCCTCTCCTTGAGCTGTAAGCCCCAACAAACTTTTCAAAGCACTCTCTTCTTTGATTTTGTATATAATATTGTTATCAAAGCTTTCTTTGTTGAACAAACCAACCAAACAGCATGGAAGCTCTACAACCGAGTAAGTGTTTACCCGCTTTCTTTACCCGCTTTCCTATATATATAACTGTATTATGGGGCTGCTCACTGTAAGTCTTCTTTCACAAACTTTTATATACTTACTATATATCAACTGTGTAATATTAGTATAGTTATTTAGAGTTTTCCCCGGCAACTACGTCTAGCACTAGGTAAAGCCCTGTTGGTCACTCTTAAATACAAACAAAACTAGATCCCCATAGGATTACCAGACACAGTCTTCCCTCCTCTTGAGGTTAAACAATATGGAGACGTGAAAGGCAGCATTCTCGGTGAACCCTTTCTCAGACTGTCACCTTTAGAAATTGTCAAAGAGACTCTACTCCCCAGAGATGATCTTTTCTCCGTGAATGACATCTCTTGAGTTTCTTCCAAATTCTCGGACTTTCCTGGCTTGATCTATTCTCGGTGAATGGCATGTCTTGAACTTCTCGGGCTTTGGGGACCCACAGGCTTCTTAAAATCATCCCCGCCTCCTCTTGGGCGTTGTACAAGGACCCTTCGGCTTCTTAAAAGCTCTCATGCCTTCTCTTGGGCTTAGTACAAGGACCCAGAGACCTCTACAGGTATAAAAATAGAGCCTAGTCATCAATTTGCTAGAGCTGTCTTTCTGAGTCAAGTGTCAGACCAGTTAATGGGTTGACCTTCCTCCCTTAACATACCAGCCTTCTCTTGGGCATTATACAAAGATCATTCACTACCTGAGAATCGATTTCTCAAAACACCCGTAGACTTGGTCAGTCTCAATACCTTTTGGGATTTCCCATTTCCTTAAAGAACAGGAAATAACCCTGATCCTCCGATCAATCCCTGAGCACAACATTACCCATATAAGAACTGATTTTCTCTTTATCCAATATACTGGACCTGTCACTAAACTGAACCAGCACAATAGCCTCCTCTTGGGCTTTGTACAATGATTCTCCCCAGCGGAGCTAACCTTTTTAGCCTCCATCTCGGGCTTCGTACGAGATACCAAATCACTCTCTTGTTGAGTATAAAAGGCTCTCTTGTGGAGTCAACCCCCTTTTAACCTCCATCTCGGGCTTCGTACGAGATACAAAAATACTCTCTTGTTGAGTATAAAAGACTCTCTTGTTGAGTCACTTCCCTTTCAGCCTCCATCTCGGGCTTTGTACGGGATACAAAATCATTCTCTTGTTGAGTATAAAAAACTCTCTTGTTGAGTCAAACATTTTCAGCCTCCATCTCGGGCTTCGTACGAGGTACAAAGACTCTCTTGTTGAGTCAAACACCTTTAGCCTCCGTCTTGGGCTTCGTACAAGACACATACAAAAGCACTCTCTTGTTGAGTCAACCCTTTTAGCCTCTCTCTCGGGCTTCGTACGAGACACATAAAAACACCCTCTTGTTGGGTCAATAGCCTCCTCTTAGGCTTTGTATAAGGAAACCCCGGTTGGGTCAATCAACCTGTTAGCATCAAAATTTGTGCGTTGCTCATAGTATACAAATATCAACAACTCCTTTTCCCCCATATAATTGCTGTAAGCGACAAGCCTCTGGATTATTTACATCCACGCCACTGTCCCTCTTTTAGCATGAGAAATTCCTAAGGAAAGATGACATTACTCTACACTGAGTTAAAGTCTTCTCCTTCAGGTTAAAAAATCCCTAAAAAGGAAATTATGGCATTGCTGGATTCACATATCCCAGTTAAAGTAATCCTCCTTTATAATCAGTCACCCAACAGTTATGATAAACAACCAAATATCCCTCTTTAGAGATGACAAATTCTCTCTAAAGTCAAAACCCTTTAGCTTCACATCTTGGGCTTCAAACAAGATACAAATAGACCCTTCAGCTTCACATCTTGGGCTTTGAACAAGATACAAACCACCTTTAGCTTCACGTCTTGGGCTTTGAACAAGACACCAAAAAGACCTTTTTCCTCCCATAGAATAGGAGGAACTACGAGCGCTCTGATTTCCCTATTTCGTTAAACGGGAATACGTAGGCATAAGATTGAAAAAAATCTTAGCGAGCAAACTAATCAAAAACCCAAAATCTCGTACCTTCATACATCAATCGAAAAGCATCAGTCCTAGTATCCTCACAAATAATCCAGACACTGTGTTCTTAGCGAAATAACCGAAGATTGGGCCCCACTTCCACATAGCATCTGTAACCTAACAGACCGCTGTTCAAACTCAGTATGCAAGCAGGGTTAATTGGAGACATCTATTTCCATTCCTTCATCAGCTTCAATAGGACAAAAAATGAATCGACCTGTAGTACCCCAGAGCGACAGTGCTTAAGAACCACGTCCAAAATCGCTCGCTACAGAAAAATGGCGCCCACTGTGGGGCCCAATTTTTGGTGAAAACCTCGAGTTCACCAAAATATCACAAGAATGGAGACTCTACTGGGGAGTCATTGTCTGTATAGGATCATAAGACTAGAGGTCTAGGATGATTAAGACAAATATATATACTGCTTTTCCTAATTGATATCTGTGTTTATTTTTCTGCTAATGGGAATGCGCGTGATGCCGCATGTGGAAAGATTGAGTCTACACCTAAGATAGGTGATGGCAATGCAGGTAATCTTACTGGGAGTGAATTACAGTTAAGAGTCCCCGATCGACCATCAAACTCAGTGGAGACTCCCTTTGCAAATACATTGTCTATACGACATCGGTTGTTGAAAGTAGTGTGGTCGACTGGGTTATCTGAGAAGCTGAGGTTTTTAGTAGACTTAAGCCATTTTGTAGTGCGGAAGCTATCGGAAATAGTTGTCACGCGATACTACCCTCATCCGAGATCACTCCAGGATACATCAGCTCGCTGGCGATCCGCTTGCTGTTGTTATCCTAGAGGGGTCAATGATTTTGCGGACAGGTACAAAAAATCACCAGTATAAACCTTTGTGGGGGGGGGGGGGGGGTAGAGCCTTGACTTCATGACACCGACCCTTTGACCCCATGTTTTTTCTATGTTTTTGTGTGCTGCATTCATACATTCATCTAAAAAACATTCAACAAAGAAAATTTCTCTTCTAGTCTCTCTTTTTCAAATTAAAGCAAGACAATGATTGCAAATATCAGAGAAAGGAGATTGCGCTAATGGATTTTGGTAGAAGGAAAACTCCTAAGTACACCTTCAAGGTTCCAAAGTTAGAGGATTTAAGAGGTCTGGCAAGAATGATCACCAACCACAAGGCCTTCAGAGCCAAGTATGGAGGACTCTTATCCTTATTAAGGGTTCATGTAATCGAAGGAATCTTATCCACGCTAATCCAGTTCTATGATCTGGTCTATCACTATTTCACATTCCCGGATTATCAGCTTGCACCAACGTTGGAGGAGTATTCTCACTTGACTGGTTTACATATCACTGACCAGTCTCCCTTTTCTGGACTGGAAGAAATTCCAAAGGATCAAACCATTGCAAGAGCAATTTATTTGGACGAGTCAGAAGTCAAGACTCACATGACCACTAAGGGTGGCATCCGGGGTTTGCCAGCCCAGTTCTTGACAAAGAAAGCCCTGTACTTTGATAGTATAGGGAACGTGGCCACTTTCGAGAGAATCTTTGTTTTTCTCATCTACGGGTTATTTTGGTTTCCCAACATCGATAACTTTGTAGATATCAGTGCCATTAAGATTTTCATGATCGGAAACCCCGTACCGACCTTACTCGCAGATGCATATCATTCGTACATTTAAGGAATTTATACAGTGGAGAAATGATCACGTGCTGTGTACCCCTGCTATACAAATGGTTCACTTCCCATTTGCTCAAGTCTGCTGCATTTTAGGATCAAAAGAATACTTTACGGTGGTCGTAGAGAACCATGTCTCTTACCAACTCTGTCATCGATTGGTACAATCGAATCTCTGACGAGATTAGGATCATTGACCGTTGTGGAAATTTCCCAAATGTACCCCTTATAGGAACTAAGGGGGGAATAAACTATCATCCAATTCTCGTTCGTCGTCAATTCGGATACCCGATGATGCATATCCCACGTAATGCTCATCTGGAAGGTCTTTTCTTCAAGGAAGGAGAAAATGACAGGGCACTAAGGACGGAAATAGTGCACGCTTGGAAAGACGTTGATAGGAAAGGACGAGAGTCTCTAGGAAAACCAAACAATGTCTCGGTAGAGCCCTATCTCCATTGGGTACAAACTAGAGCTCTCAAGCTGAGGATGCCTTACCCTCGCTAGGAAGTTATTCCATTAAGGGACTCTGCCCTTTATTTCATGTCTAAGACAGAAAAACTTCAGGTTACTCTCAGCAAAGTTTAGCAGGAGAAGAGGTCTTGGAGGAACAAGTACCGTATTCTCAATATGAAGTGTAAGAAAATACAGCAACTGTTAAGAGGAAAAGATGCCCTGATTGAGATTTTAGAGCAACATGCTGTAGAAAATCAGGATGACCAAAGGAATTTACTCGCCTTTCACTTGGCAAAGGAATGACAACCCGACAACGTCCCAAGAGCCCCGCTCAAAGAAAAGGAAAGTACCCGAACCAGCACTTGAGCTCTCTTCAGAGAGGACTCAGGATCCAGTAGTTTAGATTTTTTCCAGCACTTTGTAATCTACTGTATTTCCATTTCCGCAATCCTTTGAATTCAATAAAACGGGGTTTCCCCACTGTTTGATATTTGCAATCCAATTGTCGAAGTTTACTTTGAATAAACAAAAATAATTAATAATCATTGCATTCATCATTCTCATAAACACATTCTTCTTACCTACGAATCTCACGTTTGCGTCTCGATTCTAGAGTCAAACTATCTCATTCGTACAATACTCGGGCCAATCGTCAGAAAAAGATGGATGCTCTCGAGGAAGAGAACAGAGATTTGAGAGAAGAGATCGACACTCTGAAAGAGGATCTAAGGAAGCTTCATAATGACATGCAAGCTCTAGTAGAAGCTCAGATGCAACAACACAGGACTGTGATCTCAGAGATCACATCAACGCCCATAGTGGAGAAGTATGATCCTAGGTACAAGATGCCAAAAGATCGTCCCTGGGGCATGCCACTTAACTATATTCTGGAAGGATATGTTCTGCCGATCGCTGAGGATCAGGGAACCGCAGCAGGAGCCGCTGGACCTGAAGGTTACAAACTTCGGGAAAGCGAAGATGCCAGGGGCATGACAGTAACTCCTGAAGGTTACAAACTTCGGGAGGCACCGAGAGTCTCGACCATAATGACTATACCACCACCTGTGGTACACACTGTCCCAGAAGGACTGATTCCACAAATACCTTCTGGTGGAAATGACAGCATGTTTGATAGAATGAATGAATTCCAGGAACAGTTCCTGGAAATGCAGAAAGAACTGCAGGCCCTTCGCGATTAGGATCTATTTAGAAAGGACGCCGCGGACCTTTGCTTGGTCCCCAATGTGAAAGTTCCACACAAGTTCCAAGTGCCCGACTTTGAAAAGTACAAGGGTAACTCTTGCCCTCAGAGTCATTTAGTGATGTATGCTCGGCGAATGTCAGCTCAGACAGAGAACCTGGAGCTACGGATTCACTACTTTCAGGATAGTTTAACCGGTGCCGCATTAAAATGGTACATGGGTTTAAACCACGCCACGATCGACACTTTCAGAGATCTTGGCGCTGCCTTCGTTTAGCAATATAAATACAATATGGACATGGCACCAGACAGAGATCAACTCAGATCAATGTCACAAAAGGATATGCTCAGAGATGGCGTGAAATTGCCGCTCAGATTTGTCCACCTCTGGAGGAAAAGGAGATGACAAAGATTTTCTTAAATACCTTGAGCTCATTTTACTATGACAGAATGGTTGCCAGTGCGCCCAGTGACTTCACCGAGATAGTGGGCATGGGAGTTTGTCTTGAGGAAGCTGTCCGAGAAGGACGCCTAGTTAAAGACGCTGGATCATCAAGTAGTACAAAACCATACGGTAGTACTCTCCCTAAGAAAAAAGAGCAAGATATTGGGAATATCTCTCTCGGAAACCAAAGGCGACGATATCAACCAGTAGCAGCTGTAACTCCTACTATCAATCCTGCACCTGTTCCTACGTATCAACCTCAGGTTGCGCAGAGCTAACCTAATCAACAGCAATTTCAGCAAAGGACACAATAGTCTCCTCAGCAGACTCATCCTCCGTACAACAACAACCGTACAATGCGACCGCCAGGATTCGATCCTATAACCATGTTGTACGCATAATTGTTTCTGTTACTACTAGTCAAGGGGCATGTCCAGACTAAGTCTCCTCTTACGGTACCGGAAAATCCGCCTTTTTGGTTCGAAACGGATCAGACTTGTCCTTACCATCAAGGAGGACCAGGGCATAACATAGAGAATTGTCTCAGTTTCAAGTCTAATGTGCAAAAGCTTGTTAGGAGCGGGGTCTTATCTTTCAAGGATACGAATCCTAATGTTCTCACAAACCCGCTGCCTCAACACGAAAAAGCTGCAGTTAACTTGATAGAGGGAGAGTCTAACAACATCTATCAAATTCATGATGTACTCTTGTTAAGGGCCAATTTAGTCAAGATGCATTGTAGACAGAGTGGATATGGTCATGTGCCACCTCATAACTATCACCAGTGTGATATCTGCTCTAAGAACAATCAGGGATGTTCTGTGGTGCAATCAACTCTACAGGAACAATTGGATCTCAGATGGATCCAGGAGCATCGAGTTCGTGGAGTCAACATGACCTATATGAATTCCAACATCATTCAGAGCCACGACATCCGTGCAATGAATGTCAACTTGGTGGCGATGCACTCAAGGCAAAGCCAGTATCATAATCTGCCGCGTCACGATTATAATTCCTGTCTGACTTACTCGGTAAATAAATAGGGATGCTCTTTCATACAGGAGGCCCTCCCGCGTCAGATGGATCTTGGATGGATCCAGGACTACGATGATAGGAATCCCTATCAGATCAACATGATTCAAATTTTTGATATTGGTCTGATGAATACCAGCTTGGTGGAGTAACACGCCAGGCAGGTCCAACTTGGTTGTCTCACTTCGCATGATTATCTGAACTGCAAAGTATGTTGTGAGAGTAACCAAGGATGCGCTCTCGTTCAAAGAACTTTACAACACTTGTTAAACCACTGGTGGATTCCAATCTATATGGATGAAGACATGCAACAAATCAGCATGGTTGATGGGAACCCTACTCGGCATCGAAGTCAGGATGTCCGATCTACGAAAATAGATCTAGTGAGGTTACACTGCATTCAAGGCGGGCGTGGCCAGGTGCCACCACACAACTATGAACGTTGTAGAGTCTGTTCGGAAAATAACCAAGGATGTTACCTCGTGCGAGCAACCCTTCAAGGTCAGTTGGATCGCAAGGAGATTCACCCATACCTTGCTTCGGGGTCCGTTGACTGGACGCCATACTACTTTGCAGATCAAATCAGAGATGTGGTTTTAATCTCTGACCTTGAGAGGAACAAGGATGTTTGTACCATCATCCCTCTACTGGACGAATCAAAGGTTCTTAGCAAGGAACTGATTGCAATTACTTACGACAGTCAGAAAAATCAGAAGGCTCCTGTAGTCATCTATCTGCCGGGACCATTACTATATGAGTCAGTTAAGGCGATCCCTTACAAATACGGTGCAACAATAATTGAGAATGGAAAGGAAATTCCATTACCCTCCGTCGTGAATATTGCAGACATCAGTCGAGTAACACGGAGTGGTCGAATCTTCAACCGAGGGGTTGGAGAACCTAACAAAGAAAAGGAACTTCCGACAGAAGCTCCCGATTCACCAGTCGGTCAATCCAGTAATCCCGACCTTTCGAAAAACAATGATGAGATGCTGAAGCTCATCCAAAGGAGTGAATACAACATTGTTGACCAACTGTTACAAACTCCTTCAAAGATCTCAGTGCTATCTCTTTTACTCAGTTCCGAAGCCCACGGAGAGGCTCTACAGAAAGTCTTAGAGCAGGCCTTTGTGGAACAGGATGTGTAAATACGACAGTTCGATAACATCATCTCTAACATCACTTCCTGCAACAACTTAGGATTCAATGATGAGGATTTGACAGAGGGGGACAAAAGCCACAACATGGCGCTCAATATCACAGTTAACTGCCAGAACGATGCTTTAGCCAGCATACTGGTAGACACAGGATCGGCCATCAATGTTATGCCGAAGTCCACTTTAATGCGACTATCATTCAAAGGACCCCCGATGAGGGGCAGTGAGGTCATCGTCAAAGCATTTGACGGGTCTCGCAAAGCAGTTATCGGCGAAGTTGACCTTCCCATAACTATCGGTCCTCACACTTTCCTAATCATTTTCCAGGTCATGGACGTCCGGGCAGCGTACAACTATTTATTAGGAAGACCTTGGATACACCAGGCTGGGGCAGTCACTTCAACGCTGCACTAAAAACTGAAGTTCGTCAAGAACGGTCAACTCGTCACGGTTTGTGGAGACCAAGATTTGCTCGTGAGTAACTTGTCATTTTCTACTTGAGTAGAACCCGAGGAGGTTGTTGGGACTCAGTTCCAAGCACTTTCGGTGAGCAATGAGAATCAATCAGAGAAAGGAACCTCAATTTCCTCATACGGAGATGCTCTCAAAGTAATCGAGAGTAACAATGCAAAAGGATGGGGACAACTTGTCATTTCTACTGATAACAAAACAAAGAAGGGTCTTGGTTTTTCCACAACCTGCACCCAGATAGCTGCTAATGATGAAAGTATTCATCCCATTCAGGACTTCTTCCACAGTGGAGGTTTCCTTCACCCAGTGCCTCAAGCAGTCCATACCATCAACGAGGAAGATTCCTCTGATACGGATGAGGAATGGAAGTCCTATCTTAACAAAGACGGTTATATGTCTCAGGAAGAGGTGCCTACGCCATTTTACTCTCCCGTACAGAGTCCGAGATTTATACCAAGGTCAGATGTTGAAATGATATACGGAGATTGTGATCCGGAAGGATGCCGGGCTCCATCAAACTCATTAGAGGAGGACACTCTGATGAAGGTTAACTTTGACCATGACTATTACGGCCCAATGGATGGCCTGCCTATTTGGCATCCGTACCCAGGAGACTTGGGGCAAGAAAATCAGCCGAACAATGAAAATCAGCTGAGCATCATTGAAAAGAATACCTGCATCCCCACCATGTCATGGGATCAACACTCAGGTCTTTCAAAAAATACCCCGCACGACGATGAATTCGCAACGTTCGCCAGACTAGAATTCATCAACTATGCTTTTCCTGAGGTCAACGTCATCGAGAGAAATGACTCCTCCAGTTCTAAAGAAGTGTGGGACACCTTAGGACAACCAAGTGGAAAATTTGACTACATGGTCAAGTAGACCGCTCCTGAAAGCTCTCGTATCAGGTTCGAAGATATCCAGCCAACTGGATGGGGAGATATCCTGAGAGCACAAATACTATGCAAAATACAACAGAGGAATCCTCCTACTGCAACTCTGCCTGGGAGACAGATTCCAATGATCCTGCTCTGCCAGAAATCAGCGTCATTTCTGAAGATAAATCAAGGAAGGTACCAGACTTTGTTATTCACCGAGGAGTTCGCCGCCAATTGGTTGTTGTCGATGTTTCGAAGAGTGTTCATAAGTCAAAGTAATTGTCATCTTTAACCTTTCACCCTGCCCAGGTGAAACAGATGTTTTGATAGGGCTCGCTTTCTCTAAATATCCCTCTTCGCTTTGCCCAAAGCGACAAAGTTTTGTTTTATAGGGCTGTAGTTTCAAGAATCGACTAGTTTATTAATAAAATAACATCGTTCTGTAATTTCCGCATTAATTGCTATTTTCTCTTTTCGCTTTTCTCAGAAAATGGTAATTCTAAAAAACAATTCAAAATAAACAAGCAGTTTTTCAAAAAAATACACTGCACACACTTGCATTTTCTCTATCTCTTCTAAACACAAATCATCACGTCATGCAGATTGCTTGTTTTAAACCCCGTTGAAACATACGATCCGATGTCTTCTCCCGACTTTGAGTTCCCGGTATTTGGGGCTGAAGAAGAAGTTGACGACGAAATTCCAGAAGAGATCTCCCGATTACTCAGACTGGAGGAAAGGTCCATTGAACCTCACAAAGAGCCGTTGGAAATGGTAAACTTGGGTTCAGAAGAAGAGAGAAAAGAAATCAGGACTGGGGCACTGCTCAGTCCAACTGCCAAAGAGAGTTTGACAAAGCTTCTCAGAGAATTTCCCGATGTATTTGCTTGGTCCTATCAGGACATGCCAGGGTTGGATACCAGCATTGTGGAACATCATTTACCATTGAAATCGGAATGTCCGCCAGTAAAACAGAGGTTGAGACGGACTCACCCAGACATGGCCATCAAAATCAAAGAGGAGGTACAGAAACATATTGACGCAGGTTTCCTCGCCACATTGGAATATCCTCAATGGTTAGCCAACATCGTACCCGTTCCAAAAAAGGACGGAAAAGTCAGAATGTGTGTCGATTACAGAGATCTAAACAAGGCTAGTCCAAAGGACGACTTTCCTTTACCACACATTGACATGCTGGTTGACAGTACAGTAAAGTTCAAAGTCTTCTCCTTCATGGATGGATTCTCGGGCTATAATCAAATCAAAATGGCACCGAAAGACATGGAGAAAACTTCCTTCATCACCCCATGGGGTACCTTTTGTTACAAGGTAATGCCGTTCGGTTTGAAGAACACCGGGGCAACCTATCAAAGGGCCATGACTACTCTGTATCATGACATGATACACAAGGAAATCGAGGTATATGTCGATGACATGATTGCAAAATCTAAGACAGAAGAGGAGCATGTGACCCACCTGTCAAAACTATTTGAGCGGATGAGAAAGTACAAACACTGCTTGAATCCCAACAAGTGCACCTTCGGTGTCCGTTCAGGGAAACTTTTAGGGTTCATCGTCAGCCAGAAAGGAATTGAGGTTGATCCTGACAAGGTCAAGGCCATTCAAGAAATGCCTTCTCCGAAAACTGGAAAACAAGTAAGAGGATTCCTGGGAAGTTTGAACTACATCTCCAGATTCATATTCCTCATGACAGTGACATGTGCGCCAATTTTCAGATTATTCAAAAAGAACCAGGACTGTATTTGGACAGAAGACTGCCAAACCGCCTTCAACAGTATTTAGGAATACCTGTTGAACCCACCAATTCTATCACCTCCAGTGGAAGGAAGACCACTGATCATTTACCTCACAGTCCTAAAGGACTCAATGGGTTTTGTACTTGGACAACAAGACGAAACCAAAAGGAAAGAGTCTGCCATATACTATTTGAGCAAGAAATTCACCTACTGCGAGACTCGGTACACTATGCTTGAGAAAACTTGCTGCGCGTTGGCTCGGGCAGCCAAACGTCTTCGCCAGTACATGATTCATCACACTACTTGGTTAATCTCAGAAATGGATCCAATCAAGTATGTCTTTGAAAAACCTGCTCTCACGGGAAGGATTGCCCGTTGGCAGATGTTGTTATCAGAATACGACATCGAATACCACCCTCAAAAAGCCGTTAAGGGAAGTATTTTAGCTGATCATTTGGCTCATCAACCGATTAACGATCAGGAATCAGTCGGATTTGACTTCCCAGATGAAGATGTCATGTATTTGAAAATGAAAGATTGCGATGAACCGCTACCCAGTGAAGGGCCAGAACCAGGTTCCCAATGGGGACTAATCTTTGACGGAACTGTCAATCATTACGAAAATGGAATTGGGGCAATCATCATAACACCTCAGGGTACCCACATTCCTTTCACTACCAGACTTACATTCGAGTGCACAAACAACGAGGTCGAATACGAAGCTTGTATTATGGGTCTCGAAGAAGCGATCGACTTAAGGATCATGAACTTGGATGTATATGGCAACTCAGCCCTGGTTATCAATCAGATCAAAGGAGATTGGAACACATACCAATCAGGACTGATTCGTTACAGGGATTACGCAAGAAGGTTGCTACCTTTCTTCAACAGAATCGAGTTTCATCATATCCCTCGTGATGAGAATCACATGGCTGATGCATTATCCACCCTCTCTTCCATGATTAGTGTAGGTCAATGGAACAACCTACCTAAGATCAACATAATGCGCCTTGAAATGCCCGCTTACATCTTCACGATTGAAGCAGTCATAGACGACAAACCTTGGTATCACGATATCAAATGCTTCCTTCAGAAACAGGAATACCCACCTGGGGCACTAAGGAAGGACAGAAAAACCCTCAGAAGGCTGGCTGGCAGCTTCTTCCTGAGCGGCGATACACTATATAAGAGAAACTTCGACATGGTCTTGCTCTGATGCATAGACAAACCAGAAGCAGACATGCTGATAAAAGAAATTCACGAAGGATCCTTTAGCACTCATGCCAATGGACACACAATGGCGAGAAAAATTCTGAGAGCAGGGTACTATTGGTTGACCATGGAATCCGACTGCTACAAGTACACGAGGAAGTGTCACAAGTGTCAGATATACTCTGACAAAATCCATGTACCGCCAACACATCTCAAAGTTCTCTCTTCCCCATGGCCTTTTTCCATATGGGGAATCGACATGATTGGCATGATTGAGCCCAAGGCTTCGAACGAACATCGGTTCATCCTGGTAGCCATTGACTACTTCACCAAGTGGGTCGAAGCAGCGTCATACGCTAATGTAACCTGACAAGTGGTGGTCTGATTTATCAAAAACAATATCATTTACCGTTACGGTGTTCCTAGCCAGATCATTACTGATAATGGATCTAACTTGAACATCAAGATGATGAAAGAGTTGTGCGCAGAGTTCAAGATCGAACACTATAACTCATCTCCCTACCGACCCAAGATGAACGGAGCAGTAGAAGCAGCTAACAAGAACATCAAGAAGATTGTTCAGAAGATGGTTGTAACCTACAAAGACTGGCAGGAAATGCTACCCTTTGCTCTTCACGGTTATCGCACATCTGTCCGCACTTCAACAGGGGCAACCCCTTTCTCTCTGGTTTATGGCATGGAAGCAGTACTCCCCATCAAAGTAGAGATCCCATCGATCCATGTATTGATGGAAGCTAAGTTAACAGAGGCTGAATGGTGTCAAAGTCGACATGACGAACTAAACTTGATCGAGGAGAAACGAATAACGGCACTATGCCACAGTCAATTGTATCAGCAAAGAATGAAGAAGGCGTTCGACAAAAAGGTTCGACCTCGTGTCTTCAGGAAAAGAGACCTTGTGCTAAAAAAGATACAATCATTTCTCACTGATTCCCGGGGCAAGTGGACTCCGAATTATTACGGCCCCTATGTGGTCAAGAAAGCTTTCTCAGGCGGCGCCTTGAGACTTGCAACTATGGACGGAGAGGAATTTTCCTACCCCACAAATGTTGATGTAGTCAAGAAATACTTCGCCTAAAAAAAAACACGTCTCGGTGGATTGAAAACCCGAAAGGGCAGTCCAGGCAAAAATTAGAGATTATAAAAAATCATCCCGATGGATTGGAAATCTCAAAGTACAATCCAGGCAAAAGTTAGGGATAATGGCAAGTAACTACGTCCAACAGGGGAAAATTCCCTAGTAGCAGTCCTGCCATCCATCAAAAAACTCCAGTCAAGGTCATCTTCGACAGAAGCTCAGGATGTCCCGAATTCAAAGTTGGTAGAAGGATAGTAGCCCTTTTCCCTTAAATTACCATTTCAAACTTTGTAAATACTCTATGGGATCACGCGTTTGGCTGATTTCCATCCTATCAATACAATTTGAGCCCTTGTGCTTTTGTTTGCAATTCTTATTTGTTTTAGCTTTACAGAACGACATTTTAACATGATTAATGATTCTTGAAACAAAACAAAAATGAATTTACTGGTCAAACTTTTTCTACTTTTAAAATAAAGATGGCAATTTCTTTTGACTGTTGAACATTGAAAGAACATCGATTGCATCTCCAAAGGTGTTTGAACTTCAAAATGCAGAATCAAAGTACTCTTTCTAAACCAGTGTACCTGAGTGAAGGATCAACTGTGTTAGAGACCATGTCCCATCTGACATCTTCGGCAGAGTTCTTACCTCCTAAGCCCGACCAATGGTTGTTCCCCCACAGGGACTACTTCTCCTAAGTAAGGCAGAATTGCTATCTTGAACCAACGGTACTTCTTCGTCTCCGCAGTGGCCGAGTATCCAGTCATGTTCATTTGTTAGTCTGTATGTCGCGTCAGTTTTATCAGCATATACATACATGCATCATGCATTATTGATTTACATTCATATTCATATTGCATCACTATCACTTTAGTCGGTCTTATCCCCTAGTGATAAAAGTCCTTTTAATCGAGTTGTCAGTTCTTTCCTCGTCAGAAAATGTTGCGTCTGAACAATCCCTCTCCTCCAATTTATTTCTAGATTAGAGTTGGCCCTTGACCACTTTGATAACTTGAACCTCTGAAAAGGCCAGAGAAACTTTCGACAAATGTCACTCTTCGCCATCGAAGATGATATCGTCGCTTTCCCGGATTAAGGAAAATCCCTAGAGAAAGCCTCACAACTAAAGACTTTCAGCAACACATTGATTTTGTTCTCCGGAGAGTCGATGTTAATGAAGTCATCAGCACCTCAAAATTGGATCACATCATATGGCATTTATCCGAAAAGATCTCTGAGAAAAGTATGATGCAATATCCCCAAGCAAAAACAGTCTCTCAAGAGACTTGTTCTCCCCCAGTAGAGTCAACGAATCGCATCTCCAACGGAGAAGTTTGTACACCTCTGCAGCTCAGACAGACGTGTTTCCCCAGCAAGTCTGACATCAAAACTTTTTCTATCAAATGGCATCTCTCCAGAAAAATTCGGCGAGAAGTTTGAGGAAAATCGCTACGAATAGCGTCCCTTGTCAAGAAAGTTTATTGACAAAAGAAACTGAGACCAGTTCCTTGGTAGGAAACCAGGATCGAGGGGAAGTTTATTTCAGAAACTGAGACCAGTTCCTTGGTAGGAAACCAGGATCGAGGGGAAGTTTATTTCAGAAACCTAGACCAGTTCCTTGGTAGGAAACCAGGATCGAGAGGAAGTTTACATCAGAAACTAAGACCAGTTCCTTGGTAGGAAACCAGGATCGAGGGGAAGTTTATTTCAGAAACTGAGACCAGTTCCTTGGTAGGAAACCAGGATCGAGGGGAAGTTTATTTCAGAAACCTAGACCAGTTCCTTGGTAGGAAACCAGGATCGAGGGGAAGTTTTACCTTTTCTAAGCATCTTCGCTTAACAAAAGAAGATGAATGTGTAAGCTACCATTCATAACCACCATCAAAATTTTGGGTATTTCGATATTTAATCCTCTTGCACCCGAATGCCCGAATACCTTCGCCATTCACACCTTCGGGTCCAAGAAGATTAAATAGGGGCATCTGTCATACCCCAAATTTTGACCACTAAGATTTCCCATCATTGTGCAAATCATCATCACAATATGGATGGACCATCATACCTCAATAGTCTCCCCAAAGATGAGTGAGCATCCACTACAATCAAATTTAGGGTTTCAGGCCCTCAGAGTTCTTAGACAAAGGATCAATCAAGGAATGACATGATCTTCAACTTGTCTAACCTCTCAAACATTCGCAATGGATCAAGAGGACCCCCACATCAAGGATTAAGCACAAGGCTACAACATTCCAAGTGGATTAAGCCTCAAGATCGCCAGTGTCACAAAATTAGGGTTTTGGTCGACTAGGGCCTCCAGATGGAGATTTTCCTCTAGGCATGAGCCAATGCTTCAAAACATACCCTAATATACTCCAAGGGACCTCATGGACCCAATCATCAAGTCAATTTAACCTCAGGGGAAGTATTCATCAAAAAATCAGGAATTAGGGTTTCTTGACCTAATTCACCCCTAAGTTGACTTTTGGGGCAAAGCATGATCCAAGACCTCAAGACATGATTTGATGGTCTCTAACAAACCACATTGATCCATTTACAGTAATGGATTGATCCCAGAAGCTTGAGCAACAAGTTTCAATTTCATCTGAACCACAGTTAGGGTTTCGCGAGAAAAGTCAACTGTATCTTTGACTTTTGACCAGGACATGCTCCCAAACCCTAGGACATGATTCAATACACCCTATAACACCTATGATATCAATCCATCAAGTTTGATTTAGGTCAAGGACTTGATTTCATAGAGGATCGCACAGTTTGGAATTCATCTGACAAAAAGTCAACTGTGCACAAAAGTCAAACTTTGACTTTTTGAGATTTTTCATAATTATGGTTCCTTAACCCTAAAATGATGTTAATGTGTGATTGGAATCATCATTCATCAAGAAAAATCAAGAAAAGTGGGATAACTTGTAAAAGGGGGTAACCACAAAAACTTAGAAATTTTTCTAAGTTATGGAACAAAGTGGCTAGGGTACCAACTTTGGAGGATCATAACTCCTAAACCATAAGGCCATTTTTCCCATTCAAAGCTGGATTTGTAGCTCTAATGGGACTCTACAAAAGCTTCAACTACACCTCATTCCAATTCATCATGGATTTTGAGTTGTGGAATGATCAAAATCACAAAAAGTGAAAATGTCACTTTTTTCCAACACTTAGTGAAATTTTCACTAAGTCAGAATCTGCCTTACTTTTTTCCAAATGTAGGGGCATTTTTCACTTGGATCCAAAAAGTATCAAAACCAATTATGATCAAACAGTTGTTGTATCATATGAGGGCTTTCCAAAATGGCCAAGAACTCCATCAAAGTCCACTTGAGCCATGAGATATGACAATGCCAATATGCCTTGCTGCAAACTATCATGGCAAGGCAGATTTTGGAGTTTTGCTCGATTTGCTCAAATTTTACAAAGGGCAAGCAACTCTATCCATCTGAACACCTCAAGGGGGGACCAAGGAGGAACCAACTCTGATCCCAAGCCTCCCAAGTCTTTGGAACCAAAAGTAGCATGCCAAACCTAGAAATGCCTAAAAGAGGGACAAGACTCCAATTTTGTTTTGGAGCATTCAATGGAAGCACCAAGGTGGCATGGACTGAGCCATTTCCAACTGAATTCAGTCAAGACTTATCCAAGACCAAGGGAACCAGCAGCCTGTGCCCTAACCTCTAGTCAATGGCTAGAGGAGACTTGGATTCTCATTGATCAACATTGGCCAAACCTATGCAGCAGTTGCCATTCACTATTCCTTGCAAAACAAACTTGCTCAACTATAAATAGAGCTCATTTATGATCACTTTGAGGACACCAAAGCCATCTAACATATTCTTTCCTCAAAATCTCTTATTTCACTCCAAAATTGCCTTCTAAAGCAAGTCACATCGGGTTTTGAGTTTGAGAGCAATTCCAACCAAACCAATCTCACACACACCTCGTAAACATCATATAGAAGTGATCCAAACACTCACATAACATCTGGAACACCAAAATTACAAAATCACTAGCCAACTGCTCAAGCCTTTGACAGATTTGCAGTTGAGGTGCCAAATCAAGTTCCAGCTCAAATCAATCCACTCCAAGCACCCAGACACACTCCATAGCACCTAGGGAAGTTGTCCATAACCTTGGAACCAAGCTGTAACACCTCTAACACAAAACACGATCACCAGCTGCAAGTGGTAAGCATGAGCTCTTCTAACTCTATGATCCATGCATTTTTTGCTGCACAACAATGTGGCCATATGTTCATAATCATGCATGAAGTGTTTTCCCTCAATCAATTGCATTGTTTGAATCGTGTATGGAATTTCTGAACCTTCATGCAAATTTTAGGGTTCTTGAGGTTTCTCTTTGATTTCTTATTCCATGCTTAAAATAAATGAAATTAAAGACCATAGACATGATCGTGAGGTTGAAACGAGTAGATTGATATGTAGATTGCATGATATCATCAAGTACTCAGTGAGATTGGATAGAAAATGCAAATCTGCAGAAACAGAGGGTGGCGCGTGTTCTTGCACTTGTTCTTGGCGCCCTTTTTTTGAAAATTTGAATATTTGAATTTTGTGATTTTATTTAATTGATTCAAACATTAATTTCTCTCTGAGTTTTAATGATTTTGAGTTGATTCTTTTTTTAATAATTCACAATAATGTTAAAATATTTTATTTTCCCAAAAAAAATCCAAAAATATTATTTATTTCATATACTTGAGATTTTTGTAAAGAATTAATATTTTAATTGTTTTTTACATTTAAAATATTTTCTCTTTCTTGATTTTTCAAATTTTAGTGATTTCCAATCATTTTATGGATAAAAACCTGATTTTTGAAACATTAATCCAAGATCACAATTTGTTTTCCACATGTTTAACAATTTTGATCATTTTAATTGAATTTTTATTCAATTAAAATACATTTTGGAAACAAATTAGGGTTTTTGATTAATTCAACCCTCATCAAACTTTTTTAAACTCTTTGGCCCTCTAATAGAGTGTAAGACCCAATCCCCTTTTAACCAAAACAATTTTGGGCCTCAGATATTGTATAAGTCCCTCTGCGTTAAAAATCTCGGCGCGATCGCCAGTTCAAAAATCAAACCCTTTGGGCCTACCCTCGTGTTATAAGCCCCATTCTTTAAAAATCATTGAGCCTCTATTAGAGTGTAAGACCCATCCCCATTGTAAATACAAAAATTTTGGGCTTCACTTATTGTATAAGTCCCTCTGTGTATTTTCAAAACAATGGCATGATTGACGCCTTTTCATAAAAATAATTTGGGCCTCTCTTTGAGTTGTAAGCCCCACCACTTGTACAAAAATAAACCTTTGGCTCTCTTGAGAGAGTGTAAGACCCACCCCCTTGTACAGAAAACGTTTTAGGCCTCAGTCACTTGTATAAGTCCCGGTACAATTTCAAAACAACAGTGCAATCACTGATAAAACTTTGGGCCTCTCCTTGAGCTGTAAGCCCCAACAATCTTTTCAAAGCACTTTCTCCTTTGATTTCGTATATAATATTGTTATCAAAGCTTTCTTTGTTGAACAAACTAACCAAACAACATGGAAGCTCTATAATCGAGTAAGTGTTTTCCCGCTTTCTTTACCCGCTTTCCTATATGTATAACTGTATTGTGGGGTTGCTCACTGTAAGTCTTCTTTCACAAACTTTTATATACTTGCTATATATCAACTGTGTAATATTAGCATAGTTATTTAGAGTTTTCCCCGGCAACTACGTCTAGTACTAGGTAAAGCCCTGTTGGTCACTCTTAAATACAAATAAAACTAGATCCCCATAGGATTACCAGACACAGTCTTCCCTCCTCTTGGGGTTAAACAATATGGAGACGTGAAAGGCAGCATTATCGGTGAACCCTTTCTCAGACTGTCACCCTTAGAAATTGTCAAAGAGACTCTACTCCCCAGAGATGATCTTTTCTCCGTGAATGGCATATCTTGAGTTTCTTCCAAATTCTCGGACTTTCCTGGCTTGATCTATTCTCGGTGAATGGCATGTCTTGAACTTCTCGGGGTTTGGGGACCCACAGGCTTCTTAAAAGCATCCCCGCCTCCTCTTGGGCGTTGTACAAGGACCCTTCGACTTCTTAAAAGCTCTCACACCTTCTCTTGGGCTTAGTACAAGGACCCAGAGACCTCTACAAGTATAGGAACAGAACCTAGTCATCAATTTGCTAGAGCTGTCTTTCTGAGTCAAGTGTCAGACCAGTTAATGTGTTGACCTTCCTCCCTTAACATACCAGCCTTCTCTTGGGCATTATACAAAGATCATTCACTACCTGAGAATCAATTTCTCAAAACACCCGTAGACTTAAACAGTCTCAATACCTTTTGGGATTTCCCATTTCCTTAAAGAACAGGAAATAACCCTGATCCTCCGATCAATCCCTGAGCACAACATTACCCATATAAGAACTGAATTTCTATTTATCCAATATACTGGACCTGTCACTAAACTGAACCAACACAATAGCCTCCTTTTGGGATTTGTACAATGATTCTCCCCAGCGGAGCTAACCTTTTTAGCCTCCATCTCGGGCTTCGTACGAGATACCAAATGACTCTCTTGTTGAGTATAAAAGGCTCTCTTATTGAGTCAACCCCCTTTTAGCCTCTATCTCGGGCTTCGTACGAGATACAAAAACACTATCTTGTTGAGTATCAAAGACTCTCTTGTTGAGTCACTTCCCTTTCAGCCTCCATCTCGGGCTTCGTACGGGCTACAAAATCACTCTCTTGTTGAGTATAAAAAACTCTCTTGTTGAGTTAAACATTTTCAGCCTCCATCTCAGGCTTCGTACGAGGTACAAAGACTCTCTTGTTGAGTCAAACACCTTTAGCCTCTGTCTTGGGCTTCGTACAAGACACATACAAAAGCACTCTCTTGTTGAGTCAACCCTTTTATCCTCTCTCTAAGGCTTCGTACGAGACACATGAAAACACCCTCTTGTTGGGTCAATAGCCTCCTCTTAGGCTTTGTATAAGGAAACCCCGGTTGGGTCAATCAACCTTTTAGCATCAAAATATGTGGCTTGCTCACAGTATACAAACATCAACAACTCCTTTCCCCCCATCTAATTGCTGTAAGAGGCAAGCCTCTGGATTATTTACATCCACGCCACTGTCCCTCTTTTAGCATGAGAAATTCCTAAGGAAAGATGACATTACTCTACACTGAGTTAAAGTCTTCTCCTTCTGGTTAAAAAAATCCCTATAAAGGAAATTATGACATTGCTGGATTCACATATCCCAGTTAAATTAATCCTCCTTTATAATCAGTCACCTAAAAGTTGTGACAAACAGACCAAATATCCCTCTTTAGAGATGACAAATTCTCTCTAAAGTCAAAACCCTTTAGCTTCACATCTTGGGCTTCGAACAAGATACAAATAGACCCTTCAGCTTCACATCTTAGGCTTTGAACAAGATATAAACCACCTTTAGCTTCACCCTTGGGCTTTGAACAAGACACCAAAACGACCTTTTTCCTGAACTACGATCGTTCTGATTTCCCTGTTTCGTTAAACGGGAATACGTAGGCATAAGATTGAAAAAATCTTAGCGAGCACACTAATCGAAAACCCAAAATCTAGCACCTTCATACATCAATAAAAAAGCATCAGTCCTAGTATCCTCACAAATAATCCAGGCACTGTGTTCTTAGCGAAATAACCGAAGATTGGGCCCCACTTCCACAAAGGCATCTGTAACCTAACAGACCGCTGTTCAAACTCAGTATGCAAGCAGGGTTAATTAGAGACATCTATTTCCCTTCCTTCATCAGCTTCAATAGGATAAAAAATGAATCGACCTGTAGTACCCCAGAGCGATAGTGCTTAAGAACCACGTCTAAAATCGCTCGCTACAGAAAAATGGCGCCCACCGTGGGGCCCAATCTTCGGTGAAAACCTCGAGTACACCAAAATATCACAGAAATGGCGACTCTGCTGGGGAGTCATTGTCTGTATAGGATCATAACACTAGAGGTCTAGGATGATCAAGACAAATATATATACTGCTTTTCCTAATTGATATCTGTGTTTATTTTTCTGCTAATGGGAATGCGTGTGATGTTGCATGTGGAAAGATTGAGTATACACCTAAGATAGGTGATGGCAATGCGGGTAATCTTACTGGGAGTGAATTCCAGTTAAGAGCCCCGATCGACCATCTTACTCAGTGGAGACTCCCTTTGCAGATACATTGCCTATATGACTTCGGTTGTTGAAAGTAGTGTGGTCGACTGGGTTATCTGAGAAGCTGAGGTTTTTAGTAGACTTAAGCCATTTTGTAGTGCGAAAGCTATCGGAAATAGTTGTCACGCGATACTACCCTCATCTGAGATCACTCCAGGATACATCAGCTCGCTGGCGATCCGCTTGCTGTTGTTATCCCAGAGGGGTCAATCATTTTGCGGACAGGTACAAAAAATCACCAGTATAAACCTTTGGGGGGGGGGGGGGGTAGAGCCTTGACTTCATGACACCGACCCTTTGACCCCATGTTTTTCTATGTTTTTGTATGCTGCATTCATACATTCATCTAAAAAACATTCAACAAAGAAAATTTCTCTTCTAGTCTCTCCTTTTCAAATTAAACTAAGACAATGATTGCAAATATCAGAGAAAGGAGATTGCGCTAATGGATTTCGGTAGAAGGAAAACTCATAAGTACACCTTCAAGGTTCCAAAGTTAGAGGATTTAAGAGGTCTGGCGAGAATTATCACCAACCACGAGGCTTTCAGAGCTAAGTATGGAGGATTGTTATCCTTATTAAGGGTTCATGTAATCGAAGGAATCCTGTCCATGCTAATCCAGTTCTATGATCTGGTCTATCACTGTTTCACATTCCCGGATTATTAGCTTGCACCAACGCTGGAGGAGTATTCTCACTTGAATGATTTACATATCACTGATTAGTCTCCCTTTTCTGGACTGGAAGAAATTCCAAAGGATCAGACCATTGCAAGAGCAATTTATTTGGACGAGTCAGAAGTCAAGACTCACATGACCACTAAGGGTGGCATCCGGGGTTTGCCAGCCCAGTTCTTGACAAAGAAAGCCCTGTACTTTACTAGTATAGGGAACGTGGCTGCTTTCGAGAGCATCTTTGTTTTTCTCACCTACGGGTTATTTTTGTTTCCCAACATCGATAACTTTGTAGATATCAGTGCCATTAAGATTTCCTGATCAGAAACCCCGTACCGACCTTACTCGCGGATGTGTATCATTCGTACATTTAAGGAATTTATATAGCTGAGGAATGATCACGTGCTGTGTACCCCTGCTATACAAATGGTTCACTTCCCACTTGCCCAAGTCTGCTGCATTTTGGGATCAAAAGAATACTTTATGGTGGTCGCAGAGAATCATGTCTCTTACCAACTCTGACATCGATTGGTACAATCGAATCTACGACGGGATCAGGATCATTGACCGTTGTGGAAATTTCCCAAATGTACCCCTTATAGGAACTAAGGGGGGAATCAACAATCATCCAATTCTCGTTCATCGTCAATTCGGATACCCGATGAGGCATATCCCACGTAATGCTCATCTGGAAGGTCTTTTCTTCAAGGAAGGAGAAAATGACAGGGCACTAAAGACGAAAATAGTGCACGCTTGGAAACACGTTCATGGGAAAGGACGAGAGTCTCTAGGAAAACCAGACTGTGTCTCGGTGGAACCCTATCTCCACTGGGTATAAACTAGAGCTCTCAAGCTGAGGATGCCTTACCCTCGTCAGGAAGTTCTTCCATTAAGGGACTCTGCCCTTTATTTCATGTCTGAGACAGAAAAACTTCAAGTTACTCTCAGTAAAGTTCAGCAGGAGAAGAGGTCTTGGAGGAACAAGTACCGTATTCTCAATATGGAGTGTAAGAAAATACAACAACTGTTAAGAGAAAAAGATGCCCTGATTGAGATTTTAGAGCAACATGCTGTAGAAAATCAGGATGACCAAAGGAATTTGCTCGCTCCTTTCACTTGGCAAAGGAATGACAACCTAACAATGGCCCAAGAGCCCCGGTCAAAGAAAAGGAAAGCACCCGAACCAGCACTTGAGCTCTCTTCAGGGAGGACTCAGGATCCTTTAGTTTAGGTTTTTTCCAGCACTTTGTAATCTACTGTATTTCCATTTCCGCAATCCTTTGAATTCATTAAAACGGGGTTTCCCCACTGTTTTATATTTGCAATCCAATTGTCGTAGTTTACTTTAAATAAACAAAAATAATTAATAATCATTGCATTCATCATTCTCATAAATGCATTCTTCTTACCTACGAATCTCATGTTTGCGTCTCGATTCTAGAGTCAAATTGTCTCATTCGTACAATACTCGGGCCAATCGTCAGAAAAAGATGGATGATCTCGAGGAAGAGAACAGAGAGTTGAGAGAAAAGATCGACACTCTGAAAGAGGATCTGAGGAAGCTTCACAACGACATGCAAGCTCTAGTAGAAGCTCAGATGCAACAACAAAGGACTGTGATCTCAGAGATCACATCAACACCCATAGTGGAGAAGTATGATCCTAGGTACAAGATGCCAAAAGATCATCCCATTGGGCATGCCACTTAACTATATCCCGGAAGGGGCATGACAGCAACTCCTGAAGGTTACAAACTTCGGGAGGCACCGAGAGTATCGGCCATAATGACTATACCACCACCCGTGGTACACACTGTCCCGGAAGGATAGATTCCACAGATACCTTCTGGTGGAAACGACAGCATGTTCGATAGAATGAATGAATTCCAGGAACACTTCCTGGAAATGCAGAAAGAACTGCAGGCCCTTCACTGTCAGGATCTATTTGGAAAGGACGCCGCGGACCTTTCCTTGGTCCCCGATGTGAAAGTTCCACACAAGTTCCAAGTGCCCGAATTTGAAAATTACAAGGGTAACTCTTGCCCTCAGAGTCATTTAGTGATGTACGCTCGGCGAATGTCAGCTCAGACAGAGAACCAGGAGCTACTGATTCACTACTTTCAGGATAGTTTAACCGGTGCCGCATTAAAATGGTACATGGGTTTAAACCGCGCCACGATCGGCACGATCGACACTTTCAGAGATCTTGGCACTGCCTTCGTTCAGCAATATAAATATAATTTGGACATGGCACCGGACAGAGATCAACTCAGATTAATGTCACAATAGGACAAGGAAACCTTTAAGGAGTACGCTCCGAGATGGCGTGAAATTGCCGCTCAGATTTGTCCACCTCTGGAGGAAAAGGAGATGACAAAGATTTTCTTAAATACCTTGAGCTCATTTTACTACGACAGAATGGTTGGCAGTGCGCCCAGTGACTTCACCGAGGTGGTGGGTATGGGAGTTCGTCTTGAGGAAGCTGTTCGAGAAGGACGCCTAGTTAAAGACTCTGGATCATCAAGTAGTACAAAACGATACGGTAGTAGTCTCCCTAAGAAAAAAGAGCAAGATATTGGGAATATCTCTCTCGGAAAGCAAAGGCGACGATATCAACCAGTAGCAGCTGTAACTCCTGTTATCAATCCTGTGTCTGTTCCTACGTATCAACCTCAGGTTGCACAGAGCCAACCTAATCAACAACAATTTCAGCAAAAGACACAACAGTCTCTTCAGCAGACTCGTCCTCCGTACAATAATAACCGTGCAACGCGACCGCCAGGATTCGATCCTATACCCATGTTGTACTGTTTACCGTGAATTTTGGTAAACAACCTCTGGTCTATCAATCTAAACGCAAATTGATTTAACTTGTAGGATCGACCACACAAATCCTAGGACATGTGCTAAGTTTGAGAGACAAGTGTAAATTAAAGAAAATGTAAACTGAACTCCACGTTCGACAATGCTGAAAATAAAGTCTAACTAAACTCCACGTTCGACTATGGGCAATAAAGTAAAGTGAAGACTCGAAATTTAAAGTGATGCAAATAAAGGGTGCAGAAATTAAAGGCGTCAAATGAGTAAAAGCTTTGAAAGTAAAATGCAACGAGCTCCACGTTCTTGGAAAGTAAAGGCTGGGATAATAAAAGTGCTGTCGAAGGTAAAGTGCAGGAAAGTAAAAGACTTTGAAAATAAATGCAATGGATTTAAAGGAGAACTCCACGTTCTTGAAAATGAAAGACTTTGAAACGTAAAGGCTTGAACATTAAATGCTTGAACGTAAAAACGCAGTCGAAAGTAAAACGCAGAAAGTTTAAATGGCTTTGAACATAAATTTGGCATGGAAGATAAAGTTCAAGAAACTGTAAAGGCATGGAAAGTAAATGGCTGAATCTTAAACATGCTGAAGATAAATTAGATTAATGAAGACAATGGTGTTACATTACGTACATTCTCACGAACTCGTTTCTCTACACGCGGGTACTTTGAGTTTCTTAGACTAACTTGTACAAAAATATGAACACCCCATTTACATAGAACCAACTCCTATTTATAGTGCTAGGAAATAACTACTCAGTGGTGGTTACTGCTTCGAACGTGTGGATTTTGGCGCCTTCCCCTTGATCTCAACTGTTCCGACGTTCACAACTGCTCTTATTTAAATTTCAAATATTGGAAATTCCCTCCAATCTTAATATAACCACTGCAGCGCTACATTCTCATGGTCGAAGAACCCTTTCAACACTTAGCCATTTTTTAAGGTTTCTCCGCACTTATTCGACTCAGACCTCTCAAAAAGTTAGGTCGAAGCCTTCTCTACATTAAAAATAATTTTTTAACATTAAAATAGCTTTGATTTTGTCTAGCGTCGAAATTGAGGGTTAACAAATTGCCCCCAAGGAATGTCCTTTCGCCAGACTTGGTAGGAAGGCCATTTCTTGATATAATGCTTATTTCGACGCCTATTTGCATGGCCTTAACTGAACATCCCACTAATTCCCTAATAGCTAAACTATTCAGTTTCTTTAACCTACGCCTCTGACGTCACGCCGTCATGACAAATCCTTAAAACGTCTTTTCAGCCGTATTCATCATAACGCCTTTCTTGAAAACAGACGTTAACAGTCTGCACATAACTGCTCCTTTCCATCACGCCTTCAGGAGGAAGCCACGTGTCCCACTAACCCCTCAGCTTCAACGATGGATCCAAGTCCCTGGAGGTTTTCAAATATCTATATATACCCATTTCCGCCACTTTGTGATCTTTCCACTCTTTTAGTACTCTCAAGCAACTCTTCTTCTCTTCAGTTTTTTACGCAAACCCAGTAAAGACACCATCTTTTCATCTTCTTCCACAATGGCATCCTCCCAAATTAATCCTCAAGCAAAGAAGACCCAAAAGGGCAAAGTCACTCCATTCAAGCAAACCGTCCCACCGTTCGCTAACATCCCAGGCCCTCAACTGGTAGATAATCGTCGTTGTATGATGGAACCTACCTCTACGGAAGCAAGAGCTATCTACCAATCTCAGGTAATGATTCCCCTAGTTATGTCTGACAAAACTTATGCGTTATCTGGTCCTTTGGCTGAGGTGGACATTTCCAACGAGAAGCTGAGTGAGTTTTTCCCATCATACCGGAAATCCAGACCATTAGGGCAAAAGAGTTTCCCTAAAATTAATTCTGCTACTGGAGCTTCCCCTGAAGAGATCCCTTTACCCAAGATCAATGTTGGCTATCTCACCGATGGCACTAGACTGGTGAGAGCCGTCAACCCTTTAAAGGAATTCGACCAATGGATGGCAAAGATGGAGAAAGTTAAAGCTGACCATTGGAAGGAGATAGGGATCTATGACCTTTTGATGTCGAAGACCAACATACCCTATTGTTTGAACATGTTGGCAGCATCTTTATACTTTTGGGACAACACCCATTATACATTCCACCTGCCATGTGGAATGGTCACTCCAACCCTTTTCAACGTAGCTGCCATCACGGGGCTTCGTCTAGATGGCCTCGTCTACAATCCTGAGGTTGATGTTGATGATACCATCAACATTTCAGGCTCAAAACTGAACTACACCCGCTTTATCAAGCACCACTTCAAACAAGAAGATGATGAGGTGTCTGATGAAGAACACATTGCTTTCCTCACAGTCTGGCTGTCGAGGTATGTTTTTTGTACCAAGTCTTTGCAGGTGGCTAAGAAGTACCTGCCCCTGGCGAACCAACTCCACCACAACAGAGGGACCTGCCTGAGTGAACTCATTCTGGCGAACATTTACGAATCTATCAGCGAAGGGGCTTCTCGACTGAAGAATGTGGAAGCCCAAGGTCCTATGCATTTGAGCGGTCCTCTTTGGCTACTTCAACTGTGGCTCAATGCTACATTTGAGGCTAACCTCCCCAGAAAAGGCATAGTCGATGAAGCTTCCGCTGAGATCAGGGAGAGGAGTGTCGAAGGGACACGTCTGGCTAAGCTCACTCCTAATGATGATGGTGAAAACCTTCAAAGGGCTTTCACCAGTTATATAATGATGTTCGCCAAACGCTATGAGTTTACTCCTAGCATGGCACCCTTTGTTCGACGAAGCTATGGCCCTGAGTGGTTTCAAAGGCCATTTCCAAATCCTCTCCAACCCCTTGATCCAGAGTCTGTTGTCATCTGGGAAGCCTTTTTGATTCCTAGATTTATTGTCCACAGGCTGAACCTAGGGAGAGGTTTATCAGTGTTGATTGCCTACCAACCCAACTTGGTTTCTCGACAATTTGGGCTGGCCCAGAGCTTCCCTCAGTGCTTATATGAGAAAAAGGGTCAAGTGATTCTTCACACCGCCTACCTCGACGAGGAGAACGTCTCTGAAGCACTCAACGGCAGGAATGAAAAAAGAAACATCCTCTCCCCTGTGTTTTTCGAACCTTCCTTTTTATGCACTTCATCCTTCCACCAATGGTGGTTGAAGCATTATACTGAGCACTTTCTTGATGCGGTTACGTTTTCTTTGTTACTTGACCAAGCTTTTCTCCATGTCCAGGACAAGACGAAAAAAAGTAAGTTCACTCACATCGAAGAAATACAGGCTTTTCAAAAATACTTTGAAACTATCTATCGACCAGATGATCTTAGTCGAACCATTCATGAGGCTGCTGTTACTCTAAAGAGAAAATTTCTAGAAAAGCTGGATCAACTAAAAATTCCTCCCAACGTCCCTCGTGAGAAACGTTATGAGGTAGCTTTTAAACTTTTTCCTCCAAAGTTCCCTCGACTGCCTAATGCTGATTTTGGAGTGGCGCTTGCCCCTCCATTTCCAGACTGGTTTGTCTGTGGGGAGCATTTAAAACTTCTTCGACAGCAGTCTCAGCCAAAAGCCCAACGAGTGGTTTCGACTAAGCATACGTTAGACAGTTTTAAAGGGCACCTTCATATATGAATGCAGGACGTTCGTGTCGAATCTGAAATATATGAAGGTTTGAGATCCTTACTCCATAGCTTTATGACTAGTCATGTAATCATTAACTTGTAACAATTGTGTGCTATCTTTCGGCTATGCCTAGGAAAGCTGCTTCGACTAGAGCTGCCACCTTGCAAAGTGGCAAAGAACAAGGGAGTACACAGGTATATTTTACCCCTTTTTGTTTTTTTTTCAATTACTTGTACTCTATGAATTTCTTCCTTATTTTCACTGCCTCTTCAGACTGGTCGAAAGCCTCCAACACCTTCCAAGAAAGGTAAGAAGGATACCCCAACTGTAGTTATAGCTTCAAAGGCCTCAGATGAATCTCCTGAAGAGGTTCTCACAAGGAAAAGGAAAAAACCCACAAAGGCCTCTGGACCTGCTGGCCCACCTCCTTCGAAGGTGGCCAAAATACTCGAAAAGGCATCCACCACAAGTGGTGTCGAGAAGGAATCCTCCAAGGTAGCCTCGAGAACCCCTCTTGGTGACCATGAGGGTGATAAATCAAGTCCTGCTGTTGAACAAACACTGGTATGCGCACCATTATCTTTTCTATTATGCTTGACATCCTTCGCCTATTATTTCATTCTCATTATCTCCACTTGTGTTCTTTAGGCATCCATAATCAACAATCCAGATCCCCGACCAACTCCAAGCAACTTCGCCGCCACCACACTTGACGATTCTGTTCCTCACCCAACTTTAGAAAGCCTCACCACCACGCTTCTTAACAGCCAAGGTGAGCCAACTTATCACCCATCTTCTGATATTGGCTCTGGTTTGAGTGAGATTAATCAACCCATTCCACATGTTACAACAGCTACTGCAGCACCAGCTCCAACCCCAACTCAGCACGCACAAGCTGAGGGAGCTAACTCTGATGAGGATGACGCTTCAAGCCCACCACCTATCAACCTGGATGCCTCATGGATAAATGCCAGATGGTTGAAGAACAAAGGTGTGAACCTGAAATCCAAACACACAACGCCACTCCTGATCAAACCACCCCGACGGATGACCATGAGAATATGCAACCAGCTGCTGATGAATCTGATGAGGAAATGGGAGGAGAAGAAGATGAAGAGGAAGAATAATCAGCAGAGGAGGAAGAAGAACAAGCTGGGCCTCGCCCCCACCATACTCCTTCGCCTATGGTCGCTCCACTATCTGGGGACTCGCTGATAGCGCTCAAGTGGTCGAACCCACGTGAGTTTTCCAAATTGATTCTTGAGCAAAGGCATGGCTCTTCCTCTGTTTCTTAGACCTCAGCACCAGATGACTTCGCCCAATCAATTTTCCAAGCCATCAAGAAAAAATTCTTCAAAGGGGATATTTACAAAATTCTGGCCTCAGATCCAACTGCAACTGCTTACTTGAAGGAGACTTTTGCAAAGATTGAGCTCACTACTCTCAATCCAGATGTCTCTGGTTTTCTGATAGAGCTAACTGCTGTGGTAAACCAAATAGCTGCAGAAATAAAACTGCTCCCCTCGATCAAGGATACCATAGAGAGAACATCTGGCTGTGAGAGTGCAGCCTGGTGTGGTGCACAAGAGGCGTACGAAGAGATCCAACGTATGGAGGCTGATCAAAGGAAAAATCAAGACGAGATAGCCTCCAACACGAAGGACATTGAAGCCTGGAAGCAACAAATCACAGAGCTACAAGCTAAAATTGAAAATGCTGAAAACCGCAACCGTGATTTGCGCCAACTCGACGACACTGAGATAGCTGAAGAAACGAAGAATGCTATTGATCGAATTGATGCGGCCCAAAGATATGAGAAAAAGCTCGCAGAAGCAAAACTTGACGAATCTTTGTGCAACGCTCGTCTCAAACATCACATAGAGTCTTTTTCTCAGTTGGTGTCGAGGCTTCCCTTCTGATACCTTCGACACCTTTATTTCATTTGTTTAATCATCACTTGTTTCCTGGCCTTTTCAGGCCTTTTATGTAATGACAATTTTATGCCTGTTGGCATTGATTTAATCAATCATTATTATTTTGCATTTAACTGCTTTCGACCTATATTGCATGATGATGTTCTTTATTGTTATCTTTTATCAGTCAAATTTGCAATTAAGGCATTCTATCTTTTTCTTGGAAAGTCACCCCTCCAGCTTTAAATTCCAAGGCATAAGCCTCTAGCTTTAAAGTAACATATATAGCATAGCCCTCAGGCCTACTTCCAAGAATAACTCACCTGTTTCCACCGTTTGGCTGGCCAATCCAATCAGCCATTAGCCTCTATAAATTTTTTCCATCTGACCATGTTTTGCGTAGAAGCAACCATGAATAATTCAGAGAAATCCTCAACTAAGAAGATGGCTGGAAAGGCCAAGGCAATTGAGGAAACAAAGAAGGTAGAGGCGCCCTAACAACCTAACGCCTCCGTCGGAGCAACCTCTTCAGCCAAGAAGAGAGAAACCAAAATGAAGATCTCCAAGAAAGGGCGCTCCAGCACCCAAGAATCTGATGATGAGCCAGATGCAGATTATATGGACTTCCTCAAATCCATAGATTGGAGAGATTATGAATAACCTTTCCTTGAGAAAAAAAAATGTTGTACTAGTTTCTCTTCGCTTTGTATGCCATATTAGCCTGACTTGGCCTATTTTGGCTTTCTTTTATTCAATAAAGCTTATGTTTTAATATGAATCTCCTGCAGCATAGGCTTATATTTTTTCAAATACTTGCCATTTACTTTCAAGATTCTTTTATCTTTGTCTAACTCTTCCACTTCATAAGCTCCATTAGAGAATACTTGTATGACTTGGAATGGTCCTTCCCACTTTGGGGACCACTTGCCCAATGTTCTATCCTTTCGATCCATAGGCAAAATCACCTTCCAAACCAATTCCCCACATGCAAAAGATTTAGATTTAACCTTTTTGTTGTAGGATTCTTCGACCCTCTTCTTTTGTCTTCTCAGCAACTCCAAGGCTCTAAGCCTTTCTTCATCCAAATCCACTAATTCATTCATCATCATTTCCCAATAATTCTCAGAGGGAATTTCATGATGTCTTTGAACTCTTACAGACTGTAGATAAATCTCAACAGGTAATACTGCATCATGACCAAAAGTGAGTCGAAATGGGGTAGTATTGGTAGCCTCTTTGGGGGATGTTCGACACGCCCAAAGAACTTGGTCTAACGTCTTGTGCCAATTTCTAGGCCTTTTTCCCACATGTTTCTTAATTAGTCCAATCACTACCTTATTGGCAGCTTCGACTTGCCCATTGGCCTGAGCATAATAAGGTGTAGAAGTTAATAACTTAAAACCTATTCCTTTGGCAAATTCCTGCATCTTTCGACCAGTGAACACTGATCCCTGATCTGTAGTAATTGTTTCAGGAATACCAAATCTATAAATAATGTGATTTTGAATGAACTCAATAACATCTTCCTGACCTATATTCATCAGTGGTATTGCCTCAATCCACTTGGTGAAATAATCAATTCCCACGAAAATATATCTCTGGTTCTTTGAAGATGCTGGTCGAATCTCTCCCATTATATCCAAAGCCCATCCTCTGAAAGGCCATGGTTTCACTATAGAATGTAATTCACTTGCAGGGATGTGCTGTATGCCAGCATGAATTTGACATTCTTGGCACCCTTTAGCAAATTCTATGCAATCCTTCAGCATAGTGGACCAATACATGCCTTGTCGAAACAACAACCATTTCATCTTCTGGCCAACTTGGTGTGCTCCACATGCCCCACTATGTACTGTCGAAAGTGCCAAATACGCCTCTGCTTCACTAAGGCATTTCAATAAGACTCCCTCAGGAGTCTTTTTAAACAATTCATTACCCACCAGTACATAGCTCAAAGCTTGATACCTGATTCTCCGTTCTGTCGAAGCCGTTGGGTTTCGCAAATACTCAACTATGGGCTTCCTCCAATCTTCATCTGTTAAATTATCTATGGCAAAAATTTCAAAATTTTCGCCATCTATACACCCAAGCTTAGTTGTTTCTAAGTCTGATGGACATAATCCAACAGCCACTACCTTACCTCTTGCCTCAATTACTTCTTGAAGGTTTTCTTTCGACACCTTGTATCCAGAAGCAATTTGGGCCAAGTCGTTGGCAACTTGATTCTCTATCCTAGGTATGTGTTGGATGGCCACTACCTCAAATTTCTTTAATAATCTATTGGCTATCACAAAGTACATAATGAGATTTTCTTTAACACATTTATACTCCTTTGTGATTTGTTTTATAACCAATTCTGAATCTCCCATTATTTCGACTCTAGTTGCCCCCAATTCTAACAAAATTTCAAGGCCAGCAATTAATGCTTCATATTCAGCCTCATTGTTAGAACAAGGACCTTCGACCTTGTACTTGAATTTTGTTGGAATTTTTTCAGGAGAAATAATGTATATTCCTACTCCTGTTCCATTTTTATGACTTGATCCGTCAAAGTATAATTTCCAAGATCTTAATTCGACGTAATTCAAATCATTTTCATTTATGGAGTGATCAACTATAAAGTCTGCAACTATTTGACCTTTCACAGCTTTTAAAGGTTGATATGTTAAGGAAAATTCTGTTAATGCTAATGCCCATTTGCCAATTCGACTATGCAAAATGGGTTTAGATAACATATGTTTTACAACATCAAAGTGAGACGAAACATACACATCAACAGGTTTTATATATTGCTTCAGTTTAGTACAAGAGAAATACAAGCATAAACATAACTTTTCAATCATGCTATACCTAGTTTCTGCATCATTTAAAACTCGACTAAGGTAATAAATGGCTCTTTCGACTCCATTTTCATCCTCCTGAGCTAACATGCTCCCTAGAGTTTTATCTGATACAGCTATGTACAATCTCATACTTTTGTTTCTACAAGGTGGTGAAAGAATTTGAGGGTGGCTTAGGTACTCCTTGATCTTGTCGAAGGCTTCCTGCTGTAATTGACCCCACTCGAAACCATCTTTGTTAAAACGAAGCAATGGCGAAAAAGCTTGTGTTTTGCCACTCAGGTTGGATATAAACCTTCTTAAGAAGTTGATTTTGCCCAACAACGACTGCAACTCCTTTTTGGTTGATGGCGCTTTCGCCTCCATTATGGCTTTGGTTTTATTCTGATTTATTTCAATCCCTTTCTTGTGGACCACAAAGCCTAAGAAATCCCCTGCCTGCACACAAAAAGCACATTTAAGAGGATTCATTCTAAGACCATATTTTCTCATCCTTTCAAAGGACTGTCGAAGATGGTCAATGTGACTGTTCCCAGAAATAGATTTTATAACAATATCATTAATATAAATTTGCATGAATGAGTCTATAAAATCGGGGAAAATTGAATTCATTGCCCTTTGATAAGTAGCACCAGCGTTCTTGAGACCAAAAGGCATCACTACCCACTCATAGGTGCCTAAGGCTTCAGGGCATCTAAAAGCAGTTTTATGAACATCTTCCTCAGCAATGAATATTTGGTTATAGCCAGAATATCCATCCAGCATACTAAGATATTCATGTCCTGCTGCAGAATCTATTAACATTTCTGCTATTGGCATTGAATATTCATCTTTGGGAGTTGCAGAGTTTAAATCTCTAAAATCGATGCAAACTCTCAAAGACCCATTCTTTTTAATAACAGGTACTATATTAGCCAACCATTCGACATACCTTGCAGTGCGAATGAATTTGCAACGAAGCAGTCTTTCGACTTCCTCTTTGATTTTTGACAGTATCTCTGGTGCAAACCGTCTTGGATTTTGCTTGACTGGTTTTTTCCCAGGCGTCATGGGAAACTTGTGTTCGACTAACTCCCTGCTCAGACCAGGCATCTCATCATAATCCCAAGCGAAGCAGTCTTTGAATTCTTTCAACAGCTGAACTACTTCGACTTTCAACTGGGGATCAAGATTGGCACTGATGTAGGTAGGCCTTTTGGTTGCCCCCTCACTGAGGTCCACTTCTTCCAAAGGATCTTGTGCTAGCATTTTCATGTTATTCGCCAACGGATCCTTCTCAAATCCCAAAGGCTCATCTTCATAGATGGCGTCGAGCCTCTGGCTTTGCTCTCCAATTTCAACCTTATCTGGAGGTTTTGAGTCAAAGTCCTTACCAGGACCTTCTTGATATACTTCAAAAATGGCTTCACCAGCCATATAATCATTGGCGGCTTCCAAAGTCGCTTGTAGTTTTGTTTCGGCCACATAGGCCGAAATTCTTTTCAAAGCGTCGAACTCAGTCATGATCACTGAATTCATCTCCCCACCCTATGGGCTCTATTGGAGGTGTGCCTAAGCATGGCAATCTTCCTCCTGGTACCTCCCTGTCCCATCTGAAACCTTCAACAGGGTGTAAGTACAACGAATAAAACGTTTCCTCGTCAGGTGTAAACTCAAAATCAGCTGGAGGACATGGAGCGATGTTCACCAGATGTTTCTCAAATTGCCTACTGTCCACATGATTAACAGGCACCTTGAAGTACCCTTGATCAGCTTCAATGTTTTCCACTATCCCATCTGGTCTCCAGATTATGATTCTCTGGTGCATAGATGAGGGTACTGCTCCTATCCCATGAATCCACTCCCTACCTAAGAGCAGATTATAGTTAGCCTTTGTTTCGACGACCATGAACACTGTTGGTCTGGTAATAGTTCCCACAGTGAGATCCACCTAAATCACTCCCAGAGTGGAACCAACTTTGCCTTCATAGTTCGACAGAACCATGTTGTGGGGTTTAGTATCAGTCTCAAATTTTCCAATTTTGCTCAACAAAAATCTTGGCATCAAATTAACCGTCGCACCACAATCTACCAAAATTTTGTTGACAGGGACGTTCTCCACTTTTCCAGTAATGTAAAGAGGCTTCAAATGACCCTTCATTGCCTCTGTGGGACGCTCGAAGAAAGCATTCTGTTCTTCGACGCACCCATTGTTCATGATGTAATAGCACACAGGCTTGTGTGCCATCATTTCCAATTCAGCAGTTTGGTCTAAGTCTTCGACCTCTGAGACTTGACCAAATTCTCTTGGCATCACTAACACCACATTTACCAAAATGTCTAGGGAAGCTGCTGACTCATTGTCGAAGTTATCAGTCATATCATCATCCTCTTCGACCTTCTTTTCTGGCTGAATAGTAAACAACTTTCGTCGTATGGGCATATTCTCCAGTGCCCCAGCCACATTGGTGCTTGACTCCCCTTGCACCTGAGCCTCCCTGACAGCTTTTTGCATGCGCTGTTCTCTTCGCCATTACGATCTAGACATTGGGTTTTTACCCTTGTAGTTCTGAGAAATGTATGTTGATTTATTTGTGGCGTGATTCTCTTTTCTGTACTCAAAGGACGCACCTCTTTCCACATCAAACTTCCCCCACTTTTTCTTCTGTCCTCTCCCTTCGACAGGTTTGATCCAACTACCTGTTGGCACGTTTGGAGTTGGTTTGAACGTACTTGGCCTAATTCCTGGTGCTTGGTTTTTTAACCCTGTCGAAAGTCGCCTATGGTCAAAACCTCTGTGCCCCTTGTTCACCTTCTGCCCCCAGCTTTCGCCAGCCTTCTTGATACCTTCCAGCTTGTGGGCAGCCTTCTCATCAAAAATGGCGCTTCACCTGGAGCACAGCATTACTCCCGAGTCTTTTTTCTGGCAACGATGCAAGAAGTCAACGATTGTCTCTTCTGGCTTAGGATAAGCCATTTTGTTGAGTTTCTCTTGCTCATCTACCTTACTCAATTGTTCATCTTTTCGATCCGTAATTTCGACCATGTTGACATCCATTCTATCCTTCAGGCGCATCTTGGAGAAGCTGGCTTCCAGACTTTCAGTGGTCTTTGCCAAGCAGCCACCACTTACTACTGCTTTTGCAGCTCTTTGGGAAGCTTTTTCCCAAGCAGCTTTCTCAGCCTCCACCATCTCCTCAGCATTGACTCTCTCGACATCAGGAGATGTCTTGAAAAAATTTTCAGCAGCCATGCATATCCAATTTTCCACCAGACAACCATCCATGTCCAGTATCTCTCCAACCAAGAGCATGTCATCTTCCAATTCCTTAACAACTTCAACTTTAGGGGCATTTCTACCCATAGCCTCATTGGTGTTGACACTATCTGAGCTAGAATCAGACTCTTCAGCCAATTCGACCATGTTAATGCCTTCATTGACATTTATCTTCCACCCATTCACGGTCATATCCAAAACCTTAACAGCCTTATCCATTTCAACAAACTTATCAGCAGTTTCTTTGGTTACCAACATCAGACTGGTATCATCAACGTTTAGGCCACTTGTAGCCTTACTAGAACCTTCAATTATTACAGCACTGATGGAGAAGTCTTCAGTAACTTCTACCATGTTGACTGACTCGTCGAATCCCCCTGTGGCTTCCACCATCTGAACCTCATGAGGCTCTGTATAGTTGGCCTCTGCAACTTGCAATGGGTCAGAGTCAATCTTCATCTGGACTTTGCCTTTTTCCCTAAACTTCAGCCTTCCTTCCTGGATAAAGTTTTGCACCAAATCCCTGAAAAGAAAACATTGAGAAGTTTTATGACCCAAAAAATTATGGTACTTACAAAAACCTCTTTTCTTTCTTTGTTCTAAAGGTGGCGTTTTAGCACCAGCAGGCACTATCATTTGCCCATCTTTAACTAACAAATAAAAAATTTCGTCACATTTAGTGACGTCGAAGGTATATGTTTTCTTAGGGAATTTGTCGTTAGATTCGACAGGATTTTTTCCTTCTGAAGGGGCTAATAATTTGCAAGCATAAGGTGGACCTTGCTTTAATTCAGCAACGTCAACCTCATTTTCGTCGAAACAAGATGGTTCACCATACAGATTCTCCACATCTTCCTTGCATTCGACAAACGCTACTTTTTTACCCCTACTGAATTTGGCCTTTTCTTCTTTTAGCCTTTCTAGCTGTCGAACCCTATCAGCCAGCTGGGCCATATCTCTAAGATATTGGGTATCTAATTTCTTCCTAATGGAATAATCAAGACCCCCAGCAGCCATTTCGACCAACTCATGTTCTGGAACTTGTGTAAAGCACCTGGCTTTAAGAAGTCGAAACCTATTCAGGTAATCATCAATCGGCTCAGTGACTTTGCGCTTGATGCTAGCCAATTCTTTCAAACTAATCTTAGTTTGCCCCATGTAGAACTGTTCATGAAACAAACGTTCTAATTGGGTCCAATTGTATATGGAATTTGGAGGCAACGTAGTAAACCATGTGAAGGCATTCTTGGTAAGGGAACTTGGGAAGTATTTGATCCTAAGGCTTTCGTCAGCTGCAATCTCGCCCGCTTCGATCAAATATCTAGCCACATGTTCGACAGTAGACTCAGTAGTATCTCCTGAAAACTTGTTGAACTTTGAAACCTTCATCCTAGGGGGTAGTTCTGCTTGGAGAATGTAATCCACTATAGGTGAAGTATAATTTGGCCTGGTGAAGCCAAAATTCATACCATTTCTAGTCATTATCCTTTCAAGCATGGTTGCAAGATTATTTTCTTCTGCTTGATTCTGGTGTCGAACCTGCCTAAGTAGTTGATCTGCGTTTTGGTTCCTGTTCACCATCACTACTGGTTCTTCCTCCATCTGGTATGGCATCTGGTTTCTTGGTGGTTCGACTCTAAAATGGTTAACCATCTCTTGATCCTCCAAGTTAGCATCAGGTATCTGACGTGGATGACGTCTTGGGATATCTTCGACAACCGTCGCTCTTCGATCTACTACTGGTACTCCCATGAAATCAGCCATGCGTGCCACTTGTGCAGCCAGTTGTTGGTTAGTTTGGGTTGTATTTTGGATTAAAGGTTGAAAAACTTCTCCCATTGTCTGAGACAACGTATGTACCATTTGTATGTTACTTTCATCCATCTGCTGTCTTAAACAATTTATGGATGTATTTGTAAGGCTAGGTGTTTGAACAGAGTAACCAACACCTATATTCTGGTTGTTTCGTCCTCCTGATCCTGACCCTTGTAGTGGCGAAGACACAACAGTTTCTGAAAACACAGGTGGAGCATTCTGCAGGTTTTGCATCATTGATGTAGGCATACCATAGGGTTGACTCCTTGACCCTGGATGTGGAAAACCTGGTGGAGGAACGTGCCTATACATTGTATTTCCTCCTGAGGGTGTTGGTGAATTAGAACTTTGTGGTCCTATGTATTCAAACACAGGTTGAGTATATGATTTTGTGTATGTTGATCCTGGCTCAGACACTACTAATGGAAGTGACGCCTGTCCTCCCGTCGAAGACACTGGTGATGGTGTGCTTTGAGTCCCAATACTGCTACTAGACTGAGTGTTTGAAATACTCCCTTGAGGATCAACTTGTTGATTGGCATTGGTTGCCATTTTCTTAGTGTATCTTCTCTTTGGTATCCCTTCGTTTGCTGTGGCTAACTTCCCACTTCTCAATAACATACAACGAAAGTGCTTCTTCACCAAGAGAGATGAGGTTGACAAAAAGGTTTAGCTTAGCACTGGGTCCCACTAGGTGTGCCAATTTGTTTACCGTGAATTTTGGTAAATAACCTCTGGTCTATCAATCTAAACGCAAATTGATTTAACTTGCAGGATCGACCACACAAATCCTAGGACATGTGCTAAGTTTGAGAGACAAGTGTAAATTAAAGAAAACGTAAACTGAACTCCACGTTCGACAATGCTGAAAATAAAGTCTAACTGAACTCCACGTTCGACTATGGGCAATAAAGTAAAGTGAAGACTCGAAATTTAAAGTGATGCAAATAAAGGGTGCAGAAATTAAAGGCGTCGAATGAGTAAAAGCTTTGAAAGTAAAATGCAACGAACTCCACGTTCTTGGAAAGTAAAGGCTGGGATAATAAAAGTGTTGTCGAAGGTAAAGTGCAGGAAAGTAAAAGACTTTGAAAATAAATGCAATGGATTTAAAGGAGAACTCAACGTTCTTGAAAATGAAAGACTTTGAAACGTAAAGGCTTGAACATTAAATGCTTGAACGTAAAAACGCAGTCGAAAGTAAAACGCAGAAAGTTTAAATGGCTTTGAACATAAATTTGGCATGGAAGATAAAGTTCAAGAAACTGTAAAGGCATGGAAAGTAAATGGCTGAATCTTAAACATGCTGAAGTAAATTAGATTAATGAAGACAATGGTGTTACATTACGTACATTCTCACGAACTCGTTTCTCTACACGCGGGTACTTTGAGTTTCTTAGACTAACTTGTACAAAAATATGAACACCCCATTTACATAGAACCAACTCCTATTTATAGTGCTAGGAAATAACTACTCAGTGGTGGTTACTGCTTCGAACGTGTGGATTTTGGCGCCTTCCCCTTGATCTCAACTGTTCCCACGTTCACAACTGCTCTTATTTAAATTTCAAATATTGGAAATTCCCTCCAATCTTAATATAACCAATGCAGTGCTACATTCTCATGGTCGAAGAACCCTTTCAACACTTAGCCATTTTTTAAGGTTTCTCCGCACTTATTCGACTCAGGCCTCTCAAAAAGTTAGGTCGAAGCCTTCTCTACATTAAAAATAATTTTTTAACATTAAAATAGCTTTGATTTTGTCTAGCATCAAAATTGAGGGTTAACATGTACGCAGAATTGTTTCCGTTACTACTGTCATACCCCAAATTTTGACCACTAAGATTTCCCATCATTGTACAAATCATCAGCACAATATAGATGTACCTTTGTACCTCATCAGTCTCCCCAAAGATGGGTGAGCATTCACTACAATCAAGCTTAGGGTTTCAAGCCCTCTCAGAGCCTTTAGACAAAGGATCAATTAAGGAATGACATGATCTTCAACTTGTCTAACCTCTCAAACATCCACAATGGATCAAGAGGACTCCCACATCAAGAATTAAGCACAAGAGTGCAACATTTCAAGTGGATCAAGCCTCAAGTTCATCTAATACAAAGTCAACTGACGCAGAAAGTCAAAGTTTGACTTTTGGTCAACTTTGACCTTCACAAGCAATTACTCAAGAAAATATGATGGATGATTTAATTTGATCAAATTTAAATCAAGAAATCACGCAAAATTGCAAAATTGATCAAATTGAAAGAAACTTAGAAATTTTTTCTAAGTTAAAATCATGTTCAAGTGCACAACTTTTCAAGGTTGTAACTATTGATCCAAGCATCCATTGATTTTGAGTAAGAGCTACTTTTAAAGAAGGTATTTGATACTTCAACATTGTAGAGAGAATCAACTCAAAATATCATAAGGATTGAAAGATATAAGCGATCAAAGTTGAGAATTCTTAATGTCCAATGTTCTGACATTGCATAGGGACATCATTAATATTTTTTCAGCAAGAATGCCCCAACTTCAAGGACGTTTTTCTCCATGATCCAAGTTGAACCAGGTCTGGAGTCAAACATGAAAGTTGAGTACGTTGTCTCAGCTTTCCAGAAAGGTGTAGAACGTCCTTGTAGCATACTCGAGCAGGGAGATATGATTTTCGCAAGAAGCAGTGATAAAGCAGAATTTTCATGACAGCTTTTGGGACAGATTTGACTACACAAGTTCAAGACCATTTTTGATGACTTTGCAAGCTGAACTGAGACCAAAGTCAAACATCAAAGTTAAAGTATGTCATTAGGGCTTTCCAAAATGTATTAGAACTCCCATTAATTCAACTTGAGCAAGAAGTTATGAACCTCACAACAGGCCTTGCTCGAGCTGTTTTTTAGAACAGATTTGGCGCACTTTTCTTGTGCCACCCAATTTTCAAGCTTTGTCACCATGCAAGACAAGCATCAAAGATGAAATTCACTTCAATTCAAAATATCATAGTGGATTAAAAGATACAAGTGATTAAAGTTTGGAATTATTAACGTTCAATGTCTAATGTTTCAACATTGCATATGGACATCATTAATATTTTTCCAGCAAGAATGTCCCAACTTCAAGGATGTTTTTCTCCATGATCCAAGTTGATTCAAGCCAAACCTTGAACATCAAAGTTGAAGTACGTTGTCTCAGCTTTCCAGAAAGGTGTAGAACATCCTTGTAGCATACTCGAGCAGGGAGATATGATTTTCGTAAGAAGCAGTGATAAAGCAGAATTTTCATGACAGCTTTTAGGACAGATTCGACTACACAAGTTCAAGGCCATTTTTGATGACTTTGCAAGCTGAACCAAGACCAAAGTCCAACATCAAAGTTGAAGTACGTTGTCTCAGCTTTCCAGAAAGGTGTAGAACGTCCTTGTAGCATACTCGAGCAGGGAGTTATGAATTTTTAGGGAGTTATGAATTTTACAAAACGGCTTGCTGCAGCTGAATTTTTCATGGGACAGATTTGCACATTTCTTGTGCCACACGAATTTCCAAGCCTTGTCATCACTTTGGACACCTCTGAGGATCAAATCTAAAGGGGACAATCATTGAGCCAAGCCTCCAAAGTCCTTGGAACAAGAAGTAGCATGCTATTCCTAAAAATCCCTAAAAGAGGGACAAGACTCCAATTTTGGATTGGAGCATTTAATAGATGCTTAGAGGTGGCATGGACTGACACATTTGCAACTGAATTCAGTCAACATTCCTCCAACAAGTAGGGAACCAAAGCTCTGTGCTCTGACCTCTAGTCAATGGCTAGAGGAGACTTGGATTCTCATTGGCCAACATTGGCCAAACCTCTGCTGCAGCCACCATTCACTGTTGTTGCGAAAACAAACTTGCTCTACTATAAATAGAGCTCATTTGTGTTCAGTTTGAGTACACCAAAGCCATCAAACAGATGCTTTCCTCAAAATCTCTTCTTTCACCTCAAATTTGCCTTCCAAAGCAAGTAATTCTGAGTTTTTGAGTTAGAGAGCAATTCCACTCAAACTAATCACACACACACCTCATATATATCATATGTAAGCTGTGCAAACTATCACAAGTGACCTGTAATCACAAAATCACAAAGTCACTTCTCAAAACCTCAAAATGGCACTTTTTTGCATTTTTCAAGCCATGTCTTGATTCAGTCACTTTCCAAACCAGATAAAACCTCAAACACACTCCAAATATCATCCTTGAACTGTCCCAAATGGTTCCCAACATCTGGAACACCATTTGAGAGAGTTGCTATTTTGGTCACTTTTAACCCCTTTTGCAAGAAAGGGACAGTTTGTGTTTTTGCAGGTACCAGTTGATTCCAATCATCCTAAAAGCTTCTAAGGGATCATTTGAGTGTGTCTAAAGCATCAAATCATTTCTGGAATAAGAGATGTGTATGATCCATGGATTTTCTGGGCTAATTCACCATGTAATCCATGCCTGTATCAAAGTGTAGCACAGAAAATGCAATTATAGGTCCTTTTCAAAACCACTATCGGGTTTTGAGGAGGGAGTGTGATCTGAAAAAACTACCACCACCATTGGATTCCTTGTGAAATTCTGGGCCAGATGCATATAAATTTTGTCTCAAACCATTGAGATTTGAGAAAGTTATGGGTGTTGGAAGTTTGATAAAAAAGATGTTGAAAACTCATGAGTGATGTCTCATGAGTGATGTTGTGACATCACATTCCTCTTTTTCTTAGTTTATCTTCAAAACTCAACCAATTTTTTCACATAGCAAAAATTATCATTTTTCAAATCTGTTTTACACACTTGTTATTCATACTCCATAATATTTTAATCCACCAAAAAATCACAAAAAATATTATTATTTGATATATTTTTAATATATTCAAAAATATTGTTTTAAATTGTTTTAAATGCTTTTAAAATGATTTCTTTTTCTTGATTTTTAAAACCAAAATGATTTTAAATATTCATGTGGATAAAATACTTTTTCATAAACCTTAATCACTGTTTATAACATGATTAATGATTTTATTTGATATTTTTTATCATTTTTTTCTTGATTTTTCTTTGAAAAATGCTCTTTAAAAAATGAAATTAGGGTTTTTGATTAATTCAACCCTCATCAAACTTTTTCAAACATTTGTGGGCCTCTATTAGAGTATAAGACCCAACCCACTTGTACAGAAAACATTTTGGGCCTCACTTATTGTATAAGTCCTTCTGTACATTTTTAAACGGCGCGATCGTCGCCTTTTTTAAAATAAACCTGGGCCTACCCTCGAGTAGTAAGACCCATTTCTTTTTCTTAAAACTTTTTGGGCCTCTAATAGAGTGTAAGACCCAATCCTTTTTTGACCAAAACATTTTGGGCCTCAGTGTATTGTATAAGTCCCGATACCGTCAAAAACAAACGGCGCGATCGTCGCCTTTTAAAAGTAACCATGGGCCTCTCCTCGAGCTATAAGACCCATTCAAAACTTTTGGGCCTCTAATAGAGTGTAAGACCCAACCCCCTTTTAACCAAAACAATTTTGGGCCTCACTTATTGTATAAGTCCCTCTGCGTTAAAAGAAAACCTCGGCGCGATCGCCATTTTAAACGGAAAAATCATTTGGGCCTACCCTCGTGTTATAAGCCCCACTCTTTTTTAAAAGTTTTGGGCCTCTTGAGAGAGTGCAAGACCCATCCCTTTGTACAGAAAACCTTTTTGGGCCTCAGTCACTTGTATAAGTCCCTCTGTACAAATTCAACAGTGCAATCACTGATAAAACCCTGGGCCTCTCCTTGAGCTGTAAGCCCCAAAACTTTCTTTTTCGAAGCACTTTCTCCTTTGATTTTGAATATACTGCTGTTTTCAATCTTTCTTTGTTGAACAACTAACCAAACAGCATGGAAGCTCTACAACCGAGTAAGTGTTTACCCGCTTTCATTTACCGCTTTCATATGTATATAACTGTATTGTGGGGCTGTTTCACTGTAAGTCTCCATTCACAAACTCATATATATATATATATATAACTATATTGTGGGGCTGTTTCGCTGTAAGTCTTCTTTCATAAACTCATATCAACTGTGTAATAATAGTATAGATATTTAGAGTTTCCCCGGCAACTACGTCTAGAACTAGGTGACGTCGTTTCGTTTATTCACAGAAATAAACAACTAGATCCCCAATAGGATCACCAGATACAGTCTTCTCTTCGGCTGTCCTCATTAGGAATTGTCAAGAAACTTTACTCCCAGAGATGAATGTATTCTCCGTGAATGGCATCTTTGAGTTTCTTCCAAATTTTCGAACTTTCCTGACTTTGATCTATTCTCGGTGAATAGCATTGCCTTGAATTTCTCGGGGTTTGGGGACCCACGGGCTTCTTAAAAGCATCAGCCTCCTCTTGGGCATCGTACAAGGACCCACAGGCTTCCTAAAAGCAACCCCGCCTCCTCTTGGGCTTAGTACAAGGACCCTACGGCTTCTTAGAAGTATTCACAGCCTCCTCTTAGGCTTCGTATAATGATCTCTTCCTTCGGGAATGATAGCCTCCTCTTGGGCTTAGTACAAGGACCCGTCGGCTTCTTAAAAGCTTCCAGCCTCCTCTTGGGCTTCGTACAAATTGTCTCGACGACCTCCTAGAGGTATAGGAACAGAACTTAGCCATCTGCATAGAACTGTCCTTTCGTAGAGTCTACTACTGTTTCTCAAAGCATAGTACAAAAGATAAAACTCTAGACTTGGACGGTCTAACTTCCTTGAGTCTCAAAGACATTCTCAAGTGACCCCTTCGTTAAATAGGAAGGAAACCCGTAGACTCGGACAGTCTCAATACCCTTCGGATTTCCCGCTTCCTCAAAGAACAGGAACAACCCGGATCCTTGAATCAAACCCTTGAGTACAGTGTTGCTCATATAAGAACTGATTTTCTCTTTCAAAATCAGCATACTGGACCTGTCACTTAACTGAACAGTCACCATAGCCTCCTCTTAGGCTTTGTATAATGATCCTTCTTCAGTGAAGTTAACCTCCTCTTGGGCTTTGTACAAATGATTCTCTCCAGCGGAGTCAAACAACGTTTAGCCTCTCTCTCGGGCTATGTATGAGACACATATGAGACTCCCTCGTTGAGTCAATCACCCCTTTCGCCTCCATCTCGGGCTTTATACGAGATACAAAAAGGTTCTTATTGAGCCAAACAAACAATAGCCTCCATCTCGGGCTTTGTACGAGATACAAAAACTCTCTTGTTGAGTCAAATAGCGTCCATCTCGGGCTTTATACGAGATACCAAAAGACTCCCTCGTTGAGTCAAAAACCTTTTAGCCTCTCTCTCGGGCTTTGTACGAGACACATATTAGCCTCCTCTTAGGCTTTGTATAAGAAAACCACTGGTTAATCCAACTAACCTTTTAGCATCAAAGTTGTGCCTCGTTCACAGTACACAAACATCAACCACTCCTTCCCCTTCATCTAATCGCTGTAAGCGGCAAGCCTCTGGATCATCTACATCCATGCCACTGTCCCTCTTTTAGCATGAGAAATTCCTAAGGAAAGATAACATTGCTCTACACTGAGTTAAAGTCTTCTCCTTTAGGTTAAAATCCCCTATAAAGGAAATTATGGCATTACTAGGATCCGCGTATCCCGGTTAAAGTAATCCTCCTTTATAAACCAGTCACCCAACAGTTATGACAGACAAACCCTTCTTTAGAGATGACAAATTCTCTCTAAAGTCGAGGCCCTTCAGCTTCACGTCTTGGGCTTTGAACAAGACACAAATAGACCCTTTAGCTTCACATCTTGGGCTTTGAACAAGATACCAATCACCTTTCGCTTCACGTCTTGGGCTTTGAACAAGACACCAAAAACACCCATTTCCTCCCATAGAATATGAGGAACTACGAACGCTCTGATTTCCCTGTTTCGGTAAACGGGAATACGTAGGCATAAGATCGAAAGAAAAGATCTTAGCGAGCACAATCAACAAAAAACCCAAATCCCATATCTCCATCAGTCAAAAGCAGTAATTCAAAAGCATCAGTCCTAACATCCTAATCCTTGTTCCCCGCTAGAAAGTCCTAGAAAGAAAGAAAACCGTATTGGCGAAAATACAAATAACCAGTACAAAGGCCCCCCCACATTGATAGCATTCGTAACCTAACAGACCGCTGTTTAAACTCAGTATGCAAAGCATGGTTAATTGGAGACGTCTATTTCCCTTCCTTATTCAGCTCACAATAGGATAAAAAATGAATCGACCTGTAGTTTAAGCTCAACCGCATAGAGCGACCAGCGCTTAAGAACCGCGTCCAAAATCGCTCGCTACAACTACTAGTCAAGGGGCATGTCCAGACTAAGTCTTCTCTTACAGTACCGAAAAATCCGCCTTTTTGGTTCAAAACGGATCAGACTTGTCCTTACCATCAAGGAGGACCAGGGCATAACATAGAGAACTATCTCAGTTTCAAGTTCAATGTGCAAAAGCTTGTTAGGAGCGGGGTCTTATCTTTCAAGCATACGAATCCTAATGTTCTCACAAACCCACTGCCTCAACACAAAAAAGCTGCAGTCAACTTGATAGAGGGAGAGTCTAACAACATCTATCAAATTCATGATGTACTTTTGTTAAGGGCCAATTTGGTCAAGATGCATTGTAGACAGAGTGGATATGGCCATGTGCCACCTCATAACTATCACCAGTGTGATATCTACTCTAAGAACAATCAGGGATGTTCTGTGGTGCAATCAGCTCTACAGGAACAATTGGATCTCAAATGGATCCAGGAGCATCGATTTCGTGGAGTCAACATGACCTATACGAATTCCAACATCATTCAGAGCCATGACATCTGTGCAATGAATATCAACTTGGTGGCGATGCACTCAAGGCAAAGCCAGTATCATAATCTGCTGCGGCACGATTATAATTCTTGTCTGACTTGCTCGGTAAACAAACAAGGATGCTCTTTCATACAGGAGGCCCTCCCGCGTCAGATGGATCTTGGATGGATCTAAGACTACCATGATAGGAATCCCTATCAGATCAACATGATTCAAATTTTTGATATTCGTCTGATGAATACCAGCTTGGTGGAGTTACACGCCAGGCAGGTCCAACTTGGTTGTCTCACTTCGCATGATTATCTGAACTGCAAAGTATGTTGTGAGAGTAACCACGGATGCGCTCTCGTTCAAAGAAATTTGCAACACTTGTTAAACCACTGGTGGCTTCCAATCTATATGGATGAAGACACGCAACAAATCAGCGTGGTTGACAGGAACCCTACTCGGCATCGAAGTCAGGATGTCCGATCTACGGAAACAGATCTAGTGAGGTTACACTGCATTCAAGGCGGGCATGGCCAGGTGCCACCACACAACTATGAACGTTGTAGAGTCTATTCGGAAAATAACCAAGGATGTTACCTCGTGCGAGCAGCCCTTCAAGGTCAGTTGGATCGCAAGGAGATTCACCCATACCTAGCATCGGGGTCCGTTGACTGGACGCCAGACTACTTCGCAGATCAAATCAGAGACGTGGTTGTAATCTCTGACCCTGAGAGGAACAAGGATGTTTGTACCATCATCCCTCTACTAGACGAATTAAAGTTTCTTAGCAAGGAACTGATTGCAATTACTTACGACAGTCAAAAAAATCAGAAGGCTCCTGTAGTCATCTATCTGCCAGGACCATTACTGTATGAGTCAGCTAAGGCGATCCCTTACAAATACGGTGCAACAATAATTGAGAATGGAAAGGAAATTCCATTACCCTTCATCGTGAATATTGCAGACATCAATCGAGTAACACGGAGCGGTCGAATCTTCAACCGAGGGGTTGGAGAACCTAACAAAGAAAAGGAACTTCCGAAAGAAGCTCCCGATTCACCAGTCGGTCAATCTAGTAATCCCGGCCTTTCGAAAAACAATGATGAGATGCTGAAGCTCATCCAAAGGAGTGAATACAACATTGTTGACCAACTGTTACAAACTCCTTCAAAGATCTCAGTGCTATCTCTTTTACTCAGTTCCGAAGCCCACAGAGAGGTTCTACAGAAAGTCTTAGAGCAGGCCTTTGTGGAACAGGATGTGTCAATACGACAGTTCGATAGCATCATCTCTAACATCACTTCCTGCAACAACTTAGGATTCAGTGATGAGGATTTGTCAGAGGGGGGCAAAAGCCACAACATGGCGCTCAATATCACAGTTAACCGCCAGGACGATACTTTAGCCAGCGTACTGGTAGGCACATGATCGGCCATCAACGTTATACCGAAGTCCACTTTAATCCGACTATCATTCAAAGGACCCCCGATGAGGGGAAGTGAGGTCATCGTCAAAGCAATTGACGGGTCTCGAAAAGCAGTTATCGGCGAAGTTGACCTTCCCATAACTATCGGTCCTCACACTTTCCTAATCACTTTCCAGGTCATGGACGTCCGGGCAGCGTACAACTGTTTATTAGGAAGACCTTGGATACACCAGGCTGGGGCAGTCACTTCAACGCTGCACCAAAAACTGAAGTTCGTCAAGAACGATCAACTCGTCACGGTTTGTGGAGAACAATCCTTGCTCGTGAGTAACTTGTCATTATCTACTTGTGTAGAACCCGAGGAGGTTGTTGGGACTCAGTTCCAAGCACTTTCGGTGAGCAATAAGAATCAATCAGAGAAAGGAACCTCGATTTCCTCATACAGAGATGCTCTCAAAGTAATCGAGAGTAACAATGCAAAAGGATGCGGACAACTTGTCATTCCTACTGATAAAAAAACAAAGAAGGGTCTTGGTTTTTCCACAACCTGCACCCAGACAGTTGCTAATGATGAAAGTATTCATCTCATTCAGGACTTCTTCCACAGTGGAGGTTTCCTTCACCCAGTGCCTCAAGCAGTCCATACCATCAACGAGGAAGATTCCTCTTATACGGATGAGGAATGGAAGTCTTATCTTAACAAAGACGGTTATATGTCTCAGGAAGAGGTGTCTACGCCATTTTGCTATCCCGCACAGAGTCCGAGATTTATACCAAGGTCAGATGTCGAAATGATATACGGAGATTGTGACCCAGAAGGATGTCGGGCTCCACCAAACTCATTAGAGGAGGACACTCTGATGAAGGATAACTTTGACCACGACTATTACGGCCCAATGGATGGCCTGCCTATTTGGCAGCCGTACCTAGGAGACTTGGGGCAAGAAAATCAGCCGAACAATGAAAATCAGCTGAGCATCATTGAAAAGAATACCTGCATCCCCACCATGTCATGGGATCAACACTCAGGTAATTAAAAAAATACCCCGCACGACGATGAATTCGCAATGTTCGCAGGACTAGAATTCATCAACTATGCTTTTCCTGAGGTCAACGTCATCGAGAGAGATGACTCCTCCAGTTCCAAAGAAGTGTGGGACACCTTAGGACAACCAAGTGGAAAATTTGACTACATGGTCAAGTATACCGCTCCTGAAAGCTCTCGTATCAAGTTCGAAGATATCCAGCCAACTGGATGGGGAGATATACCTGAGAGCACAAATAATATGCAAAATACAACAGAGGAATCCTCCTACGACAACTCTGCCTAGGAGACAGATTCCAATGATCCTGCTCCGTCAGAAATCAGCGTCATTTCTGAAGACAAATCAAGGAAGGTACCAGACTTTATGGTTCACCGAGGAGTTCGCCGCCAATTGGTTGCTGTCGATGTTCTGAAGAGTGTTCATAAGTCAAAGTAATTGCCGTCTTTAACCTTTCACCCTGCCTAGGTGAAACAGATGTTTTGATAGGGCTCGCTTTCTCTAAATATCCCTCTTCGCTTCGCCCAAAGTGACAGAGTTTTGTTTTATAGGGCTGTAGTTTCAAGAATCGACTAGTTCATTAATAAAATAACGTCGTTCTGTAATTTCCGCATTAATTACTGTTTTCTCTTTTCGCTTTTCTCAAAAAATGGTAATCCTAAAAAACAATTCAAAATAAACAAGCAGTTTTTCAAAAAAAAAAATACACTGCACACACTTGCATTTTCTCTATCTCTTCTAAACACAAATCATCACGTCATGCAGATTGCTTGTTTTAAACCCCGTTGAAACATACGATCCGATGCCTTCTCCCGACTTTGAGTTCCCGGTATTTGGGGATGAAGAAGTAGTTGACGAAGAAATTCCAGAAGAGATCTCCCGATTACTCAGACTGGAGGAAAGGTCCATTGAACCTCACAAAGATCCGTTGGAAATGGTAAACTTGGGTTCAGAAGAAGAGAGAAAAGAAATCAGGATTGGGGCACTGCTCAGTCCAACTGCCAAAGAGAGTTTGACAAAGATTCTTAGAGAATTTCCCGATGTATTCGCTTAGTCCTATCAGGACATGCCAGGGTTGGATACCAGCATCGTGGAATATCATTTACCATTGAAATCGGAATGTCCGCCAGTAAAACAGAGGTTGAGACGGGCTCACCCTAACATGGCCATCAAAATCAAAGAGTAGGTATAGAAACAGATTGACGCAGGTTTCCTCGCCACATTGGAATATCCTCAATGGTTAGCCAACATCGTACACGTTCCAAAAAAGGACGGAAAAGTCAGAATGTGTGTCGATTACAGAGATCTAAACAAGGCTAGTCCAAAGGACGACTTTCCTTTACCACACATTGACATGCTGGTTGATAGTACAACAAAGTTCAAAGTCTTCTCCTTCATGGATGGATTCTCAGGCTATAATCAAATCAAAATGGCACTGAAAGACATGGAGAAAACTTCCTTCATCACCCCATGGGGTACCTTTTGTTACAAGGTAATGTCGTTCGGTTTGAAGAACGCCGGGGCAACCTATCAAAGGGCCATGACTACTCTGTTTCATGACATGATACACAAGGAAATCGAGGTATATGTCAATGACATGATTACAAAATCTAAGACAGAAGAGGAGCATGTGACCCACCTGTCAAAACTATTTGAGCGGTTGAGAAAGTACAAACTCCGCTTGAATCCCAACAAGTACACCTTCGGTGTCCGTTCAGGGAAACTTTTAGGGTTCATCGTCAGCCAGAAAGGAATTGAGGTTGATCCTGACAAGGTCAAGGCTATTCAAGAAATGCCTTCTTCAAAAATTGAAAAACAAGTCAGAGGATTCCTGGGACGTTTGAACTACATCTCCAGATTCATATTCCTCATGACCGCGACATGTGCGCCGATTTTCAGATTACTAAAAAAAAACCAGGGCTGCGTTTGGACAGAAGACTGCCAAACTGCCTTCAACAGTATTAAGGAATACCTGTTGAACCCACCAATTCTATCACCTCAAGTGGAAGGAAGACCACTGATCATTTACCTCACAGTCCTAAAGGACTCAATGGGTTGTGTACTTGGACAACAAGATGAAACCAAAAGGAAAGAGTCTGCCATCTACTATTTGAGCAAGAAATTCACCGACTGCGAGATGTTGTCATCAGAATACGACATTGAATACCACGCTCAAAAAGCCGTTAAGGGAAGTATTTTAGCTGATCATTTGGCTCATCAACCGATTGACGATCAGGAATCAGTCGGATTTGACTTCCCAGATGAAGATGTCATGTATTTGAAAATGAAAGATTGGGATGAACCGCTACCCAGTGAAGGGCCAGAACCAGGTTCCTAATGGGGACTAATCTTTGACGGATCTGTCAATCATTACGGAAACAGAATTGGGGCAATCATCATAACACCTCAGGGTACCCACATTCCTTTCACTGCCACACTTACATTCAAGTGCACAAACAACGAGGCCGAATATGAAGCTTGTATTATAGGTCTCGAAGAAGCGATCGACTTAAGGATCAAGAACATGGATGTATATGGCAACTCTTCCCAGGTTATCAATCAGATCAAAGGAGATTGAAACATATACCAATCAGGACTGATTCCTTACAGGGATTACGCAAGAAGGTTGCTACCTTTCTTCAACAGAATCGGGGTTCATCACATCCCTCGTGATGAGAATCACATGGCTGATGCATTAGCCACCCTCTCTTCCATGATTAGTGTAGGTCAATGGAACGACCTACCTAAGATCGACACAATGCGCCTTGAAAGGCCCGCTTACATCTTCACGATTGAAGCAGTCATAGACGACAAACCTTGGTATCACGATATCAAATGCTTCCTTCAGAAACAGGAATACCCACCTGGGGCACTAAGGAAGGACAGAAAAACCCTCAGAAGGCTGGCTGGCAGCTTCTTCCTGAGCGGCGATACACTCTATACGAGAAACTTCAACATGGTCTTGCTCCGATGCATAGACAGACCAGAAGCAGACATACTGATAAAATAAATTCACGAAGGATCCTTTGGAACTCATGCCAACGGACACACAATGGCGAGAAAAATTCTAAGAGCAGGGTACTATTGGTTGACCATGGAATCCGACTGCTACAAGTACATGAGGAAGTGTCACAAGTGTCAGATATACTCCGACAAAATCCATGTACCGCCAACACATCTCAAAGTTCTCTCTTCCCCATGGCCTTTTTCCATATGGGGAATCGACATGATTGGCATGATTGAGCCCAAGGCTTCGAACGAACATCGGTTCATCCTGGTAGCCATTGACTACTTCACCAAGTGGGTCGAAGCAGCGTCATACGCTAATGTAACCCGACAAGTGGTGGTCCAATTTATCAAAAACAATATCATCTGCCGTTACGGTGTTCCTAGCCAGATCATTACTGATAATGGATCTAACTTGAACAACAAGATGATGAAAGAGTTGTGCGCAGAGTTCAAGATCGAACACCATAACTCATCTCCCTACCGACCCAAGATGAACAGAGCGGTAGAAGCGGCTAACAAGAGCATCAAGAAGATTTTTCAGAAGATGGTTATAACCTACAAAGACTGGCAGGAAATGCTACCCTTTGCTCTTCACAGTTATCGCACATCTGTCCGCACTTCAACAGGGGCAACCCCTTTCTCTCTGGTTTATGGCATGGAAGCAGTACTCCCCATCGAAGTAGAGATCCCATCGATCCGTGTATTGATGGAAGCTAAGTTAACAGAGGTTGAATGGTGTCAAAGTCGACACGACGAACTAAACTTGATCGAGGAGAAATGAATAACGGCACTATGCCACGGTCAGTTGTATCAGCAAAGAATGAAGAAGGCGTTCGACAAAAATGTTCGACCTTGTGTCTTCAGGAAAGGAGACCTTGTGCTAAAAAAGATACAATTATTTCTCACTGATTCCCGGGGCAAGTGGACTCCGAATTATGACGGCCCCTATGTGGTCAAGAAAGCTTTCTCAGGCGGCACCTTGAGACTTGCAACTATGGACGGAGAGGAATTTTCCTACCCCACAAATGTTGATGTAGTCAAGTAATACTTTGGCTAAAAAATTTTTTTAAAAAAAACACGTCTCGGTGGATTGAAAACCCGAAAGGGCAGTCCAGGCAAAAATTAGAGATAATCAAAAATCATCCCGATGGATTGGAAATCTCAAAGTACAATCCAGCAAAAGTTAGGGATAATGGCAAGTAACTACGTCCAACAGGGGCAAATTCCCTAGTAGCAGTCCTGCCATCCATCAGAAAACTTCAGTCAAGGTCATCTTCGACAGAAGCTCAAGATGTCCCGAATTCAAAGTTGGTAGAAGGATAGTGGTCGTTATGTTTCGATGTAGCCCTTTTCCCCTAAATTACCATTTTTAAACTTTGTAAATACTCTATGGAATCACGCGTTTGGCTGATTTCCATCCTATCAATACAATTTGAGCCCTTGTGCTTTTGTTTGTAATTCTTATTTTTTTTAGCTTTACAGAACGACATTTTAACATGATTAATGATTCTTGAAACAAAACAAAAATGAATTTACTGGTCAAACTTTTTCTGCTTTTAAAATAAAGATGGAAATTTCTTTTGACTGTTGAACATTGAAAGAACATCGATTGCATCTCCAAAGGTGTTTGAACTTCAAAATGCAGAATCAAAGTACTCCTTCTAAACCAGTGCACCTGAGTGAAGGATCAACTGTGTCAGAGACCATGTCCCATCTGACATCTTCGGCAGAGTTCTTACCTCCTAAGCCCGACCAATGGTTGTTCCCCCACAGGGACTACTTCTCCTAAGCAAGGCATAATTGCTATCTTGAACCAACGGTACTTCTTCGTCCCCGCAGTGGCCGAGTATCCAGTCATGTTCATTTGTTAGTCTGTATGTCGCATCTGTTTTGTCAGCATATACATACATGCATCATGCATTATTGATTTACATTTATATTCATATTGCACCACTATCACTTTAGTCGGTCTTATTCCCTAGTGATAAAAGTCCTCTCAATTGGGTTGTCAGTTCTTTCCTCGTCAGGAAATGTTGCGTCTGAACAATCTCTCTCCTCCAGTTTATTTCTGAATTAGAGTTGGCCCTTGACCACTTTGATAACTTGAACCTCTAAAAAGGCCAGAGAAACTTTCGACAAATGTCACTCTTCACCATCGAAGATGATATCGTCCTTTCCGGATTAAGGAAAATCCCCAGAGAAAGCCTCACAATTAAAGACTTTCAGTAACACATTGATTTTGCTCTCCGGAGAGTCGATGTTAATGAAGTCATCAGCACCTCAAAATTGAATCACATCATATGGCATTTCTTCGAAAAGATCTCTGGAAAAAGTATGATGCAATATCCCCAAGCGAAAACAGTCTCTCAAGAGACTCATTCTCCCCCAGTAGAGTCAACGAATGGCATCTCCAACGGAGAAGTTTGTACACCTCTGCAGCTCAGACAGATGGGTTTCCCCAGCAAGTCTGACATCAAAACTTTTTCTATCAAATGGCATCTCTCTAGGAAAATTCGGCGAGAAGTTTGAGGAAAATCGCTACGAATAGCGTCCCTTGTCAAGAAAGTTTATTGACAAAAGAAACTGAGACTAGTTCCTTGGTAGGAAACCAGGATCGAGGGGAAGTTTATTTCAGAAACTGAGACCAGCTCCTTGGTAGGAAACCAGGATCGAGGGGAAGTTTATTTCAAAAACCTAGACCAGTTCCTTGGTAGGAAACCAGGATCGAGGGGAAGTTTACATTAGAAACTAAGACCAATTCCTTGGTAGGAAACCAGGATCGAGGGGAAGTTTATTTCAGAAACTGAGACCAGTTCCTTGGTAGGAAACCAGGATCGAGGGGAAGTTTATTTCAGAAACTTAGACCAGTTCCTTGGTAGGAAACCAGGATCGAGGGGAAGTTTATTTCAGAAACCTAGACCAGTTCCTTGGTAGGAAACCAGGATCGAAGGGAAGTTTTAACTTTTCTAAGCATCTTCGCTTAGCAAAAGAAGATGAATGTGTAAGCTACCATTCATAACCACCATAAAAAATTTGGGTATTTTGATATTTAATCCTCTTGCACCCCGAATGCCCGAATACCTTCTCCATTCACACCTTCGGGTCCAAGAAGATTAAATAGGGGCATCTGTCATACCCCAAATTTTGACCACTAAGATTTTCCATCATTGTGCAAATCATCATCACAATATGGATGGATCATCATGCCTCATTAGTCTCCCCAAAGATGGGTGAGCATCCACTACAATCAAATTTAGGGTTTCAGGCACTCTCAGAGTTCTTAGACAAATGATCAATCAAGGAATGACATGATCTTCAACTTGTCTAACCTCTCAAACATCCACAATGGATCAAGAGGACTCCCACATCAAGGATTAAGCACAAGGCTGCAACATTCCAAGTGGATTAAGCCTCAAGATCGCCTGTGTCACCAAATTAGGGTTTTGGTCGACCAGGGCCTCCAGATGGAAATTTTCCTCTGGGCATGAGCCAATGCTTCAAAACATACCCTAAGATACTCCAAGGGACCTCATGGACCCAATCATCAAGTCAATTTAACCTTAGGGAAGCATTCATCAAAAAATCAGGAATTAGGGTTTCTTGACCTAATTCACCCCTAAGTTGACTTTTGGGGCAAAGCATGAGCCAAGAGCTCAAGACATGATTTAAGGGTCTCTAATAAACCACATTGATCCATTTGCAACAATGGATTGATCCAAGAAGCTTGAGCAACAAGTTTCAATTTCATCTGAACCACAGTTAGGGTTTCGCGAGAAAAGTCAACTGTATCTTTGACTTTTGACCAGGACATGCTCCCAAACCCTAGGACATGATTCAATACACCCTATAACACCTATGAAATCAATCCATCAAGTTTGATTTAGGTCAAGGACTTGATTTCATAGAGGATCGTACAGTTTGGAATTCATCTGACAAAAAGTCAACTGTGCACAAAAGTCAAACTTTGACTTTTTGAGATTTTTCATAATTATGGTTCCTTAACCCTAAAATGGTGTTAATGTGTGATTGGAATCATCATTCATTAAGAAAAATCAAGAAAAGTGGGATAACTTGTAAAAGGGGTAACCATAAAAACTTAGAAATTTTTCTAAGTTATGGAACAAAGTGGCTAGGTACCAACTTTGGAGGATCATAACTCCTAAACCATAAGGCAATTTTTTCCCATTCAAAGCTGGATTTGTAGGTCTAATGGCACTCTACAAAAGCTTCAACTACACCTCATTCCAATTCATCATGGATTTTGAGTGGTGGAATGATCAAAATCACAAAAAGTGAAAATTTCACTTTTTTCCAACACTTAGTGAAATTTTCACTAAGTCAGAATTTGCCTTACTTTTTTCCAAATGTAGGGTAATTTTTCACTTGGATCCAAAAAGTATCAAAACCAATTATGATCAAACAGTTGTTGTATCATATGAGGGCTTTCCAAAATGGCCAAGAACTCCATCAAAGTCCACTTGAGCCATGAGATATGACAATGCCAATATGCCTTGCTGCAAACTGTCATGGCAAGGCAGATTTTGGAGTTTTGCTCGATTTGCTCAAATTTTGCAAAGGGCAACCAACTCTATCCATCTGAACACCTTAAGGGGGGACTAAGGAGGAACCAACTCTGATTCCAAGCCTCCCAAGTCTTTGGAACCAAAAGTAGCATGCCAAACCTAGAAATGCCTAAAAGAGGGACAAGACTCCAATTTTGTTTTGGAGCATTCAATGGAAGCACCAAGGTGGCATGGACTGAGCCATTTCCAACTGAATTCAGTCAAGACTTATCCAAGACCAAGGGAACCAGCAACCTGTGCCCTAACCTCTAGTCAATGGCTAGAGGAGACTTGGATTCTCATTGATCAACATTGGCCAAACCTATGCAGCAGTTGCCATTCACTATTCCTTGCAAAACAAACGTGCTCTACTATAAATAGAGCTCATTTGTGATCAGTTTGAGGACACCAAAGCCATCTAACAGATGCTTTCCTCAAAATCTCTTCTTTCACTCCAAAATTTCCTTCCAAAGCAAGTCACTATCGGGTTTTGAGTTTGAGAGCAATTCCAACCAAACCAATCAGACACACACCTCATAAACATCATATAGAAGTGATCCAAACACTCACATAACATCTGGAACACCAAAATCACAAAATCACCAGCCAACTGCTCAAGCCTTTGACAGATTTGCAGTTGAGGTGCCAAATCAAGTTTCAGCTCAAATCAATCCACTCCAAGCACCCAGACACACTCCATAGCACCTAGGGAAGCTATCCATAACCTTGGAACCAAGTTGTAACACCTCTAACACAAAAAACGATCACCAGTTGCAAGTGGTAAGCATAAGCTCTTCTAACTCTATGATCCATGCATTTTTTGCTGCACAATAATTTGGCCATATGTTCATAATCATGCATGGAGTGTTTTCCCTCAATCAATTGCATTGTTTGAATCGTGTATGGAATTTATGAACCTTCATGCAAATTTTAGGGTTCTTGAGGTTTCTCTTTGATTTCTTATTCCATGCTTAAAATAAATGAAATTAAAGACCATAGACATGATCGTGAGGTTGAAACGAGTAGATTGATATGTAGATTGCATGATATCATCAAGTATTCAGTGAGATTGGATAGAAAACGCAAATATGCGGAAACAGAGGGTGTCACGTGTTCTTGGCGCCCATTTTTTTGAAAATTTGAATATTTGAATTTTGTGATTTTATTTAATTGATTCAAACATTAATTTCTCTCTGAGTTTTAATGATTTTGAGTTGATTCTTATTTTAATAATTCACTAAAATGTTAAAATATTTTATTTTCCCAAAAAAATTCCAAAAATATTATTTATTTCATATACTTGATATTTTTGTAAAGAATTAATATTTTAATTGTTTTTGACATTTAAAATATTTTCTCTTTCTTGAATTTTCAAATTTTAGTGATTTCCAATCATTTTGTGTATCAAAACCTGATATTTGAACATTAATCCAAGATCACAATTTGTTTTCCACATGTTTAACAATTTTGATCATTTTAATTGAATTTTTATTCAATTAAAATACATTTTGGAAACAAATTAGGGTTTTTGATTAATTCAATCCTCATCAAACTTTTTCAAACTCTTTGGGCCTCTAATAAAGTGTATGACCCAATCCCCTTTTAACCAAAACAATTTTGGGCCTCAGATATTGTATAAGTCCCTCTGCGTTAAAAATCTCGGCGCGATCGCCAGTTCAAAAATCAAACCCTTTGGGCCTACCCTCATGTTATAAGCCCCATTCTTTAAAAATCATTGGGCCTCTATTAGAGTGTAAGACCCATCCCCATTGTAAATACAAAAATTTTGGGTCTCACTTATTGTATAAGTCCCTCTGTGTATTTTCAAAACAATGGCACGATTGACGCCTTTTCATAAAAATAATTTGGGCCTCTCCTTGAGCTGTAAGCCCCACCACTTGTACAAAAATAAACCTTTGGGCCTCTTGAGAGAGTGTAAGACCCACCCCCTTGTACAGAAAACTTTTTGGGCCTCAGTCACTTGTATAAGTTCCGGTACAATTTCAAAACAACAGTGCAATCACTGATAAAACTTTGGGTCTCTCCTTGAGCTGTAAGCCCCAACAATCTTTTCAAAGCACTTTCTCCTTTGATTTTGTATATAATATTGTTATCAAAGCTTTCTTTGTTGAACAAACTAACCAAACAGTATGGAAGCTCTACAACCGAGTAAGTGTTTGCCCGCTTTCCTATATATATAACTGTATTGTGAGGCTCCTCACTGTAAGTCTTCTTTCACAAATTTTTATATACTTACTATATATCAACTGTGTAATATTAGTATAGTTATTTAGAGTTTTCCCCGGCAACTACGTCTAGCACTAGTTAAAGCCTTGTTGGTCACTCTTAAATACAAACAAAACTAGATCCCCATAGGATTACCAGACACAGTCTTCCCTCCTCTTGGGGTTAAACAATATGGAGACGTGAAAGGCAGCATTCTCGGTGAACCCTTTCTTAGACTGTCACCCTTAGAAATTGTCAAAGAGACTCTACTCCCCAGAGATGATCTTTTCTCCGTGAATGGCATCTCTTGAGTTTCTTCCAAATTCTCAGACTTTCCTGGCTTGATCTATTCTCGGTGAATGGCATGTCTTGAACTTCTCGGGGTTTGGGGACCCACAGGCTTCTTAAAAGCATCCCCGCCTCCTCTTGGGCGTTGTACAGGACCCTTCGGCTTCTTAAAAGCTCTCATGCCTTCTCTTGGGCTTAGTACAAGGACCCAGAGACCTCTACAGGTATAGGAACAGAACCAAATCATCAATTTGCTAGAGCTGTCTTTCTGAGTCAAGTGTCAGACTAGTTAATGGGTTGACCTTCCTCCCTTAACATACCAGTCTTCTCTTGGGCATTATACAAAGATCATTCACTACCTGAGAATCGATTTCTCAAAACACCCGTAGACTTGGACGTCTCAATACCTTTTGGGATTTCCCATTTCCTTAAAGAACAGGAAATAACCCTGATCCTCCGATCAATCCCTGGGCACAACATTACCCATATAAGAACTGATTTTCTCTTTATCCAATATACTGGACCTGTCACTAAACTGAACCAGCACAATAGCCTCCTCTTGGGCTTTGTACAATGATTCTCCCCAGCGGAGCTAACCTTTTTAGCCTCCATCTCGGGCTTCGTACGAGATACCAAATCACTCTCTTGTTGAGTATAAAAGGCTCTCTTGTTGAGTCAATCCCCCTTTTAGCCTCCATCTCGGGCTTCGTACGAGATACAAAAACACTCTCTTGTTGAGTATAAAAGACTCTCATGTTGAGTCACTTCCCTTTCAGCCTCCATCTCGGGCTTCGTACGGGATACAAAATCACTCTCTTGTTGAGTATAAAAAACTCTCTTGTTGAGTCAAACATTTTCAGCCTCCATATCGGGCTTCGTACGAGGTACAAAGACTCTCTTGTTGAGTCAAACACCTTTAGCCTCTGTCTTGGGCTTCGTGCAAGACACATACAAAAGCACTCTCTTGTTGAGTCAACCCTTTTAGCCTCTCTCTAGGGCTTCGTACGAGACACATAAAAACACCCTCTTGTTGGGTTAATAGCCTCCTCTTAGGCTTTGTATAAGGAAACCCCGGTTGGGTCAATAAACCTGTTAGCATCAAAATCTGTGCCTTGCTCACAGTATAAAAACATCAACAACTCCTTTTCCCCCATCTAATTGCTGCAAGCGGCAAGCCTCTGGATTATTTACATCCACTCCACTGTCCTTCTTTTAGCATGAGAAATTCCTAAGGAAAGATGACATTACTCTACACTGAGTTAAAGTCTTCTCCTTCAGGTTAAAAAATCCCTATAAAGGAAATTATGGCATTGCTGGATTCACATATCCCAGTTAAAGTAATCCTCCTTTATAATCAGTCACCCAACAGTTGTGACAAACAAACCAAATATCCCTCTTTAGAGATGACAAATTCTCTCTAAAGTCAAAACCCTTTAGCTTCACATCTTGGGATTCGAACAAGATATAAATAGACCCTTCAGCTTCACATCTTGGGCTTTGAACAAGATACAAACCACCTTTAGCTTCACGTCTTGGGCTTTGAACAAGACACCAAAACGACCATTTTCCTCCCATAGAATAGGAGGAACTAGGATCGCTCTGATTTCCCTGTTTCGTTAAACAGGAATACGTAGGCCTAAGATTGAAAAAATCATAGCGAACACACTAATCAAAAACCCAAAATCCTGTACCTTCATACATCAATCGAAAAGCATCAGTCATAGTATCCTCACAAATAATCCAGACACTGTGTTCTTAGCGAAATAACCGAAGATTGGGCCCCACTTCCATATAGCATCTGTAACCTAACAGACCGCTGTTCAAACTCAGTATACAAGCAGGGTTAATTGGAGACATCTATTTCCCTTCCTTCATCAGCTTCAATAGGATAAAAAATGAATCGACCTGTAGTACCCCAGAGCGACAGTGCTTAAGAACCACGTCCAAAATCGCTCGCTACACAACCGCAACTTGAACTTTCAGAGCCTGGCAAATAGTTTCCTCAAATGGTCCAAATGCTCGTCTTCAATCTTGGACTTGGAAATTATGTCATCCACGTAAACCTCAATCTCTTTAGGTATCATATCGTGAAAGAGGGTTACCATGACACGTTGGTAGGTTGCCTCTGCGTTTTTCAAACCGAATGGCATGACTTTGTAGCAGTAACTGCCCAAAGACGTGATAAAGGTGGTTTTCTCCATATCATTAGGAGCCATCTTGATCTGATTGTACCCTGAGAAACTGTCCATGAATGAAAAGACTGAGAATTGTGTAGTGTTGTCCACCAAGACATCAATATGAGGCAGATGGAAATCATCCTTGGGGCTTGCCTTATTGAGATCTCGATAATCCACACACATTCTGACCTTTCCATCTTTCTTAGGAACCGGGACGATGATAGAAACCTATTGAGGATATTCAGAAGTGGCTAGGAACCCAACATCAAACTGTTTCTTCACCTCTTCTCTGATTTTGAGTGCCATATTAGGTCTAGTCCTTCTGAGTTTCTTCTTGACAGGAGGACATTCAGGCTTGAGTGGTAAGTGATGTTCATCGATGTTAGTATCCAACCTAGGCATATCTTGATAAGACCAGGCGAATATATCAACATACTCTTGCAATAACTTGACAAACTCGGAGTGTACATGCTTGGCGAGAGATACCCCAACCTTGACTTCTTTTCTGACCTCATAAGTACCCAGGTTGACGACTTCCACTGGCTCTTTGTATGGCTGAATCTCTTTCTGATTGTGCTCAAGGAGCCTTGCTAGTTCAGCCGGTAATTCACAATCTTCCTCATTGTCTTCTTCGCCTTGGTTAATTGGAACCCTAGAGTTACAATGGATGTTTGCCATGTTGTTATCAATGCATTTATTTTCTCTGCATGTTTATAAATTTTGCTTAGAGTGAGCTATTTGAAAGGTGAAAATAAAAGAAACTTTTGACATTTGTTATTTGTGAAAAAGTAAAAATAAAGAAAGGAAAAGAGCATGATTTGAATGCAAGAAAACTTTCATTTATTGATCACATAATATGTCTAAAATGGGAGGCCCTTTACAAGCTATCCTCTCGTCTCGGGCGAAGACAAGGGAGCAAAAAAGAAAAATGCATTACATCTTCACAGGAAAGACCATGGGAATCACGGTAGCCGTCCAATTGTTGAGCATGAAACTGGAAGGACACTTGTGCACAAATCTTGCATTTTGACTGCTATTGCCAACATCATCAGTGACGGCTACAATGTCACCTTTCTGGAAACCGACACTGTTGAACTTGATCGAATTGAACTTCTTTTGATCACTTGAGTTGATTTATTGAGTAGGAAGATAACCGAGTCCGAAACGATCATGCTTTTCCACAACGTCTACCACCTGCCCCTATTTAGGAAGGGCGTCTTTCTCAAGAGCTTCTCTTGCACTCTTGGCATATGATAGGGTCACTTCTAGTGATTTACCTTGATTGATAGAAGCGGAGCTATCGTCTCCGAACTCGAGACATTGCAACGGGACCTCAACTATGCCTTCATCAGTCTCGACATATCAAAAGAAGGATAACTCACTTACCAACAAATCTTCTTCACCACATACAATAACCAATTGATCATCGTACATGAATTTGAGCTTCTGATGCAACATGGAAGTAACTGCCACAGCGACGTGGATCCACGACCTACCCAATAAGCAGCTATAGGCAGGGTTGATGTCAATCACTTGGAAAGTGATGGTGAACAAGTGCGGTCCGATCTTGATTGGCAAATCCACCTCACCGATCACTTACCTTCTAGAACCGTCGAAGGCTCTGACGATCAAAGCACTAGCCTTTATCTCGCTCCCTTCTACCAGTAACTGCCTCAGCGTGCCCTTAGGCATCACGTTGAGGAAAGAACCAGTATTCACGAGGACACGAGATAGCAAGGCATCAATGCAAGTCACTCATATGTGTAAGGCTTTATTATGTGCGATTCTTTCAGGAGGCAAATCAGATTCGTTGAAACCTGGATATATACTTATAGTTATATTGGCAACCATATCATCAAACTGGTCAACAGAGATGTCATGCTGTCGCGGTGAGAATTGGATATCAAACTATTGATTAACTTGAATCGCAAATCATAATTCTCCACTGGTCTTTAATTTATCTAAGGGAAGGGAAAAAACGAATAACCCATGAGTATGCAATGCAATACAGAGCCAAAGAGAATCTAAGGTTCGGGGGTTGGTTATACCTAGGGAAGGTATTAGCATCCTAAGCATTTGTAGTATTCTACAGGAACCTCTTGTTTTATAGTGTTATTTGCTAATTGTTATATGTTTGCTAAAGGTTTAAAGGATAGGAAGACCTAAGGTACTATTCCTAAGTATGCTCGCCAAGACATCGCATTTCGTGCCTACGTATCCTGACGGGAATGGAATCAGAGCATTCGTAGTTCCCCTCAAAGGGTAAATAAAATTTGTTGATTTTAGGAGACAAGGCAAGTCGTCATCTTAAGGAGAATACTCGACTTAAGCCACCACAAACATGTGGCAGATGAACCTTTGCTTCACATTAGGAGAAGGGCTCCAACTCAGTTATATAATCGAAGAGTATGTCACATACCTCTCCTAAGTGGAAAATGAATCTACATCCTTCTCAACTATGTTATGGGGTAGGAGAATCACATTTCATCTACATAGATGACTCATGTCTAATTCTCTCATGGGAGAATATAACTTAATTGTAAGTTGTCTAATCAACTTAAGGGAAACTTGACTTAAGAAAAGTTATCTAAGGTATTCAACTTAAAAGGGTATAGAAGCCACAAAGGGGGAAATGAGAAATGCAAATGAGATGCAAAGTGTATGACATAATTGTCAAACACAAGTTCTCCCCTTAGATAGAAGCACATGCAATCATATTACATAAGAGTATAAATAAAGCATCAAATATTAAATCTATAAGCCATGATTGAATATTTAACATATAAGGCATGCAATATAACGTTCAATGAATTTATAAAGCAAGATAATCATAATATACATCATTTCAAGCATATACAAAAACTAAGAAGGCTCAAGCACATAAAATAGATGACACCGCCCTCACATATCCAAACTGATCAAATTTTTTCAAAGTGAAACTCCTCCCCTAGTAATGCATCGACACATGGCGGACAATAGAAAAGTGAGATAATTGAAAGAAACAACTCTCCTCTCTTTTTCGTTCAAAACCCTTTTCCCCCATTTCTTTCCATTCTCGCCGCAACTCTCCCTCCGTTTCCTTCGACTCGACATCTTCAACTCGCAGCTTTCTTCTTTCGTACCATTTCTGAAGCTCACCTTTCCCCTTTACCCCATATTCTATTTATTTCCCCAATTTATAACCTAAAATTCTAAACAGAAACACGAACAAAACGAACCCCAATTCCAATTTCTTGAAATCAAATGAGAAATCGAAGCATCTTATGGAAACAAATCGATAAAGATGGAGTGGATTACTTACCTACCAGAGCGGTTCCAGTGACTCCTCAACGACGGCAGCATCTGAGGAATCAGGTAACACCTCCTTCGGCTTCCCTCACGTCTGAATCTGCTCCGAATCTTCCTCTTCTTCTCGCTACGTCAATTTCTACTCTTTCTCCTTATATGTGTGCTTTGGTCTCAATCTGGTGTGTTGTTGTTTGCTCTAATTGCTTATGTTTGCGCGTGTTGCTATTGTGTGTGTCGTCGTTGCAAATTTGCTATTGTTGTTGTAATTTCTCTTCCAAACTGTGTGTATCCGTTTTTTGTGAATACTGTGACGTGGATATCTCCCAATTTCTCTGCTGCGTGTTCTTGTGGACTGTTACGTGAATTTATTTTTCTTTCTCTCTGTGTATGAGAGTGTGAATTGTGAATCTTTGGTTATGAACTGGTGTGGTATTGTGTATTTCTTTGTGAGGACTGTGATGTTTCTGATCTGCAAAACCGTGTCTATGCCTGCTGTGGATTTTTTTCACTGCTATGTGTGTAATTTGTGTGTTTGGGTGGTTTTTGTGATGATTGTTCTTTTGTGTTCACTCTGCTGCCATGTCTGATGTTTGTGATGATGACTGCCTATATATATGCCATTTTGAGAATCGAATTCTGTGGTTTTTTTGTATTGATGGATGATGAATTTCCTTCCATTTTTAGGTGAGCATGTTTGAGTGTGCTTTGGAAAGAAATTGGAATTGTGATGTTCTGTTCTGATTTCATGATAACGAGCTTTCATTTCCACCTGTTTTTGCTTGGGACATGTTTGTATATGTTTGGAAAGAATCATGACCCTTGTTCCCTAATTCATGATGGTTGATTAAGGGATTTTGTGATTCAATATTTTTCCATTTTTATCCCGACATGCTTGTGTGTGTTCTGGAAAGAATTTCATGGTGGTTCAATATTTGCTGTTTCCTCACTATTATTGTCATGAATGCATCTCCAATTTCAACATGCCATGACTTCACATTTCACTTTGTTGCAGCAATGCGTTCTTCTCAACAAAATGCCTCTGAGTTTTTTCGATGACAATCCTTTCATAAGAGCGGAGCATAATAGATCAACCATAAAGAGAGTTCAGTCTTTGATCTCAAATTCGCCGGGAGACATAACCTGAAGAGTTGCATAGGCCTTGAATGCCGACGATACTGTTGTTCTTTTCCAAAGGTGTGTACCATCATACCATGCCAAACAAACTGTTGAACTTACTCACTTTTAGCAACTTGAATTCTTCTTCTTTTGTCTTAGCATATTTGAGGATTACTTGAGAATTATGATTTCTGCTTGATCTCTTGCTTTAACTATGTCTTAAGAATTTGATAATTGTTTTGCTGAAGTGTTAAACAATGCTCAAAAACCCGAGATTTGTATTGTGCATCATCATATTCTAAACTATTCAATTTTTCTTGTAGCTTCAGTTGCCTTTGGCATGAAACAACAGAGGGTGGCGCATCCGATGGTGTTGGACTCTCCGGCGAGAAATTCCATGCCCAAGTTGGTTGCGAAAGGTTTATTTTCGCCAGTGAAATTAAGAACGGTTGAAGCTGTTGGATAGAATTGAAGAACAACACGATCGAACACGCAAGTGCCAAGATCATTTATCGCTGAGTATTGCAAAGAAGGTAGTTGCTAGATGCAGTTAATATCTATGCCGACGCCCCGACAATGGCACCAATGTTCAAAGCATGTCTTTCTTACTATATTGGTGTACATGTAATTTTAATGAACATGTTACTACAATGGCAACAATGTTCTTTAACAAAACGTGTTTTTATTTCATTAGTGTACATGTAACATGCTACTGTAATTGCTTTCAACGGAAAGCAAGATTATTATAAAAACCACACAAATTTCCTTGATCGATAATTCAAATCACAATTTGGCAGCAAATAGAAAATTAGGCTGCAATTTCAAGCAAAAGTGTGTGAACAAGACACACCGTCATTGTGAATTAGATACAGTAGAATCTTGTACTTGACTTGTAATCTAGAATTGCTTGAATGATCTTGTACTCCTCACCAATATTTGTACTCTAATTGAAGTTGCACTCCTCACCAATATTTGTACTCTAAGTGAAGTTGCAACATTGCATGAATATTTATGATTAGCACTTCAAGAAATCCACATGAGTCCTCTTTTTAAATAAGCTCAGTTTTTTTTTTTTCAATTTCAATTGATTCGAACCATTTGAACTCAAGACATTAAGAATCGAACTTTGATGCCATAGGGGATCCATAAACCAAGTTATTCCACCTTGTCACCTTAATCTCAATGAAGTCACAAACTCCTCTTTTGCACCATGACTTGTAATCCTTTGTTTTAAACGAGCTTTCCTTCATTTGATGACTTTGATAACGAAATGAGTCGAGAAACTGAGAAAATAAAAAACCTTAATTCCAAGTATTCTCAGTTGAAGTAATGATGAAGTATTAATCACACGCTCTAGCATTTTGATTTTAAGGTACCCTTGACTACCCAAAACGCTATTTCACAAAATATAGCCAGAAAGTCCATCCAAGTTATCTTCGAAGTGTTGATCCAAGAACGACCCAATAATGAAGAAAGAGTTCTAAAAGTGGAGCCCAAATCAAGTAGAAACCTTAGGACCACCTTAAGTCCGGATCAATTGGTAGTGCCCTGAAATGCTCGACTGTGAGAATGGGTATTATCTCCACTTGAAATTATTGCACCTGCACAAACTGGTTAGTCACAATAAACACCGTATGATAGATGAGATGCGTGATATGCCATGCAGACGATGCGAAACGTAAAATGAAATCTTAGGGTCAAAAATTAGGGTATGACACATGCATTACATGGGCAGTGTTCAACACTTTCAATAAAGCCAATCGGTGAGCTGGCAAACTCATAAGCAAGGATATGATCAAAATCTTTGAAGGTGTCTGCCCCAGCTGATCCACGATCTTGAAATTGCTCTTCTTAATCAACTTGAGAAATTCTTAGTTTTCATCAGCAGTTACCTCTTTACCTTTTGCAACATCCACAGATGGAGTGATTGGTCCCACGAGAACTAACGTAGAGGTGGACGGCCCTTGTTGAACAACAGGGGTCGTTGAAACATCCTTCTCCTTGGGAGAGACGAAAGTTGGCACTTGAACTGGCTTAGAAGTGACCTTTAGAGAAAACAGTCGCCCACTACGATCATGCCTCCAGCAGCAGTTATATTCACAATCTCAGACTCTGAAAATTGTATTTCTCGGCCCCCAGAGTATACAGTAGAATCATATTTCCAAGGCACTTCTTTAGAGCTCTGATAAGGGAATGACTTGGGCACACAAATAGTAATAGGTTGTATCTTCTTCTTTGGAGCTTCCAAGGGAACTCTTTTGTAGATGATCGTGAATGGCTCAATGGTAGCTACTTTCCTAACAACTTTGGATCTAGCAAACTGGACTACACCTCTGTTGTAACACCCACATATAACAACATACATCAAGCATATATATATATATATATATATATATATATATATATATATATATATATATATATATATATATATATATATATATTATACATGAATCCAAGTCTTGGTATTGAAATACCATAAGTTCCTAGTTAATACATTGTATACATTACATGCCTAAAATGCAAAATACTAAAAATCTACGGCATAATATATACAAGATGTTTCAGAGTACTAAGAACTAGATCAAACAATGATCTCAAAATAAAAATCTCCACAACGGAAGCCATGCCATCCCAAAAGGTGAAGATACGTAAGGATAATCAAACAACTTTATCCTTACCCTTCGCGGAACCTGGAGTACCTGTAATATAATAAACAACATGGGGTGAGATATTAAATCTCAGTGAGTTCCCTATCTTATAGATTCTCTTGGCTTTACAAGGTTCTATCATCCTAACTCAAGTCAAAGGGAAGGGAAGTGACCTTGAGTTCACAATCGCACACTATATGGAAACATGGTCATGAGTTCATCAACTAAAAAATATCACTAATTGGTAACCTTACCAAGGCATCCCCTTTTCCCGTCCGCTTCTACGTCCAGAAGTCGACCCGAGTCATGGATCCTTGTAACCTACTTGACATATGAATGGATTCGGGTTATACGGGCCATTAACCGTTATGAACCGTCACTTCACACGGGCCATAAATCATCACAAGCATACGCCCCACGGGCGCCATTTGTTCTGCACGCGGGAATCAAACCTGCCAAGTAGTCATGCGTACATTTCAGAGGATCCCGAAGCTCATGAAACGGAAACTCAAGGGAAACGATTACGATTACGTGATCTCACACACAAACGTGATTGTATTCGACAATCACAAGGCCACATTTGCCTTAAGGCCACATTCGCCTTTTCTTAAAACACAAGGTTGACACATGTTCCATACTAGTGTTTCACTCTCTCCTAGACCATAACTCGTCAAGGAAGCACCTTTGTACATCGAATGCACATCATCGTTATCTAGGTTATCTACTCTAGACCATTACTCGTCAAGGATGCACATCTATACATCGAATGCACGAGCATCGCCATCTAGAGTTTCTATCAATTTCTAGTCACATGACTAGATTCCACTATAGTTTCATGTTAAGGTTTCCTCACTCTTCCTATTCCATAGTTTTAAACATGGTATCACTCAATTCCCTTTCACAATAAGAGATTAGATACAAGCAATGCAATAATATAACAAAATGTATATAATAGTTCAACTCATAACATTAACACAAATCTTGGGTTCCCTCCGATTTATTTAATCGGGTATCATAATCGATATTTTTCACTTTTATCACATAGGATATCTTCATAGCTTTCCAACGACTATTACCATGCCTCGATCGGAAACACGATCCAAAAGATATGAATTTTTTTAACATTTTTCAAAGTCACAACAGTGATAACCGGTTACCTTAAAATGAGTAACCGGTTACCCAAGCTGCACTGTTCAAAACAGAGTCAAAATAGGAGTTAAAGGCACATTTTGGTAACCGGTTACCTCAAAATGAGTAACCGGTTACTTGGTTCATTTTTCACGCAGAACACAAATTTTCCTTCAGGTAACCGGTTACCTCAAAGTGAGTAACCGGTTACCACTGAACCAGAACAAAAAAAAAACCTGTTCTCAATGGTACAAACTCAAACCAAAACCAACCAAAACATGATCCATCACAACAACAAGTATTATAGATTAATTTCTCACACAACCCAATCATATTATGCATTCTATTTCATGTTTTAACCATAGAAACAACAATTAATTCATTTTATCCAAATCCACCATTTTTGTTCAAAGTTCTAACCTAAGTTTCTACACTTAGGGTTCTAACTAGAACTCACCAAGAACAAGATGATGAAGATTGTGAGATGATTTGGTGAAGAAATGAAGAATTTCCAAGTTGTTCTTCAACTTCTAGGTTTCTTTCTCTTTCTCTCCTCTTGCTCCTCCTTCTCTCTACTTCTTTCTTCCATTTCTTTCTATTTTTGGTTACTAATGAAGAGGAAGGAAAATGAAAATGATATATAGAAATATCATTAAGTTAGTAACACTAACTTGAATGTCCAAACCATCTCTATATCACCAATTGATAAAACCCTAGAGTCAGATAATATTAATTTGATTTACTCTGAGCTCATCGGATGCTCAAATTATCTTTGCAGATAATTTCTCAGAGTACACCGGAACCCAGTTGATCAAAACTAATATTATCCAGAGAAAATAAAATACGGGGTATTACATCCTCCCCTCCTTAAATAGAAATTCGTCCTCGAATTTAAGGATCACCTGAAAAGATGAGGATAAGCGTCCCGCATTTCCTATTCGAGTTCCCAAGTTGCATCGCCCGGATGCGTCTCATCCCACTGAACCTTCACAAGAGGAGTCTCTTTATTCCTTAGTACCTTAGTTTCTCTTCCAGTGATACGACTTGGTTACGGTTCAAACGTCAAATCTGTTTCTATCTCAATCGTATCTGGTAGAATTGGCTGAAGAGGATCTGGAACAAACTCCCGGAGATGAGACACATGAAAAACATCGTGCATCTCTGCCAGAGAAGGCGGTAAAGCTAACCGGTAAGCTACTTCACCAATCCTCTCTAGAATTTGATACGGTCCCACGTATCTCAGACTTAACTTCTGTGACTTAAACGGTCCTTTCAACCTCAATCTCGGAGTAACCTTCACAAACACATGATCACCTTCATCAAACTCTAAAGGTCTCCTACGGTTATTCGCATAAATCTTCTGACGATCTTGTGCTTGTTTAACTTTGTCACGGATTATCCTAATCTTTTCCGTAGTCTCTTGAATAATTTCGGGGCCCAAAATTCTATCTTCGCCAACTTTCGCCCAACACAAAGGCGTCCTACATTTCCTCCCATATAATGCCTCATAAGGAGCCATACTAATACTTGCATGATAACTATTGTTGTACGAGAACTCAATCAACGGTAAAAGTCCTATCCAATTTCCTCTACTTCCAAGTACACAAGCCCTCAACATTTCCTCCATTGTTTGTATCGTCTGTTCCGTCTGACCATCCGTTTGAGGATGATTCGACGTACTCAAACACAACTTTGTTCCCATAGCTTGTTGAAAAGCTCTCCAAAATCTTGAAGTAAACTTTGGATCTCTATCGGAAACAATACTAGAGGGAATACCATGTAACTTCACAATTTCCGAAATAAACAACCTTGCAAGATGACTTGCCTTGTAAGTAGTCTTTACGGCTAAGAAATGCGCATATTTCGTCAACCGATCCACAATCACCCAAATGGAATCGTAACCACCTTGTGCACGGGGTAATCCAACTGCAAAGTCCATAGAAATACTATCCCACTTCCATACCGGAATTTCTAGCGGTAGCAATAAGCCACCCGGTCTTTGGTGTTCAATATTTACTTGTTGGCAACCGCACACTCCGATACATACACCGTAATATCCCTTTTCATACCAGACCACCAATAATCCCTCTTTAAGTCTTGATACATTTTCGAAGAACCAGGATGTATAGTAAAAGCACCTTTATGAGCTTCTTCCAAAATCCTTCTTTTTAACACCACATCATCCAGAACACAAATCCTTTGGTTAAACAATGATTCCGTCGGTAGCTAGTACAAAACCCGGTTGAATTAACTCTTCTTGTAACTTCTCATCCAACACTTGTCCTTGTTGAATTTCCTCCCTAAGAGTAGAATTTACATTCAAATTTCCCATAATCACACCATTAGGAGTCCAATAAATTGAATATTAAGATCTCAAAACTTTTCCAATAAGGCATATTCTAACATTATCAAATCAGCATTATGCAACACTTTGCGGCTTAATGCATCCGGTACTTTATTTGCCTTACCCGGATGGTACTTTAGTTCCAAATCGTAATCTTTTAAATACTCTATCCATCTCCTTTGTCGCATGTTCAACTCTTTTTCGTCAAAAATATACTTTAAACTCTTGTGGTCGCTGAACATTTCAAAACATACTCCATACAAATAATGACGCCATACCTTCAGTGTAAAAACAACCGCCGCTAATTCCAAATCACGAGTTGGATAATTCTTCTCGTGAACTTTTAGTTGTCGAGAAGCATAAGCCACCACGTGACTATCCTGCATTAGGACACCTCCTAATCCCATCTTTGATGCATCACAAAATACCTCATACGACTTGCCAGGATCAGGAATGATCAAAACAGGAGCAGTCATCAATATTTCCTTCAAACTCATAAAACTTTGTTCACAAGCCGAATCTCACTCATAAGGACAATCCTTTCGAGTAAGTTTGGTCATTGGTAAAGCCAATTGAGAAAAGCCTTTGATAAACCTTCTATAATAACCTGCCAGTCCCAAGAAACTTCTAACTTCGGAAACGATCTTTGGTCTCTCCCAATTGATTACCGCTTCTACTTTCGATTGATCCACTGCCACGCCTCCCTGAGATATGACATGACCAATAAAATTAACCTCCGACATCCAGAACTCACACTTACTTAACTTGGCAAAAAGTTGTTTCTCTTGTAAGATCGATAAAACGGTTCTTAGATGTTCTCCATGCTCTTGAGAATTACGAGAATAAATAAGAATGTCATCAATAAAGATCACTACAAATTGGTCCAAGTAAGGTTGAAATATCCGATTCATATAATCCATGAAGACTACTGGAGCATTCGTCACACCGAAAGGCATTTCCAAAAATTCATAATGGCCATAACAGGTCCTAAATGCGGTATTTGGTACATCTGAACTCTTGACACGAATTTGATGATAACCCGACCGTAAATCAATCTTCGAGAACTCACAGGCTCATTTCAATTGATCCAATAGGCCGTCTATCATGGGCAATGGGTACTTGTTCTGAATGGTGACTTTATTCAATTGCCAATAATCAATACATAACCGCATTCCACCATCCTTCTTCTTTACTAACAACACTGGAGCTCCCTAGGGCGAAACACTGGGTCGAACAAAATGCTTAGCCATTAACTCTTCCAATTAATCCTTTAGTTCTCTTAATTCAAGTGGTGCCATCCGATACAGAGAAACGGATATAGGAGCCATTCTCGGTATCAGGTCAATAGAGAATTCCACTTCCCTTTCCGGAGGAAGAGAAGTGATATCCTCGGGGAAAACTTTAGAAAACTCACAGACCACAAGAATATGAAGGACCCGAAGATCGCTACTCTCCTCCTTAGTGAGAACAAAAAGAACATATTTTTCCTTCTCAAACAAGAAGTTTATCATTCCAACCGTACCTTCTAAAATGGTTGTTAACACATCTTTCAGAGTAGTTTCAGCAGACAGAATGATGATTAGCTTTTCTTCACAACCAATAAACACCGAATTAGCAGAAAGCCAATCTATTCCCAAAACAACATCTACTTTCTTAAGCGGTAGACAAATAAGATCAATATGAAATACTCTTCCATCCACAGATAAAACACAGTTTTCACACATTAAAGGTGTTTCAACCATCTCATCCATGGCAGTAGTAACCACCATGGGTGGAGACAACAGAATAGCTTGCAACCCAAGTCGCTTCATACATTGCATTGACACAAAAGAGTGTGTTGTTCCACAATCAAATAATACAAAACAAGGATGTCTATTAACGAAACACGTACCAACAATCAAAGAGTTATCACTCTTTGTCTTCTTTGCATCCAACGTATAAACTCGACCGATACTCTTTCCTTGCGTCTGATTCCTATTCTGAGCACAATCCCTCACCAAATGAACCACTTTCTGACACTGATAGCACCTCACACTTTCGATACCACACCTACCATGATGATTCCTACCACAAGTACGATAGTCCTAGAATTCTGGACTTGTTTCCCTTTGAAAGCTTGTTGTCCCTAAACTGTTGGTTTGATCTCCCACGATCATTCTGATTCGACCTACTCAAATCCCCCTCTGCTTGAACTCTCTTCAAACTGTTCTCAGCCACATAACATTGCCTTAGCAACTCAGCATAAGTAGTGAACTCTCTTTGAGACATGTAACACCCCATTTCTACCCAGCGAATATTAATAAAATCAGAGTTACAAAATTCTAACATACACATAGGATGCTACACATACAACTTATAACAGCGGCTTATAATCACATATAACATAGATACATAACACATAATATTAGTCTTTGAAACAAAACAACTTTTATAATTAAGCAGCGGATTCACAAACTTCAACTTAATGACATAACATCTTTATCCAGCTTAAAACAACTTCAAAACAACAAGTCTTTAAAGAAAACAACTTAAAGTTCAGCAACAATACTAAAATCAACAATAATAGCGTTCATTCCCCCCGAGTGTTACGTATCAGAGCAACGACACCGACCCAAACTAATGAAGGTAGATAGCCTTCACTCTGGATTACCTGCAGGATGGCGTATAAACTGTCACCAAACACAGATGGGGTGAGATATCAAACAATATAATCGGATGTATGATAAATAATATATTAGATCAGATTATAAAATCACCACTTCACAACCTTTCAATCAACATTAATCAACAACATAACAACAACTTTATGCAACTTGGAATGCGACTTGTAAAATGCACATGCATGTGGTACCATTGGAGCAGAACTCCCAACTTAAAATTTTCCAATTAATAGAGGCATCAACAAGGCATAAGCCTTCAACTTAATATTTTTCCAATCCAGGCCAACTTACCGAGCAGCAGCTCCAGCTTGATATGCGATGCAATGCGACTCAACATGGACGTCAGAATAACAACAATGATAGTTATATATCAACACAACAACAAATCAACATTGGCCATAGGCCCACCACTTAATTCTTGCCAATAATTAGGGGCAATGCAACATATTTCACACCTACAACTTTATAATTCCCAACAACAATATCACAACAACTATAACATACTCTGTACCAACTAAAATATACTACAAGCAATCACGTCATTGTTTGATAGTTTTCGACTGAAAATTGGTTAATTAATTCCATTATCAATCCTCTGTCCAGTACTACTGACTTATATACCAACCTCTCAAACAAAAATTAAAATGGAACAGAACCAAGTGAAACCATAGCAGACTGAATGAACAGGACGAAAACAGAAAAAATCACATAGCAGGCCCGTGTGACGCTCGTCACCACACCCTGGCCCTCGTCACATGTGTGACGGTCGTAATACATGAGTGATGGTCATCACCCACACACAACCTGCGTGACGCTCGTCACGCCCTCTATCACGGTCGCCACATCCCCCAATTCTCTTCGTCTCAGTGTATTTCGTTCCAGTTCTCCCCAATTCACAAACCTCTCCTCAGATTCCAGACAATTCCAAATTCACCCATCACAGTGCAACATAAACGCAGTAAAATTATACCTTAAAGCAACATAGACTAATTTTCCTACAACCAATTCATCAACAGCAAACGTATTTCAATATCCACGACAGCCATTACAACACAGACAGAGGTAATTCTACAAACCCAACCCCACACATCATTCATCAAATACCCCATTATAGAGTTAGAACCCCACCCTTACCTTGGATTGAAGGTTGATCTAAATCTCCGATCGACCCAGCTTTGCCTCTTTTCCTCTTCTCTGTAACTTCCATGTTCTCCTCCCAAAACCTTATTTTCTCTTTCTCTGCAACTTCCACATTCTTACTGCTACTTCTAATTCCTCATTATTTCTAAATGCCTAATATAACAACACTATTATTCTAGTAACTTTCATTTGGGCCAACTTTCTACCCCCCATTATTACTACTACACTCACCATCTAAATAGGCCCAATATTCTCTTATAATTCTAATATATTAACACTATATTATTTCTACAACTTAAATCATCTTAATTAAATTAATCCAACTAAAGCCAACACAACTTAAATCAATTAAATTAATTCAACTTAAACCGACATAGAAACTCAACACAATATTTTCGACAACCAACACAAATCAAACGAATAATACGAAGATATTTAATTAAATAATTAATTAAATAACCGGGCATTACAAGACACACTGTGAGAAATCTTAACTTTCAATCCAAAAAGAAATTGGTCAATCTTCCACTTTTCATCCGGATCATACACGGTCTGCCTAGAGTAAGCAGCCATGATCTCAAACTTCTCAGCATAAGCAGCCACAGTCGAAGCACCTTGCCTCAACTGTTGGAAATCGAACTCTTTTTGGGTCCTCAAAGAACTCGAGAAATAATTCTCCATAAAAGAAATCTTAAATTGCTCCCAGACCTTAGGCACACCTTCGATAGTTATTAAAGCTGAAGTACTCTCCCACCACCTCGTAGCAGGACCTTTCAATGAGTGAGAAGAAAACACCACTTTGTTCTCTTCACTACACTGAACTATCAGAAAGATTCTCTCCATAACAGCCACCCATTCGTGAGCTTTCACAGGATCTAATCCACTATGAAATTCTGGAGGATTCATGTAGATGAAATCCCAAAAACTCCCACTTACAGCATCTGGAACAACCACTGGAGGATGAAGATTCCCATTCATCTGTTGTACCATCTGCTGCAAGAATTGGTTATGCTGCTGCTGCATCTGTTGTAAAAACTGAGGCCATGGGACATACTCGTCGCCGCCTGGAGGATTCGTCCCAGCAGGAGTAGTTCCGGGTCTACCACGGGTTCTGCGTCCGTCATCCATGTTCCTAAGAGTCATACATATAGGATTAAGTAGATCAGGCTTTATACCATAATTTTAACACTTAAGACCAATGGCGACACAACGCTTATGAACGGAAGAAACACTTATACTATATCATGGCTAGGTCGAGGATATGACCTGCTCTGATACCAACTATAACACCCACATATAACAACATACATCAAGCATATATATTATACATGAATCCAAGTCTTGGTATTGAAATACCATAAGTTCCTAGTTAACACATTGTATACATTACATGCCCAAAATACAAAATACTAAAAATCTACGGCATAATATATACAAGATGTTCCAGAGTACTAAGAACTAGATAAAACAATGATCTCAAAATAAAAATCTCCACAACGGAAGCCATGCCATCCCAAAAGGTCAAGATACCTAAGGATAATCAAACAACTTTATCCTTACCCTTCGCGGAACCTGGAGTACCTGTAATATAACCACAACATGGGGTGAGATATTAAATCTCAGTGAGTTCCCTATCTTATATATTCTCTCGGCTTTACAAGGTTCTATCATCCTAACTCAAGTCAAAGGGAAGGGAAGTGACCTTGAGTTCACAATCTCACACTATATGGAAACATGTTCATGAGATCATCAACTCAAAAATATCACTAATCGGTAACCTTACCAAGGCATCCCCTTTTCCCGTCTGCTTCTACGTCTAGAAGTCGACCCGAGTCATGGATCCTTGTAACCTACTTGACATACGAATGGATTCGGGTTCTACAGGCCATTAACCATTATGAACCGTCACTTCACACGGGCCATAAACTGTCACAAGCATACGCCCCACGGGCTCCATTCATACTGCACGCGGGAATCAAACCCGCCAAGTAGTCATGCGTACATTTCAGAGGAGCCCGAAGCTTATGAAACGGCACCTCAAGGGAAACGGTTACGATTACGTGATCTCACACATAAACATGATTGTATTCGACAATCACAAGGCTACATTCGTCTTTTCTTAAAACACAACGTTCACACATGTTCCATACTAGTGTTTCACTCCTTCCTAGACCATCACTCGTCAAAGATGCACCTTTCTACATCGAATGCACGAGCATCGTCTTCTAGGTTATCTACTATAGACCATTACTCGTCAAAGATGCACATCTATACATCGAATGCACGAGCATCGCCATCTAGAGTTTCTATCAATTTCTAGTCACATGACTAGATTCCACTATAGTTTCATGTTAAGGTTTCCTCACTCTTCCTATTCCATATTTTTAAACATGGTATCACTCAATTCCCTTTCACAATAAGAGATTAGATACAAGTAATGCAATAATATAACAAAATGTATATAATAGTTCAACTCATAACATTAACACAAATCTTGGGTTCCCTCCGATTTATTTAATCGGGTATCATAATCTATATTTTTTACTTTTATCACATAGGATATTTTCATAGCTTTCCATCGACTATTACCATGCCTCGATCGGAATCACGATCCAAAAGATATGAATTTTTTTAACATTTTTCAAAGTCACAACAGTGGTAACCGGTTACCTCAAAATGAGTAACCAGTTACCCAAGCTGCACTGTTCAAAACAGAGTCAAAATAGGAGTTAGAGGCACATTTTGGTAACCGGTTACCTTAAAATGAGTAATCGGTTACTTGGTTCATTTTTCACGCAGAACACAAATTTTCCTTCAGGTAACCGGTTACCTCAAAGTGAGTAACCGGTTACCACTGAACCAGAACAAAAAAAAACCTGTTTTCAATGGTACAAAATCAAACCAAAACCAACCAAAACATAATCCATCACAACAACAAGTATTATAGATTAATTTCTCACACAACCCAATCATATTATGCATTCTATTTCATGTTTTAACCATCGAAATCCTCCATTTTTGTTCAAAGTTCTAACCTAAGTTTCTACACTTAGGGTTCTAACTAGAACTCACCAAGAACAAGATGATGAAGATTGTGAGATGATTTGGTGAAGAAATGAAGAAGTTCCAAGTTGTTCTTTAACTTCTAGGTTTCTTTCTCTTTCTCTCCTCTTGCTCCTCCTTCTCTCTACTTCTTTCTTCAATTTCTTTCTGTTTTTGGTTACTAATGAAGAGGAAGGAAAATGAAAATGATATATAGAAATATCATTAAGTTAGTAACACTAACTTGAATGTCCAAACCATCTCTATATCACCAATTGATAAAATCTCAGAGTCAGATAATATTAATTTGATTTTCTCTGAGCTCATCGGATGCTCAAATTATCTTTGCAGATAATTTCTCAGAGTACACCGGAACCCAGTTGATCAAAACTAATATTATCTAGAGAAAATAAAATACGGGGTATTACATTTGTTTATTAGAATCTAAACATAACCTTTCAGTTCTCTGCACCTATTGGGATTGGTTTCACAGATATGGCACTCTTCATGAAGACCCCTTAACATCCCATGTTCATTCAATTTCTTGATCACAACATTCATCAGAGTTTTCACTTCGTCTACATCTCTGATCAGTTCATCCCCTTCATTGTCTTCGACCATGTTAACCCCCGGGACACCGTGAGTAGGCAAAGGATTAGTCTGCACATTGGGAAGCTCTTTAACAAATGTTAGAATCTTCTGATCAATTAGCTCTTGTACTTTGGTTTTAAAAATAATGCAATCCTCAGTAGCATGTCCTATGTTCCCAGAATGGTAAGCGCAAGATGCGTTAGGATTACGTTTCGGGCCATAAGGATGAATTGCAGGTGCGATCTCTTTTGGTACAATTGCCCCTTGATGGACAAGATAAGGAAACAATTATGTATACGACACATAAATTTTGTCAAAGCTAGGGCGCTTGCGGTTGCTCTGGTTGTTGTTACCTTGTCTGTTCCGGTTTTGATTTTTGTTATTTTGCTGAGAGTGTTGACGTTGTGGCTGTTGATTCTGAGAACTCAGAGCCTGTAGTTACGGTTGATACTGATAAGGTGGTTGTTGATACTGAGCAGCAATAATATACAAATATGGATAATAAGGTACGGGATCCATAGGAACTTGATATTGAGGATGAGCTTTTGCCATTATAGCATTTGCCTCGCCTTCTTTCTTTTTTGTATAGCTGCTTCGAGGTTTCTTGTTGGTTGGTTGCTGAGTAGCGGTACCAGAAATCTTACCAATCTTTAACCCGTTTTCAATCCTTACACTAATAGTCACAATGTTGGCAAAGTTTGAAGATGAACTTCCCACCATTTTCTCGTAGTACAACCCTTGTAATGTTCCCATGAAAATATCGACCAACTCCGTGTCACAAAGAGCGGGTCGCACATGAGAGGCCATTTCGCGTCACCTCTGCGCATACTCTTTGAAGGTTTCACTTGTCCGCTGAGACTGATTCTGCAACTGTAGTCTGGTAGGAGCCATATCGAAGTTATACTTGTACTGTTTCAAGAAAGCTTTTGACAAGTCTCTCTAGGAACAAATCTTGTTGCGTTCCAAACCCATATACCATTCCAATGAAGCTCCAGATAAACTATCTTGAAATAAGTGCACCAGCAACTCATCATTGTCAATATAAGATGCCATTTTTCTGCAGTACATGGTCACATGGCTTCGAGGACAACTCAACCCTTTGTACTTTGGCAACTCATGAATTTTGAACTTTTGTGGCAGCACAACATTTGGAGTCAAACACAAGTCTTTGGCATCCATGCCAAAAGCAAAAAATCCTTCAATATCTCTGGTCCTCTCATCCAACAATTTATAGTCTGCAGGCTTGTTCTGATCAGTAGGTCTAATAGAAATCTGCAGATTCAAAAGCTGAGATGTAGTCAGAGCAGGCACTTGAGGGGAAGCAAATTGAGACAGATAAACCAACCCAGAATTGACCATCTGACCAGAAGTCTGACCCATCTTAACACCATACGGATAACCAAGAGGAGGTACCACAGCAGCGGAAGATGCCCCAGGGTAAGGCATTCCAGAATGGACATTCTGAAAAGTAACTTGAGTAGATTGAGACAGAACCAGAACACGAATAGGAGGACCTCTGTACACAGGCTCATCCTCATCAGGAGTTTTAACATCAGTTGGCACAGGAGTCTGATGAGCTTGAACTTGAGGGATCTCGTGATTGTAGCGCGTGATTTTTTTCGGTGACGCGACCACCTTATCGCGGGAATTGGGTTTTCTCAATGAAGAGAAGGGGGTGCTACTTTCTGATTTCTTATTTATCCCATGAAGCTGGAATGGAAAGGGAAGCTATCTAAAACTAACCTTGCACGCAAATGTTTAACTGAACAAACACTTAAAGAGATTCGGGGAGTTCGAGGTCAGGTTATACAATTGGGAGTTGTCAATTACCCATCCTATATGTGGTTATCCACAGGTTGCTAGCTTTATGTTTCGCTTTGTACTTGATGGTGTTTATCCGTTTATGGGTTGGCAAAGTTCTTGGGAAATATGAGAGAGAGAGTGAGTTTTTTGTTGATTTTCGAGTTTTCTGATGTTTTTGGTAAGGTACTGGACCTAATTTTTGATTGGTATGAAGGTACTGGACCTAGAGTTTTTGATTAGTATGCTCGCTAAGATTTCACAATCTTATGCCTACGTATTCCCGTTTAAATGAAACAGGGAAATCAGAGCAGTCGTAGTTCCTCTTATTCTAAGGGAGGAAAAAGATATTTGGTGTCTTGTTTAAAGCCCAAGATTGAAGCTAAAAGGTTGAGTATTTGTGTCTTGTTCAAAGCCCAAGATTGAAGCTAAAAGGTTTGACTGAGAGAGAATTTGTCATCTCTAAAGGGAGACATCTCGTTTGTTTATCACAACTATTAGGTGACTGTTTATAAAGGAGGATTACTTTAACTGGGAATTTCTCATACTAAGAGAGGGATAGTGGCGTGGATATAAATAATCCAAAGGCTTGCCACTTATAGTAATTAGATGAAAGAGAGGATTTACCAGGATAAAATATGGACAACAGCTTGGATGTTTGAATCAACAAGTGTGCCACTTACAGCAGTTATCTGGGATTAGGTTTTGTTTTGATTTCTATTTTGACAAGTGATAAACAGAGAAATAACTTCCTACAGAGGGATTTTGATTTCCTCTAGGGGATGTTGATTTTTGTGTGCCTTGATCAAAGCCCAAGGTTAAAGCTGAGAGGTTGATTGACTCCACTGGGGAAGTCCTTATACAAAGCCTAAGAGGAGGCTATAGCAGGCTGACTCAACAAGAGAGTGTTTATATATGTCTTGTACAAAGCCCACGATTGAGGCTAAAAAGAGACTGACTCTTTGGGGGATATCATTATAAAAAGTCTAAGAGGAGGCTAAAAGTTTGACTTTTCCGGGGAAAAAGTTATGTCTGTCTTGTACAAAGCCCAAGATTGAGGCTAAAAAGAAGACTGACTCGATGGAAAAGAAATCTTTATCTGTCTTGTACAAAGCCCAAGATTGAGGCTAAAGTGAGACTTTACTGACTCAACTGAGGGTATTATAGGTGTCTTGTATAAAGCCCAAGATTGAGGCTGAAATGAGTTTGACTCTGCTGGAGAGTATTATCTGTCTTGTACAAAGCCCAAGATTGAGGCTGGAAAGGAGAGGATTGACTCTGCTTATGGATATTATTTCTCAAAGCCTAAAAGATGGCTGGGAGGAATTGACTCAGCTGGGGAAGATATTTATCCAGAGCTTAAGAGAAGGTTACAAAGATTTTGACTTTGTTGTAGAAAGCTTATATATGTCTTGTACAAAGCCCAAGATTGAGGCTGGAAAAGGTTTGACTCAACAAGAGAGTGCTTTTATCTATCCTGTACAAAGACCAGGATGGTGGCTGAACAAGCTGGAGAAATCATTATACAAAGTCTAAGAGGAGGCTGGTTTCTGCTAGGGGAAATCTTTATACCAAGCCTAAGAGGAGGCTGGAAAAGATTGACTCAACAAGAGAGTGTTTTTATCTGTCTTGTACAAAGCCCAAGATTGAGGTTAAAATGGTTGACTCAACAAGATAGTGATGAAATGTGATTAACTCAACAAGAGAGTCTGAAAAGGTGATTGACTCAACAAGAGAGTCTGAAAAGGTGATTGACTCAACAAGAGAGTCTGAAAAGGTGATTGACTCAACAAGAGAGTCTGAAAAGGTTACCTCCACTAGGGAGAATCATTGCACAAAGCCCAAGAGGAGGCTGACTATCCTGAGGAAATAAAAGATCATTATACAAAGCCTAAGAGGAGGCTATATTTTGCTAGGGATTATAGAGATCCCGAGGCAGGTCCAAATGGGGAATCAACTCTTGCTGAGGATTACAGAAGAGTTGAGGTATCAAAGACCTTGAGGTTCTGATTTGGGATAGTGTTATACTGATGATAAACTGACTCTGGCTAGGAATTCTTAGGAGAGAGACTGGGTTTTAGAACCCATGGGTTGTAAATCTGTTGGAGATTGGTCCAAAATGACCAGGGTTTCCCCTATGTTTGTAAGGAACTTGAGAATGTCTTTGAGACTCAAGAGGAGATTTAGACTATCCAAGTCTACTGGTATGGAAGAGTTTATCTTTGTATGATGCCCAAGAGGAGGCAAGTGTTTCAAGGGATGAGAATTAACCCTCAATTAGTCTGAGATTTGACACTGGAAAGACTGCTCTAGCAAAGGATGACTAAGTTCTGTTCCTATACCTTTAAGAGGTCTTCGAGTCCTTGTATTAAGCCCAAGAGATGGCATGAGAACTTCTAAGAAGTCGGAGGGTCCTTGTACAAAGCCCAAGAGGAGGCGAGGATGCTTTTAGGAAGCCTGTGGGTCCAAACTTAAGAAGAGTTCAAGAAAAGTTTCACCGAGAATAATCTTTTCTTTAGTGAACAGTTCTAGGGTTTGAAGAAATTCAAGAGAAGTTTCACTGGGAATTAATCCTCTATGGGGAAACTGAATTTCTTTGACAAGTTCTAATAGTGACAGTCTGAGAAAAGGTTCACCGAGAATACTGCCTTTCTCTTTGTTCCATATTGTTTAAGCCCAAGAGAAGGCAAGACTGTATCTGGAAGTCCTATGGGGATCTAGTTTTGACTGTATTAAAGAGTGACCAACTGGCTTTACCTAGGTCTAGACCTAGTTGCCGGGGAAAACTCTAAATAGATATACTAGTATATATATAGTTGATATATGACAAGTATTTAAAAGGGGATGAAAGAAGGACTTACAGAGGAGCAACTTCCAACAATATAGAGATATATATATATATAAGCATGTAAAGAAAACTGATAAAAACTTACAGGTGAGCAAGTTTCTATGCTGAATTTTTAGTTGTTCAAAGAAATTAAAGAAAGTTTTGATAACAACTGTATATTTGAATCTAAATCAAAAGAGAAGTTGTTTTTGAAAATATTGTTGGGGCTTATACTCAAGGAGAGGCCCAAGGTTTAATAGTGATCACACCGTTGTTTTGAAGATCGTATCGGGACTTATACAATGACTGAGGCCCAAAAAGGTTTATTTACAAAAGGGTTGGGTCTTACACTATTTCAAGAGGCCCAAAGATGTTTTGAAAAAGAAAGATGGGACTTACAACTCAAGGAGAGGCCCATATGAAAAACAGTGATCACACCGTTGTTTTGAAAATTATACTGGGACTTATACAATGACTGAGGCCCAAAATTATTTTATGTACAATAGATGGTTGGGTCTTACACTCTATTAGAGGCCCATAAAAAGGTTTTAAGAAAAAGAAATGGGACTTATAGCTCAAGGAGAGGCCCAGATGATTTGATTTTGAACTGGCGATTGCGCCGAGGTTTTTGAAAACGTGTTGGGACTTATACAATGTCTAAGGCCCAAAGTGGTTTTGGTTAAGAAAGGGATTGGGTCTTACACTCTATTAGAGGCCCAAAGAGTTTGAAAATTTAAAATCGAGAGAAAACCCTAATTTTAAATCAAAATGTTATTTTCAAAGGAAATTAAATGAAAAAAATGATATAAAACACCAAATATATTCAAAAATAAGTTGTACACTTTAAAAAATATTTTGAAAAATCATGTTTAATTACATGAGAGTTTGAAATTCAATTGGTTTTGAATGATCAAAGTGGGAATTCTATTTAAAAATGTTTAAAAACAAATAAAATGAAATTAATCACAAAAATTCTACCTATGTTAAATAAATAATATAAATTGGATTTTTTTGTAAAATAAAATATTTAAACATTTTAGTGAATTTTGAGAAAAAGAATCAATTCAAAAACACAAATATTCAGAGAGAAATTAATTTTTGAATCAATTAACAAAAATAACTAAAATTCAAAAATTTGAATTATGGCGCCAAGAACACTTGGTTCTTGCCCGCGCCCTCTGTTTTTTCAGATTTGAGTTTTCTCACTTTTCTCCATGATTTCTCAATGGGTTTTCACGATTCAAACACCAATCTTGTTCGTTTTTTAACAAGGATCACAGCCATATAGATTAATTGCATTTATATTATGTATTGAGTGAGAAATCAAAAGAAAACCTCAAGAACCCTAATATCAGCATGAACACAATGAAATTCCATACACGATTGATTCATGGCAATTGATTGAGGGTTATCACTCTATATACATGCAGGAACAAGATGGTAACTCACAAATTCATTTATGATGCATGGAACATAGAGTTTGAAGAGTTCATGCTTACCTTTTGCAGTTGGTGATCGAGTTTGGTGATGGAGGTGTTACAACTAGGTTCCAATGATCTAGACAGCTTCCTTAGGTGCCAAGGAGTGTGTTTGAATGCTTGGAATGGATGGAAATGATCTGGAACTGGTTGTGGTACCTCAACTGCAAATCTGTCAAGAACTTGAGCAATTGGCTGGTGATTTTGTGAATTTGATGTTCCACATGTGATTTTGTGTTATGGATCACTCATACATGATGTTTATGAGGTGTGTGTGTGATTGGTTTGGTTGGAATTGCTCTCAAACTCAAAACCTGATAGTGACTTGAGTTAGAAGGTAAAATTGGAGTGAAAGGGAGATTTAGAGGAAAACATCAGTTTGGGTGCTTTGGTGTACTCAAACTGATCATAATTGAGGCCTATTTATAGTGTGTCAAGTTTGTTTTGCAAGCAACAGTGTGTGGCAACTGCAGCAGGCCTTTAGCCAATTGTGATCAAATGGAATCTCAAGTCTCCTCTAGCCATTGACTTGAGGTTAGAGCACAGGCCTAAGGTTCTTTGGTTCAGGGATAAGTCTTGACTGAACTTGGATAACATTGTCTTAATGAATGCCACCTCTATGCATCAGTTAAATGCTTTGAGACAAAATTGAATATTTGAAGCATCTTGAATTCTAGGGATGACATGCCTAAACAGAGATTCATGGACTTGTGAGGCTGATGAATTAGTGTTTGTCCCTTGGTTGTTCCCCCTTGAGGTGTGCAGATGAATAACCATGCTTGAATTTGCCCAAATTGATCAATTCGAGCACTAAGGCACAAATCTGCCTTGCAAAAACAGTTTGCAGCAAGGCATGTTGCAGTTGTCATAACCTCTAGCTCAGGTGGATTTTTCTCATGTTCTTGGGCTCATTGGAAAGCTCTCATATGATACAGCACATCTGTGATCATAGTTTGTCTTGAAACTATTTGGATTCAATTGAAAAAACCTCATGAACATTGATGTTCAAGGCTGGTAACTTAGGCAGATTTTCACTAAGTGTTGGAAAAGTGTCATTTTCATGTTTTCAGCCACTTTGATCACTCCATAACTAAAAATCCATGAAGAATGGTGTTGCTCCCGGGATTTTCATCCTAGTACAAACGCGAAAGTGGCACCGAAACAGAGTCGCCACTAATGTGTATTTATCCCAAGAGAGGGAAAGGAAACACCGTATAAACCTGAAGGGAAGGAAAGAGCATGGTCTTGCGACCAAGAGAACTGGGTTCGGGAGTCGGTTACGCGAAGGGAAGGTATTAGCACCCCCACGCGTCCATCGTACCCGATGGGATCCACGCTTGCTTGTCTCGATCAAAGGGTGATAGAAAATTGGAGCTCCGCTGCTACTGGAAAGAGAAAGGTGCAGGAAAAAGGAAAAAAAAAGGAAAAGAGAGAGAAAGAGAAACAAATGTAGGGAAAATAAAAGAAGTGCTCGAATGGGCCCTACCCCATTGCCTACGTATCTCATCGGGAACATGAGAATCAGAGCGACGTAGTTCCCCTCACTAGGGACGCTTTGTTTGTGTTTTTTAGGGAACGACTAACATTCTAGCTCAGGTGTTGCAGGCTCGCTGGTCCGAGTGCGTTACCATCTTGCAAGAGAACGAGAAGAAGCACATTCGTACGTTGAGAATGAGTGAGATGAGAAAAGAAATCCCGAAGGAAAGACGTTATTGTTGGTTTGAAGTTTTTTAAACAAGAAGTGTCTTTTACAGTTATTTGTAACTTACTTGAACCAATGTCTTAAATACAGGAACGAATACTTCACGCATCGTCCCCAACAGGACGTACACTAGGTATCCTAGAGGAATGAGAGGAAGCCCCTCGCTCCCCACTTCCCACATAGAAGGCTCAAGCGCAATATACGTTAACCTTTATTAAGTGTTTTTTACTTTTATTTTGAGATGAGAAGAGAGAAAACCCAAAGGAAACTCTAAAGGGAGACTAAGAGTCCTAATGTTATTATGCATGGATGTCCTATGGTTAGTGAGGTTTAGGAGAAAAGACTACCTAAAACCTAATGCTAATCCTACTCCAAGCTTAATCAAAAATTAAGTTGGACTAGGTAGCTCTAAAGGGAAAGAATCCAAGACTTGAACAAGTCTTGAGATTCATGGGATGAGAAAGAGTGAAAGAGAAGAAAAGAGAAGAAGAAGAGAGAAGAGATACAATAAGTGGCAGCAAGCACATCATATCATAAATTTCCAACTCAAATCATCAGTCATGTTTCAAAGATCAATGCAAAATAATTCAAGTAAGCATGCAAAGATAAACATGAGAGAATGCAAGCATACTTGTATGAAATGCACAATTAAGCATACATGGACTTCACATCAAAATGAAAAGAGAAAGGCAAGATGAAAATAAAGATAAGTCAGAACCAATATCATATTATCATTAACAATTTATGTGTGCAAAAGTGATTCAAAACATGAAGCATTAAGATCCAAAGAAGTTCACAAAAGGAAAGGTAATGATATTCATCATACAATTCAAACCAAATGCATTCAACTATGATCAAGTAACATGAAAACCAAGTATAGAAATCAAGAGGCAGTAGCATATGCATCAATATCATATCAAAACCAAACTCAAGTCATACAAGTCCAAGCATCAATCAACACTTTCAAAACATGCACCAAAGTAAACTACAAAAAGAGGACAAAGTTCCAACACTTAAGCATACTCAAACATGATTCAAACATGATCCACACATTGCAAGATTTAGTCTCAAAGGACCTTAACCAGGGGTAAACATTATATCAAAAGCTCATTCAAAGAATCACAAAGGAACTCAATCAATTAAGCATGGCAAATCAACTTGTGTAAAGAGATGTCAAGAGATGATCATGCATAAGTCACTTAAGCACAAATAAGCAAAAATGTATCATATGACATTCAAAAATTGTGAAATTTAAACTCAAATGATCTAGGTCAGAAGACAATCACATGCTAAAAGATCTCACAAAAATTCACAAGTTAAACCACTCAAACAATTAAGCAAAGATCAAGTGAGAAACATGCACCAACATGCAAAAGAAAGGGACCAAAATGCAATATGAAAAAGTTTTAAAAGTGAAACAAATTTTTTTTATGCATTTCAATATGTCATCTAACAAATGCAAAAAGAATGGATTGAAAATGTTTTATAGATGAAGAGAAATAAAATCTACAAGTAGAAGTATGCACATGTGAGATAAATCAAGAAAGAAAATCAATTAAACAATTAATTAAAACACCAAAAATAAACTAAAATAAGAAAATAAAATTTGGAAAAATTTTATAAAACTAAAAATATGCTTCATGAAATTTTTTATGATTTTTGGATGCATTAAAATGATTTTGAAAATTAAAATGCAAAAACAAATGCAAAGAAAATAAAATAAAAAGAAAAGGAAATCAGGGAGGTGCCATCAGCAACAATTCACGTTGAAAAATAATAAAAGGCCCAAAGGAGGGGTGTGAAAAGCAAGGCCCAAACCACAAAAGTCCAACAGCGAAGTCAAAAGAGAATATGGAATTCAGTCAATATCAGATTTAATCATGGCCATACAAGCAATCTAACGCTCCATACCAAGTCAACCAAAAGTGCATAGTAATCAAGATCAATGGCACAGATCACCAAGCACACCATAACCCACATACACGCGTGCACACACAATTACTCATAGATTAAAAAAAACACACGTGAGCCTCACATGTATTTTTAATGCGTTGTCACCCTCTCATCCACGTGATTAATCAGACGCATCATATTAAATCAACAATTCAAATATTAATCAAGATCAGTGGCTAGGATCGGAGGTTCACAATAACATACACGTGATGACACATATGCAATCAATAAAATGAAATAGATTTTAAAAAGACGTGGCAACGTGTGGACTGTCAGATCAAACAGATCAATGGCTGGGAGTTCATCTTCTTCCTCCAAACCTTGGCTGGCCGGAAAATGCACCAGTCACCGGAGCTAGGGCTCCGGTCACCCTCTCTGGTGAGCTTCAACGTGAAAATCTCCAGAAATTGATCATGAGTATACCATTTTGATCAGAAAAACAAGAGGATCACAAATATCATGCTCATTTCAGCAAACAATCAACATACAATGCAAATCGAGCAAAAGAAAATTTAGATTCAAAACTTTAAACTCAAAATACACACAATCTACACGTCCAAAATTCAAACAAAAGACATCATCATGCTCAGTGAACCTCATAGATCATTATGCACACTTAAAATTCAAGTTCTAAGAGCATGAAAAGTTCACTAACCTGAGATCTTGAAGAGCTTAAAATACTCCTAGAAAACTAGAGATAAGCTGCAGATCTAGCCTTAGGAACCTCTAATTGCAAAATAAATGCAATTAGAGCTTGAATATGGTTTGGATCTTGAGTTTTGAACTTGGATCCTCTTGAACTGAACTTGGTGAAAACCTTCATTTCAGCTTAAAACAATGGATGATTCGTGCTCCTTTCAACTCACTGATCAAGAATATGCCAAGAGATTTTCAAAAACCCTCAAGGAATGAGAGATTCGAAGGAGAGAAAGTGAGAGTGAGCTTTGAAATTCTGAGCAAATGAGAGTGCATGGCCTAATTTTGGAGGCATGAGTTAGCTTATATACTCTCCATTAGTCCACTGTTTGTCATTAGCAAGTGATTAAACCTTTGATTAAGGAGATTGGAGTGGTCTGGAAAAAATGCATTTTGTGTTGCTTCCACTCATCCACACGTGAAAACTCCTTGCAACAAGCATGATTCACCTCCAATTTACTTATTGATCACCTCTGAATTCAAATTGGGCCTTGTGGTTGATTGGTTCATGAGATTTGGATGAATTTGCATTTTTGAACTTTGTTGAATAAGTGAGATATAAATCATGGAATGAATTGATTCAAAGGCCAAAAATACTCCTCTTGACTTTTATTTTGATGTTGTAATATAACATGAAGCAAATGGGAACATTACAAGTCTTTTTGTGCCAAAATGCCAAAGGTGGAAAAAAGTGATATATGGAAAACCTCAAAATGCACCTTGCATTGTTTTGACCATAACTAGAGTTCCACAAATGATATGGAGATGTTCTAGTACTTTTTGGAAATGGGAGAGAAATATATTCAACTTTCATGTTGGAGGAAAATTCATTTGAAGCTTCTTTGATGATGAAAAGTCAAGTTGAATGTGGTGGAAAAATTGCCAAAAATGGAAAGTTCTCATTATAGGTCATTTTCCAAATTTAGCAACTTTTGCACAAACTCTTGATTCTTGATGAATGGCATGAATCTTGACAATTGAAGACTAGATGAGGATGTGAGACCTTGAAAACCATGAAAAGAACCTCAAAATTCCACAGTTGACTTTCTCCTTTACAATTGACTTTTCCTTATTTCACAAGTAACTGATCCATTGAACATTTTCCCAAAAGAACCAATGACCAAGATTCCATCCATGAACACTTAAGAACATAAGGAATACCATGAGATCAAGTCTTGCCCAAAAAATCAGAAATAAACTGATTTTAGGTCAAACCCTAATTTTGGCACCCTCTGGTTAGGAGGAAATAACACATCCTCCAAATCCAAATTCCTCTGAATATGATGTGTATCCTCTCAGACAATGATGAGATATGTCCTTTGGAGATGACAAAAACTTAAAGAGCTTGCCCATTTGAGGGTCAGATCCTAACTTTTGACTGCCTTGTGTAGGAGATCATGCACTGTCCAATCTTCTTGATGAATTCTCCTCTTCCCATGACTTGTGAGATCAAATGAAGATGATACATGATGTAAGAGATCCTTGAGGCTTGTGAGAAACACTTGGTCTTCTTCTTTAACTTTGGATGGTCAACACCTTAGAGAATCACCTGATCACATGCCCTTATGCAAGATGCCATGCTAAATGCTTGATGTTTTATTTTTCTATGCTTGAATGCAATGCAATGCAATGAAAGCTCATGCCAAAAGATATGAAGAAAAGAGAGGGAAAATTTTGGGGTATTACAAATGGGAGCTTGATGTAGTTGAAGCTTTTGTAGAGTGTAGCAAGACCTATATATCCAGCTTTGGATCACCCAAAATGGTTGCTTGGATCTCAAGTTATGGTCCTTGGAAGTTGGTACCCTAGCCACTTTGTTCCATAACTTAGAAAAATTCTAAGTTTTTTTATGGTTACCCCTTTAACAAGTAAACTCACTTTCTTTTATTTTTCTTGATGAATGATGATTCAAATCACATATTAACATTCTTTTAGGGTTAAGGAACCTTGGTTGACCAAAAATCTGAAAAGTCAAACTTGGACTTTTGTACAGTTGACTTTTTCATCAGATGAAATTTTGACTTTGTGATTCTTTTGTGAAATCAATCCTTGGTTTCAATTAAAATTCATGGATGGCCTCCAAGGGTATTTAGGAATGTCTTGGACCTCTCCCCAAGGTTTGAGATCAAGGGTAGGTCAACAGTCAAGGGTAGGGTTGACTTTTTCCATCAGAAAGCCTAATTTGTGATCAGATGGTTTTGAGCTCTTGTGGCTTATGACTTGAGCTCTTTGAGTCAATCAAATCTTGTAAACATGTCATTATGATGTATTTGAGGTCTTTGAAGTTCATTTTGAAGCTTCAAGCCATGCCTTGTAACACCCCCTTCTACACCCCCAGGCTATTAAAGCGATAACGATTAAAATTAACAATTCATGGCATAGACGAGAGCGTCACATCAAAAGGAATTAAAATCACGCAATAACCTGCTCATGTGGATATGCAACAATTCAGGTAGCACATAAAAAAGGAACTTAGTTCCTAACACCCACAATTCAGATACAGAATAAAAGCGGAAAATCTGTAACTGAATCTCATATATATACATCATAAAAAGTTTGTCGGTCATATACATATTCATACATGTACAATCCAAAATACGTGTATACATAATACAAATAATCATATAACGATCTCCTCGACTACCCGGTGCTACATATCAGAGCCGACTGACAAAAGAATGAAGACCTAAGCTTCACAAAAAGACCTCCAGCATCTAATCTGCTATGCCTCATAGAGCATTTAAAATAGCAGAAGGGGTGAGAAACACAATCATAATATAATTGCATACAATTATATAATAACTCAACAATACACATGTAAAATATTCTCACCACAACTTCCACCAGAATTCAAATACAAAACAACACAATGCATATCTCATATATCCATCACCAATGCATATCAATCATGCACAATACAATTATCACCAACATATATATATATATCTCAACTCATCAATTCCAATCACAATTCCACACAAAATCAATCCATTCATGATTTATGCATATGCATAGAGACCGACACAACGACTCTATGCAATGCAATGCGGTACCATCCATCCATCATCTCAACACTAGTTCACTCAGGAACTATTGGAACCATCGCTTGTTACTTAGTGTAACTCCCCGTCGGGCAAACGATGTTCCCCGTCGCTTTCGGTCCTCTTTGTATAAGGCTCACGACGTTTATGGACCACTTTCGGTCCTCTTTGTATAAGGCTCACGATTCGATCGCTTTCGGTCCTCTTTGTATAAGGCTCACGATCATCTATAATCATCGCTTTCAGTCCTCTTTGTATAAGGCTCACGATGTTATAGCAGATTCCCTCTGGAATCGATTCGTCGCTCACACCCACTAGGGCACACGACATCACAAGAATGCATATCATGACGCTTGGCATACAATGACTCATGACATTCAAATGCATACATATATCCAACCATCTCAATCAACAATAATCATGCTTTACCATCAAGCCCAAAATAATGCATTTACATCCTACAACAGCACACAAGTCATACCATATCTATCAAAGGCATATTGCATGATAACACATCAAATACACACAATTAAAATTGTACAAGTTGACAAAACGACACCTTTCCAAATTCCTGACATAACTTAATCGGCCAACAATCTCAAAACCATTTTAATAAGAAAGAACATGTCAAAAGCTTTCCAACGCACCAAACCGCGCCTCAAACCGACTTACGGATCAAAAGTTATAAAGAAAACAAATTGGGAAAAGCTGTCATGTTCGCAATGCGAAGCTCCTAGCGGGTCCTTCGCCCCCTCAGTTGCAGTCCGAATACCCCAGCGAACCATGGCAGAAAGGAAAATAGCCTACAGTTCGCAGTGCGAGTCTCTGGCGAATGCCTAGCCAACACTGGTTCGCTGCCCCCGTTCGCAGTGCGAACGTCTGGCGAACTAAGTCAGAACTGAAATGAGGTAAAGTTCACAGTGCGAGTCTCTGGCGAATGTTCGCCCTCACCTTCGCAGTGCGAATAGCCAGCGAATGCTCACTTTCCCCTTCGCTAGGGGATTCGCAGTGCGAACCTGCGAGTTCAGAAAAACCCAGCAGCGCTGTTATACACCCCAAAACCATATTTTCCCCACCAAAACACTTCCAAACCAACACATAGCAATCGGAACATAACCCAATCATGGTAACAAGTATTCTACAGCATTTACACCGATTTTCAACCGCGAAAACATCGATTTCTCTCTTTTGACCTAGAATCGAAAAGCTATAGAACACCACAAACATTCACACACACACACATACATAATCATACACAAGCATAAGATAATCGAGTTTCGCACCCTTACCCGATTTAATCGTGTTTGAAAACTCGATTGGATTAATTTCTTCTTTTCCAAGTTTTTCTCTCTTTTCTTCTTTCTCTTCTCTTTCCTTCTTTCTCTTTTTCTTCTCTTCTTTTTCTTTCCTTACTACTTTTATCTCTTTTTCTTTCTATTTATGTTTTATAACTTAAGAAAATAAATGAAATGACCAAAATACCCCTATACTCAAATATCTTGCAAACGCTCCCAAAACGCGATAAAATATAATCACGATGAAAAATAATATATTTACCAAATAAAAGTCAAAAATAAAATAATATAATAATAAAATAATCAAAACGACTCAATTAAATAAAACTAACTAAAACTGGGGCGTTACAACTCTCCCCCACATAGAAATTTTCGTCCTCGAAAATATTACCTGAGACGAACAACTCTGGATACGACTCCCGCATCCGACTCTCCAACTCCCAAGTCAAATTGCCCTCAGCAGCGCCTCCCTACGCTACTTTCACAAGTGCAATATCCTTGCCTCTTAACTGCTTCAACTCGCGATCCAAAATCCTCACCGGTAATGCCTCAACCGTAAGGTTCTCCCTTACCTCTACCTCATCCATCGGAATCACATGTGACGGATCCGAAACATACTTCCGAAGTTGTGAAACATGGAACACATCGTGCAAATTCGACAGATTCGGCGGCAACGCCACCCGAGAAGCCACATCACCAACTCTCGCAGATATCTGGTAAGGACCAATAAACCGAGAAGTAAGCTTCTTTTACTTTAATGCACGACCAACACCTGTCACCGGTGTAACTCTCAAAAATACATGATCACCCTCTTGAAACTCAAGATCTTTCCTCCTTCGGTCATGATAACTCTTTTGCCTACTCTGAGAAGCCTTCATTTTCTCACGAATAAGTTTCACCTTTTCTGTAGTCTGTTGAATCAATTCTGGTCCAACCACCGAACTCTCACCAGATTCGTGCAAACACAAAGGTGTTCGACATCTTCTTCTATACAACGCTTCAAAATGTGCCATTCCAATACTCGAATGGAAACTGTTATTATACGTGAATTCCACCAACGCAAGATAACTATCCCAAGCACCACCTTGCTCAAGAACACAAGCTCTCAACAAATCTTCCAACGACTGAATCGTTCTCTCGGTCTGTCCATCCATCTGAGGATGATAAGCAGAACTCAACCTCAACTTAGATCCTAAAGCCTTTTGCAAACTTTCCCAAAATCTGGAAGTAAACCTCGGATCTCGATCTGAAACAATGCTCAACGGAACCCCATGCAATTTCACAATCACACTGATATAAATCTCTGCCAACCTCTCCAAAGAAAAACTGATGTCAATCGGAATGAAATGCGCCGATTTAGTCAACCTATCCACAACCACCCAAATCGCATTATGTCCCCGCTGAGTGTTCGGCAACCCTGTCACAAAGTCCATAGAAATGCTATCCCATTTCCACTCAGGAATATCCAACGGTTGCAATAATCCACTAGGCCTCAGATGTTCTACCTTTGACTTTTGACACGTCAAACATGAATACACAAACTGAGCCACATCTCTCTTTAACCCAGACCACCAAAAGATCTTCTTCAGATCCTGATACATCTTATTAGCTCCCGGATGTATACTCAAATTACTCCGGTGTCCTTCCTCCAAAATCATCCTTTTAAACTCCGCATCATCAGGAATACAAATTCTACCTTGGAACCTCAAAACACCTTTATCATCCACTTTAAAGTCCTCATTTTCACTTTTATCCCCAACCGTCATCAAATCCACAAATTTCACATCCAATTTCGGTTTCTCGCTAACGGTCAACAGAAAATCATTAGTAACCTTCAACATACCAAGCCTCACACTGTCAGACGTCAATTCGCACACCAAACTCAAATCCCTAAACGCTTCCAAAAGTTCCCACTCCTTAACCATCAAAGCAGACATATGCAACGATTTCCGACTCAACGCATCGGCTACCACATTAGCTTTACCAGGATGGTAATTCAAGCTAAATTCGTAGTCCTTCAAAAATTCCAACCATCTCCGTTGCCTCATATTCAACTCTTTCTGATCAAACAAGTATTTCAAACTCTTATGATCACTAAAAACTTCAAATCTTGCACCATAGAGATAATGCCTCCAAATCTTCAACACAAAAACCACAGCCGCTAATTCCAGATCATGAGTAGGATAATTTTTCTCATGCACCCTCAATTGCCTCGAAGCATAAGCTACAACCTTACCTTCTTGCATCAACACTCCACCTAGCCCAATCAAAGACGCATCACAATACACCACAAATGGTTCACTAGGATTCGGCAAGATCAAAATCGGAGCTGTCGTCAATTTTCTCTTCAGGTCACTAAAACTTTCCTCTCACTGAATATCCCAAATGAACTCTTTGCCCTTACAAGTCAACTGGGTCAAAGGAAGTGCTAACTTAGAAAAACCTTCAATGAATCTTCGATAATATCCGGCCAAACCCAAAAAGTTTCGAATTTCAGTAACGGATCTAGGAGCCTCCCATTGTAGAACTGCTTCTACTTTAGATGGATCCACAACAATACCATTATTTGAAATCACATGCCCAAGAAAACTCACTTCCGACAACCAGAATTCACACTTGGACAACTTGGCAAAAAGTCTCATTTCCTTCAAAACCTGCAACACAATGCGCAAATGCTCCGCATGTTCCTCCCGGGACTTAGAATAAATCAAGATATCATCAATAAACACAACAACAAAACGATCCAAATGCTCGTGGAAAATACGATTCATGTACTCCATAAACACACCTGGCGCATTAGAAACCCCGAACGACATCACAAAATATTCATAATGACCGTAATGTGTCCTAAAAGCCGTCTTCTGAATATCTTCCTCTTTCACCCTTATCTGATGATACCCCGACCTCAAATCAATCTTACTAAACACACATGCACCTACCAACTGATCCATCAGATCGTCAATTCTCGGAAGAGGATACTTATTCTTAATCGTCACCTTATTCAACTGGCGATAATCAATACACAATTGCATACTCCCATATTTCTTTTTCACCAATAAAACTGGAGCACCCCATGGCGACACACTCGGTCTCACAAACCTCTTTTCCAATAATTCGTTCAATTGCTTCTTTAACTCAACCAACTCAGATGCCGACATTCGATATGGTGCCATCGATATAGGTTTAGTACCAGGAACTAGATCTATAGAAAGCTCCACCTCTCTCTCTCTGGCGGCACATCTGAAATATCCTCAGGAAACACTTCCGGAAAATCACACACAACAGGAAACACATCAAATGAAACTTGACTATCCACAGTCAACGATGCAAACAACCCAAACAACTGAGCTTCATCCGCCAAAATTTTCTTCAACTCTTTGGTAGATAAGAAACTCGATTCCTCGTATTCCTCAAGAGAAGGAAATCTTACCAGCTTATGATAACAATCAATATGAACCCGATTGAACTGCAACCAATTCATTCCCAGAACCACATCTAAACCCTCCAACGACAAACACACCAAATCCATCTCAAAGTCTTTACCATAAATGGTCAAAGGACAACTTAAACAAACCAAAGAAGTAGTTACTGACCCCATTGCTGGAGTATCAATAACCATCTCACCACCCATCGAAGACAACAAAAGATTCAAACGCTTCGCGCACTTAGACGAAATAAACGAATGAGTCGCTCCAGTATCAATAATAGCAACTAAAGATGTACTATTAATAAAACAAGTACCTCTGATCAGATGGTCTGCACTAGAAGTCTGAGTTCCTGCCAATACAAATACCTTCCCACCAGCCTGAGCTTGCTTCGGTTTTAGACACTTTGTACTAATGTGACCAGCTTCACCACAGTTGAAACACTTCCCCAAATTCTTCCTACATTCGAACTGACGATGTCCCACTTCACCATATCTATAACATCTCAGAGAATTAGACATACCTCCTCCACTTGGCCTTTTCTCAAAATTACCCCTTTGCTTACCCTTATCAGCTGGTGTCACGTAAGGACCACTACGAAACTGTTGCTTCCCGTTCCTGTCGTTCACACTCTTAGAGTGAGTAGAACGAGCTTTGTTATCTTCTTCATAAATCCTACAATAATCCACCAAATCTGAAAATCTTTTGATCCTTTGATAACCAATTGCCTGCTTGATCTCAGGACGCAATCCGCTCTCAAACTTCACACACTTAGAAAACTCCGCAGTCGCTTCAGTATAATGTGGGTAAAACTGCACAAGCTCCATAAACTTAGCAGTATAATCAACAATAGACATGTTACCTTGTTTTAATTCCAAGAACTCTATCTCCTTCTTTCCTCTAACATCTTTGGGAAAATACTTCCTCAAAAACTCAACACTAAACAAAGCCCAAGTAATCTCTTCCTCTGCAGCTTCCAACACATGACGTGTACCAACCCACCAATCATCGCCCTCTTCCAGCAACATGTGAGTACCCAGTCTCACCTTCTGATCCTCAGCATAATCCATCACTCGAAAGATCCTTTTAATCTCCTTAAGCCAAATCTGAGCACCATCAGGATCATGTCTCCCTTTGAAGACAGGTGGTTTGTTCTTCCTGAACTCATCATTACTCGCAGCATTAGGTGCACCCTGCATAGCACGAGCCATAGCTTGCATAGCAGCAGCCAAAGCGGCCTCATTCCTACCAGCCATATTCTGTTCATTTCCAATAACAACAACTATGGTTAAACAAACAGCTCACCCAACTACAAACACCGACAAGGACTGACACAAGCTGACACGGACTGGCTCTGATACCACTTAATGTAACACCCCCTTCTACACCCCCAGGCTATTAAAGCGATAATAATTAATCAGAGTATAATTAACAATTCACGGCATAGACGAGAGCCTCACATCAAAAGGAATTAAAATCACGCAATAACCTGCTCATGTGGATATGCAACAATTCAGGTAGCACATAACAAAGCCTAAAACAATGCATTTACATCCTACAACAGCACACAAGTCATACCATATCTATCAAAGGCATATTGCATGATAACACATCAAATACACACAATTAAAATTGTACAAGTTGACAAAACGACACCTTTCCAAATTCCTGACATAACTTAATCGGCCAACAATCTCAAAACCATTTTAATAAGAAAGAACATGTCAAAAGCTTTCCAACGCACCAAACCGCGCCTCAAACTGACTTACGGATCAAAAGTTATAAAGAAAACAAATTGGGAAAAGCTGTCATGTTCGCAATGCGAAGCTCCTAGCGGGTCCTTCGCCCCCTCAGTTGCAGTCCGAATACCCCAGCGAACCATGGCAGAAAGGAAAATAGCCTACAGTTCGCAGTGCGAGTCTCTGGCGAATGCCTAGCCAACACTGGTTCTCTGCCCCATTCGCAGTGCGAACGTCTGGCGAACTAAGTCGGAACTGAAATGAGGTAAAGTTCGCAGTGCGAGTCTCTGGCGAATGTTCGCCCTCACCTTCGCAGTGCGAATAGCCAGTGACTGCTCGCTTTCCCCTTCGCTAGGGGATTCACAGTACGAACCTTCGAATTCAAAAAAACCCAGCAGCGCTGTTATACACCCCAAAATCATATTTTCCCCACCAAAACACTTCCAAACCAACATATAGCAATCGGAACATAACCCAATCATGGTAACAAGTATTCTACAACATTTACACCGATTTTCAACCGCGAAAACATCGATTTCTCTCTTCCGACCTAGAATCGAAAAGCTATAAAACACCACAAACATTCACACACACACACACACACATACATAATCATACACAAGCATAAGATAATCGAGTTTCGCACCCTTACCCGATTTAATCGTGTTTGAAAACTCGGTTGGATTAATTTCTTCTTTTCCAAGTTTTTCTCTCTTTTCTTCTTTCTCTTCTCTTTCCTTCTTTCTTTTTTTCTTCTCTTCTTTTTCTTTCCTTACTACTTTTCTCTCTTTTTCTTTCTATTTATGTTTTCTAACTTAAGAAAATAAATGAAATGACTAAAATACCCCTATACTCAAATATCTTGCAAACGCTCTCAAAACGCGATAAAATATAATCACGATGAAAAATAATATATTTACCAAATAAAAGTCAAAAATAAAATAATATAATAATAAAATAATCAAAACGACTCAATTAAATAAAACTAACTAAAACTGGGGCGTTACATGCCTCACTTCATAAGTTAACTCAAGGGTTGAATTAGGTCAAAACCCTAACTCCTGATTTTTTGACAGATGGATCTCCATGGTGATTTTGCCATTGTGGGTGGGCTATTGAGATCCTTTTGAGCTTATAGGACCACACATTGAGGCATTGGCTCATGTCCAGATGGAAATTTTCATTTGGAGGCCTCAGTCGACCAAAACCCTAATTTGGGGACACAGGCGATCTTGAGGCTTGATCCACTTGGAATGCTGCAACCTTGTGCTTGATTTTTGATGTGGGAGACCTCTTGATCCTTCATGGATGTTTGAGAGGTTAGAAAAGTTGAAGATCATGTCATTTCTTGATTGATCCTTTGTTTAAGTGCTCTGAGAGGGCTCAAAACCCTACTTCTTAACTGTAGTGAATGCTCAATCATCTTTGAGGAGACTGATGAGGCATAGAAGTACATCCATATTGTGGTAATGAACTTTACACTGATGGGAAATCTTGGTGGTCAAAATTTGGGGTATGACAAATGCCCCTATTTAATTTTCTTAGACCCGAAGGTGTGAATGGTGAAGGTATTCGGGCATTCGGGGTGCAAGAGGATTAAATATCGGAATACCCAAAATTTTGATGGTTGTTATGAATGGTAGTTTACTCATCTATCTTCTTTTGCTAAGCAATGATGCTTAGAAAAGGTAAAAACTTCCCCTCAATCCTGGTCTTCAGCCAAGGAACTGGTCTCAGTTTCTTTTGTCAATAAACTTCCCCTCGATCCTGGTCTTCAGCCAAGGAATTGGTCTCAGTTTCTTTTGTCAATAAACTTCCCCTCAATCCTGGTCTTCTACCAAGGAACTAGTCTTAGTTTCTGATATAAACTTCCCCTCGATCCTGGTCTTTAGCCACGGAACTGGTCTCAGTTTCTTTTGTCAATAAACTTTTTTGACAAGGGACACTATTTGTAACGGTTTTCCTCAAACTTCTCGCCGAATTTTCCTAGGGAGATGTCATTTAACAGAAAAAGTTTTGTTGTCAGACTTGCTGGGGAACCCATTTGTATGAGCTGTAGAGGTGTACAAACCTCTCTGTTGGAGACGACATTTGTTGACTCTACTGGGGAAACCGAGTCTTTTGAGAGGCTGTTTCCTGCTTGGGGATATTACATCATACTTTTCCTCGAGATCTTCTCGGAGAAATGCCATGTGATGCAATCCAATTTTGAGGTGTCAATGACTTCAATATCATTGAATTTATTGGAGAGAAAAATCAATGTGTTGCTGAGATTCTTTGGTGATGAGGCTTTCTCTGGGGATTTTCCTTAATCTGGGAAAGCGAAGATATCATCTTCAATGGAGAAGAGTGACGTTTGTCGAATGTCTTCCCGCCTTTCAGAGGTTCAAGTTATCAAAGTGGTCGGGGACCGTCTCTAATCCATAAATAAACTGGGGAGAAATTTTTCAGACACAACATTTCCTGATAAGGAAAGAACTGACAACTCGATTGATAAGAGGATTTTTATCACTAGGGGCTAAGACCGACTAGAATGATAGTGATGCAATATGAATATGAGTATGAATTAATAATGCATGATGTATGTATGTTTATACTGACAAAACTGATGCGACATACAGACTAATAGATGAATACGACTGGATACTCGGCCACTTAGGGGAATGAAAAGTATCACTGGTTCCAGATAGCAACTCTGCCTTGCTTAGGAGAGATAGTCCCTGCGGGGAAAAACGTTGGTCGGGCTTAGGAGATAAGAGCTCTGCCGGGGATATCAGATGGGAAAATCACATCTGATACAGTTGATCCTTCATTCATGCGTTATGGTTTAGAAGGATTACTTTGATTCTGCACTTTGAGGTTCAACCACCTTCGGAGAAGTGATCGATATTCTTTCGATGTTCAACAGTCAAAAGAATTGCCATCTTTATTTTAAAAAGCAGAAAAATTTTGACAAGTAAATTCATTTTTGTTTTATTTCAAGAATCGTTGATCATATTAAAAATATCATTCTGTAAAGCTAAAACAAATAAGAATTGCAAACAAAAGCACTAGGGCTCAAATTTTATTGATGGGATGGAAATCAGCCAAACGCGTGATTTCATAGAGTATTTACAAAGTTAGAAAATGGTAATTTAAGGGGAAAGGGCTACATTGAAACATAACGACCGTTATCCTCCTACCAACTTTGAATTCTGGACATCCTGAGCTTCTGTCGAAGATGACCTTGACTGGAGTTTTTTAATGGATGGCATTACTGCTAAGGAGTTGAACTGATCAGACGTAGTTACTTGCCATTAATCCCTAACTTTTACTTGGATTGTACTTTGAGATTTCCAATCCATCGGGATGATTTTTTTTCTTATGTCTCTAATTTTTGTCTGGACCGCCCTTTCGGGTTTTCAATCCACCGAGACGTTTTTTTTTTGTTTAGGCGAAGTATTTCTTGACTACATCAACATTTGTGGGGCAGGTAAATTCCTCTCCATCCATGGTTGCATGTCTCAAGGCGCCGCCTGAGAAGGATTTCTTGACCACATAGGGGCCATCATAATTTGGAGTCCATTTGCCCTGGGAAACAGTGAGGAATGATTGTATCTTCTTGAGCACGAGGTCTCCTTTCCTGAAGACGCGAGGTCGGACCTTTTTGTCAAACGCCTTCTTCATTCTCTGTTGATACAACTGACCATGGCATAGAGCCGTTATTTGTTTTTCTTCGATCAAATTCAGTTCATTGTGTCGACTTTGACACCATTCAGCCTCTATTAGCTTAGCTTCCATCAATACCCGGATTGATGGGATCTCTACTTCTATGGGAAGCACTGCCTCCATGCCATATACTAGAGAGAAAGGGGTTGCCCCTATTGAAGTGCGGACAGATGTGCGATAACCGTGAAGAGCAAAGGGTAGCATCTCGTGCTAGTCTTTGTAGGTTACAACCATCTTTTGAACGATTTTCTTGATGTTCTTGTTAGCCGCTTTTACCGCTCCTTTCATCTTAGGTCGGTAGGGAGATGAATTATGGTGTTCGATCTTGAACTCAGCACATAATTCTTTCATCATCTTATTGTTCAAGTTAGATCCATTATCAGTAATGATCTGGCTTGGAACACCATAATGACAGATGAGGTTGTTTTTGATAAATTGGACCACCACTTGTCGGGTTACATTGGCGTATGACGCTGCTTATACCCACTTGGTGAAGTAATCAATGGCTACCAGGATGAACCGATGTCCGTTTGAAGCTTTGGGTTCGATCATGCCAATCATGTCGATTCCCCATATGGAAAAAGGCCATGGGAAGAAAGAACTTTGAGATGTGGTGGCTGTACATGGATTTTGTCTGAGTATATCTGACACTTGTGACATCTCCTCATGTACTTGTAGCAATCGGATTCCATGGTCAACCAATAACACCCGGCTCTTAGAATTTTTCTCGCCATTGTGTGTCCGTTGGCATGAGTGCCAAAGGATCCTTCGTGAATCTCTTTCATCAATAGGTTTGCTTCTAGTCTGTCTACACATCGGAGCAAGGCCATGTCAAAGTTTCTATTATAGAGTATATCACTGCTCAGAAAGAAGCCGCCAACCAGTCTCCTGATGGTCCTCTTGTCTTTTCTGGATGCCCCAGGTGGGTACTCTTGTTTTTGAAGGAAGCATTTGATATCGTGATACCAAGGTTTGTTATCTATGACTGCTTCGATCATGAAGATGTAGGCGGGCCTCTCAAGGCACATTATGTCAATCTTAAGTACGTCATGCCATTGACCTACACTAATAATGGAAGAGAGAGTGACTAGTGCATTAGCCATGTGATTCTCTTCACGAGGGATATGATGAAACTCGATTCTATTGAAGAATGGTAACAACCTTCTCGCGTAATCTTTGTAAGGAATCAGTCCTGATTGGTATGTGTTCCAATCTCCTTTGATCTGATTAAGAACCAGGGATGAGTCTCCATACACATCCAAGTTCTTAATTCTTAAGTCAATTGCTTCTTCGAGACCCATGATACAAGCTTCGTATTCAGCCTCATTGTTTGTGCATTTGAACGTCAATCTGGCAATGAAAGAAATGTGGGTACCCTGAGGTGTTATGATTATTTCCCCAATTCCTTTTCCATAATTATTGACAACTCCATCAAAGATTAGTCCCCGTGGGGAACCTGGTTCTGGCCCTTCACTGGGTAACGGTTCATCGCAATCTTTCATTTTCAAATACATGACATCTTCGCCTGGGAAGTCAAATCTGACTGATTCCTGATTGTCAATCAGTTGATGAGCCAAATGATAAGCTAAAATACTTCCTTTGAAGGCTTTCTGAGCATGGTACTCAATGTCATATTCCGATAACAACATCTGCCAACGGGCAATCCTTCCCGTGAGAGCAGGCTTTTCAAAGACGTACTTGATTGGATCCATTTCGGAGATTAACCAAGTAGTGTGGCAAATCATGTACTGGAGAAGACGTTTGGCTGAAGTGAATCAATATCACCTTCTTTTCATAATATGAAGTGAGCTTTGTAGGAGAATTCTTGCACAATCATTAATTTATGGCAATGCCCCTAGTTGTATTCTCACAAAATCACGCTAAATCTTAATATCTATTTCCAAATAAACTCGTGAATGGTTCTAAAAATGACTTGTATTACTCAAACAAAACTTGAAACAATCTTTGATTCAAAGGGAGCTTTACTCAAACTCATGGCTTCAAGAGAATACTTCGAACACGGCTTGTGACTATAATCTTAAAACAAATTAAGTCTAAGCTTGTCATAAGTTGATCTAGAGGTAATCTTGAAACTTGAGACCATTTTAGCTATGGATTGAAAACGAACATGTCCTAAAGATGAATGTTCCTTTCTTAGCTTATTTTAACCATACAGACCCAGTGTCGCACTTGGAATATGGTTAAAAATCGTCTAAAACATGGCTTAAACTCAGTTTGAAACCCATTGATCATGTCTTGACTGAATAATCATAAAATGAGTCACAATCCTCCCTCATCTCTTCTAGATATCAAAGCAACCCAACAAGTGCTAGTAAAAATTTTAACCACAAACCAGACCCTTATGACCTGGATCTTAGAGTCAACACGAAATCTTGGGGTGGTAAACATGCAATAGGTAGGACAAATTTGGGGTATGACATTCCCCAGTCGATTTGATCCTTGATCACTCTTCTCTCTTTGCGATCCCTTTCGATCCTCGATCACTCCTATCTCTTTCAATCTCTCCTTTTGATCAATCACCATCCTTCTTGGTTGAGATCATTATTCTTGCGCTAGCAATCTCTCTTTGTTCCATCAGTCCTTTCTTTTTGTAATCAATCATTGCTTTTTGATTCCCCTGAAGAGTCTCAATTCTCTCTCTTTGGTCCAACACAGTTTTCCTGTCACGGCCATTTTTCCCTTGGAGTTTGCAACCTTCTCTTGGTTCTTCTCCTTTCTTGGGTTAATCACCTTCTCTTGGTTAATCACCCGTCTCTTCAGTTAATCATAGTCCGTCTGTTAATCACTGAGCACCACTTGGGTTAATCACCTTCTCTTGGTTAATCACCCGTTTCTTCAGTTAATCACAGTCCGTCTGTTAATCACTGAGCACCCTTGGGTTAATCACCTTCTCTTGGTTAATCACCCATCGCATCAGTTAATCACAGTCCGTCTGTTAATCACTGAGCACCCCTTGGGTTAATCACCTTCTCTTGGTTAATCACCCGTCTCTTTAGTTAATCACAGTCCGTCTATTAATCACTGAGCACCCCTTGGGTTAATCACCTTCTCTTGGTTAATCACCCGTCTCTTCAGTTAATCACAGTCCGTTTGTTAATCACTGAGCACCCCTTGGGTTAATCACCTTCTCTTGGTTAATCACCCGTCTCATCGGTTAATCACAGTCCGTCTGTTAATCACTGAGCACCCCTTGGGTTAGTCACCTTCTCTTGGTTAATCACCCGTCTCTTCAGTTAATCGCAGTCCGTCTGTTAATCACTGAGCACCTCTTGGGTTAATCACCTCTTCTTGGTTAATCACCCTTTTCTTCAGTTAACCACAGTCCGTCTGTTAAAATACTGAACCCTTTCGAGTTAATCACCTTCTCTTGGTTAATCACTCGCTTTTCTTTTCGGTTGGTCACAATCCGTCTGTAAACACCGTATCCCCCGCAGTTGGCAACCTCCTATTGGTTCGAATACTTGCACCCTTGGGTTAGTAACCTTTCTTTGGTTCAAATACCCTTTCTTCGGTCGAGTACTGTTTGTTCAGTCAGTTTACCGAACCCCTTTGGGTCACGACCTTTGCTCGATCCTATACCTGTCCTTTGGGTTATGATCTTTATTCGGTCCTACACCCACTTTTCTGGTTAATCACAGTTTTCTCTTCTAAAATCAATGCTTCTCTACCCCCACAGAGTTGCAGTCCTTTCTTTCCTCGGTTAATCACTGTTTACCAGTTAATATACTGAGGCCCCTTCAGAGTCAAACACCTTCTCTTAGTTCAGCACTCTCTCTCTTGGTTTATCACAGTCCATCTGTTGACACCAGCTTCTTTTCCCCGCCAGGGTATACTCTCTTTCTTCGGTTAACCACTGCCAGGCAGTTTATATACCGAATCTCCTTTTTCTCTTGGTTATGACACCATCCATTTTTTTGGATTCCTAGAGGAGTCCTTCCTATCCCCCTGCTCTTACTTTCTTGGTTTCAATACCAATTCTCTTTGCTATCCCCAGCGGAGTTTCTTTCATTCTTGGTTTTGGCACCATTCTTTTCCTATTCTTTTGTGCAAACGCTCTTACTGCGGGGTCTTTCCCAGTAGAGTTTTTCTTTCACTCTTGTTCTTAGTTTTGACGCCACTTCTTTTGTCTCCTTGTTTCTTTCCCGTTTTCCTTTTCTGTTCAGTTCCCCGAACTACGGAAGCTCTGATTCTGCATTCATTTGAATGTATGATACGTAGGCACGAGACGCAATGTCTTGGCGAGCACACTTTCTTTCCTTCCTTTCTCTTTTCCCCTTTCTTCTCTCTCTCTCTCTCTCTCTCTCTCTCTCTCTTTTCTTTAGCTAGAAGCCTTTAGATAGATAACCCATCCAAGCCTAGAAGCAAGCGAAATGGTTCCCGTCGAGTACGACGGATGTGTTAGGTGCTAATACCTTCCTTTCGCATAACCGACCCCCTATTCCCGTTTCTCTTCCCCTTGGGTTTTATCGATATTTTCCCTGTCCTTTGGGACTAAATAAAGTTCGGTGGCGACTCTGTTGTATCTTTGAGTGTGCGATTCACTCAGGTAGAAAACCAGCCATCTTCAGTTATAACCCTCAAAAGACCTAACTGAAGCAAGGTTATTTTGAAAGCATATTACAACAAGGTTGTGTAAACTAACTCCCAAAGATCTTTGCGGATCATTTGTCTTGGCATCATACCTTTGCTTTACTCTCCATTTTGAATGTCTTGAGCCGCCTTCAGACCAGTGAATTATATGCTTTGCGTCTTTCAAAATAAAAGAGATTTTGATTTCAAAAGTTGCATGAACTTTGTATTAAAATTACCATGTTTGTATAAGCATTTTTGTTTGCAAATTAGTTATCCTCTCAAGGAATTTTCAAACAGTTGAGAAACTTGGTCAGTGATCCAATCAGGGGCAAGTTCTTTCCAGATCCTGTTGAGAATCAGTTCAAGATTTATTACAGTGCAAGTCCTTCTCAGGATTGGTTTATCCAGAAGTTTTTTCAATACTCAGACTGGGGCAAGTTTTCCAAGCGCACAGTGAGACACTCATTTCAGAATCATCAAGCTGAAGCAATGATTAGCTCATATGCAACAGTCACATAATCTGGGGTAGTTTACTTGAAGAATCCTCGAACAGCTCTCCATCCCTCCTACAAGGATCGTCAACTTGATACAGTTTACCAGTGTGGCAGAGTTGTGTTCAGTAGCATCTTTATTCCCCAAACAAAATGGAAGTGATCTCCGTGTTGAGGAATCAGTCTTCCAGTCCTGTCTTCTCCCCAAAAGAGTCGAGCCATGTCGTCGACGTCTGCGTCAGTATTTGCATTTGCATTTGATCATATATCATAGCATAAATTCATATACATATGCATAGAAAGAGTGGTATCCTCATTTGCACTCATTTTCATTCTCCATAGGTCGTGTTATCATCCACGTCTTACCTTGTTGTCAAAGTCTAACTCACTTGGCACCTCTCAAGCAGATATTGTCGTGTCTATCCAATGTTTTCTTGGGTATATCTTTGTTCACATTCATCCAATGATTTCTTAGATATTGTGATTGCTTTCATCCAATGCTTTCTTGGATCTCTACCTTGTGCATAGTCATCTAAATCCATTATTAGATATTGTGATTATACCTTTCATTCAAAGCCATTATTAGATGTCTGGCGTCTTTTTCAGCCAATGCCATTCTTGGATGATGCTCTTCCAGAACGTCCTTGTGTCTATCTGATGTTCTTCCAGATACGACTTTGTTTCTAATGTTCTTCCAGAAGCTCATTTGTACTAATCTGATGCTCTTTCGGATATGTATATTTGTTCTGATGTTCTCCCAGAACCTTCTTTGTGTCTATCTGACGTTTTTCCAGATACGACTTTGCGTCTGATGCTCTTCCAGAAGTGTCCTCTATTCTGATGTTCTTCCAGAAGTGTCCTCTATTCTGATGTTCTTCCAGAACTTATCTGATGTTTTTCCAGATATACCCTTTGATTCTGATGTTTTCCCAGAATCTATCCGATGTTTTTTCGGATATGTCTCTCTCTGAGTTATTCTACTAGATTGAGTCTTTTGTTCTGATGTTCTTCCAAAACTTATCTGATGTGTTTCCAGATATTCGCTTTGTTTATTCTAATGCTTTTCCTAAATGACATTGCTTTTACCATCTGATGCTCTTCCGGATGTGTTTCTCTTTCTGATGTTCTTCCAGATTGAGTCTTTATTATCTGATGTTTTTCCAGATATTTCGCTTTGTTTATTCTGATGCTTTTCCGGAATAACATTGCTTTTACCATCTGATGCTCTTCCGGATGTGTCTCTCTTTCTGATGTTCTTCCAGATTGAGTCTTTGTTATCTGATGTTCTTCCAGATATGATGTTGCTTATCTGACGTTCTTCCAGATATGTCTTCAAATCTTTTCCCGTACATTTAATTCTTTTCTAAATGTTTCAGATGTATCTTTAGAATCGTTGTCTTCATCTAATACTCTTCTAGATGTCTTCAACTTATTTCTGACTGTAGTTAATAGCTGTTAATTGGATGTGTTCCGGAGTTTATTCAATGTTTTCCGAATATCTCTGATGTTTTCTGGAGTTTATTCAATGCTTTCTTGAATATCTCCGATGTTTTCCAGAGTCCATTCAATGCTTTCTGGGTGTCCCTAATGTTTGTCCCTGATGTATTTCTCTGAATTCTCCTCACCTCATTCAATGATCTTCTGAATGTTGGGACTCTTTTCCATCCAGTTCCGTTCGTGGATGATGATCGTTGATTCCCCAGTGGAGCTTATTCAATGTTATTCTGAATATCTCTGACGAATACCTGTTTATGTTCCAAAGATCATTCATTACTCTCCTGAATGATTTTGATGGTTATTGATGTACTTTCCCAGAGTTTTGTTCAATGCATTTCTGACAAAACCTCTGATGACTGTAACCCTTTTCCCAGTATACAATTATCCCTTGTGACATCATTCCCCACAGGATCCCTGTCCTGTATACCATTTCATATCATTTTCTCAACGGACAAAATTTGGGTCTTTCGTATTTAATTATCTTCCACCACGAATGTATGAAGATCATTGTCATGCATACCTTCTAGTTCAAGTTAATTAAATAGGGGCATCTGTCATACCCCAATTTTGTCTGGGCATTTTAAAATATTTCAATGAGCTGACTTTATTTTAATTTTGCATCATCGATACAACATGTCATGCATTTCATCTCGCATATTGCCTAAAATATTAGTCGGAATAATTTCTCGAAAATTTACAGACAGACTGGTCAAAATGAATTTAAGCGGTGTATAAAATTAGTGAACTAAAAATTCAAAATTGAGCTCGCAAACCTCAATTATATTAATCTACGGTTCACGTAGTTTAACCCAGCGTGTTCGTTTTAATTTTTCGACCATTTTTCGTCGCATTTTGATCAGTTTGAGCATTTTAACGGGTCAAAATTTATTTTAAAATCTGACTAAACACTGTATTTTTTTGAGTCGTATATTTTGCCCTGATCATTTTAGTGTACTCGGTTTATTTTTTCGAGCATTTGGGTGTCCGATTTTTATTTATTTGGGGTCTGCTTATTTTTTACATTTTTTGTCTAAATATTTAAAATAAATAAATATGATAATTAATATTTTATTTTAATTTTATTTTAAATATTTATTTTTATTTTAGATTTAACTAATATTAATTATTTGAGCTTTTTAAAATTAACCCTAATTTAGTAATATATATATATATATATGGGTGTTAGTGATGAGGGGGGACCGGATACGTAGAAACGGCGGGCTCTATTGGGTTTCATATTTTTCCATGTTCGTCTAAGCGGTCCACATATAGCTTTTTGAATTTTGTGAGTGGCAATAGATATTGGTTATGTTTCATCTTAATATGCATCTAATATAATGTTAGTAATATGATACTACCGTGATGTTCATTTATATATATATGTTCTTTCCACACGACACGCATAGCCAAGAGATAATGTCTATCTTAAAAATATAATTTTGCCGCAGACGTATCTTCAACCAGCCGATGAAAATTGTGTTTTATGGAGAAAAACTAACGACAATCACACACACACAAATATATATATATATATATATATATTTAAATAGTGTTTTCGTCCCTTTACATTAGCGAAATTTTAGTTTTCGTCCCTGTAATTTTTTTTTTTGTTTTAGTCCCTATATTTCAAATTCGCGTTCGTTTTAGTCCTTAAAATCAAAATCCGCAGGAAAATCTGCAGAAAAATCCGCAGGAAACCTTCGGATTTTCCTGCAGATTTTGACTTTAGAGACTAAACAGCAAGCAAAAAGTAAGATATAGGGATTAAAACAAAAAAAAAAAAATTTCAGGGACGAAAACACTATTTAAGCCACATATATATATATATATTATATATATATATATATATATATATATATATATATATATATATATATATATAATTATTTTTTTAGATTTTTTGGATCGAATTATGTCGATACACTGTTCGCATATTTGTGTGCTTGATGCGTGACATTTATGTTTGGTTCGATCCGGTTGCGATGATCGCATTTTTGCGTTAGTAACATTGTCGATTTTTTAGCCCGTTAAATTTACTTTTTCTTTGCATTTTCTATTTTATAATTTTAGATCCGCACACTTTTAATCCCTATTGCGATGATCACGTTAAGTGTAGCAAGTTAATGGTCGATTTTCATTGGTTTTTATGCGGATCTATATCTGTTTATCATTGTATTTTGATTTTACACGCGTCCGAAGATTTAGTGTATTGACAATTCATTTTTTTTGTGCTTACCGATTCGCATCTCAATTTGCAACTTGTGATTTTTTTTTTATTACCATGTTGTTTCTTGATCCGATTTGCGATGACCGCTTACGCGGTAGCAATTTGCTATTTCAATTTATATTATTTTTCAACGATCCAACATCGTTATTTTAGATCGGATTCAATTTCTTGTGGTAGCCTTTACACATCTTCGCATATATGGCTTTGATTCGCGTTTTTGCGTCTTGATCCGGGCACTTCTCTTGTTTACTTTATTTTTTTCGATTCATTTGTTATGAATGTACGATATTAATATTGTTTATGCATTTTATTTCCGTATTTTTAGAATTGCTTTTAAAACTAATTCTTGATTTAATCAAGCCATTTTAAACCATGTAAGTCGATTGTTTCTACGATCGCCATCAACCAAACCCAAAACATTCTTGATTCATACATCAAGCCATACCCCAACTTGTAAGCGTCTTGCCATGGATGCTTACCTTCCTCCTTGGAACCTTGACCACAGTCAGGAGTTCCTCACCCTCTTTGAGGGGAACTACAAATGCTCTGATTCCATTCCCGTCCGGATACGTAGGCATGAGATGCGATGTCTTGGCGAGCATACTTAGAAACTAACCCCTAGGTCTTTCCCTTAGTACAACTCCTTAGCAAGCAAACAATAAAATAACACGAATACTAACAAGAGGTTCCTGTAGAGTACTACAAATACTTAGGATGCTAATACCTTCCCTAGGTATAACCAACCCCCGAACCTTAGATCTCTAGCTTTGTTCTTACATAGCGTAATAGGGTTTTCGACCTTTACCCTTTCCTTTGGATAAATCAAAGTTCGGTGGTGAACTTTAAGATTTGTGATTCAAGTTAACCAATAGCTTGATATCCGATTCTCACCGCGACAGATGTATCAAGAAAACCTGCATCAATACGTTTCTGTACCTCTTCTTTGATCTTGAGGGCCATGTATAGACGAGTTCTTCTTAGCTTCTGTTTAACCGGCGGACACTCTGGCTTCAAAGGCAGTCGATGCTCCACAATGTCTGTGTCTAACCCTGGCATATCTTGGTAAGACCAAGCAAACACATCAATGTAGTCTTTGAGTAGCTCAATCATTCTTTCTTTGACAGTGGGAGCAAGCAGTGCCCCAATCTTCACCTTTTTCGGTCTTCTTATATACCCAAGTTGATTATCTCTACTAGCTCTTTGCGAGGCTGAATGGATTTTTCCTCATGCTCAAGTAATATAGAGATCTTATCAAGAATCTCTTCTTCATCTTCCTCTTCTGCCTCAAACACAGGGAACTCAAAATTGGGAGATGACATTGGGTCATTGTTTTCAATGGTTTGTTCGTGCATTAATCTGCACATGCGATTTATGCTTTATTTTAGAATCAATGGAAGGTGAGTGTATGCAAACATGAAGGTGATTATGTGATATATATTTTTTGGTTTTTTAGATTACCATTTTCTAGAAAAAGCAAAAAGTAAAAACAATAAGATTGAACACAAAATGCCAATTTTATTGATGATAACATTTCTTAAAACAAAAGCCCTAACACAATTACACCTTTGCCTTGGGCAGAGCAAAGGGAATTATTAAAATAAACCCCACACAACTACTCCTTCGCATTGGGTGGAGCGAGGAGTTTAAAACATAACAAAGAAACTTACTTAGATAAATGGACAATGGCGGGGACATCAATAGCACTCCAATTTTGGCATACTTCTCCATGCACAATAAAGTATGGCAAATCTTCTTCATATTCATCTTCGATGATGGTGTCGACTTCAAGCGGATTGATGAACCCTCCATTGTGGAACACTTCTTTAATTGGTCTGATAATCATATCTTTAGCAGCAGCCTTGGTGGAACCAACAAAGAAACCAAGGCCTTCTCTATTCTTGTTCTCTGGAAATGTTAAAACTTGCCCCCATCAATCATTGGAGCTACTCTCCACAGCACGTTAAGCATATTTTAGAGATGAAATGGAAATCCTGCTCTTCTTGGGCCTACTGCCAACAATTGAAAGAGATTGAAACTGGGTTCTAATTACTTCATCTGCATCTATATAGGAGAAAGAGGAGAGGTGGCTCACCACCAAGGCTTGCTCCCCACACACCATTACCAGTTTTCCTTCTCGGACAAACTTGATCTTTTGATGGAGTGTTGACGTGACTGGCCCAGCTTTATGAATCCATGATCGACCTAGCAGACAATTGTAAACCGCACAGATATCCATTACTTGGAAGGTGATTTGAAAAGTGTGAGGCCCAATAGTCATAGGCAAATCTACCTCTCCAATAACGGTCTTTCTTGATCCATCAAAGGCTTTGACGATAATTCCACTCGGCCTCACGGGAACCCCCTGATACGACAATCTAGATAAAGTTGTTTTGGGCATCACATTCAATGATGATCCAGTATCAACCAACACACTGGATAACGCATCATTCATATAGTTCATTGAAATATGCAAAGCCAAATTGTGATTCATCCCCTCATCTGGGAGCTCTTCTTCATAGAATCCCAATTTGTTGCAAGAAGTAATGTTACCTACAATTCCACCGAATTGGTCAATAGTCACGTCGTAATCAACGTAAGTTTGCTCGAGAACTTTTTTGTAGAGCCTCTCTATGCGCTTCTGAACTCATCAATAACTGTAGCACGAAGATTTTGGAAGGCGTCTGTAAAAGTTGGTTAACGATTTTGTATTCACTCTTTTTAATCAGTTTTAGCACTTCATCAGAATCAGAAATGGGACCAGTCCCACTGGACCGCCCTGTAGCGAGCGATTTTTATCGGTGAGGCGACCACCTTATCGTTGAAGTTTAGGTTTTCCTCCTAAAGGAGAAAAGGTGCTACTTTCTGATTTCTTATTTATCCCATGAAGCTGGAAGGGAAAGGGAAGGTATCTAAAACTAACCTTGCACGCGAATGTTTAACTGAACAAACATTTTAAAAGAGATTGGGGGGTCCGGGGTCAGGTTATACAATGGGTAATTGTCAATTACCCATCCTATATGTGGTTATCCACAAGATATTAGCTTTGGGTTCTACTTTGTAATTGATATTGTCTATCTGCTGATGGGTTGGGAAAGTTTCTTGGGAAAGTGTGACAGGGAAAGTGAGTTTTGTTTATGTTTTGGGTAAGGTACTGGACCTAAGTTTTGATTGATGTGAAGGTACTGTACCTAAAGTTTTTGATTTGTATGCTCGCTAAGATCTCGCAATCTTATGCCTACGTATTCCCATTTAACGAAACAGGGAAATCAGAGCAATCGTAGTTCCTCCTATTCTATGGGAGGAAAAGATGTTTTGGTGTCTTGTTCAAAGCCCAAGACATGAAGCTAAAGGTGATTTGTATCTTGTTCAAAGCCCAAGATATGAAGCTAAAGGGCTTTGGCTGAGAGAGAATTTGTCATCTCTAAAGAGGAACAGTTGATGTTTGCGTGCTTTGATCAAAGCACAAGTTTGATGCTAAGAGGTTGATTGACTCAGCTAGGGATTTCTTTATACGAAGCCTAAGAGGAGGCTAGATACGACCGACTCAACAAGAGAGTGTATATATGTCTTGTACAAGGCCCAAGATTGAGGTAAAAAAGAGACTAACTCTTTGGGGATATCATTATATAAAGCCTAAGAGGAGGCTAACAGTTTGACTTTTCTGTGGAAAAGGTTCTTTCTGTCTTGTACAAAGCCCAAGATTGAGGCTAAAAGGGATTTTTGACTCCGTTGGGGAGGTTTATATGTGTCTTGTACAAAGCCCAAGAGGGAGGCTGAAATGAGTTTGTCTCAATGAGAGAGTGCTTTTATATGTCTTGTACCAAGCCCAAGACGGAGGCTAAAAGAGTGGACTCAGTAAGAGAGTCCTATAAAGGTGATTGACCCAACAAGAGAGTCTGAGAGTTAATTGACTCAACAAGAGAGTCTTTTATACTCAACAAGAGAGTGATTTGATGTGTCATACGAAGCCCGAGATGGAGGCTAAAAGGAGATTGATCCAACAAGAGAGTCTTTTATACTCAACCAGAGAGTGCGGAAAGGTGATTAACTTAACAAGAGAGTCTGAAAAAATGATTGACTCAACAAGGGAGTCTGAAAAGTGATTGACTCAACAAGAGAGTCTGAAAAGGTTAGCTCCGCTGGGGGAGGATCATTGTACAAAGCCCAAGAGGAGGCTGACTGTGTTAAGCAAAGATCATTATACAAAGCCTAAGAGGAGGCTATCTTACTGCTGAGGATTAGATCCATAGGCAGGCCCAAGGGTGGGGAACTCTCATGAGAGAGACCGGGTTTCTGCTGGAGATTTATCTGGAGTGATTGGTGTTTTTTCCTATGTTTGAAAGGAACTTGAGAATCTCTTTGAGACTCAAGGGGGTTTAGACTGCCCAAGTCTACTGGTGTCGAAGAATTTTATCTCTTGCAGGATGCCCCAAAGAGGGTAAGGGCCTTAAGGGATGAGAATCAACCCTAAAGTGGCCTGAGGTTTGACACTGGAAAGACTGCTCTAGCAAAGGATGACTAAGTTTTGTCTTATACCTTTAAGAGGTCATTAGGGTCATTGTATTAAGCCCAAGAGAAGGCACGAGAACTTCTAAGAAGCCGAAGGGTCCTTGTACAATGCCCAAGAGGAGGCGGGGATGCTTTTAGGAAGCCTGTGGGTCCCCAAACCCAGAGAAGTTCAAGAAATACAATTCACAGAGAAGAGATCATTCTAGGAAAGTTCGAGGGTTTGGAAGAAACTCAAGAGATGCTATTCACGGAGAATAGATCAACTCTGGGGAGTATAATTTCTTTGACAATTTCTAGGGGTGACAGTCTGAGAAAAGGTTCACCGAGAATGCTGCCTTTCTCTTTGTTCCATATTGTTTAACCCCAAGAGAAGGGAAGACTGTATCTGGAAATCCTATGGGGATCTAGTTTTGTTTGTATTTAAAGAGTGACCAACAGGGATTTACCTAGTTCTAGACGTAGATGCCGGGGAAAACTCTAAATAACTATACTAGTATATATACAGTTGATATATGACGAGTATTTAAAAGGCGTGAAAGAAGACTTACAGTGAAGCAGCCCCACAATACAATTATTTATATGAAAGCAGATAAAAGAAAGCGGATAAACACTTACCCGTTGTAGAGCTTCCATGCTGTTTTGTTAGTTGTTCAAAGAAATTAAAGAAAGTTTTGATAGCAACCATACATTTGGATTCAAAATCAAAGGAGAAAGTATTTTGATCAGAGATCGGGGCTTACAGCTCAAGGAGAGGCCCAAATTTTAATAGTGATTGTACTGTTGTTTTGAATTTGTACAGGGACTTATACAAGTGACTGAGGCCCAAAAAGAGGTTTTATGTACAAAGGGGTGAGTCTTACACTCTACCAAGAGGCCCAAAAGTGTTTTAAAGAAAAGAAATGGGACTTACAACACGAGGGCAACCTAGTTGTTTGTTTGAAAATGGCGATCGCGCCGAGGTTTCTAACGGTATCGGGACTTATATAATACACTGAGGCCCAAAATTATTTATGTACAAAGGGATGGGTCTTACACTCTACCAAGAGGCCCAAAAGATTATTCAAAGAAAAGAAATGGGACTTACAACACAAGGGTAAGCCCAGTTATTTTTGTTAAACTGGCGATCGCACCGAGATTTTTCTTTTAACACAGAGGGACTTATACAATATCTGAGGCCCAAAAAGATTTTGATTAAAAGGAGATTGGGTCTTACACTCTATTAGAGGCCCATGAGTGTTTTAAAAAAGTTTGTTAGGGTGAAAATCAACAAAACCCTAATTTCATCATTTTTTAAAGTAATTATTCAAAGAAAATTAATTAAAATGATAAAGATACCAAATAAGTTTGAATAAACAACTTGTGATTTTTGGTTAAGGTTTGAAAAATGAGGTTTTAATCACAAGATGATTTAAAACTCATTTGGTTTTGATTTTCAAGATGAATATTCATTTTTAAAATGTTTAAAAACAAATAAAATGAATTTATTTACAAAAATACCAATTATATTAAATAGTTAATATAAATCTGATTTTTTTTGTGGAATAAAATATTTCAACATTTTTGTGATTTTTTGCAAATAGAACCAATAAAAAATAATTAAAATTGAGAGAGTTATTAATTTTCCAAATCATTTAAAAATAACATGAAAAAATAATGAAAAGTGGGAAAAATGATAAAAAGAGGATCTGGGGCGATGGGGATTCGAACCCCAGACCTCTTGTGTGCAATGCGCGCCTCCTACCACTGGGGTGGTGATACATCCGTGTATCAAAACCACCCCATGAATATATGAGGCATGCCTTGTTTTTGGCTGGCCAAGGCAAGGCAAGGTTTTGGCAAAAAACGTGAAGCTTGTAACTTTCTCATTTCTCCATGGATTGGGACAAAATTTAGGTCTATCCTGCCTAGAATTTCACAAGGAATCCAATTGTGGTGGTGGTTTTTTCATATGAGGCTCCTATTTCAAAACTCGATAGTGGTTTTGAAATAGGCCATGATTTGCATTTTCTATGCTATCTCTTGTTACAGGCATGAATTACATGATGAATTAGTTCAAACACAACATATATAACATGTATGAGATGTGCTTGATCAGTGGACTTCAAAGCAATGCATATTTCAAAGATTTCAAGTTGTGATGCTTACCTCTTTAGGAGCTTTTTGGGCAATCTGCCAAGTGCTTTGTTCCAGAAACAATTTGATGCTTTGGACACCCTCAAATGATCCCTTGGAAGCTTTTAGAATGGTTGGAATCAACTGGAATCATCAGGAACAAGTTTGAGCTCTTTCTTGCAAAAGGGGAAAAAGTGGCCAATATAGCAACTCTCTCAAATGGTGTTCCAGATGTGGGGAACCATTTGGGACAGTTCAAGGATGATATTTGGAGTGTATTTGAGGCTTTATCTGATTTTGAAAGTGACTGAATCAAGACATGGCTTGAAAAGTGCAAAAAAGTCCAATTTTGAGGTTTTGAGAGGGGACTTTGTGATTTTGGTGTTACAGGTCACTTATGAGAGTTTGGACAGCTTAGATATGATATATTGGATGTGTTTGGATCATGAGCTATGATGGAAATGCTCTCTAACTCAAAAAGTCAGAGTTACCTTGCAAAAGAAGGCATTTTGGCCTATAGAAAGAGATTTTGAGGAAAGCAAGTGTTATAGTGCTTTGGTGTACTCAAACTGAGCACAAATGAGCTCTATTTATAGTAGAGCAAGTTTGTTTTGCAAGCAATAGTGAATGGCAACTGCAGCAGCTCATTGTCCAATTGCATCACTTTGGAATCTTAAGTCTCCTCTAGCCATTGACTAGAGGTTAGAGCACAAGCCTATGATTCTTTGGTTCAGAGTTTATCCTTGACTCATTCAGTTGGAAATGGCTCAGTTCATGCCACCTTGGTGCATCCATTGAATGCTCCAAAACGAAATTGGAGTCTTGTCCCCTTTTTAGGCTTTTTAGGTTTGGCATGCTACTTGTAGTTCCAAAGACTTGGGTGGCTTATGGATCAGTGTTGGTTCCTCCTTGGTCTCCCCCTGAGGTGTTCAGATGGATAAACTTGTTTGCCATTTGTAAAATTTGATCAAATCGAGCAAAATGCTCAATTCTGCCTTGTTATGACAGTTGCAGCAAGGCATATTGCCATTGTCACAACTCTTAGCCCAGATGGAATTTGATGGAGTTCTTGGCCATTTTGGAAAGCTCTCATATGATACAACACATGTATGATCATACTTTGTTTTGACACTTTTTGGATCCAATTGAAAAATTCCCTTACATTTTAGAAAAAGTGAAACAGATTATGACTTAGTGAAAATTTCACTAAGTGTTGGAAAAAGTGACATTTCATATTTTCAGCCATTTTGATCACTCCATAACTTGAAATCCATGAGGAATTGGAATGAGGTGTAGTTGACACTTTTAAAGTATGCCATGAGAGCTACAAATCCATCTTTGGATTAGCCAAAATGGTTGCTTGGATCTCAAGTTATGATCCTTGGAAGTTGGCACCCTAGCCACTTTATTTCATAACTTAGAAAAATTCTAAGTTTTTACGGTTACCCTTTTTACAAGTTATCCCACTTTCTTTAATTTTTCTTGATTAATGATGATTCCAATCACACATTAACATCATTTTAGAGTTAAGGAACCATAATTATGAAAAATCTCAAAAAGTCAAACTTTGACTTTTATGCACAGTTACCTTTTATCAGATGAATTCCAAACTGTGCGATCCTCTATGAAATCAAGTCTTTGACCTAAATCAAACTTGATGGATATGTTCCATAGATGTTATAGGGTGTATTGAATCATGTCCCAAGCTTTTGGAGCATGTCTGAGTCAAAAGTCAAAGGTACAATTGACTTTTTCCTCAAAACCCTAATTGTGGTCCAGATGAAATTGAAACTTGTGGATCAAGCTTCTTGGATTAATCCATTGTTGAAAATGGATCAATGTAGTGTGTTAGAGACCCTCTAATCATGTTTTGAGGTCTTGGCTCATGTTTTGTCCCAAAAGTCAACTTAGGGGTGAATTAGGTCAAGAAACCCTAATTCCTGATTTTTGGTGAATGCATCCCCTGAGGCTAAATTTGCTTGATGATTGGGTTTATGAGGTCCCTTAGATTATTTAGGGTTATTATTTGAAGCATTGGCTAATGCCCAGATGAAGATTTTCATTTGGAGGCCCTAGTCGACCAAAACCCTAATTTGGTGACACTGGCGATCTTGAGGCTGAATCCACTTGGAATGTTGCAACCTTGTGCCTGATTCTTGATGTGGGAGTCCTCTTGATTCCTTTATGAATGTTTTAGAGGTTAGACAAGTTAAAGATCATGTCATTTCTTGATTGATCCTTTGTCTAAGGCTCTGAGAGGGCTTGAAAACCCTAATCTCTGATTATAGTGAATGCTCAACAATTCCTGAGGAGATTGATGAGGCATAAAGGTACATAAATATTGTGATGATTGTTTGCACAATGATGGGAATCTTGTGGTCAAAATTTGGGGTATGACACGCCCTATAGTAGAATCATTCACAGGTGGTTGTCAAAGGAAATCTCAGCCCTCTTTTGAGGCATTATGGAGAATACACGGCCGCTTCTAGTAACCCTCTTACATCAACTATGTTAACAACAGAGGGTAAAAGAGGTAAGGGTACCTCCTTTCCTTCTTCCACCATAATTGTATTATACTTGTACAGAACTGTCCTATCAGAAATGTAGGGAGTAGGACTTGGTATATTGATAATCAGAGGAGTCATTGAAGATCTTTTGCTATTGTAGGTAATATTTACACGTTCTAGTCCATTGAAATATGGTACTATATCAAATACCTCATCTCCATCCATAGCATCAGGATTTCTATCATAAGTGATGGTAATAGCTCTTCGATCCAACAGATCCTGGATATCACGCCTAACGAGAGGACAACCTCGCGAATTCACAAACCAGATTCGACAAACAGCATAGTTGTGGCATTCATGGTTGAAGAAAGCAAGTCTTGTCAGGCTGCCATGCATTCTCACCAATGATTCCCTGATAAACTTGACTTCTAAGACAACAAACTTTCTTAGGAACCCATGTACCATATTTATCTGAGGGAAGTTCTGAGGATAATCTCTGTTTCTGTAGCACTTGATGAATCCTCTATCCATTAGATCTTGAAGGCTATTTATCACAACTCGACACCCTCGGCACGAATTCCTGGAACACACCCTACAAGCGGCGTAGTCATGTGGTTGCAAACGACCACGTCTGACCATCCCTTCATGCATTCGAACCAAACTATCATTTAATAACAATACATCATAAATTTTGAATTCACCAGGACAACCATACACCATATTTACATTGGCTATTCCATGTTGAGGTAGAGGATTCACTTTAACATTTGGATTAGTGTCCTTGAAAGACATGATCCCACACTTGATTAGCCTTTGTACACATGCCTTCAAATTGTAGCAGTTCTTAATATCATGGCCTGGGGCTTCTTAATGATACAGACAAAACTGGTCTACTTTGCACCAAAAAAGGAGATCTTTGGGAATAGATGGCGGTGACTTTGTCTGAATATGGCCTTTTTGCAATAAGCCTGGGAATAATTCTGCGTAGGTCATAGGAATTAGATCAAAATTAGGTCTTCTTTGAACACGATTCTGGTTGTTATACTGTGGCCAAGCATACTGAAAAGGTTGTTGATGTTGTTGATGTTGATTTTGAATTGGCTGTTGGACCTGTCGTTGTTGTGGTTGATATTTTTGTGGCTGAACACGCTGTTGTGTGAACTACGGCTGATAGGTTGGAGTATTAATAACCGGAGAAATAGATGCAACATGCTGCTGTTGGTATCTTCTTCTAGAGCTTCCATGATGCACGACACTCACCTCCCGTTCTTTCTTCTTTGTAAAGCTACTTCCATGCTTCTTCAAGCTACTAGAAGCACCCCTTCCATGCTTCTTTATGGACCCCCTCTTTTAGGCGTATCCCCATGTTTACCATTTCAGTAAAATCACAGGGAGCTCTATCAATCATTCTTTCGTAGAAAAACAAACTCAAAGTCTTAAAGAAAAGCTTGGTTATTTCTTTCTCCTCTAGGGGTGGACAGATTTGGGTAGCCACCTCGTGCCACCGTTACACATACTCCTTGAAACTCACCTTGTATTTCTGAGCCATAGCTCTCAACTGATCTCTATCCGATACCATATCGACATTAAACTTATACTTTCTGATAAAAGCTTCACCAAGGTCTTTGAAAGTACAAATCTTCGCATTGTCTAAACCCATGTACCATTTGAGGGCGACACCGGTTAGACTGTCTTGAAAGTAGTAGATTAACAGCTGGTGATTGTCTGTCTGAGTAGACACCTTTCTCACATACATCACAAGATGGCTTTGGGGACAGGAATTGCCCTTATATTTCTCAAAATCTGGTACTTTGAACTTATGTGGAATTTTGACACTGGGAACCAAACAAAGGTCCGAAGCGTTCTATCCGGACAAGTGCTTCCCTCGGAGGGCCTGGATTTCCTTCTGCATTTCTAGAAATTGATCTTGAAACTCATCTAGATTTTCATCTACTCCAACACTTTCACTAGAAGTGGTATGGAATACCGGCTCTTCGTTATAAAGATTAACATGTACCACAGTAGGTGGCACATACATCACAATGGTAACAGCCGGAGCTTCGGTAGCTTATGGTCGATACCCAGTCGACATGAAGTGAGGAGGCATGCCCCAAGGGAAACCGGGAGGCATGGTATACTGAGGACCATTGACTGGTGCCACAGAAATTGGTGTGGAGACGATTTCATAAATCATGGTCCTTTGAGCAGCTTCTTGAGAATTAGGCGACTGATTTTGAGCAGCCGTCATTTCTTCCATCATGTTGGTGAGTCTTTCCAAGCTATCTTTAAGAGTAGTGACCTCTTCTCTCAGTTCTCTGTTTTCCTGCTCGAGATGTTCCATCCTACTTTTCGGACCTCCTCGGGTGTTGTAGTGATTATTCAGCTTGTCTATTGGAGAGAACGGACAGGGGTAAGGACCTAGAATGCAAGAAAATGCAATGCTAAATGATGCATGTTATGCAAATAAATTTCAAGGAACTTGAACAGTTATATTGTAAATATCATAAAATGGATAACATTTTTAAATAACTGAAAAATAACTCATTTCATTAATAAACTTTAAAGGATTACAAATGGAGTACAACTTTCAAAATTCCTAACAAAGCGGAAAATACAAGAAAATGGAAACTTAGAAACCCTAAGAAACCCTGGGAGAAGATCCAACTCCTCCTTTTAGCTTCCTAGTGAGTTCCTTGATTTGCTTATTCATCTCAGCCTTCTCAAGTATGAGCTTGTCGACAACCAACTTCCACGCAACTAATAACAGAGGAGTGTCTGAACTCTGAACAGTAGGGGCTGATGGAATGCTAAAGGAAAATAAATCCTCTTGCACTTTCCTCTTCTTGGTAACAAGGTCCTCTTCACTCTTCTGCTTCAAAAGTTTTTTGAGTTCTTCGTTCTCATTGCTAACAACCTGGTATTTTTTCTTCCAAGCATTCCTTTCTCATTGCGCCTTAGTAAAAGCTATCTAAAGCTTCTCTGCATCACTCATGAAGATCAAGTTAGGCTCTCTTGCAACTATAGGTAGAGGTTCCTAATGAGGATAAGGCATCTTCAGCTTGATGGCCCTATCTTTCACCCATTGGAGATAAGTCTCCAAAGAAACACAATTTGGCTTCCCTAACACTGCTCTCTTTTTTCTGTGAACATGACACCAAGTGAGCAATCTAGTCATAGATAAGCAACACATTTCATAGAAATTTTAAGGACAAAGAGAGAAATTTGAACGATATTACCTCATAAGATGAGACAAAGAATGTACTCCATAAGAAACTCAACTTTCGAAGACAAGTTAACCAAAATATAAAGAGTGCATGCAACAACATATTTTAGGCCAGATTTGAGATATCGAGAATGCCAAATTCTCGACGAATATTGAAAAATGGTTCAGTCGCAATTGGTTTTGTGAAAATATCTACAAGTTGATTTTTGTTATCAACATGCTCAAAAACAACATCTCCTTTTTCAACATGATCTCGTAGGAAATGATAACGTATCTCAATATGTTTAGTACGAGAATGTTACACTAGATTTTTGGTTAGGTTGGTTGTACTTGTGTTATCGCACATGATATGAATACGTTGAAGATTAATATCGAAGTCAAGTAGTTGTTGTTTGAGCCAAATAATTTGATCACAACAACTACCGGCTGTTACGTATTCCATCTCGGCAGTTGATAAAGCAACAAAGACTTGCTTCTTGCTATACGAACTAACCAAGGAGTTTGAAAATAAGTGGCAAGTTCCGCTAGTACTTTTCCTATCCGATTTGCAACTGGGAAAATCGGAATTAGAGTAACCAACCAAACTATACTAGCTACCCTTGGAAAACCAAAGTTTATACTTAAAAGTAATATGAAGGTACCTAGGATGCGTTTTACATCTTTTACGTGTGATTCCTTAGGAGCGGATTGATATTGAGCACACATGCACACACTAAACAGTATGTCAGGCCTAGATGCAGTAAGGCATAGAAGACATCCAATCATACCTCTATACATTTTAACGTCAACATGCTTACCATTTTCATCTCTATCCAAGTTTCCATTTGTGGCCATTGGAGTGTCAATTGACTTAGCATATGCCATTCCGAAGCATTTAAGCAACTCATGACAATACTTTGTTTGACATATAAATGCCTCTTCATTGAGCTGCCTGATTTGAAGTCCGAGAAAGTAATTTAACTCCCCCATTAGACTCATCTCAAATTCACCCTACATAAGCTTAAAAAACTCTTTAACTAGTTGCATGTTAGTAGAACCAAATATTATATCATCAACATATATTTGAACTAGAAGAAGATGTTTTCCTTGACGTTTAATGAAAAGTGTTGTATCTACCTTCCCTATAGAGTATCCTTGATCAAGCAAGAATTTACTAAGGCACTCATACCAAGCCCTAGGGGCTTGTTTGAGACCATACAAAGCTCATTTTAGTTTATAAACATGATTAGGATACTCATGGTTTTCAAAGCCGGGAGGTTGAGAAACATACACTTCCTCATTTATGTAACCATTAAGGAAAGAACTTTTCACGTCCATTTGAAATAACTTGAAGTTTTTGGAGCATGCAAAATATATTAAAAGGAATATAACCTCGAGGCGGGAAACCAGAGCATACGTTTCCTCATAATTTATGCCCTCCACTTGGTTATATTCTTGAGCCACTAGCCAGACTTTGTTCCAAGTTATCACTCTGTTTTCATCTAGTTTATTTCTAAAAACCAACTTATTGTCAATGATTTGATGATCCCGCGGAGGTGGGATAAGGTCCCACACATTATTTCTTTTAAATTGATTTAACTCATCTTGCATGGCCATTAACCAATGCTCATTGTTGCGGTGAGAATCGAATATCAAGCTATTAATTAACTTGAATCATAAATCTTGAAATTCACCACCGAGCTTTGATTTATCCAAAGGAAAGGGTAAAGATCGAAGAAAACCCTAATTGCAATGTAAAAAAAAAGCAAAGAGATCTAAGGTCTGGGGGTTGGTTATACCTAGGAAATGTGTTAGCATCCTAAGTATCTATAGTACTCTACAGGAACCTCTTGTTTTTTTGTGTGTTATGTTATAGTTTGCTTGCTAAGGCCAAGGATCACCCGGTTTGACGTAAGAGTCGAAAAGCTTGTCGAAAGCGTTGAATAGTTCGACGGTGATTAAGTGCTATGAATTTTGAATTCGAATCCATCTCAGGTGAGTTCGACATTGGTTTTACTTTTAGAATTCGTATTTAATTCAGATTGATTTTTTGATGCAATTCGGTTTCGATTTGTCACTGTTTAATTGATTTCAAATGACTTTAATAGGAGCCCAACATTCAAAAAATAGATAGAGAATAGCCACTCATGATGCATTAAAGTCATCATAACGCTAGGGAAGATTAGAGGACATGATCGTTTGAAGGTTTTTGACACATAAGGACCTAAGAAGAAAAGCCGGCCTATAGCACGACATTAGTCAAATATATCTGGGCTCATGTTACTGCCGAGTACTGTACCCTTGTAAACAGATATAGTACTCAAGGGGCTTATGTACATACCAAATATATTTGGAGCCGAGTTGTATGGTCGGCCAAGGCTAGACGTGCATTCGCCTATGAAAGTAAGAAGGGTCGAGTAGCACCAAGAGCTAGGCGTGAGTCATTTATAACTCAGGTCGGTCAGGGAGCCCGACTCCCATCAGCCCAACTCCTACGAGGCCGAGTACTGAACTCCATCAACCCGACACTTACGCCGAACATGAACTCAACTGGAACACCAACAGTTGTAACGGTGGCGGCGCATCAATGCGGATGTTACTAGGTCTTCAAAGCATGCATTCATAAAGAGGAGTTACGACAATAATGGCCATGTGGCGCCAGAAGGACAAGAGACTTCTCTTAATGGAAAACCTTGAATGAAGGCTATAAAAGGGGATCCTACATGAGGTTTAAGCAAGACACATTCATCTTGAGACATTATACAACACAAGTATAGCTCTCAAATCCCCAAATATACTTCACAATATAGACAGCGTAGTTCTTTTTGTCTAGAACAAGGGGAACTGCACTTTTGGTGTATCTAACCATTTTTGGCTATAACATTTGGCGCCCACCGTGGGGCCTAGGTAAAACTCTCCCAAGCCACACCTAACAGTAACAACATGTCCTCTGAAGGAGATCCTCCAGACTTGGCTCAACTGCTAGTCTTGATGGAGACCATGCATCAGCAGAATGAGACGCTGCAAGACAGCATACAAGTTCTGCAACAAAAAAGTCTGGATGACGACGACTATGAGGAAGAGGTCCTCGAGCCACAACCTCTTTCTCAAGAGATATGGGACGACCACGTCCCATAAAACTTCAAAGTTCCATCACTAACCTCTTATGATGGGAAGACGGATCCTCATGAGCATGTTATTTGTAACACCCCCAATCTATACCCCTGAGCTATTAAAGCGATAAATAAAATTCAAAATTTCATCAGAGTATATGTAGAAATTCACAGCATAGACTGAGGGGTCACATCAATTTGAAACAAACACAATAAACCTGCCTATAAAGATATGCAACACTCGCAGGTAGCAAATAAACAAAGGAACTTAGTTCCTACTACCCACAATTCAGCTACAGAATAAAAGCGAAAAATCTGTACTGAATCTCATATATATATATCACATAAAAAGTTTGTCATACATCAAGTCATACATGCACAAGCCAAAATATATATATACATATACACATCAAACTACAAAACGATCTCCCTGACTACCCAGTGCCACATATCAGAGCCGACCGACAAAAGAATGAAGACCTACGCTTCACAAAAGACCTCCAGCATCTAATCTACAATGCCTCGTAGAGCATTATAAAACAGTAGAAGGGTGATAAACACAATCATAATATAAATGCATACAATTATATATAAGACCACAATACACATATATACTGTTCTCACCATAACTCATACCAGAATTCAAACACACAACAACACAATGTATATTTCATTTTTCCATTACCAAGGTATACCAACCAAGCACAATACAAGTATCACCAACCATATACATATATCAATTTATCGATTTCATCCACAATTCCACACATAAACAAACCATTAATGATTTATGCAAATGCAAGAGACCGACACAACGACTCTATGCATATGCACATGCGGTACCGACTTCCATCAATTCTCAACACCAGTTCACTCAGGAACTATTGGAACCATCACTCGTTACTTAGTGTAACTCCCTGTCGGGCATACGATGTTCCCCGTCGCTTTCGGTCCTCTTGGTATAAGGCTCACGCCGTTTATGGATCGCTTTCGGTCCTCTTTGTATAAGGCTCACGATCCGACCGCTCACACCCCACACGGGCACACGATCGTCTATAACCATCGATTTCGATCCTCTCGGTTTAAGGCTCATGATGTTATAGCAGATTCCCTCTGGAATCGATTCGTCGCTCAAACCCACTAGGGCACACGACATCACAAGAATGCACATCATGATGCTCAGCATACAATGACTCATGACATTCAAATGCACACATATATGCAACCATCTCACTAAACATTAATCATGCTTTGCAATTCTAGCCCAAAACAATGCATTTATACCATACAACAGCACGCAAATCATACCATAACCACATCAACAGCACATTGCATGATACAGAGCAATTACACATAATTATAACGACAAAAGTCAACAAAACGACACTATTCCAAATTCCCGACATAATTAAATCGGCTAACAATCTCAAAATTATTATAATAAGAAAGTACAGTTCAATAGCTACTCAACGATACCAAGAATGTTAAAAACGGATAAACGGAACACAAGTTACGGACTAAACAAGAAAAGACATCGCGATAAAACCCCATTTTGCAATTCTCCTGGCCATACGCGTATTGCCCTGATTCCTCGCCCATTCCATACGCGTATTGCCCAAGGTCGTACGCGTATGGGTAGAGACCCATTTTCCCCAAAATTCCCTTTAAAATTCCAATACGCGTAGTGCCCTACATCATACACGTATTGCCCTAAACATTACGCGTACCATTACGCAAATGGGCAGATGGCCAAGAAAATGAAGCTCCATACGCGTATTGCCCAGTTTTCTTCAATACCATACGCGTATTGCCTTGACCAATACGCGTATTGCCTTGAGTGATACGCGTATGGGCAGTGGAAAATCCAGAAAATTATGCAGAATTTTGTTCTGCGTTTTCCAACCCAAAATCATCCAATTTTCACCTATACACCAGAAAAATTACCAGTACAATGCCTAACAACATGTATCTAACCTGTATCAACAATAATGGACCTGAAAACATGATTTCGGACACAATTTAATCGATTTCTAATCAATTTTTACATAATATGGTTTTTACTATATATATCCATTTAAATCCAATAACAACCAAAAACATACATACATAATCATACACAAGCATATAATAATCGAGTTTCGCACCCTTACCCGATTTAATCGTGTTTAGAAAAGTCGGGAGATTGTTTTCTTGATTTCCAAGTTTTCTCTATTTTTCTTCTCTTCTTCTCTTTTCTTTCCCTTTTCCTTCTTCTCTTTTTCTTTCTCTCTATTTTTCTCTCTTTCTATTTCTATTTTCTAACTTAAGGAAAAATAAGATGAAATGACCAAAATACCCCCACACTCAAATATCTCGCAAACGTTCCCAAAACCCGATAAAATATCACAACATTGAAAAATAACATATTTCCAAATAAAAGTCGAAAATAAAATAAAATAATCAAAACGACTCGATTAAATAAAAATACTAAAACTGGGGCGTTACAACTCTCCCCCACTTAGAAATTTTCGTCCTCGAAAATATACCTGAGACGAACAACTCTGGATACGACTCCTGCATCTGACTCTCTAACTCCCAAGTCAAATTGCCCTCAGCAGCGCCTCCCCACGACACTTTCACAAGTGCAATATCCTTGCCTCTCAACCGCTTCACCTCGCGATCCAAAATCCTAACGGGTAATGCCTCAACCGTAAGGTTCTCCCTTACTTCAACCTCATCCATCGGAATCACATGTGACGGATCCGGAACATACTTCCGAAGCTGTGAAACATGGAACACATCGTGCAAATTCGACAGATTCGGCGGCAACGCCACCTTGTAAGCCACAACACCCACTCTCGCGGATATCTGGTAAGGACCAATAAACCAAGAAGTAAGTTTCTTCGATTTCAATGCACGACCCACACCCGTTACCGGTGTAACTCTCAAAAATACATGATCGCCCTCTTGGAACTCAAGATCTTTTCTTCTCCGATCATGATAACTCTTTTGCCTACTCTGAGAAGCCTTCATTTTCTCACGAATAAGCTTCACTTTCTCCGTAGTCTATTGCACCAACTCTGGTCCAACCACCGAACTCTCACCAGATTCGTGCCAACACAAAGGTGTTCGACATCTTCGTCCATACAGTGCTTCAAACGGTGCCATTCCAATACTCGAATGGAAACTGTTATTATACGTGAATTCAATCAATGTAAGATAACTATCCCACACACCACCTTGTTCAAGAACACAAGCTCTCAACAAATCTTCCAACGACTGAATCGTCCTCTCCGTCTGTCCATCCGTCTGCGGATGATAAGCCGAACTCAATCTCAATTTAGAACCCAAAGCCTTCTGTAAACTTTCCCAAAATCTCGAAGTAAACCTCGGATCTCGATCCGAAACAATGCTCAACGGAACCCCATGCAATTTCACAATCACACTGATGTAAATCTCAGCTAACCTCTCCAAAGAAAAACTGATGTCAATCGGAATGAAATGAGCCGATTTAGTCAGCCTATCAATAACCACCCAAATAGCATTATACCCTCGCTGTGTATTCGGCAACCCTGTTACAAAATCCATGGAGATGCTATCCCACTTCCACTCAGGAATATCCAACGGCTGCAACAAACCACTAGGCCTCAGATGTTCTACCTTTGATTTCTGACAAGTCAAACACGCATAAACAAAATGAGCCACATCTCTCTTCAATCCAGACCACCAAAAGATCCTCTTCAAATCCTGATACATCTTATTAGCTCCCGAATGTATACTCAAATTACTCCGGTGTCCTTCCTCCAAAATCATCTTTTTCAACTCCGCATCATCAGGAATACAAATTCGGCCTCGGAATCTCAAAACACCATTAATATCCACTTTAAAATCACTATTCTCATCTTTTTCTCCAACCAACATCAAATCCACAAATTTCACATTCGTCTTTTGTTTCTCCCTAACCGTCATCAGAAAATCATTAGTAATCATTAGCATTCCAAGCCTCACGCTATCCGACGTCACTTCACATACCAAACTCAAGTCTCTAAACGATTCCAAAAGTTCCCACTCCTTAACCATTAAAGCGGACATATGCAATGATTTCCGACTTAACGCATCGGCTACCACATTAGCTTTACCAGGATGGTAATTCAAGCCAAAGTCGTAGTCCTTCAAAAATTCCAACCATCTACGCTGCCTCATATTTAACTCTTTCTGATCAAACAAGTATTTCAAACTTTTATGATCACTAAAGACTTCGAACCTTGCACCGTAGAGATAATGCCTCCAAATCTTCAACACAAACACCACATCCGCTAATTCAAGATCATGAGTAGGATAATTTTTCTCATGCACTCTCAACTGCCTTGAAGCATAAGCCACAACCTTACCTTCTTGCATTAGCACCCCACCTAGACCAATCAAAGACGCATCACAATACACCATAAATGGTTCATTAGGATTCGGCAAAATCAAAATCGGAGCTGTCGTCAATCTTCTCTTCAGCTCATTAAAACTTTCCTCGTACCGAATATCCCAAATGAACGCTTGCCCTTTACAAGTCAACTGGGTCAAAGGAAGTGCTAGCTTAGAAAAACCTTCAATGAACCTTCGATAAAATCTGGCCAAACCCAAAAAGCTTCTAATTTCAGTAACAGATCTCAGAGCCTCCCATTGTAGAACTACTTCTAGTTTAGATGGATCCACATAAATTCCATTACTTGAAATCACGTGCCCAAGAAAACTCACCTCCGACAACCAGAACTCACACTTGGACAACTTGGCGAAAAGCTTCCTTTCTTTCAACACCTGCAAAATAATACGCAAATGCTCCGCGTGCTCCTCCCGAGACTTAGAATAAATCAAAATGTCATCAATAAACACAACAATAAATCGATCCAAATGCTCGTGGAAAATACGATTCATGTACTCCATGAACACACCTGGCGCATTAGAAACCCCGAACGGCATCACAGAATATTCATAATGACCGTATCGTGTCCTAAAAGCCTTCTTTTGAATATCTTCCTCTTTCACCCTAATCTGATGATACCCTGACCTCAAGTCAATCTTACTGAACACACACGCACCAACTAACTGATCCATCAAATCATCAATTCTCGGAAGAGGATACTTATTCTTAATCGTCACCTTATTCAACTGGCGATAATCAATACACAACCACATACTTCCATCTTTCTTTTTCACCAATAAAACTGGAGCACCCCAAGGAGAAACGCTTGGCATCACAAACCTCTTTTCCAACAATTCATTCAACTATTTCTTTAACTTAACTAACTCAGATGCCGACATACGATAAGGTGCCATAGAAACAGGTCTAGTACCAGGAACTAGCTCTATAGAAAACTCCACCTCTCTCTCTGGCGGCAAGTCTGAAATATCCTCAGGAAACACTTCCAGAAATTCACACACAACAGGAAACACATCAAGTGAAACTTGACTGTCCACAGTCAACGATGCAAACAACCCAAACAACTGAGCTTCATCCGCCAAAAGCTTCTTCAACTCTTTGGTAGATAAGAAACTCGAGTCTTTGTCTTCCTCAAGAGAAGGAAACCTTACCAGCTTATGATAACAATCAATATGAACCCGATTGAACTGCAACCAATTCATTCCCAAAACCACATCTAAACTCTCCAACGGTAAACACACCAAATCCATCTCAAAGTCTTTACTATAAATGGTCAAAGGACAACTTAGACAAACCAAAGAAGTAGTTACTGACCCCATTGCTGGAGTATCAATAACCATCTCACCACCCATCGAAGACAACACAAGATTCAAACGCTTCGCGCACTCAGACGAAATAAACGAATGAGTCGCTCCAGTATCAATAATAGCAACTAAAGGAGTACTATTAATAAAACAAGTACCTCTGATTAGACGATCTGCACTTGAAGTCTGAGTTCCCGCCAAGGCAAAAACTTTCCCACCAGCTGGAGCTTGCTTCGGTTTTGGACACTTCGTACTAATATGACCAGGTTCCCCACAGTTGAAACACTTCACCACATTCTTCCTTGCACAATCAGCTGCGACATGTCCTAAACCTCCACAATTAGAACACATCCTCAAATCCTTCCTACATTCGGACTGACGATGTCCCACATCCCCACAACTATAACATCTCAAAAGACCAGACATTCCTCCTCCGCTTGACCTTTTCTCAAAATTTCCCCTTTGTTTACCCTTATCAGCTGGTGTTACATACAGACCACCACGGAACTGTTGCTTCCCTTTCCTCTCGTTCACACTCTTATAGTGAGTAGAATGAGCCTTACTATCCTCCTCATAAATCATACAACAATCCACCAAATCAGAAAACCTCCGAATCCTTTTGATAACCAATTGCCTGCTTTATCTCAGGACGCAATCCGTTCTCAAACTTTACACACTTAGAAAATTCCGCAGTCGCTTCGGCATAATGTGGATAAAACTGCACAAGCTCCACAAACTTAGCAGTATAATCAACAACATACATATTACCTTGTTTTAATTCCAAGAACTCAATTTCATTCTTTCCTCTTACATCTTCTGGAAAATACTTCCTCAGAAACTCAATGCTAAACACAGCCCAAGTGATCTCCTCCTCTGCAGCTTCCAACACATGACGTGTACTAACCCACCAATCATCAGCTTCTTCCAGTAACATGTGAGTACCCAGTCTCACCTTCTGATCCTCAGTACAATCCATCACTCAGAAAATTCTTTCAATCTCTTTCAGCCATATCTGAGCACCATTAGGATCATATCTTCCTTTGAAGACAGGCGGTTTGTTCTTCCTGAACTCATCATTACCTGCAGTATTAGGTGCATCCTGCACAGCCCGAGCCATAGCTTGCATAACAGCAGCCAAAGCAGCGTCATTCCTACCAGCCATATTCTGTTCATTTCCAATAACAGCAACTATGGTTAAACAAACAGTTCACCGAACCACAAAGACTAACAAGGACTGACACAAACTGACACGGACTGGCTCTGATACCACTTAATGTAACACCCCTAATCTATACCCCAAGCTATTAAAGCGATAAATAAAATTCAAAATTTCATCAGAGTACATGTAGAAATTCACAGCATAGACCGAGGGGTCACATCAATTTGAAACAAACACAATAAACCTGCCCATAAAGATATGCAACACTCGCAGGTAGCAAATAAATAGAGGAACTTAGTTCCTACTACCCACAATTCAGCTACAGAATAAAAGCGGAAAATCTGTACTGAATCTCATATATATATATATATATATATATATATATATATATATCACATAAAAAGTTTGTCATACGTCAAGTCATACATGAACAAGCCAAAAGATATATATACATATACACATCAAACTACAAAACGATCCCTTTGACTACCCGGTGCCACATATTAGAGCCGACCGACAAAAGAATGAAGACCTACGCTTCACAAAAGACCTCCAGCATCTAATCTGCAATGCCTCGTAGAGCATTATAAAACAGCAGAAGGGTGAGAAACACAATCATAATATAATTGCATACAATTATATATAACACCACAATACACATATATACTGTTCTCACCACAACTCATACCAGAATTCAAACACACAACAACACAATGTATATTTCATTTTTCCATTACCAAGGTATACCAACCAAGCACAATACAAGTATCACCAACCATATACATATATCAATTTATCGATTTCATCCACAATTCCACACATAAATAAACCATTAATGATTTATGCAAATGCAAGAGACCGACACAACGACTCTATGCATATGCACATGCGGTACCGACTTCCATCAATTCTCAACACCAGTTCACTCAGGAACTATTGGAACCATCGCTCGTTACTTAGTGTAACTCCCCGTCGGGCATACGATGTTCCCCGTCGCTTTCGATCCTCTTTGTATAAGGCTCACGATGTTTATGGATCGCTTTCGGTCCTCTTTGTATAAGGCTCACGATCCGATCGCTCACACCCCACACGGGCACACGATCGTCTATAACCATCACTTTCGGTCCTCTCAGTATAAGGCTCACGATGTTATAGCAGATTCCCTCTGGAATCGATTCGTCGCTCACACCCACTAGGGCACACGACATCACAAAAATGCACATCATGATGTTCAGCATACAATGACTCATGACATTCAAATGCACACATATATGCAACCATCTCACTAAACATTAATCATGCTTTGCAATTCAAGCCCAAAACAATGCATTTATACCATACAACAGCACGCAAATCATACCATAACCACATCAACAACACATTGCATGATACACAGCAATTACACATAATTATAACGACAAAAGTCGAAAAAACGACACTATTCCAAATTCCCGACATAATTAAATCGGCTAACAATCTCAAAATTATTATAATAAGAAAGTACAGTTTAATAGCTACTCAACGATACCAAGAATGTTAAAAACGGATAAACAGAACACAAGTTACGGACTAAACAAGAAAAGACATTGCGAAAAAACCCCATTTTGCAATTCTCCTGGCCATACGCGTATTGCCCTGAGCCATAAGCGTATTGTCCTGATTCCTCGCCCATTCCATATGCGTATTGCCCAAGGTCGTACGCGTATGGGCAGAGACCCATTTTCCCCAAAATTCCCATTAAAATTCCAATACGTGTAGTGCCCTACATCATACGCGTATTGCCCTAAACATTACGCGTACCATTACGCAAATGGGCAGATGGCCGAGAAAATGAAGCTCCATATGCGTATTGCCCAGTTTTCTTCAATACCATACGCGTATTGCCTTGACCAATACACGTATTGCCTTGAGTGATACACGTATGGGCAGTGGAAAATCCAGAAAATTATGCAGAATTTTGTTCTGCGTTTTCCAACCCAAAATCATCCAATTTTCACCTATACACCAGAAAAATTACCAATACAATGCCTAACAACAAGTATCTAACCTGTATCAACAATAATGGACCTGAAAACATGATTTCCGACACAATTTAATCGATTTCTAATCAATTTTTACATAATATGGTTTTTACTATATATATCCATTTCAATCCAATAACAACCAAAAACATACATACATAATCATACACAAGCATATAATAATCGAGTTTCGCACCCTTACCCGATTTAATCGTGTTTAGAAAAGTCGGGAGATTATTTTCTTGATTTCCAAGTTTTCTCTCTTTTTCTTCTCTTCTTCTCTTTTTATTTCTCTCTATTTTTCTCTCTTTCTATTTCTATTTTCTAACTTAAGGAAAAATAAGATGAAATGACCAAAATATCCCCACACTCAAATATCTCGCAAACGTTCCCAAAACCCGATAAAATATCACAACATTGAAAAATAACATATTTCCAAATAAAATTCGAAAATAAAATAATATAATAATAAAATAATCAAAATGACTCGATTAAATAAAAATACTAAAACTGGGGCATTACATTATTGCCATTAACAATTAGATGGCCATAGTTTCCCCTTCGGATTCACTGAAATTCAAGCTCATGGCCGGCACCTTTAAGGATATAGCTCTAAGATGGTACATGAGCCTTCCTCGGCTCTCCATCGTAAGCTACAAAGAATTAACTAAGAAGCTAGTACAACACTTCTTAGCAAGTAAACGTCGGAAGGTGTCCACGACCACATTGTTCAGTGTTCGACAAAAACAGTCAGAATCACTACGTGAGTACCTGGCTCGATTCAATGAGGAAACCCTCAAAGTATCTCATCCAAACCAGGAACTATTTGTGGGAGCTTTTCAACATGGACTACAAGCCAGAAAGTTTAATGAGTCATTAGCTCAGAAGCCGGCTATCAGCATGGACGATATCACTACTCGGGCTGAGTGTTACATCAAAGAAGAAGAAAGTAACCAAGAGAAAAGATCTCGGGACAACAGTGAAAAGACAAAGAGAAAGGAAGAGGTGTCGAACAGGATAAAGGAACATCCTTGGGCATCTATGTGCGAGCGACATGCTCCCAGACCATACAGACAGTCATATGAGACAGACAGAGACCTCACCCCATTGAATACAAGCAGGGGAGATATCCTTAAAGATGTCGGCCATATGAACCTGTTACCAGAGCCTCATCGTCTCAAAAGAGCCAACGCTATCATGGAAAGGAGACCTGAGGCTTGGTGTAATTATCACCGTCGCTGGAGGGTTTAGGCAGCTCGGCACACACTAAACACTATCGCTGGAGGGTTTGCTGGTGGTGGAGAAACAAGTTCAGCTAGAAAGAGATATGCTAGAGTAGTCATGCATATTGACCAGAGATCTCCAAAGAAACCGGAAGGCAACTTAGATACTGTAACATTCTCAAAAAGAAACGCCATAGGAGTCCAAGCTCATGAAAATGACCTCATCGTTATTAAAGTACAAATAAGAGACTGGAGCGTGAAAAGGGTATTGATAGACTCCGGAAGCTCAGGCGACGTACTGTATTGGGATGATTTCAGAGGAATGGTGCTCGATACGACCAAGTTATTACCATTCAAAGGCAGTCTAGTAGGATTCTCGGAAGAACAGGTGCAGGGGCTCGGGCACCTAGCGTTGCCGACCACCTTTGGAAACACGGCTAATGCGAAGACCGTCTGAGTGAGGTACCTGATAGTCAACGCTGCTTCACCCAATAACATCATTAGGTCGGCCATCATTCAACGCCCTGGAAGCTTCGATTTCAACTTTGTATTTGACCATGGAATTCCCACTCGGAGATGGCCGGGTTGGTATTGTCAAAGGCGACCAGGGGTTGGCCAGAAAGTGTTATAAGGATAGCTTAAAGTTGAAAAGAAAGGAACCCGCAGGAGAAGCAGATCCCAAGAATACCCTCAAAGTTCACCTGGCCGACATAGACCACGTGATGATCCAGTTGAAGACAACATAATGCCCAACAAAGAAACAAAGCAAGTCCAGATTGGGCACCTACCATCCCATGCTACATACATCGGAGTCAACCTGTCTCCCGAAGAGGAGAAAAAGATTGTTCAAACACTAAAAGACAATGTGGATCTTTTCTCCTGGAAACCTTTAGAGATGCTAGGGATAGATCCCAATTTCATGTGCCATCACTTAGTAATCGATCCATATATGAAACCAGTTTCCCAAAGGAAAAGAAAGGGTGGTGATCAAAAGAGGAAAGCAATTGCAGAGGAAGTCGAGAAGCTGTTACAGGCTGGGTTCATCAAGGATATCAAGTATCCGACCTGATTATCCAATGTGGTGATGGTAAAGAAGAAATTTGGGAAATGGTGAATGTGTGTAGACTTCACGGACCTTAACAAGGCGTATCTTAAAGATCAGTATCCATTGCCAAACATTGATCGGCTGATAGATGCTATGTCTGGGTTCCATTTGCTTAACTTTATGGATGCATACTCTGGATATAACTAGATCCGTATGAATGCAATAGACATGCCAAAAACCTCCTTCATGACCCATTAGAGCAATTATTATTATGAGGTCATGCCTTTTGGACTCAAAAATGTTGGGGCTACTTACCAGAGGCTAATGGATAAGGTATTCGCTACTCAGATAGGTCGGAATCTGGAGGTTTATGTAGATGACATGGTTATCAAGACAAGTGCAAACTGGTTACATGTAAAGGAATTAAAAGAAACCTTTGCATCCATAAGAAGCTATAACATGAGACTGAACCCGGACAAGTGTACCTTTGGAGTACAAGCCGATAAGTTCCTCGGATTTATGCTCACCAACCGAGGAATCAAAGTGAACCCGGACAAATGTCAGGCTATAATAGACATGAGAAGTCTAAAAACAAAAAAGGAGGTCCAACAGCTGACCGGGAGATTAGCCGCATTGTCACAATTTTTATCATGTGCAAGAGACAAATCAATACACTTCTTTGCAGCTATAAGGAAGTCTAAGGAGTTTGAATAGACAGAGGCATGTGAATAATCCTTTCAAGAAGTAAAGCGTTTTCTGTCCTCGCCTCCTATCCTAGTAAGGCCCAAAGAAAACACACCTTTGGTCTTATACTTGTCGGTCACGGATAAAGCCATTAGCTCGGTTTTAGTACAAGATGGAGAAGACGGAGAGCGACTCGTGTACTTTATCAGCAAAGTTCTAAAAGGGGTAGAGCTAAGGTACCAGAAGATTGAATGGTTGGCGCTAGAAGTAGTTATCACAACCCGAAAGCTGAGACATTATTTTCAAGGTCACCCTATCATAGTCAAGACGAATTACCCAATCAAACAAATACTGAAAAAGCCCGACTTAGCAGGATAGATGGTCAAGTAGATAGTAGAGCTCTCTGAGTATGACATCAGCTTTGTGCCTAGAGCCAGTATCAAGTCACAGACACTGGCCGATTTTGTGGTAGAATTAAGTGCACCAACTGGAGAAAATATCTCAAACAGATGGATCCTCTATATAGATGGATCTTTAAATCTCAAGGGAAGCGGAGCCAGAATAATTCTGGAAGGACCCAGAGATCTAACATTAGAATACTCTTTATGTTTTAATTTTCAGGTTAGCAACAACCAAGCAGAGTATGAAGCTTTGATTGCTGGAATGAAATTGGCGAGAGAGGTCGGAGTAACACATTTACTAGTGACGACCGACTCCCAGCTAATGGTCTGACAGATGAAGAACGAGTACCAGATGAAGGATTCCACCCTAATAAAGTACCTTCTGAAAGCTTCAGGAATATCCAAAGCATTCTCAAAATTCAATGTCGTCCACATCCCATGAGAAGACAATGCCCGGGCCAACCTCCTAGCCCGATTAACAAGCTCAAAGAATTCAAGAATGAATAGGACTGTGATCCAAGAAGTTCTCAAAGCACCCAACATTCAATCAGAGGAAATATTAACAATAGAGGATGTCCAAGGATGGATGAGGCCCATCATCAGCTATCTGATCCAGGAAATATTACCTGAAGATGTCAATGAAGCCCGAAAGATTAAAAGAATAGCTTCCCGATACGTCATAATCTCGGACACGCTGTACAAGATGGGTAGGTCAACACCTATGCTCAGATGTGTGTCAGGGCCTAAGATTGAACTAGTAATTAAAGAGGTCCACAAGGGAGCCTATGGTTGCCACATCGATGGGAGAGCACTATCCAGAAAAATCCTAAAAGCCAGGTACTACTGGCTGCATAAGATACGAGATTGCATCGAGTACGTTAGCAAGTGCGAAAAGGGGCAAGTATTTGCTCCAATTAAACACCTACCACCTGAGTCGCTCCATTTGATTTCATCCCCATGGTCGTTCCATCAGTGGGGAGTAGACATCCTAGGACCATTCCCAGTTACTTCAGGATAGCTCAAGTTCCTAATCGTTGCAGTTGACTATTTCACAAAATGGGTAGAAGCTGAGGCTGTAGCTCGGATCTCTGCAGAGAGGGTTCGTAAATTTTATTGGAGGAATATCATATGCTGGTTCGGTTTGCCGGGAATCATAGTCTCGGACAATGGAGCCCACTTTGCAAGCACTTCCATCATAGACATTTGCAGGGATTATGGAATAAAAAACAGGTTCACATCTGTGGAACACCCCCAACCCAATGGCCAAGTAGAAGCTGCAAACAAAGTTATCCTGGGAGGAATAAAAAAGAAGTTGGAGGAAGCAAAGGGAATGTGGGCCGAGTACCTACCCGAGATCTTGTGGTCATACCACACAACACCACATTCTACTACTCAAGAGACACCTTTCAGGATGATGTATGAAGCTGATGCAATGATACTGGTAGAAATCAACACCCCGACTTGGAGGCGTGAACACTTTGATAAAATCGCCAACATGGATAATTTGAACATCTCGGCTGATCAAATATATGAGGTTAGAGAGACAGCACGACTCAGAGAAGTCGCTGCAAAACAGAGGTTGGCAAGAAAATACAACCTGAAAGTCCTGCAGAGGGAGTTCCAAGAAGGCGATCTGGTCTAGAAGAAAACCACAGACCCAAAAAACAAGGGAAAACTTGCCCCCAACTGGGAAGGCCCATTCAGGGGACTTCGAAAACTAAACATCGGAGCCTACAAGCTGGAAACATTAGAAGGAGTAGAAATACCTAGGACATGGAATGTATCCAATCTTAGGCTGTATTTCAGCTAAATATTATGTAATTCAATAAAGAATAAAGGATCCGGTTTGCACTCTTTTCCCTAGCAAGGGCAAGGGATTTTAACGAGGCACTTGGACTTAAAATTTTTTATGTCTTGTTTATAGGTATTCAGCTGAAGATGGCGAGTTATAACTCGGAAAACTCCTATAAACGTGTTGACTTGCTCCGCGTACATAGGTCTCCCATAAAGGCTCCGCGTACAAGGGTTGAATAAACTCCTATAAATGTGGTGACTTGCTCCGCGTACATAGGTCGCCCATAAACTCTCTGCGTACAAGGGTTAATTAAACTCCTATAAACGTGTTGACTTGCTCCACGTTGTCGCTCCCAGGATTTTCATACAGGTACAAACGCGAGAGTGGCGCGGAAAAACAGAGTCGCCAGCCGTGTAAATTTATCCCAAGAGAGGGAAAGGGAACACCGCATAAACCTGAGGAAGAGGGAAAAGAATGGTCATCGCAACCATAGCCTGGGTTTGGGAGTCGGTTACGCGAGGGGAAGGTGCTAGCACCCCACGCGTCCATCGTACTCGATGGGATCCACGCTTGTTGTCCATTCTAAGGGCGAGTTATCCTATCATCTAGGGTTGTACTAAGACGGGGAAGGGGAAGACTAAGACAGACTCGGTAGGACGTCGACGTCCTAGGCCTACGTACCCCCCTTGTGCAATGGGGAATTCAGAGTCAACGTAGTTCGGACCAAGTTCTTTTTGTGTTTTTTATGAGCGACGTTAAGTTCGCATCCAGCAGTTAGGGTCGATGCCTGTTTGCGTCTCAGACGGAAAGTAACGTGCCCTTTTGGAAAATAGCCTTTAGTTTGACAATCCCGAAGGACAAAAAGGTTTGAAGTTGGTTTGTATTTTTTAGGACAGAAGTAGCTTAAGTTAGTTTATAAGTTGCATTGCACCAAAGTCTAGGGCATAGGGGCGAATACTTAACGCATCGTTCCAAGACATGACGCTCGCTAAGCACTCTAGAAAGATGAGAGGAAGCCCCTCATTTCTCATTCCCCACGCTTAAGGCTCATGCGCAATACACTTTATACTTATTAAGTGTTTTCAAGAAGTTTGAGATGAGAAGAGAGAAGACACAAAGGAGACTCTAAGGGGAACTAAGAGTCCTAATGTTATCATGCATGGGTGACCTACGGTTAGTGAGGTTTGACGATAACCTAAACCTAAAGGAAAAATATGAGAGAAGGAAAGAGTAAGGGTGACCATGGGTACTTATCCATACCCTTAGAGAACTTACCTTAGTCCCTGCATGAAAGGTTAGTGAGAAACAGACACAAGTGATATCAAAGTAAAAGAAAACCAAACAATGGCATATAATAGTGATAACAATCCAAACATGAATTAAGAAGTCAAATAAACGACCCCAAAACAATGGCACAAGTGCCTTTTCAAACAGATAATCAGACAAGATCAAGGATGCGCATACAAGAAAATCTCACACAAAGAGCCATTAAACAAATAGTAAGATAATTTCTAAAATCAACAAATTAAATATCAATATTACCCCACCAGAGACAAACCAAATACCAAAAACTCCTGCAAAAAATCAAGATGTTAGTCACTTAAACAAATAGGCAAAGCTCAGGTGAGAAGTAGGGTTCAGTGTGCCAAAGGGAAGGACTAAAATGAAATATGAAATAATTTTAAAAATGAAAGAAAAATATTTTAATGTACTTCATAATGTTATCTAACAAATGCAAAAAGAACGGATTGAAAATGTTTTATGGATGCAGAGAAATAAAATAAACAATTTTAAGTATGCATGATATGTGTAATGCAAAAAGAAAGTAACTAAATAATTAACTTAGATGATAAAAAATAAAATAAAAATAAAAAATAAAATTTGGAAAATTTTATAAAATGATAAAAAGTATGCATGAATTTTCTGGGATTTTTTTAAATGCAATTAACTAATTTTAATAATTAAAAATGAAAATAATAATTAAAATAAAAATAAAATGAAATAAAAATGCAAAGGGGGTGCGTTTAGTAAGAAAAATGCATTGGAATTGGGAAATGGGCTGAAGCATGGGGTGCAATTAGCAGGCCCAGACCAAATAATTAATCAGCGAAATAAAAAAATAAAAAGGAGTGCATATGGGCTTTCAGTCAATGGGTTGACTCGCTACCTTCCATTGGATTGATCTAACGTGCCTGACTTAGTCAACCAAAAGTTCAAGTACTCATGATAGACGGTCAAGATGCAAGGCACACACTAAGTATTATGCACACACACACACACGCAATGGGTCAGTATACCATGCACACGCCATGTGCCATGCACATGTTATTTTTATTTGCTGGCAGCATTGTGGCCTTGTGATTCATCAAACGATCCATGATTAGTCAGCAAAAATAAAAGTAAACAAAATAAACAAACATAATTGGACGTACACCATAAGACTCATGGGGTAATAAACACTTGATCACATGAAATAAAAACAAAAAAAAATAAGACGTGGCACGATGACAGCCACACGATCCAGCGAATCAACGGCCTAGATTGCGTCTTCTTCGTTGAAATCCCTCACCGGCCGGAGCTCATACCAGTCGCCGGAGCCCTAGCTCCGGCCGCCACCCACGGTACCTGCAACCTTAAAAACACCCAGAAAACGCAAAGGGGTACATATTCTTGACCAGAAAATCATGAGGATTCCAAATATCCCATCCAAATTTGTAAACAACCAAAGCATAATAAAAAACGAACGAAACAAGGTTAGGGCTCCAAACTTAAAATTCATAAGACAACCAACATACACAACCATATTAAAAAAAAATTATATCAGCATGATCCATGGACATCACACAACATTATGCACGTTTAAAATTTGAGTTTCATGATCATCAAAATCAACACTAACCTGAGATGGTGCCACACGTGTCCTTGCTTTTGGCTTCAAAAGGTGATTGGTTCGTGCTCTAGAGATCACAAGGGTTCTGTTGGTGAAAGAATTTCTTGAAATCTCCTTGTAGATTGAGAGATATGGATGTGAGATGCTTTAGGGTTCAAGTTCTCCACTCCTCCAAATGTCACGTGTATGAACCCTAACCAGTGCATGAATGGGTTTAAATAGACTAGGATTTTTCACTGATAATGAATTGGGCTTGGGCAATTCTTTGTTTAATGAGTTTGGGTGATTTTTAGAAAATTGCATAATGTGAGTTACACCTCTCTCCATGCGTGTACACTTAAGAATTCCATGATGGATCCCTCACATTTCAGTTGCTAATCACACCTGTATGGGATTTGGGCTTTGAGATGTATTGATTAATGAGTTTTCAATATTTTGGTAATTTTGAATAATGGAAAATCAGTGAAGAATAAACCATGGAATTTCATGATTCTTGGGCCCAAAATAATCCTCAAGGAATGTTCTTTGATATTAGAATGTGGCATGAAGCAATGGAGTTGATTATAGGTCATTATGCCCAAAGTTGTGAAAATAGAACCATGAGAAACCCTAAAAACCACTTTACCTTCTTTTGATCATAACCTGAGTTTTACAAATGATATGGAGACCCACTAGTACTTGTTGGAAAGAGGAGAAAAAGATCTTCAACTTTCATGTTGGAGAAAAATTCATTTGAAGCTTCCATGATGATGAAAAGTCAAGTTGAATGTAGTGCAGGAACTTGCCCAAAAAGGAAACTTTCAAATTATAGGTCATTTCCATATTTAGTAACTTTTGTACCAACTCCTGATTTTTGATAAATGGCATGAAACTTGACTCTTGATAACCATATGAGGATGTGAGACCTTGAAAACCTTGGAGAGAACCTCAAAATTCCACAGTTGACTTCTCCTCTCACTGTTGACTTTTACCCAATTCATCTACTTCCCAATCTATTGGCCAATTGAAATCCTCCTGGACCAAACTGATGGAAAACCTCCCATCCCTAGGTACTTAGGGACCCAAGGAATACCATAGAATCAAGTCTTTCCCAAAAAATCAGAAATAAACTGACTTTATAGCAAACCCTAGTTTTGGTACCCTCAGTCTAGGAGGAAATAACACAGTCTCCAAATCCAAATTCCTCTAAATATGATGTGTATCCTCTCCAACAAAGATAAGATATGTCATTTGGTGATGATAAAAACCCAAGGAGCTTGCCCATTGGAGCAGTAAACCCAAGAATTTCAAAACCCTAATTTATGCACTGGTTAGGAGAGAGTGATCCACTTGAGCTCTCTTGCTTGACCCTTTGAAGAGTACCTTCTCCTCTTGAACATGCCTCAAGCACCTTGACCCCATGCTAAGAACCAATGATATGCACACATGATAATGCAAAAATGAAATGAAACATGAGCCAGTTAGTAATAAAGTAAGGAGGGCAAATTTTGGGGTGCAACAACTGCCCCTATTCAATCAACCTGGTCCTGAGAGTATGATAGCGACGGCTTTCAGACAATCAGGATGCACGGAGATTGAATACCAAAGAACCCAGAAATTTGCAATCCTCTACTGGAGAATTAGCCATAAATACTGTAATGAAACAAACTCTCCCCGGTTATGTCATCTCTGCTGATAAAGAGAACTGACAAAGGGGTCTCAAAATACGCCATCCCTGCTGATAAAGGTAACTTACAAAGGAAATATCCAAAAAGGTTGCTATCTTTGCTGATAAAGAGAACTAGCAACACAAAAGCCATCCCTGCTGATAAAGGGAACTGACGAAGAAAATATCCGAAAGATTGCTATCTCTGTTGATAAAGAGAACTAGCAATACCAATGCCATCCCTGCTGATAAAGGGAGCTGACGATGGAAATATCCAAAAGATTGCTATCTCTGTTGATAAAGAGAAACTAGCAAAATAAATGCCATCCCTGCTGATAAAGGGAAACTGACGAAGAAAATATCCGAAAGATTGCTATCTCTGCTGATAAAGAGAACTAGCAATCCCAATGCCATCCCTGCTGATAAAGGGAGCTGACGAAGAAAATATCCAAAAGATTTCTATCTCTGCTGATAAAGAGAAACTAGCAAAATAAATGCCATCCCTGCTGATAAAGGGAAACTGACGAAGAAAATATTCGAAAGATTGCTATCTCTGCTGATAAAGAGAACTAGCAATACCAATGCCATCCCTGCTGATAAAGGGAGCTGACGAAGGAAATATCCAAAAGATTGCTATCTCTGCTGATAAAGAGAAACTAGCAAAATAAATGCCATCCCTGCTGATAAAGGGAAACTGACGAAGAAAATATCCGAAAGATTGCTATCTCTGCTGATAAAGAGAACTAGCAATACCAATGCCATCCCTGCTGATAAAGGGAAACTGACAAAAGAAAATCTTCAAAAAATTGCTATCTCTGCTGATAAAGAGAAACTAGCAAAATAAATGCCATCCCTGCTGATAAAGGGAAACTGACAGAAGAAAATTTTCAGAAGATTGCTATCTCTGCTGATAAAGAGAAACTAGCAACATAAATGGCGACTTCACTGCGGATAACGTGAAACAAAACTTCTGGTTTAAACCACAATATGTCAAGCAAGAACGGGATTTCACAAAAGAGAAAGGCCAGACAAACTTCTAACGGACCCATGATCCACAGATAAGATGACTCCGCTGGGGAAAGGAGAAGTCTAAATAAAAGACTCTGTCGGGGAGCACCAGTATGAGGAACGCATCCCTCCAAAATCTCCTGAGTTATGCCATCTCTGCTGGGAAAGAGAACTGGCAAAGAAAGTACCAAACCTGTCTTATGCTTCGAATGCAAATGTTTGAATAGTGGTGTAATGCTCCATACGAAATGGAAATGCTATGTGCTTGAGGATGCAATGCAAATGCTTATGATATGCAAAAAGGGTCCCTCCAGCAAAATAAATGCCGGAGAGAAAAGATTGATTCAGCTGGGGATGACAAAAATAAATTGTCCTCTAGATCCGGGAACTCTGCTGAGAAGGGTTATAGTGATCGACTCCTCGGATCAACAACTTCTGTCGGGGATGAAATCCCGCAAGAACTACCGGGGACCCCACCTGTCTTTCACTGAAGGTAACATCCAAAACCTGAGATTTCTCCTCTGCTGGGGGAGTTGAGAATGAGTGCCAATAACGAAACCGGAAGTCCTTCGCTGAGGATTGCTAATAACCAATTGGGCTCAGAACCTGCTGGGGGATGCCAGCCCATAATACCATCCTGCTTGGGGAAAACAGTCCATAATACCATCCTGCTTGGGGATACTGCTGAACTTAGCCTGCTGAAGGGGAGAATGACTTTACTCCCACCTTGCTGGGGATTAGAATATAACGTTGTTGGTGAAAGTACACTTCCTGACTGGATGGGGGAAGTGAGCACCATGATTCTGTGGGGAAATAACGTCTTGATCCGGAGAAAATACTTTCCAAGCCTTCTGCTGGGGGAAGTCTACTCTGCTGAGGAAAGTTTGTCCTGCTGGGGAAGGAGCAATCTCAATGCTGGGGAAGCAAACTGCTGGGAGAATACAATCCTGTTACCCTGCAAGTCAAATAACAACAAATAGAATATGTCACAACATGACTTTCACCGTTAACGCCTAAGTAATTTCTACTGCTTTTCGTTATGCTCCGCAAAGCTCGAAGTTTTATATGCACAGTTTATCGAAAATATCGGACGTTTTTTTGCAAACAAAATAGTAAAAGTAAAAGTAGAACAAACAACAGAAAGCTCTTTGAGTGAAATGAATATTTTATTGAGAAAAGTGGCCTGTAAATAGGCATTTACAATAGGAAGCAATTCCTAAAAAGAGGTAATTGCGCAAAAGCAAAAAAAAGAAAATACACATGTCGGCAATGTGTGAACAGATATCCACCATGATTTGACTCAACTATGACCCATATGTCTTGCTTATCCACATATATCTTGACCTTTGAAGAGACTAATTGTACTGATTTCTTTCTTTCAGAATTTCCAGGTATTGAAAGTGCTCACAGATCGAACGCAGACCATAGCCTTTCACTTATAAATCCCTAACTTTTGCCTTGATTGCCCTTTTCGGGTTTTCAATCCACCGGGATACCCATTTTTGCCAAAGTCTCCTTTTCAGGTTTTCAACCTTGCGGGTTTACACGTTTCTTTTTACATTTTATCCCTAACTTATACCCGAACCTCTTCCTTTTTTATGGTTCGCCGGGATGCCCCTTTTTGCCTGGACTTTCTTTTTATGTCCAGCGGGTCTCTTTTATGCGAAGTATTTTTTGACTACATCTGCGTTCACAGGGGAGGTAAAATCTTCGCCATCCATAGTTGAAAGTAGTAAGGCTCCATCAGAGAAAGCCTTTCTAACCACATACGGCCCTTCGTAATTTGGAGTCCATTTGCCCTTGTGATCTGTCTGAGGAGGAAGGATCCTTTTCAAAACCAATTCACCTGTCCGAAAATTCCGAGGACGAACTTTCTGGTCAAAGGCGTGCTTCATCCTACTCTGATACAAACGACCATGTGCGATGGCTTCCAATCTCTTTTCTTCAATAAGGTTTAAATGATCCAATCTGGAACGTACCCATTCAGCTTCATCAAGCTTCACATCTGCCAGAACTCTCAAAGACGGGATCTCGACCTCTAAGGGTAAAACTACTTACATACCATACACCAATGAGAAAGGGGTTGCCCCAGTTGATGTACGCACCGAAGTACGGTAACCATGTAGGGCGTAAGGTAACATCTTATGCCAGTCCTTATATGTTACCACCATTTTCTGCACAATCTTGATATTCTTATTCGCCGCCTCAACATCACCATTCATCTTCGGACGATACGGAGAAGAATTATGATGCTCGATCTTAAAGCTCTGACATAGTTCCTTCATCATCTTGTTGTTCAAATTCGAGCCGTTATCAGTAATGATTCTCTCCGGAACTCCATAATGACAGATGATATCCTTCTTTATAAACCGGGCTACCACTTGCTTGGTGACGTTGGCGTACGAGGCTGCCTCCACCCATTTTGTGAAATAGTCAATGGTAACCAAAATGAAACGATGCCCATTGGAAGCGGTGGGCTCAATCTTTCCAATCATATCTATGCCCTACATTGCAAAAGGCCAAGGAGATGACAACACATTCAGAGGTGTAGGCGGCACATGCATCTTATCTGCATAGATCTGACATTTATGGCACTTCCGAGCGTACTTGAAACAGTCAGACTCCATAGTCATCCAGTAATATCCTGCCCTCAACAACTTTCTAGCCATGGTGTGTCCACTGGAATGAGTACCGAAAGAACCCTCGTGAACTTCCCCCATCAATAAGCCTGCCTCGTGTTCATCAACACAACGTAGCAAGACCATATCGAAGTTCCTCTTATATAACACATCATCCTTGTTCAGAAAGAAGTTTCCTGCCAACCTTCTCAGAGTCTTCTTATCCTTGGTGGAGGCACCCTCTGGATACTCTCATCTCTTCAGAAAAACCTTAATATCATGATACCACGGTTTGCCATCAGACACATCTTCAATTGCAAACACAAAAGCTGGTCTGTCCAGACGCATGATCCTAATCGATGGAGTTTCATTCCAACGGTTCACCTTATACATGGATGCCAATGTCGCCAACGCATCAGCCATCTGATTCTCAGCTCGGGGCACATGATGAAAATCCACCCTATCAAAGAAAGGCAACAACCTTCTAGCATAGTTGTTATAAGGCACCAAATTCGCCTGACGAGTCTCCCATTCTCCTGTAATCTGATTAACTACCAACGTGGAATCACCATAGACATCGAGGTTCTTAATTCTCAAATCAATTGCTTCTTCTAACCCCATGATGCATGCTTCATACTCCGCCTCGTTGTTGGTACACACGAATGCTAACCGGGTAGTGAAAGGTATATGAGAACCCTTCGGGGTCGTAATGATTGCCTCAATTCCATTACCATATGAGTTGACAGCCCCATCAAAAATCATCTTCCATTGAGATCCAATCTCAGGTCCTTCGTCAGGCAGAGGCTCTTCACAATCCTTCATTTTCAGAAACATAACATGCTCGTCCGAAAACTCAAATTTCATAGGCTGATAATCCTCGACTGGCTGTTCGGCAAGATATTCTGACAGAACACTTCCCTTAATGGCCTTCTAAGAAACATACTGAATATCGTACTCTGTCAAAACCATCTGCCAACGGGCTATCCTTCCAGAAAGTGCTTGCTTCTCAAACACGTACTTAATCGGATCCATCTTCGAAATCAACAAGGTTGTATGATTTAACATATACTGCCTTAGGCGCTTGGCTGCCCAAGCGAGTGCACAACAACTCTTTTCCAGCATAGAGTATCTTGATTCGCAATCAGTGAACTTCTTACTCAGGTAGTAAATGGCGTGCTCTTTCCTACCTGTCTCGTCGTGTTGACCGAGCACACAACCTATTGAATTCTCAAGAACCGTAAGGTACATGATCAACGGTCTCCCGGACACCGGTGGCATAAGGACTGGAGGTTCCTGCAAATACGTCTTTATCCTTTCAAACGCCTCTCGACAATTTTCATTCCACCTGACCTCTTGATCCTTTCTTAACAACTTGGAAATTGGTTCACATGTAGCTGTCAGATGAGAGATGAACCTGGCAATGTAATTCAACCTCCCCAGGAAACCGCAAACCTCTTTCTCTGTTCTTGGCTCAGGCATCTCCTGTATGGCTCTTATTTTTGCAGGATCAACCTCGATACCTCTTTCACTAACAATGAATCCCAATAATTCACCAGACCTCACGTCGAAAGTGCACTTGTTCGGATTCAATCTCAATCTGAACTTCCTCAACCTTTCAAACAACTTCTGGAGGTTTACCAAGTGTTCTTCCTCTGTCTGTGACTTCGCAATCATGTCATCAACATAGACTTCAATCTCCTTGTGAATCATATCATGAAAGAGTGTCACCATTGCCCGCTGATAGGTTGCCCCAACATTCTTCAATCCAAGGGCATTACCTTGTAGCAAAATGTTCCCCACGGTGTTATGAACGTTGTTTTCTCCATATCCTCTGGGGCCATTTTGATTTGGTTATACCCAGAGAAGCCATCCATGAAGGAAAACACAGAATATTGAGCAGTATTGTACACTAACACGTCAATGTGAGGGAGCGGTAAATCATCCTTCGGGCTTGCCCTATTCAAATCTCGGTAATTAACACACATCCTGACCTTCCCATCTTTCTTAGGTACAGGTACAATATTAGCAACCCACGGAGGATAATTTGTCACAGCAAGAAATCCGGCGTCCAACTATTTCTAAACCTCTTCCTTGATCTTGACAGCCATATCTGGTTTCGTCCTTCTCAATTTCTGCTTGACCGGAGTACAACCCTCTTTAAGCGGCAGCCGGTGTGAGACAATGTCAGTGTCGAGCCCAGGCATGTCTTGGTAAGACCAGGCGAAGATGTCCGTATACTCTCGAAGCAACTCAACCAATCTTCTCTTAACAGTGTCTTCCAAGGTAGCCCCACCCTTTAATTCTCGCTTAACATCCTCGGTTCCCAGATTAACAGTCTCAACCTCCTCCTGATGAGGTAGAATAACCCTTTTCTCTTGTTTCAATAACCTGACTAATTCTTCTAGTAAGTCACAGTCTTCGTCAGCCTCTTCTTCAGCCTGATAGATAGGATTGTCGAAGTCATATCGGGCCATAGCTAAGTCCTGGGTGGAATCTGAACAAAGGAACCGGCATGATGGATGTTTTATGTTTATTATGAGTGCAACAAACAAGAAAACACATTGCCATTTTGATGTGGGTTAATGCAAAAAGTAAAAACAGAAAGACAGGGATCAAAATATTTGAATGAAAAAACGTCCTTTATTGATGATAAAAATAGCAAATAAAACATCCAAGCCCTACAAATAAATATCACTACGTCTTGGGCAGAACGTAGGACTCAACATAACAGAAAACAAAAGTAAATTACTCCGGGCGCGTCACTTGGATAACTTTCTCGGAGGACCAGTTGCCTAAACTCTGACCAGGGGTGCAGGGACGGATCCATTCATCCATGTCACAATCACTATCTCCTTCATCCTCAATAGCATTGACTCTGTCGAAGAAAACACCGGCACTGGTGAAATGGACTGGACCATAGAACTTGGGAGGCTCTTCAGAACGCCTAGGTGGCTTGTAACCCAGTCTATGAGTATCTTGCTTCCTTTGAACATCAATGACACTGCCCCACTTCTGAGAACCACCAGCTTCAACTATAGCGCGCGCCTCTTTGAAAGAGGACATTGGAATCTCTGGTTGTCTGACGACTTCAGGTTGGGCAACCACCTCAGGCTGATTGACTGCCTTTGGGGGTTCCTCAGGAATCTTCACAGCTTCAAAGGCCTGGCACAAAGTTTCCTGTATCTCACCATCTACCTCTACATACTTGAAGGTCGATAGGTGACTCACCATGATATCTTCTTCACCACAAACAGTCACAACGTGGCCATCCACCATATACTTCAACTTCTGGTGCAGCGTAGAAGTTACTGCCCCAGCACCATGGATCCAAGGGTGGCCCAACAAACAATTATAGCCAGGCTAAATATCTATTATGTAAAAGGTGGTGTTGAAAATCTCAGGACCCACCTTGATCGGCAGAACTAACTCTCCAAAGACTGACCTTTTGGAGCCATCAAAAGCACGTACCACCAAGTCACTTGGTGTACAAATCAACCCACGAGTATCCAGTTTCATCAAAGCCTTCTTCGGTAGCACATTCAAAGACGACCCAGTATCAACTAACACATGCGACATTAAGGAACCACGACATTCCACTGAAATATGCAGAGCGTTGTTGTGATTCCACCCAGCCGGAATCAGATCTAAATCGGTGAAACCCAAACCATTACCAGCATTCACATGAGCCACAACCCCTTCTAACTGATTGACGGATATTTCCTGTGGTACATATGCCATATTCAGAACCTTCAGCAATGCATTTCGATGTGCCTCGGAGCACAACAGTAAGGATAGAATGGAAATCTTCGATGGAGTTTGGTGAAGTTGGTCAACAATCTTGTAATCACTTTTTCTGATCAACCTCATAAACACTTCTACGTCTTCTGAGAAAGTATCCCCACCTGGCTTCGTCATAGAATTATTAGCTTCCTGCCTCTGTACGGACTCATCCATCATCTGTTTACCTTTGTCTTGTCTTGAACTGCCAGCTTGATTCTCGAACGGAATAAAGACTCTACCACTCCTAGTGATAGCCCCTGCTTCAACAAGACTTCCAACCCCTGTATTCACAGCTGACGTGTCTTCCAATTCCTGCTTCTTACCATTAACAAACACCTCGGCCCCATAGTTCCATGGGATGGCCTTGGTAGTCTCATACGGGACTGGTCCAGGAACAGTGATAGTGACCGGCGCTGGTCTCGCTGGTGCTGATATAGTTATTGTCTTGAATGGAATTGTTATCGTGGCAACATCAATCTCTCTGTCAGTAACATTACTCTGCTTGCAACCCCTGTCAAACTGTAACACCCCTTTGTTGATCATTCTCTGAATACCTGCTTTCAATGACCCATAACCGCCTGGCTGCGACACACATCCTACACAACCTTCATCACAACCGGGAAATACCCCTCCCTTCAACAGTCTTTCCTTCACCACACCCAAGGGAGTTTGGACTTCATTCACATCTGAAATCAAACTCAAGTCTTCACAGTCTTTAATAATAGCATTGACCTTCGGCCCACCGTGATTCGGCATCGGGTTCTGATTCACATTTGGAACGTCATTGGAGAAATTGATGGCTTTGGAATCCACCAAATCTTGAACCTTATGCTTAAAAGCTTTATAGTTCTCAGTATGATGTCCAGGTGCCCCAGAATGAAACTCACAGTGGGCGTTGGCGTCATAGCCGGGAGGTGGATTACCAGTAGGTGGAGCCAATGTTCTCGTCTGAATTAACTGCAGTTTTAACAAGTGCTGGAATAATTGGGAGTAGGACATAGGTGGAGTGTCAAAATGCCTATCCTGCCTATTCTGAGGCTGTGATCGGTAAGGAGCCTGATTTTGTTGTTGTGACACTGCTGGCTGCTGAAGTGCTGCTGGGATGGTTACAGAAGCCACCTGTTGATTATAGTTCTGACGAGGTCCATCTCTACCACGATATGATGACACAGAGTTTGTATCTCCCTCCTTCTTCTTGTAACCACTAGCATAAGGCTTCTTACTTCCTCCAGATGAGGACCCATCACCGCCTGATATTTTTCCCACCTTAATTCCGCTTTCTACCATCTCTCCTACCAAGATCAAATCAGCAAACTTTCCAGTCATACACGGTACCAGCTTTTCATAGTAATGACCCTGCAAGGTGGCCATAAACTTAGTTATCATTTCACGCTCCAACATGGGAGGCTGAACCCTAGCTGCCAGTTCACGCCACCTCTGAGCGTACTCCTTGAAACTCTCATTGTTCTTCTGTGACAGATTCTGTAGCTGTGTTCTGTTCGGAGCCATGTCAGTATTATATTGGTAGTGTCTAATGAATGCCCCTGCCAGATCTCTCCAACTACGCACATCCTTCCTCTCTAGTTACATGTATCACTCCAGGGATGCCCCAGATAGGCTATCCTGGAAGCAGTGCATCATCAGCTTCTCATTCTTCGCATGCGCAGCCATCTTACTTGCGTATGCTCTCACGTGGGTCCTTGGACAAGACATACCATTATACTTCTCGAAAGTGGGAGTCTGAAACTTGTGCGGAATAACAACGCCTGGAACCAGCCCCAAATCCTCTAGATCCATTCCCACAGAATCCTGATTCACAACACCCCTTAGCTGTTCCTCAATCAACCTGATTCTCTGATCATTGTCAATTTGGGGACCGGCATCCCCACCTGGCAGAGAAAATGCATCATCTTGAACATCATCATACTGACGGCCATGAACTGCGCCAACACCAGTACCACCTCCCCCACCATTTTCAGCTCCGCCCGGAGGAATCACGACACCAGAAATAGGAATACCTCTACCCGTAGGGCCATTCTGACCATTATTACTAGTAACACCAGTATGAAGTCCTCCATGAAGGACATCGTCATCATCAACCCTCGCAATCAGTGGCTGAACGAGAGTCCTCAACTGCTCTTGTCCCTGAGCAACCCCTTGCATTAATTCCATGAATTGGTTCATGCGAGTCCGCATCTCAATTATCTCATTCTATAGCTGATCCATGAGTCTCTTCTGATTCTGTCTAGTAGGATACCAGTGAATGTGCTGATCTGCAATTCTGAGATGAGAACAAGATAAGAATACCGGAGATAAGCACCTGTCATGCAGAATGATTATGCAAAATGATTATGAATATGCAAATGCAAATGAACATGTTTGAATATTCACAGGGCGGTCCACCCCTTGATTCCGGTTTAACAACAAGATAGAACGGAACTTCGGCTCATATATTAAGAAAACCAGAGGAAAACCGAATGTCAACAATCACGAATCCAAGATAACAAATCTGAACACCAAAATCATAGAGGTCCCAACCAACAAGCCTGGTGGTGATCCAAATACAATAAAAGAGAAAAGAAAACTACGGCATATCATCAAAGTCCACAAGTGTCAATCCCCCCCATCCACTATGCTTTCTGCTCCAGTCCTGAATTTCCTTGAACATCTTTTTGGTGTCGGGATGCTTTGGTCTCTGAATTAGCTCTTGAATGAGGACGTCTCTTCTATGTATGATCCCTTCCAAGTATCGGCAATGTAACTCCCAAGCGTCTTCTCCCAAAGCACCATCCATGCTAGGACCCTCATGTCTAGGTTTCTTCACTTCAGCCTGGACCTTCAGTTCCTCTATGGAGGCTATGGCTTCATTGAGTCGACCCTCGACTGCTTGTCTCTTGAATACCCCTGACAGGATCTCAGCGTCTTTTTTTCTTGAGCGTTGACTTCAACTGATCAATCTTAGCTAGGTAACCGTCTTCCTTTCTCTTATTCTCGGCCATTGCAGTTTCTCAGTATTCATCGAACCTGTGAATTTTCAATAAAGCCTTGTCTAATTCCTCCTTCTTCGACTCGAGAACCTTACTGATACCATCCAAAGCTTCTTTCATCCTTTTTCTGGACGCGACCATGTCAGCTAGTTCTTTTTCCGCCTTAACAAGAAGCTCTATTTTCAACTTGGCGGTATGAACAGCCTCACCCCGCTCATGCTTCAACTGATAGATCTCCCTTAGTAACTCTCTGTTTTCTTCTCGCAGCTTTTCCTTTTCAGCCCATAACTTGTCAAACTTCTTTATCTCAATTGTGGTAGGAGGCTCAATCATCAAAGGATACAAAGGTGGTTCCACAGGGAAGGGAAGAAGCTCCTCTTCTTCTCTCTTTTTAATCCACTTTTTATAGGAAGGAAAAGCCCGGTTATTACATTTTCCGAACGAAGTTTTACCCTTCTTGGTCACCTGTTTCCAAGCATTCACAATCTTCCTCATCATCTCTTGATCCTCAATACCATTGAAGAATAAGGACCCTCTGATATCCCTCTCTTCAGGTGGACCTCTCAAAGGATAACCAAACTGCCTGATAACAAGGGAAGGATTATAGTTGATTCCACCTTTTCTCCCTATCAAGGGTACATTACGGAATTCTCCGCACTTGTAAATAATCTCGATTCCTAGCAAGTCATGATTGAACCAAACAATGTTGTCAGCAGTCAAGCCCATTACCCTATTTGACCACGTCAGAGAATCTTTCGTATTAATAAAGGCGCCAGTTTCAGGGAGATGGCTCAGAAACCAAGTAGATAAGAGCGGTGCACAACAACTCACAGTTTTTCCCCGCCTATTTTCATTCTTGTAGTGAACTGAATGATACACATCACCTAGCAAGGTAGGTATAGGATTCTTTGAAATAAAGATTCTGACAGCATGCATATCCACCAGATCAGGAACATTGGGAAACAGGACAATCCCATAGATGCACATAGCCAGGATAGCTTGGAAAGCGGTCCAATTCTTCTCTTTAACATGTATGCAAGCTTGATCAAACAAGAACTTCAATAAGAAACCCTTAGCTCCTTGTTTTTCCTCAATATTACCGCTCAGAACAGATTCACTAATATGAAGAGCAACAACCATTTCTCTTATCCCGGGGTGTTCTTCATAAAAGAATACTATGTCATGCCTGATGGGGATTCCCAAAATAAATGAGAACTCCTCCAACGTTGGGGCCAAGATGTAGTCTGGGAAAGTGAAGCAACGCAAAGACGGATCGTAAAACTGAAGAAGTGTATGGATGGCATCCTTCTCATACTTGGAAATATTATAAACAAACTTCAAAAGTCTCCCATACCCTCCACTGAACTCTGTACGAACTCCGGGACCAGCCATATTAATCAATTTGTGAATCAATGTCAAAGTCGGATCTGGGAACGAATAGGCAACAGTCTTCTTTCTCTGGACATCCATGCTGAAGTAACCTCAGGAAACCGGAATCAAGAGTAAGATGCAAGCCCTGAAAAATGTCAAACATGTCAGAATGCAAGAAAATGATATGCTCATGCAAACATGGGATCAAGGTGACACTGCTGGATGTGCTGTGTTGTTAACTGGACGAGAACCACAACCCAGAAAACCAGAATTCTGAACCACTGAGATAACCAAGAACCCAAATAATTGGACATTGATGAGAAATCCAGAAAAATAGGGTAGGTTAAAGGTTTCGGTTACCTGCAAACCTGCAAACACCCATCCCCTCTCACGTGTGGGTACTAGGATGTTCAGTATCCCGAGCTCTCAGGTCGAGAAATGATGATACGTTCACCATTTATGGTTTGGCATCATCATCAATTGAGGAGGCCTCAACTGATTCTCCAAAGCGGAAGGTCCTCAGCTTTGGCACTGAGGTCGAGAAACAATAGTAAATTCATCCCTCGGGGTACAGTACTATCGTCAATCGAGGAGTGCCTCCACTGATTCTCTTCAAAAAATAGGGGCCATCCTATGCGAGTTCCAAAGTGGGCCCTCGGATGCGAATGGGTTTGCCACAGGATATGGTCTGCCACTGTCACCACTAAAGAGGGATGTTTCCACTAAGGTCTTCGATGATCGGTCACCAGAGTCGACAGCTCTCTAGATCAACACCCTAACATGCGCAAGACACACACGTCAGAATGCGTCCCAAGATAGCCTCGTCTGGTTGTGAATTTCGTGAACACACAAACGTACCAAGCGGGCACGTAGGTCCCACTACTTTCCACTCTAGTCCTAGGGTGTACTCAAGCCTGGGTATTGGGCTTATCTCTCAGACCCACCCAACCTGCAAAACAAGAACAACCAGCACAACACAGTAGTATGACAGTAATAAAAATGGAATGCAATGCAGAAAAGCTGTAAAAATAAAATACAACAAATAAAACAAAACAAACACAAAACACCCAAAGAGAACAAAGACAAGCAAGCGCTAGGAATGACTCGCTTAGGGATGGACCAGCATAGGTCAACCAGAGTCCCCAGTAGAGTCTCCAGCTATCGCTCCCAGGATTTTCATCCAGGTACAAATGCGAGAGTGGCCCGGAAAAACAGAGTCGTCAGCCGTGTAAATTTATCCCAAGAGAGGGAAAGGGAACACTGCATAAACCTGAGGAAGAGGGAAAGAAATGGTCATCGCAACCATAGCCTAGGTTCGGGAGTCGGTTACGCGAGGGGAAGGTGCTAGCACCCCACGCGTCCATCGTACTCGATGGGATCCACGCTTGTTGTCTATTTTAAGGGCGTGTTATCCTATCATCTAGGGATGTACTAAGACGGGGAAGGGGAAGACTAAGACAGACTCGGTAGGACGTCGACGTCCTAGGCCTACGTACCCCCCTTGTGCAATGGGGAATTCAGAGTCAACGTAGTTCAGACCAAGTTCTTTTTGTGTTTTTTATGAGCGACGTTAAGTTCGCATCCGGCAGTTAGGGTCGATGCCTGTTTGCGTCTCAGACGGAAAGTAACGTGCCCTTTTGGAAAATAGCCTTTAGTTTGACAATCCCGAAGGACAAAAAGGTTTGATGTTGGTTTGTATTTTTTAGGACAGAAGTAGCTTAAGTTAGTTTATAAGTTGCATTGCACCAAAGTCTAGGGCATAGGGACGAATACTTAACGCATCGTTCCAAGACAGGACGCTCGCTAAGCACTCTAGAAAGATGAGAGGAAGCCCCTCATTTCTCATTCCCCACGCTTAAGGCTCGTGCGCAATACACTTTATACTTATTAAGTGTTTTCAAGAAGTTTGAGATGAGAAGAGAGAAGACACAAAGGAGACTCTAAGGGGAACTAAGAGTCCTAATGTTATCATGCATGGGTGACCTACGGTTAGTGAGGTTTGATGATAACCTAAACCTAAAGGAAAAATATGAGAGAAGGAAAGAGTAAGGGTGACCATGGGTACTTATCCATACCCTTAGAGAACTTACCTTAGTCCCTGCATGAAAGGTTAGTGAGAAACAGACACAAGTGATATCAAAGTAAAAGAAAACCAAACAATGGCATATAATAGTGATAACAATCCAAACATGAATTAAGAAGTCAAATAAACGACCCCAAAACAATGGCACAAGTGCCTTTTCAAACAGATAATCAGACAAGATCAAGGATGCGCATACAAGAAAATCTCACACAAAGAGCCATTAAACAAATAGTAAGACAATTTCTAAAATCAACAAATTAAATATCAATATTGCCCCACCAGAGACAAATCAAATACCAAAAACTCCTGCAAAAAATCAAGATGTTAGTCACTTAAACAAATAGGCAAAGCTTAGGTGAGAAGTAGGGTTCAGTGTGCCAAAGGGAAGGACTAAAATGAAATATGAAATAATTTTAAAAATGAAAGAAAAATATTTTAATGTACTTCATAATGTTATCTAACAAATTCAAAAAGAACGGATTGAAAATGTTTTATGGATGCAGAGAAATAAAATAAACAATTTTAAGTATGCATGATATGTGTAATGCAAAAAGAAAGTAACTAAATAATTAACTTAGATGATAAAAAATAAAATAAAAATAAAAAATAAAATTTTGAAAATTTTATAAAATGATAAAAAGTATGCATGAATTTTCTGGGATTTTTTTAAATGCAATTAACTAATTTTAATAATTAAAAATGAAAATAATAATTAAAATAAAAATAAAATGAAATAAAAATGCAAAGGGGGTGCGTTTAGCAAGAAAAATGCATTGGAATTGGGAAATGGGCTGAAGCGTGGGGTGCAATTAGCAGGCCCAGACCAAATAATTAATCAGCGAAATAAAAAAATAAAAAGGAGTGCATATGGGCTTTCAGTCAATGGGTTGACTCGCTACCTTCCATTGGATTGATCTAACGTGCCTGACTTAGTCAACCAAAAGTCCAAGTACTCATGATAGACGGTCAAGATGCAAGGCACACACTAAGTATTATGCACACACACACACACACGCAATGGGTCAGTATACCATGCACACGCCATGTGCCATGCACATGTTATTTTTATTTGTTGGCAGCATTGTGGCCTTGTGATTCATCAAACGATCCATGATTAGTCAGCAAAAATAAAAGTAAACAAAATAAACAAACATAATTGGACGTACACCATAAGACTCATGGGGTAATAAACACTTGATCACATGAAATAAAAACAAAAAAAAATAAGACGTGGCACGATGACAGCCACACAATCCAGCGAATCAACGGCCTGGATTGCGTTTTCTTCGTTGAAATCCCTCATCGGCCGGAGCTCATACCAGTCGCCGGAGCCCTAGCTCCGGCCGCCACCCACGGTACCTGCAACCTTAAAAACACCCAGAAAACGCAAAGGGGTACATGTTCTTGACCAGAAAATCATGAGGATTCCAAATATCCCATCCAAATTTGCAAACAACCAAAGCATAATAAAAAACGAACGAAAGGGCTCCAAACTTAAAATTCATAAGACAACCAACATACACAACCATATTCAAAACAAATTATATCAGCATGATCCATGGACATCACACAACATTATGCACGTTTAAAATTTGAGTTTCATGATCATCAAAATCAACACTAACCTGAGATGGTGCCACACGTGTCCTTGCTTTTGGCTTCAAAAGGTGATTGGTTCGTGCTCTAGAGATCACAAGGGTTCTGTTGGTGAAAGAATTTCTTGAAATCTCCTTGTAGATTGAGAGATATGGATGTGAGATGCTTTAGGGTTCAAGTTCTCCACTCCTCCAAATGTCACCTGTATGAACCCTAACCAGTGCATGAATGGGTTTAAATAGACTAGGGTTTTTCATTGATAATGAATTGGGCTTGGGCAATTCTTTGTTTAATGAGTTTGGGTGATTTTTAGAAAATTGCATAATGTGAGTTACACCTCTCTCCATGCGTGTACACTTAAGAATTCCATGATGGATCCCTCACATTTCAGTTGCTAATCACACCTGTATGGGATTTGGGCTTTGAGATGTATTGATTAATGAGTTTTCAACATTTTGGTAATTTTGAATAATGGAAAATAAGTGAAGAATAAACCATGGAATTTCATGATTCTTGGGCCCAAAATAATCCTCAAGGAATGTTCTTTGATATTAGAATGTGGCATGAAGCAATGGAGTTGATTATAGGTCATTATGCCCAAAGTTGTGAAAATAGAACCATGAGAAACCCTAAAAACCACTTTGCCTTCTTTTGATCATAACCTGAGTTTTACAAATGATATGGAGACCCACTAGTACTTGTTGGAAAGAGGAGAAAAATATATTCAACTTTCATGTTGGAGAAAAATTCATTTGAAGCTTTCTTGATGATGAAAAGTCAAGTTGAATGCAGTGCAGGAACTTGCCCAAAAAGGAAACTTTCAAATTATAGGTCATTTCCATATTTAGTAACTTTTGTACCAACTCCTGATTTTTGATAAATGGCATGAAACTTGAATCTTGATAACCATATGAGGATGTGAGACCTTGAAAACCTTGGAGAGAACCTCAAAATTCCACAGTTGACTTCTCCTCTCACTGTTGACTTTTACCCAATTCATCTGCTTCCCAATCCATTGGCCAATTGAAATCCTCCTGGACCAAACTGATGGACAACCTCCCATCCCTAGGTACTTAGGGACCCAAGGAATACCATAGAATCAAGTCTTGCCCAAAAAATCAGAAATAAACTGACTTTATAGCAAACCCTAGTTTTGGTACCCTCAGTCTAGGAGGAAATAGCAGAGTCTCCAAATCCAAATTTCTCTGAATATGATGTGTATCCTCTCCAACAAAGATAAGATATGTCATTTGGTGATGATAAAAACCCAAGGAGCTTGCCCATTGGAGCAGTAAACCCAAGAATTTCAAAACCCTAATTTATGCACTGGTTAGGAGAGAGTGATCCACTTGAGCTCTCTTGCTTGACCCTTTGAAGAGTACCTTCTCCTCTTGAACATACCTCAAGCACCTTGACCCCATGCTAAGAACCAATGATATGCACACATGATAATGCAAAAATGAAATGAAACATGAGCCAGTTAGTAATAAAGTAAGGAGGGCAAATTTTGGGGTGCAACACACGTACATTGGTCTCCCATAAACGCTCAGCGTAAAAGGGTTGATTAAACTCCTATAAACATGTTGACTTGCTCCGCGTACATAGGTCGCCCATAAACGCTCCACGTACAAGGGTTGATTAAACTCCTATAAACGTGTTGACTTGCTCCGTGTACATAGTTCGCCCATAAATGCTACACGTACAAGGGTTGATTAAACTCCTATAACCGTGTTGACTTGCTCCGCGTACATAGGTCGCCCTTAAACGTTCTACATACAAGGGTTGATTAAAATCCTATAAACGTGTTGACTTGCTCCGCGTACATAGGTCGCCCATAAACGCTCTGCGTACAAGGGTTGATTAAACTCCTATAAACGTGTTGAATTGCTCCGCGTACATAGGTCGCCCATAAACGCTTCGTGTACAAGGGTTGATTAAACTCCTATAAACGTGTTGACTTGCTCCGCATATATAGGTCGCCCATAAACGCTCCACGTACAAGGGTTGATTAAAGTCCTATAAACGTGTTGACTTGGTCCGTGTACATAGGTCTCCCAAAAACGCTCCACGTATAAGGGTTGATTAAACTCCTATAAACGTGTTGACTTGCTCCGCGTACATAGGTCGCTCATAAACGCTCTGTGTACACGAGTTGATTAAACTCCTATAAACGTGTTGACTTGCTCCGCGTACATAGGTTGCCCACACACGCTCCGCGTACACGGGTGGAACAAACACTTATAAATATGTCTACTCGTTCCGTGCACACAGGCCGAATAATCAATTATGAAAATGATGAAACATCCAAGCCTAAACACGTCAAAAGAAACTTGGGGCTTGTGAGTATCAAAATCATACATGACCAACTGCAAAAGGCTAATAAGAACTGGGAGCAAATCTCTGATAAAAGGAAACCCGAGTCCATACCATAATTGTTACCTAAGCCTATAAGAGTCCAGGACTCTCAAAAGTGTCAAGGCTATACGCACACGATAGTTAAAGGCTTCTTAAATGATAATTATCTTCACGGTGAGCTATCAAAAAAGTCTTAGAAATCAAACATAAGCAAAGTAAATAGGTGAAAATAATACCCGAAACTTTATAATCAGACACCTTAAGTTATTTTAACTTAGTGTCCGAGGGGCTGGATATACGCACGAGATTATTTTGCAAAGGACTAAACATGATAAACAGAAATGACATAAACAAAAGCCTCAGAGGGGCCAAACATTGTACATTACAAAGCCGGAAGGCTAAAAATTCATGAGCATAAGGGGGGACAACACCACACTCCCTCGCCAAAATTTAAAAACGCATCTAGAAGGATGACTAACTAAAATAAGAAAACATCAAGATTATGTAGCAGCCGAAGTCTCATTGGCAACATCATTATTGGCCGGGTTCACATTCCCGTCAACGTCAATGACCAAGCCTTTAGATCTCTCCAGGCTATCTTTCTCCAGCTCACTAAGATCCACAAGACGGCCATCCTGCACCACCTTAAAGTAATCCATCTCCGACAAATCCAAGTTAGGATGGAGACATAGAACTTGATCTTTGGCTCTATCAAAAGCTTCATCACCAACAGACAAAATGTCGATTTGAGCTTTCTTCAGAGATTTTCTAAGATCGTTATTGGATGATAAGAGCTCGGCATTGGAGACCTCAGATAGCTTCAACTGATCAGCAAGTTAGGCTAAGGCCGACTTGTGATCCGACTCCAAGCTGGAAAGCTTCTTAGACTGAGATTTCTGGGTACTCTTCAACTGAGCAGTTTCATCCTTGAATTTTGACTCAATCTTTTCAGAGTCGTCAGATAATTCAAATAAAAAACGAGCGAGGACGGCACATCTCATCAGATAGGAACTAATGTTCTGGGTAATCTTTAGCTGTCCAATGGATTTAATTTTATTAACGTCCTCGGTAGCATTGATGTGATCACGCAGAAATCTGAAGCCATCAAAGTCATTAAACCAAAACTTGAATTCCCCAGACGTAGAATTTTTCCCAGGGCCTCGCATGAGGCAGTTGATTTCCATTTTGGCTTGATGGATATCTTCATTCATTAGAACCTTCGGCTTCTTCGGATCACCTTGAGAGATCTCATCTTGAACAGGAAGAACAAGATGTTGGGGCTCACCTTTACTCGGGCGGATTTAGTACTCGTTCCCCTGGATCATTTTGGTGCTCGGACCTCTAACCCACCTAAGTCGAATTTGGATGCAGACGCACCCCCAACCCCTCTCCGGGCTTCCCGAGCTGCCTGCATCAATTTACTTTGCTAGGCTACAGTCAGATCAGTCATCTTGTCTATAAGCAAGCAACATAAGGTTAGAATAAAATGAAGACGAGAAATATTTAAAACAAAAAATGATGATTACCCAGAAAGGCAAGAAGTCGGTTGTCGTCGAAGGGCAAAAATTATTTGATCCTCATCATATGGAATGAGTCGAGAATGGCTAAGGATTGGAGTTCCAAGTCATTCAGTTTGTCATAGTTAAAACTAGTAACCGACAAGGGATCTTTGGTCCATTAGTGAGGAAAGCGCGGATATCCATATAAGGCGTATAACACCTGCGGACATCTCGGCCCACATCGGACCCTCAAGAAACGATCTTTATAATTCTTATAATTTGAGCTATAAGCTTGAAGGAAGCTTCGACTAGGAATTCCACTGATTTGAACCCAACTCCGATTATCAACTCCTTTTGCCTCAAAGAAGGAGAAAAACAAGCACATGGTCGAAACAATGTTCAAAACCTCACAAACCCTCTCAAAATCCTTTATAAATTCCTAAATATTGGGACGAAGTTGGGAAGGTACTATATTGACAGTCTTCAACACGTCAACCTCGAAGTCGGAAAAAGGGATAAAGATGTTGAAATCTTCCAAAATGCTAGGATAGAAGTAGAAAAATTCTTCGGAAACATCTTTTGGCCGAAGTATACACACTCTTTCCTTTGGACCACATGGTTCCAAAATAACATCATCCTCGGAACCAGTAGAGGATATAATCCTCAGGGATCAGATTTTAGAAATTTCCATGTCATCAGCAGTACTATTCTTATGGTTCATAACCTCAGAATCGAAGGTAGCAGCATTCTCTATTAGAAATTCTATAGAACCTGGATAGTCAGAGTCAAAGTCACTTTCAGAAGTGAGAATCTCATTACAAAATTTGTCCATGACTCGCCTATACTCTTCTACACCTATAGAACCCATCATCTTTTGCATGTTTTCTTTCCATAATCTTTTCCTCTCCTCGTCACTCTTATGGATAACCTTACCCTCATCATCACATTCCCTAAGGACTACCATTTTTGTTAAAGAAAAATAGAGGAAAATCAAGAGTGAAAGAGAAAATACCTGAAATGAAGAGAACGCTTGAAGTCGAACCGAACTTGTTTAAAGAAGAATAAGAGCGTATGAGTAAAGGGAAAACAAAAATGACTTTAATAGGAGCCCAACGTTCAAAAAATAGCTAGAGAATAGCCATTCATGATGCATTAAAGTCATCATAGCGCTAGGGAAGATTAGGGGACACGACCGTTCGAAGGTTTTTGACACGTAAGTACCTAAGAAGAAAAGCTGACCTATAGCACGACATTAGTCAAATATATCCGTGCTCATGTAACTGCCGAGTATTGTACCCTTGTAAACGGATATAGTACTCGGGGAGCTTATGTACATGCCAAATATATTTGGAATTAAGTTGTATGGTCGGCCAAGGTTAGACGTGCGTTTGGCTATGAAATCAAGAAGGGTCGAGTAGCACTAAGAGCTAGGCGAGAGTCATTTACAACTCGGGCCGGTCAGTGAGCCCGACTCCCATCAGCCCAATTCCTACGAGGCCAAGTACTGAACTCCATCAACCAGGAACTTACACCGAGCATGAACTCAACTGGCACACGAACAGTTGTAACGGTGGCGGCGCATCAATGCGGACATTACCAGGTCTTCAAAGCATGCATTCATAAAGAGGAGTTACGATAATAATGGCCATGTGGCGCCAGAAGGCCAAAAGACTTCTCTTAATGGCAAACCTTGAATGAAGGCTATAAAAGGGGCTCGCACATGAGGGTTAAGGAAGACACATTCATCTTGAGACAATATACATCACAAGTATAGCTCTCAAATCCCCAAATATACTTCACAATATCGACAGTGTAGTTCTTCTTGTTCAGAACAAGGGGAACTAGCACTTTTGGTGTATCTAACCATTTTTTGCTAGAACAATATCTACCGTTCCACTTGCAGCCATTTCGTGGAGGAGCAAGGACTGGGTCTCATTTCCACAAGTATGCAAAAGAAACAAGGCCTAACCTTGGGCATATACTTTCCACCCACAGTATACATATCCTGAATTTCACCACCTAGAGTTGTTTTGTAACCAAACTCTAGATGCCTTGATGATCCTTGTATTTGTCCTTTATGGAAGTAATTTATGAATTTTCAATCTTTTGCACTTTGTAATGAACTTTTGCATTTTTCAAATGCTTTGTAATTATAATTAGTGTTTCCCCTTTGGTCATAACTTGTAAACTTTGAATTGAGCTTATGAATCTAATTTGTGAACCATGATTAAATTTTGTATTTGAACAATGAAGCATGAATTTTGAACTTAAACTTATGATGGATCTTAGAATGAAACCAACAATGAATCTTGAAATCAATTTGAATTTTTATAAAGAACATGAATCTTGAAACCAATTAGTGCATTTTGAATCTTGAAATGGATATGGATAGTATGGACTTGAGATTCGAAAATATATTTATTTGGTTTTGTTTCAACTTGCATCTTGAAAAAAGATCAAACATAGAATTGAATAATATTGAATTTGGGCCATGACATCTTGGAATAAACATGAACAATGTAGATATGGATAAATTTGTAGAAATCAATTTTTGGTTTAGGATGAATTTTGGACTAGTTTGGACACTTGAATGGGTTTATGGACTTGTGGATATATGGGTGATGAATAATTGAAAGTGGATATTAAAAATGGATTTTGAATTTGAAATGGTTTTAGTTGGACAGTAGAAAAATGGTTGAGAAAGTTTGGATGGTAAGTGTTAATGAACCTTGATCAACCCACTTGTTACTTGAATTCCAAGAAAACCCACACGAACATTTTTCCATCTTTGAATTAAGAACTTGATGCCACTTGAAACATTTTTGAATCTATGAATCTGTTAGCCTTAATCTTCAGTTTAATCACAAATCAATCACATTCATCCTGATAAGATCTCAATCCACTTAATGAAAATTCAAGGACCACGTTGGAGATACAACTTGTAATACAACATGCCATGAAATTCCAACTAGTTCTCAAATGACCATGCTTAAAACCAATGGACAGAAAAACCTAATCCTCCTTGGGGAAACCTCTGAGAAATCTTGAGGAAAATTGACCTTGTATTGACTAAGGGACCATTAGAATGAGGGCATATCCTTCCTTCATCTCCAAAAGAATTCAACACAACTTGCAAGGGACTAGAATCCCAATGAGAATACACAAAGCCTCCATGACCTTTGAATCTTCTACAACAGCCCTAATTTCCTAAATGAAACCTAGCAAACAAAATCTAATAAATTGGTTAGCTTTGCATGGATGATTGACCTAGAATGATATGCAAAAGATCAAAGAATCTAAGAGTAAAATTTGGGGTATGACAGTTGCCCCTATTTAAATATCTTCACCGGATGACACGAGCGATGATAATCTACATGAAATCATGGTGAAAGGTATTTAAATATAGATAACTGAAATTTTTTCCCTTAGATACAATGACATGCAATGCTATGGACAAAAGAGACTATCCTACAAATGCTGACATGCAGTGAACTCTAATATGATGAAAATGATGGAATGATAAGTGCAAAGTGCTGACAAAAATGAAAGCAAACAGGGATAAAGTCAACACAACGAGTGACCACTCACTGGGGATGACCAAACACTAGGGAAAAGAAACAAATGGGAAATCTAAAGTGATGGACCAACAGGTTCAAGTATGACACTCTAGGACAAAAGGTAAAGCAAGATCCACATAGCACTAGGATCATGCAAGCAAATGCTGGAGTTTTCAAACAAGAAAGAACATCCAAGCCTCTGGAAATTCCTTAAACGAAGAGATCAAATGGGATCTTCAGGAAACATCAGGAAAGATACAGGGTAATTAAACTCTTCTGTATCCCAAAATAATTGGACTTCACGGGGAAATACCCTTTGGAGAAGCTTTTCAAAAGAGACTGCCACTTATCGTCGTAAGGGGCTTACGCACCACCAAGAAAGGATAAGCTTCTCAAAGAGGTTGTCACTTATCGTTGAAAAAAGGATAAGCTTCTCGAAGGAAACTGCCACTTATCTGACAAAAGGATAAAAATGATAAGCTTCTCAGGAGAGACTACCACTTATCGAAAGAGGGATAAGCTTCTCAAAGGAGAATGCCACTTATCTGACAAAAGGATAAAAGTGATAAGCTTCTTAGGGGAGACTGCCACTTATCTGACAAAAGGATAAAAATGATAAGCTTCTCAGGGGAGACTATCACTTATTTGACAAAAGTAAAAATGATAAGCTTCTCGAATGAGACTGCCACTTATCTGGAAAAGGCAAAAGGAAACAAGCTTCTCAATGGAGATTGCCACTTGTTATTGGAAATAATAAAGGGAACAAGCTTCTTAAGAGAGACTGTCACTTGTTGTTGGAAATAGCGAAACTGAATAAGCTTCTCAGGAGAGACTGCCACTTATCCGCAATGAGGATTTGTAAAAGATTCTTCTTGGGAGACACGGTGCAAAATAAATGCATGCTAAAACTAGGTTTAGCGACATAATTAAGTTTAAAAGGCGATACCTCCTGGGACCAAAGTTCAATCTAGGAACAAGCTAGAAAGAAGCGATCAAACAATACTCCAACCATTGAGGAATGAACTCGAATGGGGATTTATCTTATCCAAACATAGAAAAGATAACTGAAGCAACCATCATCCACGAGGATCGAACCCTATGGGGAATTTAGAAGGGATGGTACTTTCTGCCTAAGGTTGACGACTCTACTTGGAGATAGGAAACAAACCCAGTTACTTGGTGGTAAACACAACCAAAGTAAATGTCAAAAAAACAACAAGGTAGCAAACATGATCATGTGCTATGTATGTTTGCATGAATGAATGTATGTCATGCTTATGCTTATGCTGACAAAACAGACAAGAAGAAGTAAACCGGAGACGAAATAAACATCTCGACGAGGATACTCGGCCAATTTCTGCAAGAAGGATACATCTATCAAGAGAGTGATAGAAAGCCATAGGCGGAATCGTAGTCTTATTTCAAGTTTTAAACTTATCTGGGGAAAATAGTATTCTATTTGGGGATATAACATCATGACTTCACCTGGGGGATTGCCATCATGAGTCTGATTTCCTTGCCAAATAAGAAAACCTCTAGTGGTAATAGTCACCCATGATTAGAGACTTTGTAGGGGATAAAATAAATATCCACTTCATCGGGGAAGTATGGAGCCAAGGCAGCTTACTGGGGAAAATAGAGTAACTTCAGTGGGGAACAAAGATGACTCCACTGGGGTGCAAATCCTCAACATCAACAATAAGTATCACATGATGCACGCTGGGGGGATTCTGTGCAGTCTTGAAAATCACTTATGATTACAGGATTGGTCTAAGAGTGTTGTCAGTTTATGCTTCAATGGGGATCTTTGCTGAAAAATGGTCTTAAAGTGCTTCTGCAACATTAAGACTTCCTGGGGAACAAAGATTTCCTTCAGATCCTTCCACAGGTCAAAGCAACGTCATATTCTTTTCATTGTGTTTTCAAAAAATGGTTTTAAATTAAAAAAATTTCACTTTCAAAATTATTATTAACAAATGACATTTGGCATAACAAGGAAAAATAGAGAAAGCGAAAAATGGCAAAAATTGAAAGGAAAAAGTCTGATTTTATTCAGGAATAATAGCTTGCTAATGACAAAGCTCCATGGAGTATTACAATTGAAATTGGCAATAGGGAAAAGGTTACATTAAATCCAACGTCACCTACTAACCTTAACAACTAAGACTTCCCAAAATCCTGCTTCTGACAAGAGCGACTGGATTGGACCCCTGCTTTGATTTTCTGTGATGATGAAAGCCATCTGATGCAGTGAAATGCCTTTTGTCTCTAAATTTTTCCTGGATCGCACTTTCGGGTTTTCAATCCAACGAGACTCTCATTCTTGCCTAAGCCGCCCTTTCGAGTTTTCATCTTAGCAAGCTATTATTTTTTATTTTCATCCCTAATTTTTCCCTGGATCTCCTTCATAGGTTTTGATCCAACGGGATACCCATTGTTGCCTAAGTCTTCTTTTAAGGTTTTCGACTTAGCGGGGTTTTTTAGGCATAATATTTTTGGATTGCATCAGAGTTCACAGGATGTGCAAGCTCTTCACCATCCATTGTTGTGAGAATTAGCGATCCTCATGAGAAGACTGTCTTCACAAGAAATGGGACTTCATAGTTGGGAGTCCATTTCCCATGCATGTCTTTATGAACTGGTTAGATCTTCTTGAGTACAAGCTCTCCTTCTCGGAATTCTTGGATACAAACCTTCTTATCAAACGCCCTCTTCATCCACTTCTGGTATAAATGACAGTGGCACATTGCAGTTATGCGCTTCTCGTCTTAAGGTACAACTGGTCAAATCTTTCTTGGACCCATTCTACTTCATCAAGCTTGGTTTCCATCAATACCCTCAAGGACGGTATCTCTACTTCAATAGGAAGCACCGCATCCATTCCATACACCAATGAAAAAGGGGTTGCCCTTGATGAAGTCCGCACTGAAGTTCTGTATCCGTGCAAAGAAAATGGTAACATTTCATGCTGTGATACCCCAAATTTTGACCACTAATATTTCCCATCATTGTGAAAATTATCATCACAATATGGATGTACCTTTATGCCTCATCAATCTCCTCAAGAATTGTTGAGCATTCCCTACAACTAAGAATTAGGGTTTCAAGCCCTCTCAGAGCTCTTAGACAAAGGATCAATCAAGGAATGACATGATCTTCAACTTGTCTAAACCTCTCAAACATCCACAATGGATCAAGAGGACTCCCACATCAAGGATTAAGCACAAGGCTGCAACAGTCCAAGTGGATTAAGCCTCAAGATCGCCAGTGTCACCAAATTAGGGTTTTGGTCTACTGGGGCCTCCAGATGGAAATTTTCCTCTGGGCATGAGCCAAAGGCTTCAAAGCATAACCTAATATGCTCCAAGGGACATCATGAACCTAATCATCAAGTCAATTTTGCCTCAGGGGATGCATTAATAAAAAATCAGGAATTAGGGTTTCTTGACCTAATTCACCCCTAAGTTGACTTTTGGGACAAAACATGAGCCAAGACCTCAAGAAAGGATTTGAGGGTCTCTAACACACTACATTGATCCATTTGCAACAATGGATTGATCCAAGAAGCTTGATCAACAAGTTTCAAATTCATCAGAACCACAATTAGGGTTTCGCGGGAAAAGTCAACTGTGCCTTTGAATTTTGACCCAGGCATGCTCCAAAACCTTGGGACATGATTCAATACACCCTATAACACCTATGAAATCAATCCATCAAGTTTGATTTAGGTCAAGGACTTGATTTCATAGAGGATCGCACAGTTTAGAGTTCATCTGACAAAAAGTCAACTGTGCACAAAAGTCAACTTTGACTTTTTGAGATTTTTTACAATTATGGTTCTTTGACCCTAAAATGATGTTAATATGTGATTGGGATCATCATTCATCAAGAAAAATCAAGAAAAGTGGGATAACTTGTAAAAGGGGTAACCATAAAAAACTTAGAAATTTTCTAAGTTATGGAACAAAGTGGCTAGGGTACCAACTTCCCAGGATCATAACTTGAGATCCAAGAAACCATTTGGGCTGATCCAAAGATGGATTTGTAGCTCTTATGGCATACTTTAAAAGTGTCAACTACACCTCATTCCAATTCATCATAGATTTTGAGTTATGGTTGGATCAAAATGGCTGAAAACATGAAATGCCACTTTTTCCAACACTTAGTGAAATTTTCACTAAGTCAGAATCTGTCTTGTTTTTTTTCCAAAAGTAGGGGGATTTTTCACTTGGATCCTAAAAGTATCAAGACAAACTATGATCACATATGTGTTGTATCATATAAGAGCTTTCCAAAATGGCCAAGAACTCCATGAAACTCCACTTAAGCCATGAGATATGACAATGACAATGTGTCTTACTGTAAACTGTCATGGCAAGGCAGATTTGTGCATTTTGCTCGATTTGAGCAAATTTTGCAAATGACAAACAAGTTTATCCATCTGAACACCTCAGGAGGAGACAAAGGAGGGACAAACACTGATCCATCAGCCTCCCAAGTCCTTGGAACCAAAAGTAGCATGCCAAACCTAGAAATGCCTAAAAGAGGGACAAGACTCCAATTTTGGTTTGGAGCATTTAATGGATGCACCAAGGTGGCATGGACTGGGCCCTTTCCAACTGAATTCAGTCAAGACTTATCCAAGAACTAGGGAACTAGCAGCCTGTGCTCTAACCTCTAGTCAATGGCTAGAGGAGACTTGGATTCCTATTGATCAACATTTGCCAAACTTCTGCAGCAGTTGCCATTCACTATTGCTTGTAAAACAAACTTGTTGTACTATAAATAGAGCTCATTTGTGCTCAGTTTGAGTACACCAAAGCCATCAAACAGATGCTTTCCTTAAAATCTCTTCCTTCACTCCAAAATTGCCTTCCAAAGCAAGTCACTATCGGGTTTTAAGTTTGAGAGCAATTCCAACCAAACCAATCACACACACCTCATAAACATCATATAGAAGTGATCCAAACACTTAAACAACATCTGGAACACTGATTTCTCAAAATCACCATCCAACTGCTCAAGCTTTTAGCAGACCTGCAGTTGGGGTACCATCTTCAGTTCCAGCTTGTTTCAAATCACTCCAAGCATTCAGACACATCACTTGGCACCTAAGGAAGCTGTGCAAATCATTGGAACCAGCTTGCAACACCTCTAACACAAAACACGATCACTAGCTGCAAGAGGTAAGCATGAACTCTTCTAACTCTATGATCCATGCATATTTTGCTGCACAACAATTTGGCCATATGTTTATAATCATGCATAGAGTGTTTACCCTCAATCAATTGCTTTGTTTGAATCGTGTATGAAATTTCTGAGCCTTCATGCAAATTTTAGGGTTCTTGAGGTTTCTCTTTGATTTCTTATTCCATGCTTAAAATAAATGAAATTAAAGACCATAGAAATGATCGTGAGGTGAAAACGAGCAGATTGATATGTAGATTGCATGATATGATCAAGTATTCAGGGAGATTGGATAGAAAATTCAAATCTGCAGAAACAGAGGGTGGCGCGTGTTCTTGCCATGTTCTTGGCGCCTTTTTTGAAAATTCAAATATTTGAATTTTGTGATTTTATTTAATTGATTCAAAAATTAATTTCTCTCTGAGTTTTAATGATTTTGAGTTGATTCTTTTTTTAATAATTCACAAAAATGTTAAAATATTTTATTTTGCCAAAAATTCCCAAAAATATTATTTATTTCATATACTTAATATTTTTGCAAAGAATTAATTTTTTATTTGTTTTTAACATTTAAAATATTTTTTTCTCCTTGATTTTCCAAATTTCATTGGTTTCCAATCATTTTTTGGATATAAACATGTTTTTCAAATATTAATCCAAGATCACAACTTGTTTTTCACACATGTTTGATAATTTTGATCATTTTAATTAAATTTTTATTTAATTAAAATACATTTTGAAATTAATTTAGGGTTTTGATCTTAATCACCCTAAACAAATAGTTTTCAAACACTCATGGGCCTCTAATAGAGTGTAAGACCCAACCCCTCTTTGAAACCAAAATAGTTTGGGCCTCGGTCATTGTATAAGACCCACGGTGTTTTCAAAAATCTCGGCGCGATCGGCAGTTCAAAAACAAATCATCTGGGCCTCCCCTCGTGTTGTAAGCCCTATTTCTTTTCTTTTCAAAATCTCTGGGCCTCTAATAGAGTGTAAGACCCATCCCCTTGTACATAAAAACTTTTTGGGCCTCACGTATTGTATAAGTCCCTCTGTACAGTTTTTTAAACAACGGTGCGATCATCGTTAAAACTTGAGCCTCTCTTGGAGCTGTAAGCCCCAACAATCTTTTCAAATGCTTTCTCCTTTGATTTTGAATTAAAATATATGTTGTTATCAAAACTTTCTTTGTTGAACAACTAAAAGAGCATGGAAGCTCTACAACGGGTAAGTGTTTATCCGCTTTCATTTACCGCTTTCATATGTACATAACTGTATTGTGGGGCTGCTTCACTGTAAGTCTTCTTTCACATCCTTTTATATACTTGTCACATATCCACTGTGTAATACTAGTATAGTTATTTAGAGTTTTCCTCGGCAACTACGTCTAGCACTAGGTAAAGCCTTGTTGGTCACTCTTAAATACAAACAAAACTAGATCCCCATAGGATTTCCAGATACAGTCTTCCCTTCTCTTGGGGTTAAACTATATGGAACAAAGAGAAAGGCAGTATTCTCGGTGAACCTTTTCTTAGACTGTCACCTTTAGAAATTGTCAAAGAAAATCTAACTCCCCAGAGATGATCTTTTCTCCGTGAATGGTATCTCTTGAGTTTCTTCCAAATCCTCAAACTTTCCTGGAATGATCTCTTCTCGGTGAATTGCATATCTTGAACTTCTCTTGGTTTGGGGACCCACAGGCTTCCTAAAAGCATCCCCGCCTCCTCTTGGGCGTTGTACAAGGACCCTTCGGCTTCTTAGAAGTTCTCATGCCTTCTCTTGGGCTTAATACAAGGACCCTGACGACCTCTTAAAGGTATAAGACAGAACTTAATCATCCTTTGCTAGAGCAGTCTTTCCAGCGTCAAAACTCCGGTCGTTGTAGGGTTGATCTCATCCCTTAATTCCCGTGCCTCCTCTTGGGCATCATACAAAAGATTAAACTCTAGACTTGGACAGTCTAAAACTCTTGAGTCTCAAAGTCATTCTCAAGTTCCTTTCAAACATAGGAAAAAATACCGATCACTCCGGACCAATCTCCAGCACAAACCCGGTCTCTCCCATGAGAGTTCCCCACACATGGACCCGCTTTGGGATCTCCAGAATCCACAGCGGTAAGGCAGCCTCCTCTTGGGCTTTGTACAAATGATTCTCCCTAGCAGAGCTAACCTTTTCAGACTCTCTTGTTGAGTCAATCCTTTTTTCTTTAGCCTCCGTCTTGGGCTTTGTACAAGACATATAAATCACTCTCTTGTTGAGTATAAAAGACTCTCTTGTTGAGTCAACCTCCTTTTAGCCTGCATCTCAGGCTTCGTACGAGATAGAAAAACACTCTCTTGTTGAGTATAAAAGACTCTCTTGTTGAGTCAACCACCTTTTAGCCTCCATCTCGGGCTTCGTACGAGATAGAAAAACACTCTCTTGTTGAGTATAAAAGACTCTTATTGAGTCAGTCTCCTTTTAGCCTAAATCTCGGGCTTCGTACGAGACAGCAAATCACTCTCTTGTTGAGTTAAAAAACTCTCTTGTTGAGTCAAACAACCTTCAGACTCTCTTGTTGATTCAATCACCTGTTTAAGACTGTCTTGTTGAGTCAACCTTTTTAGCCTCCGTCTCGGGCTTTATACAGGACAGATAAAAGTACTCTTTTGTTGAGTCAAACCCTTTCAGCCTTCATCTTGGGCTTTAATACAAGATACATTCTTCCCAACGGAGTCAAAAATCCCTTCTAGCCTCAATCTTGGGTGTTGTACAAGACAAAAAGAACATTTCCCCCAGAAAAGTCACACTTCCCGCCTCCTCTTAGGCTTTGTATAAGGAAACTTCGGTTGAGTCAATCCACCTTTTAGCATCAAAGTTGTGCCTTGCTCACAGCATACAAACATCAACAACTCCTCTTTAGAGATGACAAATTCCCTCTCAACCAAAACCTTTTAGCTTCATATCTTGAGCTTTGAACAAGATACAAATCACCTTTAGCTTCATGTCTTGGGCTTTGAACAAGACACCAAAACACCTCTTTCCTCCCATAGAATAGGAGGAACTACGATTGCTCTGATTTTCCTATTTCGGGAATACGTAGGCATAAGATTACAAAAATCTTAGCGAACATACTAATCAAAAACCAAAATCCCGTACCTTCACACATCAATCGAAAAGCATAAGACCTAACATCTTATCAATAGCCTAGACACTATTTTTAAGCGAATAACCCTAAAGAAGAACCCCCTCTTGATAGCATTTGTAAACCAACAGTTTTGACTGTTTAATCCCAATTTGCGAGCAGGGTTAATTGGAGACATCTATTTCCCTTCCGTAATCAGTTCAACAGGATAAAAAATGAATCGAACTGCAGTACCCAAGCGATAGTGATTCGAAACCACAAAAATTGCGCTACAAAAAAGTGGCGACCACAGTGGGTGTCATTCTTTTCTTACAATTTTAGGTAAAAAACTTGAACAAGTCATTTTCACTGTGGCCGCCACAGAAAAGTGGCGACCACAGCGGGAGGCATTCTTTCTTGCATTCCCAAGGGATGAAACCTTAAGTTCTCGAAGTATCACAGAAATGGAGACTCTGCTGGGGAGTCATTGTCTGTATAGGATCATAAGACTAGAGGTCTAGGATGATTAAGACAAATATATATACTGCTTTTCCTAATTGATATTTGTGTTTATTTTTTTGCTAATGGGAATGCGTGTGATGCCGCATATGGAAAGATTGAGTATACACCTAAGATAGGTGATGGCATTATACGGGTAATTTTACGGGGAGTGAATCCCAGTTAAGAGTCCCCGGTCGACCATCAAACTCAGTGGAGACTCCCTTTGCAGATACATTTCCTATACGACTTCGGTTGTTGAAAGTAGTGTGGTCGATTGGGTTATCTGAGAAGCTGAGGTTTTTAGTAGACTAAAACCATTTTGTAGTGAGGAAGCTATCGGGAATAGTTGTCACGCGATACTACCCTCATTTGAGATCACTCTAAGATACATCAGCTCGCTGGCGATCCGCTTGTTGTTGTTATCCCAAGAGGGGTCAATGATTTTGCGGACAGGTACAAAAAATCACCAGTATAAACCTTTGGGGATGGGTAGAGCCTTGACTTCATGACACCGACGCTTTGACCCCATGTTTTTTCTATGTTTTTGTGTGCTGCATTCATACATTCATCTAAAAAAAACATTTAAAAAAACAAAGAAAAATCTTCTCTTCTAGTCTCTCTTTCTCAAAATAAACTAAGACAATGATTTCAAATGTCAGATAAAGAGATTGCTAATGGATTTCGGTAGAAGGAAAACTCATAAGTACACCTTCAAGGTTCCAAAACTAGAGGATTTAAGAGGGTTGGCGAGGATGATAACCAACCCTGAGGCTTTCAGAGCTAAGTATGGAGGACTGCTGTGCCTGTTAAGGGTTCATGTAATTGAAGGAATCCTGTCCACACTAATCCAGTTCTACTATCCGGTCTACCACTGTTTCACATTCCCGGATTATCAACTAGCACCAACACTAGAGGAGTACTCTCACCTGACTGATTTACATATCACTGACCAAGCTCCCTTTTCTAGACTAGAAGAAATTCCAAAGGATCAAACCATTGCAAGGGCAATTTATTTGGACGAGTCAGAAGTCAGGACTCACAGTCCAGTTCTTGACAAAGAAAGCTCTATACTTTGCTAGTATAGGGAACGTGGCCGCTTTCGAGAGCATATTTGTTTTGCTCACCTACGGGATATTTTTGTTTCCCAACATCGATAACTTTGTAGATATCAATGCCATTAGGGTTTTTCTGATTGGAAACCCTGTACCGACCTTGCTCGCAGATGCTTATCATTCGGTACACTTAAGGAATTTGTACAACGGAGGAATGATCACATGTTGTGTACCCCTGCTATACAAATGGTTCACTTCCCACTTACCCAAGTCTGTTGCATTTAGGGATCAAAAGAATACTTTACGTTGGTCGCAGAGAATCATGTGTCTTTCCAACTCTGACATCGATTGGTACAATCGAATCTATGACGGGATCAGAATCATTGACCGTTGTGGAAATTTCCCAAATTTACCCCTTATAGGAACTAAGGGAGGAATCAACTATCATCTAATTTTAGTTCGTCGTCAATTTGGATACCCGATGAGGCATGTCCCGCGTAATGCTCATCTAGAAGGCCTTTTCTTCAAGGAAGGAGAAAACGGCAGGGCACTAAAGATGGAAATAGTGCACGCCTAGAAACACGTTCATAGGAAAGGAAGAGAGTCTCTAGGAAAACTAGACGGTGTCTCGGTGGAGCCTTATCTCCACTGGGTACAAACTAGAGCTCATAAGCTGAGGATGCCTTACCCTCGTCAGGAAGTTCTTGCATTAAGGGACTCGGTCCTTTATTTTATGTCTGAGATGGAAAAACTTCAGGTTACTCTTAACAAAGTTCGGCAGGAGAGAAGGTCTTGGAGGAATAAGTACCGTATTCTCAATGTGGAGTGTAAGAAAATACAGCAACTATTGAAAGATAAAGATGCTCTAATTGAGATTTTAGAGCAACATGCTGTAGAAAATCAGGATGACCAAAGGAATTTGCTCGCTCCTTTCACTTGGCAAAGGAATGACAACCCGACAATGGCTCGAGAGCCCCGATCAAAGAAAAGAAAAATTCCAGAACTAGCACCTGAGCTCTCCTCAGAGAGGACTCAGGATCCATTAGCTTAGACATTTCCTTTTACAGCACCATGTAAATTACTGCATTTCCATTTCCGCAATCTTAGAATTCAATAAAACAGGGTTTCCCCACCTTTTAATATTTGCAATCCAATTGTCGAAGTTTATTTTGATTAAACGAAAAAAAGAATATAATTAATATAAATAATTGCATATCATTCATCATTCTCATGTAACACATTCTTCTTACCTACGAATCCCACGTTTGTGTCTCGATTCTAGAGTCAAAATGTCTCATTTGTACAATACTCGGACCAGTCAACAAAAGAAAATGTATAATCTCGAGGAAGAGAACAGAGAGTTGAGGGAAGAGATCGACACTCTGAAAGAGGATCTGAGAAAGCTTCATAACGACATGCAAGTTCTAGCAGAAGCTCAGATGCAACAACAAAGGACTATGATCTCAGAGATCGCATCAACGCCCATAGTGGAGAAGTATGTTCCTAGGTACAAAATGCCGAAAGATCGTCCCTGGGGGATGCCACTCAAATATATCCCAGAGGGATATATTCCGCCAATCACTGAAGATCCAGAAACCGCAGCAGGAACCGCTGGGCCTGAAGGTTACAAACTTTGGGAAAGAGAAGATGCCAGGGGCATGACAGCAACCCCTGAGGGTTACAAACTTCGGGAGAGGGAAGGACCTCGAGTCACTGCCATGATGACTATACCACCACCCGTGGTACACACTGTCCCGGAAGGACAGATTCCACAGATACCTTCTGGTGGAAACGAAAGTATGGATAACAGAATGAATGAGTTCTAGGAATAATTCCTGGAGATGCAGAAAGAACTGCAAGCCCTTCGCGGTAAGGATTTATTTGGAAAGGACACCGCAGACCTTTGTTTGGTCCCCAATATGAAAGTTCCGCACAAGTTCAAGGTACCCGATTTCGAAAAGTACAAAGGTAACTCTTGCCCTCAAAGCCACTTGGTGATGTACGCTCGGCAAATGTTAGCTCAGAAAAAGAACCAGGAGCTACTAATTCACTACTTTCAGGATAGTTTAACCGGTGCCGCACTCAAATGGTACATGGGTTTAAACTGCACTAAGATCGGCACTTTCAGAGATCTTGGCGCTGCCTTTGTTCAACAATATAAGTATAACCTAGACATGGCACTAGACAGAGATCAACTCAGATCGATATCACAGAAGGACAAGGAAACCTTTAAGGAGTACGCTGAGAGATGGCATGAAATTGCCGCTCAGATTTGTCCATCTCTTGAGGAAAAAGAGATGACAAAGATCTTCTTGAAAACCTTGAGCTCATTTTACTATGACAGGATGGTTGCCAGTGCACCCAGTGACTTCACCGAGATGGTGGGCTTGGGAGTTCGTCTTGAGGAAGCAGTCCGAGAAGGACGTTTAGTTAAAGATGCAGGATCATCAAGTAGTACAAAACGATATGGTAGTGCTCTCCCTAAGAAAAAAGAGCAGGATATTGGGAATATCTATCTCGGAAAGCAAAGGCGACGATACCAACCAATAGCAGCTATAAATCCTACTATCAACCATGTGCCTGTTCCTACGTATCAACCTCAGGTTGCTCAGAGCCAACCGAATCAACAACAATATCAGCAAAGGATACAACAGCCTCTTCAGCAGGCTCACCCTTCGTACAACAACAATCGTACAACGCGACCACCAGGGTTCGACCCTATACCGATGTTATACGCAGAATTGTTTCCACTCTTACTGGTCAAGGGACACGTCCAAACCAGGTCTCCTCTTACAGTACCGGAGAATCCACCTTTTTGGTTCAAAGCGGATCAGACTTGCCCTTAACATCAAGGAGGACCATGGCTATAGAAAACTGTCTCAGTTTCAAATCCAATGTGCAAAAGCTTGTTAGGAGCGGGGTCTTATCTTTCAAAGATACGAATCCGAATGTTCTCACAAACCCGCTGCCTCAACACGAGAAAGCCGCAGTAAATTTGATAGAAGGAGAGTATAACAACAGCTATCAAATTCATGATGTACTCTTATTAAGGGCCAACTTGGTCAAGATGCATTATAGACAGAGTGGATATGGCCATGTGCCACCTCATAATTATCACCAGTGTGATATCTGCTCTAAAAACAATCAGGGATGTTCTGTTGTGCAATCAACTCTACAGGAACAATTGGATCTCAGATGGATCCAAGAGCATCGAGTTCGTGGAGTTAACATGACTTATACAAGTTCCAACATCATTCAGAACCACGACATCCATGCAATGAATGTCAACTTGGTGGAAATGCACTCAAGGCAAAGCCAGTATCATAATCTGCCACGGCATGATTATAATTCCTGTCTGACTTGCTCGGTAAACAAACAGGGATTCTATTTCGTACAAGAGGCCCTCCAGCGTCAGATGGATCTTGGATGGATCCAGGACTACCGTGATAGAAATCCCTATCAGATCAATATGATTCAAATCTTCGATATTCGTTTGATGAATACCAGCTTGGTGGAGTTGCACGCCAAGCAAGTCTAACTCGGTTTTCTCACTTCACATGATTATCTGAGCTGTAAAGTATGTTGTGAGAGTAACCAAGGTTGTGCTCTCGTTCAGAGAACTTTACAACACTTGTTAAACCACTGGTGGCTTCCGATCTATATGGACGAAGACACGCAACAAATCAGTTTGGTTAATGGGAACCCTACTAGGCATCAAAGTCAGGATGTTTGATCTATGGAAATAGACCTGGTGAGGTTACACTGCATACAAAGCGGACATGGCCAGGTGCCACCACATAACTACGAGCGCTGTAGAGTCTGCTCGAAAAATAATCAAGGATGCTACCTCGTGCGAGCAGCCCTTCAGAGTCAGTTGGACCACAAAGAGATTCAACAATATTTAGTTCCAGGGTCTATCAACTGGATGCCAGACTATTTCGCTGATCAGATTAAGGATGTTTCCGTAATCTCTGATCATGAAAGGACCAAAGATGTTTGTACAGTCATCCCTCTACTTGACGAATCGAAGGTTCTTAACTAGGAACTGATTGAGGTTACCTATGATGGTCAGAAAAATCAGAAGGCTCCTTTAGTTATTTATCTGCCGGGAATGCTACCGTATGAATCAGCTAAGGCAATCCCTTACAAATACGGTGCAACAATAATCGAGAATGGAAAGGAAATTCTATTACCCTCCGTCGTGAATATTGCAGACATCAGTCGAGTAACACGGAGCGATCGAATCTTCAACAGAGGAGTTGGAGAACCTAACCAAGAAAAGGAACCTCAAACAGAAGTTCCCAACCCACCAGTCGGTCAATCCACTGAACCCGACCTTTCAAAGAACGATGATGAGATGCTGAAGCTCATCCAAAGGAGTGAATACAACATTGTTGATCAACTGTTACAATCTCCTTCAAAGATCTCGGTGTTATCTCTTTTACTCAGTTCTGAAGCCCACAGAGAGGCTCTACAGAAAGTCTTAGAACAGGCCTTTGTGGAACAAGATGTGTCAATATGAAAATTTGGCAGTATCGTCTCTAACATCACTTCCTGCAACAACTTGGGGTTTAGTGATGAGGAATTGCCAAAAGAAGGCAAAAGCCACAACATGGCGCTCAATATCACAAATAACTGCTAGGACGATGCTTTAGCCAGCGTACTGGTAGACACCGGATCAGCTCTCAACGTCATGCCAAAGTCCACTCTAATGCGACTATCATTCAAAGGATCTCGGATGAGAGGAAGTGAGGTCATCGTCAAAGCATTTGATGGATCCCAGAAAATAGTTATCGGCGAAGTTGACCTTTCCATAACTATTGGTCCTCACACTTTCCTAGTCACTTTCTAGGTCATGGACATCCGGGTAACTTACAGTTGTTTATTAGGAAGACCTTGGATACACCAGGCCGGGGAAATCACTTCGACACTACACCAGAAGCTGAAGTTTGTCAAGAATGACCAACTCGTCACGGTCTGTGGAGAATAAGCCTTGATCATGAGTAACCTTTCATTATCTACTTGTGTAGAACCTGAGGAGGTTGTTGGAACTCAGTTCCAGGCACTTTTAGTGAGCAGTGAGAATTAATTAGAGAAGGGAACATCAATTTCCTCATACAAAGATGCTCTCAAAGTAATCAAGAGTAACAATGCCAAAGGATGGGGACAGCTTATCATTCCTGCTGATAATAAAACAAAGAAGGGTCTTGGTTTTTCTGCAACCTATACCCAGACTGCCGTTAACGATGAAAGTTTTCCTCCTATTCAGGACTTCTTCCAACATGGAGGTTTCCTTCACCCAGTGTCTCAAGAAGTACATATCATTAACGAGGGAGATTCCTCCGACACCGATGAAGAATGGAAGTCCTATCTTAACGAGGACGGTTATGTGTCTCAGGAAGAGGTGCCTACGCCATTTTGCTATCCCGCACAGAGTCTGAGATTTATACCAAGGTCAGACGTCGAAATGATATACGGAGATTGTGATCCGGAAGGATGTCGTGCTCCACCAAACTTATTAGAGGAAGACACTCTGATGAAATACAACTTTGACCACGACTACTATGGCCCAATGGATGGCCTGCCTATCTGGCAAACGTACCCAGGAGACTTGGGGCAAGAAAATCTGCTGAGCGTCATAGGAAAAAATACCTGCGTCCCCACCATGTCATGGGATCAACACTCAGGTCATTCAGAAAGTATCCAGCACGACGATGAATTTGCAAAGTTTGCAGGACTAGAATTCATTAACTATGCTTTTCCCGAGGTCAACGTCATCGAGAGGAATGACTCCTCCAGTTCCAAAGAAGTGTGGGACACCTTATGACAACCGAGTGGAAAATACGACTTCTTGGTCAAGTACACCGCTCCTGAAAGCTCTCGTATCAGGCTCGAAGACATGCAACCAACTGGATGGGGAGATATACCTGAGAGCACAAATATTATGCACAATACAACTGAGGAATCCTCCTACGACAACTCTACCTGGAGGCAGATTCCAATGATCCTGCTCCACCAGAAATCAGCGTTATTTCTGAAGACAAATCAAGGAAGGTACCAGATTTTGTGATTCACCAAGGAGTTCGCCGCGAATGGGTTACTGTCGATGTTCCGAAGATTGTTCATAAGTCTAAGTAATTTCCGTCTTTATCTTAACCTTTCACCCTGCCCATGTGAAACGGATGTTTTGATAGGACTCACTTTTCTGTAAATACCTCTTCGCTTTGCCCAAAGCGACAAAGTTTTGTTTTATAGGGTTGTAGTTTCAAGAATCGACAAGATCATAAATAAAATAATGTCGTTCTGTAATTTTCGCATTAATTGCTGTTTTCTCTTTTTGCTTTTTCAGAAAATGGTAATCCTAAAAAACAACAAATAATAAAAACAAGCAGTTTTCAGAAAAACACTGTACACACTCTTGCATTTTCTCTATCTCCTCTAAACACAAATCATATCGTCATGCAAATTGCTTGTTTTAAACCCCGTTGAAACATACGATCCGATGCCTTATCCCAACTTTGAATTCCCGGTATTTGGGGCTGAAGAAGAAGATGACGACGAAATTCCAGAAGAGATCTCCCGATTACTCAGACAAGAGGAAATGTCCATTAAACCTCACAAAGAGCCGTTAGAAACGGTCAACTTGGGCTCAGAGGAAGAGAGAAAAAAGGTCAAGATTGGGGCCCTACTCAGTCCAGCTGTCAAAGAAAGTTTGATAAAGCTTCTTAAAGAGTTTCCCGATGTATTCACTTGGTCCTATCAGGATATGCCAGGGTTGGATACCAGCATCATGGAACATCATCTACCGTTAAGATCAGAATGTCCGCCAGTAAAACAGAGGTTGAGACGAACTCATCCAGACATGGCCATCAAAATCAAAGAGGAAGTATAGAAACAGATTGACGCGGGTTTCCCCGCCACATCAGAATATCCTCAATGGTTAGCCAACATAGTACCAGTTCCGAAAAAGGACGGAAAAGTCAGAATGTGTGTAGACTACAGGGATCTAAACAAGGCTAGTCCAAAGGATGACTTTCCTTTACCACACATTGACATGCTGGTTGACAGTACAGCAAAGTTCAAAGTCTTCTCCTTCATGGATGGATTCTCGGGCTATAATCAGATAAAAATGGTGCCGAAAGACAAGGAGAAAACTTCCTTCATCACCCCATGGGGTACTTTTTGTTACAAGGTAATGTCGTTCGGGTTGAATAACGCCGGGGCAACCTATCAAAGGGCCATGACTACTCTGTTTCATGACATGATACACAAAGAAATCGAGGTATATGTCGATGACATGATTGTCAAATCTAGAACAGAGGAGGAGCATGTGACCCACCTGTCAAAGCTATTCGAGCGGTTGAGAAAGTACAAACTCCGCTCAAATCCTAATAAGTGCACATTTGGTGTTCGCTCAGGGAAACTGCTAGGATTCATCGTCAGCCAGAAAAGAATTGAGGTTGATCCTGACAAGGTCAAGGCCATTCAAGAAATGCCTTCTCCAAATACTGAAAAATAAGTCAGGGGATTCCTGGGACGTCTGAATTACATTTCCATATTTATATTCCTCATGACCGCGACATGTGCGCCGATTTTAAAATTACTCAAAAAGAATCAGGAATGCGTTTGGATAGATGACTGCCAAACTGCCTTCGACAGTATCAAGGAATATCTATTGAACCCACCGATTCTATCACCTCTAGTGGAAGGAAGACCACTGATCATTTACTTAACAGTCTTGGAAGACTCAATGGGTTGTGTACTTGGCCAACAAGACGAAACAAAAAGGAAAGAGTCTGCCATTTACTATTTAAGCAAGAAATTCACCGACTGCGAGACTCGGTACACTATGCCCGAGAAAACTTGCTGTGTGCTGTCTTGGCCGGCCAAACGTCTTCGCCACTATATGATTCATCACACTACTTGGTTAATCTCTGAAATGGATCCAATCAAGTACGTCTTTGAAAAGCCTGCTCTCACGGGAAGGATTTCCCGTTGGTAGATGTTGTTATCCGAATACGACATAGAGTACCATGCTCAGAAAGCCGTCAAAGGAAGTATTTTAGCCGATTATTTGGCTCATCAACCAATTGACGATCAGGAATCAGTTGGATTTGACTTCCCAGGCGAAGATGTCATGTATTTGAAAATGAAAGATTGCGATGAACCGCTACCCAATGAAGGGCCAGAACCAGGATCCCAATGGGGATTAATTTTTGACGGAGCTGTCAATCATTATGGAAACGGAATTGGGGCAATCATCATAACACCTCAGGGTACCCACATTCCTTTCACCGCTAGACTTACGTTCAAGTGCGCAAACAACGAGGCCGAATACGAAGCTTGTATCATGGGTCTCGAAGAAGCGATCGACTTAAGGATCTAGAACTTGGACGTATACGGCGACTCAGCCCTGGTTATCAATCAGATCAAAGGAGATTGGAACACATACCAATCAGGATTGATTCCTTACAAAGATTACGTGAGAAGGTTGTTACCATTCTTCAACAGAATCGAGTTTCATCATATCCCTCGTGAAGAGAATCACATGGCTGATGCATTAGCCACTATCTCTTCCATGATTAGTGTAGGTCAATGGAACGACTTACCTAAGATTGACATAATACGCCATGAACGGCCCGCCTACATCTGCACGATTGAAGCAGTCATAGACGACAAACCTTGGTATCACGATATTAAATGCTTCCTTCAGAAACAAGAGTACCCTTCTGGGGCATCCAGAAAAGACCGAAAGACCCTCAAAAGGCTGGAAGACAGCTTCTTCCTGAGCGGTGATACACTATATAAGAGAAACTTTGACATGGTCTTGCTCCGATGCATAGACAGACCAGAAGTAGACATGCTGATAAAAGAAATTCACGAAGGATCCTTTGGCACCCATGCCAACGGACACACAATGGCGAGAAAAATCCTAAGAGCCGGGTACTACTGGTTGACCACGGAATTCGACTGCTACAAGTACGTGAGGAAGTGTCACAAGTGTCAGATACACTCAGTCAAAATCCATGTACCACCAACGCATCTCAAAGTTCTTTCTTCCCCGTGGCCATTTTCCATATGGGAATCGACATGATTGGCATGATCGAACCCAAAGCTTCAAACGGACATCGATTCATCCTGGTAGCCATTGATTACTTCACCAAGTGGGTCGAAGCAGCGTCATACGCCAATGTAACGCGACAAGTGGTGGTCCGATTTATCAAAAACAATATCATCTGTCGTTATGGTGTTCTGAACCAGATCATTATTGACAATGGATCTAACTTGAATAACAAGATGATAAAAGAGTTGTGTGCAGAATTCAAGATCGAACACCATAACTCATCTCCCTACCGATCCAAGATGAATGGAGCGGTAGAAGCGGCTAACAAGAACATCAAAAAGATCGTTCAAAAGATGGTTGTAACCTACAAAGACTGGAACGAAATGCTGCCCTTTGCTCTTCACAGTTATCGTACGTCTGTCTGCACTTCAATTGGGGCAACCCCTTTCTCTCTAGTATATGGCATGGAGGCAGTGCTCCCCATAGAAGTAGAGATCCCGTCAATCTGGGTATTGATGGAAGCTAAGCTAACAGAGGCTGAATGGTGTCAAAGTCGACACGATAAACTGAATATGATCGAAGAGAAACGAATAACGACACTATGCCATGGACAGTTGTATCAGCAAAGAATGAAGAAGGCATTTGACAAAAAGGTCCGACCTCGCGTCTTCAGAAAAGGAGACCTCGTGCTCAAGAAGATACAATCATTTCCCACTGATTCGGGGGGGAAATGGACTCCGAATTATGACGGCCCCTATGTGGTCAAGAAAGCTTTCTCAGGCGGCGCCTTGAGACTCACAACCATGGATGGAGAGGAGTTTACCTACCCCACAAATGTTAATGTAGTCAAGAAATACTTCGTCTAAACTAAAAATAAAGACGTCTCGGTGGATTGAAAACCCGAAAGGGCGGTCCAGGTAAAAATTAGAGACACAATAAAAAATCATCCCGGTGGATTAGAAATCTCAAAGTACAATCCAGGCAAAAGTTAGGGATAATGGCAAGTAACTATGTTCAACATGGGCAAATCCCCCAGTAGCAGTCATGCCATCCATCAGGAAAACTCTAGTCAAGGTCATTTTTGACGGAAGCTCAGGATGTCCAGAATTCAAAGTTGGTAGAAGGATAACAGTCGTTATGTTTCAATGTAGCCCTTTTCCCTTAAATTACCATTTTCTAAACTTTGTAAATACTCCATGGAATCACGCGTTTGGATGATTTCCATCCTATCAATAAAACTTGAGCCCTGGTGCTTTGTTTATAATTCTCATTTGTTTTAGATTTATAGAATGACATTTTAACATGATCAACGATTCTTGAAATAAAACAAAAATGAATTTACTTGTCAAAATTTTTCTGCTTTTAAAATAAAGATGGCAATTTCTTTTGACTATTGAACATCGAAAGAACATCGATCGATTCTTAAGAAGTAATCGAGCTTCAAAGTGCAGAATCAAAGTACTCCTTCTTAGCCAGTACACCTGAATGAAGGATCAACTGTGTCAGGGACCAGGTTTCATCTGACACCCTCGGCAGAGTTCTCATCTCCTAAGTCCGACCAACGTAGCTCCCAACAGGGACTATCCCTCCTAAGCAAGGCAGAATTGCTATTTTCTGAACCAGCGATACTTTTCATCTCCCGTTGTGGCCGAGTATCCAGACGTGTTCATCCACTAGTCTGTATGTCACGTCAGTTTTGTCAGCATACACATACATACATCATGCATTATTGATTTACACTCATATTCATATTGCATCACTATCACTCTAGTTGGTCTTGTTCCCTAGTGATAAACGTCTTTTCAACCGAGTTGTCAGTTCTTTCCTCGACGGGAAATATGGCATCTGACCAACCGCTCCTCCACTTTGCTGCTGAATTAAAGTGGGTCCCTTGACCACTTTGATAACTTGAACTTATGAAAGGGAAGAGAACCTTCAGCCAACGTCACTCTTCTCCATTGAAGATGATGTCTTCGCTTTCCCGGATTAAGGAAAATCCCCAGAAAAAGCCTCTTAACCGGAGATTCAGCAATGCAACCATTTTTCACCGAAAAATCCGCTGACAAAAAGGTCGTCAGAACCTCAAAATTGGATCACATCATATGGCATTTCTCCGAGAAGATCTCGAGGAAAAGTATGATGTAATACCCCCAAGCAGAAAGCAGTCTCTCAAGAGACTCATTTTTCCCAGTAGAGTCGACAAATGGCGTCTCCAACATAGAAGTTTGTGCACCTCAACAGCTTAGACAGATGGGTTCCCCAGTAAGTCTGACATCAAAACTTTTTCCATCAAATGGCATCTCCCCGGGAAAATTCGGCAAGAAGTTTGAGGAAAACTGCTGCTAATAGCGTCCCTTGTCAATAAGGTTTATTGACAAAAGAAACTTAGACCAGTTCCTTGGTAGGAAACCAGGATCGAGGGCAAGTTTACACCAGAAGCTTAGACCAGTTCCTTGGTAGGAAACCAGGATCGAGGGGAAGTTTATTTCAGAAACTTAGACCAGTTCCTTGGTAGGAAACCAGGATCGAGTGGAAGTTTATTTCACAAACTTAGACCAGTTCCTTGGTAGGAAACCAGGATCGAGGGGAAGTTTATATCAGAAACTGAGACCAGTTCCTTGGCTGAAAACCAGGATCGAGGGGAAGTTTACCTTTTCTAAGCATCATTGCTTAGAAAAAGAAGATGGATGAGCAAACTGCCATGCATAACCACCATCAAAATTTTGGGTATTCCGATATTTAATCCTCTTGTACCCCGAATGCCCGAATACCTTCGCCATTCACACCTTCAGGTCCAAGAAGATTAAATAGGGGCATCTGTCATACCCCAAATTTTGACCACTAAGATTTCCCATCATTGTGAAAATTATCATCACAATATGGATGTACCTTTAAGCCTCATTAATCTCCTCAAGAATTGTTGAGCATTCCCTACAACTAAGAATTAGGGTTTCAAGCCCTCTTAGAGCTCTTAGACAAAGGATCAATCAAGGAATGACATGATCTTCAACTAGCCTAAACCTCTCAAACATCCACAATGGATCAATAGGACTCCCACATCAAGGATTAAGCACAAGGTTGCAACAGTCCAAGTGGATTAAGCCTCAAGATCGCCAGTGTCACCAAATTAGGGTTTTGGTCGACTGGGGCCTCCAGATGGAAATTTTCCTCTGGGCATGAGCCAAAGGCTTAAAAGCAAAACCTAAGATGCTCCAAGGGACATCATGAACCCAATCATCAAGTCAATTTTGCCTCAGGGGATGCATTCATAAAAAATCAGGAATTAGGGTTTCTTGACCTAATTCACCCCTAAGTTGACTTTTGGGACAAAACATGAGCCAAGACCTCAAGAGAGGATTTGAGGGTCTCTAACACACTACATTGATCCATTTGCAATAATGGATTAATCCAAGAAGCTTGATCAACAAGTTTCAAATTCATCAGAACCACAATTAGGGTTTCGCGGGAAAAGTCAACTGTACCTTTGACTTTTGACCCAGGCATGCTCCCAAACCTTGGGACATGATTAAATACACCCTATAACACCTATGAAATCAATCCATCAAGTTTGATTTAGGTCAAGGACTTGATTTCATAGAGGATCACACAGTTTGGAGTTCATCTGACAAAAAGTCAACTGTGCACAAAAGTCAACTTTGACTTTTTGAGAATTTTCACAATTATGGTTCTTTGACCCTAAAATGATGTTAATATGTGATTGGAATCATCGTTCATCAAGAAAATTCAAGAAAAGTGGGATAACTTGTAAAAGGGGTAACCATAAAAAAACTTAGAAATTTTCTAAGTTATGGAACAAAGTGGCTAGGGTACCAACTTCCAAGGATTATAACTTGAGATTCAAGCAACCATTTGGGCTGATCGAAAGATGGATTTGTAGCTCTCATGGCATACTTTAAAAGTGTCAACTACACCTCATTCCAATTCATCATAGATTTTGAGTTATGGTTGGATCAAAATAGCTGAAAACATGAAATGCCACTTTTTCCAACACTTAGTGAAATTTTCACTAAGTCAGAATTTGTCTTGTTTCTTTTTTTCCAAAAGTAGGGGGATTTTTCACTTGGATCCAAAAAGTATCAAGACAAACTATGATCACATATGTGTTGTATTATATAAGAGCTTTCCAGAATGGCCAAGAACTCCATGAAACTCCACTTAAGCCATGAGATATGACAATGACAATGTGCCTTGCTGCAAACTGTCATGGCAAGGAAGATTTGTGCATTTTGCTCGATTTGAGCAAATTTTGCAAATGACAAACAAGTTTATCCATCTGAACACCTCATGGGGAGACCAAGGAGGGACAAATACTGATCCATCAGCCTCCCAAGTCCTTGGAACCAAAAGTAGCATGCCAAACCTAGAAATGCCTAAAAGTGGGACAAGACTCCAATTTTGGTTTGGAGCATTTAATGGATGCACCAAGGTGGCATGGAATGAGCCCTTTCCAACTGAATTCAGTCAAGACTTATCCAAGAACTAGGGAACCAGCAGCCTGTGCTCTAACCTCTAGTCAATGGCTAGAGGAAACTTGGATTCCTATTGATCAACATTTGCCAAACTTCTGCAGCAGTTGCCATTCACTATTGCTTGCAAAACAATCTTGCTCTACTATAAATAGAGCTCATTTGTGCTCAGTTTGAGTACACCAAAGCCATCAAACATATGCTTTCCTCAAAATCTATTCCTTCACTCCAAAATTACCTTCCAAAGCAAGTCACTATCGGGTTTTGAGTTTGAAAGCAATTCTAACCAAACCAATCACACACACACACCCCTTATAAACATCATATAGAAGTGATCCAAGCACTTAAACAACATCTAGAACACTGATTTCTCAAAATCACCATCCAACTGCTCAAGCTTTTAGCAGACTTGCAGTTGGGGTACCATCTTCAGTTCAAGCTTGTTTCAAACCACTCTAAGCATTCAGACACATCACTTGGAACCTAATGAAGCTATGCAAATCATTGGAACCAGCTTGCAACACCTCTAACACAAAACACGATCACCAACTGTAAGAGGTAAGCAAGAACTCTTCTAACTCTATGATCCATGCATATTTTGCTGCCCAATAATTTGGCCATATGTTCATAGTCATGCATAGAGTGTTTACCCTCAATCAATTGCTTTGTTTGAATCATGTATGGAATTTCTGAGCCTTCATGCAAATTTTAGGGTTCTTGAGGTTTCTCTTTGATTTCTTATTCCATGCTTAAAATAAATGAAATTAAAGACCATAGACATGATCGTGAGGTGAAAACGAGCAGATTGATATGTAGATTGCATGATATCATCAAGTATTCAATGAGATTGGATAGAAAATGCAAATCTGCAGAAACAGAGGGTGGCGCGTGTTCTTGCCATAATCTTGGCACCTTTTTTGAAAATTCAAATATTTGAATTTTGTGATTTTATTTAATTGATTCAAAAATTTATTTCTCTCTGAGTTTTAATGATTTTGAGTTGATTCTTTTTTTAATAATTCACAAAAAGGTTAAAATATTTTATTTTGCCAAAAATTTCCAAAAATATTATTTATTTCATATACTTGATATTTTTGCAAAGAATTAATCTTTTATTTGTTTTTTAACATTTAAAATATTGTTTTCTCCTTGATTTTCCAAATTTAATTGGTTTCCAATCATTTTGTCGATATAAACATGTTTTTCAAACATTAATCCAAGATCACAACTTGCTTTTCACACATGTTTGATAATTTTGATTATTTTAATGAAATTTTTATTTAATTAAAATACATTTTGAAATTAATTTAGTGTTTTGATCTTAATCACCCTAAACAAATCATTTTCAAACACTCATGGGCATCTAATAGAGTGTAAGACCCAGTCCTTCTTTGAAACCAAAATAGTTTGGGCCTTAGTCATTGTATAAGACCCACAGTGTTTTCAAAAATCTCGGCGCGATCGCCAGTTCAAAAACAAATCATATGGGCCTCCCTTCGTGTTTTAAGCCCCATTTCTTTTCTTTTCAAAATCTCTGGGCCTCTAATAGAGTGCAAGACCCATCCCCTTGTACATAAAATCTTTTTGGGCCTCACGTATTGTATAAGTCCCTCTATACAGTTTTTTAAACAACGGTGCGATCATCGTTAAAACTTGGGCCTCTCCTCGAGTTGTAAGCCCCAACAATCTTTTCAAATGCTTTCTCCTTTGATTTTGAATTAAAATATATGTTGTTATCAAAACTTTCTTTGTTGAACAACTAACAAAACAACATGGAAGCTCTACAACGGGTAAGTGTTTATCCGCTTTCATTTACCGCTTTCATATGTACATAACTGTATTGTGGGGCTGCTTCACTGTAAGTCTTCTTTCACATCCTTTTATATACTTGTCACATATCCACTGTGTAATACTAGTAGAGTTATTTATAGTTTTCCCCGGCAACTACGTCTAGCACTAGGTAAAGCCTTGTTGGTCACTCTTAAATAAAAAAAAAACTAGATCCCCATAGGATTTCCAGATACAGTCTTCCCTTCTCTTGGGGTTAAACAATATGGAACAAAGAGAAAGGCAGTATTCTCGGTGAACCTTTTCTCAAACTGTCACCCTTAGAAATTGTCAAAGAAACTCTAACTCCCCAGAGATGATCTTTTCTCCGTGAATGGCATCTCTTGAGTTTCTTCCAAATCCTTAAACTTTCTTGGAATGATCTCTTCTAGGAGAATTGTATTTCTTGAACTTCTCTTGGTTTGGGGACCCACAGGCTTCCTAAAAGCATCCCCGCCTCCTCTTGGGCGTTGTACAAAGAACCTTCGGCTTCTTAGAAGTTCTCATGCCTTCTCTTGGGCTTAATACAAGGACCCTGACGACCTCTTAAAGGTATAAGACAAAACTTAGTCATCCTTTGCTAGAGCAGTCTTTCCAGCGTCAAAACTCCGGTCATTGTAGGGTTGATACTCATCCCTTAATGCTCGTGCCTCCTCTTGGGCATCATACAAAAAATAAAACTCTAGATTTGGACAATTTAAAACTCTTGAGTCTCAAAGACATTCTCAAGTTCCTTTCAAACATAGGAAAAAATACCGATCACTCTGGACCAATCTCCAGCAGAAACCCTATCTCTCCCATGAGAGTTCCCCACACTTGGACCCGCTTTGGGATCTCCAGAATCCACAGTGGAAAGGCAGCCTTCTCTTGGGCTTTGTACAAATGATTCTCCCTAGCAGAGCTAACCTTTTTAGACTCTCTTGTTGAGTCAATCCTTTTTTCTTTAGCCTCCGTCTTGGGCTTTGTACAAGACATATAAATCACTCTCTTGTTGAGTATAAAAGACTCTTTTGTTGAGTCAACCTCCTTTTAGCCTCCATCTCGGGCTTCGTACGAGATAGAAAAACACTCTCTTGTTGAGTATAAAAGACTCTCTTGTTGAGTCAACCTCCTTTTAGCCTCCATCTCGGGCTTCGTACGAGATAGAAAAATGTTCTCTTGTTGAGTATAAAAGACTCTCTTGTTGAGTCAGTCTCCTTTTAGCCTAAATCTCGGGCTTCGTACGAGATAACAAATCACTCTCTTGTTGAGTATAAAAAACTCTTGTTGAGTCAAACAACCTTCAGACTCTCTTGTTGAGTCAATCACCTGTTCAAGACTCTCTTGTTGAGTCAACCTTTTTAGCCTCCGTCTTGGGCTTTATACAGGACAGATAAAAGTACTCTCTTGTTGAGTCAAACCCTTTCAGCCTCCATCTTGGGCTTTAATACAAGATACATTCTCCCCAACGGAGTCAAAAATCCCTTCTAGCCTCAATCTTGGGCGTTGTACAAGACAGAAAGAACATTTTCCCCGAAAAAGTCACACTTCCCGCCTCCTCTTAGGCTTTGTATAAGGAAACCCAGGTTGAGTCAATCCACCTCTTAGCATCAAAGTTGTGCCTTGCTCACAGCATACAAACATCAACAACTCCTCTTTAGAGATGACAAATTCCCTCTCAGCCAAAACCTTTTAGCTTCACATCTTGGGCTTTGAACAAGATATAAATCACCTTTAGCTTCATGTCTTGGGCTTTGAACAAGACACCAAAACACCTCTTTCTTCCCATAGAATAGGAGGAACTACGATTGCTCTGATTTCCCTATTTCGGGAATACGTAGGCATAAGATTACAAAAATCTTAGCAAGCATACTAATCAAAAACCAAAATCCCATACCTTCACACATCAATCGAAAAGCATCAGGCCTAACATCTTACCAATAGCCTAGACACTGTTTTTAAGCGAATAACCCTAAAGAAGAACCCCCTCTTGATAGCATCTGTAAACCAACAGTTTTGACTGTTTAATCTCAGTTTGCGAGCAGGGTTAATTGGAGACATCTATTTCCCTTCCTTAATCAGCTCAACAGGATAAAAAATGAATCGAACTGTAGTACCTAAGCGATAGTGATTCGAAACCACAAAAATCGCCCTACAAATGCCAGTCTTTGTAAGTCTTTACCATCTTTTGCAGGATTTTCTTGATATTTTTATTCGCGGCTTCAACAACTCCATTCATTTTAGGACGATAAGGAGAAGAATTCTGGTGCATGATCTTGAAACTTTCACACAACTCTTTCATAGTTTTATTGTTCAAATTAGTCCCATTGTCTGTTATGATTCGGCTTGGAATTCCATAATGACAGATAATCTCTTTCTTAATGAAGCGGACAACCACTTGCTTGGTTACATTGGTATAAGAAGCGACTTCTACCCCTTTTGTGAAATAGTCAATGGCAACCAAAATGAATCGGTGGCCGTTTGAAGCTTTAGGTTCGATTCCCCAAATCATGTCAATGTCCCACATTGAGAAAGGCCACGGCGATGATAAAACATTCAACAGCGTTGGAGGCACATGCACCTTATCAGCATAAATTTGGCACTTATGGCATTTTCTGGCATATTGGATGCAAACAGGTTCCATGATTAACCAGTAATACCTAGCTCTCAGAATTTTCTTCGACATAACATAACCATTGGCGTGAGTTCCAAATGATCCCTCATGAATTTCTTGAAGTAACGTGTCTGCTTCACGCCTGTCAACACATCGAAGTAGAACCATGTCATGGTTTCTTTTATACAACACATCATTGCTGAGGAAGAATTTGGATGCCAATCTTCTCAGAGTCTTTTTGTCAAGAGTTGTAGCATCGGCCGGATATTCCTGGTTTTGCAGATAATTCTTAATGTCATGGAACCATGGCTTACCATCAGTTTCCTCTTCAACTAGTTGACAGTAGGCGGGCTCGATCTTGCGCTCAATTCGAATGAGTGGTGCTTCATTAACAAATCAAACCTTCCACATTGAGGCTAGCGTGTCCGAAGCATCAGCAATATAGTTTTCAGACCTCGGGACATGTCGGAAAGTGACCTCATCAAAGTATTGGATCATCTCCACAATATAAGCACGGTACGGGATCAACTTTTCATCTTGGGTCTCCTATTCACCCTTGACTTGATATATCACCAAAGCTGAATCTACACTCACTTCAAGAATTTTGATTCGGAGGTCAATAGTTGCTTCTAGGCCTAGAATGCAAGCCTCATACTCGACAACATTGTTTATACATTCAAAATCTAACCTGGCTGTGAATGGGGTATAACCGCCATCAGGATTCATCAAAACAACACCTATGCCATGCCCACTGTAATTAGAAGAACCATCAAACATCATCTTCCATCGGGAACTTAGCTCGGGGCCTTCATCAGTACCTGGCTCTTCACAGTCTTTCTTCACCAACACAATGTCTTCATCAGGAAAGTCAAACTTTAGAGGCTCATAATCTTCAACCGGTTGGTCTGCAAGGTAATATGACAAGATACTTCCTTCAATAGCTTTGAGTCATGTATTGGATGTCGTATTTGGATAACAACATATGCCAACGGGAAAGTCTCCCAGTCTGAGTAGGCTTCTAAAAAATATACTTTATTGGATCCATTTTCGAGATTAACAAAGTAGTGTGACATATCATATAATGCCTGAGACGCTTAGCAGCCCATGCTAAAGCGCAACAAGTCTTTTCCAGAAGCAAATACCGGCTTTCACAATTGGTAAACTTCTTGCTCAAATAGTAGATGGTGTGCTCTTTTCGTCCAACCTCATCGTGTTGGCCCAATACGCAACCCATAAACTTCTCAAGAATAGTCATATACATGAAGAGTGGTCTTCCAGGAACAGGAGGAATCAATATGGGAGGCTCTTGCAAATAACCCTTGATCTTCTCAAACGCTTGTTGACAATCAGAATTCCAGTCAATAATATGATCCTTGCAGAGTAACTTAAATATTGGTTCACATGTAGCAGTCATATTTGAAATGAATCTGGAAATATAATTCAGGTGTCCAAGAAAACCTCTGACTTGTGTTTCAGTTTGTGGAGCGGGCATTTCTTGAATGACTTGGACTTTATTAGGGTCTACTTCGATTCCTCGTTGGCTTACGATAAATCCAAGTAACTTTCCAGATCTAACACCAAAAGTGAACTTAGCACGATTCAGTTTCAACTGGTATTTTCTGAGCCGTTCAAACAATTTCAACATATGATCCAAATAGTCCTCCTCACTTTGGGACTTGGCAATCATATCGCTGACGTACAACTCAATCTCCTTATGCATCATGTCATAAAAGAGAGTGACCATCGCTCTTTGATATGTTGCCCCTGCGTTCTTCAGGCCGAAGGGCATAACCTTATAACAATAGGTTCCCCAAGGAGTAATGAAAGTAGTCTTTTCCCTATCAGCAGGGTTCATCTTAATCTGATTATAATCGGAGAAACCATCTATAAAAGAGAAGACTACGAAACGGGCTGTATTATCCACAAATGTATCAATATGCGGTAGAGGTAAATTATCTTTTGGGCTTGCTTTGTTCAAATCCCTGTAGTCTGCACACATTCTGACTTTACCGTCCTTTTTAGGCACTAACACAATGTTGGCTACCCACTCAGGGTACTTCGCAACCATTAGAAAACCTGCATCAAGTTGTCTTTTAACCTCATCTCGAATCTTCAAAGCCATGTCAGGTCTATTTCTTCGAAGTTTTTGCTTTACAGGTAGGCACTCTGGTTTAAGCGGCAACCCGCGAACAACAATATCAGTGTCTAGACCGGGCATGTCTTGATACAACCATGCAAACATATCAACATATTCCTCTAGAATCTTGACCAACCTCTGTTTGACATCAGCCCCAAGTGTTGTACCAATCTCGACCTCTTTCTTTTCCTCATCAGTGCCAAGATTAATCAATTCTACTTGCTCTTTGTGCGATTGAAGTTCAATGCACTCATATTCAACCAATCTTTTCAGTTCAGCAGGAACTTCAAAATCTTCCTCACCCTCATCCTCAGCTTGATAAATGGGCGAATCAAAATTAGTAGTGAAAGCAGGGTCATCGTATTCAACGTGGTTTGGAAATTTTTCTGCATGTTTAGAATGACTTATTTTATTAAAGGCATAAATAAAATGCAAGAGAAATTTTTTTCTTCTTTTTTAGTTTTTGAAAGATTGCCAATTTCTTTTAAAAGTAAAAGTGAAAAACAGTAAATGAAACAACAAGAATTTAACAAAATGCATTCATTGATAATCATTTGAAAGTAAAAAAGGGGGGCCCTACAAAATAGTCTAGTAGCCTTGGGCATAGCTATGGAATTTTTGAAAACAACAAACAAAGGACAATAAATTACTTTGAAGAAGGAAAAATCATTGGGATCTCTATTTATTCCCAGTTGTCCAAAGCAGCATCACATTTGAACACGAGATTGGTCGAGTCTTCGTCCTCATTATCATCTTCAACAACATTGATCTGGAAACCTCTGCTGACAAACGCTTCTTGAAAGCTCTTCGGGCAACCTTTGGCAAATGTCGATGCTCCATATTTAGTTGGTTTGTAACCCAACCCATGACGATTTATCTTTGTCTTGATATCTATCACCTATCCCCAACCTTCGGGTACACCTTTTTCAATTGTTGATCTGATACTCTTGAAAGACGCGAAAGACGAATTTCTCTTGCCCACTGGTTCCTCGACTTCTAACAGGACAGTGTTGTCTATCTCGAGTGCTTGGAAAGAAGTTTCCAAAGCATCCTCATCAGACTCTATATAACGGAACAAAGACAAGTTATTTACCATCAATTCCTCCTCACCATGCATAATTACCAACTTATCATCAATCACAAATTTCATCTTCTAATGTAATGTTGAAGTTACAACACTAGCAGTATGGATCCACGACCTTCCAAGTAAACAACTTTTTACAAGGTTTATATCCAGCACTTGGAATGTGATGTCAAATGCATGTGGACCAATTAAGATCGGTAGCTCAACTTCTCCCATTACAGTTCTTCGGGAACCATCAAAAGCCTTGACTATCAAAGAAGTAGGTTTCATCTCAGTCTCTTTGTAAGCCAACTTTTTAAGAGTCCTCTTAGGTAAAACATTTAAAGAGGAATCTGTATCCACAAGTACTCTTGCCAAAGTGTCAACCTGACATTTCACGGATACGTGCAAAGCACGGTTGTGATTCTGACCTTCTCTTGGTAACTCTTCTTTACTGAAGCTAAGGGTGTTACAGGCGGTAATATTTGCAATCACACTATCAAACTAGCCAATAGTAATATCTTGGGCAACATGAGCTTGAGCCAACAACTTTTGCAATGCAGCTCGATGAGCATGTGAACTCATCAAAAGCGACATGATTGAGATCTTGGAGGGAGTTTGATGAAGCTGATCAATGACTTTATAATCACTTTTTCTGATAATCCTCAAGAACTCAACATCTTCATCATTTGCAACCACTTCTTTCTCTTTGTATTTGGCAGGAACAGTGGTAACAGTTTCCTTAGGCGGAGTCTCATTGAAACGGGGAGTATAGATACAACCACTTCGTGTCATCTTGCCTTCCCCAGCTATATTAGTCACATCTTCACTAACACTTTTCAAATCTTCTCTCGGAATAACCTTCCCCGATTCTTTGTCAATCATTGTCACATCGTACTTCCAAGGAACGACTTTAGAGTCTCTGAAATGAAAAGGTCTGGGATTTTGAATGATTATCAGCTTTGGTGGATTAACTGCAGAAGCAACAACAAATTCTGGCATGTTGAACACAGGCTTTAGTGCACTAAAAATAGGTACTGCAAAACTTGATTCTGGCAAATTAAAAATGGGCACTTTATCACCTAGTTCTGGCAAGTTGAAGATGGGCTCAATCACGAAAACTTCATCCTTCTTCAATTTATTACTCACTTGTAGAAAACCATCATTGATCAAATTCTGAATATCATTATGAACCAACCTATATCCTTTGGCACTGGCATCACAATCTTTACAATCGTCATGGCAAACATTCACTAAACCTGCCTCCAACAGCTTTGAATGGAAGACTCGGAAAGGGGTTTTAATTTCGAAAACATCAAGAATTAAACTCTCGTCAGATACCTCGTCAACAACATTAACAGATCCATGAGTGGGCAAAGGATTGTTCTTAACATTAGGTTGAGAATCACCAAAAGACATAATCTTCTTCTCTATTAACTCTCTTACAAGGTGCTTGAGAGCATAACAAATTTCTAGATCACGGCCAGGTGCACCTTCATGAAACAAAAAATGAGTATTTGGATTATAATTAGGTGGAAGTGGGTTAGGAGGTGGACCTAAAGCCCTTGTAGTTATCAAACCTTGTTGCACCAATGAAGGGTACAACTCGGTATAGGTCATCGGAATAGGAGGAACAGGAGGCTTATACTGTCTTGTATTGGGAGCATTCTGGCAAGGTGCTTGATTTTTCGGTTGTTGATAGGCAAGAGCGTTGGGCGCTCGTTGATATTTGGGTGGAGCTTGGGCAGGCTGATAAACAGGAGGCGGTTAATAGACAGGAGGTAGTTGTGTAACAACTGGTTGATAAACAGGAGCCGGTTGCACAGGCTGGTATGCAGGAACTTGTTGATTAAAAGTGGGTGTAAAAGTAGCCATGTACGGTTGTTGAGCAAACTGGACAGGGTAACCTTGTTGTTGAGCATAGTTTTGTTGGTGTTTCCAAGGCTGATTTCTTCTTCTGCTGGATATTATGGCGTTAGTTTCACCCTCTTTTTTCTTGTGAGAACTATTGGAAGGTTTCTTAGCATGGTCTTTGTTGGAGCTTAAACTACCAATAGTACTTGACATATTTCCACTTTTCAAACCCAATTCTACCTTCACACATACAGCCACAATATCAGAAAAATTGGAAGTCACACTTACAACCATTCTTTCATAAAACTCAGGACGAATAGTGTCGACAAACCAATCAGCCAATTCTTTTTTAGTCAAAGGAGGTTCCACTTGCGAAGCAGTCTCTCTCCATCTCTGAGCGTATTCCTTGAATGACTCAGAATTCTTCTGGGACATACTTAACAGTTGCCTTTGGTCGGGAGCCAAGTCCATGTTGTATTTATAATGCCTGATAAAAGCATCGGATAGATCTTGGAAACTCTTAATGCAAGACTGATCCAGACTTAAATACCACTTCGACGAAGCACCCTTCAAGTTGTCTTGGAAACAGTGGATCCTCAACTTATCATTATCAACATGAGCGACCATTTTTTGATAGTACATGATCAGATGGTTCTTTGGGCATGTAGCTCCTTCATAGTGATCAAAGCTAGGAGTTTTGAACTTTAGAGGGATAACCAGACCAGATACAAGTCACACTTCTCTAGCAGCAGCACCAAAGACTTGATCTCTTTCCATCGCTCTTAACCTTTTATCAATAATTTCCACATTTTCTCTGAGTCTCTCATGATGTTCATCCCCATATTTTGGCATGTCAGGGACATCATATACTGTTTGATACTCATTGAAGTATGGTTGCACACGGGTATGCACAACAGCCGGTGCAAAGGTTGGAATCACATGAGGTGCTTCAGTAACCAAAGGAACAACTTGTTGAAAAATGGGGATTGCAGCAGGTGCAGGCACAAAACCTGGTGGAAGACCGTATAGAGGTACATTTGCGGTAGTAACAATTGCTGGCTGAGGCTCCATAACTGTATTGACAATCTCAGAAACAACAGTGGGCTGAGTATCCATCTTCGCGCGTATAACCTATATTCCCCCGTAGGTCTTCTAATCCATTGTTGACGCGATCAAGATCTTGACTATGTTCCACCATCCTTCTACGAGCTTGAGCTCTGGTGTTGTACGTGCACAGAGGATTCAGGATGAAAGAGATGAAGACGAGACAACATAATGAGCAAAATGCGAAAAGAAAATGCACATGCAATGACAGGAATGCAATGATTTCAAGGAACTCAAAAGCAGGTTGCAAACATTTTGGGAAAGACTGAAAAAGTTTCATTTTAAAATCCTTGATCTCCATTGATTTTGCAAAGGAAAAAACAACTGAGCTCCTTGAAACCAAAGGGTTATTCATGAATGCATGAATGTATGGATGAATGTATGCACAGATATACAAATATACACATATACACAGGCAAACAAACAAGGGCATAGGTTTGAAGATCACGAGCATGGAGCCATGGTCTACCCATCCCAAAAAGGTGTGTACTAAGGGTTCTTGTATCCGCAGAACAAGGGTTCCAAGAGGTTCCTAGAGTCATCGATAAATTTTTTGGTTATTATTAGCTTGCACGACTACTCACGCGGGCTAATAATATTCTCAAGATAAACTCGTCTGAGTGTAGTATCGCATGTCAACCATCACAGGTCTACACCTGGATAATCACTGCACTACGTCCTAAAAGGCTTAGAGGGGTGAAGGGATACTAAAGGTCCCCAGTTTCATAGACTCCCAAATCGAAAAAAGTAATGCCAATACGACTACTCGTATGACATCAGTAATCCCAAAGGGGCCTCCAGTGAGCGTGGTTATATCATATGTTAATCAATTTAGGACTACTCCCAACAGTTAACTATTAATTATACCACAATCCTATCATAAGTGTGCACTCTAGTCCGGGTTAGGACTTATCTCACCACTCAAGGTAACAACCCTGCATACAGAAAAACTCAAGCAGAACAGATATACAGATATACAAGTATACAGGCAAGCAAATATATAAAATAATACAAATGCAAACGAGGTGGGCTTAATGTAACACCCCAAATTTGTAAGAATATTTATTTAATTTATTTAAATATAATATTCATGATTTTTGGTGAATTTTGGTGTTTTGGGCATTGTGTGGAATTTTGTGGAGTTTTGGTTATTTAATTAAATAATAGTATATAATATGGAATATATTAATATTATTATTAATTTAAATAATATTAGAGGAATTAAGGGTAAGATGGACTTTTGAGGAGGATTAGTGAGGGTATTATGGGGAAAGCCCATTTTAGAAGCCCAAGAGTTAGGTTTAACAAAAAGGAGAATTTGAGAATATGATTCATTTTGTTAGACCGTGGAAAAGAAGGAAAAGGTGGGAGCTCTGAGGAAAAAGGGAAGAGGCTAGGATTCGAGAAGGTTTCCAAAGACTCAAGAGAGAAAGCTCGGAATCGACAATCTAAGGTATGGGGAGTATTGCCTTTCATTGTTTTCAATATAGGAATTGATGTGTTTAAAGCGGATTTTTGGGGGTTTACGTAGGTTTGTGGGTTTATGAGTAAATTGGTGATTTAGGTGTTGTTTTTTAGGATTGATGATGAATATGAAGGGTGGAATTGATTCGGATAAAAGTAGACCTTTAGGGTAAACCTTCTTTGATGATATGTGGGATCTTATATGAGAAAGGGATTTATGGGGTTTATGAGAATCTTGAGAGTTTGTGAAGGTTTAGGCGATTTTGAGGTTTAGAATAGTGTAATGAATCGACCTAATAGTCGTAGGTTTTATGTCTTTAATTGTCATAATGCCTTAGGAATGTTTTGGGGATGTTTTTGGGGTAAATAAGGCTGAAATCGTAAGAGTTTATGGGTCTGATATGCTACTGATGCGTAGCAGCAATTGCAGGAAATCGCAGGTTCGCAAAGCGAATGATTTCTTCGCAAAGCAAACACTCGCCCCAAACTCGCACGACGAACTTCCCAGCGAGTGACTTCGCAAGGCGAGCTGAAGCGGGCTGAAGCGAGGGAGAGGCAGAATGGGGTTTTTTTTTCTGGTTTTGTATATGATTCTGGGATTCGCTGGAAGCTCGCAAAGCGAACATCCCAGCGAACGAGTTCGCACGGCGAACTCTGTAGCGAACGTCTGCTGTTCGCGAATTTGTTTTATGATTCTTGTGTTGTCTTGGTGTTTTGAGCTGTGATTATTCTGATGAATTACCATGAAGTATATTGATGATTATGAGCTGTGTATATATGATGTTTGATGACTAATTGATGATATGAATTACCATGATGTATATTGATGATTATGAGCTGTGTATATATGATGTTTGATGATTTATTGATGATATAAAATACCATGAGTATATTAATGAGTATGAGCTGTGCATATATGATGTTTGATGATTAACCGAAGATATGAATTACCACGAGTATGTTGATGATTATGAGATGTTATATAGGATGTTTGATGATTACATGATGATGTGAATGACCATGGGTTATATAGATGATTAAGAGATGATGATACATGACTATTTTGATGTGATTTACCATGAGTGATGCTGGTGATTATGAGATGACTATTCATGATGCTTTGATGAATAAATGACGACATGATTAACATGAGATTTTGATGAATGATGATGCACGTAATGACTTTTATTGATGATGATGATTATGACGTTGCACATCATGCATTCATAGCATTTAAGTGAGTTAGACTTCAGTCTATTGAGGCTTCCATCCCATTCTGTGGATATGAGGTGGTTTTTGACGTGCTCCGGTTCTTGTGTAGAATCGATCCTAATGACGGGGATCTTTGGAGGGTGATGGCCTAAGTGTCCATCGACTGTGACGATTGGTACCACATGCATGAGTCTTGTTGTGCATTAGATTTATGTGGCATTATTGATGTGATTTTATGATGTTGCGACTGTTGATCCTTTTTGATGACTCTAATGATGTTGTTTATGATGATGACGCCATTTTATGCATATCTTATTTTTATATTGAATATAATGAATTGTGATTACTCACCCTGCCTGTTTGAATGTTGCCTCCACGTGGGTAACGTGCAGGTGATCAGGATTAGTTGTGGATACCTTCGAGGACTTTTGGAGTTTATTTTGCTTTTGGTCGAAGTAGAGGGTCTTGCTCTGATAGTGTAACATCGGGTTGGGTCGTTGAGTCGAAACATATTATGTTGACATTTTATTGTTATTTGATGACTATGGTTTTATTTTAAAAACCTTTTTATTTTGGGATTATTATGGTTATGGTGGTTCCGCTGCTTATTTGATGGCTTTTTATTTATTCTGAGGAAAACCCGTTGTTTACTGAGCAATTTTGTCGATTTGAATTTATTGAGAAATATTGTGCACCTTTTGAGGTGATTCTGATTTTACTCTGGTACTAGTAAGATACCCGTGCTCCCGCACGGGTAAAATTATTTGATACAATATTAAATATGTTTAAATGTAAATTTGAACGTTATAAAATGTATTTATATATGTATTTAAATTTAAAATTAGTTATTAATTTTAAAATGAACAATGATTATATAAATACGATTGTAATTAAATACAAAGAGAAAAAAGAACTTGGAAAATAAAATAAAAAATTAATATTTGACAATAAGGATTTTATCTTTCAAATTAAGGTAATTATTGATTAAAATAAAATATGTATTGTTTTTTTAGTGACCCGTGAAATATAAAGTTTATTTGATAGATATTAAAATGTATTTATATACATATGTAAATTTGAAGTGAGTTATTTAATTATAAATTGAAAAATAATTATACAATCTCAATTGTATTAAATAATCATGCAAAAAGAAGAAAAAAAATTCATAAGATGAAAAAAAGACAAAAAAGAAAATTTTGATGCGATAATGACCCGTGAGATAAAAAAATTATTTGATGCGATTTAAAATGTATTTAGATACAAATGCAAAATTTAAAATGATATACTTAATTGTAAAATGAACAATAATCATATAAATTAAATTGTATTAAATAATTATATAAAATGAAAAAAAAGAAATCATGAGATAAAGAAACAAAAAAATTAACATTTAATTTTGTCTCTCAAATTAATGGTAGATTAAAATAAAATAGATATTGTGTTGACAGTGACCCGTGAGATAAATAAATTTTTAATTTTATTAAAATTAAAAAATAGATTTTTGGTATTTTTAGTGATAATAATTAAATAGAGAAAAAAATTAAAATGAAAGTGAGAAAGTGTGGGAAAAAGAAATGTGAGAGATATTTGAAATTTGAATGAAGAAAGAGAATGAGTGTATGTAATATTTAATTGTGATTTTATTGATAGAGATTGATAAATGAATGCCACTTGTCATGATATAATAGGAGTTGAGATTGAAAAAAAGTAAACATTAGTTGATTACTAAAATGTCATTTTGTTAGTGTAAATAATTTGTGATGAAAGGGCAATTTTGAGAGTTCATGCAATTGAATTATAATAGATAGATAGTAGATTATGATTAATCTGCTGCAATATTTGGGGTAGAAAAGGGTGTTACACTTAACCCTCTTCAGAGTTCCCCAGTGAGGTCGCAATTTCTGTTGCGGTGAGAATCAGATATCATGCTATTAATTAACTTGAATCACAAATCTTGAAATTCACCACGAGCTTTGATTTATCCAAAGGAAAGGGTAAAGATCAAAGAAAACCCTAATTGTAATGTAAAAACAAAGCAAAGAGATCTAAGGTCCGGGGGTTGGTTATACCTAAGGAAGGTGTTAGCATCCTAAGTATCTATAGTACTCTACACGAACCTCTTGTTTTATTTGTGTTATGCTATAGTTTGCTTTCTAAGGGTACAAGGATCGTCGGGTTTGACGTAAGAGTCGAAAAGCTTGTCGAAAGCATCAAATAGTTCGACGGTGATTGAGTGCTATGAATTTTGAATTCGAATCCATCTCAAGTGAGTTCGAAATTGGTTTTACTTTTAGAATTCGTATTCAATTCAATTTGATTTTTTGATGCAATTCGGTTTCGATTTGTCACTGTTTGAATTTTTATAATTGATTTCAAATGGCTTTGATTTTCAATGTTAGTTCCAAGGGATTAGAGTTCTCATTTGGTTTGTGTTGGATTTCAACAGGTTTAGGCATTGTTTTAGCAGCATTCTCTTTCACAGACTTATCACCACCTCCACCAAAGATGGACGAGATACCCCAACTTGATCCACCAATGTTTCCAGAAGCTGCAATCTTTTCAGCGTCTGATACAGCACGGACATCCGAATCCAAGCCTATTGCGACTTCTTTCAGAATTATATCTACCGTTCCACTTGCAGCCATTTCGTGGAGGAGCAAGGACTAGGTCTCATTTCCACAAGTATGCAAGAGAAACAAGGCCTAACCTTGGACATATACTTTCCACCCACATTATACATATCCTGAATTTCACCACCTTGAGTTGTTTTGTAACCAAACTCTAGATACCGTGATGATCCTTGTATTCGCCTCTTATGGAAGTAATTTATGAATTTTAAATCTTTTGCACTTTGTAATGAACTTTTGAATTTTCCAAATTCTTTGTAATTATAATTAGTGTTTCCCCTTTGGTCATAACTTGTAAACTTTGAATTGAGCTTATGAATCTAATTTGTGAATCATGATTGAATTTTGTATTTGAACAATGAAGAATGAATTTTGAACTTAAACTTGTGATGGATCTTAGAATGAAACCAACAATGAATCTTGAAATCAATTTGAATTTTTATAGAGAACATGAATCTTGAAACAAATTAGTGCATTTTGAATCTTGAAATGGATATGGATGGTATGGACTTGAGATTCAAAAATAGATTTCTTTGGTTTTGTTTCAACTTGCATCTTTAAAAAAGGATCAAACATGGAATTGAATAGTGTTGAATTTGGGCCTTGACATCTTGGAATGAACATGAACAATGTGGATATGGATAAATTTGTAGAAATCGGTTTTTGGTTTAGGATGAATTTTGGACTAGTTTGGACACTTGAATGGGTTTATGGACTTGTGGATATATGGGTGATGAATAATTGAAAGTGGATATTAAAAGTGGATTTTGAATTTGAAATGGTTTTAGTTAGATAGTAGAAAAATGGTTGAGAAAGTTTGGATGGTAAATGTTAATGAACCTTGAACAACCCACTTGTTACTTGAATTCTAAGAAAACCCACACGAACATTTTTCCATCTTTGACTAAAGAACTTGATGCCACTTGAAACATTTTTGAATCCATGAATCCGTTAGCATTAATCTTCAGTTTAATCACAAATCAATCACATTCCTCCTAATAAGATCTCAATCCACTTAATGAAAAATCAAACAATCCTTTAGATGAGGAAGATCTTAGCACAAGGACCACGTCTTTGAGGAATCCCTGGAGATACAACTTGTAATACAACATGCCACAAAATTCCAACCAGTTTTCAAATGACCATGCTTAAAACCAATGGACAGAAAACCCTAATCCTCCTTGGGGAAACCTCTGAGAAATCTTGAGGAAAATTGACCTTGTATTGACTATGGGACCATGAGAATGAGGCTATATCCTTCCTTTATCTCCACAGAAATTCAACACAACTTGCAAGGGACTAGAATCTCAATGAGCATACACAAAGCCTCCGTGACCTTTGATTCTTCTGCAGCAGCCCTAATTTCATAAATGAAACCAAACAAACAAAATCTAATAAATTGGTTAGCTATGCATGGATGATTGACATAGAATGATATGCAAAAGATCAAAGAATCTAAGGGTAAAATTTGGGGTATGAAACTCATCAATCAAGGCATCTTTTATGTTTTTAAGTTCAACTTGTGAACAAAAGCAAAGGGATAACATAAACTACTTAGCTTCGAGGGGGTAGTCACACCTTTGGTGATATCCTCAAGAAAGTATCGATACATACCAAGGTTGTATCCATTAACAACTTTTTCATGAAAAATCATATTTTTAGCATGTAATGAGCTATTGAATCTAATTTTACACGTTCTATAATGATGATGCACAAAAATAAAAAGACGGTAAGGTCCAACATACACAAAGTACTAAGCTACCTAGTTTTGACATCATTTAAAACATATCTAAGAGTATATTGCACTCACGTAATGCTGGACTTCAAAGCGAAGAACCTTGCCGCCCCTCGAGGGGATATACATTATGTTGTACTTCAAAGTGAAGATTCGTGCCGCTCATCGAGGCGATATACATTATGCTAGACTTCATAGTGAAAATCCTTGCCTCCCTCTCGAGGCGATATACTTTATGTTGGACTTCATAGAAATGATCTCTGCTGCCCCTCGAGGAGATATACAATGTACAGGACTTCAGGATAAAGATCCTTTCCGCCCCTCGAGGTAATACACATAGTTGGACCTTAATCTAAGGATGCTTTCTGTCCTCCAGGGCTATGCTAACCTACCTAAAATATACTCACACAAGGGACTTAGTGTCTCCTCGGGCGATATTATTTCCAATAAATCATACTGAAGAGGCGTGATCCATGTCAAGCTTCGGAGACTGGATTTAAGTCTTTCTAGAGGGCTCGATGGAAGTCCCACTCGAAAGGTTAAACACCTCGCCTAAGGGACTCAATGTCTCATCAGTCGAACTATGCATTATCGCGTATGAGGAACTTAGATTCCTCAAACCAATTAGACTCCCGCCTAAGGGACTTAGTGTCTCCTCAAGTGAGATTATTTCCAATAAATCACGCCTAAGAGGCACAACCCATGTCAATCCCTAGAGACTGGATTTCAATCTTGCTAGAGGGCTCGATGAAAGTCCCGCCTGAAAGGTTAAATGCCTCATCTGAGGGACTCAGTGTCTCATCAACTGGGCTATGTATTTCCGCATCTGAGAAACTTAGATTCCTCAAATAATAAGACTCACACATGAGGGACTTAGTGTACCCTAGGGAGGAATCATTTCCAATGAAACACGCCGAAGAGGCGTGACCTATGTTAAGCCTCGGAGACTAGATTTCAGTCTTGCGAGAGGGCTCGATGGAAGTCCTTCCTGAAAGTTTAAATGCCTCACCTGAGGGACTTAGTGTCTCATCAACCGGGCTATGTATTGCCGCATTTGAGGAACTTAGATTCCTCAAACTAATAAGACTCTCACTTGAGGGACTTAGTGTCCCCTCTGGAGGATTGTTTCCAACGAAACACACCTGAGAAACGCGACCTATGTCAAGCCCTGGAGACTTGATTTCTAGTCTTGCTAGAGGGCTTGATGGAGATCCATCTTAAAAGGTCTAGGAACCCCGCCTGAGGGACTTAACGTCCCACCAGCCAAGCTACACATTATTACACAAGGAAGCCTAAAAAAGGGAAGTTATAGTTCTCGGGATACTCACATTTATAGTAGGTATAAACCACTTCGCATTCTATCAAAGATCTCGTGTCTGAGGGACCGTGTAGTGTTATATTTGCAAAAGGCTCTGCCTAGGGCGATGCCCGAGGAACGCCCTTGGAAAATGCGGCGACATAAAACCGCTCAAAGGGAGATATCACCTCGCCCTCTAGTCTTCCTTGCCCATAGAGAGAAATAAACGTGGGATAAGACGTGTCTTGGATAAAGATAAAGTCAAAGTCAAAGTCGTTACTGACCTAATCACCATTGGAAATAGGGATTAAACTCTCTATCATTTCACTAAAAGGGTAGTGGCTTTTTCCGAGGTAACCTTAGGTCCTATAGGCCTATATAAATACATTACCCCCCTTAAGGGGATAAGGAGGAAATTCTCAAGTGATACACATTCTCCGCTACTCAAAGGGAAATATGCTTCCAGTAGTCGTCACACACCATTAACCTAACCGTCCGTCTGCAACCTAGCAGTGCTAACTACCAATAGGACCTCTCACCTCATGTGAATTGGTTCCTTAAACAACCTCAAAAACTACCTTACATGACTTCTCGCTGTTGTGAACAAACCCTCACTACCCAAATAATAATACACCTACAAAAACCTCTGAATTCCCTTGCTCTTGTAGAGAGAACACACTCTATATTTTTTAACAAGTACATTTTTCATCTTCAATTTTCAATATTTTATTTTGGTTAAAAAAAGTTTAGATAACTTAAGCTCTAGCGATACTTCTTTTGAAATCATGAATAAAGTATGAAAATTATTTTAGTATTGAATTAACTATTTTAATTATTTTTTCCCAATACTACCCTTTTAAGAATTTGCAAATAAAACAAAAACACACAGATTCAGTGCCTTTTATCTCTGGTTTTTGGGAGTGTGATGGCATGCAATTACTTCTACTAGCATGATCGTGGCCACATTTTTAACCGTATATATAGAATCTCTCACTTTTACAACATTTATTAAAGGAATTCATAAAGCATGTTTATGTCATAAATACTACTTAAATTCTAGGTCTAGTATAAACTATCAAAAGTTTTTAATTTATTTATTTATAAGCCATCAGAAGTTAAGACTATGATGCCAGAACTATCAAGAAAAGTAGTTCTTCTAATAGCATTCTTAGTTATATGCTGTTTTTCATCATTTCTCATTGGAGGTATAATTATTCTTTTGTTTTATTTCTTTAATCTATGTCATTTCAGTATTAAAAATTTATTTTCATGATAAAACTTAAATCATATGCAATTTATTTATCAAATGATAATTACTGTCATTGTTATTAATAAAAAAAGTTTAGAAGAAGAAAGAAAATAATTCTTGATAAAATTATTTATAGGAAACTAAAATATCAAATCTTTTTTCTAAAAGAAATAGCAAAAACAAGTTTATTTTAATAACATTGATATCGATAATTATTTTATAATTGTTCACGTATTGGAAAAATTTTAAATTACACATTAATTAGAGATATAATATTAAAAGAATTTATATAAAAGTAAGTCAATTATGTAAGAATGAAATATGTTAAATTTTAATATAATTTTAGAGTCTATCAATTAAATTATAGATCATCAATTATTTATATCTACGTACCAAATTCAAAAAAGTAGTGAACGTGAGGGCTGTATTGAAAAGATTCTCAAGTCTTATATTCTTTAAAGACAGAACGTGAGAGCTGTATTGAAAAGAATCTCAAGTCTTATATTCGTTGGAGATAGAACATTAAAGAAATTTATATATAATAATACCTCTCATCTTATAAATTGATTTTGTAAGAATGAATTAATCCATACACTAGTAGTTCAGATAAAATTTAAAAGATATTTCTTGAATTTATAAAATCAATTTTTATCATTTAATTGACATCTGTTGAAAAATTAAAAGCGTTTTTGGCATTTGAAAACGTGTTATATATGTTTTTAAATTTAATTATGAAACTATCACATTATTTTATTTTAACTTTTGACAAAAATAAAAGATACTCCATCATTTTTCAAAACTCAACTATCATAATATTGTCTACAAGTGGAATTTATTTTTAAAGCTAGTGTAACTTGTTTTGTTTATTTTCATATAGCATATGCACGAAGTTTGAAGAAAGATTCATTTGATGCAAAACATGAAGATTATGAAGAAAATATGGCTTCCATGGATTATACAGCAGTTAGGAGAAAACCGCCTATTCATAACTAGTGTTGTTTAAATTTGACAAGGATATGAGATTATATACATAAGTTTAATCGACATCAATGTAAAATAATTTTGAATCATTAATTTACCGAATCATTTAAGTCGTTAATCGAATCATTTAAGTCGTTTTAAAATATCAACATGATTGATCAGATTGTACATTAGTGTATTATTATTGTAAAATTATTTTATTCCATCAATATATCTCATACTTTCTCTATATACATTTGATTGTCGTGGTTTTTGTTTATATTTTTAATTTTGAAATCTTTCTTTTATTTGTGAAAATCAATATTTATTAAGTTGTAGTAATAATATAATTAAATACGGGTTCATCATTCCTGTTATTTTGTTTTCTCAATTTTATATTTTATTTTGGTATTGGTTTCCCTTCAATTATCACCCGTCTTTAATTTGACAGTATGTAGTTTGGTTGATCAAAAAATTACATTGTTACGTGGTGAACATATTGATTCCGACCGACTATTTTGAAGGAGATGCAATTTTTGTAAGGAGATGCAATTTTTTCAGAATTATTTTAGTGCATGAGAACTGTCCTTCAGATACATGCGATGGGTCGCTTTATTATTATTATTTTCTTTTGGTTTTCACCCTCTGGTTCCTAGGGGAAAGGGGCCCTAGTAATCTAGAGTTCGGCCTGAGAGGCCATAAGCCTAGCCAAGCATTGTTCCTACCAGAAATCGAACTCAGTATTCCCCGAATTTAAATCATGCTAACAAATAGCAAATTTGTTATTTCCTCTTTATTATATATAGAAACAATGCCAATTCAGATACTTAATTTCAAATTCAAATTCAATTCACTATTCTCCCTCACATACCAATTTGAGCGTTAGAACACTAACCTTGCAGGTCAGCCATCTTTCCGCTGCATCGGAAGCTCAGATATGCCATTATCTCTGATCCTAATTCCATTTCTGGTTTCAGTACAGAACAGTGGCACCGTATGTGGGAAATGACTTATGGTTTATACATTTTCCACGATCTCGAGTTCCCTCTTGGATTCATCAGTCTAAAACCTTCTCAGGTCATCAAATCAAGAGCACTCGAAATCAAACACGAATTGAAGATCCATCTCGTTCGATCAAATCAAGTAGCATTTTAACTTTGATTTCCTGAAATTTTAGATCTTTGATCTCTACGCTTCTAAGTAATGGCTGGATCCAAAGCTACTCGATCCGCCACTGCACGAGAAGCCAATGTCGTTGTCATAACTCTGTAATACCCTAATATTTTTACCCTTAAGATCCCACATATCATTTGCATCTCATACCACAAACAAAATCACAAGCTTTGGTTCTTTTACCCTCCCCTGAAGGTTTGTTCTTGAGTGAGATCGCCAAGCACCCGTGTTCCCTTGTTTGTTTGATGTTGGTATTTGTTTATGTTTACTAACCATTAATTAAAATCCAAAAATATGTTTGTTTTTTTTACTAACTTTTTCAGGAAGAATTTGGACCAAGGATATCAAAATCAGTCCCACAGCTCGAATGAATTTCATCTGAACAAAGTCAAAGTTGATCTGCAAGTCATTCAAAAGTCACCTGATCAAGAGTTTCCAAGATTTAATTGATTATTATTCAAGAGACTCCAAGGTTCATGTGTTTATGTCCATGCCTTCTTTGACAAACAAGAAAAATCGAGCCAGAGCCAAGACAGCACATCAAAAAGCTATTTTTCTCATTTTTTCACTGTGTTAATCGATTAACACATTTTGCACTGAAAATGGTTAATCGATTAACACGTGCAATTTTTGAAAAAATGTGCCAAATTCAAATTCTGCAGCAATAGACACCAATTTTCATCATTTGGATCACATGTGGAATATTCTAGACCATCCCATTTTAATTCCCTACATCATCATAATTAATTCCCACCATGTACCTCCACTAATCACCACTCTTTTGATGATTTCCCTCCAAATTCAAATTCCAAGCCTAATTTTCATTTCCAAACCACCAAATTTCCAAACCTAAACTCTATAAATAGAGACCTCATTTCATTCATTTCACAAGCTTTTGATAGCCAAATTCACCTTGCTAAATTTTCTCTTGAAGCTTTTGATAGCCAACAAACCTCTTGCAAATTCTCTTCCCGACCACAAATTTCACTAAAGCTCACTTTTCTTCTTTTGAAAGTTAACAAGAATTCACATTGAATCTTGTTCAACTTTGAGCTAAACCTTCATCCAAGCTTGTTTTCTTCATCAATTCTCATAGATCAAGGCTTTGGTGTTTGGATCTTGAAGCAATTTGAAGGAATTTTCAGATTTGAAGTGGGAATTCATCTTTCACCATTGTTGAAGCTTCATCTTCATCTTCCATAATGTAGATTCTTGGTGGATTCTTGTTACTTGATCCTTTGGATCTTGTAATTGTGTTTGATTACTGGTTTTTTGCTGTTGTTTTACTCAAAATTGTGTGCACAATTGCATCCTTGGTCATGAGGTGTTTGAATAAATGATTGATCAAGGATTTTGCAATTTTCAAACTGATTTGTTTCTATTTTCACAGTGTTAATCGATTAACCAAAACTATCACGAATTGGTTAATCGATTAACAGTTGGATTTTGCGTCCAGAATTGCATTTTTCAACTGGTTAATCGATTAACACTTTTACACGTGACTTAAATTTCAATTTCAATGGACTTTGGATATGATTAGAGTAATTAAACATTCTTTAGTTCAAATCTATCTTTAAATGAATTGTTGAATTCATTTGAGGTGCTTTGAATTAGTGATATGTTTTCACACTTAAATATATCAATTAAAGGTGATTGAACTTGAAGATGAAAGGTTCTTGAATTTGTAATTCAATTTGGCATTTCTCTTCATCTATTTCTTTTTTTATTTTGATCGATGAAAGTCTTATGGATCTTAGAATTTCTTTGTTGAATTCTTGATGAAGACTAGATCGCTACCTATTTTCTTTTCGTGCGGTATTTCTTTCGGATGACGATTTTTATATTGTTCATCTAGCATACATTAGCACAAATAGCACTATTGACCGGCCTCGAGTAGGGTAACTTTTACATAAGTTACTTGGCGATTGCTTAACATATCGCTACATTTGTCCCTCTTTATCCAATTCGGAACTTGATCTTTCGTGGTCCGGACCTTGAGTGGTCGCGTCAACCCAATGATGGTTAATCTTTTGTATTAGGTTCAAAATCTTTGAAGCTTGTTGTTGTAGAGGCTTTGATTCTATCAATCTTCTAACAAGTCTTCATTAACCTTGACCTAAGTACATTGTTTAATCACTATAGTTCAAGCACGAAGCGGAATAATCGGTGTTAGTTTTTTAAGGCTTATGGAACTAGAGCCTTTGTGCTACTAATCACTAACTTCTAACTTTATTTTTATGTTTCCTTCTCGCTCCCTACCTCTCTTTATTTTTTATTGCTTTATGTCATTATATCATATCATGTTTATGTTTATGTAATTTTTCTTTTGTCCATTTGGACCATTTTATCTTGTGCTTTTATTTTTCTTTTGTCCATTTGGACTCAAAAACATTAATAAAGGATTAAACCACTAAAATACTTGTGCTCTTAATTGTTGGACTATGGTCACTATCCTTTGCATTGGAGGACCTACACTCTTGATTATGAACTTATGGACTTAGACTTAGGATTCTCTCCCTTGTGCTTTGGACCATTATGGAATTTGCTATTCTAGCCTTTATTTGGCTTGTTTATTAACTCAAGAGGACGAAATTCTTTTCTTATTATGCTTTGAAGAGTGTCTCCATGTGGTTAGATCTTTCTTACCTTAGCTTTTATTTTATTCATTAGGATAGTCACTTCTTCTCCACCCCTTCTTCAATTTTCAAAACTTTCTCCCTCTTTTCAAAACTTTCTTGATTTCAAACTATCACCTCTTTCATAATCAAACCTTGACTTTATCAAGTGATTTTACTCTTTTCTTTTCATTTCTTAACAAATGCTAAACTACATAAGCATATTGACACTTTTTTTCAAAAGACTTTAAAAAACACCAAACTCATCAATCTCTTTTTGTGCCTTATGCACTTTTTCCTTTTAAATTTTTTCATAAGTTTAGACATGATTCATTTCTTTAAGCGGAATTATTCTCTTGGAAATGACGACTTGTCTTTACACTTAGAATCAACCAAAACAAACAAATTTCATTCTTTGTACCACAAACTACGGGGTTTTGATCCTACAGGTAAGTAGGCATGAGACGATAAGTCTCTCCAAACACAAAAATCTTAAAAAATATTTCTCTTCTCATCCCTCCCAATCTCTTTTCAAGCAAACCTTTTCAAACCAAAAGCGGTAGATATTTCAAAGGATTCCTATAGAGTACTATAGACGTTTTGGGTGCTAACACCTTCCCATTGCGTAACCAACCCCCCTTACCCGTTCTCTGTTTGTTCTTGTTTTTTTAGAACTCCTTAGGTTTTGTTCGCTTTTTTCCTTTCCTTTTTTGGATAAAATAAAAGTGTGGTGGCGACTCTTGTTTTTTTTAGTTAAGTTAATCAATAGCTTATACTCACAAATTTCCCTGCTACAAACTCAAGCAATGGTTTATCAACCACCTCCATCTCCTCCGCAAGGTGCTGTGAATCCATGAGTAGAGGTTTCGTTGCATCCGTATATGGTCCAAGCTCCTCAAATAGTTGAATCTGTCTAACTGCCTCCAAATGAACCTTCGATTCTGCCTCAAATTTTACAACCAAAAGCCTTACATGGTTTCCAACTACTGCGAGCCAACCTTAGGTTGCAAGGCACCAACGAGTTGCTCAACAACATGTACAACACCGTTCACCAGCAGAATTCGCAAGCTATAGAGAAGAGGTTGATTCGCCTTGAAGAAAGTCTCAATAATGCACCTTCGTGAGGGAACACCGTTTAAGAGGCTATACTAAGGAGAACTCAAACCACCGTTCCCGAGCCTACCGAAATGAAGAAAGATAAAGATCTAAAGTCAAGGAATCAACAGAGGAGCAAGAAGCACCAAAGTCTTTCTAAAACCCCGAAGGAGATCAAGGCATCCACGCTCCACCCCCAGATCAGGAAAAAAAATCAACCATCTAGGAATCAACAAATGCATCCTCTGTGCTCCGGGATTTTTGATATTAAAATACCAAAATCTATGAAGAAGCCTCCCAAGTTGGGTGAGTATAATGTAAAGGGAGATTCAAACGAGCATGTGCAACTCGTCAACGATCAGCTGGATTACTTCAGTTCCAATGAAGCCTCCAAATGCAAGTTGTTTTCATTAACTCTGGTTGGGCCGACTAGGATATGGTTCAATGGTCTGTAGGAAAGGAGCATTGAATCATGGAAGGGTTTGTACGAATTGTTCTCTGTGCACTTTATCGCCCAAAAAAGGTAGCCTATGATTGTAGTTTTTTTTTAGCAGGATCGTTTAAGAGAATAAGGAGAGATTGCGGTCTTATATCGATCGATTTACACAAGTTTTTATTGAAGTAGGAGTCATAGAAGGCCTTAAGTGATGGATCTTCGAGAATGACCTTCTCTGGGGTCATCCTTTTAGGTTGAAGTTATGAAGGAAAAGAGTACAAACCACTTAGGAAATGTTTAGCATTGCTCAATCTTACATGATCATAAGGGAGAAACTAAATACACAGTTCAACAATATATTCATCCGACCGATGCCAACTATAGCCACCCGACTGAGAAGGAGTCCCACAGACAGGAGGATGAGTCCTAACGGGAAATGCAGGGAAGGTACAAAAAGTACACGCCATTGAATGCGTCATATGAGAAGATCTACCAGACTGTGCTAATAAAGAATTCCAGAAAGAAAGAATCAGACCCCCCTCACATATTGCTGCCATCACTAGAGGAGTACCCCAATCAAACCTCCTAATAAAGAGAAAGATAGTTGAGATGTTGACCGTCTATAAAAAGGATGAAAATACATCGATGAAAACCCCTGATCAATCTATACTAGGATTTCGGAACTTTGAGAAGGTGAGAAGTACTCCGAAAAAAATCTCCCCCTTGGTAATCACACCTATAATCGAATAGTATGACGTCTCTTAAATACTGATAAACAAAGACAACCCTTGCGATATTATGTATTCTGAGTTGTTGGAAAAGATGAGTCTGGAAAGAGAAAGCTTATGGTTGTATGAAGGCTCAGATTTGAATGCATTCAATAGAATGACCAATTGTCCATGGGGGTAGTCGAGTTGATGATATTTATAGGCGAAGGAAAGTACGTCAAGATAGAAATTTCACAATTCCTTGTTGGCCCTTGTAAGAGTGTCTACAATGCAACCACTCTAGACACAGTAGTTTGGCTGGTCCACCTCAAGCTCAAGTACCATAATCTTCTGGGGGAACCGGTCACTATCAAAGCTGATCTTGAAGGAGCAAAGAGAATGTATCAAACGCTCCAGCGAGACTAAGGAGAAGGCATGGCCATGGAAATTAGTGGTTTCCCTAATCGGTCAGATCATAAGCATGAACATATATCCCTCAAAGCATGGCTAAGCAATATGAAGGCAGACAAGGATACTAAGAGGTGGCTAACTTGCATGGTCATGTTTCCTTATTATTTATATTACACATTATGTATATATATTCACTCTCCCATAATGTAAGAGTAATTCTCAAACATGAACGAAATATTGCAAGTTTTGATATATTTATTTATTTGTGATTGTGTATAGTAAAAACAAGTCTAGGGTACGACATAAGGGTTCGATGCCCCAACACAAAAATTCAGGGGTGTTGTTGTAAACGCCTCGCGTGTGCGACTATAACAGTCATTACCCCACCACGTAAAGTACACACAAAGAAATTCATGGGTGTTTTTGCAAACGCCTCGCGCGTGTGACTACAACAATCAATTCCCCATAGCCAGGGGTGTTGTTGCAAATGCCTTGCGCGTGCGACTAAAATGATCAATTCCCCATAGTTAAGGGGGATATCACAAACGCCTCGCACACACAACCATAATAATCAATTCCCATAGCAAATAACGGTCCACCCCCTATGGCATCTAGCCTCTCTATAGGCTGTGGTGGGTTGGCCACACATTGATCTCAGACCGGGTTTTCCACTGGGCGAGGGAATGTGAACCTAACTTTGGCCATAAACGGCCTCTGAGACGTCCAATTAACTTTAAGGGGAAACCTCGTAAACTTACATGGAACCTAGAGCTATACACTCAGGATCATACAAATATATACACATATATTTTCAATTACAAAAGCACTTTACATACAATACACAAAGAAAAAAATGCAAGGCTACCCCAGTAAGGATACGATCTCCCCATCTTTGAGCATTTGATTTGAACAAACCTCCTCCCTCGAAACACATAAGAGATGGTGAAAATGCTCCACTTGCTACAAGGTGTTCTCAAACGACTGCAAAACTACCCTAAGGTTGGAGGTCCTACAGCCGACCAAACATTGAGTCAAAGAAGAATTCTCAAAGCGCAGAGACTCTAAATCTTCTTGAGTTGCTGAAAGAGACGCCAAAGTAGACTTTATAGTGTCCTAGGAAGAAGCTAAAGATTTGTCCTTCCTTGTGACTCTCCTTACCAGAAGAGTCATATTATCGGCAAGAGAACTATAGAGGTTAAGGCGGAGCAAAGCGTCCCTTATCTCAACAAGATAGGTGAAAGTTGTACGTATTTCATATAGATACATATCTCGTTGAAGCATCATATTATGATACTTTCTTATAGCCGATGCTTTTCCTTATGTTGTTGGTCAGACTAAAGAGTGTCCCATTGAACGGTTCCATCGAGGGCCAAAGCAAAATATGCGTGCCGAGTATACTACGCCAGAGTCACTTGTTCTTTCTCTAAGGCATGCCCTGATAGATTAGCCAGATACAGGAAATCCTCCTCTAAAGGATGAACTATACATTCTCTAGAAGAGCCTGGGCCAGACCCCGTTAGCAACGATAGAGTCGGAAGACCCGAAGCACTATGCAGCCACTTGAGAACATTAAGAGAAGCAACACTTCCAAAAGGATCCAAAGTAGTAGAAGGGCCTACTTCAGTTTCTATTGGTCATGTTCTGCGTCATAAAAGCCATAATGTTACTTAATTCTTCATCGAATCTGCATACAATCATTATCAAAGATAACACGTGATAAGTAAGCAAATTGAAAGCAAAGAGCTCAAGAACTTCAAAAACTTACCAAAAACAATCTTCCTTTCTTACTTGTTATGAGCCTCCATTTGTAATCAAGTATCAATGAGGCATTTCAAGTGTTTCTGGTTGGCCTCTTCTGGAGGAACACTGCCCCTGAAATAGCCCAGGTCGTTGATGAAACTCATCAACAGCTTCTTATGGTATAATTCTTCCTGGGAAAGGTCCTCCTCTTTATATACATATAACTTGTTTATCATGAGTAAATGGCTATCGGTCCAATAATTGGGGAACAAATCAGCATATCTACCCTCTGCTCCGCCTCTAACAATGTAGACCATTGCATGAGCTTTTGGACGGATATGAGTAACAAGAAAGAACCAATCTTTTTAAAAGGCTGCAACTCAGAAAAAATCCCTGTAGCCCTGAACGGTCAGCAACAGAGAAATTAATCCTTTACCATGCGTCTGAGTTGCATGACCACAATATGATTGAAAGAGATGAAAGAAAAGTGTCAGAGAAGGCTCCCCCTTCAAATATTATCACAAGTACTAGAAGAATTTCACATACGCTCAACTTGTTGGATGAATTTGCGATGGAGCCATTACCAGGTGCTTAAGAACTTGCAACTCAAAAGAATTGAAGGGCAGGAGAAGGCCCATGACTGAAAAGATGCATTCCTAAAAAGGAATGGCACAATCACCATACTCACTACATATTATGTCATTTTCCCTAGGGTTCAAGACACCCCAATCTGAAGATTTACCAACCTAAAGAAAGACTTCATCAAGATTATCCTCTTTGGAAAAGACAAAAATGGCCGAAGAATAAACAAATTTCACCCACAAAGATTGAGCATTCTTAAGGAAGTTTTGAGCACTCTTCTGTGATTTTTTACCCATGATGTACTAATTTTTCTTGATACAGGAAATCAAACTATCAAAATGAGAAAGGATAATAACAAACTAGAAAAGACAAAAACTCAAAGAAACGTAAGGCTAACTTTTGAAGAACTGTATGCTAGCATGCCAAAGAAAGTATACTATATTAAATGTGTCAAATCACTCACATGCAATAGTCAAGTGGTTCAGTTCCAAAGGGTCATAATGAGGGTACCTTCCAAAAGACATTTGAAGTATGGAGTATTAAAGCTGAAAATCCCCAAGAAACTGAAACATTCACTTTTTCTCTTCCAAGACAAATGAGAGAGTGGTCGGTAACCAACGCTAATATGACAAACCTTACCTTGCTACGCATAAGCAAGGGCTTAGGGACAACTATTTTGGGCAGACCATATTGATCCCGGCCGAACATTATGAAGGAGCTGCAATCCTTCTAGAAACTTCTTAGCATACAAGAACTTTCCTACTGATGAACACAAAGGATCCAAACTTCAGGTACATCCAACGACTCTCTATAAACAACACCTAACAAATAGTAATTTCAATTTAGGTGTGCAATTTCAATTTCAATTAAGGTACTCAATTTCAAATTCAAAATCAATTCATCTTCTCTATGACATATTGACTTGAGCGTTGGAGTGCTAACCTTGTAGGTCATCCATGTCTCTACCGCACCAGAAGCTCAGATCTGCCACTATCTCCGATCCTTATTCGATTTCTAGTTCTAGTATGGAATATATTGTAGCGTGCAATTTTTGTCGGTGACGCGACCACCTTACCGCAATGGTTGGAATGGGTGCTACTTTCTGATTTCTTATTTATCCTATGAAGCTGGAAAAGAAAGGGAAGATATCTAAAACTAACCTTGCACGCAAATGTTTTCTTTAACAAATGCTAAGAGATTGGGGGGTCCGGGGTCAGATTATACAAAGGGAAGTTGTCAATTACCCAATGTATATATGGTTATCTATAGATTTTCTTTGGCATGTTTTTCTATACTTTCTAGTGTTTACAGTTATGGGTTGGGAAAGTTTCTCCTTTGGGAATGTTGAGAGAGTATTTTTGTTGTTTTCAGGTTTTTCGATGTTTTTGGTAAGGTACTGGACCTAAGGTTTTTGATTTGTGTGCTCGCTAAGATTTCACAATCTTATGCCTACATATTCCCGTTAAATAAAACAGGGAAATCAGAGCAATCGTAGTTCCTCCTATTCTATGGGAGGAAAAGATGTTTGGTGTCTTGTTTAAAGCCCAAGATTGAAGCTAAAAGTTTGACTGAGAGAGAATTTGTCATCTCTAAAGGGAGATATCTCACCTATTCATCACAGATGTTGGGGTTGGTTTAAAGGGGAATTACTTTAACTGGAATGTATGGAATCCAGCAATGCCATAATTTTCTTTATAATGGAAGTGTCCTGAAGGAAGAAACTTTAACTCAGTGTAGAGCAATGCCATTTTTCCTTAGGAGTCTTCCATGCTAAGAGAGGGACATTGGCTTGGATGTAAATAATCCAGAGGCTTTCCACTTACAACAATTAGATGAAAGAAGGGATTTACCAGGATAAAGAGGGACTCCAGGTTGGATTTTTGAATCAACAAGTGTGCCACTTATAGCAATTATCTGGGATTGGGTTTTTTGATTATCTGTTTTGATGTGTGATGTACAGAGAAATATCTTCCTACAGAGAAATCTTGATTTCCTCTGAGGGGTGTTGATTTTTATGTGCCTTGATCAAAGCCCAAGGTTGAATCTAAATGGTTGAATCTGTTTAGGGAGTTTTATTTCTGTCTTGTACAAAGCCCAAGATTGAGGCTACAAGAATTGACTCCACTAGGGAGGTTTTATATATGTCTTATACAAAGCCCAAGATTAAGGCTAAAAGTTATTGACTCAGCTGAAAAATATTTTGTCTATCTTGTACAAAGCCCAAGATTGAGGCTAAATCTGCTGAGGGAAAATCATTATACAAAGCCTAAGAGGAGGCTGGTTGGGGAGTTTCTTATATGAAGCCTAAGAGGAGGCTAACTTTTGATGAGGATTATTGAGATTCAGAGACAAGTCAAAGTTGGGGAATCAACTCTTGATGAGGAGTGAAGAAGAGTTGAAATATCAGATGCCTTGAGGTTCTAATTTTTCTGAGGGTTTATTGGTGGTAATTTGACCTTAGCTGGGGAGTTTAAATTGAAAGCTTAAAGATTGAGTTTTAAAACCTATGGATGTTCTAACTCTACTGTAGATTGATCAGGTGATCAGGATTTTTCCTGTGCTATTAGGAAAATTGAGGGTTTCTTTGAGATCCACGAGGAGATGAGACTTTCCAAGTCTACTGGTATGAAAAGGTTAACTCTTAGTTAGAGGATGATCTTTGTATGATGCCCAAGAGGAGGCTGATGTTTTAAGGGTTGAGAACCAATCCTAAACTGGCCTGATGTTTTGGAATTCTGACTCTCTAGAAGATTGAACTACCAAAAGATGAATAGGTTCTGTCTGTACTAAGCCTAAGAGGAGGCTGAGAATTTCTAAGAAGCCTGAGGGTTCTTGTACAAAGCCCAAGAGGAGGCTAGGGATGCTTTTAGGAAGCCTGTGGGTCTAAACCTAAGAAAAGTTCAAGAAAGGTTTCACTGGGAATAATTCTTTCCTTAGTGAACAGTTCTAGAGTTTGAAGAAATTCAAGAGAGGTTTCACCGGGAATTAATCCTCTCTGGGGAAATGAATTTCTTATACAAATATTTCTAAGTTGTGACAGTCTTGAGAAAAGTTTCACCGGGAATAATGCCTTTCTCTGTTCCATATTGTATAAGCCCAAGAGGAGGCAAGTCTGTATCTGGAATTTCCTATGGGGAACTAGTTTTGACTGTATTGAAAGAGAAACCACTAGTTTGATCTATTCCTAGACCTAACTGTTGGGGAAAACTCTAAGCAAATATATACAAGTATATACTGATAAAATATATAAACAAGCATATATTGAGAAGGATAGTGGAACTCACAATTGTGCAAGCTCCAGCATTGTAACCACAGCTGTATAGTTTGTTATTCAAGAAATTGAAGAAATTTTTTATATAACTTTGAATTTGAATCTAAATCAAAAGTAAAGTTATTTTGAAACGAAGTTTGGGGCTTATACTCAAGGAGAGGCCTAGATGACCTCTTTTGAAAAGACGACAATTGCATCGTAGTCTTGAAAACCACATAGAGACTTATACAATGACTGAGGCCCAAATTATTTGTATTTACAAAGAGGATGGGTCTCACACTCTATTAGAGGCCCAAACGTTTATTTTTATACAAGAGATGGGGCTTACAACTCAAGGAGAAGCCCGGATGAAAAACAATGATCACACCGTTATTTTGAAAATTGTACCGGGACTTATACAATGATTGAGGCCCAAATTATTTATGTACAAAGGGGGGTTGGGTCTTACACTCTATAAGAGGCCCAAAAGTTTTTGAAAAAGAAGAAAAATGGGACTTACAACCAAAGGGATGCCCAGATGAAAATTGTTTTGAAAACGGTGATCGCGCCGAGATTTTTTAAAACGTATCGGGACTTATACAATGAATGAGGCCCAAAATGGTTTATCTACAAAGGTATGAGACTTACACTCTATCAAGAGGCCCAAAAATATTTGAAATGAAGTTTGAAAAATTAAAATTGAGGGAAACCCTAATTTTAATAAATATAATATTATTTTCAAAGGAAGTTAAATATAAATTACCAAATATATTTAAAAACAAGTGGTAACCTTTGATAAATATTTTGGAAAATCATGTTTAATCACATGAAGGCTTGAAAATCAAATGGTTTTGAAAGATCAAGGTGGAAATCTCATTTTAAAATGTTTGAAAACAAATAAAATGAAATTAATTACAAAAATTCAAACTATATTAAATAAACAATATAAATTCAATTTTTTTTTTTGTGGAATAATATATTTCAACATTTTTGTGAATTTTCAAAAAAAGAACCAATAAAAAATAGTTAAAATTGAGAGAGAAATTAATTTTGAGATTAATTAATAAAAATCATGAAAAATGAGAAAAATAGCAAAATGAGAGAAATAGAAAAAATGGTATGGGTGGGTCTTGAACTCATGACCTCCAACCAAACACACGTGCGCTGCTACCACTGGGGTGGTGATACATCTGTGTATCAAAACCACCCTATGAATACATAAGGGTGACCTGAATTTCAGGTCAGGCCAAGGCAAAAACCAAGTTTTGGTAGATTTGCATGAAGGCCATAACTTCCTCAATTCTTCATGGAATTGGATGAAATTTAGATGGATTCTACCTAGAATTTCATGAGGAATCCAATGGTGCTTTTAGAATTTTCTAAAGATGCTTCTATTTTAAAACTCGATAGTGGTTTTAAAATAGGCCAAGATTTGCAAGTTCTATGCTATCTTATCATACAAGCAACAATAGCATGGTAAATTGGTTCAAACACAACACATTTGATATATGACATGTTTATGATCAATGGACATCAAAGCAATGCATATTTTAAGAGTTCAAGTTGTGATGCACTTACCTCTTGAAGCTCCTTGTGCTTACTGTTAAGATGCTTGTGCCAGAAGTAATCCAATGCTTTAGACACTCTTGATTGATCCCTTAGAAGCTTTTAGGATGATCGAAATCAGCTGGAAACCTCAGGAAAAAGAATAGGCTCTTTCTTGCAAAAGTGGCCAAAATGACTAAAATGGTAACTCACTCAAATGGTGTTACAGTTGAGGGAAACCTGTTGGGACAGTTTGAGGATGATATTTGGAGAGTATTTGAAGGGTTATCTGGTCTTGAAAGTGATTGCATCAATACATGGCTTGAAAAATGCAGAAAAGTCAAAATTTGAGGTTTTGGAGGTTGACTTTCTGATTTTGATGTTGTACCATGAGGATGAAGGTTTGAACACCTCCAATGGATGATTTATGATGTGTTTAGATGGTTATTTGAGTGTTTTTAGCTATGGTTTCAAGAATTCCCAAATTACTCCAATTTGACTTGAAATTGAAGTAAGAGAGGGAGAGTGAGAAAACAAGGCTTTGATATTGTTTTGTTGTGGTTTGAAACATCAGAAATTACCTCTATTTATAGTAGAGGAGTTTTGTTTTTGAAGGAATAGTTTTGGATGAGCGATCACTCTATTATCCAATGGATATCCCCATGTATCACTTCCTTAAATGCCAAGGTACCAAGTCTTCACTTGGCCATTGACTTGAGCTGGTTTTGGTAGCTCTAGGTTTTCTGATCTTTGCAACAACCATGACTCAATTGGACTGATGTGTTCAGGTTCATGACAGCTCTAAGCACCACATCAATTCTAAATGACAAAGTTGAAGTTTTTGGAATTGAAACTTGAATGATCACATGCCAAAGAATAGGATCCTTGACTCAATGGTCCAAGCATGAAAATATCAAGTGAGTCATCAAGATTCCCTCTGATCTTTGAAGAGGACCAAGCTTGCAAGATGACAGAAATTGAAGTGGAAATCGTGTGGCACAAGAAATGCACCAAATCTGCCTTGAAAACCAGTTTGAGAAAGGCACGTTGTGAGATCCATAACTCCTTGATCAAGTTGAATTAATGGGAGTTTTTGTACTATTTGGGAAGCTCTTATGACATAATTTAACTTTGACATCCACCAATGGACCTGGTTTAGCTTGTATCAAGGTGAAAAAAGGCCTCAAAGTTGGTAAAAAATGAAACAGTTTCTGACTTGAAAGTTTCACTAAGTGTTGGAAAAAGTGGTCATTTTCACTTTTTGTGATTTTGATCATTCCATAACTCAAAATCCATGAGGATTTGGAATCTCTTGTAGTTGACAATTTTGAAGTATGTCTTGTGAAATTTCATTTGAGCTTTGGATGGAAGAAAAAGGCCTTAGGGTTTGGGAGTTATGACCTTGCAAAGTGGGTACCAAATCCATTTTGTTCCATAACTTAGAAAAATTTAAGTTTCTTATGGTTGCCCCTTTTGCTAGAAACCTCACTTTTCTTGATTTTTCTTGATTAATGATGATCAAAACCATACATTAACATTGTTTTTAACTTAGGGGAGCCATATTTGTGAGAAAATTCAAAAAGTCAAACTTGATTTTGGGCACAGTTGACTTTTTGTCAGATGAATTCCAAACTGTGTGATCCTCCATGCAATTAAGTTCTTGACCTAATTAAAACCTAATGGGTGGATTCCATAGGTGTTTTAGGGTGTCTTGAATCATGTCCCAAGGTTTGGGAGCATTTCTTGGTCCAAAGTCAAAGGTACATTTGACTTTTTCTTCAAAACCCTAATTATGGTCCAGATGAATTTGAAACTTGTGAATCAGGCTTCTTGGATCAATCCATTGTTGTAAATGGATCAATGTGGTGTATTGGAGGCCCTCAAATCATGTCTTTAGGTCTTGTCTCATGTCTTGCCTCAAAAGTCAACTTAGGGGTGAATTAGGTCAAGAGACCCTAATTCCTAATTTTTGATGAATGCTTCCCCTGATGCTAATTTGACTTGATGATTGGATCCATGAGGTCCCTTGGAGCTTTTTGGATCATGTTTTAAAGTATTGGCTCATGCCCAGATGAAAATTTTCATCTGGAGGCCTTGGTCGACCAAAACCCTAATTTGGTGACACTGGCGATCTTGATGCTTGATCCACTTGGAATGTTGCAACCTTGTGCTGGATTCTTGATTTAGGAGTCCTCTTGATCCTTTATGGATGTTTTGAGAGGTTAGAAAAGTTGAAGATCATGTCATTTCTTGATTGATCCTTTGTCTAAGTGCTCTGAGAGGGCTCAAAACCCCAATTCTTGATTGTAGTGAATGCTCAACAATCCTTAAGGAGATTGATGAGGTATGATGGTACATCCATATTGTGGTAATGATCCTCACAATGATGGGAAATCTTGTGGTCAAAATTTGGGGTATGACAGATGCCCATATTTAATCTTCTTGGACCCGAAGGTGTGAATGGCGAAGATATTCGGACATTCAGGGTGTAAGAAATTAAATATCGGAATACCCGAAATTTTGACTGTGGTTATGAATGGCAGTTTGTTCATCCATCTTCTTTTGCTAAGCAATGTTACTTAGAAAAGGGTAAAACTTCCCCTCGATCCTGGTCTTTAGCCACAAAACTGGTCTCAGTTTTCTTTTGAAATAAACTTCCCCTCGATCCTGGTCTTCAGCTACGGAACTGGTCTTAGTTTTCTCTTTGAAAATAAACTTTCCCTTGATCCTGGTTTTCAGCCACGGAACTGGTCTTAGTTTTCTTTTTTGAATATAAGCTTCCCCTCGATCCTAGTTTTTAGCCACGGAGCTGGTCTCAATTTCTTCTAAAATAAACTTCCCCTTGATCCTGGTCTTCTGCCACGGAACTGGTCTCAATTTCTTCTTGTCGAGTTCTTTTCTTAACAAGGAATGTTATCCGTTGTAGCGGTTTTCATCAAACTTCTCGCCGAGTTTTACTGGGGAGACGCCATTTGATGGAAAAATTTGATGTTAGACTTGCTGGGGAAACCCATTTGTCTGAACTGTAGAGGTATGCAAACTTCTCTATGGAAGATGCCATTTGTTGACTCTACTGGGGAAAAATGAGTCTCTTGAGAGACTGCTTTTTGCTTGGGGATATTACATCATACTTTTCTTCGAGATCCTTTCGGAGAAATGCCATGTGATGTAATTCAATTTTGAGGTGTTGATGACTTCATTAACATCGACTTTCTTAGGAGAAAAACCGGTGTATTGCTGAGAGTCTTCGGTAAAGAGGCTTTCTCTAGGATTTTCCTTAATCCGGGAAAGCAAAAATATCACCTTCAATGGTGAAGAGTGATGTTCCAGAGGTGTCTATTGAATGTCTTCTTGCCTTTCAGAGGTTCAAGTTATCAAAGTGGTCGAGGACAGGCTCCAATCCAAAAATAAACTGGGAGAGATTGCTCAGACGATACATTTCTGGACAAGGAAAAAACTGACAACTTTCGGTGAGAGGATTTTTATCACTTTGATATGAGTATAACCAAAGCGATAGTAATGCAATGTGAATATGTATATAAATCAATTATGCATGATGTACGTATGTTTATGCTGAAAAAAAAGACGCGACGTATAGACTAGTGAAAGAATACGACTGGATACTCGGCCACTGTGGGGGATGAAAAGTACCATCGGTTCAAGATATCAATCTTGTCCTGCTTAGGAGAGGTAGACCCTTCTGGGGGAGAAAGAACCATCAATCGATCTTCAGAGGTAAGAACTCTGGCGGGGATATCTGACGAGATATTATATCTGAAACGGTTGATCCTTCATTCAGGTGTACTGGTTTAGAAGGAGTACTTTGATTCTGCATTTTGAGGTTTAATCACTTCCGGAGAAGCTATCGACGTTCTTTTTTATGTTCAAAGTCAAAAGGAATCGCCATCTTTATTTTAAAAGCAGAAGAAAAATTTGACAATTAAATTTTTTTTTCAAGAATCGTTGATCATGTTAAAAATGTCATTCTGTAAAGCAAAAATAAATGAGAATTGCAAATAAAAGCACTAAGGCTCAAATCTTATTGATAGAATGGTAATCAGCCAATCGCGTGATCCCATAGAGCATTACAAAGTTTAGAAAATGGTAATTTAAGGGAAAATGGGCTACATTGAAACATAACGACCGTTATCCTTCTACCAACTTTGAATTTTGGGCATTTTGAGCTTTTGTCAAAGGCGACCTTGACTGAAGTCTTTCGACGGATGGTGTTACCGCTGGGGATTTAACCTTGTCGGACGTAGTTTCTTTCCATAAATCCCTAACTTTTGCCTGGATTACCTATTCAGGTTTTCAATCCATCGGGATGATTTTTGCTTATGTCTCTAATTTTTGCCTGGATCACCCTTTCAGGTTTTCAATCCACCGAGACGCTTTTATTTATTTATTATTTAGGCGAAGTATTTCTTGACTACATCAACATTTATGGGGTAGGCAAACTCCTCTCCATCCACGGTTGCGAGTCTCAAAGCACCGCTTGAGAAGGATTTCTTAACCACATAAGGGCCGTCATAATTCGGAGTCCATTTTCCTCAGGAATCAGTGAGGAATGATTGTATCTTTTTAAGCACAAGGTCTCCTTTCCTGAAGACACGGGGTCAGACCTTTTTGTCGAACGTCTTCTTCATTCTTTGCTGATACAACTGACCATGGCATAGATCCATTATTCGCTTTTCTTTCGATTAGGTTCAGTTCATCATATCGGCTCTGACACCATTCAGCATCTGTTTGCTTAGCTTCCATCAATACCCGGATTGATGGGATTTCTACTTCTATAGGGAGCACTGCCTCCATGCCATATACTAGAGAGAAATGGGTTGCCCCTGTTGAAGTTCGAACAGATGTGTGATAACCGTGAAGAGTAAAGGGCAGCATTTCATGCTCGGCTTTATAGGTTACAACCATCTTTTGAACGATTTCATTGATATTCTTGTTAGCCGCTTCTACCGCTTCGTTCATTTTAGGTCGGTAGGGAGATGAGTTATGGTGTTCGATCTTGAACTCATCACACAACTCTTTCATCATCTTGTTGTTCAAGTTGGATCCATTATCAGTAATGATCTGGCTTAGAACACCATAACGACATATGAGATTGTTCTTGATAAATCGGACCACCACTTGTCGGGTTACATTGGTGTATGACACTTCTTCAACCCACTTGGTGAAGTAGTCAATGGCTACCAGGATGAACCGATGTCTATTCAAAGCCTTGGGTTCGATCATGCCAATCATGTTGATTCCCCATATAGAAAAAATGCCATGGAGAAGAAAGAACTTTGAGATGCATTGGCGGTACATGGATCTTGTCTGCGTATATCTGACACTTATGAAATCTCCCCATGTACTTGTAGCAATCGGATTCCATTGTCAGCCAATAATATCCTGCTCTCAAAATTTTTCTTGCCATTATGTGTCCGTTGGCATGAGTGCCGAAGGATCCATCGTGAATGTCTTTCATCAACATGTTTGTTTCTTGTCTGTCTACACATCTGAGCAATACCATGTCGAAGTTTCTCTTGTAGAGTGTATCACCATTCAGGAAGAAGTTGCCTGCCAGTCTTCTGAGAGTCTTCCTATCTTTTCTCGATGCCCCAGGTGGGTACTCCTGTTTTTGAAGGAAGCACTTGATATCGTGATACCAAGGTTTGTCATCTATGACTGCTTCAATTGTGAAAATGTAAGCGGGCCTTTCAAGGCGCATTATGTCAATCTTAGGTACGTCTTTCCATTGACCTACACTAATCATGGAAGAGAGAGTGGCTAGCGCATCAGCCATGTGATTTTCTTCACGAGGGATATGATGAAACTCGATTCTATTGAAGAATGGTAACAACTTTCTCGCGCAATCTTTGTAAGGAATCAATCCTGATTGGTATGTGTTCCACTCTCCTTTGATCTGATTGATAACCAGGGCTGAATCTCCATATACATCCAAGTTCTTAATCCTTAAGTCAATAGCTTCTTCGAGACCCATGATACAAGCTTCGTATTCAGCCTCGTTGTTTGTGCATTTGAATATCAGTATGGAAGTGAAAGGAATATGGGTACCCTGAGGTGTTACTATGATTGCCCTAATTCTGTTTCCATAAGTGTTGACAGCCCCGTCGAATATTAGTCCCCATTGGGAACCTGGTTCTGGCCCTTCACTGGGTAGTAGTTCATCGCAATCTTTCATTTTTAAGTACATGACATCTTCGTCTAGGAAGTCAAATCCGATTGATTCCTGATCGTCAATCAGTTGATGAGCCAAGTGATCGGCTAAAATACTTCCTTTGACGGCCTTCAGAGCATGATACTCGATGTCGTATTCTGATAACAACATCTACCAGCGGGCAATCCTTCCCGTGAGAGCAGGCTTTTCAAAGACGTACTTGATCGGGTCTATTTCGGAGATTAACTAAGTAGTGTGACAAATCATGTACTGGCGAAGATGTTTGGCTGCCCAAGCCAGAGCGCAGCAAGTTTTCCCGAGCATAGTGTATCGAGTTTCACAGTCCGTGAACTTCTTGTTTAAGTAGTAAATGGCAGACTCTTTTCTTTTTGTTTCGTCTTGTTGGCCGAGTACACAACCCATGGAGTCTTCCAAGACTGTTAGGTATATGATCAGTGGTCTTCCCTCCACTGGAGGAGATATAATAGGTGGATTCAACAGATATTCTTTGATGATGTCGAAAGCTTTTTGGCAGTCTTTTATCCATACGCAGCTTTCATTCTTTCTGAGTAGTTTGAAGATTGGCGCACATGTCGCAATCATAAGGGATATGAATCTTGAGATGTAATTTAGACGTCCCAAAAATCCTCTAACATATTTTTCGGTCTTTGGAGAAGGCATTTCTTGAATGGCCTTGACCTTGTCAGGATCAACCTCAATTCCTTTCTGGCTGACGATGAACCCTAAAAGTTTTCCCGAGCGAACACCGAATGTGAACTTATTGGGATTCAAGCGGAGTTTGTATTTTCTCAGACGCTCGAATAATTTTGACAAGTGTGTCACATGTTCTTCTTCTGTTTTAGATTTGGCAATCATGTCATCAATGTACACTTCAATCTCTTTGTGCCTCATGTCATGAAACAGAGTTGTCATGGCCCTTTGATAGGTTGCCCCCCGCGTTCTTTAGACCGAACGACATTACCTTGTAACAAAAGATGCCCCATGGGGTGATGAATGAAGTTTTCTCCATATCTTCCAGCGCCATTTTGATTTGATTATAGCCCGAGAATCCATCCATGAAGGAGAAGACTTTGAATTTTGTTGTACTGTCTACCAGCATGTCAATGTGTGGCAGGGGGAAGTCATCCTTTGGACTTGCTTTGTTCAGATCCCTGTAGTCTACGCATATTATGACTTTTCAGTCCTTTTTCAGAACTGGCACTATGTTAGCTAGCCATTGAGGATATACTGAGGTGGCAAGGAAACATGCGTTGATCTGTTTCTGCACTTCCTCCTTAATCTTGATAGCCATATCTGGATGAGTCCTTCTCAGTCTTTGTTTCACCTGAGGACATTCTGTCTTTAGCGGTAAATAATGTTCCACGATGCTGGTATCCAACCCTGGCATGTCCTGATAGGACCAAGCAAATACATCTGGAAACTCTTTGAGAAGTTTTATCAGGTATTTTCTGACAGTTGGACTAAGCAGTGCTCCAATCTTAACTTCTTTCCTCTCTTCTTCTGAACCTAAATTGACCGTTTCCAACGGCTCTTTGTGAGGCTCAATAGACCTTTCCTCTTGTCTGAGTAATCGGGAGATCTCTTCAGGAATTCTTCATTCTCTTCTTCTTCAGCTTCAAATATCGAAAATTCAAAGTTGGGAGAAGGCATTGGATCGTATGTTTTAATGGGGTTTAAAACAAGCAATCTTCATGACGTGATGATTCGTTTTTTATCAAAGACAGAGAAAATGGAAGAGTGTGTGCAGTGTATTTTCTGAAAAATGCTTGTTTTTATTTTGGGTTGTATTTAGGATTACCATTTTCTGAAAAATGAAAAGTGAAAACATCAATAAATGCGGGAATTCAGAATGACATTATTTATTCATGATTTGTCGATTCTTGAAACACAACCCTATTAAAAAAAAACTCTGTCGCTTTGGGCGAAGCGAAGAGGGATATTTATAGAAAGGTGAGCCCTATAAAAACATTTGTTTCACCTGGGCAAGGTGAAAAGTTAAAACAAAGATGGTAATTACTTAGACATATGGACGACTTTCGGGACACCGACTGCAACCCAGTGGCGACGAACTCCTTTATGAATCACAAAGTTTGGTATCTTCCTTCATGGTTTATCTTCAGAAACAACGCTGATTTCTGGCGGAGTAGGATCATTGGAGTCTTTCTCCCAAGCAGAATTGTCATAAACGAACTCTTCTGTTGTATCTTCCCTAGTGTTTTCACTCTCAAGAGGATCTCCCCATCCAGTTGGCTGGATGTCTTCGTATCTGATGCGAGAGCTTTCAGGAGCAGTGTACTTGACTAAGAAGTCGTACTTGCCACTCGGCTGTCCTAAGGTGTCCCAGGTTTCTATGGGGATAGAGGAGTCATCCTCCTTAATGACGTTGACCTCAGGAAGAGCATAGTTAATGAATTCTTGTCCTGCAATCTTTGCAGATTCATCATCGTGGTGCTCGATATCTTCGAAATGTCCTGAGTAATGATCCCATGACTCTTTGGGGACATGGGTATTCTTTTCAATATTGCTCAGCTGACAGGCATCGCCTGACTGACTCTTATGCCCCAAGTCTTCCGTGTATGGCTTCCAGATAGGTAGGTCATCCAGGGGATCATAATAGTCGTAGTCAAAGCTGTCTTTCATTAGATTGACTTCCTCTAATGAATTGGGTGGAGCGCGGCATCCCTCAGGATCACAATCTCCATAGATCATCCGGACGTCTGATCTCGGTATGTATCTCGGGCTCTGCTTTGGAAAATATAATGGCATGCGCGCCTCTCCATGAGACATATAACCATCATCTTTGAGATAAGACTTCCACTCCTCATCCGTATCGAAGGAGTCGCTCTCATTTATGGTGTGTACTTCTTGAGACACTGGGAGGAGGAAACCTCCGCTGCGGAAGAAATCCTGAATGGGAGAAAAACTTTCGTCTTTATTAGTAGTCTGGGTACAGGTTGAAGAGAAACCAAGACCTTTCTTTGTCTTGTCATCAGTAGGAATTACAATATGTCCCCATCCTTTTGTGTCATTACTCTTGATTACTTTGAGAGCGTCCTTGTATGAGGAAATCAATGTCCCTTTTTCTGGTCGATTCTCATTGCTCACCGAGAGTTTTTGGAACTGAGTTCTAACAACCTCTTCCGGTTGTACACAGGAGAATGATGATAAGTTGCTCACAATTAAGGCTTGCTCTCCGCAAACTGTGACTAATTTGTCAATTTTGACGAACTTCAGCTTCTGGTGAAGTGTCGAAGTGACTGCCCCAGCTTCGTGTATCCAAGGTCTTCCTAATAAACAATTGTATGCTGCCCGAATGTCCATGACCTGGAAAGTGACTTGGAAAGTGTGAGGACCGATGGTTAAGGGAAGATCGACTTCGCCGATAACTATTTTTCTAGATCTGTCAAAGGCTTTGACGATGATCTCACTGCTCCTCATCGGAGCTCCTTGAAATGATAGTCGTATTAGAGTTGATTTTGGTATAACATTCAAAGATGACCCTGTGTCCACCAGTACGCTGGCTAAAGCATCGTCTTGGCAGTTGATTGTAATGTTAAGCGCCATATTATGATTCTTGCCTTCTTCCGGCAGTTCTTCATCACTGAATCCTAAGTTGTTGTAGGAAGTGATGTTGGAGATGATGTTGTCAAATTGTCCTACTATCACATCTTGTTCCACGAAGGCTTGCTCTAAGACTTTCTGTAGAGCTTCCCTGTGAGCTTCTAAACTAAGTAGGAGAGATAACACTGATATTCGAGACGGAGTTTACAACAATTGGTCCATAATGTTGTACTCGCTTTTCTGGATGAGCTTCAGCATCTCATCATTGTTCTTTATAAGTTCTGGATTACTGGATTGACCGGCTTGTTGATTTGGATCTTCCGTTTGAGGTTCCTTTTCTTTGACAGGTTCTCCAACTCCTCTGTTGAAGATCCGACCGCTCCGAGTTGCCATACCCCAAATTTTGACCACAAGGTTTCCCATCATTGTGAGGAGCATTGCCACAATATGGATGTACCATCATACCTCATCAATCTCTTCAAGGATTGTTGAGCATTCACTACAATCAAGAATTAGGGTTTTGAACCCTCCCAGAGCACTTAGACAAAGGATCAATCAAGAAAGAACATGATCTTTAACTTGTCTAACCCCTCAAACATCCTTTAAGGATCAAGAGGACTCCCACATCAAGAATCAAGCACAAGATTGCAACTTTCCAAGTGGATCAAGCCTCAAGATTGCCAGTGTCACCAAATTAGGGTTTTGGTCGACCAAGGCCTCCAAATGAAAAATTTCATCTGGGCATGAGCCAATACTTCAAAACATTATCCAAAATGGTCAAAGGTACCCCATGGATCCAATCATCAAGTCAAATTGGCATCAGGGGGAGCATTCATCAAAAATCAGGAATTAGGGTTTCTTGACCTAATTCACCCCTAAGATGACTTTGAGGCAATACATAAGCCAAGACCTTAAGACATGATTTGAGGGCCTCAAATACACCACATTAATCCATTTACAACAATGGATTGATCCAAGAAGCTTGATTCACAAGTTTCAATTTCATCTGGACCACAATTAGGGTTTTGAAGGAAAAGTCAACTGTACCTTTGAATTTTGACCAAGACATGTTCCCAAACCTTAGGGCATGATTCAAGACACCCTAAAACACCTATGGAATCCATCCATTAGGTTTGAATTAGGTCAAGAACTTGATTTCATAGAGGATCACACAGTTTGGAATTCATTTGACAAAAAGTCAACTGTGACCAAAATCAAGTTTGACTTTTTGGAGTTTTTCACAAATATGGCTCCCCTAAGTCAAAAACAATGTTAATGTATGGTTTTGATCATCATTCATCAGGAAAAATCAAGAAAAGTGAGGTTTCTTGCAAAAAGGGGCAACCATAGAAAACTTGAAATTTTCTAAGTTATAGGATAAAATGGGTTTGGAACCAACTTTGCAAGGTCATAACTCTCAAACCCTAAGGCCTTTTTCATCCATCCAAAACTCAAATGAAAGTTCACATGGCATACTTCAAAAGTGTCAACTACATCAAATTCCAAGTCCTCATGGATTTTGAGTTATGGATTGATCAAAATCACAAAAAGTGAAAATGACCACTTTTTCCAACAATTAGTGAAATTTTCAAAAAGTCAGAATCTGTTTCATTTTTTACCAACTTTGAGGTCATTTTTCATTATGATCCAAGCTAAACCAAGACCATTTGTGAACATCAAAGTTAAAGTATGTAATGAGAGCTTTCCAAAGAGTACAAGAACTCCCATTAATTCAACTTAATCTAGGAGTTATGAACCTCACAATATGCCTTGCTCAAATTTATTTCCAAGATAGATTTTGTGCATTACTTGTGGCACACAATTTTTTAGTCCAATTTTGGTGACTATGGAAGACCGATCCTCATCAAAATTCAACAAGAATCTCAGTCAATCATGAAAAACCTGCAAGCTTGGACCCTAAGGCAAGAATCTAATCCCTTTGGCATGTGATCATCAATGTTGCAAATCCAAAACCAAGCTTTGTCATTTGGAATTGATGTGGTGCATTGAGCTGTCACTAACCAAGCCTTATCAGTCCAATTGAGTCAAGTTTGTTGCAAAAATCAGAAGACCTTGAGCTACCAAGATCAGCTCAAGTCAATGGCCAAGTGAAGACTTGGTACCTTGGCATTAAGGAAGTGATACATGGGCATATCCATTGGATAATAGAGTGAACCAGTTGCCATTCACTATTCCTTCAAAAAAAACTCCTCTCCTATAAATAGAGGCCATGTATGATGTTTCAAACGACACCAAAATAATACCAAAGCCTTGTTTTCTCACTCTCCCTCTCTTACTTCAATTTCAAGTCACATTGAAGCAATTTGGGAATTCTTGAAACCAGAGAAAATACCACTCAAATAACCATCCTAGCACATTGTAAATCATCCATTGGAGGTGTTCAAACCTTCATCCACATTGTACAACCTCAAAATCAGAAAGTCAACCTCCAAAACCTCAAATTTTGACTTTTCTGCATTTTACAAGCCATGTCTTGATTCAGTCACTTTCAAAACCAAACAAATCCTCAAACACACTCCAAATATCATCCTCAAACTATTCCAACAAGTATCCCTCAACTGTAACACCATTTGAGTGAGATACCATTTTGGTCACTTTTGCCACTTTTGCAAGAAAGAGCTGATTCTTGTTCCTGAGGTTTCTAACTAATTTTGATCATCCTAAAAGCTTCTAAGGGATCAATCAAGAGTGTCTAAAGCATTATATTACTTCTAGCACAAGGCTCTTGACAGTTAGCACAAGGAGCTTCAAGAGGTTAGTGCATCACAACTTGACCTCTTAAAATATGCATTCTTTGAGGTCCATTGATCATAAACATGTCATATATATCAAATGTGTTGTGTTTGAACCAATTTTACATGCTATTATTGCTTGTATGATAAGATAGCATAGAACTTACAAATCTTGGCCTATTCCAAAAGCACCATTGGATTCCTCATGAAATTCTAGGCAGGATCCATCTAAATTTCATCCAATTCCATGGAGAATTGAGGAAGTTATGGCCTTCATGCAAATCCACCAAAACTTGGTTTTTTTGCCTTGGTCAGGCCTAGAAACCAAGTCACCCTTATGTATTTATGGGGTGGTTTTGATACACGGATGCATCACCACCCCAGTGGTAGCGCGCATGTGTGTTTTGTTGGAAGGTGTGGGTTCAACACCCACCCAGACCATTTTACTATTTTCTCTCATTTTTGCTATTTTTCCCATTTTTCATGATTTTATTAATTAATCTCAAAATTAATTTCTCTCTCAATTTTAATTATTTTTTATTGATTATTTTTTTGAAAATTCGAAAAAATGTTGAAATATTTTATTCCACAAAAAAATTGAATTTATATTATTTATTTAATATAGTTTGAATTTTTGTAATTTATTTCATTTTCTTTGTTTTCAAACATTTAAAAAATGAAATTTCCACCTTGATCTTACAAAAACAATTGATTTTCAAGCCTTAATGTGATTAAACATGATTTTATAAAATATTTTTTCAAAGTTTACCACTTATTTTTGATATATTTGGTATTTTGTGATTAATTTTCTTTGAAAATAATATTATATTAATTAAAATTAGGGTTTCCCTCAATTTTAATTTTTTCAAACTTCTTCAAAACACTTTTGGGCCTCTAATAGAGTGTAATACCCATCCCTTGTCACACACAAATAAATTTGGGCCACAGTCATTGTATAAGTCCCGATACGATTTCAAAAATTTCGGCGCGATCGCCGTTTTCAAACAACTTTTATCTGGGCCTCCCCTTGTGTTGTAAGTCCCATCTTTGTTCTTTTAAAAAACTTTTGGGCCTTTAAAACAGTGTAAGACCTAACCCCCTTTGTACATAAATAAATGTGGGCCTCAGTCATTGTATAAGCCCCAATACAGTTTTCAAAAACAACGGTGCGATCGTTGTTTTTCATCTGGGCGTCTCCTTGAGTTGTAAGCCTTATCTTTGTATAAAAATAAACCTTTGGGCCTCTAATAGAGTGTAAGACCCATGTATTTTGTAAATACAATAAATTTGGGCCTCAATCATTGTATAAGTCCCTCTGTTGTTTTCAAAATTACAACGCGATCGTCGCCTTTTCAAAAGAATTCATCTGGGCCTCTCTTTGAGTATAAGCCCCAAACTTCCTTTTAAAACAAATTTCCTTTTGATTTAGATTCAAATTCATAGTTGTTATCAAAACTTTCTTCAATTTCTTGTATTACTAACCATACAGGTGTATTTATAATACTGGAAGCTTGCTCAATTGTAAGTTCTACCCTTTTTCTATACACTTGCTTATATATATATATATGCTTGTACATATTTTCTTAGAGTTTTACCCAACAACTAGGTCTAGGATTAGATCAAGCCAGTGGTCACTCTTTTAACATAGTCAAAACTAGTTCCCCATAGGAAATTCCAGATACAGTCTTGCCTCCTCTTGGGCTTATACAATATGGAACAGAGAAAGGCATTATTCCCGGTGAAACTTTTCTCAAGACTGTCACTATTAAGAAATTTGTACAAGAAATTCATTTCCCCGGATAGGATTAATTCTCGGTGAAACCTCTCTTGAATTTCTTCAAACCCTAAGAACTGTTCACTAAAGAAAGGATTATTTCCGGTGAAACCTTCCTTGAAATTTTCTCTGGTTTGGACCCACAGGCTTCCTAAAAGCATCCCTAGCTTCCTCTTAGGCTTTGTACAAGGACCCACTGGCTTCTTAGAAGTTCTCAACCTCCTCTTGGGCTTAGTACAAGGACCCAAAGAGCTCCTACAGGTATAGGACATAACTTAGTCATCTTTTGCTTGTTCAATCCTCTAGAAAGTCAGAATCTCAAAACATCAGACAAATTTAGGGTTGATTCTCATCCCTTAAAACCTCAACCTCCTCTCGGGCATCTTACAAAGATAAACCTCTTCATACCAGTAGACTTGGACAGTCCCATCTCCTCTTAGATCTCAAAGAAACCCTCAAGCTTCCTAAAAGCACAGGAAAAACCCTGATTATTTCATCAACCTCCAACAGAGTTAAAACCTCTAAAAGTTTTCAAATTCAATCTTTAAACTTTCATTCTAAATTCCTCAGCTAAGTTCAAATTACTACCAATAAACCCTCAATCAGAACCTCAAGGCATCTGATATTTCAACTCCTCTTCAATCCTCAGCCAGAGTTGATTCCCCAATATGGACCTGTCTCTGGATCTCAATAATCCTCAACAGAAGTTAGCCTCCTCTTAGGCTTCATATATGAAATTCCCTAACCAGCCTCCTCTTAGGCTTTGTATAATGATTTTCCCTCAGCAGTTTTAGCCTCAATCTTGGGCTTTGTACAATACAGATATGGTCCCTCTCTTATCCTGATAAACCCCTTTCTTTCATCTAATTGCTATAAGTGGCAAGCCTCTGGATTATTTACATCCAAGCCAATGTCCCTCTCTTAGCATGGAAAACTCCTAAAGAAAAATGGCATTGCTCTACACTGAGTTAAAGTTTTCCCCTTCAGGACAAATCCCTTACAAAGGAAATTATGGCATTGCTGGATTCTCATGTCCTAATTGAAGTAATTTTCCTTTATAACGAATTACCTAACAATTATGATGAAAAGGTGAGATATCTCCCTTTAGAGATGACAAATTCTCTCTCATTTAAACCTTTAGCTTCAATCTTGGGCTTTGAACAAGACATAAATACTCATCTAGCTTCAAACTTGGGCTTTGAACAAGACACCAAACATCTTTTTCCTCCCATAGAATAGGAGGAACTACGATTGTTCTGATTTCCCTATTATCATTACGGGAATACGTAGGCATAAGATTGCAAATTCTTAGCGAGCATACAAATCAAAAACTTTAGGTCCAGTACCTTACCAAAAACATCGAAAAACCCGAAAACAACAAAAAATACTCTCTCATCACTCCCAAAGGGAAAACTTTCCCAATTTATGACAGACAAACACCAGTAAGTAGATGATAGAATAAAATAACAAACAATCTATGGATAACCATATATACGATGGGTAATTAACAACTCCCCATTGTATAGTCTGACACCGGACCCCCCAATCTCTTAGCATTTGTTAAAGAAAACATTTACGTGCAAGGTTAGTTTTAGATATCTTCCCTTTCCTTTCCAGCTTCATAGGATAAATAAGAAAGCAGAAAGTAGCACCAAATTCCAACCATTGCGGTAAGGTGGTCGCGTCACCGACAAAAATCGCACGCTACAGAAAAATGGCGACTCTGCTGGGGAGTCCTAGGTTTAGAATTCCTAAGAGGTCTAGGTTATTTGATATTTTCTATACTATATATATACACACACACATATATATATATATATATATATATATATATCTATATATATATATATATATCTATATATATATATATATATATATATATATATATATATATATATATATATATATATATACTGTCATCCTACTTGATACCCGTGTTGATTTTTCTGTCAAATGGAAATGCGATTGATACGCATGTGGAAAGTTTGAGAGAACATTAAGATAGGGGTGGCATAGACACGAAACGCTTATAAGGAGTGAATCCTGACGAAGCTAACTTGGCAGTCCACCGAATCAGTCGAGGTACCCGTACGGAAGTATCGATGTTGAACGACAGATTGTCGTGAAAACATTGTCTTTCCTAGTGTGGTACCCATGACCCTGAGGATTTAGTAGACATTAACCGTATGACCATTTGGTAGTGCGGTGACTATCGGGAATAATTGATATGCGATACTACACTCAAATGAGATTCACCCTAGGATGTTATAGCTTGCTCGAGTGAATCAGTTTGCTTGTGATATCTCTAAGAGGGGTCAATGACTTTGGGAACCTTAAAACCCATTCTACAGGTACACAAATTGACCAAAATAGTACAACCTTTGGGGATGAGTAGAGCCAATGACTCCATGCTCGTGACGTTGAACCCTTGAACCCATGTTTTCAAATGTTTTTGTGTGCTGCATTCATCTAAAAAAACTCTTTTCATACAAGATTTTTTTTTTCAAAATAAACTAAAATAATAATTGCAAATATCAGAGGTTGCGTTATGGATTTTGGTAGAAGAAAGACGCACACGTACACCTTCAAGGCTCCGAAACTAGAGGACTTAAGGAAGTTGGCGAGGATAATTACCAACCCTGAGGCTTTCAGAGCTAAGCATAGAGGACTGTTGTCTCTGTTAAGGGTCAACGTGGTTGAAGGAATCCTGTCTACGCTGATTCAGTTTTACGATCCGGTTTACCACTGCTTCACCTTCCCGGATTACCAACTGGCACCAACACTGGAAGAGTACTCTCACCTGATTGATTTACTTGTCACTGATCGAGCTCCATTTTCTGGACTGGAAGAAATTCCAAAGGAACAAACCATTGCAAGAGCAATCTCCTTGGATGAGTCAGAAGTTAGGACTCACATAACCCCTAAAGGAGGAATCCAGGGTTTACTAACTAAATTCCTGATGGAGAAAGGTCTATACTTTGCCAGTATAGGAAACATAACTGCTTTCGAAGATATCTTTGTTCTACTCACATATGGGTTATTCCTCTTCCCCAATATCGACAACTTCGTTGATACCAATGCTGTTATGATCTTCTTAATAGGAAACCCCGTACCAACCTTGCTCGCAGATGCTTATCATTCTATACACTTAAGGAATTTTTACTGCGGAGGAATGATCACATGCTGTGTACCCTTACTCTACAAATGGTTCATTTCACATTTGCCTAAGTCTATTGCTTTTTGGGATCACAAGAGTACTCTATGTTGGTCACAGAGGATTATGTCTCTTACCAACTCTGACATAAATTGTTACAATAGGATTTACGAAGGGACAAAGATCATAGGCAGATGTAGAAATTTCCCTAACGTACCCCTCATTGGAACTAAATGAGGAATAAACTTCCATCCAATTTTAGCTCGCCATCTACTCGGATACCCGATGAAGAATATCCCACATAATGTTCATCTGGAAGGTCTTTTCTTCAAGGAAGGGGAAAATGACAGGGCACTAAAGAAGGAAATAGTGCATGCCTGGCAACATATTCACAAGAAAGGAAGAGAGTCTCTAGGAAGACCAAATTGTACCTCCATGGAACCTTATCTCCACTGGGTGCAAACTAGAGCCCTCAAGCTAAGGATGCCTTACCCTCGCCAAGAAGTTTTTTCGTTAAAGGAATCTGTCCTTTATTTTATGTCTGATACGAAAAAACTCCAGGTCGCTCTCAACAAAGTTCAACGTGAAAAGAGATCTTGGAAAAACAAATACCAAATCCTCAATTTGGAGTGTACCAAGAGTCAAGAACTATTAAAAAAGAAGGATGATCTGATTGAGATATTAGAGCAGCATGCTATGGAAAGTCAGGAAGATCAAAGAAATTTGCTCGCTTATTTCACTTGGCAAATGACAGATAACCTAACAACGGCTGAAGAGCCCCGATCAAAGAAAAGGAAAATACCGGAACCAACATCTGAGATTTCTTCAGAGAGGACTCAGGATCCATGAGCTTAGACATTTTCCTTCTCGCACCTTGTAAAATATTGTACTTTTCCTTTGTAAAATATTGTTCTCTTTCGAATTCAATAAAAAGGGGTCTCCCCCGACTGTATGATATTTGTAATCTATTTGTTGAAGTTTCTTTTTTAATAAAATAAAAACTAAAAAATATGTCATTGCATATATTTCATCATTCTCACATAAACGCATTTTTCTTATCTTTGAGTCTCACGTATGTGTCACAATTCTAGAGTCAAACTGTCTCACTCATACAATACTCGGGCCAATCGACAAAAGAAAATGGGCGATCTCGAGGAAGAGAACAGAGAGCTGAGAGAAGAAATCAACGCTCTGAAGGAAAGTTTGGAAAAACTTCACAGTGACATGCAATCCCTGGCAGCAGCTCAGGAGCAGCGGCATCAAAAGACTGTAATTTCAGAGATCATATCTACGCCCATAATGGAGACACGTGAGAATCATCCTCGGTACAACATGCCTAAAGGTCGTCCCTAGGGCATGCCTCTTAACTTTATACCTGAAGGATACATCCCGTCGGTTACTGAAGACCCAGAAACTGTAGCAGGAATCGTGGACCTAAAGGTTACAAACTTCGGGAAAATGAAGATGCAAGGGTTACAATAGCAACTCCTGAAGGTTACAAACTTCAGGGCATGGAAGCGCCAAGAGTCACCCCTATAATGTCTATACCACAATTAGTGGTACACACTGTCCCGGAAGGACAGATTCCACAAGTAATTTCTGGTGGAAACGAAGACATTTACGAAAGGATAAATGAATTCCAGGAAAAATTCTTGGAAATGCAGAAGGAACTTCATGCCATTCGCGGTCAAGACTTATTCAGAAAGGACGCCGCAGACCTCTGTTTGGTCCCTAATGTAAAAATACCGCACAAATTCAAGGTGCCTGACTTTGAAAAATACAAAGGCAACTCTTGCCCTCAAATTCATTTGGTGATGTACGCTCGAAAAATGTCTACCCAGACAAAAAATCAATAGCTAATGATCCATTACTTCCAAGACAGTTTAACTGGTGCTGCTTTTAAATGGTACATGGGTTTAAACTGCACAAAGATCAGTACTTTCAGAGATATCGGTGCAGTCTTCGTTCAGCAGTATAAATACAATTTGGACATGGCACCAGATAGGGATCAGCTCAGAGCAATGTTACAAAAGGATAAAAAAACCTTCAAAGAATATGCTCAGAGATGGCGTGAAATTTCCGCTCAGATCTGTCCCCCTCTTGAGGAAAAGGAGATTACCAAGATCTTTTTGAAAACCTTAAGCTCGTTCTATTATGACCGAATGGTCACCAGTGCGCCTAGTGACTTCATTGAGATGGTGAACATGGGAGTACGCCTTGAAGAAGCAGTCTGAGAAGGACGTTTGGTCAAAGATGCAGAGCCATCTAGAATTACTAAGAGATACGGTAGTGCTTTCCAAAAGAAGAAAGAGTAGGAGATCAGTAATATCTCTCTCAGAAAGTAAAGGCGAAGGTATCAACTAATAGCAACAATAACTCCCGCTATCAACCCAGCGCCGGCTCCGACTTATCAGCCTTAGGTTGCTCAAATCAAACCAAGTCAACAACAATATCAGCAAAGGCCGCAATAGCCTCTTCAGCAGGCTCGTCCAATGTATAATAATAACAATTATACGACACGACCATCAGGGTTTGACCCTATACCGATGTTGTACGCCAAACTATTTCCACTTTTACTGGCCAAGGGGCACGTCCAAACCAGGACCCCTCTTACATTACCAGAAAATTTGCCTTTTTGGTTCAAAGCAAATCAAATTTGCCCTTACCATCAAAGAGGATCGGGGCACAACATTGAGAACTGTCTCAGCTTCAAGTCTGACGTACAGAAGCTTGTCAGGAACGGGATCTTATCTTTCAAAGATACTAATCTGAATGTTCAGACAAATCCGTTGCCACAACATGAGAAGAATGTAGTGAATTTAATAGAGGAAGAATATAGCTGTAGTTATCAAATTCACGATGTACTCCTGTTGGGAACCAATCTAGTGAAAATGAATTGCAGACAGAGCGGGTACAGTCATGTGCCATCTCACGATTATCACCAGTGTAATATCTGCTCAAAGAATAATCAGGGGTGTTCCGTAGTGCAAGCAGCTCTACAAAAACAAATGGATCTGGGCTGGATTCAGGATCACAAGATTCGTGAAATAAACATGGTCCATACACATCAAACATTGTTCAGAACCATAACATTCTTGTAATGAACGTCAATTTGGTGGCAATGCATTCAAGGCAGAGTCAATACTATAATCTGCCACGACACGATTACCGCACGTGTCCAGTCTGCTCTATAAATAATCAGGGATGCTCTTTTGTACAAGAGGCCCTCCAACGTCAGATGGATCTCGGATGGATCCAAGATTACCGCGAAGGAAATAACCATCAAGTCAATATGGTTCAGATCTTTGACATACGCTTGATGAATACCAGTCTGGTAGAATTACATGCTAAGCAAGTCAGGCTCGGCTTTCTGGCTTGACATGACTATCAAGACTATGAAGAATACTGTGAAGAAAACCAAGGTTGTGCACTTGTACAAAGAACACTTCAACACCTGCTGGACCACTGGTGGCTTCAGATCTACCTGGATGAAGCTACACAACAGATTAGCAAGACTGACGTGAATCCTGGTAGACATCAAAGTCGTGATGTCTGCTCAAGGGAAACAGATCTAGTAAAAATGCACTGCATACAAAGCGGGCGTGGACAGGTACCACCGTATAACTATGAGCGCTATAGAGTTTGCTCAGAGAACAACCGAGGATGCTATCTCGTACGAGCGGCTCTTCAAAATCAGCTGGACCAGAAAGAGATTCGACCATGTTCGAGTTCTGGGTTAATTCACATGATACAAGACTATCTCCCTGATCAAAGCGAAAACGTTGTCGTAATCTCCAATCATGGGAAAACAAAGGACATTTGTACCATAATTCCTCTACTCGGTGGATCGAGAATTCCTCTTGATGGTAGAAAGGTTCCCAACAAGGAACTGGTTGAGGTTGCATATCACAGTCAAAGAAATCAAAAAGCTCTTGTGGTTATCTACCTGCCTGGTCCAATACCATATGAGTCAGAGAAGGCTATCCCTTACAAGTACAGAGCAACGACCATCGAAAATGGAAAGGAAACTCCATTATCCTCCGTCGTGAACATTGCCGACATCAGTCGAGTTACCCAGAGCGGCCGGATCTTCAACAGAGGAGTTGAAGAACCTACCAAAGAAAAGGAACCTCAAACGGAAGTTTCAAATCAACAAGTCAGTCAATCCGATAATCCAGAACTTATAAAGAACAATGATGAGATGCTGAAGCTCTTCCAGAAAAGCGAGTACAACATTGTAGACCAATTGTTGCAAACTCCGTCTCAAATCTCTGTGTTATCTCTCCTACTTAGTTCCGAGGCTCATAGGGAAGCTCTGTAGAAAGTCTTGGAGCAAGCCTTCATGGAACAAGACGTATTGGTAGGACAATTTGACAGCATCATTTCCAACATCACTTCCTGCAACAATTTAGGATTCAGTGATGAAGAGCTCCTGTAAGAAGGAAAGAATCATAATATGGCGCTTAACATTACGGTCAACTGCCAAGACAATGCTCTAGCCAGCATATTGGTAGACACTGGATCATCTTTGAATGTTATGCCAAAATCAACTCTGATACGACTATCATTTCAAGGAGCCCAGATGAGAGGCAGTGAGATCATCGTCAAAGCCTTTGATGGATCCAGAAAAATAGTTATCGGCGAAGTCGATCTTCCCATAACCATCGGTCCTCACACTTTCCAAGTCACTTTCCAGGTCATGGACATCCGAGCAGCATACAGTGGTTTATTAGGAAGACCTTGGATACACAAAGTTGGGGCAGTCAATTCGACACTTTACCAGAAGCTGAAGTTCGTCAAGAATGACAAGCTAGTCACAGTCTGTGGAGAGCAAGCCTTAATCGTGTGCAACTTATCATCATTCTCCTGTGTAGAACTAGAGGAGGTTGTTGGAACCCAGTTCCAAGCACTCTCGGTGAGCTATGAAAATCGACCAGAAAAAGGGACGTTGATTTCCTCATACAAGGACGCTCTCGAAGTGATCAAGAGTAATGACACAAAAGGATGGGAATAGATTATAATTCCTACGGATAACAAGACAAAGAAAGGTCTTGGTTTCTCTTCAACTTGTACCCAAACTGCCAAGAAAGATGAAAGTTTTCATCCCATTCAGGACTTCTTCCATAATGGAGGCTTCCTCCACCCAGTGTCTCAAGAAGTACACACCATCAATGAGAGTGACTCGTCCGATACAGATGAGGAATGGAAATCTTATCTCAATGATAACGGTTATATGTCTCTGGAAGAAATGCACATGCCATTCTGTTTTCCAAAGCAGAGGCCGAGATATATACCAAGGTCAGACGTCCGGATGATCTATGGAGATTGTGATCCTGAGGGATCCCGTGCTCCACCTAACTAATTAGAAGATGACCTAATGAAAGACAACTTCGATCAAGATTATTATGATCCCCTGGATGACTTGCCTATCTAGAAGCCGTACACAGAAGGCTTAGGGAAAAAGAGTCAGCCCAAAGATGCCTATCAGCTGAGAAGATATCCAGTACAATGATGAATCTGCAAAGATTGCAGGGCAAGAGTTCATCAACTATGCTTTTCCTGAGGTCAACGTCATTGAGGAAGAAGACTCGTCCACTCCCACGGAAGTATGGGACACCTTAAGACAGCCGAGTGGCAAGTACGACTTCTTAGTCAAGTACACCGCTCCTGAAAGCTCTCGGATCAAATATGAGGACATCCAGCCAACTGGATGGGGAGATCCTCTTGAGAGTGAAAACACTAGGAAAGATACAACAGAGAAGTTCTCCTATGACAACTTAGCATAGGAGGGAGGAAGACTCCAACGATCTTACTCCACCAGAAATCAGCGTTGTTTCTGAGGACAAACCAAGAAAGAAGGTACCAGACTTTGTGATCCACAGAGGAGTTCGTCGCCATTGGGTTGTTGTCGATGTCCCGAAAGTCGTCCATAAATCTAAGTAATTACCATCTTTGTTTTAACCTTTCACCTTGCCCAGGTGAAACAGATGTTTTTATAGGGCTCACTTTCTGTAAATGTCCCTCTTCGCTTCGCCCAAAGCGGCAAAGTTTTGTTTTATAGGGCTGTATTTCAAGAATCGACAAATCGTAAATAAACAATGTCATTCTGAATTCCCGCATTTATTATTTTTTTAACTTTTGGTTTTTTCAGAAAATGGTAATCCTAAAACAACCCAAAATAATAAAAACAAGCATTTTTCAGAAAATACACTGCACACACTCTTGCATTTTCTCTGCCTTTGCTAAAAAATGAATCATCACGCCATGCAGATTGCTTGTTTTAAACCCCATTGCAATATACGATCCAATGCCTTCTTCCAACTTTGAATTCCTGGTATTTGAAGCTGAAGAAGAAGAGGCCGAAGAAATTCCAGAAGAGATTTCCCGACTACTCAGACAAGAGAAATGGTCTATCGAGCCTCACAAAGTGCCGTTGGAACGGTTAATTTGGGTTCAAAGGAAGAGAGGAAAGAAGTTAAGATTGGAGCACTTCTCAGTCAAACTGTCCAAGAAGATTTGATAAAACTTCTCAAAGAGTTTCCAAACGTGTTTGCTTGGTCCTATCAGGACATGCCAGGGTTGGATACCAGCATTGTGGAACACCATTTACCACTAAAAGCAAAATGTTCTCCGGTGAAACAAAGGCTGAGAAGGACTCATCCAGATATGGTTATCAAGATTAAGGAGGAAGTGCAGAAGCAGATCGACGCAGGTTTCCTCGCCACCTCAGAATATCCTCAATGGCTAGCTAACATAGTGCCAGTTCTGAAAAAGGACAAAAAAGTCATAATGTGTGTAGACTACAGGGATCTAAACAGGGCAAGTCCAAAGGACGACTTCCCCTACCACACATTGACATGGTGGTAGACAATACAGCGAAGTTCAAAGTCTTCTCCCTCATGGATGGAATCTCGGGCTATAATCAAATCAAAATGGCACTGGAAGATATGGAGAAAACTTCATTCAACACCCAATGGGGCACCTTTTGTTACAAGGTAATGTTGTTCAGTCTGAAGAACGCGGGGGCAACCTATCAAAGGGCCATGACGACTCTGTTTCACGACATGATGCACAAAGAAATTGAAGTGTATGTCGATGACATGATTGCCAAATCTAAAACAGAAGAAGAGCACGTGAGACCCCTGTCAAAGTTATTCGAGCGTCTGAGAAAATACAAACTCTGCTTGAATCCCATCAAATGCATGTTCGGTGTTCGCTCAGGAAAACTCTTAGGGTTCATCGTTAGCCAGAAAGGAATTGAGGTTGATCCTGACAAGGTCAAGGCCATTCAAGAAAAGCCTTCACCAAAGACTAAAAAATAGGTCAGAGGATTTTTGGGACGGCTGAATTACATCTCAAGGTTTATATCCCTCATGACCGCGACATGCGCACCAATCTTCAAACTACTCAGAAAGAATCAAAGTTGTGTATGGACAGAAGATTGTCAAAAAGCTTTCGACAGTATCAAAGAATATCTGTTGAATCCACCTATTATGTCTCTGCCAGTGGAGGAAAGACCACTAATCATCTACCTAACAATCTTGGAAGACTCCATGGGTTGTGTACTCGGTCAACAAGACGAGACAAAAAGGAAAGAGTCTGCCATCTACTACTTAAGCAAGAAATTCACTGACTGTGAAACTTAATACACCATGCTCGAGAAAACTTGCTGTGCTCTAGCCTGGGCAGCCAAATATCTTTGCCAGTACATGATTTGTAACACTACTTGGTTAATCTCCGAAATGGATCCGATCAAGTACGTCTTTGAAAAACTTGCTCTCACGGGAAGGATTGCCCGTTGGCAGATGTTGTTATCAGAAAATGACATCGAGTACCATGCTCAGAAAGTCGTCAAAGGGAGTATTTTAGCCGATCATTTAGCTCATCAACCGATTGACGATCAGGAATCAGTCGGATTTGACTTCCCAGATGAAGATGTCATGTACCTAAAAATGAAAGATTGCGATGAACCGCTACCAAGCGAAGGGCCAGAACCAGGATCCCAATGGGGACTAATATTTGATGGAGCTTTCAATACTTACGAAAACGGAATTGGGGCAATCATCGTAACACCTCAAGGTACCCATATTCCTTTCATCGTCTGACTAACATTCAAATGCACGAACAACGAGGCCGAATACGAAGCTTGTATCATGGGTATCGAAGAAGCTATCGACTTAAGGATAAAGAATTTGGATGTTTATAGAGACTCAGCCCGGGTTATCAATTAGATCAAAGAAGAGTGGAACAAATATCAGTCAGGATTGATTCCTTACAAAGATTAAGCGAGAAGGTTGTTACCATTCTTCAATAGAATCGAGTTTCATCACATCCCTCGTGAAGAAAATCACATGGCTGATGCACTAGCCACTCTCTCCCCCATGATTAGTGTAGGTCAATGGAACGACGTACCAAAGATTGACATAATATGCCTTGAAAGGCCCGCTTACATCTTCACAATAGAAGCAGTCATAGATGACAAACCCTGGTATCACGATATCAAATGCTTCCTTCAAAGACAAGAGTACCCACCTGGGGCATCAAGAAAAGATAGGAAGGCACTCAGAAGACTGGTAGCCAACTTTTTCCTGAACGGTGATACACTCTAAAAGAGAAACTTCGACATGGTTTTGCTCAGATGTGTAGGCACACAAGAAGCAAACATGTTGAAGAAAGAGATTCACGAAGGATTCTTTGGCACTCATACCAATGGACACACAATGGTGAGAAAAATTCTGAGAGCAGGATATTATTGGCTGACAATGGAATCCGATTGCTACAAGTACATGAGAAAGTGTCACAAGTGTCAGATATACGCTGATAAAATCCATGTACCACCAACGCATCTCAAAGTTATTTCTTCTCCATGGCCTTTTTCTATATGGGGAATCAACATGATTGGCATGATCGAACCCAAAGCTTCAAACGGACATCGGTTCATCCTGGTAGCCATGGACTACTTTACTAAGTGGGTCGAAGCAGCATCATATACCAATGTAACCCGACAAGTGGTGGTCCGATTTATCAAGAACAATCTCATCTGCCGTTATGGTGTTCCAAGCCAGATCATTACTGATAATGGATCCAACTTGAACAACAAGATGATGAAAGAGTTGTGCATTGAGTTCAAGATCGAACATAATAACTTGTCTCCATACCGGCCTAAGATGAACGGAGCGGTATAAGCGGCTAACAAGAACATCAAGAAGATTGTTCAAAAGATGGTTGCAACCTACAAAGACTTGCACGAGATGCTACCCTTTGCTCTTCATGGTTATCGTACATCTGTCCGCACTTCAACAGGGGCAACCCATTTCTCTCTAGTATATGGCATGGAGGCAGTACTACCCATAGAAGTAGAGATCCCATCAATCAAGGTATTGATGGAAGCTAAGCTAACTGAAGCTGAATGGTGTCAAAGCCGACACGATGAACTGAACCTAATCGAAGAAAAGAGAATGACAACTTTATGTCATGGTCAGTTCTATCAGCAAAGAATGAAGAAAGCATTCGACAAAAAGGTCTGACCCCGTGTCTTCAGAAAAGAAGACCTTTTGCCCAAAAAGATACAATCATTTCTCACTGATTCTAGGGGCAAATGGACTCCGAATTATGATGGCCCCTATGTGGTCAAGAAAGCCTTCTCAGGCGGTGCCTTAAGACTTACAACCATGGATGGAGAGGAGTTTACCTCCCCCACGAATGTTGATGTAGTCAAGAAATACTTCGCCTAAATAAAAAATAATTAAAAAAAAACGTCTCGGTGGATTGAAAACCCGAAATGGCTGTCCAGGCAAAAATTAGAGACATAAGAAAAAAAAATCATCCCAATGGATTGGAAACCTCAAAAGACAATCCAGGCAAAAGTTAGGGATTCATGGCAAGTAACTACGTCTGATCAGTTTGACTTCTCAGTAGTAATGCCATCCGCCAGGAAAACTTCAGTCAAGGTCACCTTCGACAGAAGCCCAGAATGTCCAGAATCCAAAGTTGGTAGAAGGATGGCGGTCGTTATGTTTCAATGTAGCCCATTTTCCCTTAAATTACCATTTTCTAAACTTTGTAAATACTTTATGGGATCATGCGCTTGGCTGATTACCATTCTATCAATAAATTTTGAGCCTTAGTGCTTTTGTTTCCAATTCTCATTTATTTTTACTTTATAGAATGACATTTTTAACATGATCAATGATTCTTGAAACAAAACAAAAATGAATTTACTTGTCAAAACGTCTCATACTTTTAAAATAAAGACGACATTTCCTTTTGACTTTGAACATCAAAAAGAACATCGGTGGCTTCTCCGGAAGTGATTAAAGCTCAAAATGCAGAATCAAAGTATTCCTTCTAAACTAGTACAACATAAATGAAGGATCAACCATTTCAGATGTAATATCCCATCTGATATCCTCGACAGAATTCTTACCTCTGGAGACCAATTGATGGTTCTTTCTCCCCCAACAGGGACTACCTCTCCTAAGCAAGACATGATTGCTATCTTGAACCGATGGTACTTTTCATCCCCCGCAGTGGCCGAGTATCCAGTCGTGTTCATCCACTAGTCTATATGTTGCGTCAGTTTTGTCAGCATAAACATACACACATCATGCATAATTGATTCATATACATATTCACATTGCATTACTATCACTTTGGTCATACTCATCCCCAAGTGATAAAAGTCCTCTCACCAATAGAATTGTCAGTTCTATCCCCGTCCGAAAAGTGTTGCCTAAGCATCCACTCCCTAGTTTATTTCTGGATTGGAGACTGTCCTCGACCACTTTGATAACTTGCACCTCTGAAAGACGAGAAGTCGTTCGACAGACACCTTTGGAAAATCATTTTCACCATTGAAGATGATATTTTTCGCTTTCCCGGATTAAGGAAAATCCCTAGAGAAAGCCTCTTAATCGAAGACTCTCGACAATACACCAGCTTTTCTCCCAAGAAATTCGATGTTAATGATGTCATCAACACCTCAAAATTGGATCACATCATGTTGCATTTCTCCGAAATGATCTCGAAGAAAAGTATGATGTAATATCCCTAAGCAAAAAGCAGTCTCTCAAGAGACCCGTCTTTCCCCAGTAGAGTCAACAAATGGCATCTCCAACAGAGAAGTCTGACCTCAAACTTTTTCCATCAAATGGCGTCTCCCCAGTAAAACTCGGCGAGAAGTTTGATAAAGACCGCTACAAATAGCGTCCCTTGTCAAGAAAGAAACTCGACAAGAAGAAACTGAGACCAGTCCCGTGGCTGAAAACCAGGATCGAGGGGAAGTTTACTTCAGAAACTAAGACCAGTTCCGTGGCTGAAAACCAGGATCGAGGGGAAGTTTACTTCAGAAACTGAGACCAGTTCCGTGGCTAAAAACTAGGATCGAGGGGAAGTTTACTTCAGAAACTGGGACCAGTTCCGTGGCTGAAAACCAGGATCGAGGGGAAGTTTACTTCAGAAACTGAGACCAGTTCCATGGCAGAAGACCAAGATCGAGGAGAAGTTTTACCCTGTTCTAAGTAACATTACTTAGCGAAAGAAGATGGATGCGAAAACTGCTATTCATAACTACAGTCAAAATTTCGGGTATTCCGATATTTAATCCTCTTACACCCTGAATGTCCAAATATCTTCGCCATTCACACCTTCGGGTCCAAGAAGATTAAACAGGGGCATCTGTCATACCCCAAATTTTGACCACAAGGTTTCCCATCATTGTGAGGACCATTGCCACAATATGGATGTACCTTCATACCTCATCAATCTCCTCAAGGATTGTTGAGCATTCACTACAATCAAGAATTAGGATTTTGAACCCTCCCAGAGCACTTAGACAAAGGATCAATCAAGAAAGTACATGATCTTCAACTTGTCTAACCTCTCAAACACCCATGAAGGATCAAGAGGACTCCCACATCAAGAATCAAGCACAAGATTGCAACATTCCAAGTGGATCAAGCCTCAAGATCGCCAGTGTCACCAAAGGCCTCCAGATGAAAAATTTCATCTAGGCATGAGCCATTACTTCAAAACATGTTCCAAAATGCTCAAAGGGACCCCATGGATCAAATCATCAAGTCAAATTGGCATCAGGGGGAGCATTCATCAAAAATCAGGAATTAAGGTTTCTTGACCTAATTCACCCCTAAGATGACTTTTGAGGCAAGACATAAGCCAAAACCTCAAGACATGATTTGAGGGCCTCAAATACACCACATTGATCCATTTACAACAATGGATTGATCCAAGAAGCTTGATTCACAAGTTTCAATTTCATCTGGACCACAATTAGGGTTTTGAAGGAAAAGTCAACTGTACCTTTGACTTTTGACCAAGACATGTTCCCAAACCTTAGGGAATTATTCAAGACACCCTAAAATACCTATGTAATCCATCCATTAGGTTTGAATTAGGTCAAGAACTTGATTTCATAGAGGATCACACAGTTTGGAATTCATCTGACAAAAAGTCAACTGTGCCCAAACTCAAGTTTGACACTTTGGAGTTTTTCACAAATATGGCCCCCCTAAGTAAAAAACAATGTTAATGTATGGTTTTGATCATCATTCATCAAGAAAAATCAAGAAAAGTGAGGTTTCTTGCAAAAAGGGGCAACCATAGAAAACTTGAGATTTTCTAAGTTATGGGACAAAATGGGGTTGGTACCAACTTTGCAAGGTCATAACTCTCAAACCCTAAGGCCTTTTTCATCCATCCAAAGCTAAAATGAAAGTTCACATGGCATACTTCAAAAGTGTCAGCTACATAAAATTCCAAGTCCTCATGGATTTTGAGTTATGGATTGATCAAAATCACAAAAAGTGAAAATGACCACTTTTTCCAACAGTTAGTAAAATTTTCAAGAAGTCAGAATCTGTTTCATTTTTTACCAACTTTGAGGTCATTTTTCATTATGATCCAAGCTAAACCATGACCATTTGTGAACATCAAAGTTAAAGTATGTCATGAGATCTTTCCAAAGAGTACAAGAACTCCCATTAATTCAACTTAATCAAGGAGTTATGAACCTCACAACATGCCTTGCTCAAACTTATTTCCAAGACAGATTTTATGCATTACTTGTGGCACATGATTTTTGAGTCCAATTTTGGTGACTATGCAAGACTGATCCTCATCCAAATTCAACAAGAATCTCAGTCAATCATGAAAAACCTGAAAGCTTGGACCCTAAGGCAAGAATCCAATCCCTTTGGCATGTGATCATCAATGTTGCAAATCCAAAACCAAGCTTTGTCATTCGGAATTGATGTGGTGGATTGAGTTGTCATGAACCAAGCCTTATCATTCCAATGAGTTAAGGTTGTTGCAAAAATTAGAAGACCTAGAGCTACCAAGACCAGCTCAAGTCAACGGCCAAGTGAAGACTTGGTACCTTGGCATTTAAGGAAGTGATACACGGGCATATCCATTTGATAATAGAGTGAACCAGTTGCCATTCACTATTCCTTCAAAAACAAAACTCTTCTCCTATAAATAGAGGCCATGTCTGATGTTTCAAACGACACTAAAACAATCCCAAAGCCTTGTTTTCTCACTCTCTCTCTCTCTCTTACTTCAATTTCAAGCCACATTGAAGCAATTTAGGAATTCTTGAAACCAGCGCAAAAACCACTCAAATAACCATCCTAACATATCATAAATCATCCATTTGAGGTGTTCAAACCTTCATCCACATTGCACAACCTCAAAATCAGAAAGTCAATCTCCAAAACCTCAAATTTTGACTTTTCTGCATTTTACAAGCCATGTCTTGATTCAGTCACTTTCAAAACCAAACAAAGCCTCAAACACAGTCTAACTATCATCCTCAAACTGCTCCAACAAGTATCCCTCAACTGTAACGCCATTATAGTGAGATACCATTTTGGTCACTTTTGCCACTTTTGCAAGAAAGAGCCAATTCTTGTTCCTGAGGTTTCCAGTTGCTTTTGATCATCCTAAAAGCTTCTAAGGGGTCAATCAAGAGTGTCTAAAGCATTGGATTACTTCTGGCACAAGGATCTTGATAGTTAGCACAAGGAGCTTCAAGAGGTTAATGCATCACAACTTGACCTCTTAAAATAGGCTTTACTTTGAGGTCCATTAATCATAAACATGTCATATATATCAAATGTGTTGTGTTTGAACCAATTTGCCATGCTATTGTTGCTTGTATGATAAGATAGCATAGAACATGCAAATCTTGGCCTATTTTGAAACCACTATCGGGTTTTAAGATATGAGCATCTTTAGAAAATTCCAAAAGCACCATTGGATTCCTCATGAAATTCTAGGCAGGATCCATCTAAATTTCATCCAATTCCATGGAGAATTGAGGAAGTTATGGCCTTCATGCAAATCCACCAAAATTTGGTTTTTTGCCTTGGTCAGACCTAGAAACCAAGTCACCCTTATGTATTAATGGGGTGGTTTTGATACACAAATGTATCACCACCCCAGTGGTAGCGCACATGTGTGTTTGGTTGCAGGCGTTGGTTCAACACCCACCCAGACCATTTTGCTATTTTCTCTCATTTTTGCTATTTTTCCCATTTTTCATGATTTTATTAATTAATCTCAAAATTAATTTCTCTCTCAATTTTAATTATTTTTTATTGATTCCTTTTTTGAAAATACACAAAAATGTTGAAATATTTTATTCCAGAAAAAAAATTGAATTTATATTATTTATTTAATATAGTTTGAATTTTTGTAATTTATTTCATTTTCTTTATTTTCAAACATTTAAAAAAATGAATTTTCCACCTTGATCTTTAAAAAACAATTGATTTTCAAGCCTTCATGTGATTAAACATGATTTTGTAAAATATTTTTTTCAAAGTTTACCACTTATTTTTGATATATTTGGTATTTTCAAAGTTTCCCTCAATTTTAATTTTTTCAAATTTCTTCAAAACAATTTTGGGCCTCTAATAGTGTGTAAGACCCATCCCTTGTCACACACAAATAAATTTGGACCTCAGTCATTGTATAAGTCCTGATACGATTTCAAAAATCTCGGCGCGATTGCCGTTTTTAAACAACTTTTATCTGGGCCTCCCCTAGTGTTATAAGTCACATCTTTGTTATTTTAAAACACTTTTGGGCCTCTAATTGAGTGTAAGACTCAACCCCCTTTGTACATAAATAAATGTGGGCCTCAGTCATTGTATAAGCCCTAGTACAGTTTTCAAAAACAACGGTGCGATCGTTGTTTTTCATCTGGGCCTCTCCTTGAGTTGTAAGCCCCATCTCTTGTATAAAAATAAACCTTTGGGCCTCTAATAGAGTGCAAGACTCATCACTTTTGTAAATACAATAAATATGGGCCTCAGTCATTGTATAAGTCTCTCTGTTGTTTTCAAAACTACAACGCGATCGTCGCATTTTCAAAAGAATTCATCTGGGCCTCTCTTTGAGTATAAGCCCCAAACTTCCTTTTAAAACAACTTTCCTTTTGATTTAGATTCAAATTCATAGTTGTTATCAAAAATTTCTTCAATTTCATGAATAACTAATGTTACAATTGTATTTATAATACTGGAAGCTTGCTCAACTATAAGTTCTACCCTTTTTCTATACACTTGCTTATATATATAAATATATATATATATATATATATATATATATATATATATATATATATATATATATATATATATATATGCTTGTACATATTTGCTTAGAGTTTTCCCCAATAACTAGGTCTAGGATTAGATCAAGCCAGTGGTCACGCTTTTAACACAGTCAAAACTAGTTCCCTATAGGAAATTCTAGATACAGTCTTGCCTCCTCTTGGGCTTATACAATATGGATCTGAGAAAGGCATTATTCCTTGTGAAATTTTTCTCAAGATTGTCACTACTTTGAAATTTGTATAAGAAATTCATTTCCCTAGAGAGGATTAATTCCCGGTGAAACTGTAGCGCGAATTTTTACGTGGTTGCGAAGCACTATCGCTTTGGGGTACTACAATTCGATTCATTTTTTATCCTGTTAAGCTGATTAAGGAAGGGAAATAGATGTCTCCAATTAACCCTGCTTGCATACTGAGTTTAAACAGGTAACAATTGGTTTACAGATGCTATTAAGATTGTGGGTCTCTCTTAGGTTATTTTGTTAAAAAAATAGAGTGTCTGGACTATTTGTGAGGTAAGATGTTAATGTGTTTAGATTTGATGCTTTTGGGTTGATTTGGTGGAGATACTGGGTTTTGGGTTTTGGATTAGTATGCTCGCTAAGATTTTTTCAATCTTTTGCCTACGTATTCCCGTATAACAAAACCGGGAAATCAGAGCGATCGTAGTTCCTCCTATTCTATGGGAGGAAACAAAAAGGTTATTTTGGTGTCTTGTTCAAAGCCCAAGACTTGAAGCTAAATGTGGTTTGTATCTTGTTCAAAGCCCAAGATGTGAAGCTGAAGGGTCTATTTGTATCTTGTTCGAAGCCCAAGATGTGAAGCTAAAGGGTTTTCACTTTAGCGAGAATTTGTCATCTCTAAAGGGGATATTTGGTCTGTTTGTCACACCTGTTGGGTGACTGATTATAAAGGAGAATTACTTTAACTGGGATATGTGAATCTAGCAATGCCATAATTTCCTTTATAGGGGTTTTTTAACCTGAAGGAGAAGACTTTAACTCAGTTTAGAGCAATTCCATCTTTCCTTAGGAATCTCTCATGCTAAAAGAGGGACAGTGGCGTGGATGTAAATAATCCAGAGGCTTGCCGCTTACAGCAATTAGATGAAGGAAAAGGAGTTGTTGATGTTTGTATCCTGTAAGCAAGGCACAAATTTTGATGCTAAGAGGTTGAATGACTCAATCGGGGTTTTCTTATACAAAGCCTAAGAGGAGGCTATTGACCCAACAAGAGGGTGTTTTTATGTGTCTCGTACGAAGCCCGAGAGAGAGGCTAAAAGGGGTTGACTCAATAAGAGAGTGCTTTTAAGTGACTGACTCAACAAGAAAGTGCTTTTATATGTGTCTTGTACGAAGCCCAAGACGGAGGCTAAAAAGTTTTGACTCCACATGAGGGTCTTTTATACTCAACAAGAGAGTGATTTTGTATCTCGTACGAAGCCCGAGATGGAGGCTGAGCAGGTTTGACCCAACAAGAGAGTCTTTTATACTCAACAAGAGAGTGTGAAAATGTTAGCTCCACTGGGGAGAATCATTGTACAAAGCCCAAGAGGAGGCTATTGTGCTGGTGACTATTTAAGTTTAGTGACAGGTCCAGTATGTTGGATAAAAGAGAAAATTAGTTCTTATGAAGGGAACGATTAAAGGTATTGTTGTGCTTTGGGATTGATCAGAGGATCAGGGTTACTTCCTTTTCTTTAAGGAAATAGAAAATCCAAAGGGTATTGAGACTGTCCAAGTCTACTGGTGTTTTGAGAAATCGATTCTCAAGTAGTAAAATGATCTTTGTATGATGCCCAAGAGAAGGCTGGTATGTTAAGGGATGAAGGTCAACCCATTAACAGGTCTGACACTTGACTCAGAAAGACAGCTCTAGTAAATTGATGACTAGGTTATGTTCCTATACCTGTAGAGGTCTCTGGGTCCTTGTACTAAGCCCAAGAGAAGGCATGAGAGCTTTTAAGAAGCCGAAGGGTCCTTATACAACGCCCAAGAGGAGGCTGGGATGCTTTTAGGAAGCCTGTGGATCCCTAAACCCCGAGAAGTTCAAGACATGCCATTCACCGAGAATAGATCAAGCCAGGAAAGTCCGAGAATTCGGAAGAAACTCAAGAGATGCCATTCACGGAGAAAAGATCATCCCTGGGGTGTAGAGTCTCTTTGAAGATTTCTAAGAGTGACAGTCTGAGAAAGGGTTCACCGAGAATGCTGCCTTTCACGTCTCCATATTGTTTAACCCCAATAGGAGGGAAGACTATGTCTGGTAATCCTATGGGGATCTAGTTTTGTTTGTATTTGAGAGTGACCAACATGGATTTACCTAGTGCTAGACGTAGTTGTCAGGGAAAATTCTAAATAACTATACTAGTATTACACAGTTGATATTTTGACAAGTATATAAAAGTTTGTGAAAGAAGACTTACAGTGAGCAGCCCCACAATACAGTTATATATATATGAAAGCGGATAAAGAAAGCGGGTAAACACTTACTCGGTTGTAGAGCTTCCATGCTGTTTGGTTAGTTGTTCAACAAAGAAAGCTTTGATAACAATATTATATTCAAAATCAAAGAAGAAAGTACTTTGAAAAGATTGTTGGGGCTTACAGCTCAAGGAGAGGCCCAAGGTTTTATCAGTGATTGCACTGTTGTTTGAAATTGTACAGGGACTTATACAAGTGACTGAGGCCCAAAAAGGTTTTCTGTACAAAGGGATGGGTCTTACACTCTCTCAAGAGGCTCAAAGGTGTTTAAAGAAAAAGAATGGGGCTTATAACACGAGGGTAGGCCCAGATGATTTGTTTTTTGAATTGGCGATCGCACCGAGTTTTCTTTAACATACTGGGTCTTATACAATGCATTGAGGCTCAAAAAGTTTTGGTTAAAAAAGGGGTTGAGTCTTACACTCTATTAGAGGCCCAATGATTTATTTTTGTACAAGTGGTGGGGCTTACAACTCAAGGAGAGGCCCAGATGATTTTACTAAAAAAGGCGACGATCGCGCCATTGTTTTTGAAAATACAGTGGGAGTTATACAATGACTGAGGCCCAAAAAGTGGTGTATTTACAATGGGGATGGGTCTTACACTCTAATAGAGGCCCAAAATTTTTTTAAAAGAAAAGATGAGGCTTACAACTCAAGGAGAGGCCCAAGGGTTTTTTTTGAAAAATGACGATCGCGCCGAGATTTCTTTAACGTATTGGGACTTATACAATGCACTGAGGCCCATAAAAGTTTTTATTTACAAGGGATAGGTCTTACATGAAGGTGCAAGAAAGACACAAGAAATGGGGGTTTGAATTGTGTATTTACTCTTTTTGTAACTTTTCGCATCTTGTTAAAGAGACACTCAAGAACCTTCAATTTTCGTTGAGAGATTTTGATCTCTTAACTATGGAACATGAGAACCATATTGGTTTTGATCATAGGATACGATACACAGAACTTGCAGTGCGGAAGCTTATCCGAGATAGGCTAAGGTTTTGACTTTGCTTAATATAAGGTTCTGATATTCAATGCAGAAACATACATAGAGATACTAAGCAAGAGAGTAAAGGACACACAATATATCCTGGTTCACCATGCAGGCTAATCCAGTCCACCCTCCTCAGGTGATTTCGCCTTGAACACAAAGACTTAATCCACTATAATCAAATCATGATTACACTTGTACAGGCCACACCGGTGACTAACAACTTGCACACCCACACTGTGACTAACAACACAATGAACCGTTCAGGGATTCAACTTAATGAATATAACGAACATTGACCTGCAGGTTCCAATCTCTTTAAGATCTACTGCTAGGCTTTCGCAGCTAGACGTTCAGGGATTCAAATTAATGAATATAACGCTACTGACCCTATTTCAGGATTTTCCACAATGACACCCAGCCATTGTCATCTCAAGTCTCTGATCACCACGTGATCTACTCAAGGCCTCAACTCACAGCTGAACCGTTCAGGAATCCCATCAGGATATAACGTTCACTTGAGGAGTCTCAATTCATTTAGTTGAATTGGAAAACTGGAGATTACAGATAGTGCTTCTTAATAAGCAAGTTTCTCCTAAGTTTAAGTACAAAGAACACACACATGTGTTCAAGCAAGTTTTGAGCATTCAGCTCCTTGCTTTACTAAGAAACTACAAAGATGTATTTAGATATTACAATTGTTGACATCTTGTAGTTCTTCTTCTTCTTCGTCTTCTGGTTGAGCAAGCTTTGAGCAGTAACTCCTTGCTTCAGATCTTCAATGTAGTTTTGGCGAGAAGGTAGGTTGATGACTTGACAGATCTTCAATGTTGCCTTCTTCATCAACAGCTTCTATTTGATTGTTGTTGTTGTGTTGATTTGTTTTCTTGAGTTTCAACAACAATCGCCATTAGTGAAATAATGATAGCTCTGAATATGTTAAGTGTTACAATGAGAACTCATCGTTGTTGCTATCTTCACAATGACTTGGTCAATTTTGTAGATGAACATTCAGTTCGTGATTCTACAAGTGATCGACACATCAGAAGCAAAAACTCTTTCCATTAAATAGCTAGTAGAAATATAGCCATTAAAGAATATTGTTGGCTGTTTGAAAAAGAGACGTTGTGATATAATGAGTTGTACTGACACATCTTCTTTTTGCAGAGGAAAAAGTGACCGGACATATTTTCTTGGGCAGTGTGTACATTTGACTCACAACGGTAATATTTAGACTTCAAAACTTCAGTGGCTTCTGATGTTAATTTGATGAAGCATGAGTAGAGTCTTCATAGCAGAATATCTGATGCTTCAAGTCTTCATTCGATTGAAGAAGTCCATTAGGAATCAGTCTTTAGAACTTCAGCACTTGGTCTTTAAGAACGTTATCCTTTTCTGCTTCAAGTCTTCAGAGCCTGTCTTCAGGTTCTTCAGAACTTATTATTTGAAACCTTGATCTTCAGAACTCATCAGTCTTCAGATTCTTTCCGCCCTTGGTCTTCTGCGCCTTCAGCCATCAGAACTTCAAGTCATAGGAGTTTTCCGTACTTTGGTTCTTTCAGAGTGTACTTCTTTAGAAGCTTCACTATCTTCAGAATCTCAATCACTTTCAGAGAGCATCCACAAGAGCATTGCAACAGCAATCTTCGCATCCTTGGATCTGGCTGATTATGACTAGATAAAGAAGCGTTCTTGCTTCTCGCGACTTTAGTCAAACATAGTAACTTCACATATGTATATATTCAATCATAGTACATCTAGATGGTGTATGTTGGTTCTGATATATTTAGTTCTTATGATCGGCACACAACACACATTATACCATAAAATGTTTATTTCACAAATACTTATTGTTATCATCAAAACATAGATTGACTTGTAGAGACAATTCTTGCTCTCACAATCTCCCCCTTTTTGATGATGACAAAACCAAGTATTTTGATTGAACATTTTATACAAGGTAATCACCAAAATAAACAAATTCAGCGTTTGGAACAGCAGCTCCTCTTGAATGAGTTATCCTCAAAGCTTTATCTGAGATCATCTAGGATTTTATGTAATCCAAAGATATACATAGTAACAACTTGAGTTGTCAGAACAGGAATAGAAAAGAGTTACTTTTCTATCTTGTCTTTAGGAAAACGAAGAGTCTTTAGCATCTTGTTGTATCAAAGCTTATTATCTTCAGAGACGTCTGAAGCATTTCTACTTTTTAGCAGATTCCATTAAGCATAAGATCAGAACAGTTCTTGAATGATAGTCGTAGCCTTGCTATCTATCAGAGACAGACACTGTCTTTAAAGGAAACTCCCCCTGAGTTTCAAACTTTGTGAAGATTTGAGATTTTGCAATTTGATCTTCAGGGCAGTCTCCCCCTAATTCCTATACGTCAGATATTGGGATCTTCAGAATTGTAATTTTGGATGATAAGATTTTAAACACCAATGTAGATCATGACTGTTTTGAATTTTGAACACAGGTCTTCATCTCAGAACCTTGTTAAAGTCATACTTAGTAGTTTATCAAAGTTTGATTTCTGATCAGATACCAATTGAAGGTTTTAATTAAAGTGATCAATCAACGCTTGATTCTGAATCTGATACTCATGATTTAATTTTAATCTGTTACCATGTGATGTGCTGAGTCTTATACCAGAGTATGTTGGGTCTGATACCAAGTGAAGAATTTCTTCTCATACGCTTGAGAGGTATTTCATTAGAGTGCTGATATTGATACCAATGAAGGTATTTTGACAGTAATCCACAGCTTTGCTCTGATTGATGGGTCTGATACTGATCTTTGTGTACTGATTCTGATTACTAATTGTTGATTTAGTCTGATACTAAATCGTTTTCATTTAGAATGATTCTTGGTAAACATCAGAACGACTTCTTCTTGGATCTTCAATCCGAATCTTCAGACAATTCTTGACTTCTGATTTGCACAGATCTTCTGAGTGAGCATCTTGAGATGTAGACTTTGTCTTGACAGCTTTCAGAGTTTTCTTACTTCTTTTCTGAGCTAAGTGAGATAAGGATTACGATAATTCTGATTCTTCCAGCTTAACCTGTTTCTTAGAATGCTTAGTGAACTTGTTTAGAGTTCCTCGGATAATATCAAACAACAAACGTTAGTAACAACACATTTTTACGTGAGTACTTGTTTGAGTTCCGCATTCTTTCAGATTTCCTTCTTTCAATCAAAATCAATATATTTCTCCCCCTTTTTGACATCATCAAAAAGTGTCAGGGCATATGAGCAATTAAGCATATAATCTCTTATATGGAGCAATTAAACTTTATTACTCCTATTTGAGTATATTGATTATTGGACATGATAAGAAGCATAGAGTCATGGAGTCATTTAAAGATTTAGAAGCATTTTGACTTATTTTAGTGAAACACATCTATAATCCGTATGTATTTAATTGAAGGATAATAGATGGAAGCCAATTGTGAAGGACATGAACCGGTGTTCAGGTACCTTAAAGGTAATTAGGTTTATTTTACCAATTTCTCGTTATGGCAAACTTAATCTAAAGAACAGTTATAAATAACCAGAATTTATTAAAAAGATTAACTACATTTAAACATAGATAGCATAGATTAAATTAAAGAGTTAAAAAAAGATTGCATTAGAGAAAAATTTAAACAAAAACACATAGATAAAAATATAGATTGTATTACAGACGGATTTTATCAAAACATACAAATCTAGACTAGACGAAATTGGTTCTTATAGGTTAGACTGAAAGGAGCTTAGGGAAGATGAGGAAAGACTTTCAGAGTTATCTGAGCTTGAGGGAAGTGAAGTTTCTTCTGTTTGAGTCATTGCAAGCTTCTTGTGTTTTACTATTTCTTCTGAGATCCATTCATGGAACTCGTTCTAGACATTTCTTACTTCCATAGGGTTTTCACAAGAACTAAAAGCATCGACAAGGGTTTGAATCCTTGAGATTGCATTGTCTTTGAACGATGCAAGAGCGCTATTCGTGGTTCTTAATCTCTTGGATGAATGTTCTTCCTTAATAACCGCTTGTCTTCCTACCTTCCAATCTAAAAGTTCTTGAAGAACATCAGTGATATTTTTCATGTTAATCCAAACACTTATATCTTCGTCCTTGATTTTTCTCAGATAGTTTCCGAATTCTGCCTCATTGTATGTAGCGAATTTTGGAAAACCTATAACCGAAACTCTGGGGGTTAGAGTCAGTTCTCTAAAACGTGAATTATCTAAACTTGCGTCTTCTTTCAAAAGGTTCTTAAACCTAAGAATCTTTCCAGCGCTTTTAAGCAGCTTCCAAGATTCTCCTTCATTAATTAGAATGTCGTCAACTAATCCTGATTCAACTAAAATGTCTGAGATAAGTCTTCCATAGGGAATGAGACCATATTCATGATCAGAACCAGTTCTGTAGCTTCTGATGGCATCCTTGAGAAGCTTGAAGAGGATTGAGGGAATGTGTATTTTAATTCCTTTTAGTAGAAGGAATAGAACACATTTTTGAGTATCGTTTAGCTGTTCTGAGGCGAGATGATGAAAGACATTCTCTTGCAGAATTTTAAACCAGACTTGAAGTGAGTTTTTCAGGTTTGAGAAGGTTTGGTTTTCAGGTAAAGATGTATCTTTGAAGATAGAGGACATCACCTTAGCTTCATTCTCTTCATTGAGTAAGTTTTTGGAGATTCTGAATCCGTCATTTTCATTCAGCAAGAGATCTGCGATAGTCTTTTTAGAGATGAAGATTTTTCTTCCAAAAACGAAAGAGACAATGAGATTTTTGGATGTAGTTGCATGAATCCAGAAATCTTTGATTAGATGATCATAGGTCAGTCCTTCCAGCCTTTTGAAGTAGTTTTTCCAACCTTGGGTTTCCAGTGAGGGAGCAATGTCGCATCCGTTTGATTTCAGATTGTTGAATTTAATAATAGTTTCTGACAGAACATTGAGATTGTTAACTGGGATTTGAGTGGTTGTGGGAATTGAAGCATTTTGTGAGACGAAAGCCATTTTAGAGATGATGAGGAGATAGAAGGTAATTAGGCTGAAGATTTGGATGAGTAAGAGATGTGTAGCTGTCTTATGCTTTTATAGATGGGAAACTAGGGTAAATTTTGTGGAGAGTTTGAAACCACATCGATTGATTTTCCTAGAAGCACTCAGTAGCATGGGAAAGTGGGTTAATGATTAATCAAGAATCATAACCCTAAAAAGTAGTGACGAAGCCGCTACTTAATTATGATCGGTGAGCGGTTTTATAATTTCTAGTTAATCCTAAGTCCGTTTAAAAAAATGCCTAATTATTGGTAAATAATTAATGATATTTAATTAAGGGTATCGTGAACTTAAATCAATCATAAAAGCATTTCTTAATTAGAATACTTCAGTAATTGGGCAAGAGAATACATATCAAGTTTAGATCATAAGGGCATACAAAGAGGGATCCTAAAAAACCTTGTGATCTTAAGAAAAGCTTAACTTCTATTTAGACAAAGAAGGTTATAGGTTGACAGAACTCAGGAAGAATCTTCTCAGTCATTCCATTTCTTCTGCAATGACTAACCACTCCTTGAAGATCAAGAATATGAGAGATAACCCTGCAATAGGGAACTTGGTAGATTGTGTCTTCCCTTGACAGGTTAATTTCTTCCTTTAGATGGTTGTATATGGATTGAGATAGGTTTATTTTGATTCTAGATATTAAAAAAAAAATAAACAATCTCTCCATGTCAGATAACCATGCTCCTCCTCTTTCTCTCGGTCTAAAATTTGTTACCATCAGATTGTACCAATCTTTAGCAACTGGAGTGAGAGTGCAAGGTTGAGTGGGATTCCCCTCTGTTTTGAAAATGACGTGGAGATGCCTGTCGAAGCTATGGTTGTTGAAATTTCTTTCCACATGTCATACCCCAAATTTTGACCACTAAGATTCCCCATCATTGTGCAAATCATCATCACAATATGGATGTACCATCATGCCTCATTAGTCTCCCCTAAGATGGGTGAGCACTCACTACAAACAAAAATTAGGGTTTCAAGCCCTCTTTGAGCCTTAGACAATGGATCAATCTAGAAATGACATGATCTTCAACTTTTCTAACCTCTCAAACCTCCACAATGGATCAAAAGGACTCCCACTTCAAGGATTAAGCACAAGGCTGCTCTCTTCTAAGTGGATTAAGCCTCAAGATGGAATTTTTCCTCTAGGCATGAGCCAATGCTTCAAAGCATATTCTAATATGCTCCATGGAACCTCATGGACTCAATCATCAAGTCAAATTTGACCTCAGGGGATGCATTCATCAAAAATCAGGAATTAGGGTTTCTTGACCTAATTCACCCCTAAGCTGACTTTTGGGACAAAACATGAGCCAAGACCTCAAGAAAGGATTTGAGGGTCTCTAATACACCACATTGATCCATTTGCAACAATGGATTGATCCAAGAAGCTTGAGCAACAAGTTTCAATTTCATCTGAACCACAGTTAGGGTTTCGCGGGAAAAGTCAACTATAGCTTTGACTTTTGACCAGGAAATGCTCCCAAACCCTAAGACATGATTCAATACACCCTATAACACCTATGGAACATGTCCATCAAGTTTGATTTAGGTCAAGGACTTGATTTCATAAAGGATCGCACAGTTTGGAATTCATCTGACAAAAAGTCAACTGTACACAAAAGTCAAACTTTGACTTTTTGAGATTTTTCACAATTATGGTTTTTTAACCCTAAAATAATGTCAATGTGTGTTTTGAATCATCATTCATCAAGAAAAATTAAGGAAAGTGGGATAACTTGTAAAAGGGGCAACCATAAAAACTTAGAAAATTTTCTAAGTTATGGAACAAAGTGGCTAGGGTACCAACTTTGGGGGATCATAACTCCTAAACCACAAGGCCATTTTTTCGCATCGAAAGCTGGATTTGTAGCCCTCATGACCCTCTACAAAAGCTTCAACTACACCTCATTCCAATTCATCATGGATTTTGAGTTATGGAATGATCAAAATGGCTGAAAACATGAAATGTCACTTTTTCTAACACTTAGTGAAATTTTCACTAATTCAGAATCTGCCTTACTTTTTTTCAAATGTAGGGACATTTTTCACTTGGATCCAAAAAGTATCAAAACCAATTATGATCAAACAGTTGTTGTATTATATACGGGCTTTCCAAAATGGCCAAGAACTCCATCAAATTCCACTTGAGCCATGAGATATGATAATACCAATATGCCTTGCTGCAAACTGTCATGGCAAGGCAGATTTTGGAGTTTTGCTCGATTTGCTCAAATTTTGCAAAGGGCAAGCAACTCTATCCATCTGAACACCTCAAGGGGGGACCAAGGAGGAACCAACTCTAATCCCAAGCCTCCCAAGTCTTTGGAACCAAAAATAGCATGCCAAACCTAGAAATCCCTAAAAGAGGGACAAGACTCCAATTTTGTTTTGGAGCATTCAATGCATACACCAAGGTGGCATGGACTGAGCCATTTCCAACTGAATTCAGTCAAGACTTATCCAAGACCAAGGGAACCAGCAACTTGTGCCCTAACCTCTAGTCAATGGCTAGAGGAGACTTGGATTCTCATTGATCAACATTGGCCAAACCTATGCAGCAGTTTCCATTCACTATTCCTTGCAAAACAAACTTGCTCTACTATAAATAGAGCTCATTTGTGCTCAGTTTGAGTACACCAAAGCCATCAAACAGATGCTTTCCTCAAAATCCCTCTCTTTAGGCCAAAATGCCTTCTTTAGTAAGGTAACTCTGAGTTTTTGAGTTAGAGAGCATTTCCATCATAGCTCATGATCCAAACACATCCAATATATCATATCTAAGCTGTCCAAACTCACACAAGTGACCTGTAATCCTTAAATCTCAAAGTCACCTCTCAAAACCTCAAAATAGTACTTTTGTGCATTTTTCAAGCCATGCCTTGATTCAGTCACTTTACAAACCAGATAAAACCTCAAACTCACTCCAAATATCATCCTTGATCTGTCCCAAATGGTTCCCCCCATCTGGAACACCATTTGAGCGAGTTGCCATTTTGGCCATTTTAACCCCTTTTGCAAGAAAGGGCCAGTTTGTGTTTTTGCAGGTTCCAGCTGATTCCATTCATCCTAAAAGCTTCTAAGGGGTCATTTGAGAGTGTCCAAAGCATCAAACCATTTCTGGAACAAGAAACTTGGCAGATTGCACAAAAACTCCAAAAGCTCAAAAGAGAGGTAAGCATCATGACTTGAACTTTCCAAAATATGCATTGCTTTGAAGTCCACTGATCATGCACATCTCATACATGCTATATGTCTTGTGTTTGAACAAATTCATCATGTAATTCATGCCTGTACCAAAGTGTAGCATATAAAATGCAATTATAGGCCTATTTCAAAACCACCATCGGATTTTGAGGAGGGAGCATGATCTGAAAAAAATACCACCACCATTAGATTCCTTGTGAAATTCTAGGCCAGATGCATATAAATTTTGTCCCCAACCATGGAGAAATGAGAAAGTTATGGACCTTCTTGTTTCTTGCCAAAATTTGCCTTGCCTTGCCTTGGCCAGGCCTAGAAAACAAGGCAAGCCTTGTATATTTGTTGGTTTGTTTTAATCAACAGATGTATCACCACCTCAGTGGTAAGGCGCGCGCCCTATAACCTTGAGGTCGTGGGTTCAAACCCCACCCATGCCATTTTGTGTGTTTCTCACATTTTGCTATTTTTTTCCCAATATTTTCATGTTTTGTTAATTAATTGGAAAATTAATAACTCCCTCAATTTTAATTATTTTTTATTGGTTCTTTTTGTAAAAAATCACAAAAATGTTGAAATATTTTATTCTCCCAAAAAATTAGATTTATATTATTTATTTCATATAATTAGTAATTTTGTGAATAAATGTCTTTTATTTGTTTTTAAACTGTTTTAAAAATAAATATCCATTTTGGAAAATCAAAACCAAGTAGGTTTTAATTCATCTTGTGATGAAAACCTCATTTTTCAAACCTTCAACAAAAATCACAAGTGGTTTATTAAACTTATTTGGTATTTTTATCATTTTATTTGATTTTCTTTAAATATTTCCTTTTAAAAGATAACAAATTTAGGGTTTCCTTGATTTTCACTCAAACAAATCATTCAAAATCTTTGGGCCTCTAATAGAGTGTAAGACCCAATCACCTTTTAACTAAAACAATCTTTGGGCCTCAAATATTGTATAAGTCCCTCTGCGTTAAAAGAAAAGCTCGGCGTGATCGCCAGTTCAAAAGAATCATCTGGGCCTACCCTCGTGTTATAAGCCCCATTCTTTTTTCTTTCAATCATTTTGGACCTTTTGAGAGAGTGTAAGACCTATCCCCTTGTACAGAAAACCTTTTTGGGCCTCAGTCACTTGTATAAGTCCCTGTACAATTTCAAACAACAGTGCAATCACTGATAAAACCCTGGGCTTCTCCTTGAGCTGTAAGCCCCAATTTTCCTTTCCAAAAGCACTTTCTCCTTTGATTTTGAATATAATATTGTTATCAAAGCTTCCTTTGTTGAACAAACTAACTAAACAACATGGAAGCTCTACAACAGAGTAAGTGTTTACTCGCTTTCATTTACCGCTTTCATATGTATATAACTGTATTGTGGGGCTGTTTCACTGCAAGTCTTCTTTCATAAACTCATATCGACTGTGTAATAATAGTATAGATATTTAGAGTTTCCCCGGCAACTACGTCTAGAACTAGACAAAACTTCGTCTCCCTACATCCGACGTTATACCGGATATTTCAACATAACCTAAACCATGAGAATTTTCTTTCACAACAATTTTAGATAACTAGATTTAAGAAATCTCCCCCTTGAACAGTTCATATATAGAAGGCCAATGTTCCAAGTGAAACCCCTTTTGGAACTGTTCATCAGCCTCCTCTTGGGCTTAGTGCAAGGACCCACAGGCTTCCTAAAAGCATCCCCGCCTCCTCTTGGGCATTGTACAAGGACCCGTCGGCTTCTTAGAAGTTTTCACAACCTCCTCTTAGGCTTCGTATAATGATTCTTCCTCCGGGAAGATAGCCTCCTCTTGGGCTTCGTACAAATTATCCCTCGGCTTCTTAAAAGTTTTCTCGCCTCCTCTTGGGCTTCGTACAAATTGTCCCGACGACCTCCTAGAGGTATAGGAACAGAAATTAGTCATCTTAATAGAACAGTCTTTCAAAGAGTCTAGATCTTACTACTACTGTTTCTTAAGCATAGTACAGAAGATAAAACCCATAGACTCGGACAGTCTAAAGCTCCTTTGGATTCCCCGTTTCCTTAGAGAACAGGAAATAATCCCGATCCTCAGATCAAATCCATGAGTACAACATTACCCATATAAGAACTGATTTTCTCTTTTAACCAATATGCTGGACCTGTCACTCAACTGAAACAGTTACCCTAGCCTTCTCTTGGGCTTTGTACAAATGATTCTCCCCAGCGGAGAAAACCCTTTATACTTCATCTCGGGCTTTGTACGAGATACCAAACACTCTCTTGTTGAGTATAAAAAGACTCTCTTGTTGATTCGGTCACCTTTAGGCTCTCTCTTGGGCTTCGTACGAGATACACAAAACACTCTCTTGTTGAGTATAAAAGACTCTCTTGTTGAGTCAAACACCTTCAGCCTCCATCTCGGGCTTTGTACGAAATACAAAACACTCTCTTGTTAAGTATAAAAGACTCTCTTGTTGAGTCAAACAACCTTTAGCCTCCGTCTTGGGCTTCGTACAAGACACATACAAAAGCACTCTCTTGTTGAGTCAACCCTTTTAGCCTCTCTCTTGGGCTTCGTACGAGACACATAAAGACACCCTCTTGTTGAGCCAATAGCCTCCTCTTAGGCTTTGTATAAGAAAACCCCGGTTGAGTCAATCAACCTTTTAGCATCAAAGTTGTGCCTCGCTCATAGTCTACAAACATCAACAACTCCTTTCCCCTTCATCTATTTGCTGTAAGCGGCAAGCCTCTGGATTATTTACATCCACGCCATTGTCCCTCTTTTAGCATGAGAAATTCCTAAGGAAAGGCGACATTGCTCTAAACTGAGTTAAAGTCTTCTCCTTCAGGTTAAAAATCCCCTATAAAGGAAATTATGGCATTGCTGGATTCACATATCCCAGTTAAAGTAATTCTCCTTTATAATCAGTCACCCAACAGTTGTGACAAACAGACCCCCTTTGGAGATGACAAATTCTCTCTAAAGTCAAAACCCTTTAGCTTCACATCTTGGGCTTCGAACAAGATACAAATAGACCCTTCAGCTTCACATCTTGGGCTTTGAACAAGATACAAACCACCTTTAGCTTCACGTCTTGGGCTTTGAACAAGACACCAAAACGACCTTTTTCCTCCCATAGAATAGGAGGAACTACGATCGCTCTGATTTCCCTGTTTCCTTAAACGGGAATACGTAGGCATAAGATTGCAAAAGAATCTTAGCGAGCACACTAATCAAAAACCCAAAATCCCGTACCTTCATACATCAATCGAAAAGCATCAGTCTTAACATCCTACCAATAGCATAGTCCCGTCATTTCAGTCTTAACAAAATAAGCAGAAAGAGGCCCCACTTCCACATAGCATCCGTAACCTAACAGACCGCTGTTTAAACTCAGTATACAAGCAGGGTTAGTTGGAAACATCTATTTCCCTTCCTTCATCAGCTTCAATAGGATAAAAAATGAATCGACATGTAGTACCCCAAAGCGGCACTGCCTAAGAACCACGTCCAAAATCGCTCGCTACAGAAAAGTGGCGCCCACCGTGGGGCCAATCTTTCTTTCTTACAATTTAAGGTGAAAACCTTGGACAAGTTATTTTCATGACGGTTCCATCGGGGAATGTCATTATGGCTAGGATCGGCCCTCACTAGGATCTTAGGTCAAAACCTTTAAATTGGGAAGGAGCCACAGAATGGCGACTCCGTCGGGGAGCCATTTTCTATTAAGGATCATAGGATTCATAGCTCTTAAAAAATTCTAGGACATTAGGACAAATATATATACTGCTTTTCCTAATTGATATATGTGTTTATTTTTCTGCTAATGGGAATGCGTGTGATGCCGCATGTGGAAAGATTGAGTATACACCTAGGAAAAACCTCTTTCAGTAGTGCGGAAGCTATCAGAAATAGTTGTCACGCGATACTACTCTCTTCTGAGATTCTTTGAAATACATCACCTAGCACGGTTCCCGGCTTGCTGATGTTATCTCGACAAGAATCAATGATTTTGAGAGACAGGTACAAAAATCACTAGTATAAACCTTTGGGATGGGTAGAGCCTTGACTTCATGACACCGACCCTTTGACCCCATGTTTTTTTCTATGTTTTTGTATGCTGCATTCATGCATTCATTTTAAAAAACATTAAGCAAAGAAAAATTTTCTCTTCTAGTCTCTGTTTTTTTAAATTAAACTAAGACAATGATTGCAAATGTCAGAGAGACAAGGATTGCGCTCATGGATTTCGGTAGACGGAAAAGTCACAAGTATACCTTCAAGGTTCCAAAACTAGAGGATTTAAGAGGATTAGCAAGGATGATCACTAACCCTGACGCTTTCAAAGCCAAGTACGGAGGTCTGCTACCTCTATTAAGGGTCCATGTAATTGAAAGAATCATGGAGGCACTCGTTCAGTTTTACGATCCAGTTTATCATTGTTTCACATTCCCAGATTACCAGCTCGCACCAATGCTGGAGGAGTATTCCCATCTGATTGATCTACCCATTACTGATCGAGCTCCCTTTTCTGGACTGGAAGAAATTCCAAAGGATCAGACCATTGCAAGAGCAATTTATTTGGATGAGTCAGAAGTCAAGGCTCACATGACCACCAAAGGAGGAATCTCGGGTTTACCAGCCAAGTTTCAGGTAAAGAAGGCTCTATACTTTTCTAGTATAGGGAACGTAACTGCTTTTGAAAGCATCTTTGTTTTGCTCACCTACTGGTTATTTCTGTTTCCCAACATTGATAACTTCGTCGATATCAATGCCATTAAGGTTTTTCTCATTGGAAACGCCGTACCAACCTTGCTCGCAGATGTGTATCATTCTGTACACTTAAGGAATTTATACAGCGGAGGAATGATCACGTGATGTGTACCTCTGCTATATAAATGGTTTATCTCCCATTTGCCCAAGTCTGCTGCATTTTGGGATCATAAGAGTGCTTTACGTTGGTCGCAGAAAATCATGTCTCTTACCAACTCTGACATAGATTGGTACAATAGGATTTATGACGGGATCAGAATCATTGACCGTTGTGGAAACTTCCCCAACGTACCCCTCATAGGAACTAAGGGAGGAATCAATTACCATCCAGTTTTAGTTCGTCGTCAATTTGGATACCCGATGAGGCATGTCCCGCGTAATGCTCATCTGGAAGGTCTTTTCTTCAAGGAAGGAGAAAATGACAGGGCACTAAAGACGAAAATAGTGCATGCTTGGAAACATGTTTATAAGAAAGGACGGGAGTCTCTAGGAAAACCGGACTGTGTCTCGATGGAGCCTTATCTCCACTGGGTACAAACTAGAGCTCTCAAGCTAAGGATGCCTTATCCTCGTCACAGAGTTCTTCCACCAAGGGAATCTGTCATGTACTTCATGACTGAAACGGAAAAACTTCAGGTTACACTCAACAAAGTTCAACAGGAGAGGAGGTCTTGGAAGAACAAGTACCGCATTCTCAATGTAGAGTGTACCAAAATATAGCAGCTATTGAAAGATAAGGATGCTCTGATTGAGATTTTGGAGCAGCATGCTGTAGAAAATCAGGATGACCAAAGGAATTTGCTCGCTCCTTTTACTTGACAAAGGAATGACAACCCGACAATGGCCCAAGAGCCCCGGTTAAAGAAAAGGAAAGTACCAGAATCAGCACCCGAGTTCTCCTTAGAGAGAACTCGGGACCCATTAGCTTAGGTTTCTGTTTCCGCACCTTGTAATTTACTATATTTCCATTTCCGCAATCCTTTGAATTCAATAAAATGGGGGTGTCCCCACTGTTTGATATTTGCAATCTAATTGTCGAAGTTTATTTTGATTAAACCAAAAAAACAATTAATATAATCATTGCATTCATCATTCTCACGTCACGTATTCTTCTTACCTACGAATCTCACGTTTATGTCTCAGTTCTAGAGTCAAACTGTCTCATTCGTACAATACTCGGGCCAATCGTCAGAAAAAGATGGATGATCTCGAGGAAGAGAACAGAGAGTTGAAAGAAGAGATCGACGCTCTGAGAGAGGATATGAGAAAGCTTCGTAACGACATGCATGCCATGGCAGAAGCTCAGCTACAAAGAACTGTGATCTCAGAGATCACCTCAATGCCCATAGTGGAGAAGTATGATCCTAGGTATCAAATGCCGAAAGATCGTCCCTGGGGCATGCCTGTTAACTATATCCCAGAAGGATATGTTCCGCCGATCATTGACGATCAGGGAATCATAGCAGAAGCCGTTGGGCCTGAAGGTTACAAACTTCGGGAAAGCGAGGATGCCAGAGGCATAATGAGAACTCCTGAAGGTTACAAACTTCGGGAAACACCAAGATTCACTGCCGTAGTAACGGTACCACCCCCCGTGGTGAACACTGTCCCGGAAGGACAGATTCCACAGATACCCTCTGGTCGAAACGACAACATGTTCGACAGAATGGATGAATTCCAGGAGCAGTTCTTGGAAATGCAGAAGGAACTGCAGGCCATTCGCGGTCAGGATCTATTTGGAAAGGACGCCGTAGACCTCTGTTTGGTCCCCAATGTGAAAGTCCCGCACAAATTCCAAGTACCTGATTTTGAAAAGTACAAGGGTAACTCTTGCCCTCAAACTCATTTGGTGATGTACGCTCGGCGAATGTCAGCTCAGAAAGAGAACCAGGATCTACTGATTCACTACTTTCAGGATAGTTTAACCGGTGCCGCATTAAAATGGTACATGGGTTTAAACCGCACTACGATTTGCACTTTCAGAGATCTTGGCACTGCATTCGTCCAACAATATAAATACAATTTGGACATGGCACCAGACAGAGATCAACTCAGATCAATGTCGCAAAAAGACAAGGAAACCTTTAAGGAATACGCTCAGAGATGGCGTGAAATTTCTGCTCAAATTTGTCCACCTCTTGAGGAAAAAGAGATGAAAAAGATTTTCTTAAAGACCTTGAGCTCATTTTACTGCCACAGAATGGTTGCCAGTGCGCCCAACGACTTTACCGAAATGGTCGGTATGGGAGTGCGTCTCGAGGAAGCCGTTCGAGAAGGACGTCTAGTCAAAGACACTGGGTCAACAAGCGGTACTAAAAAATATGGTAGTGCTCTCACTAAGAAAAAGGAGCAAGATATTGGGAATATCTCTCTTGGAAAGCAAAGGCGACGGTACCAACCAGTAGCAGCTGTAACTCCTGCTATCAACCCTGCGCCTGTTTCTACGTATCAACCTCAGGTTGCTCAAAGCCAACCACATTCGCAGCAATTTCAGCAAAGGACACAACAGCCTCTTCAGCAGGCTCGTCCTCAATACAACAACAACTGTGCAACGCGACCATCAGGATTTGATCCTATACCCGTATCGTACGCAGAACTATTTCCGTTACTACTGGCCAAGGGGCATGTCCATACTAAGTCTCCTCTTACAGTACCGGAAAATCCACCTTTTTGGTTTAAGGTGGATCAGACTTGCCCTTACCATCAAGGAGGACCAGGGCATAACATAGAGAACTGTCTCAGTTTCAAATCCGACGTGCAAAAGCTTGTTAGGAGCGGGGTCTTATCTTTCAAAGATACGAATCTGAATGTTCTCACGAACCAGCTATCTCAACACGAGAAAGCTGCAGTCAATTTGATAGAGGGAGAGTCTAACAACACCTATCAAATTCACGATGTACTCTTATTGAGGGCCAACTTGGTCAAGATGCATTATAGACAGAGTGGATATGGCCATGTGCCAACTCATAATTATCACCAGTGTGATATCTGCTCTAAAAGCAATCAAGGATGTTTTGTGGTGCAATTAACTCTACAGGAGCAGATGGATCTCGGATGGATCCAAGAGCACCGAGTTCGTGGAGTTAACCTGGTTTATACGAATTCCAACATCAATCAAAACCACGATATCCGTGCGATGAATGTCAACTTGGTGGCAATGCACTCAAGGCAAAGCCAGTATTATAATCTGCCGCGTCACGATTATAATTCCTGTCTGAGTTGCTCGGTAAACAAACAGGGATGCTCTTTCATACAGGAGGCCCTCCAGCGTCAGATGGATCTTGGATGGATTCAAGACTACCATGATAGGAATCATTATCAAATCAACATGATTCAAAACTTTGATATTCGGTTGATGAATACCAGCCTGGTGGAGTTACATGCTAAACAGGTCCGGCTCGGGTTCCTGGTATCACATGATTATCAGGGCTATAAAGCGGGTTGCGAAGACGACCAGGGCTGTGCCCTTGTCCAGGAAACACTTCAGCACTTATTGAACCACTGGTGGCTTCCAATCTATATGGATGAAGACACCCAGCAAATTAGTATCACTAACGGGAATCCTACTAGATATCAAAGTCAGGATGTTCGGTCAATGGAAACAGATCTAGTAAGGTTACACTGTATTCAAAGCGGACGTGGCCAGGTGCCACTACGCAACTATGAGCAGTGTGGAGTTTGCTCAATGGATAATCAAGGATGCTACCTCGTGCGAGCAGCCCTTCAAAGTCAGTTGGACCGCAAAGAGATTCAACCATGGTCAAGTTCTGGATCAGTCAACTATTTCGCTGATCAAGTCAAGGACGTCGTCGTAATCTCTGATCATCAGAGGACTAGGGATGTTTGTACCATTATCCCTCTACTGGACGAATCGAGAGTTCCCAACCAAGAACGGATCGAAATTACTTACGATGGTCAGAAAAGTCAGAAGGCTCCTGTAGTTATCTATCTACCGGGACCACTACCGTATGAATCAACTAAGGTTATCCCTTACAAATACGGTGCAACAACAGTTGAGAATGGAAAGGAAATTCCATTACCCTTCGTCGTGAATATTACAGACATCAGTCGAGTAACCCGGAGTGGTAGAATCTTCAACCGAGGGGTTGGGGAACCTAACAAACAAAAGGAACCTCAGACAGAAGTTCCCAATCCACCAGCCGGTCAATCCAGTAATCCCGACCTTTCAAAAAACAATGATGAGATGCTAAAGCTCATCCAGAGGAGTGAATACAACATTGTTCATCAGGTGTTACAAACTCCTTCAAAGATCTCGGTATTATCACTGTTACTTAGTTCAGAAGCGCACAGGGAGGCTCTACAGAAAGTCTTGGAGCAAGCCTTTGTAGAATAGGATGTAACAATCAGACAGTTCGATAGCATTATCTCTAACATCACTTCCTACAATAACTTGGGATTTAGTGATGAGGAATTACCTGAAGAAGGTCGCCGTCATAACATGGTGCTCAACATTGCAGTCAACTGCCAGGACAATGCTTTAGCCAGCGTACTGGTAGACACAGGGTCAATCCTGAATGTTATGCCGAAGTTCACTTTGATACGATTATCATTCAAAGGCCCTCCGATGAAAATCAGCGAGGTCATCGTCATAACATTTGACGGATCCAGAAAAACGGTTATCGGCGAAGTCGACCTTCCCATAACTATTGGTCCTCATACTTTCCAAGTCACTTTCCAGGTCATGGACATTCGGACAACATACAGTTGTTTATTAGGAAGACCTTGGATACATCAGGCTGGGGCGGTCACTTCGACCCTCCACCAAAAGCTAAAGTTCGTCCAGAACGGCCAACTCGTCACAGTCTGTGGAGAACAGGCCTTACTCGTAAGCAACTTATCATCATCTACTTGTGTAGAACCCGAGGAGGTTGTTGGGACTCAGTTCCAAGCGATTACGGTGAGCAATGAGAATCAATCAGAGAAAGGAACCTCGATTTCCTTATACAAAGATGCTATCAAAGCGGTCGAGAATACCAATACAACCAGATGGGGACAGCTTGTCATTCCAACTGATGACAAAACAAAGAAGGGTCTTGGTTTTTCTGCAACCTGCACCCAGACAGCTGCTAACGATGAAAGTCTTCATCCCATCTAGAACTTCTTCCACAGTGGAGGCTTCCTTCAACCAGTGACTCAAGAAGTGTATACTATCAACGAGGGAGATTCCTCCGATACAGATGAGGAATGGAAGTCCTATCTTAACGAGGATAGTTATATGTCTCAGAAGAGGTGCCTAAGCCATTTTGCTATCCCGCATAGAGTCCGAGATTTATACCAAGGTCAGATGATGAAATGATATACGGAGATTGTGACCCTGAAGGATGCCGTGCTCCGCCAAATTCATTAGAGGAAGACACTCCGATGAAATACAACTTTGACCACGACTATTATGGCCCAATGTATGGCTTGCCTATCTGGCAGCCGTATCCCGGAGACTTGGGGCCAGAAAATCAGTCGAACAATGAAAATCAGCTGAGCATCATTAAACAGAATACCTGTGTCCCTGCCATGTCATGGGATCAACACTCAGGTCATTCCGAACTTATATAGTACGATGATGAATTGGAAAAGCTTGCCAGACTAGAATTCATCAACTACGCTTTTCCCGAGGTCAACGTCATCGAAAGGGATGACTCCTTCAGTTCCAAAGCAGTGTGGGACACCTTAGGACAACCAAGAGGAAAATTTGACTTCATGGTCAAGTACACTGGTCCTGAAAGCTCTCATATCAGGCTCAAAGACATCCAGCCAACTAGATGGGGAGATACAGCTGAGAGTACAAATACTATGCAAAATACAACAGAGGGATCCTCCTACGACAATTCTGCCTGGGAGACAGATTCCAACGATCCTGCTCCGCCAGAAATCAGCGTCATTTCTGAAGACAAATCAAGGAAGGTACAAGACTCTGTGATTCACCGAGGAGTTCGCCGCCAATGGGTCGCTGTCGATGTTCCGAAGATTATTCATAAGTCTAAGTAATTGCCATCTTTACTTTAACCTTTCACCCTGCCCAGGTGAAACGGATGTTTTGATAGGGCTCACTTTCTGTAAATTTTCCTCTTCGCTTCGCCCAAAGCGACAGAGTTTTGTTTTATAGGGCTGTAGTTTCAAGAATCGACTTGTTCATTAATAAAATAACGTCGTTCTGTAATTTCTGCATTAACTGTTATTTTCTCTTTTTGCTTTTCTCAGAAAATGGTAATCCTAAAAAACATCTCAAATAATAAAAACAAGCAGTTTTTCAAAGAAAAAACACTGCACACACTTGCATTCTCTCTATCTCTTCTAAACACGAATCATCACGTCATGCAGATTGCTTGTTTTAAACCCAGTTAAAACATACGATCCAATGCCTTCTCCCAACTTTGAGTTCCCGGTATTCAAGGCTGAAGAAGAAGTTGACGACGAAATTCCAGAAGAGATCTTCCGATTACTCCGACAAGAGGAAAGTTCCATTGAACCTCACAAAGAGCCGTTGGAAACGGTCAACTTGGGTTCAGAAGAAGAGAGAAAAGAAATCAGGGTTGGGGCACTGCTCAGTCCAACTGCCAAAGAGAGTTTGACACAGCTTCTCAGAGAATTTCCCGATGTGTTCGCTTGGTCCAATCAAGATATGCCAGGGTTGGATACCAGCATCGTGGAACATCACTTACCGTTACGGTCAGAATGTCCGCCAGTATAACAGAGGTTGAGACGGACTCATCCAAACATGGCTGTCAAAATCAAAGAGGAGGTACAAAAACAGATTGACGCGGGTTTCCTCGCTACGTCAGAATATCCTCAATGGTTAGCCAACCTAGTACCCGTTCCAAAAAAGGACGGAAAAGTTAGAATGTGTGTTGACTACAGAGATCTAAACAAGGCTAGTCCAAAGGACGACTTTCCTTTACCACACATTGACATGCTGGTAGACAGTACAACAAAGTTCAAAGTTTTCTCCTTCATGGATGGATTCTTGGGCTATAATTGTGAGAGCAAGAATTGTCTCTACAAGTCAATCTATGTTTTGATGATAACAATAAGTATTTGTGAAAGAACCATTTTATGGTCTAACGTGTGTTGTGTGCAGATCATGAGAACTAAAGACATCAGAACCAACATACACCAGCTAGATGTACTATGATTAAATATATATATATATGCGAAGTTACTATGTGTGACTAAAGTCGCGAGAAGCAAGAACGCTTCTTTATCTAGTCATGATCAGTCAGATCCAAGGATGCCAAGATTGCTGTTACAATGCTCTTGTGGATGCTCGCTGAAAGTGATTAAGATTCTGAAGATATCGAAGCTTCTGAAGAAGTACACTCAGAAAGAACCGAAGTTCTGAAGACTCCTATGACTTGAAGTTCTGATGGCTGAAGGCGCTGAAGACCAAGTGCAGAAAGAATCTGAAGACTGACGAGTTCTGAAGATCAAGGTTTCAAACAAGAAGTTCTGAAGACTCTGAAGACAGGCTCTGAAGATTCGGAAGAATTAAAGCAGAAAAAGGATAACGTTATTGAAGACCAAGTGCTGAAGTTCTAAAGACTGATTCCTAATGGACTTCTTCAATCGACGGAAGACTTGAAGCATCTGATATTCTGCTAAGAAGACTCTACTCATGCTTCATCAAATTAACATCAGAAGCCACTGAAGTTTTGAAGTCTAAATATTACCGTTGTGAGTTAAATGTACACACTGCCCAAGAAAAGATGTCCGGTCACTTCTTCCTCTGCAAAAAGAAGATGTGTCAGTACAACTCATTATATCACAACGTCTCCTTTCCAAACAGCCAACAGTATTCTCTAACGGCTATATTTCTACTAGCTATTTAATGGAAAGAGTTTTTGCTTCTGAAGCGTCGATCACTTGTAGAATTACGAACTGAATGTTCATCTACAAAATTGACCAAGTCATTGTGTGAAGATAGCAACAACGATGAGTTCTCGTTGTAACACTTAGAATATTCAAAGCTGTCATTATTTCACTCATGGCAATTGTTGTTGAATCTCCAAAGAACAAATCAACACAATAACAACAATCAAACAGAAGCTGTTGATGAAGAAGACAACATTGAAGATCAGTCAAGTCATCAACCTACCTTCTCGTCAAAGCTACATTGAAGATCTGAAGCAAGGAGTTGCTGCTCAAAGCTTGCTAAACCAGAAGACAAAGAAGAAGAAGATCTACAAGATGTCTACAATCATAATATCAAATACATCTTTGTAGTTTCTTAGGAAAGCAAGGAGCTGATTGCTCAAAACTTGCTTGAACACATGTGTGTGTTCTTTGTACTTAAACCTAGGAGAAACTTGCTTATTAAGAAGTACAATTTGTAATCTCCAGTTTGCCAATTCAACTAGATGAATTGAGACTCCTCAAGTGAACGTTATATCCTGATGGGATCCCTGAACGGTTCAGCTGAGAGTTGAGGCCCTTGAGTAGATCACGTGGTGATCAGATACTTGAGATGACAATGGCTGAGGGTCATTGTGGAAAATCCTGAAATATGGTCAGTAGAGTTATATTCATTGTGATGAATCCCTGAACAGCTAGCTGTGAAATCCCAGCAGTGGGTCTGCTCGGTCAATGAACGTTATATCCTGTTGGATCCCTGAACGGTTCATTGGGTTGTTAGTCACAGTGCGGCTGTGCAAGTGGTTAGTCACCGGCTGTTGCCCGTGCAAGTGTAATCATAATTTGGTTATAGGGGATTAAGTCCTTGTGTTCAAGGCAAAATCACCTGAGGAGGGTGGACTGGATTAGCCCGCGTGGTGAACCAGGATATATCATGTGTCCTTTACTCTCTTGCTTAGTATCTCTATTTATGTTTATGCATTGAATATCAGAACCTCATATTAAGCAAAGTCAGAACCTTGCAGCCTATCTCTGATAAACTTCCGCACTGCAAGTTTTGAGTATCGTATCTTATGGTCAGAACCTATATGGTTCTCATGCTCCATAGTTAAGAGATCAGAATCTCTCAACGAACATTGAAGGTTCTTGAGTATCTCTTTAACAAGATGCGAAAAGTTACAAAAAGAGTAAATACACGATTCAAACCCCCATTTCTTGTGTCTTTCTCGAACCTTCAATTGGTATCAGAGCTCCGGTTCTGTTATTGATTTACATCAAACACTTAACAGTGTCAGAAAAAGATCCAGATGTGGTGCGTAGAAGTACTCTTGGTGAGATTGAAATCCACTTACAATTTCTGTAACAGTTCAACAGTTGACTGTGTACAAAATTGTAATCAATCTGATTAATTTTTGAGCAACTCACTGACTCTAGATGAAGTCTCATTAAACATTGAAGAATTAACTGATAAGATAAATTCATCAGATAAGAAACTGTATCCGTTGAATGCTCAACCTAGAAAATACGTATGGATAAAACCACGTATATGATTAAAAGATGAATCATCAGAAAGCAAGAAATCTTGTTTGCTGAAGATTAATTCTTTATGAGTTTCTGAGATGTTTTCAAGAAACGGATTAGGTCCACCCTTGACTTTCTCGTTTGAAACTCATTCAGAACCTCTTCATGTAAAGAAGAAAAGATTGTTGTTCTAAGACTTTGAATTTCAGAAAGGAATGTGTTAAAATCAAATTCTGAAAAATTCAAAATGATTCAATGTCATAATCTGAAATGATCAAAGATTCAATGAAGAACTGAATCCCAAAGGTTCAGAAAATACTTGACTCTGAACGAACTCTTAAGTTTTAACTGGTTCAGTGATCAAGCTCCAACAACTTGAAATCATCCTAGTAAAAATCAAATTTTGATAATCTGATTCTCGTCAGATCAAGTGCTCTCAGAACCACTTGAGCTAGGAAATTAGTTGCTATCATTCCAGATATCCAGGTTCTCCAACTAATGTCTTAAAAGATGATGTTAATGATTTTTTTTAAAAATCAGTTAACTCATAGATATGTGTAAACAACCCCAAATAAGTTGATCAACATTGTGAGAACAAGAAGGTTTATACAAACCATGTCTAGTGATGTACACATGGGGCGTGATGATGTTTTAGCTCTGAACAAGTTCTGAAACAACCTTGAGGAACAAAGTCAGATGTTGGTATGTCAATTCCTCCTTGAATAACCTCTCAAAGGTTCTCACTAATCTTGTGAAATCAATCATCTTTCAAAGACAAGAAACTGTCACAAACGCAAACTGAATTCAGGCTATGAAAGGAGAACTCAACCAATTCTCAAAGTTTGTCGTTTAAGATTCAGATCCATATCTTAAGAACTGTATCGGAACTAAACAGGTCCTGTGGATCAAGGAAATGAGAAGTGAGAAGCAATCAAAAATAGATGTAATCTGTTGCTTATGAATGGGGTCATCAAATGGAACTTACTATTCACTCAATACTGCTCCCACACATATGAGTGTTAATTTTTCTTTCAGAACATTTGTTACATTGCCTTACCAAAAGGATTGCATGTAATTGGCTAAGTTCAGATGGAGCGGTTACTCTGATCTTGTTAAGCCCTAATCTCGGTTATTAGAGAACTGACGGACAAGGTTGAACAGGAAAAGAGAGAAAGCTGTAATTCAACTAGAATCACTTTCCAAGAAAATATTCTTTGTCTTTCGAAGTCAGAAGACAAGCATATCTGGAAGAACCCAAGAAACGTCTACAGCTTACTCGGAAACAGGCAGAATCAGAAAGATGCTCAAAGCTTCAGGAGTCTGAGAGGAATGATTTCACAAAAATTCTTAGCTAAATGATTTTCTTCAAAGAGGTTAAGCATCCCTAAGGTGTATCTTGAAGAATCTCAGAACCTTCAGCTCTCTCTCAGAAGCAAGCCAAGTCTGAAAGAAGTTGATCAAAAGCTCAGAAGAATGCACTCATGTAAAAATACGAAGATTTCAAAAATCATCAGAATGAAGACCAAATTCAAGACAAAAAGCACTTAGTTAAGTCTGAAAAATCTAAGGTACACTTTTCTTTTCACTAATAATATGTTAAAATCATGAGATGCCTTAATTAGAATTCTTTCAAATTTATCGTAGCATGTTTTACTAGGTAATTATTTCGGAATCCTTACATGTTTCTTTAGGGAAATATTCAGCCAATAGAAAATCTGTTAAGCATAGATGAAAGAAATTGCTAAATACAAGAAAACCCTTTACCAAAAACTACACGCAAAAGAATACAATAATAATTACGAATCTATTGAAACCACAACATATCTCTGACAACTTAATAAGATCTTACTGAAATCTTTTAAACTGTCCTATATCTTCCCTAGACTAGGCATAATTCAATCTACACATACCCTATAAAGTCACGTCTTCCTTTCATACTTCTATACTCAAAACCCTAAAACTCTAAAGCCTCTTTGTCCATCCACTATCATGCCTCCACTAACCTTTCTCGGTAATCCAAATCTTCTTGAACTTATTCCCGAGAAACAATTCTCATTCAGTACTCCTTCACTCTTAAGAGACACTGCATGTAGTATAGCAGATATTTTGTATACTCAACAATGGACTAGGTACTCCATGATGCTAGAAAAGCCTATCTATGTAAACCTGGTCAAAGAATTTTGGAAACATGCCGATCTTGATGTTGAAAGAAATTGCATCACTTCCCATGTTTTTGAAATCCCTATTGACATCAACCTATTCTCAGTGATCCTTGCAACTGGATGTGAGGATGCTGGAATTCATGTCAATTTTGACAAACATAATTTCTTTCCTGCAAGAAATTTTTCATCCCTTCACAACCTATCTTCCAGATACATACCCTACAATCCTGAGAATCTCCTACCTACTCCCAAGGCCTGGTACAAACTCATGCGGTCAAACTTTCTTCCCAGAATAGATAGCAATAATCTAATTCGATTTCATGACCATAAGTTCATCTATTTACTAATGAATGACTTTCGGATAAATCTGCCACACTCAATCTTTAACTGCCTTTGGAAAACCATCCTTGAGTCTCGAAACCTCACAAAATCCTACATTCCTTATGGAAGAGTATTATCTGAGATTTTCTTCAGAGATGGAATTATAGACATGATCAAACAAAGAATTGAAGAAGATGGTCCTGATGAGTTTCCAGATAACTGTCTGTTGAAGATAAAATGTGAAGTCTTTAGTGACTAGAGAAACTATGCTTTAAATTTCTTTGTTAAGAAAAACGTATTGTCAAATCTATAATCATTAATTAAAGTCTCTCTTTGAACAATAAAATGTTACATAGATAATAAGCTTTGTTAGAATTTTACAGTTAAAACTTAAGAATATTAATTCATTAAGGATTTTCTGCGATTCAAATTTATTACCATCATTAATGTACCCGACTCATTGACCACTCACCAAAAAGCCATCATTAATTCTAGTATCCTTTCCAATAAATAAACAACTAACTCGTCTCTGTAGCTACACGCGTCTACATCTCTCCATATACCCAAAATTTAAATATCTAGGAAATAACAAATCAAATCCTATCCCCAAAAGCAATCATCACACTTCATCCTAACTCACCCATAAAAGGTAGGATTCCTCTCTCAATTACAAAATTCTAAACTCACTAAGAACAATGAACTCTCAAAGGATTAGACCAACCTTCCTTGGAAACAAAGAAAATCTACACCTTATTCCGGAAAAGAAACTCAACCTTGCCCATCCCGGAAACAATGGTTTAGAAATACTCAGAAGCATGCAAGCTCAGTCTTGGCAAAGCTATTATGCTCTTCTATATGGTCCCATTTATCCAAACCTTGTTAAAGAATTATGGAAATATGCCAGAATCAGCAATGATGGCAAAACCATCTGGTCAGAAGTTCACTATCAACCCATTGCTATCTCTGTCTCTTCGATAGAGAGAATCATAGAATGTGTCTCTGACGGAGTCACGATTAAAGACTTTCAATCTGATCTAAGTATAGTGGATAGATGCAGAATCTTGTTCGATAACTCAGATCCATATGAACCAAACAACCCAGAGAAGCTTCTCCCGTCTCCAAAAACCTGGTTTAAATTTTCTTTGACCAAACTTCGTCCTCATGGAGATGCTAGAAGCACCCTGACACATAGCGACAAAATCTTTATCTTTCTTCTAACACATCATTTTACAATAGATCTCCCTAAAACCATTTTTAACCATATGAGTCATTCCATCAAAATCTCCATAAACAAAGTGCAAGCTTTCATTCCATATGGAAGAATCATCTCAGAAATTCTTCTAAAATAAAGGGCCTGGGATTTAATTATCAGGCTTGAACCTCGTACTTCTCATGTCGAAATCAGTTGTGAAACTATGAATAGTGTTGAGGATTCTGATGATTAAGGTGGTGATGTTCATTTAGTAGTTGCTATGTTTTGTCTTTAATTCGTTATGTACAATCACCATTGAATTAATGAAAATGTCTTATTTGTCTCTTAGATAATTTAACCAGTATTAGAAATCAAAATGGCTAAATTAAAAGAAACTCATTAATTTATCCCATCTAGGAAATCGCGTACAAAAGGCTACTTCCCTATTTCTTACTAGAAATTTCTCAGCTGTTCAACTCTCTTGAAATACGCATACAGTCGTTCGACTAATAAACTAGAAAGGAACATCTCAATCCTTCATAACACGGAAATACGTAACTCTAAAATTTTTTCTCTTATAAGAACCTGTTTTTGTCGAGTCCAAATCTGTATCTATATGTTTGTGTTTAAATCCTTATCTAATCTATGTTTGACTACAGTTAGCCTGTTTAATGAGCTTCTTATTGGTTTCACGTCTCTCACAATTGGCCTCCATCCTTCAATTAAATACATACTGAGTATAGATGTGTATCCCTAAAATGAGTCTAAATGCTTCTAAATGTTTAAATGACTCTGTGACTCTATATCTGAATATAAATGACTCCATGCTTAAATTTCTCATATGCCCTAACACTTTTTGATGATGTCAAAAAGGGGGAGAAATATATTGATTGATTTTGATTGAAAGAAGGAAATCTGAAAGAAATCTGAAAGAATGCAGAACTCAAACAAAGTACTCTTATAAAATGCGTTACTACTAACGTTTGTTGTTTGATGTTATCCGAGGAACTCTAAATAAGTTCACTAGGCATTCTAAAGACAGGATAATAAGAAGAACTACGATCATAGAATAAAAGCTGTCTAAGAAGAATCAGAATCAGTAAGAAAACTCTAAAAGTAGTCAAGAAGAAGTATACATTTCAAGATGCTCACTCAGAAGATCTGTGCAAATCAAAAGTCAAGAACTGTCGGAAGATCCGGATTAAAGATCCAAGCAAGAAACCATTCTGATGTTTATCAGGAACCATTCGAAATAAAGACGATTTGGTATCAGACTAAATCATCAATTGGAAATCAGATTCAGTACACAAAGATTAGTATCAGACTCTCAATCAAAGCAAAGTTGTGGATTACTGTCAAAGTACCTTCATTGGTATCAATATCAGCACTCTAATGAATTACCTCTCAAGAGAATGAGAAGAAATTCTTCACTTGGTATCAAACTCAACATACTCTGGTATAAGACTAAGCATATCACATGGTAACAGATCAAAATTAAATCATGAAGTATCAGATTCAGAATCAAGCGTTGATTGATCACTTTTATTAAAACCTTCAATTGGTATCTGATCAGAAATCAAGCTTTGATAAACTACTAAGTATAACTTTAACAAGGTTCTGAGATGAAGACTTGTGTTCAAAAGTAAAAACAGTCATGATCTATATTGGTGTTTAAAATCTTATCATCCAGAATTATAATTCTGAAGATCCCAATATCTGACGTATAGGAATTAAGGGGAGACTGCCCTGAAGATCAAAATTGCAAAATCTCAAATCTTCATATAAGTCTGAAACTCAGGGGGAGTGTCTCAAAAGACAGTTTTTGGTATACAGCGAAGCTATGTTTATCAGTCGAAGAACTGCTCTAATTCTGTGCTCAATTGAATCTACTGAAAAGTAGAAATGCTTCAGACGACTCTGAAGATAACAAGCTCTGATATGACATCAAAGGAAACTGAGTTCTAAAGATCTGAAGATGGATGTTCTGTTGAACTAGTCCAGATGCTAAAGACTCTTCGTTTTCCTAAAGATAAGATAGAGAAGTAACTCTTTTCTATTTTTATTCTGGCAACTCAAGTTGTTACTCTGTATATCTTTGGATTATATAAAATCCTAGATGATCTCAGATAAAGCTTTAAGGATAACTCATTCAGGGGGAGCTGTTGTTCCATACTCTGAATTTGTTTGTCTTGGTGATTACCTTGTATAAAATGTTCAATCAAAATACTTGGTTTTGTCATCATCAAAAAGGGGGAGATTTTGAGAGCAAGAATTGTCTCTACAAGTCAATCTATGTTTTGATGATAACAATAAGTATTTGTGAAAGAACCATTTTATGGTCTAACGTGTGTTGTGTGCAGATCATAAGAACTAAAGACATCAGAACCAACATACACCAGCTAGATGTACTATGATTGAATATATATATATATGCGAAATTACTATGTGTGACTAAAGTCACGAGAAGCAAGAACGCTTCTTTATCTAGTCATGATCAGTCAGATCCAAGGATGCCAAGATTGCTGTTGCAATGCTCTTGTGGATGCTCTCTGAAAGTGATTAAGATTCTGAAGATAGTGAAGCTTCTGAAGAAGTACACTCAGAAAGAACCGAAGTTCTGAAGACTCCTATGACTTGAAGTTCTGATGGCTGAAGGCGCTGAAGACCAAGTGCAGAAAGAATCTGAAGACTGACGAGTTCTGAAGATCAAGGTTTCAAACAAGAAGTTCTGAAGACTCTGAAGACAGGCTCTGAAGATTCGGAAGAATTAAAGCAGAAAAAGGATAACGTTATTGAAGACCAAGTGCTGAAGTTCTGAAGACTTATTCCTAATGGACTTCTTCAATCGACGGAAGACTTGAAGCATCTGATATTCTGCTAAGAAGACTCTACTCATGCTTCATCAAATTAACATCAGAAGCCACTGAAGTTTTGAAGTCTAAATATTACCGTTGTGAGTTAAATGTACACACTGCCCAAGAAAAGATGTCCGGTCACTTCTTCCTCTGCAAAAAGAAGATGTGTCAGTACAACTCATTATATCACAACGTCTCCTTTCCAAACAACCAACAGTATTCTCTAACGGCTATATTTCTACTGGCTATATAATGGAAAGAGTTTTTGCTTCTGAAGCGTCGATCACTTGTAGAATTACGAACTGAATGTTCATCTACAAAATTGACCAAGTCATTGTGTGAAGATAGCAACAACGATGAGTTCTCGTTGTAACACTTAGAATATTCAAAGCTGTCATTATTTCACTCATGGCAATTGTTGTTGAATCTCCAAAGAACAAATCAACACGACAACAACAATCAAACAGAAACTGTTGATGAAGAAGACAACATTGAAGATCAGTCAAGTCATTAACCTACCTTCTCGTCAAAGCTACATTGAAGATCTGAAGCAAGGAGTTGCTGCTCAAAGCTTGCTAAACCAGAAGACGAAGAAGAAGAAGATCTACAAGATGTCTACAATCATAATATCAAATACATCTTTGTAGTTTCTTAGGAAAGCAAGGAGCTGATTGCTCAAAACTTGCTTGAACACATGTGTGTGTTCTTTGTACTTAAACCTAGGAGAAACTTGCTTATTAAGAAGTACAATTTGTAATCTCCAGTTTGCCAATTCAACTAGATGAATTGAGACTCCTCAAGTGAACGTTATATCCTGATGGGATCCCTGAACGGTCCAGCTGAGAGTTGAGGCCCTTGAGTAGATCACGTGGTGATCAGATACTTGAGATGACAATGGCTGAGGGTTATTGTGGAAAATCCTGAAATATGGTCAGTAGCGTTATATTCATTGTGATGAATCCCTGAACGGCTAGCTGTGAAATCCCAGCAATGGGTCTGCTCGGTCAATGAACGATATATCCTGTTGGATCCCTGAACAGTTCATTGGGTTGTTAGTCATAGTGCGGCTGTGCAAGTGGTTAGTCACCGGCTGTTGCCCGTGCAAGTGTAATCATGATTTGGTTATAGTGGATTAAGTCCTTGTGTTCAAGGCGAAATCACCTGAGGAGGGTGGACTGGATTAGCCCGCGTGGTGAACCAGGATATATCGTGTGTCCTTTACTCTCTTGCTTAGTATCTCTATTTATGTTTATGCATTGAATATCAGAATCTCATATTAAGCAAAGTCAGAACCTTGCAGCCTAAAATTCTGGTACATGTGCAGAATTCAGATGTCCTAGAACATGATGTTCGACATCTGGTCTGACATGATCACAAATGGCAAGGTATATTTCAATAATCATGGTACTGAAAAGAAATAAGAGCAAGACACACAGAATTGTTAACCCAGTTCGGTCTAACACACCTACTCTGGGGGCTACCAAGCCAGGGATGAAGTCCACCATTAGTAGTATCAATTCAAAGCTAAACAACCCGTTTACAACTTATCACTTAATCACTACCCAATGACCCTTCTACCTAGATCCTCTCTAGATATGAGAAACCCTTCTCACTCCCAATCATCGCAATGATGTCTAGCAGTTGACAATCCGCCACTGCATCAACTACTCTTTACCTATACAATAGTTCACCAAGAACGACACCTTTCCAAGACACAACTTGGAGTTACTTAAGAGCTTCCTCCAAGAACAATACTCCTCTTACTTAACAGTTTCAAGGATCACACTAACAAACTGTCCAACTCACAGGTCGAGTAGTACAGGAACCAACCCTAATAATAGAACTTTACATCTTTGGTTCAGTTCGCAAACTAGGTTACAAAACATCTATTTATAACCTATTCTTAACTGGATTTTGGCCTACAAAAACATAGCAAATGAGCTACTATAAATCAGCAGAGACTTCTGCTACATAATAGGACTTCAATCTTTAACTTCCTAAAATATCTCCATATTTAGAAGTTGCATATTTTCCCATATTCTTCTCAAATTCAGACTTGAATATTCAAACCTTTTAATTCAGCGCCACCTGGAATTTGCATATTATTTCCTGAAACTTCTGCATCTGTTAGGATATAACAGAATTCTACATTCTCATCAGTTCTGGCGCGATGTCGAATGAACCTGCATGGGACATCTCGATAGGACATGTTGTTCCAGATGTTAACACTACTTCAGTTCAACATGTTCCAATGCACACTAGGACTTCTTGCTCAACCTGTTCTTCTTTAGCAAGATGAACAAAACTATCTAACATATTGCTGCTATTATTTATTTTACAAAATTAATGCCAACCCTTACAATTAAAGAACTAACATTCTCCCCCTTTGGCAAATTTTGGCTAAAACAAATACATAAACATTACAACTCGGATTTCAGCAGCAATCACACTTCTATACTACTGTCAGTAGTCATCAGCAACTATTGAACCTACCAGTAACCATCAGTAGCTACTGTGAACAGCAATCCTGGAGAAACATCTTCTGGGGAATATTTGAATGATGTTAGGACATCATGTCTGACAACTATTTTGGCAGCACCTTTCTATGAGCTCCATAACATCATCTTCGAGCATCCCACCATAATTACTTCAGGCAGCACATCAGGAGGTAAGAAGTAGAAAGTCCCGAAGTTATGCACATGAGGAAGAAGATATCCAATACTCCCCCTCAAATCAGGAATCTGAGGAACATTCTTCTACACATTTCTTTTTCCTTTCAAGAAGGATCCAGCTACATAGTAGAAGACTCCTCCAGAAAAGAAGCGTCTGTCTTAACACAAAGGACCAAAGGTGGCATACGAGATTTCTGCACACCTTGCTTGATCAGACGCCCCCAGTCAACCTGTGGCATAAGATGAAACTTAGGAAGTATCAATCTATTAACCCAGGTAACTCAGAACACAAGTCACAACTGTGTTCATAACTCAGGACACAAGTCACAATTGGAACTCAACACCAACTCAAGAATTTTAACACTCTCTTCGCAAATAATAGGAACTGCAGACTCAGTGCAGACTCAGAACAAGACATCTGCATTACCCATTTCACACACCCTTTCTCCCCCTTTTTAGCCAAAACTTGGCAAAGAAGGCCCTCACAGAACCAGACCCAAGTGACACTTACCCAAATACGAACAAACGCCATAAGACAAGACACTTACCCAAATACGAACAAACGCCATAAGAGAGCAGCCCCTTTAAATAGCTGACCAGTAACTTAGGAATTAATGAGCCTTGAATATGTCAAGGTTCTTGGTCAAAGAAACGCTATTTTAGGTATCAAAAACTCCATTCAACATTCAATGCCTACCTTCCAAAAACTGCCTTGACTGCCTTAAATGTTTCTCAACTGAATCTTACCATAAATTAGGCCAATAACGCTCCATGCATAAGCAGAGACACGTGTTTTGCCTTATCCTTATACCACCTTCCAGAGTAATTCCTTGTTTGGCTCAAGAAAAAAAACATGTCCTGTACCATGTTCTGACATCTTATCAGACAATGTCTGCTTGTTCACAAAGTTATCCACCCAAGACTCCTCAGAAACTTATACATTCCAAGCATATTTTCTTGGATTCCTTCAAAAATAGCAGAGAAAAAGTATAGGCACTAACTCCACACAGCTGTGATATGTCCCATCATGATGTTTGACATTACACAGCACAAACTTGACCAGCACACAAGCTGCAATAGGCTATAGACAACAACCTTAACTCCCCCTGACATGAACAACTAAAGCTCCTTATGAGGATGAACACTTGACACCAGATGATAGCACAATGATGTTACCACATTCTCAACATTAAGAACTGCCACTTCTTGTATTTGTTGAGCATAATCTTACCAGGTTTATGTCGAGTCCAACATAAAATCCCACTTGATTTGGAATTTCACACATATTCCATAACAAATGTCTTTAGATTACTTGCAACACAAGATAAGGATTGCCACCACCTTTTACTTGTATTAGAAGAACCTTTAGCCATTCTGATCAGATCACACCACTGACCACAACCTTCTGTCCTTACATCCACAAGCACCTAAGAAGTCTTCATCATGAAAGTAGTCATGTATTTCCAGACCAAACTACTTAACATCAAGATCAGAATCTGCCCATTCTAATCCACATTATGTCAGAACTGCCACTTCAGACAATAATGCTGCTTCTTCCAACTCCACAAGCACAGTCCCAGACCTTCATCCTGGATACACAATAACCAATGATGTTGTAACATTATGTAGGACATCAGCCTTGGATAAAAGATCACACCTTCTGTATTTTATTCAGGTAATCACACCCACCTGATCACAACAGTGAGAAATAAACTCTCACACAATTCAGAAATCTGAATTGCATCCACACATCAGATAACTACCAAGCTCCCAACAAGGTCTTTACCATCAGTCACATATACATCTCCATCAGACTCATACCTAGCTCCCGACAAGGTATTTGTTATCCAAGAAAGATTCATAAATATACAACAGATGATGCTCACTTCTTCATTCACACACTTTTGATACAGTCAGCTGATAAGGCTACCTCATGTTGTCATCAACCACAACCACTCAGAAAGAATAAATTCCTAAACCATAATATCTAGACTGCAGACTTGCATAATTCTCTAGACAAATACTTAGTCTCCCGTCAAAGTATTTACCCTTATGCATAACATCAATAATAGACAAATACTAAGTCTCCCGTCAAAGTATCTACTATTAGTCAGAAAAAGATTACCTTCTCACACAAGGTATGACAATTTGTTTGACATCTTCTTCTGCACACGTCTGACAACTTCTGATTCTTCTTTATGACAAATTGTCATGAAATTTATTCACAAGTTACTTTAACTTGGATCAGTGGCTTGATCTTGGACTTCTTTCTTCGCAAAAACAATCTTGGCTGAACAAGCAACAACCACCTGAATTGATGTTCCAACATCAATCTCAGTCACACATCTTCACATAGCTTTTCTGAAGGTCTCATCTATAGTAAAGCTCTAGCAGGGGAACACACGAGGAGCAACCATTAGTGGCTGATCAAGCTTCCAGGTCATATCACAAACGCAATCAGCAGCAGGAACATTTCAAGGGTCTTATCCTTAAATCACAGCATCTTGTCTGATTTTGAGATGTTGGATGTCATCAACATTCCACAACTAATCTGCCTCTTCTAATCCTTCAGCCAAACTCATCCCAGGCAATTTGGCTGATAATCCAAGCACATAGTCACCAACCAACCCCACCGGTTGATTCAACTCCACAGTGCTTAACCCTTGAAAGTTCTCCACTACACCAGAATAAGAGTTCCATGCTCTCATAGACTTGATAAATGTCATCAAGTTTGAGTAACCAACCTCCATCCTGATTCAGAGAAACATCATCCAGACAGCTTGAGACAATAAATTCTTAATGCATCAGGTCAGAATCTGCCAAGAACACTTCAGAGAATCATACATTCTCCCCTTTAATAATGGCACAGACTGTGATTAGATCATATCAATCCTAAGCACACATAGTCAATACTTATCTAGCTTCACAAGATCATTCAGAACATGCTTCCAAGTAACAGAGTAAAAACATGACCTTTTGATCTTTGACCTTCATGTTCAAGAAGTTTGCTAGCGATAATACTTCTTGAATCTCGGGTTCTCCACTCCTGCAGCAAGGACCAGAAATAAACTGACCTCAGGAGTAAGTAACATGTTGATCACACCTTGACCAACTCACACAACTAAGATAAGTTCTTGGGCCAGAACCTTCTTAGACATACCACCCAGATGCCTCCTCTTCCAGATCAGGAGTAGGCTCCAAACTCATGTGATCAAACCACATTAGTTTAGCACCCAGAGCATCTGCTGTGCCATTTGTAACGCCCCGTTTTGCCAATTTTATTTTATTGAGTCTTTTGATTATTTTATTATTATTTTATTTTATTTTCGACTTTTATGTGAAAATATGTTATTTTTCGTCGTGATTATATTTTATCGCGTTTCGGGAACATTTGCGGGATATTTGAGTGTGGGGGTATTTTGGGCATTTCATAGATATTTTTACTAAGTTAGACTAGAAAAGAAAATAGAATAGAAAAGGCAAAGAAAGAAAAAAAAATAGAAAGAAAGTAGAAAGAAGAAAAGAGAAGAAAAGAGGAGAAGAGAGAAAAGAGAGAAATTGGAGAAAAGCTTGGAAAATCATCAAGAACAATTTCTAGGAATCGATTAATCGGGTAAGGGTGCGAAACTCGATTATTCTATGATTGTGTATGATTATGTATGTTTGTGTGGAAGTTTTGTTGTTTTTTTTCAAATATAGGTCGAAATGAGATAAACGAGTAGAAATCGAGGTTTTCACGGTCGAAAATCGATATAAACTGTATTGTATGATCACACTGTGTGTATGAATAATCGTTGATGTTTGTTTTACTGTTGGAATTGAATTTGGGTGAAAAATGGGATTTTTGGGGTGGATTCTCGAAGAGGGTTTTTTTTTTTTTAAATCGCAGAGCCCGCTCAGCGCGCAGATGCCCACTCAGCGCGCTCTTGAAAAAATGTAACCTCACCAGGCAGGAGCGAGCCCGCTCAGCGCGCTCACGGACCCGCTCAGCGCGGTCTAGGACTTCAAAATTTTATCTGTTTTCTAAAATTCCGTAACTTTTGATCCGTAACTCGGATCGGGACGTTCTTTATACCGTTGGAAAGCTTATGAAATGTTCTATCTAATAAAAATGGGTTTTGAGGATTGTTAGCCGATTAAATTATGTCGGTAAATGTGAATAGTGTCGGTTATCGATTTTTGTCATTTTAATGGTGTGGAATTGACGTGTATTATGCCGTATGTTGTTGTTTTGTACGTGAGATGACTTATGTGTTGTTGTGATGATGCTTTGTGGCCGAAAGGCAAGAAAATGCTAAGTGTGATATTTGATAAATGTGCATGATTATGAATGTGCGTATGGATGCAATGTGAATGTCATGAGTCATTGTATGCCAAGCATCATGATGTGCATTGTGGAAACGTCCTGAGTGGCGGTTTGGTTCCTGATGGAATCTGCTATAACATCGTGTGCCTCAAAAATATGAGGCGCTGCCTGAGGACCTAAAGCGGTGGTTATAGACGATTGTGGGCTCCTTTGGAGACTTAAAGCAATCTTTAACGTCGTGTGCCTCGAAAATATGAGGCGATGCCTGAGGACCTAACGCGACGGGTGAACATCATAGGCCCGACGGGGAGTTACTTGAGATTCTCAGTAACGAGCGATGGTTCCAATAGTTCCTGAGTGAACTGATGATGAGACATAAGACATTGGAAGTCGGTACCGCATGGCATGTGCATAGAGTCGTTGTGTCGGTCTATGTGCATTGCATAAATCATGAATTAATTGTGTGTGAATTTGTGAATGTGATTGATGATTGTATGGTATATGTGTGGTGTGTAATGGTATTCGATGCTTGAGAATTATGCGGTATTATGTTATATGTGGTTGTGGTGAGAATGTGTTACTTGTACATTTTTGTGTTTATATATATAATTTTATTCAATTATATTATGGTTGTTTTTCTCACCCTTCTGCTGTTTTATAACGCTCTATGAGGCGTTGCAGATTAGAGCTGCTGGAGGTATTCCTTTTTGTGAAGCGTTGCGTCTTCATTCTTTTGGTCGGTCGGCTCTGATATGTGACTCCGGGTAGTTAGGGTGGCCGTTTGCGATTATTTTGTATATCTGATGATATATTTTGGTTGTACATATGCTACCTGATGTATGACAAACTGTTTATATGTGTATATGTATATATGTTAATCAGATTTTAGATTTTCCGCTTTAATTCTAATTTCTGAAAAGTGGGTGTAAGGAACAAAGTTTCCTCTGTGTGATTGCTACCCCACAGTTGCATATCATTATGGGCAGGTGTTGCATGTTATGTGTATGTTTTGTTACAATTGATGTGATTCTTCCCTTTCTATGCCGCGAATTCAAATATACTCTGACGAATTTTTGAATTTTCTTTTACTGCTTTAATTGCGTGTTAATTGGGGGTATAGTTTGGGGGCGTCACATTAAGTGGTATCAGAGCCAGTCCGTGTCAGTTGTGTTTGTTGTGTCTGTTGTGTCTGTCGTGTCTGGCGTATTGGGCGAGTTGTGTTGGACGAGTTGTTGTTTAACCATAGTTTCTGTTTTGGAAGAACAGAATATGGCTGGTCGTAATGATGCTGCTTTGGCTACAGCGATGGGGGCAATGGCACGAGCGGTGCAGGGGGCACCGAATGCTGCAGGAAATGATGAGTTTAGAAAGAATAAGCCGCCGGTCTTTAAAGGGAAGCATGATCCGGATGGTGCGCAGTTGTGGTTGAAAGAGATTGAGAGGATTTTTAGGGTAATGGATTGTGATGACGATGATGATAAGGTGAGGTTAGGCACTCATATGTTACATGAAGAGGCTGACGACTGGTGGATCAGTACTCGTCAGGTGTTGGAAGCTGAGGAGGAGGAAGAAGAGATTACTTGGGAAGTGTTTAGCCGAGAGTTTCTAAGGAAGTATTTTCCGGAGGATGTCCGAGGAAAGAAAGAGATTGAGTTTTTGGAACTAAAACAAGGTAATATGTCGGTTATTGACTATACTGCTAAGTTTGTGGAACTTGTGCAGTTTTATCCTCACTATGTGGAAGCGACAGCTGAATTTTCAAAGTGTGTAAAGTATGAAAGTGGGTTGCGTCCTGAGATAAAGCAGGCTATTGGATATCAGAGGATTCGAAGGTTTGCTGATTTGGTGGAATGCTGTAGGATTTATGATGAAGATAGTAAGGCTCGTTCTGCTCACTATAAAAGTGTAAGTGACAGGAAAGGGAAGCAACAGTTCCGTGGTGGACCGTATGTGTCACCGGCTGATAAAGGTAAACAAAGGAGTACTTTTGATCGTAGGTCAGGTGGAGGTGGTATGTCTAATTCTCCTAGGTGTTTTAAATGTGGTGAATTGGGTCATCTCTAGCATGAATGTAGGAGGAATGTGATTAAGTGTTCTAATTGTGGCGGTGAAGGGCGTGTTGTAGAGGATTGTAAAAGGAAGAATGTGGTGAAATGTTACAATTGTGGGGAACCTGGTCACATTAGCTCGAAGTGTCCGAATCAGAAGAAAGCTCAGACTAGTGGGAAAGTGTTTTCATTGGCGGGAACTCAGACTTCAAGTGCTGATCGTCTGATAAGAGGTACTTGCTTTATTAATAATACGCCTTTAATTGCTATTATTGATACTGGAGCGACTCATTCGTTTATTTCGTCTGAGTGCGTGAAGAGTTTGAATCTTGTGTTGTCTGTGATGGATTTTGAGATGGTTATTGATACTCCAGCGATGGGGTCAGTAACTACTTCTTTGGTGTGTCTAAGTTGTCCTTTGGCCATTTATGGCAAAGACTTTGTGATGGATTTAGTGTGTTTACCATTGGAAGGTTTAGATATGGTGTTGGGAATGAACTGGTTGCAATTTAATCGGGTGCACATTGATTGTTATCATAAGCTTGTAAGGTTTCCTTCTCTTGAGGAAGATGAAGACTCGAGTTTCTTGTCAACCAAAGAGTTGAAGAAACTTTTGGCGGATGAAGCTCAGTTGTTTGGAATATTTGCATCTTTGACTGTGGATAGTCAAGTTTCTCTTAAAGTGTTTCCTGTTGTGTGCGAATTTCCTGAGGTGTTTCCTGTTGATATTTCAGATGTACCGCCAGAGAGAGGAGTTGAATTTTCTATTGATCTAGTTCCTGGTACTAGACCTGTTTCTATGGCACCTTATAGAATGTCGGCGTCTGAATTGGTGGAGTTGAAAAAGCAGTTAAATGAGTTGTTGGAAAAGAGGTTCGTGAGACCAAGTGTTTCTCCTTGGGGTGCTCCAGTTTTGTTAGTGAAAAAGAAAGATGGGAGTATGCGATTATGTATTGATTATCGCCAGTTGAATAAAGTGACGATTAAGAATAAGTATCCGCTTCCAAGGATTGATGATCTGATGGATCAGTTGGTTGGTGCTTGTGTATTTAGTAAGATTGATTTGAGATTGGGTTATCATCAGATAAGGGTGAAAGAAGAGGATATTCAGAAGACGGCCTTTAGAACACGGTACAGTCATTATGAATATTCAGTGATGCCGGTCGGGGTTTCTAATGCGCCTGGTGTGTTTATGGAATACATGAATCGTATTTTCCACGAGCATTTGGATCGTTTTGTGGTGGTGTTTATTGATGATATTTTAATCTATTCTAAGTCTCGTGAGGAACATGCAGAGCATTTGCATATTGTTTTGCAGGTTTTGAAGGAAAGGAAACTTTTTGCCAAATTGTCCAAGTGTGAATTCTGGTTGTCTGAGGTGAGTTTTCTTGGGCACGTAATTTCAGGTAATGGTATTGCTGTGGATCCATCTAAAGTAGAAGCAGTTCTACAATGGGAGGCTCCTAGATCTGTTACCGAGATTCGAAGCTTTTTGGGTTTGGCGGGTTATTACCGGAGGTTCATTGAAGGTTTTTCTAAGCTAGCTCTTCCTTTGACGCAGTTGACTTGTAAGGGCAAAGCATTCATTTGGGATATTCAATGTGAAGAGAGTTTTTGCGAGCTGAAGAGAAGATTGACGACAGCTCCTATTCTGATTTTACCTTATCCTAATGAACCGTTTGTTGTGTACTGCGATGCTTCTTTAATTAGTTTGGGTGGTGTTCTGATGCAGGAAGGTAAGGTTGTAGCTTATGCTTCAAGGCAATTAAGAGTTCATGAGAAAAACTATCCTACTCATGATCTTGAATTAGCGGCTGTAGTTTTTGTGTTGAAGATTTGGAGGCACTATCTCTATGGTGCGAGGTTCGAAGTCTTTAGTGATCATAAAAGCTTGAAATATTTATTTGATCAGAAAGAGTTGAACATGAGACAGCGGAGATGGTTGGAATTCTTGAAAGACTACGCCTTTGGCTTGAATTACCATCCTGGTAAAGCTAATGTGGTAGCCGATGCATTGAGCCAGAAATCGTTGCATATGTCCGCATTGATGGTGAAAGAGTGGGAACTTTTGGAGTCGTTTAGAGACTTGAGTTTGGTATGTGAAGTGACTTCGGTTAGTGTAAGGCTTGGAATGTTGAAGGTTGCTAATGAATTTTTGTTGTCGGTTAGTGAGAAACAAAAGCTGGATTTAAAATTCGTTGATTTGATGAGGAATGAGAATGTGGATTTCAAGGTGGATAATTTTGGTGTTTTGAGATTCTGTGGTCGTATTTGTATTCCTGATGATGCAGAGTTGAAAAGAATGATTTTGGAGGAAGGACACCGGAGTAATTTAAGTATACATCCGGGTACGAATAAGATGTACCAAGATTTGAAGAAGATTTTCTGGTGGTCTGGTTTGAAAAGAGATGTGGCTCAGTTTGTGTATGCATGTTTGACTTGTCAGAAATCGAAAGTGGAACATTTGAGGCCTAGTGGTTTGTTGCAATCGTTGGATATTCCTGAGTGGAAGTGGGATAGCATTTCGATGGATTTTGTAACGGGATTGCCGAATACGCAAAGAGGTCATAATGCTATTTGGGTGATTGTGGACAGGCTGACTAAATCGGCGCATTTTATTCCGATTGACATCAGTTTTTCTTTGGAACGGTTAGCTGAGATCTATATCAGTGTGGTTGTGAAATTGCATGGGATTCCATTGAGTATTGTTTCGGATCGAGATCCTAGGTTTACATCTAGATTTTGGGAAAGTTTACAGAAGGCTTTGGGTTCTAGATTGAGGTTCAGTTCGGCTTATCATCCGCAGACGGATGGTCAGACCGAAAGAACTATTCAGTCGTTGGAGGATTTGTTGAGAGCGTGTGTTTTGGAACAAGGTGGTACGTGGGACGGTTATCTTGCATTGGTTGAGTTCACGTATAATAACAGTTTCCATTCTAGTATTGGAATGGCACCTTTTGAGGCTTTATATGGACGAAGATGTAGAACGCTGTTGTGTTGGCACGAAACAGGTGAAAGTTCGGTGGTTGGACCGGATTTAGTGCAACAAACGACGGAAAAGGTAAAGTTTATTCGTGAGAAAATGAAGGCTTCTCAGGATAGACAAAAGAGTTATCATGATCGGAGACGGAAGGATCTTGAGTTTCAAGAGGGTGATCACGTATTTCTGAGAGTTACGCCGGTAACGGGCGTTGGTCGTGCTTTGAAATCTAAGAAGCTTACTTCTCGATTTATTGGTCCTTACCAGATATCTGCGAGAGTTGGTGCTGTGGCGTATCGTGTGGCGTTGCCGCCGAATCTGTCGAATTTGCATGATGTGTTTCATGTTTCACAGCTTCGGAAGTATGTTCCGGACCCTTCACATGTGATTCCGATGGACGAGGTTGAGGTAAGAGATAACCTTACGGTCGAGACTTTACCAGTTAGTATTTTGGATCGCGAGGTGAAGCGGTTGAGGGGTAAAGAGATTGCACTTGTGAAAGTGGCGTGGGGAGGCGCTGCTGAGGGTAATTTGACGTGGGAATTGGAGAGTAGGATGCGGGAGTCGTATCCAGAGTTGTTTGTATCAGGTAAGATTTTCGAGGACGAAAATTTCTAAGTGGGGGAGAATTGTAACGCCCCGTTTTGCCAATTTTATTTTATTGAGTCTTTTGATTATTTTATTATTATTTTATTTTATTTTCGACTTTTATGTGAAAATATGTTATTTTTCGTCGTGATTATATTTTATCGCGTTTCGGGAACATTTGCGGGATATTTGAGTGTGGGGGTATTTTGGACATTTCATAGATATTTTTACTAAGTTAGACTAGAAAAGAAAATAGAATAGAAAAGGGAAAGAAAGAAAAAAAAATAGAAAGAAAGTAGAAAGAAGAAAAGAGAAGAAAAGAGGAGAAGAGAGAAAAGAGAGAAATTGGAGAAAAGCTTGGAAAATCATCAAGAACAATTTCTAGGAATCGATTAATCGGGTAAGGGTGCGAAACTCGATTATTCTATGATTGTGTATGATTATGTATGTTTGTGTGGAAGTTTTGTTGTTTTTTTTCAAATATAGGTCGAAATGAGATAAACGAGTAGAAATCGAGGTTTTCACGGTCGGAAATCGATATAAACTGTATTGTATGATCACATTGTGTGTATGAATAATCGTTGATGTTTGTTTTACTGTTGGAATTGAATTTGGGTGAAAAATGGGATTTTTGGGGTGGATTCTCGAAGAGGGTTTTTTTTCTGAAAATCGCAGAGCCCGCTCAGCGTGCAGATGCCCGCTCAGCGCGCTCTTGAAAAAATGTAACCTCACCAGGCAGGAGCGAGCCCGCTCAGCGCGCTCACGGACCCGCTCAGCGCGGTCTGGGACTTCAAAATTTTATCTGTTTTCTAAAATTCCGTAACTTTTGATCCGTAACTCGGATCGGGACGTTCTTTATACCGTTGGAAAGCTTATGAAATGTTCTATCTAATAAAAATGGGTTTTGAGGATTGTTAGCCGATTAAATTATGTCGGGAAATGTGAATAGTGTCGGTTATCGATTTTTGTCATTTTAATGGTGTGGAATTGACGTGTATTATGCCGTATGTTGTTGTTTTGTACGTGAGATGACTTATATGCTGTTGTGATGATGCTTTGTGGCCGAAAGGCAAGAAAATGCTAAGTGTGATATTTGATAAATGTGCATGATTATGAATGTGCGTATGGATGCAATGTGAATGTCATGAGTCATTGTATGCCAAGCATCATGATGTGCATTGTGGAAACGTCCTGAGTGGCGGTTTGGTTCCTGATGGAATCTGCTATAACATCGTGTGCCTCGAAAATATGAGGCGCTACCTGAGGACCTAAAGCGGTGGTTATAGACGATTGTGGGCTCCTTTGGAGACTTAAAGCAATCTTTAACGTCGTGTCCCTCAAAAATATGAGGCGATGCCTGAGGACCTAAAGCGACGGGTGAACATTGTAGGCCCGACGGGGAGTTACTTGAGATTCTCAGTAACGAGCGATGGTTCCAATAGTTCCTGAGTGAACTGATGATGAGACATGAGACATTGGAAGTCGGTACCGCATGGCATGTGCATAGAGTCGTTGTGTCGGTCTATGTGCATTGCATAAATCATGAATTAATTGTGTGTGAATTTGTGAATATGATTGATGATTGTATGGTATATGTGTGGTGTGTAATGGTATTCGATGCTTGAGAATTATGCGGTATTATGTTATATGTGGTTGTGGTGAGAATGTGTTACTTGTACATTTTTGTGTTTATATATATAATTTTATTCAATTATATTATGGTTGTTTTTCTCACCCTTCTGCTGTTTTATAACGCTCTATGAGGCGTTGCAGATTAGAGCTGCTGGAGGTATTCCTTTTTGTGAAGCGTTGCGTCTTCATTCTTTTGGTCGGTCGGCTCTGATATGTGACTCCGGGTAGTTAGGGTGGCCGTTTGCGATTATTTTGTATATCTGATGATATATTTTGGTTGTACATATGCTACCTGATGTATGACAAACTGTTTATATGTGTATATGTATATATGTTAATCAGATTTTAGATTTTCCGCTTTAATTCTAATTTCTGAAAAGTGGGTGTAAGGAACAAAGTTTCCTCTGTGTGATTGCTACCCCACAGTTGCATATCATTATGGGCAGGTGTTGCATGTTATGTGTATGTTTTGTTACAATTGATGTGATTCCTCCCTTTCTATGTCGCGAATTCAAATATACTCTGACGAATTTTTGAATTTTCTTTTACTGCTTTAATTGCGTGTTAATTGGGGGTATCGTTTGGGGGCGTCACACCATTCCTTCAGAATTCAGCACAATTCTGGCATGATGTTCTAACACAAGATAGGACATCATTCCACTGAACACATCAAGAGATCAAAGACTGGAGATTAGTCCTTTTAAGAAAAGAAGCAAAAGTAAATTACTTCTCAGATCTCTTCCTTACAACATGCCTTTATGAGTGGACTTGAACAATAAAATTCAAGTATCGTTGGCAGAGTAAGTTGAAGCAGTCTTGCATAAATCCCATCACCATAGGATATACATTCAGAGAAGAACACCCTTCTCAGATACAACCTTAGGAGTTTTCAGATAGATTCACAGCGGATCAAAACACAAACTCCTCAAAGCCTTCAGGTGTCACGTATTAGCCCTAGCATCATAATTTAGGTGACACCACAATACCACAGGTTTGACAATAAATCAAACCTAACATAACCACTACACATCAGCTTTTCAACCACTCCTCCGAGCCTTCAGCACATGCCACTGCCTGTCACGAACAGTTCATCCTCCACTTCTAGGGAACATTCTCACACCTATATGAACTACTCCAAGTTCAAACAACTTTTCAGTAGAAAGCTTCTACCTTGACCATGAACCAGAAAGTATCTTCCCTGGGATCTCATCCAGATACAGAACAGAATGACCTGCTCTGATACCAATTGAAATTCTGGTACATGTGCAGAATTCAGATGTCCTAAAACATGTTGTTCGACATCTGGTCTGACATGATCACAAATGGCAAGGTATATTGCAATAATCATGGTACTGAAAAGAAATAAGACAAGACACACAGAATTGTTAACCCAGTTCGGTCTAACACGCCTACTCTGGGGGCTACCAAGCCAGGGATGAAGTCCACCATTAGTAGTATCAATTCAAAGCTAAACTACCCGTTTATAGCTTATCACTTAATCACTACCCAATGACCCTTCTACCTAGATCCTCTCTAGATATGAGAAACCCTTCTCACCCCCAATCATCGCAATGATGTCTAGCAGTTGACAATCTGCCACTGCATCAACGGCTCTTTACCTATACAATAGTTCACCAAGAACGACACCTTTCCAAGACACAACTTGGAGTTACTTAAGAGCTTCCTCCAAGAACAATACTCCTCTTACTTAATAGTTTCGAGGATCACACTAACAAACTGTCCAACTCATAGGTCGAGTGGTACAGGAACCAACCCTAATCATAGAACTTTACATCTTTGGTTCAGTTCGCAAACTAGGTTACAAAACATCTATTTATAACCTATTCTCAACTGGATTTGGGCCTACAAAAACATAGAAAATGAGCTGCTATAAATCAGCAGAGACTTCTGCTACATAATAGGACTTCAATCTTTAACTTCCTAAAATATCTCCATATTTAGAAGGTGCATATTTTCCCATATTCTTCTCAAATTCAGACTTGAATCTTCAAACCTTTTAATTCAGCGCCACCTGGAATTTGCATATTATTTCTTGAAACTTCTGCATCTGTTAGGATATAACAGAATTCTACATTCTCTTCAGTTCTGGCGCGATGTCGAATGAACCTGCATGGGACATCTCGATAGGACATGTTGTTCCAGATGTTAACACTACTTCAGCTCAACATGTTCCAATGCACACTAGGACTTCTTGCTCAACCTGTTCTTCTTTAGCAAGATGAACAAAACTATCTAACATATTGCTGCTATTATTTGTTTTACAAAATTAATGCCAACCCTTAAAATTAAAGAACTAACATAGCCTATCTCTGATAAGCTTCCGCACTGCAAGTTCTGAGTATCGTATCTTATGATCAGAACCTATATGGTTCTCATGCTCCATAGTTAAGAGATCAGAATCTCTCAACGAACATTGAAGGTTCTTGAGTATCTCTTTAACAAGATGCGAAAAGTTACAAAAAGAGTAAATACACAATTCAAACCCCCCTTTCTTGTGTCTTTCTCGCACCTTCAATAATCAGATAAAGATGGCGCCGAAAGACATGGAGAAAACTTCGTTCATTACCCCATGGGGGACCTTTTGTTACAAGGTAATGCCGTTCGGTTTGAAGAACACTGGGGCAACCTATCAAAGGGCCATGACTACTCTGTTTCATAACACGACACACAAAGAAATCGAAGTGTATGTCGATGATATGATTGCAAAATCTAAAACAGAGGAGGAGCATGTGACCCACCTATCAAAGCTATTCGAGGGGTTGAGAAAGTACAAACTCCGCTTGAATCCCAACAAGTGCACCTTCGGTGTCTGTTCAGGGAAACTCTTAGGGTTCATCGTCAGCCATAAAGGAATTGAGGTTGATCCTGACATGGTCAAGGTCATTCAAGAAATGCCTTCTCCAAAGACTGAAAAACAAGTCAGGGGATTCCTGGGACGTTTGAACTACATCTCCAGATTCATATTCCTCATGACCGCGACCTGTGCGCCGATTTTCAAATTACTCAAAAAGAATCAGGATTGCGTTTGGACAGAAGACTGCCAAACCGCCTTCGACAGTGTCAAGGAATACCTGTCGAACCCGTCGATTCTGTCACCTCCAGTGGAAGGAAGACCACTGATCATCTACTTAACAGTCTTGGGAGACTCCGTGGGCTGTGTGCTTGGTCAACAAGACGAAACGAAAAGGAAAGAGTCTGCCATCTACTATTTGAGCAAGAAATTCACAGACTGTGAGACTCGGTACACTATGCTCGAGAAAACTTGTTGCGCTTTGGCTTGGGCAGCCAAACGTCTTCGCCAGTACATGATTTGTCACACTACTTGTATCATGGGTCTCGAGGAAGCGATTGATTTGAGAATCAAGAACTTGGATGTATATGGAGACTCAGCTTTGGTCGTCAATCAGATCAAAGGAGATTGGAACACATACCAATCAGGACTGATTCCTTACAAAGACTATGCGAGAAGGTTGTTACCATTCTTCAACAGGGTCGAGTTTCATCACATCCCTCGTGATGAGAATCACATGCCTGATGCATTAGCCACTCTCTCTTCCATGATTAGCGTAGGTCAATGGAACGACTTACCTAAGATCGACATAATGCGCCTTAAACGGCCCGCTTACATCTTCACGATTAAAGCAGTCAGAGACGACAAATCTTGGTATCACGATATCAAATGCTTCCTTCAGAAATAAGAGTACCCACCTGGGGCACTAAGAAAAGACAGAAAGACCCTCAGAAGGCTAGCAGGCAGTTTCTTTCTGAGAGGTGATACTCTCTATAAGAGAAATCTTGACATGGTCTTGCTCTGATGCGTAGACAGACCAGAAGCAGACATACTGATAAAGGAAATTCATGAAGGATCCTTTGGCACTCATGCCAACGGACACACAATGGCCAAAAAAATTCTTAGGGTCGGGTACTATTGGTTGACCATGGAATCCGACTGCTATAAGTACATGAGGAGGTGTCACAAGTGTCAGATATACTCCGACAAAATCCATGTACCGCCAACGCATCTCAAAGTTCTCTCTTCCCCATGGCCTTTTTCCATATGGGGAATCGACATGATTGGCATGATTGAATCTAAGGCTTCCAACGGACATCGGTTTATTCTGGTCTCCATTGACTACTTCACCAAGTGGGTCGAAGCAGCGTCATACGCTAATGTGACCCGACAAGTGGTGGTCCGATTTATCAAAAACAATATCATATGCCGTTATGGTGTTCTAAGCCAGATCATTACTAATAATGGATCTAACTTGAACAATAAGATGATGAAGGAGTTATGTGCTGAGTTCAAGATTGAACACCATAACTCATCTCCCTACCGACCCAAGATGAACGGCGCGGTAGAAACGGCTAACAAAAACATCAAGAAGATTGTTCAAAAGATGGTTGTAACCTATAAAGACTGGCACGAGATGCTACCCTTTGCTCTTCACAGTTATCGCACATCTGTCCGCACTTCAACAGGGGAAACCCCTTTCTCTCTAGTTTATGGCATGGAAGCAGTGCTCCCCATCGAAGTAGAGATTCCATCAATCCGGGTATTGATGGAAGCTAAGCTTACAGAAGCTGAATGGTGTCAAAGTCGACACGACGAACTGAATATGATCGAAGAAAAGCGAATAACGGCATTATGCCATAGTCAGTTGTATCAACAGAGAATGAAGAAGGCGTTTGACAAAAAGTTCAGACCTCGCGTCTTCAGGAAAGGAGACCTCGTGCTCAAAAAGATACAATCATTTCTCACTGATTCCCGAGGTAAATGGACTCTGAATTATGACGGCCCCTATGTGGTCAAGAAAGCTTTCTCAGGCGGCGCCTTGAGACTTGCAACGATGGACGGAGAGGAATTTGCCTACCCCACAAATGTTGACGTAGTCAAGAAATACTTCGTCTAAAAAAAATGTATCGGTGGATTGAAAACCCGAAAGGGCGGTCCAAGCAAAAATTAGAGACATGATAAAAAATCATCCCGGTGGATTGGAAACCTCAAAGTACAATCTAGGCAAAAATTAGGGATAATAGCAAGTAACAATGTTCGACAAAGGGGCAAGTCCCTCGGCAGCAGTTACATCATCCGTTAGGAAAGCTCCGGTCAAGGTCATCTCCGACAGAAGCTCAGGATGCCCCGAAGTCAAAATTGGTAGAAGGATATTGGTCGTTATGTTTCGATGTAGCCCTTTTCCCTTAAATTACCATTTTCAAACTTTGTAAATACTCTATGGAATCACGCGTTTGGCTGATTTCCATCCTATCAATAAAATTTGAGCCCTTGTGCTTTTGTTTGTAATTCTTATTTGTTTTAGCTTTATAGAACGCCATTTAAACATAATTAACGATTCTTGAAACGAAACAAAAATGAATTTATTTGTAAAACTTTTTCTGCTTTTAAAATAAGGATGGCAATTTCTTTTGACTGTTGAACATCGAAAGAACATCGATCGCTTCGCCAGAAGTAATCGAACCTCAAAGTGAAGAATCAAGGTATTCCTTCTAAACCAGTGCACCTGAATGAAGGATCAACTGTGTCGAAGACCGTGTTTCATTCGACATCCCCGGTCGAGTTTTCATCTCCTAAGCCCGATCAACGTAGCTCCCCGCAGAGACTATTTCTTCTAAGAAAGGCATAATTGCTATCTTGAACCAACGATACTTTTTATTTCCCACTGTGGCCGGGTATCTAGTCATGTTCATCTACTAGTCTGTATGTCGTGTCAGTTGTGTCAGCATAAACATACATACATCATGCATTATTGATTTACATTCGCATTTGTTGCGGTGAGAATTGGATAACAAGATATTAATTAACTTGCATCGCATTTCTTTAAATTCACAACCAACTTTGATTTAACCAAAGGAAAGGTTCAAGATCGAGAAAAACCTAAAGGGGGGAGATCTATGGTTCGGGGGTTGGTTACGCCTAGGGAAGGTATTAGCATCCTAAACGTCCGTAGTACTATACGAGAACCTCTTGTTTTAACTTGTTATGTCTCACTCGCTTGCTAAAGGTGCTATGCTAAAGGTTGAAACCCTAGGGGTTAGTATCTAAGTATACTCGACAAAGTATCGCACTTTAGGCCTACGTATCCTTACGGGAGTGGAATCAGAGTATCCGTAGTTCACCGATATAAGGGTGAAGGAGAGGAGCCATTGGCTATGGCCAAAGTTCCAAGGGGAAATGAGTATGAGCTCATTTTAGAGTTCACGATAACTCTCTAAGTCTAAGTTATAGGGGGAAAGTGAGTTCTCATGATGTTGAGAATCACAGAGTTCAAAAACTCTAACCTACTTCTAAGTTGTGATTTCATTGGCTCTTATGAGGCCAAGAAATGGGATAAACCTAGAAGGATAAGGTAGGGTGGTTGTTTAGTGACTTCATGAGTCAATTTTAAGATGATCTCCCTTTGGAATGGGGGGAAATATAACAGTTGTAAAATTACTAAAAGATAAAGACTATAAATTCAAATATGATGATGTAAAATACATGAATAAGATAATGAGATAAAAGAAAGTTATGATATCAATGGAAAGTTAGAATCATACATTGGATATGATTAAGCATGATGAACAAAGATAATATGGCAAGATGAATAAGAAGATACAATAAAACCTTAAAAAGGTACTTCCAATTTAACATGAATAAATGTCTCAAGATTAAACATTCTTAACAATTTCTTTTTATATTTCAAAAGTAGATTCAATTAGAAGAACATAGTAAAAAGAATGGAAGAAAAAGAATGAAAAATAAGCAAGTTATGAAATTTGGAAGTTTAAGTATAAACTTGAAAAATAAAATAAGACCAACAAGGTAATAAAAAGAAAGGAAAGGGTGCTCCTAAGGATTGAACCCAGGACCCTTCGCCTACAGCTCAAAATCAACACCACTAGGCCAACGCGCGCATCTGAACATACAATGGATAACATAAATACATATGCAAAGAGAAGCGAAATTCAGAAAAAAAAATCAAAAGGACTGGGGCGAAGGGGATTCGAACCCCAGTCCTAAGGGTGCAAAGGCGTGTGATAGTGTGTGCTTGCCACTGGGGTGGCTGTTACATCCGGTAACATAACCAACTCAATAAATATATAAGCTATACGTGTGCGCGTATCTCAAATAAACAAAGCAAAACAACCAGACACACAAACTGCTCATGATAGCCATCTCCATGCCATGCTATCCAACATCAGTCATATCAAATAAGAAGCAGAGACATGATTATTCAGTCAAAATCAAGAAATGCTACACATATCAAATGCCAAGTAAGTATTCGATCATACAAATTGGACATCAAAATAACAACATTCGAATGTATAAAGGCACACAATCAAAGCAGTAAGCGTACAACATGTTTAAAGGAGGCTTAATGAAATGAAAACATCTTGGAACACAATTGATAGACAACATGTAGATCCAGATCAGCATGGCACTAGGATTAATTTCAAGTATATCAAAAACATCTTCAAGATTTAACATGTTTAGTGAAGGGTAGCAGGGATGTATAAGATTAAAATTACATGATTGACAAGGTTATGAGTTTAAAATGCAAGCAAACAAGAGATAGGTTAGGGCATGATGCATTCAGTTCCAAAGATATTCTATCAAAGTTCAAAAGTAATTCCAACATGTCACAATGTGTGGTGAAAGAGAAGGGATAAGTCGGATCAAGACAATGACAGATTTTAAGTATAACTATTAGTGGCAGTTCTAGGGTATATTAGAAGGATGTTAAGAAATGGTGGCAACAACATCAACAACATAAACAGTTAGTAGCAGATAACAAAAAGGTCATTAGGGCAATTACATTTCACAAAGTAATGAGCTCATGAGATTAGATACACCACAAACAATGATAGCACACCAACAAGATAACAAAATTAAGAAAGTTAAGATTCATAGGTTATCAAGCAATGCAGCAAGCAGTTTCACAAAGATAGCAAAAAAGGAACATGATGATGGTCCATACAAACCAAACACTCCTCAAAGCAAAGAAAAGCACACCAAACAGACATAATGTCGAGGAAAAAGAATGCATTCAGTCATGGCTATAGTGATGGTTCATGTATCAAGATGGATTAAAGGCAGACCAAGTTAAATGCAATGTCAAGGCAAATTCACTTAGGTTCATAGCATCTTGGAAACATGGCACTGTCATAAAGTAAGAGTCTAAACAGAGTTGTTCATACATAGTGTCATCTAAATCAAGCAACAGCTAGGCATAAACAACAAGATACACAAGAAGCTACACTTATCATGTTGATAAAGGAAAAAACAGTCAGGTTGCAATGATAAGTACATACACATCATGATAGTCAAAGGGATCTATGAATCAGACACATATATTCAAGACAACACAACATAGCAATTGACTTCAATCAAGTGGTATCACCTAACAGACAGTAGCACAGTAAAGACCAATTTAGGTAATAATCATGCAAGCACATTCATCACACCTATATGGACTAGGTTCAAGGCATAAGACATAATAACAGCAAATTCACTCAAGTACAAGCAGTGGCAGAGCATAGTAAACAAATATTTGTTAACATGTAGTAAATGTGAAACAAGCATAAAGACATGGATCAAAAGTTGGTTCTGATTTAAAGTAGTGCAGTGCAAACAAAGTACACAGTTCCATGGTGGTCAGCATGTAGCAACAAGGCAAACACTTCAAAAAAAAGCTTAACAACCAATGTTAAACAAGGTACAAATCATGTTTGACATTTGAAACTTACACACAAATTAGATACCAAACTGACAGCATACTAATGACAAGGCAAATGGACAATGTAAGTTCAAACATAATAGGGCATACAAAACCATGGATTCTAGGTTTCAAACCAAACACAGATCATAGTGGCTGCAAGTACACAAATGACATATCATGTAACAAAGGTTGATAGAATAAAGGTAAACATGCTTGGAAAACACTTATCACACCAGCAAGTTGTATTCAGCATATATATGCTCAGCAGTTGGATGTCATCAACACATAAATCTCAAGCAAGTAGTGAAGTATTGCAAATACAGAGTTGGAGTAAAGACTTAAACCAGAAAGAAAAGTAATCATCTTAAAAGCACCAGCATAACAGTCAAGTATTTTCAGCAACTCAATAAAATCGTGGCTATGAGCTTGGACATACAAGATGATCATCCATATAAAGAGAACAACAGTGCCAAACTAAGGAAGGTAGCTTAACAATCTTTAGTCAAACACTAAACCATCAATAAAAGGTAACAAATAGATTCATCCATTCTAAAACTCATGAGCATATCAGAAATGCATAAAGAACTAAGATTCAGCAACATCCAAGCACATATGACATACAAGTATTGTTAATGAAATCAAACATCTAAACTTGTCAATACAATGCCACAATGAGAATTCATAATGTTGCAGCCAGTCAATGAACAAAATCAGAGGCATAAGTCAATCATGTAGCAGTTTGTCATGTAACAAGTATAAGTTCAACAACAATCGTTACAACTTAATACAACAAATATACGTATACCTCAACATATCACTAAACAGAATCATGCTATTTTATGAAATCCACCATGAGTAACTAATCAATATGTTCAAACACACATCAGCCAGACACATATGGGGAAAAATAAGAGGATACATATGATATTAAATAAACATGATTTAATAAGAGGGAAAGAATGTGATACCAAGTGGATTAATGTCCACTGCCTTCAAGTGTGCTGAGTGCTTTTCCTTCCAAAGCAATCCAAAGCCAACTTTCACTTTGCTTGCTCGAACTTATGGAACTTCAGAGAGTATTTGAGTGTTTGCGAGAATTGTTGGTGAGTTGAGGTGTAGAGGCAAGCTCCTTTTATAGGCTGAACCAATGAGCTTGGGTTGCTTGAGTCCAAAACACAAACACTTGGAGTGCTGAGTGAAAAACTAGGGTTGCAACGTCTCTTTTGAATTCAAATGTTGGTCCACTCCTTGGAGACAATTACGCTGCTTTGCTGCACAAAACTTCAGAAATTGCAGGTCCAGTTTCACTTCTTCATGTATTGCTTCAGAGCTCCTTATTTGATGTTATATGGAGGGGTATCAGATGAAGTAAGGATTGGGGAAGGCGTGAAGAGTTTGTAGGTGAGAGCAGGTTGGATGCTGAAATAAGAAATGCTTCAGAAACACTTTTAGTGAAGCAACTCGTTGAAAGCTTAAACGGGCAATGCTCTTGGAGAATTCAAAAAAAAAAAAGAGAAACCACGCCAAAGGATTGGATGAAACGATTTCTTTGAATGAATTGATATGCTTGTGTTTAAATTTCTCTCTTCTAATCTGCATTTCACACACACGACAAAGGAGAAGGAAATAATTTGGATGTTTTGTTTCCTTAATGTCCACGCATCGCCTCTTCATTGGTTGGAAAATGAGTTGAAAAGTCAAAACAACATTGACTGATCCTTATTGGTCCTTGGCAAAGAATTCATTTCCACAAGTAGTTGGCAATACATTTGTCACGATGGGCTTATCATGTGGGCTCATGAACAAATATGTTAGCATTGGTTTTCTATTTTTGTTATAAATGAAAAGTGATTAGGAAAACAAATAATAGATGAATAATAGGTGAATTTGATAATTGATATGGTTATGTATATGGTTTGAAAAATAGGGAAATTGGATAAAATAGGTTTATTGAAATTGGTTTGGAATAAAAAAGATGATTGAGGGTAGATATGGTGGGTAGAAATTTTGGTTATGGAGAGGATCATGGAGAGGGTTATAGAGATATCTCCTTGAAATGGGAGGCTTTCTTGATTCAATACTCCATCCAAAATCTTGATTAATCACCTCTTGAATCTCCTTAAGATAGCACCTGATAAAAAAAGAAACAAACACAAACAAAAAACCTGATAAAAGGGTTAGCTATGCAACATGATTGATCTAAAATGACATGCAAGAGATCAATGTATCTAAGGGTAAAATTTGGGGTACAACAGTTGCCCCTATTTAAATATATTCACTGGATGACATGAGAGATGAAAATCCTCGTGAAATCATGGTGAAAGATATTTAAATACAGATAACCGAAATTTTTTCCCTTGGATGCAAAGACATGCAAAGCTAGTATTATGATGATATGATGCCAAGAAATATGCAAAAACAAAACAGACAAAGTAGGACACCAAAGAACAAAGAGCTACTAAACACGGATGAGCTTCACTGGGGAAGCAAGAAGGTTAGTATTCACAAGGAAAACTCCTTGGGGATACAGGCTAACCAACAAAAGAGACTCACTGGGGAGACCGTGAGGAAACACCGGGGATAGAAACAAGAAAAGGTAATCTCCACTAGGGAAGGATCCAGGGAGGTGGACCACAGGTTCAAATATGACCGGACGACACTGGGGAAAAAGACACAATCTCACTGGGCATGAAACTAGAAGGAAGACATGATCTCCACCGGAGATCAGTTTGAAATAAAAGGATAGACACCCGAAGAAAGGATTTTCTGGGGATTTCTTATACTGAAGAGTTCAAACGGGATCTTCAAGAAAAAACCAGAAAAGACGGAGACAAACTCTGCGCGCCAAATAAATAAAACATCTGGAGTTTAAATGGGAACAAGGTTAATGAGCCAAGAAAAGACTCTGGTACTCAAATAAGTTAGTTGAAATAAAAAATAATTTGCTTTATGAGGAAAGACAATATGAACTGGATATTTAATTCGTATAGGTTCATATTTGACCTAAGTTTAAGCAATACAGGTTCACGATAACCTGATATAAAAAAGTTGGTTCACGATAACTAGAGGTTTAGGTTCACGATTACCTGAAATAAACGACTGGTTCACGATAACCAGATATATAGAAAGCTGGTTCACAATAACCGGAAAAACAGGTTCACGATAACCTGAAACAAATGACTGGTTCACGATAACCAGAGGTTTAGGTTCACGATAACCTGATACAAACGACCGGTTCACGATAACCAGAGGTTTAGGTTCACGATAACCTAATACAAACAACTGGTTCACGATAACCAGAGGTTTAGGTTCACGATAACCTGATACAAACAACTGGTTCACGATAACCAGAGGTTTAGGTTCACGATAACCTGAAATACAAATGGTTCACGATAACCAGAAATACAGGTTCACGATAACTTGTTATAAAACAAAGGGTTCACGATAACCAGAAATACAGGTTCACGATAACCTGATATAAAACAATGCCAGCGGTTACTGAAATTTTAGGTTTCCAAATGGGTGATGTAGGTAACAAAATGGTTGCAGGTTAGACTTCCTGGGGAATACTGCACAAAGGGTCAAAATCTGGCGCACAGAGGTGAAAGACCGGCCACAAGCGAAACAAAAACAAAGAACCAAAGACCCACAAAAGGGGAAAGAGGAAAGAAAAACAAAACCACACAAACAAAACACCCAAATGCAAAAGATGCTCAATGTTATGCTATGATGCGAATGCTCAATGATATGCAAGAAACGACAGACCGGGGATAGCAAAAAGGAAACACTGTGTCCACCACAAGGAGTCACACTGAAATCTGAACCGGTAGTCAGTCTTAAAGACAATGTGAGAACATCCTCAATATACTGGGGAAAACACTTCTCAACAAACATCTTGTGTAGATAATGGTGAGACGTCCTTAGTGGTTAGCCATTGTTAAAGCATTTAAATCAGGGAGATATTGCCAATCTTCTTTTTGAGTTCAAAGTTTTCAAAACATTCCGCTTTTAAAACCATTATTAATAAATAAGTGAAGTTTTGCATAACAATGAAAACATCAGAGTAGTGATAAATATTAAACAAAGAAATGGCTCAAAAATCTGATTTTATTAGAATGGTAACTTGCCAATAGCGAAGTTCCATGGACCATTACAATTGAAAAACGGCAAAAGGAAAGGATTACATCATACTCAATGACCTACTCCCTAATGACTAAAATTTCTAGAATTCTATGCTAATACAGACAAGAGGGTCTAGATTCTCAGGCGTAGTACTTTCGTACTGAGTCAGCGTTTACAGGGTGTGAGCTGTTCACCATCCATTGTTGTGAGGAATAAAGAACCTCCTGAAAATACAGTCTTTACCACAAACGGACCCTCATAGTTAGGCGCCCATTTTCCATGAGCATCCCTTTGAGATGGCAGAATCTTCTTGAGTACTAGCTCTCCTTCTCGAAATTCCCGGACACAGACCTTTTTGTCAAAAGCTCTCTTTTCTCTTTTCTGATACAGATAACCATGACATATAGCTGTCAGTCACTTTTCGTCAATGAGGTTCAGTTGGTCATATATCTCTCTAACCCATTCAGCTTCGTCAAGCTTAGTTTCCATCAGGATTCTCAAAGATGGTATTTCTACTTCAATGGGAAGGACCGCAACCATTCCATATACGAGAGAAAAAGGGGTTGCCCCTGTTGAGGTTCGAACCGAAGTTTTGTATCCGTGCAGAGCAAAAGGTAACATCTCGTGCCAATCCTTATAAGTCTTGACCATTTTCTGCAGGATCTTCTTGATGTTTTTATTAGCAGCCTCGACAGCTCCATTCATCTTGGGACGGTAAGGCGAGGAATTGTGATGCTCAATCTTGAAATTGTCACATGACTCCATCGTTTTGTTGTTCAGATTTATTCCATTGTCAGTGATGATCCTGTTGGGGATTCCATAACGACAAATGATATTATTCTTGATGAAACGAGCAACTGCTTGCTTGGTCACATTAGTGAAAGAAGCAGCTTCAACCCATTTGGTGAAATAAACAATGGCCACTAAAATGAAACGATGGCCATTAGAAGCTTTCGGCTCAATAGCTCCAATCATGTCAATGCCCCACATAGAGAAAGGCCAAGGGGATGACAACACATTCAAAAAAGTAGGAGGAACATGCATCTTATCAGCGTAGATCTGGCACTTATGGCATTTCCTGGCGTATTGGATGCAATCATCTTCCATAGTTAACCAATAATATCCAGCCCTCAAAATTTTCTTAACCATGGCATATCCATTGGCGTGAGTGCCAAAGGCTCCTTCGTGAATGTCGTGAATTAACAGGTCTGCTTCTCGTTTATTAACACATCTTAACAGGACCATGTCATGATTCCTCTTGTAAATCACGCTGTTACTGAGAAAGAACTTGGATGACAATCTTCGCAAATTTTTCTTATCAAGATTGGAAGCATTGGCAGGGTATTCTTGGGTCTTCAGATAATTCATGATGTCGTAAAACCAAGGTTTTCCATCTGTCTCTTCTTTGACTGCCTGGCAGTAAGCGGGTTCGGTCTTGCGCTCGATACTAATGAGAGGTGCTTCATTGTGAAACCTGACTTGCCACATTGAAGCTAACATGGTTAGGGAATCAGCTATGTGATTTTCAGTGCGAGGTACATGACGGAAAGTGATCTCATCAAAACACTTAATCAATTCCCTAATGTAAGCACGGTATGGAATGATTTTTTCATCCTTAGTTTCCCATTCACCCTTGACTTGGTAAATGACCAAAGCAGAATCACCCATAACTTCAAGAACATTGATTCCAAGGTCAATTGCAGCCTCTAGACCCAAAATACATGGTTCGTACTCAGCAATATTGTTCGTGCATCCAAAGTCCAACCTTGCTGTGAAAGGAGTATAACCACCATCAGGGTTTATCAACACAACACCTACACCATGTCCTTTGAACTTGGAAGAACCATCAAATATCATCTTTCATCTATAACTAGGCTCAGGGCCTTCATCGGGACCAGGCTCTTCATTATCCTTTACTACCATAATGTCTTCATCAGGGAAATCAAATTTGAGCGGTTCATAATTTTCAACGGGCTGATCTGCAAGGTATTCTGATAATACACTTCCTTTAATAGCCTTCTGAGGTACATATTGGATATCATATTCTGACAATAGCATATGGCAACGGGCGAGTCTTCCTGTTTGAGCAGGTTTCTCAAAGATATACTTTATTGGATCCATTTTCGAGATCAACAAAGTAGTGTGACATATCAAATACTGCCTCAAACGTTTGGCGGTCCATGCTAAGGCACAATAGATTTTCTCAAGCAGTGAATAACGACTTTCACTATCAATGAACTTCTTACTCAGGTAATAGATGGCGTGTTCTTTTGCGACCAGTTTCATCACGTTGACCCAGTACATAACCCATGGATCCCTCTAAAATAGTCATGTACATAATGAGAGGTCTTCCAGGAATTGGAGGAATCAGAATAGGTGATTCTTGCAAATAGTTCTTGAGCTTCTCAAAAGCTTGTTGGCAATCAGAATTCCACTCTACAGTCTGGTCTTTGCGGAGTAACTTAAAAATTGGTTCACAAATAGGAGTCATGTTGGATATGAATCTGGATATATAGTTTAAACGACCCAGAAATCCTCTCACTTGTGATTCGGTTTGTGGAACCGGCATCTCTTGAATAGCTCGTACCTTGTCGGGATCTACTTCAATTCCTTTCTGGCTGACGATAAAACTAAGCAATTTCCCTGACCTGACACCAAAAGTACATTTGGCCGGATTCAACTTCAACTGATACCTCCGGAGTCTCTTGAACAACTTTAAGTGATGGTCCAAATGTTCCTCCTCACTTTGGGATTTAGCAATCATATCATCCACGTATACTTCAATTTCCTTGTGGATCATGTCATGGAATAAAGTCACCATAGCTCTCTAGTAAGTTGCCCCTGCGTTCTTCAAACCAAAAGGCATAACTTTGTAATAGTAGGTTCCCCAAGGGGTGATAAATTTAGTTTTATCCATGTCAGCTGGGTCCATTCTGATCTAGTTTTAACCGGAGAAACCGTCCATGAAGGAGAACACTACAAACCTGGTTGTATTATCCACAAGAGTGTCGATATGCGGTAGGGGGAAATCGTCCTTGGGACTACTTTGTTGAGATCCCTATAATCTACGCACATTCGCACTTTACCATTTTTCTTCATGACTGGCACGATGTTGGCTACCCATTTTGGATATTTTGAGACTGCCAAGAATCCTGCATCCAATTGCTTCTTTACCTCATCTCTGATTTGGAGGGCCATATCAGGCCTACTTCTACGGAGCTTCTGCTTCATAGGTGGACATTCAGGCTTGAGTGGTAGCTTATGAACTACTATATCTGTATCCAATCCAGGCATGTCTTGATAAGACCAAGCAAACACATCTACATATTCTTCCAAAAGCAGGACTAGCCCTTGTCTGATCTCTGCCCCAAGTGTTGCCCCAATCTTGACCTCTTTCCTCTTCTCTTCAGTGCCAAGGTTGATGATGTCCACTTTCTCTTCGTGTGGTTGAAGATCCGTGTACTGATACTCACACATTTCTGCCAAATCATCGGGGATCTCATAATCCTTTTCTTCTTCAGCTTGATAAATGGGTGAATTAAAGTTGATAGTGAGAGTAGGGTCATTGAATACGACGGGTTTGGGAATCACTCTGCACGATGGAGGGATTTATTTTATTAAAAATGCACAAACATGAAGACAAGAAGGAGAAATTTTGTAGTTTTGAAAAAGGTTGCCATTTTCCTTAAAACGAAAACAGGAATAAAGACTAAGAATTTTAACAAAACAAACACTTTATTGATTAATAAGATTTAAAAGTGGTGGCCTATACAAAATAATCCGAAAGCCTCGGGCAAGGCTGCGGAATTGAAAACATCAAAGCAAACAAAAAAATTACTCTTGCATAGGGTACAAGGCGGGTATCTCAACGGCTTCCCAATTACTTAAAGCGGTGTCACACCGAAACACCAAGTGGTTGATATCTTCATCTTCAGCGTCTTCAATAATTGCATGGACTTGCTGTCCTCCACTGACGAACACCTCTTGAATGGTCCTTGGTCTTCCTTTTGTTGAAGCTCTTCCCTCAAAAGTTGGTTTGTAACCCAACCCTTGGTATTTCTCTCTTTCTGGGACTTCGACGATCTTTCCCCAGCCTTCAGGTACTCCTCCCCGTAGAGCAGATTGAATGCTTTTGAAAGAAGCAAACGATGGACAACTAGAGGCCACTGGTTCCTTGTCGTCAAGTATAACGACATTAGCTATTTTGAGAGCCTGGAAAGAAGTTTCGAGAGCATCTTCATCTGCTTCAATGTAACAAAACGAGGACAGATTGCTGACCATCAGGTCTTCCTCGCCATGTATGATAACTAACTTCTCGTCGGCCACGAACTTCATCTTCTGATGTAAAGTAGAGGTTACAACACCAGCCTCGTGGATCCAAGGTCTACCCAACAAACAACTGTAGGCGGGGTTTATATCCAAGATCTGAAATAGGATGTTGAATATTTGAGGGCCAATCAAGACAGGTAGCTCAATCTCTCCCATCACCGACCTTCTTGAACCATCAAAAGCTTTGACAATAAGAGAAGTGGGTTTCATTATGGCTTCTTGCTAAGACAGTTTATTGAGAGTTCTTTTTGGCAAAACATTCAATGATGAACCGGTATCTACAATAACTCTAGCCATTGTATCGTCCTGGAACTTTACTGATACATGTAAGGCAAGATTATGATTCCTTCCAGCTCGAGGTAACTCCTCGTCACTGAAGCTGAGAGTGTTACAAGCTGTGATGTTGGCGACGACATGGCCAAACTGTCCTGCTGTTATATCTTGGGCTACGTGTGCCTGGGCTAACACCTTCTGTAAAGCTGATATGTGAACTGGTGAATTAACTAACAGAGATAAGATCGAAATCTTGGATGGTGTCTGATGGAGCTGATCTACCACTTTGTAATCACTCCTCTTGATAGTTCTTAGGAACTCTTCGTCCTCTTCTTGAGAAATTACCTCATTTCCTTTGTCTCTAGACGGTATGGGGACAACAGCTTCCCTGGGTGTGGTTTCCTTGAAAGAAGGAGTGTATACTCTACCGCTTCAGGTCATCTTTCCAATTCCAACTATATTAGTCACATCTTCACCAGTAGTTCCTAGCTCTTTCCTTGGAACTATGTCTTAAACAGCGATTCCCACCTCTTTCCTTGGAATCACGTCTTCTCGTCTTCTGCTATTCATAATATTCTCATAGACCCACGGCACTGCCTTAGTCCCCCTGAACCTAAATGGAACAGGTTGTCAGGTGTCATATTGTTTGGGATGATTAACGATGAAAGCATCAGTCGTTCCAGGATTATTGAAAATTGGTACTGGTTTATTAAATACAGGAACTACAGAACCAGACTTAAGTGTGTTAGACTCGGATACCTGCCCTTTTGGCTTTGGTAGGTTGAATACAGGCTCGATTGCTGCAACTCTGTTCTCCTTTTCTTTGCTGAACACCCGTAGAAACCCTTCATTGATCAGGTACTGAACATCCTCTTGGACTAAACGGCAGCCCTTGATACTGACATTACATTCTTCACAGTCATCATGGCAAACTTTAACTAACCCAGCTTCAAACAGCTTAGCATGAAAAGTTTTGATAGGGGTCTTGATCTTTGTTACATCCAAAACTAATACCTCATCCTTCTCATCTTCTATGGTATTAGTAGCCCCATGGGTAGGCAAAGGATTGTTTTCCACATTTGGTTGATTATCAGCAAACGAAAGGATATTCTTTTCCATCAAAACCTTCACTACATTCTTCAATGCTAAACAGCCTTCCAAGTCGTGACCAGCACCTCCTTGATGAAAAGCACAAGTTGCATTTGGGTTGAAGAAAGGCATGGATTTCTCGGTTGGTGGTCCCAAAGGTCTAGTAACGATCAACCCTTGCTCCACTAAAGAAGGGTAGAGCTCTGTATATGACATTGGTATAGGTGGAAATGCAGGCTTTCCTCCTTGCCTCTTGTGGGGAGAATTCTGCTGTGGAACCTGTGGTCTTGGTTGTTGATAATTCTGGTTTTTAGGCCATTGCTGATAAGCTTTTTATTGATAAGCTGGCGCCTGCAGCGCTGCTTGGTAATTGAAAGTATGTGTAACAGCAGCTACGTAAGGTTGCTGAGCATACTGCATCTGGTAGATTGGATGCTGAGAGTAGTTTGGTCTCTGCTGTTGCTGGTACATTGGTTGCTTCCATCGAGGGCTCTGGGTCTTTCCTGCCATGATGGCATTAGCTTCTCCTTCCCTCTTCTTATGAGAATGACTAGGGGACTTCTTAGCATTGACGCTAGTTGAACTGCTCAGAGAACCGATTACTTTTCCACTCTTTAATCCTGCGTCTACCTTCATGTCAATTGCAACAATATCAACGAAATTAGCATTGACACTGCTGGTCATTCTCTTATAAAACTCAGGCTTCACTGTGTCTACAAACCAGTCAGGCAACTCTTTCTTAGTCAAAGGTGGTTCAACCTGAGAAGTAGTCTCCCTCCATCGTTGGGCATATTCCTTGAAGGTCTTAGTGCTGTTCAGGGCCATACTCAACAACTGCCTACGGTCAGGGGCTAAATCCATATTGTATTTGTAGTGTTTCACAAAAGCGTCAGTCACATCCTGGAAACAACGGACCTGGGATTGGTCTAGACTTAAATACCACTTAGCAGCAGCCCCCTTTAAACTGTCTTAAAAATAATGGATCATCAGCTTGTCATTGCGTACGTCGCGGCCATTCTTCGGTAGTACATGATCAGATGGGATTTGGGGCATGTGGCCCCTGAGTATAACTCAAAACTTGGTAACTTGAATTTGGGTGGAATTACCAAATCTTAAACTAAGCACATGTCTTTAATATCAGTACTAAACGCATTACTTAACTCCATCGCCTTCATCTTCCTCGGCATTGTTTCAACACTTTCTCTCAATTTCTCGTGTCTATCATCTCCTTCTTCTGACACATCCACGTAATCGTAGGGCTGGTGGTTTTGAAAAACCGGATGCACCTGCGTCTGTACTGCTGGTGGAGCATAAGTAGGAATAGCTTGCAGAGTCTCATTAACCAAAGGAACTGTAGCACGGATAAAAATCTTCTGGCATGCCCAAAGTGGGGTTTGTGATAGGGACGATAGGAGGTTCTACCATTGTGGTTACGATTTCAGAGACCACAGTGGCCTGGGTGTCCATCTTTGCTTTCATTACATTAATAGCCTCGAGGATTTGTCCCATTCCTCCTCGTATCTCGTTTAATTCATTGTTGACTCTGTCCATTTCTCCGTATATCTCTGACATTTTGAATTGAGCTTGGGCCCGGGTGTTGTAGTTGTGTCTGGGATTCAGTGTGACGATTCTGGAGAGAACACGACGACATAAGACAAAGACAAGGAAAGAAATGCACATGAAGATGCAAATGAGGATGCAAATGCAAATGCAGGATAAACTATCAAGAAACCAAAGGAATTTTGCAAATGATATAGACGATAGATCTTTGACAAAATAAACTTCTTCATTCAAGAGTCTGGAGAGCATTACATCAGGAGCAGTGTATCCTCATACTCCAAGTACATAAATAGAAATACATTAATATGGAAGGGAATATTAATAACAAAGGAGATAACAACAGTAATACTAAGGACTGAATCCACTAGTTGATGATCCCTCTCCTCCATTAATCACTCTCATCAATTTGCTGATACGCACTTTCGTCTCCTCTCTTGCAAGAACCAATTTTCCTAATTCTTCCACCATCCTCTGCTTTGTCTGGGAAGGTGATTAATGGCGAGGATGTGGCTTCATCATTACACGAACTATGTCACGAGACCATTGTAAGTGGGCCTCTATGACTGGGCATTCAGCTTTCCATAATTATCTGTTAATCTGGCGCCAAGCGCGCTCCAAACACATCTTCATTTCAAAGCCTCCTCTTTCATCATAAAACATCATCTGCATGTCCTCGTCATCTGGAATTCCCTCCTTCAGATGACCCAGTTGACGGCGTGCAAGGACAGGGTTGTAATTGATACAACCGTTTCTCCCCATGAGAGGCACAATGGGGCAATCCCCGCGGCTATGGATTATAATAATTCCTTCGTTAGTTGAATCATACCACTCAATGTCGGTATGTTTCAATTCCATCAGCTTTTTGGACCAAATCTTACAGTCTTCGACCTCCCAGAAAGTCGGAGTTTTTGGCAGATAAGAGACGAACCACTTGTAAAAGAGGGCTACGCAGCAAACAATTGGCCCACAGCCTCTTGTGTATCTGGTCTGTATGGAATGGTAAACATCAGCTAGCAGTGTAGGGACCGGATTGTTGACTGCAAAAATTTGAATAGCTTGCGTATCCACAAAGTTCTTGGCATTTGGGAACAGAAATAAACCATATATCATCAGAGCTAGGGTTGACTCAAACAAAGCCTCACTTCCTCTGCTTTTGAAGTACAGAGCCTTTTCCATCAAGAACTTAGCAGGCAGTCCATGCTTTCCCCCTTTGTTGGTCAGGTTGGCTTGGATGTCAAATAATCTGATCCTGGTTACTCTGGTGAAAGGCATTTCTTCAATCCCAGAAAAGATGAGGGCTTCTCTGACGGGAATCCCTATCATGGCTGAGAAATCCTCTAGGGTCAGCACCAACTGGAATTCAGGGAATACGAAACAGCGGTACGCGGGATGATACAACTGGACCAAAACCTCAAGGGGCCCTACAGTCACTGGTGTCTTCATCAGTGGAATGATACACCCATATCTATCAGCAAAGGCTGACTGGTCTTCAACCATCTCTCCTAACCACAACAAACGCTCCACTTCTAGTAGCTCGAAGAAATAAGGCCAAACTCTTTTCCCTGCAGCATCCATTTCTACAAAATCTACAAAACAAAATTAGTATCTTGATAGTTTAGAAGAGAATGCAAGATGCAATGCAAAGTTTCATGGAATTCAGACACTCGCGGAATATCAAGAGATATCAAAAGACCTCTTTTCATTAAATAAAAGGCGAATTACAAAAGTTGATACACTTTCAAGAGTCCTAAACATGAAGCTAAATAAAAGCTAGAAGGTCCTAAGGAAATTCTCCTAAGAGTCTTGTGTTGAGTCTTCTGATTTCTTTCTCTATCTGATCCTTTTCTGTGACGAGGTTATCGAGGATGGATTTCCAAGCAGGAGGCTGAGTGTTAGAGGGACTTGGATCTTCCAGGGCCTTTCTCTTCTTGCATTTGCAGTTGTCTCTGGAGTTCCAGGTTTTCTTCAACGACCACTTGGTACTTGAGCTTCCAGGCTTCTTCTGACCTTTGGGTTTATCTTAGAGAAATCTCCAGCTCTTCTTCCTTTGACATGAAGTATAAAACAGGCTCTTTCTTCAAAGTAATTGGTTATTGCCTTTTATAAGGAATCTTTAACTCTATAGCACTTCTTCTGACCCATTGCAGATAGGGCTCCAAGGACACACAGTTAGGTCTTCCCAAAGAACTTCTTCCTCTTTTACGCTTGCTACCCCAAGCATTCAAGATCAGCTTCTTCTGTTCTTCGTTCTTGTCGTATGCTTCAAAGTAGATGTTTTCCACATGAACACTGAGAGGTTTATCTTCCAAAGGATACCCTAATTGGCGTCATGCCAATACAGGGTTATAGCTAATACCACCTTTAATGCCAAGAAGAGGTACGTTGCCATAGTTTCCATAGCTATCTATAATCAGGATTCCATCATACACCCGATTATACCAGTCAATGTCTGCGTGGGAGAGTGCCATAACCTTCTGAGACCACCATCCTTTCTTGGAATCCCAGAATGTGTCTGCCTTTGGTAGATGCGAAATAAACCATCTATACAATATGAGGACACAGCAGGTAATCTGTCCATTTCTATGAGCATTTATTGTATGGACTGAGTGATAAGCTTCAGCAAGCAGGGTAGGTACCGGATTCTATTTCAAGAAGATTTTGATTGCATTCAGATCCACAAAGTTGTCAATATTCGGGAACAAGAAAAGTCTATAGATAAGAAATGCAAAAACAACTTCGAAGGCATCCCGGTTGGAGTGTTTAGCAAAATAACGAGCCCTTTTAAACAAAAACTTAGTGGTTAACCCAAAAATTCCTCCCTTAGAATTTAAATTGCTTTTGATATCAACTAACTCCAGATAAGTTTTCTTGGCTATTTCTTCCTCTTTAGGATCCTTCTTGAAGATAGGAAACGGGGACTCATCCTTGATAGGCAATCCAATTATCTGGGAATATTCTTCAAGGGTGGGTAAGAGTTGATAGTCAGGAAACGTGAAGCAATGATACTTTGGATCATAAAACTGAAGCAAAGTTGAGAGGAGTCCTTCATCAATGGTCTTCTTCAACAAAACCCACAACTTCCCATATCTGTTTATGAATCCTTCAGGGTATGTTAGCAAATCTCCCAATTTCCTTAGGTTATCCAATTTGGGACTCTTGAAAGTGTATTTGATGGTGTTCCTTCTTGAGCTATCCATGATATCCCTCTGATATAAGAAAAGAAATATGAGTTCCATGAAACAGATGCAACATGAATGCTTATGATGTATGAATGCAAAGCACACACAAAGACACACAAAGCACAAACACAGGGGATAGGTTTAAGCATGGAGCTAGGGTTTACCCTTCCCATTGGTATGTACTATTAGTTTTCACCTGCTGAACAGGGTTCTAAGAAGTTCCCAGAGTTGACAACCCATCTTTCAGGTTTTATCGACTTCCCAGATGGCTTGGTAATCAATAAAATTCTCAAGAGAATCTCGTCTGAGTGTAGTATCGCGTGACAACCAATTCAGAAATAGACTCTATCATGGTCACTGCACTACATTCTAAAAGGCTTAAGTGGGGTTTGGTAACTACGTTCTCAATATCAAGGGCTCCTAGGTCGAGATTAGCACGTTTTCACGAATAGATTTGTTCAACATGACTAGACTCTCAAGAGGGCCTCAACTGAGTGATGGTGTCTCAAGTCAACTTTTTCAAGATTCGACTCCCTCAAAGCCTCCTTGAATATACCATCGTCTTATCATAAGTGCACTCAAATCAGGGTTAGGATTTATCTCACCACTCAAGAACCAAACCAACAAAAGAGGCTCAAGCACAACATATATACAGGCAATCAAACAGATATACACAATTATAGCAAACAAGCATGAATAGAACAAACAAAACAAAGGTGGGCTTAACCCTCAAAAAGAATGGATCTTTCCCCAGTGAAGTCGCCATTTCTGTTGCGGTGAGAATCGGATAACAAGATATTAATTAACTTGCTTCGCATTTCTTTAAATTCACAACCGACTTTGATTTATCCAAAGGAAAGGTTCAAGATCGAGAAAAACCTAAAGGGGGGAGATCTAAGGTTCGGGGATTGGTTACGCCTAGGGAAGGTATTAGCATACTAAACGTCCGTAGTACTCTACGGGAACCTCTTGTTTTAACTTGTTATGTCTCACTCACTTGCTAAAGGTGTTATGCTAAAGGTTGAAACCCTAGGGGTTAGTATCTAAGTATACTCGACAAAGTATCGCACTTTGCGCCTACGTATCCTTACGGGAGTGGAATCAGAGTATCCGTAGTTCACCGATCTAAGGGTGAAGGAGAGGAACCATTGGCTATGGCCAAAGTTCCAAGGGAAAATGAGTATGAGCTCATTTTAGAGTTCACGATAACTCTCTAAGTCTAAGTTATAGGGGGAAAGTGAGTTCTCATGATGATGAGAATCACATAGAGTTCAAAAACTCTAACCTACTTCTAAGTTGTGATTTCATTGGCTCTCATGAGGCCAAGAAATGGGATAAACCTAAAAGGATAAGGTAGGGTGGTTGTTTAGTGACTTCATGAGTCAATTTTAAGACGATCTCCCTTTGGAATGGGGGGAAATATAATAGTTGTAAAATTACTAAAAGATAAGGAGTATAAATTCAAATATGATGATGTAAAAGACATGAATAAGATAATGAGATAAAAGAAAGTTATGATATCAATGCAAAGTTAGAATTATACATTGGATATGATCAAACATGATGAACAAAGATAATATGGCAAGATGAATAAGAAGATACAATAAAACCTTAAAAAGGTACTTCCAATTTAACTTGAATAAATGTCTCAAGATTAAACATTCTTAACAATTTCTTTTTATATTTAAAATGTAGATTCAATTAGAAGAACATAGAAAAAAGAATGGAAGAAAAAGGATGAAAAATAAGCAAGTTATGAAATTTGGAAGTTTAAGCATAAACTTGAAAAATAAAATAAGACCAACAAGGTAATAAAAAGAAAGGAAATGGTGCTCCAAGGGATTGAATCCAGGACCCTTCGCCTACAGCTCAAAATCAACACCACTGGACAACGCGCGCATCTGAACATACAATGGATAACACAAATACATATGCAAAGAGAAGCGAAATTCAGAAGAAAAAAAATCAAAAGGACTGGGGCGAGGGGGATTCAAACCCCAGTCCTAAGGGTGCAAAGGCGTGTGATAGTGCGTGCTTGCCACTGGGGTTGTTACATCCGGTAACATAACCAACTCAATAAATATATAAGCTATACGTGTACGCGTATCTCAAATAAACAAAGCAAAACAACCAGACACACAAACTGCTCATGACAGCCATGTCCATGCCATGCTATCCAACATCAGTCATATAAAATAAGAAGCAGAGACATGATTATTTAGTCAAAATAAAGAAATTCTACACATATCAAATGCTAAGTAAGTATTCGATCATACAAATTGGACATCAAAATAACAACATTCGAATGTATAAAGCCACACAATCAAAGCAGCAAGCATACAACATGTTTAAAGGAGGTTTAATGAAATGAAAACATCTTGGAACACAATTGATAGACAACATGTAGATCCAGATCAGCATGGCACTAGGTTTAATTTCAAGTATATCAAAAACATCTTCAAGATTTAGCATGTTTAGTGCAGGGTAGCAGGGATGTATAGGATTAAAATTACATGATTGACAAGGTTATGAGTTTAAAATGCAAGCAAACAAGAGATAGGTTAGGGCATGATGCATTTAGTTCCAAAGATATTCTATCAAAGTTCAAAAGTAATTCCAACATGTCACAATGAGTGGTGAAAGACAAGGGATAAGTCGGATCAAGGCAATGACAGATTCTAAGTGTAACTATTAGTGGCAGTTCTAGGGTATATTATAAGGATGTTAAGAAATGATGGCAACAACATCAACAACATAAACAGTTAGCAGCAGATAACAAAAAGGTCATTAGGGTAATTACATTTCACAAAGTAATGAGCTCATGAGATTAGATACACCACAAACAATGCTAGCACACCAACAAGATAACAAAATTCAGAAAGTTAAGATTCATAGGTTATCAAGCAATGCAGCAAGCAGTTTCACAAAGATAGCAAAAAAGGAACATGATGATGGTCCATACAAACCAAACACTCCTCAAAGCAAAGAAAAGCACACCAAATAGACATAATGTCGAGGAAAAAGAATGCATTTAGTCATGGCTATAGTGATGGTTCATGTATCAAGATGGATTAAAGGCAGACCAAGTTAAATGCAATGTCAAGCCAAATTCACTTAGGTTCATAGCATCTTGGAAACATGGCACTGTCATAAAGCAAGAGTCTAAACAGAGTTGTTCATACATAGTGTCATCCAAATCAAGCAACAACTAGGCATAAACAACAAGATACACAAGAAGCTACACTTATCATGTTGATAAAGGAAAAAATAGTCAGGTTGCAATGATAAGTACATACACATCATGATAGTCAAAGGGCTCTATGAATCATACACATATATTCAAGACAACACAACATAGCAATTGACTTCAATCAAGTGGTATCACCTAACAGACAGTAGCACAGTAAAGACCAATTTAAGCAATAATCATGCAAGCACATTCATCACACCTATATGGACTAGGTTCAAGGCATAAGACATAATAACAACAAATTCACTCAAGTACAAGCAGTGGCAGAGCATAGTAAACAAATATTTGTTAACATGTAGTAAATGTGAAACAAGCATAAAGACATGGATCAAAAGTTGGTTCTGATTTAAAGTAGTGCAGAGCAAACAAAGTACACAGTTCCATGGTGGTCAGCATGTAGCAACAAGGCAAACACTTCAAAAAAAAGCTTAACAACCAATGTTAAACAAGGTACAAATCATGTTTGACATTTGAAACTTACACACAAATTAGATACCAAACTGACAGCATACTAATGACAAGGCAAATGGACAATGTAAGTTCAAACATAATAGGGCATACAAAACCATGGATTCTAGGTTTCAAACCAAACACAGATCATAGTGGCTGCAAGTACACAAATGACATATCATGTAACAAAGGTTGATAGAATAAAGGTAAACATGCTTGGAAAACACTTATCACACCAGCAAGTTGTATTCAGCATATATATGCTCAGCAATTGGATGTCATCAACACATAAATCTCAAGCAAGTAGTGAAGTATTACAAATACAGAGTTGGAATAAAGACTTAAACTAGAAAGAAAAGTAATCATCTTAAAAGCACCAGCATAACAGTCAAGTATTTTTAGCAACTCAATAAAATCGTGGCTATGAGCTTGGACATACAAGATAATCATCCATATAAAGAGAACAACAGTGCAAAACTAAGGAAGGTAGCTTAACAATCTTTAGTCAAACACTAAACCATCAACAAAAGGTAACAAATAGATTCATCCATTCTAAAACTCATGAGCATATCAGAAATGCATAAAGAACTAAGATTCAGCAACATCCAAGCACATATGACATACAAGTATTGTTAACGAAATCAAACATCTAAACTTGTCAATACAATGCCATAATGAGAATTCATAATGTTGCAGCCATTCAATGAACAAAATCAGAGGCATAAATCAATCATGTAGCAGTTAGTCATGTAACAAGTATAAGTTCAACCACAATCGTTACAACTTAATACAACAAATATGTGTATACCTCAACATATCACTAAACAGAATCATGCTATTTTATGAAATCCACCATGAGTAACCAATCAATATGTTCAAACACACATCAGCTAGACACATATGGGGAAAAATAATAGGATGCATATGATATTAAATAAACATGATTTAATAAGAGGGAAAAAATGTGATACCAAGTGGATTAATGTCCACTGCCTTCAAGTGTGCTGAGTGCTTTTCCTTCCAAAGCAATCCAAAGCCAACTTTCACTTTGCTTGCTCGAACTTATGGAACTTCAGAGAGTATTTGAGTGTTTGCGAGAATTGTTGGTGAGTTGAGGTGTAGAGGCAAGCTCCTTTTATAGGCTGAACCAATGAGCTTGGGTTGCTTGAGTCCAAAACACAAACACTTGGAGTGCTGAGTGAAAAACTAGGGTTGCAACGTCTCTTTTGAATTCAAATGTTGGTCCACTCCTTGGAGACAATTACGCTGCTTTGCTACACAAAACTTCAGAAATTGCAGGGCCAGTTTCACTTCTTCATGTATTGCTTCATAGCTCCTCATTTAATGTCATATGGAGGGGTATCAGATGAAGTAAGGATTGGGGACGGCGTGAAGAGTTTGCAGGTGAGAGCAGGTTGGATGCTGAAACAAGAAATGCTTCAGAAACACTTTTAGTGAAGCAAACCGTTGAAAGCTTAAACGGGCAATGCTCTTGGAGAATTCGAAAAAAAGAGAAACCACACCAAAGGATTGGATGAAACAATTTCTTTGAATGAATTGATATGCTTGTGTTTGAATTTCTCTCTTCCAATCTGTATTTCACACACACGACAAAGGAGAAGGAAACAATTTAGATGTTTTATTTCCTTAATGTCCACGCATCGTCTCTTCATTGGTTGGAAAATGAGTTGAAAAGTCAAAACAACATTGCCTGATCCTTATTGGTCCTTGGCAAAGAATTCATTTCCACATGTAGTTGGTAATACATTTGTCACGATGGGCTTATCATGTGGGTTCAAGAACAAATATGTTAGCATTGGTTTTCTATTTTTGTTATAAAAGAAAAGTGATTAGGAAAACAAATAATAGATGAATAATAGGTGGATTTGATAATTGATATGGTTATGTATATGGTTTGAAAAATAGGGAAATTGGATAAAATAGGTTTATTGAAATTGGTTTGGAATAAAAAAGATGATTGAGGGTAGATAAGGTGGGTAGAAATTTTGGTTATGAAGAGGATATTGGAGAGGGTTATAGAGGTGTCTCCTTGAAATGGGAGACTTGCTTGATTCAATACTCCATCCAAAATCTTGATTAATCACCTCTTGAATCTCCTTAAGATAGCACCTGATAAAAAAAGAAACAAACACAAACAAAAAACCTGATAAAAGGGTTAGCTATGCAACATGATTGATCTAAAATGACATGCAAGAGATAAATGGATCTAAGGGTAAAATTTGGGGTACAAAAGCATTCATATTGCATCACTATCGCTCTAGTCGGTCTTATCTCCTAGTGATAAAAGTCCTCTCAATCGAGTTGTCAGTTCCTTCCTCGTCCGGAAATGTTGCGTTTGAACAATCTCTCCTCCAGTTTATTTCTGGGATGGAGATGGTCTTCGACCACTTTGATAACTTGAACCTCTGAAAAACAAGAAAACTTTCGACAAACGTCACTCTTCGCCATTGAAGATGATATCTTCACTTTCCCGGATTAAGGAAAATCCCCAGAGAAAGCCCCTTTATCAAAGATTCGACAATACGGCAGTTTTTCTCCGAAAAATTCGCTGACGAAAAGGTCATCAGCACCTCAAAATTGGATTACATCACATGGCATTTCTCCAAGAAGATCTCAAGGAAAAGTATGATGTAATATCCCCAAATAGAAAATAGTCTCTCAAGAGACTCGTTTCCCCCAGTAGAGTCAACGAATGGCATCTCCAATGGAGAAGTTTGTGCACCTCTGCAGCTCAGACGAATGGGTTCCCCAGCAAGTCTGACATCAAAACTTTTTCCCGTCAAATGGCATCTCCCCAGGAAAATTCAGCGAGAAGTTTGAGGAGAACCGCTACAAGTAGCGTCCCTTGTCGATGAAGTTTATTGACAAAAGAAACTAAGACCAGTTCCTTGGTAGGAAACCAGGATCGAGGGGAAGTTTGTATCAGAAACTAAGACCAGTTCCTTGGTAGGAAACCAGGATCGAGGGGAAGTTTATTTCAGAAACTTAGACCAGTTCCTTGGTAGGAAACCAGGATCGAGGGGAAGTTTGTATCAGAAATTGAGACCAGTTCCTTGGCTGAAGACCAGGATCGAGGGGAAGTTTTTACCTTTTCTGAGCATCATTGCTTAGCAAAAGAAGAAGGATGCGTGAACTACCATTCTTAATCGCCATCAAAATTTCGGGTATTCCGATATTTAATCCTCTTGCACCCCGAATGCCCGAATACCTTCGCCATTCACACCTTCGGGTCCAAGAAGATTAAATAGGGGCATCTATCATACCCCAAATTTTGACCACTAAGATTCCCCATCATTATGCAAATCATCATCACAATATGGATGTACCATCATGCCTCATTAGTCTCCCCAAAGATGGGTGAGCACTCACTACAAACAAAAATTAGGGTTTCAAGCCCTCTTTGAGCCTTAGACAATGGATCAATCCAGAAACGACATGATCTTCAACTTGTCTAACCTCTCAAACCTCCACAATGGATCAAAAGGACTCCCACTTCAAGGATTAAGCACAAGGCTGCTCTCTTCTAAGTGGATTAAGCCTCAAGATCGCCAGTGTCACCAAATTAGGGTTTGGTCGACCAGGGCCTCCAGATGGAATTTTTCCTCTGGGCATGAGCCAATGCTTCAAAGCATATTCTAATATGCTCCATGGAACCTCATGGACCCAATTATCAAGTCAATTTTGACCTCAGGGGATGCATTCATCAAAAATCAGGAATTAGGGTTTCTTGAACTAATTCACCCCTAAGCTGACTTTTGGGACAAAACATGAGCCAAGACCTCAAGAGAGGATTTGAGGGTCTCTAATACACCACATTGATCCATTTGCAACAATGGATTGATCCAAGAAGCTTGAGCAACAAGTTTCAATTTCATCTGAACCACGGTTAGGGTTTCGCGAGAAAAGTCAACTATAGCTTTGACTTTTGACCAGGACATGCTCCCAAACCCTAAGAAATGATTCAATACACCCTATAAAACCTATGGAACATGTCCATCAAGTTTGATTTAGGTCAAGGACTTTATTTCATAAAGGATCGCACAGTTTGGAATTCATCTGACAAAAAGTCAACTGTGCACAAAAGTCAAACTTTGACTTTTTGAGATTTTTCACAATTATGGTTTTTTAACCCTAAAATAATTTTAATGTGATTTGAATCATCATTCATCAAGAAAAATTAAGGAAAGTGGGATAACTTGTAAAAGGGGTAACCATAAAAACATAGAAAATTTTCTAAGTTATGAAACAAAGTGGCTAGGGTACCAACTTTGGAGGATCATAACTCCTAAACCACAACGCCATTTTTTCCCATCCAAAGCTGGATTTATAGCCCTCATGGCCCTCTACAAAAGCTTCAACTACACCTCATTCCAATTCATCATGGATTTAGAGTTATGGAATGATCAAAATGGCTGAAAACATGAAATGTCACTTTTTCTAACACTTAGTGAAATTTTCACTAAGTCAGAATCTGCCTTACTTTTTTTCAAATGTAGGGACATTTTTCACTTGGATCCAAAAAGTATCAAAACCAATTATGATCAAACAGTTGTTGTATCATATATGGGCTTTCCAAAATTGCCAAGAACTCCATCAAATTCCACTTGAGCCATGAGATATGACAATGCCAATATGCCTTGCTGCAAACTGTGATGGCAAGGCAGATTTTGGAGTTTTGCTCGATTTGCTCAAATTTTGCAAAGGGCAAGCAACTCTATCCATCTGAACACCTCAAGGGGGGACCAAGGAGGAACCAAATCTGATCCCAAGCCTCCCAAGTCTTTGGAACCAAAAATAGCATGCTAAACCTAGAAATCCCTAAAAGAGGGACAAGACTCCAATTTTGTTTTGGAGCATTCAATGCATACACCAAGGTGGCATGGACTGAGCCATTTCCAACTGAATTCAGTCAAGACTTATCCAAGACCAAGGGAACCAGCAGCCTGTGCCCTAACCTCTAGTCAATGGCTAGAGGAGACTTGGATTCTCATTGATCAACATTGGCCAAACCTATGCAGCAGTTGCCATTCACTATTCCTTGCAAAACAAACTTGCTCTACTATAAATAGAGCTCATTTGTGCTCAGTTTGAGTACACCAAAGCCATCAAACAGATGCTTTCCTCAAAATCCCTCTCTTTAGGCCAAAATGTCTTCTTTAGCAAGGTAACTCTGAGTTTTTGAGTTAGAGAGCATTTCCATCATAGCTCATGATCCAAACACATCCAATATGTCATATCTAAGCTGTCCAAACTCACACAAGTGACATGTAATCCTTAAATCTCAAAGTCACCTCTCAAAACCTCAAAATAGTACTTTTGTGCATTTTTCAAGCCATGCCTTGATTCAGTCACTTTCCAAACTAGATAAAACCTCAAACACACTTCAAATATCATCCTTGAACTGTCCCAAATGGTTCCCCCCATCTGGAACACCATTTGAGGGAGTTGCTATTTTGGCCATTTTAACCCCTTTTGCAAGAAAGGGCCAGTTTGTGTTTTTGCAGGTTCCAGTTGATTCCAATCATCCTAAAAGCTTCTAAGGGATCATTTGAGAGTGTCCAAAGGATCAAACCATTTCTGGAACAAGAAACTTGGCAGATTGCACAAAAACTCCAAATGCTCAAAAGAGAGGTAAGCATCATGACTTGAACTTTCCAAAATAAGCATTGCTTTGAAGTCCACTGATCATGCACATCTCATACATGTTATATATGTTGTGTTTGAACCAATTCATCATGTAATTTATGCATGTACCAAAGTGTAGCATAGAAAATGTAATTATAGGCCTATTTCAAAACCACCATCGGATTTTGAGGAGGGAGCATGATCTAAAAAAAATACCACCACCATTGGATTCCTTGTGAAATTCTAGGTCAGATGCATATAAATTTTGTCCCCAACCATGGAGAAATGATAAAGTTATGGACCTTCCCGTTTCTTGCCAAAACTTGCCCTGCCTTGCCTTGGCCAGGCCTAGAAAACAAGGCAAGCCTTGTATATTTGTTGGTTTGTTTTAATCAGCGGATGTATCACCACCCCAGTGGCAAGGCGCGCGCCCTATAACCTTGAGGTCGTGGGTTCAAACCCCACCCATGCCATTTTGTGTTTTCTCACATTTTTCTATTTTTTTCCAATATTTTCATGTTTTGTTAATTAATTGGAAAATTAATAACTCCCTCAATTTTAATTATTTTTTATTGGTTCTTTTTGCAAAAAATCACAAAAATGTTGAAATATTTTATTCTCCAAAAACATTATATTTATATTATTTATTTAATATAATTAGTATTTTTGTGAATAAATGTCTTTTATTTGTTTTTAAACTCTTTTAAAAATAAATATCCATTTTGGAAAATCAAAACCAAGTAGGTTTTAATTCATCTTTTGATGAAAACCTCATTTTTCAAACCTTCAACAAAAATCACAAGTGGTTTATTCAAACTTATTTGGTATTTTTATCATTTTATTTGATTTTCTTTAAATATTTCCTTTTAAAAGAAAACAAATTTAGGGTTTCCTTGATTTTCACTCAAACAAATCATTCAAAATCTTTGGGCCTCTAATAGAGTGTAAGACCCAATCACTTTTTAACCAAACCAATCTTTGGGCCTCAAATATTATATAAGTCCCTCTGCGTTAAAAGAAAAGCTCGGCGTGATCGCCAGTTCAAAAGAATCATCTGGGCCTACCCTCGTGTTATAAGCCCCATTCTTTTTTCTTTCAATCATTTTGGACCTTTTGAGAGAGTGTAAGACCCATCCCCTTGTACAGAAAACCTTTTTGGGCCTCAGTCACTTGTATAAGTCCCTGTACAATTTAAAACAACAGTGCAATCACTGATAAAACTCTGGGCCTCTCCTTGAGCTGTAAGCCCCAATTTTCCTTTCCAAAAGCACTTTCTCCTTTGATTTTGAATATAATATTGTTATCAAAGCTTTCTTTATTGAACAATTAACCAAACAGTATGGAAGCTCTACAACCGAGTAAGTGTTTACCCGCTTTCATTTACCGCTTTCATATGTATATAACTGTATTGTGGAGCTGTTTCTCTGTAAGTCTTCTTTCATAAACTCATATCGACTGTGTAATAATAGTATAGATATTTAGAGTTTCCTCGGCAACTACGTCTAGAACTAGACAAACCCTCGTCTCCCTACATCTGGTGTTATACTGGATATTTCAACATAACCTAAACCATGAGAATTTTCTTTCACAACAATTTTAGATAACTAGATTTAAGAAATATCCCCCTTGAACAGTTCATATACAGAAGGCCAATGTTCCAAGTGAAACCCCTTCTGGAACTGTTCATCAGCCTCCTCTTGGGCTTAGTGCAAGGACCCACATGCTTCCTAAAAGTATCCCCGCCTCCTCTTGGGCGTTGTACAAGGACCCGTCGACTTCTTAGAAGTTTTCACAACCTCCTCTTAGGCTTCGTATAATGATTCTTCCTCCGGGAAGATAGCCTCCTCTTGGGCTTCGTACAAATTGTCCCTCGGCTTCTTAAAATTTTTCTCGCCTCCTCTTGGGCTTCGTACAAATTGTCCCGACGACCTCCTAGAGGTATAGGAACAGAAATTAGTCATCTTAATATAATAGTCTTTCAAAGAGTCTAGATCTTACTACTACTGTTTCTTAAGCATAGTATAGAAGATAAAACCCGTAGACTCGGATAGTCTAAAGCTCCTTTGGATTCCCCGTTTCCTTAGAGAATAGGAAATAATCCCGATTCTCAGATCAAATCCATGAGTACAACATTACCCATATAAGAACTAATTTTCTCTTTTAACCAATATTTTGGACCTGTCACTCAACTGAAACAGTTACCCTAGCTTTCTCTTGGGCTTTGTACAAATGATTCTCCCAGTGGAGCAAACCCTTTAGCCTTCATCTCGGGCTTTGTACGAGATACCAAACACTCTCTTGTTGAGTTGATCACCTTTAGCCTCTCTCTCGGGCTTCGTATGAGATACACAAAAGACTCTCTTGTTGAGTATAAAAGACTCTCTTGTTGAGTCAAACACCTTCAGCCTCCATCTCGGGCTTTGTACGAAATACAAAACACTCTCTTGTTGAGTATAAAAGACTCTCTTGTTGAGTCAAACAACCTTTAGCCTCCGTCTTGGACTTCGTACAAGACACATACAAAAGCACTCTCTTGTTGAGTCAACCCTTTTAGCCTCTCTCTCGGGCTTCGTACGAGACACATAAAAACACCCTCTTGTTGGGCTAATAGCCTCCTCTTAGACTTTGTATAAGAAAACCCCGGTTGAGTCAATCTACCTCTTAGCATCAAAGTTGTACCTCGTTCACAGTCTACAAACATCAACAACTCCTTTCCCCTTCATCTATTTGCTGTAAGCGGCAAGCCTCTGGATTATTTACATCCACGCCACTGTCCCTCTTTTAGCATGAGAAATTCCTAAGGAAAGACGACATTGCTCTATAAAGAAAATTATGGCATTGCTGGATTCACATATCCCAGTTAAAGTAATTCTCCTTTATAATCAGTCACCCAACAGTTGTTACAAACAGACCCCCTTTAGAGATGACAAATTCTCTCTAAAGTCAAAACCCTTTAGCTTCACATCTTGGGCTTCGAACATGATACAAATAGACCCTTCAGCTTCACATCTTGGGCTTTGAACAAGATACAAACCACCTTTAGCTTCACGTCTTGGGCTTTGAACAAGACACCAAAACGACCTTTTTCCTCCCATAGAATAGGAGGAACTACGATCGCTCTGATTTCCCTATTTCGTTAAACGGGAATACGTGGGCATAAGATTGCAAAAGAATCTTAGCGAGCACACTAATCAAAAACACAAAATCCTGTACCTTCATACATCAATCGAAAAGCATCAGTCCTAACATCCTACCAATAGCATAGTCCTGTCATTTCAGTCTTAACAAAATAAGCAGAAAGAGGCCCCACTTCCACATAGCATCTGTAACATAACAGACCGCTGTTTAAACTCAGTATGCAAGCAGGGTTAGTTGGAGACATCTATTTCCCTTCCTTCATCAGCTTCAATAGGATAAAAAATGAATCGACCTATAGTACCCCAGAGCGGCAGTGCTTAAGAACCACGTCCAAAATCGCTCGCTACACCACAGTCACACCATCTTCAACACACCTAATGGCTTTAGCTATGATAGTGGGGTTGATCAAGACTGGACATGCAGCAACTACAGACAAAATAGTATTTTTGCCATAGTCATATTCAAGTACACGTGCATTTGCCCAGAACTCAGTTACAAGAGAAGGGAAGACAGGTTCAACAAGCATGTCGAAGTAGTTTTCCAGATTCTGAAATACGATACCAGAGAGAATTCTAGTTTTGTTGAGTTGTGGTAAAAGGTTTAGATCCAACGTGAATTCCTTTAAAAGCTCTAGATCAGAAATTTCTCTGTTGATATTGTGTGAAGACATTTCGAGCAGGAAACGAAGAAGGGAGTTCTAACCTACTAGATAGTGATTCTTCCTAGAAGGGGAGTAGGGCTGTGAGGAGAACTTATGAGTGATGGTTATTTATCACGCTTGGAACACGCGAGGTAATCATTTCCTAGACAAGCTATGAATAGCTGTGACGGTCAGTTGACAGGACATATGATAGACTTAAGTTGCCGTATGCCTAAGGTTAGAGATAAGGTAGCTGAAACACACGTAATTATGATTGTCTTGGAAATCATAAATACTTGATAATCTTACCATAATTTAAAAAAGAAATTAATGAGTGAGACCATACCTTAGGGATGCTTAACCTTTTTGAAGAGAGTCTTTTAGCAAAACCTTTTCGTGAAAGCATTCCTTTCTGACTTCTGAATCTTTGAGCATTTTTCTGATTCAACCTATTTCCAAGTAAGCTGCAGATGTTTCTTGGGTTCTTCAAGATACACTTGTCTTCTGACTTCTGAAGAAAAAGAATATTTTCTTGGAAAGTGATCCTGGTTGAATTACCGCTTTCTCTCTTTTCCTGTTCAACCTTGTCCGTTAGTTCTCTAGGTTATAATGACTGAGATTAAGACTTAGCATGATCAGAGTGACCACTCCATATGAACTTAGCCAATTACATGCACTCTCTTTTTGGTAAGGCGATGTAACGAATGTTCTGAAGGAAAAATTGACACTCATATGCGTGGAAGCAGTACTGAGTGAACAGTAAATTCCATTTGATGACCCCATTCATAAGTAACAGATTATATCTATTTTTTTTATTGCTTCTCACTTCTCATTTCCTTGATCCATAGAACCTGTTTGGTTTCGATAAAGTTCTTAAGTTATAGATCAGTAACTTAAACGACAAACTTTGAGAATTGGTTGAGTTCTCCTTTCATAGCCTGAATTCAATTTGCGTTTGTGAGAGTTTCTTTTCTTTGAAAGATGGTTGATTTCACAAGATTAGTGAGAACCTTTGAGAGGTTATTCAAGGAGGAATTGACATATCAACATCTGACTTTGTTACTCAAGGTTGTTTAAGAACTTGTTCTGAATCAAAACATCATCACGCCCCATGTGTACATCACTTGACATGGTTTGTATGAACCTTCTTGTTCTCACAATGCTGATCAACATATTTGGAGATGTTCACACATGTCTATGAGTTAATTGATTTCTTTAAAAGAACATCATTAACGTCATCTTTTAAGACATCAGTTGGAGAGCCTAGATATCTGGAATGATAGCATCTAATTTCATAGCTCAAGTGGTTCTGAGAACACTTGATCTGACGAAAATCCGATTATCAACATTTGATTTTTACTAGGATGATTTCAAGTTGTTGGAGGTTGATCACTGAACCAGTTAAAGCTTAAGAATTCGTTCAGAATCAAGTATTTACTGAATAATTGGGATTCAGTTCTTCATTGAATCTTTTGATCATTCCAGCTTCTGACATTGAATCATTTCTAATAATTTGAATTTTCAGATTCAGATTTTAACAGATTTCTTTCTGAAATTCAAAGTCTTAGAACATCAATCTTTGTTCTTTACATGAAGAGATTCAGAATGAGTTTTAAACGAGAAAGTCAATGGTGGACCTAATCCGTTTCTTGAAAACATCTCAAAAAGTCATCAGGAATTAATCTTCAGCAAACAAGACTTCTTGCTTTCTGATGATTCATCTTTTAAGCATATACGTGGTTTTATCCACACGTAATTTCCAGGATGAGCTTTCAATAGATACTACCTTTTATCTGATGAATTTATCTTATCAGCTGATTCTTCAATTTTAGTGAGGCTTCATCTAGAATCAGTGAATTGCTTACGAAGTAATCAGATTGATTACAATTTTGTACACAGTCAACTGCTGAACTGTTACAGAAATTGTAAGTGGATTTCAATCTCACCAAGAGTACTTCTACGCACCACATCTGGATCTTTTTCTGACACTGTTAAGTGTTTGATGTAAATCAATAACAAAACCGGAGCTCTGATACCAATTGAAGGTGCGAGAAAGACACAAGAAAATGGGGGTTTGAATTGTGTATTTACTCTTTTTGTAACTTTTCGCATCTTGTTAAAGAGACACTTAAGAACCTTTAATTTTCGTTGAGAGATTCTGATCTCTTAACTATCGAACATGAGAACCATATTGGTTCTGATCATAGGATATGATACACAGAACTTGCAGTGCGGAAGCTTATCAGAGATAGGCTGCAAGGTTCTGACTTTGCTTAATATAAGGTTTTGATATTCAATGCAGAAACATAAATAGAGATACTAAGCAAGAGAGTAAAGGACACACGATATATCCTGGTTCACCACGCGGGCTAATCCAGTCCACCCTCCTCAGGTGATTTCGCCTTGAACACAAGGACTTAATCCACTATAATCAAATCATGATTGCACTTACACGGGCCACGCCGGTGACTAACAACTTGCACAATCGCACTGTGACTAACAACACAATGAATCATTCAGGGATTCAACTTAATGAATATAATGAACATTGACCTGCAGGTTCCAATCTCTTTAAGATCTACTGCTAGGCTTTCGCAGCTAGACGTTCAGGGATTCAATTTAATGAATATAACGCTACTGGCCCTATTTCAGGATTTTCCACAATGACACCGAGCCATTGTCATCTCAAGTCTCTAATCACCATGTGATCTACTCAAGGGCCTCGACTCACAGCTGAACCGTTCAGGGATCCCATCAGGATATAACGTTCACTTGAGGAGTCTCAATTCATTTAGTTGAATTGGAAAACTGGAGATTACAGATTGCGCTTCTTAATAAGCAAGTTTCTCCTAAGTTTAAGTACAAAGAACACACACATGTGTTCAAGCAAGTTTTGAGCATTCAACTCCTTGCTTTCCTAAGAAACTACAAAGATGTATTTAGATATTACAATTATTGACATCTTGTAGATCTTCTTCTTCTTCGTCTTCTGGTTGAGCAAGCTTTGAGCAGCAACTCCTTGCTTCAGATCTTCAAAGTAGTTTTGGTGAGAAGGTAGGTTGATGACTTGACAGATCTTCAATGTTGTCTTCTTCATCAACAGCTTCTATTTTATTGTTGTTGTTGTGTTGATTCGTTTTCTTGAGTTTCAACAACAATCGCCATTAGTGAAATAATGATAGCCCTGAATATGTTAAGTGTTACAACGAGAACTCATCGTTGTTGCTATCTTCACAATGACTTGGTCAATTTTGTAGATGAACATTCAGTTCATGATTCTACAAGTGATAGACACATCAGAAGTAAAAACTCTTTCCATTAAATAGCCAGTAGAAATATAGCCGTTAAAGAATACTGTTGGCTATTTGGAAAAGAGACGTTGTGATATAATGAGTTGTACTGACACATCTTCTTTTTGCAGAGGAAGAAGTGACCGGAAATCTTTTCTTGGGCAGTGTGTACATTTGACTCACAACGATAATATTTAGACTTCAAAACTTCAGTGGCTTCTGATGTTAATTTGATGAAGAATGAGTAGAGTCTTCATAGCAGAATATCTGATGCTTCAAGTCTTTAGTCGATTGAAGAAGTCCATTAGGAATCAGTCTTCAGAACTTCAGCACTTGGTCTTTAAGAACGTTATCCTTTTCTGCTTCAAGTCTTCAGAGACTGTCTTCAGAGTCTTCAGAACTTATTATTTGAAACCTTGATCTTCAGAACTCATCAGTCTTCAGATTCTTTCTGCACTTGGTCTTCAGCGCCTTCAGCCATCAGAACTTCAAGTCATAAGAGTCTTCCGTACTTTGGTTCTTTCAGAGTGTACTTCTTCAGAAGCTTCACTATCTTCAGAATCTCAATCACTTTCAGAGAGCATCCACAAGAGCATTGCAACAGCAATCTTGGCATCCTTGGATATGGCTGATTATGACTAGATAAAGAAGCGTTCTTGCTTCTCGCGACTTTAGTCACACATAGTAACTTCGCATATGTATATATTCAATCATAGTACATCTAGCTGGTGTATGTTGGTTCTGATATCTTTAGTTCTTATGATCAGCACACAACACACATTAGACCATAAAATGGCTCTTTCACAAATACTTATTGTTATCATCAAAACATAGATTGACTTGTAGAGACAATTCTTGCTCTCACATTACACTCTCTCAAGAGGCCCAAAATGTTTGAAAGAGATTTGATGAGGGTTGAATTGATCAAAACCCTAATTTGTTTTCAAAATATATTTTAATTGAATAAAAATTCAATTAAAATGATTAAAATTGTTAAACATGTGTGAAAAATAAATTGTGGTATTGGATTAATGTTTGAAAAATCATGTTTATAACCACAAAATAATTGGAAATCAATTAAGTTTGGAAAATCAAGGGAGAAAAAATATTTCAAATGTTAAAAACAAATAAAACATTAATTCTTTGTAAAAATATCAAATATATGAAATAAGTAATATTTTTGGGATTTTTTCGTAAAATAAAATGTTTTAACATTTTTGTGAATTATTAAAAAAGAACCAACTCAAAATCATTAAAACTCAGAGAGAAATTGATTTTTGAATCAATTAAATAAAATCACAAAAATTCAAATATTTAAATATTTGAAAAAGGGCGCCAAGAACATCTTGACCTTGCCCGCGTGCGCTGTTTTGCCCAGATTTGCGTTTTCTCATCAATCTCACTGAATACTGGATTATATCATGCAATCTACATATCAATTTACTCGTTTTCACCTCACGATCATGTCTATGGTCTTTAATTTCATTTATTTTGAGCATGGAATAAGAAATCAAAGAGAAACCTCAAGAACCCTAACATTTGCATGAAGGCTCAGAAATTCCATACACGATTCAAACAAAGCAATTGATTAAGGGAAAACACTCCATGCATGATTATGAACATATGGCCAAATTATTGTGCAGGAAAAATTGCATGGATCATAGAGTTAGAAGAGCTCATGCTTACCTCTTGCAGCTGGCGATTGTGTTTCATGTTAGAGGTGTTACAGATAGGTTCCAATGATGTGGATAGCTTCCCTAGGTGCCAAGTGATGTGCCTGAGTGCTTGGAATGGTTTGAAATAAGCTGGAACTGAAGATGGTATCCCAACTGCAACTTGGTTAAAACCTTGAGCAGTTGGCTGATGATTTTGTGAAATCAGTGTTCCAGATGTTGTTTAAGTGTTTGGATCACTTCTATATGATGTTTATGAAGTGTGTGTGTGATTGGTTTGGTTGGAATAGCTCTCAAACTCAAAACCCGATAGTGAATTGCTTTGGAAGGCAATTTTGGAGTGAAGAAGGAGATTTTGAGGAAAGCATCTGTTTGATGGCTTTTGTGTACTCAAACTGAACACAATTGAGCTCTATTTATAGTAGAGCAAGTTTGTTTTGGCTGAAATAGTGAGTGGCAACTGGAGCAGAGGTTTGGCCAATGCTGATCAATGAGAATCCAAGTCTCCTCTAGCCATTGACTAGAGGTTAGGGCATAGGCTGCTGGTTCCCTTGGTCTTGGATAAGTCTTGACTGAATTCAGTTGGAAATGGCTCAGTCCATGCCACCTTGGTGCATCCATTAAATGCTCCAAACCAAAATTGGAGTCTTGTCCCTCTTTTAGGGATTTCTAGGTTTGGCATGCTACTTTTGGTTCCAAAGACTTCGGAGGCTGATGGATCAGTGTTTGTCCCTCCTTGGTCCCCCTTGAGGTGTTCAGATGGATAGATTTACTTGCCCTTTGTAAAATTTGAGCAAATCGAGCAAAACTCCCAAATCTGCCTTGCCATGACAGTTTGCAGCAAGGCATATTGTCATGGTCATATCTCATGGCCCAAGTGGAATTTGATGGAGTTCTTGGCCATTTTGGAAAGCCCTCATATGATACAACAACTGTTTGATCATAATTGGTTTTGATACTTTTTGGATCCAAGTGAAAAATGCCCCTACATTTTGAAAAAAGTAAGACAGATTCTAACTTAGTGAAAATTTCACTAAGAGTTGGAAAAAAGTGACATTTTCACTTTTTGTGATTTTGATCATTCCATAACTTAAAATCCATGAGGAATTGGAATGAGTTGTGTTTGAAGCTTTTGTAGAGGGCCACGAGAGCTACAAATCCAGCTTTGAATGGGGAAAAATGGCCTTGTGGTTTAGGAGTTATGATCCTCCAAAGTTGGTACCCTAGCCACTTTGTTTCATAACTTAGAAAAATTTCTAAGTTTTTATGGTTACCCCTTTTACAAGTTATCCCACTTTTATTGATTTTTATTGATGAATGATGATTCCAATCACACATTAACATCATTTTAGGGTTAAGGAACCATAATTGACCAAAAAATCAAAAAGTTAAACTTTGACTTTTGGGCACAGTTGACTTTTTATCAGATGAATTCCAAACTGTGCCATCCTCTATGAAATCAAGTACTTGACCTAAATAAAACTTGATGGATTGATTTCATAGGTGTTATAGGGTGTATTGAATCATGTCCCAAAGTTTGGGAGCATGCTTGGGTCAAAAGTCAAAGACACAGTTGACTTTTTCCTCGAAACCCTAATTGTGGTTCTGATGAAATTGAAACTCGTTGCTCAAGCTTCTTAGATCAATCCATTGTTGAAAATGGATCAATGTGGTGTGTTGGAGACCCTCAAATCCTCTCTTGAGGTCTTGGCTCATGATTTGTCCCAAAAGTCAACTTAGGGGGTGAATTAGGTCAAAAAACCCTAATTTCTGATTTTTGATGAATGCATCCCCTGAGGTCAAAATTGACTTGATGATTGGGTCCATGAGGTTCCATGGAGAATATTAGGTTATTCTTTGAAGCATTGGCTCATGCCCAGAGGAAAATTTCCATCTGGAGGCCCTGGTCGACCAAATCCTAATTTGGTGACACTGGCAGTCTTAAGGCTTAATCCACCTGGAATGCTGCAACATTGTGCTTAATTCTTACTGTGGGAGTCCTCTTGATCCATTGTGGATGTTTGAGAGGTTAGACAAGTTGAAGATCATGTCATTCCTTGATTGATCCTTTGTCTAAGGCTCAAAGAGGGCTTGAAACCCTAAGTCTGATTGTAGTGGATGCTCACCCATCTTTGGGGAGACTAATGAGGTATGATGGTCCATCCATATTGTGATGATGATTTTCACAATGATGGGAAATCTTAGTGGTCAAAATTTGGGGTATGACAGATGCCCCTATTTAATCTTCTTGGACCCGAAGGTGTGAATGGCGAAGGTATTCGGACATTCGGGGTGCAAGAGGATTAAATATCGGAATACCCGAAATTTTGATGGTGGTTATAAATGGTAGTTCACGCATCCTTCTTCTTTTGCTAAGTAATGGTGCTTAGAAAAGGTAAAAACTTCCCCTCGATCCCGGTCTTCAACCAAGGAACTGGTCTCAGTTTCTGAAATAAACTTCCCCTCGATCCTGGTTTCCTACCAAGGAGCTGGTCTCAGTTTCTGATATAAACTTCCCTTTGATCTTGGTTTCTAACCAAGGAACTGGTCTAAGTTTTTGATATAAACTTCCCCTCGATCCTAGTTTCTAACCAAGGAACTGGTCTAAGTTTTTGATATAAATTTCCCCTTGATCCTGGTTTCTAACCAAGGAACTGGTCTAAGTTTCTGAAATAAACTTCCCCTCGATCCTGGTTTCCTACCAAGGAACTGGTCTAAGTTTCTTTTGTCAATAAACTTTATTGACAAGGGACGCTATGTGTAGCGGTTTTCCTCAAACTTCTCGCTGAATTTTCCAGGGGAGATGCCATTTGATGGGAAAAACTTTTGATGTCAGACTTGCTGGGGAACCCATCTGTCTGAATTGTAGAGGGGTGCAAACTTCTCTATTGGAGATGCCATTTGTTGACTCTATCGGGGAAAACGAGTCTCTTGAGAGATTGTTTCCACTTGGGGGTATTACATCATACTTTTATCAGGGTCTTCTCGGAGAAATGCCATATGATGTGATCCAATTTTGAGGTGCTGATGACCTTTTAGTCAGCGAAAGTTTTCGGAGAAAAACGGTTTCATTGCCGAATCTCTGATTAAGAGGCTTTCTCTGGGGATTTTCCTTAATCTGGGAAAGCGAAGACATCATCTTCAATGGTGAAAGTTTCTCTGGTTTTCTCAGAGGTTCAAGTTATCAAAGTGGTCAAGCGCCAACTCTAATCCAGAAATAAACTGGAGGAGAGAGATTGTTCAGACGCAACATTTCTTGACGAGGAAAGAACTGACAACTCGATTGTGAAGACTTTTATCACTAGGGGACAAGACCGTCTAGAGTGATAGTGATGCAATATGAATATGAATGTAAATCAATAATGTATGATGTATGTATGTTTATGCTAACAAAACTGACGCGACATACAGACTAATAGATGAACACGACTGGATACTCGGCCACAGTGGGAGATAAAAAGTATCGCTGGTTCAAAATAGCAATTTTGCCTTGCTTAGGAGAAGTAGTCCCTGTGGGGGAACAACCGTTGGTCGGGCTTAGGAGGTAAGAACTCGGCCGAAGATGTCAGATGGAGTATTCGCATTTGACATAACTGATCCTTCGTTCAGGCGCACTGGTTTAGAAGGAGTACTTTAATTCTACACTTTGAAGTTCGATTACTTCTGGCGAAGCGATCGATGTTCTTTCGATGTTCAACAGTCACAAGAAATTGCCATCTTTATTTTTAAAGTAGAAAAATTTGACAATTAAATTCGTTTTTGTTTCGTTTCAAGAATCGTTGATCATGTTAAAATGTCTTTCTGTAAAGCTAAAACAAATAAGAATTGCAAACAAAAGCACAAGGGCTCAAATTTTATTGATAGGATGGAAGTCAGCCAAACGCGTGATTCCATAGAGTATTTACAAAGTTAGAAAATGGTAATTTAAGGTAAAAGGGCTGCATGGAAACATAACGACCACTATCCTTCTACCAACTTTGAATTCGGGACATCCTGAGCTTCTGTTAAAGATGACCTTAACTGGAGATTTCTGATGGATGGCAGGACTGCTACTAGGGGATTTGCCCCTGATGGACGTAGTTACTTGCCATTATCCCTAACTTTTTCCTGGATTGTACTTTGAGATTTCCAATCCACCGGGATGATTTTTTTGATTATGTCTCTAATTTTTGCCTGGACTGCCCTTTCGGGTTTTCAATCCACCGAGACATTTTTTTTTAGTTTAGGCGAAGTATTTCTTGACTACATCAACATTCGTGGGGTAGGAAAATTCCTCTCCGTCCATGGTTGCAAGTCTCAAGGTACCGCTTGAGAAAGCTTTCTTGACCACATAGGGGCCGTCATAATTCAGAGTCCATTTGCCACGGGAATCAGTGAGAAATGATTGTATCTTCTTGAGCACAAGGTCTCCTTTTCTGAAGACACGAGGTCGAACCTTTTTGTCAAACGCCTTCTTCATTCTTTGCTGATACAACTGACTGTGGCATAGTTCCGTGATTTGCTTCTCTTCGATCAGGTTTAATTCGTCGTGTCGACTTTGACACCATTCAACCTCTGTTAGCTTAGCTTCCATCAATACTCGGATCGATGGGATCTCTACTTCTATGGGGAGCACTGCTTCCATGCCATACACTAGAGAGAAAGGGGTTGCCCCTGTTGAAGTGCAGACAGATGTACTATAACCGTGAAGAGCAAAGGGTAGCATCTTGTACCAATCTTTGTAGGTTACAACCATCTTTTGAACAATCCTCTTGATGTTCTTGTTAGCCGCTTCTACCGGGCCGTTCATCTTAGGTCGGTAGGGAGATGAGTTATGGTGTTCGATCTTGAACTCAGCGCACAACTCTTTCATCATCTTATTATTCAAGTTGGATCCATTATCAGTAATGATCTGGCTCGGAACACCATAACGGCAGATGATATTGTTTTTGATAAATCGGACTACCACTTGTCTGGTTACATTGGCGTATGACGCTGCTTCGACCCACTTGGTGAAGCAATCAATGGCTACCAGGATGAACCGATGTCCATTCGAAGCTTTGGGTTCAATCATGCCAATCATGTCGATTCCTCATATGGAAAAAGGCCATGGGGAAGAAAGAACTTTGAGATGCGTTGGCGGTACATGGATTTTGTCTGAGTATACCTGACACTTGTGACACCTCCTCATGTACTTGTAGTAGTCGGATTCCATGGTCAACCAATAGTAACCTACTCTGAGAACTTTTCTCGCCATTGTGTGTTCGTTGGCATGAGTGCCAAAGGATCCTTCGTGAATTTCTTTTATCAGCTTGAATAATATCATTTACCGTTATGGTGTTCCGAGCCAGATCATTACTGATAATGGATCCAACTTGAATAATAAGATGATGAAAGAGTTGTGCGCTGAGTTCAAGATCGAACACCATAACTCATCTCCCTACCGACCTAAGATGAACGGCCCGGTAGAAGCGGCTAACAAGAACATCAAGAGGATTGTTCAGAAGATGGTTGTAACCTATTAAGATTGGCACGAGATGCTACCCTTTGCTCTTCACGGTTATCCTACATCTGTCCGCACTTCAACAGGGGCAACCCCTTTCTCTCTAGTGTATGGCATGAAGGCAGTTCTCCCCATAGAAGTAGAGATCCCATCGATCCGGATATTGATGGAAGCTAAGTTAACAGAAGCTGAATGGTGTCAAAGTCGGCACGACAAACTGAACCTGATTGAAGAAAAGTGAATAGCAACACTAAGCCACAGTCAGTTGTATCAACAAAGGATGAAGAAGGAGTTTGACAAAAAGGTCCGACCTCGCGTCTTCAGAAAAGGAGACCTTGTGCTCAAGAAGATACAATCATTTCTCACTGATTCCTGGGGTAAATGGACTCCAAATTACGACGGCCCCTATGTGGTCAAGAAAGCTTTCTCAGGCGGTGCCTTGAGACTCGCAACCATGGATGGAGAGGAGTTTGTCTACCCCACGAATGTTGATGTAGTCAAGAAATACTCCGCCTAAATAAAAAAAATATAAAAAAAACGTCTCGGTGGATTGAAAACTCGAAAGGGCGGTCCAGGCAAAAGTTAGAGACATAATCGAAAATCATCCCGGTGGGTTGGAAATCTCAAAGTACAATCCAGAAAAAAATTAGGGATTAATGGCAAGTAACTACGTCTGATCAGTTCAACTCCTCAGCAGTAATGCTATCCATCAGAAGAAAAACTCCAGTCAAGGTCATCTTCGATGGAAGCTCAGGATGTCCAGAATTCAAAGTTGGTAGAAGGATAATGATCGTTATGTTTCAATGTAGCCCTTTTCCCTTAAATTACAATTTTTTAACATTGTAAATGCTCCATGGAATCACGCGTTTGGCTGATTTCCATCCTATCAATAAAATTTGAGCCCTCGTGCTTTTTGTTTGCAATTTTTATTTGTTTTAACTTTATAGAACGACATTTTAACATGATTAACGATTCTTGAAATAAAACAAAAATGAATTTACTTGTCAAAATTTTTCTGTTTTTAAAACAAAGATGGCAATTCTTTTGACTATTGAACATGGAAATAACATCGATCGCTTCTCCAGGAGTAATCGAGCTTCAAAGTGCAGAATCAACGTACTCCTTCTTAGCCAGTACACCTGAATGAAGGATCAACTGTGTCAGAGACCCGGTTTCGTCTGACACCCTCGGCAGAGTTCTCATCTCCTAAGTCCGACCAACGTAGCTCCCAAGAGGGACTATCCCTCCTAAGCAAGGCAAAATTGCTATTTTCTGAACCAGCGATACTTTTCATCTCCAGCTGTGGCCGAGTATCCAATCGTGTTCATCCATTAGTCTGTATGTCGCGTCAGTTTTGTCAGCATATACATACATACATTATGCATTATTGATTTACATTCATATGCATATTGCATCACTATCACTCTAGTCGATCTTGTTCCCTAGTGATAAACGTCTTTTCAACCGAGTTGTCAGTTCTTTCCTCGTCGGGAAAGGTGGCGTCTGACCAACCGCTCCTCCACTTTGCTGCTGAATTGAAGTGGGTCCCTTGACCACTTTGATAACTTGAACCTCTGAAAGGCTAGAGAACCTTCAACTAATGTCACTCTTCGCCATTGAAGATGATGTCTTCGCTTTCCCGAATTAAGGAAAATCCCCAAAGAAAGCCTCTTAATCAGAGATTCAGTAATACAGTAGTTTTTCTCTGAAAAATCCGCTGACGAAAAGGTCATCAGCACCTCAAAATTGTATCACATCATATGGCATTTCTCCGAGAAGATCTCCGAGAAAAGTATGATATAATATCCCCAAGCTGGAAATAGTCTCTCAAGAGACTCGTTTTCCCCAGTAGAGTCGACAAATGGCGTCTCCAACAGAGAAGTTTGTACACCTCTACAACTCAGACGACTGGGTTCCCCAACAACTCTGACATCAGATCTTTTTCCATCAAATGGCATCTCCCCAGGAAAATCTGGCCAGAAGTTTGAGGAAAACCGCTACGAATAGCGTCCCTTGTCAATAAAGTTTATTGACAAAAGAAACTGAGACCAGTTCCCTGGTAGGAAACCAGGATCGAGGGGAAGTTTACATCAGAAGCTGAGACCAGTTCCTTGGTAGGAAACCAGGATCGAGGGGAAGTTTTACCTTTTCTAAGCATCATTGCTTAGTAAAAGAAGAAGGATGCGTGAACTACCATTCATAACCACCATCAAAATTTCGGGAATTCCGATATTTAATCCTCTTGCACCCCGAATGCCCGAATACCTTCGCCATTCACGCCTTCGGGTCCAAGAAGATTAAATAGGGGCATCTGTCATACCCCCCAATTTTGACCACTAATATTTCCCATTATTGTACAAATCATCATCACAATATGGATGGACCATCATGCCTCATCAGTGTCCCCAAAGATGGGTGAGCATCCACTACAATCAAACTTAGGGTTTCAAGCCCTCTTAGAGGTCTTAGACAAAGGATCAATCAAGGAATGACATGATCTTCAACTTGTCTAACCTCTCAAATATCCACAATGGATCAAGAGGACTCCCACCTCAAGAATCAAGCACAATGATGCAACATTTCAAGTGGATTAAGCCTCAAGATCGCCAGTGTCACCAAATTAGGGTTTTGGTCGACTGGGGCCTCCAGATGGAAATTTTCCTCTGGGCATGAGCCAATGCTTCAAAGCATAACCCAATACACTCTAAGGGACATCATAAACCCAATCATCAAGTCAATTTTTCCTCAGGGGATGCATTCATAAAAAATCAGGAATTAGGGTTCCTTGACCTAATTCACCCCTAAGTTGACTTTTGGGACAAAACATGAGCCAAGACCTCAAGAGAGGATTTGAGGGTCTCTAACACACTACATTGATCCATTTGCAACAATGGATTAATCCAAGAATCTTGATGATCAAGTTTCAAATTCATCAGAACCACAATTAGGGTTTCGCGGGTAAAGTCAACTGTGCCTTTGACTTTTGACCCAGGCATGCTCCCAAACCTTGGGACATGCTTCAATACACCCTATAACACCCATGGAACATGTCCATCAAGTTTTATCTAGGTCAAGGACTTGATTTCATAGAGGATCGCACAGTTTGGAATTCATCTGATAAAAAGTCAACTGTGCACAAAAGTCAACTTTGACTTTTTGAGATTTTTCACAATTATGGTTCTTTGACCCTAAAATGATGTTAATATGTGATTGGGATCATCATTCATCATGAAAAATCAAGAAAAGTGGGATAACTTGTAAAAGGGGTAACCATAAAAAACTTAGAATTTTTCTAAGTTATGGAACAAAATGGCTAGGGTACCAACTTCCAAGGATCATAACTTGAGATCCAAGCAACCATTTGGGCTGATCCAAAGATGGATTTGTAGCTCTCATGGAATACTTTAAAAGTGTCAACTACACCTCATCCCAATTCTCCATGGATTTCAAGTTATGGAATGGCCAAAATCACAAAAAGTGAAAATGTCACTTTTTTCCAACACTTAGTGAAATTTTCACTATGTCAGAATCTGTCTTGCTTTTTTTCCAAAAGTAGGGGCGTTTTTCACTTGGATCCAAAAAGTATCAAGACAAACATGTGTTGTATCATATAAGAGCTTTCCAAAATGGCCAAGAACTCCATCAAATTCCATTTGAGCCATGAGATATGACGATGGCATTGTGTCTTGCTGCAAACTATCATGGAAAGGAAGATTTGTGCATTTTGCTCGATTTGAGCAAATTTTGCAAATGACAAACAAGTTTATCCATTTGAACACCTCAGGGGGAGACCAAGTAGGGACAAACACTGATTCATCAGCCTCCTAAGTTCTTGGAACCAAAAGTAGCATGCCAAACCTAGAAATCCCTAAAAGAGGGACAAGACTCCAATTTTGGTTTGGAGCATTTAATGGATGCACCAAGGTGGCATGGACTGAGCCCTTTCCAACTGAATTCAGTCAAGACTTATCCAAGAACTAGGGAACCAGCAGCCTGTACTCTAACCTCTAGCAATGGTTGAGGAGACTTGGATTCCTATTGATCAACATTGGCCAAACCTCTGCAGCAGTTGCCATTCACTATTTCTTGCAAAACAAACTTGCTCTACTATAAATAGAGCTCATTTGTGCTCAGTTTGAGTACCCCAAAGCACTACATCACTTGATTTCCTCAAAATCTCTTTCTCTAGGCAAAATTACCTTCTTTAGCAAGGTAACTCTGAGTTTTTGAGTTAGAGAGTATTTCCATCACAGCTCATGATCCAAACACATCCAATATGTCATATCTAAGCTGTCCAAACTCTCACAAGTGACCTGTAACACCAAGTTCACAAAGTCCCCTCTCAAAACCTCAAAATTGGACTTTTTGCATTTTTCAAGCCATGTCTTGATTCAGTCACTTTTAAAACCAGATAAAACCTCAAACACACTCCAAATATCATCCTTGAACTGTCCCAAATGGTTCCACACATCTGGAACATCCTGAGGTTTCCAGCTGATTCCGATCATCCTAAAAGTTTCTAAGGGATCATTTAAGAGTGTTCAAAGCATCAAAACATTTCTGGAACAAAGCACTTGACAGATTGCCCAAAAAGCTCCTAAAGAGGTAAGCATCTCAACTTGAACTTTTTAAAATATGCATTGCTTTGAGGTCCACTGATCATGCACATCTCATACATGTTATATGTGTTGTGTTTGAACCAATTCATCATGTAATTCATGCTTATAACAAGGGATAGCACAGAAAATGCAAATCATGGCCTATTTCAAAACCACTATCGGGTTTTGAGGAGGATTGATTTTATGGAAAAACCACCACCATCATTGGATTCCTTGTGAAATTCTTGGCCAGATGCATATAAATTTTGTCTCCATCCATGGAGAAATGAAGAAGTTATGACCTTCACGTTTCTGACAAAAAATCTTGCCTTGCCTTGGCCAAGCCAAGAACAAGGCAAGCCTTGTATATTTATGGCTGGGGTTTGATACACGGATGTATCACCACCCCAGTGGTAAGGCGTGCATGCTGCACACAAGAGGTCTGGGGTTCGAATCCCCCTCGCCCCAGACCCCTTTTTAATGGTTTTTTCACTTTTTTGTTATTTTTCATATTATTTTTAATGATTTGAAAAATTAATAACTTCCTCAATTTTAATTATTTTTTATTGGTTCTTTTTGCAAAAAATCACAAAAATGTTGAAATATTTTATTCCATAAAAAAAATCAAATTTATATTAGTTATTTAATATAATTAGTATTTTTGTGAATAAATTCATTTTTAATTGTTTTTAAACATTTAAAAGTGAATGTTTATTTTGAAAATCAAAACCAAATGAGTTCTATTTATCTTGTGATCAAAACCTCATTTTTCAAACCTTAAGTAAAAATCACAAGTGGTTTATTCAAACTTATTCGGTATTTTTATCATTTTAATTGATTTTCTTTAAATATTTACTTTTAAAGGAAAACAAAATTAGGGTTTCTTTGATTTTCACCCTCACAAATCTTTTTTAAAAACTCTTTGGGCCTCTAATAGAGTGTAAGACCCAACTCCTTTGTAAATACACCACTTTTTGGGCCTCAGTCATTGTATAAGTCCCACTATATTTTCAAAAATAACGGCGTGATCGTCACCTTTTTAACAAAATCAATTGGGTCTCTCCTCGAGCTATAAGTCCCAATTCTTTTTCTTTAAATCTCTTTGGGACTCTAATAGAGTGTAAAACCCAACCCTTTTTTTGAAACCAAAATGATTTGGGCCTCGGTCATCGTATAAGACCCACTGTGTTTTCAAACCTCGGCGCGATCGGCAGTTTTCAAACAAATAATCACTTGGGCCTCTCCTCGAGCTATAAGTCCCAATTATTTTTCTTAAAAAATCCTTGGGCCTCTAATAGAGTGTAAGACCCAATCCCCTTTTAACCAAAACAATTTTGGGCCTCAGATATTGTATAAGTCCCTCTGCGTTAAAAGAAAAAAATCTCGGTACAATCGCCAGTTCAAAAATCAAATCATCTGGGCCTCCCCTCGTGTTGTAAGCCCCATTTCTTTTCTTTTCAAAATCTCTGGGCCTCTAATAGAGTGTAAGACCCATCCCCTTTATACATAAAAACCTTTTGGGCCTCACGTATTGTATAAGTCCCTCTATACAGTTTTTAAAACAATGGTGCAATCATCGTTAAAACTTTGGTCTCTCCTTGAGCTGTAAGCCCCAACAATCTTTTCAAAGCACTTTCTCCTTTGATTTTGAATATAATGTTGTTATCAAAACTTTCTTTGTTGAACAACTAACCAAATAGCATGGAAGCTCTACAACGGGTAAGTGTTTATTCGCTTTTATTTATCGCTTTCATATGTATATAACTGTATTGTGGGGCTGTTTCACTGTAAGTCTTCTTTCACATCCTTTTACATACTTGTAAAATATCAACTGTGTAATACTAGTATCGTTATTTAGAGTTTTCCCTGACAACTACGTCTAGAACTAGGTAAAGCCTTGTGTGTCACTCTTAAATACAAACAAAACTAGATCCCCATAGGATTACCAGACACAGTCTTCCCTCCTCTTGGGGTTAAACAATATGGAAACGTGAAAGGCAGCATTCTCAGTGAACCCTTTCTCAGACTGTCACTCTTAGAAATCGTTAAAGAAACTCTAACTCCCTAGAGATGATCTTTTCTCCGTGAATGGCATCACTTGAGTTTCTTCCAAATCCTCGAACTTTCCTAGCTTGATCTATTCTCGGTGAATAGCATGTCTTGATCTTCTCTTGGTTTAGGGACCCACAGGCTTCCTAAAAGCATCCCCGCCTCCTCTTGGGCATTGTACAAAAGATAAAACTCTAGACTCGGACAGTATAAGACCCGAGAGTCTCAAAGACATTCTCAAGTTCCTTTCAAACATAGGAAGAAACCCCGGTCTCTCTCATGAGAGTTCCCCACACTTGGACCCGCTTCAGGATCTCCAGAATCCACAACGGTAAGGTAGCCTCCTCTTGGGCTTTGTACAAATAATGCTCCCCAGCGGAGCTAACCTTTTCAGACTCTCTTGTTGAGTTACTTCCCGTTTAGCCTCCATCTCGGGCTTCATACGAGATAGAAATTACTCTCTTGTTGAGTATAAAAGACTCTCTTGTTGAGTCAACCCTTTTTAGCCTCCGTCTTAGGCTTTGTACAAGACATATAAAGCACTCTCTTGTTGAGTATAAAAGACTCTCTTGTTGAGTCAATTTCCCTTTAGCCTCCATATCGGGCTTCATACGAGATAGAAATCACTCTCTTGTTGAGTCAACAACCTTTTTAGCCTCCGTCTTGGGCTTTGTGCAAGACACATATAAATCACTCTCTTTTTGAGTATAAAAGACTCTCTTGTTAAGTCAAGTTCCTTTTAGCCTCCATCTCGGGCTTCGTACGAGACAGAAACACACTCTCTTGTTGAGTATAAAAGACTCTCTTGTTGAGTCAACAACCTTTTTAGCCTCCGTCTTGGGCTTTGTGCAAGACATATATAAATCACTCTCTTGTTGAGTATAAAAGACTCTCTTGTTGAGTCAATCAACCCTCAGACTCTCTTGTTGAGTCAATCCCCTATTCAAGACTCTCTTGTTGAGTCAACTCTTTTAGCCTCCGTCTTGGGCTTTGTACACGACACACACAAAAGCACTCTCTTGTTGAGGCAAACCCATTTCAGCCTCCATCTTGGGCTTTATACAAGATACATTCTCCCCAACGGAGTTAAAATCCCTTTTAGCCTCAATCTTGGGCTTTGTACAAGACAGAAAGAACATTTTCCTCCGAAAAAGTCAAACTTCTCGCCTCCTCTTAGGCTTTGTTTAAAGAAAACCCCGGTTGAGTTAATCAACCTTTTAGTATCAAAGTTGTGCCTTGCTCATAGCATACAAACATCAACAAACTCCTCTTTAGAGATGACAAATTCTCTCTCAGCCAAAACCCTTTAGCTTCACATCTTGGGCTTTGAAAAATATACAAATCACCTTTAGCTTCACGTCTTGGGCTTTAAACAAGACACCAAAACACCTCTTTCCTCCCATAGAATAGGAGGAACTACGATCGCTCTGATTTCCCCGTTTCGTTAAACGGGAATACGTAGGCATAAGATTGCAAAATCTTAGCGAGCATACTAATCAAAAACCCCAAAATCTCGTACCTTCACACATCAATCGAAAAGCATCTGACCTAACATCTTACCAATAGCCTAGACACTATTTTTAAGAGAATAACCTTAAAGAAGAACCCCCTATTTTGATAGCATCTGTAAACCAACAGTTTTGACTGTTCAACCTCAGTTTGCAAGCAGGGTTAATTGGAGACATCTATTTCCCTTCCTTAATCGCGCTACAGATCCGTGAGGTCCCTTGGAGCATTTTGGATCATGTTTTGAAGTATTGGCTAATGCCCAGATGAAAATTTTCATCTGGAGGCCTTGGTCGACCAAAACCCTAATTTAGTTACACTGGCGATCTTGAGGCTTAATCCACTTGGAATGTTGCAACCTTGTGCTGGATTCTTGATGTGGGACTCCTCTTGATCCTTTATGGATGTTTTAAGAGGTTAGACAAGTTGAAGATCATGTCATTTCATGATTGATCCTTTGTCTAAGTGCTCTGAGAGGGCTCAAAACCCCAATTCTTTATTGTAGTGAATGCCCAACAATCCTTGAGGAGATTGATGAGGTATGATAGTACATCCATATTGTGGTAATGATCCTCACAATGATGGGAAATCTTGTGGTCAAAATTTGGGGTATGACATATACATAATGATATTATTTTCTCAAATAAGATGGTGAATGCTCCTTTTATATATATGTATGTATCACATTTGCCATTTGTGTTTTTTCTGGCCGTTTGTAAGGCTTATAAACAAATGTATAACCATGGGGCTCAACATGAAATGCGTGAGAAACAGGTGAGACCTCAATCAAGCATGAAGTACGTGATCCCAACCTATCTCCAACTTTCAGATTTAATCTAACGATAATCTATACATTGCACTGGATTAAGTAGGAGATAATCTCTAGAAAAGGTCGAGGTCACTGCTAGCACGATGAAGGCCTATTGGACGTATGATTCATTTTTTAGGCCAAATATACTAATTGGCTATCCAATGCCGTGTTGGTGAAAAATGCCTCAGGGAGATGGAGGATGTGCATTGAATATACAAATCTTAACACGACTTTCCTGAAATATTCTTATCCGCTTCTAAACATTGATTATTTGGTAAAAAAAATTGTGGGGGGTACTGATTACTTTCATTCATGGACGCTTATTCAGGGCATAATCACATACCTATGTACCGACCTAACTAGATAAAACTGCCTTTATGACGAAGTGAGCAAACTATCAGTACAACATCATGCCCTTCAGATTGAGAAATGCACGTGCGATCTACTAAAGAATGATGAACTAGATCTTCCAAGAAGAGATAGGGGATACCCTGGAAATGTTTATGGGTGATATGATTGTAAAATCCGACAAAGAGGAGCTCCACGCTTAACACCATCAATGAGTGTTCAAGAGAGTTCGACAATATAATATGCATCTTAAGCCGGAAAAATGTACTATTCGGGCGAGGGTGGGCAAATGATTGGGCTTCTATTTGACTAAGCAAAGGATCAAGGCTATCCTAGACTAATGTGAAGCAGTGATTCACATGAGCTTGTCTACCTCGAAGAAGAAAGCTCAAAGGTTAAACGATATGTTAACTTCTTTGAATAAGTTTATTTCAAAGTCTGCACATCACGCTTTGCCTTTTTACTGACTGTTGGAAAAGAAAACCAATTTCAAGTAGACAACTGATTGTGAGGAGGCATTTAGATCTTTGAAGAAAACTTTTTCTACGCCCCCGGTGTTTACCTGACCATCCACGGGGAAGTTTTCATTTATACTTAGTTGTTTCCGAAGAAGCTCTAAGTGTCGTATTGATGAGAGAATATGACATGCACCAAAAACCAGTGTATTTCATTTCCAAAGCATTGGTAGTGGCATAAATGTGATGTAAGAGGATCAAAAAAGCATCCCAAACAGTAGTAACAAAATCTCACAAATTGTGAAGGTATTTACTCGCACATCCCATTGTCGTCCAGATAGATATGCCCCTGAAACAAGTGCCTTATCGACCAGATCTGGTCGGACGTTTGACAAAGTGGGCCATCGAGTTATTAGAGTTCGAGGTGTCCTTCGATGCAAGAAAATCCCTAAAAGCTCAGGTATTCACTGACTTCTTGGCAGAAATGACTCCTATATCCTCGAATCCAGATCGTGTGGGGGGATCTTCACTGACGGATCGTCTAACAGCAGGGGAACCAGTGCATGTGTGATCCTTGAAACAATTTAGGTTTAGTAGTGGAAGTATATGTAGGAATTGAATTCTCAACTACCAACAAACAAGTCGAGTATGAGGCCATCATTGTCAGGATCACACTCGCGGGATAATTGGGAGAGGAATGCATCAAATTACAAATGGACTCCTAATTGGTTGTTTCCCAAATAAAAGGAGAAGCCCAATAAAGGATCCTTTGCTCCAAAAATACCACAAACTAGCTATAGGAAAGCTAGTAAAATTCAAGGCATTTGAAATATACCATGTACCTCAGGAGGAAAACACTTGGGACAATGTCCTCTCCCAATTAGCTAGCATGAGAAAGCCCAAAATCAACCACTCTTCCAACCAGTAAATTAAGAAAATCCCAATCATGGAAATGAAAGAGAAATCAATAGAAATAATAAGCAACACAGTCTCACCCTCTTGGAAGACCCCGATTCAATAATATATCGTGTTCGGGATACTTCTGAAAAATTCATTCAACGTAATGTTGGTTAAGAAAAGGTCACAGGGGTACACTAAGGTCGAAGGAACTTTATACAAAAGGGGTTTGTCCATGCCAATGATGAGGTGCTTGGGGAAATTTGAGGCTGATTACACCTTCTTGGAAGTGAATGAAGGAATAGCAGGGTAACACCTGGGAGCAAGAGCGTTGGCTTAGCAATTTCTAAGGGTGGGATACTACTGGCTGACCATGGTCCAGGATGCCCAGTAATACATGAAAAAATGTGATAAGTTCCAAAGGCATGGCGACGTCTTCAACGCCCCAACTAGAAAGCTTCACATGTTAACGCCGCCCTGGCCATTCATGTAGTGGGGAATGGACATCCTTGGCACTTTCGCTCCTGCATTGGGGAAACTCAGATATCTTATTGTTGTTGTCGACTATTTTACTAAATGGATCGAAGACGAAACACTAGAAAATATCACTATGGAAAATGCATAAAATTATTTAAGAATAATATGTTGGTCAGATTTAGAATACCCGAAGCCATTGTCCGAGATGATAGAACACAATTTATAGACAAAAAAAACTAAAAAAACCTCCTAGAAGAATTGAGAACAAAACAACATTTTGTATCAGTAGAACTTCCCTAAAGAAATGGCCAATCTGAGGCTTCCAATCAGATAATAGTGAGAGGCTTTAAGAGGAGGTTGGAGGAAGCCAAATGCAATAGGGCCGACGAACTACCACATGTTTTATGGGTTTATCGTACTACACCATATTCCATTACAGGAGAGACTCATTTTTGTTTAACATATGGAATAAATGATGTTATCTTGGTATAGACTAAAGAGTTAAGCTGGAGAACAAAAAATCCATTATCGAAAAAAACAACGTAAAATCCATTAGAGAGGAAATTTATCTTTTATAAGAAAAGAGAATGGCGGCCGCTTTAACTAACATAGTTGTTAAGCAAAAAATGGCTTCGAGTACAATATTCGTGTCTAGTCCCAGGAATTTCAAATAGGGGACCTAGTACTAAAGATGATAGACATCGGAAAGAAGAGTGCCTAAGATGGGAAGTTAGATACTAATTAGGAAGGCCCCTAATGCATACAAGCTGACACCGAGAAAGGGGCATATCTCCTAGAATCCCTCGAAAGAGAACATGTATCAAGGACATGGAAAGTTTCTAAAATGAAGCGGTACTACAGTTAATAGTTCGTGTTAATGCCATTGTATTATAATTGATAAGTTGTCTTAATTCCATTTCTATATTACTAACTGAATCCAATATGTATACCATTATTTGCTTGTTATTGTGATCTTTCCCGTGTTTCATTTTATAGGACAATGGAAGATGAAGTCACTTACAATCCTGCGTATCAGATACAGACTAAACATATTATTGTATAGCTGGTACGACTTAAAATGCATTGGGCATATTCTTGTGCATCTGACACAGACTAAACACATTATTGCGTATCTGGTATGACTTAAAAACATTGCACGCAACGATTCGTATCTGGAGAGCCTGTAACACCCAAATTCCCATCGCGGCTAAATAATACATAAATAAATTAGAGTAAACAAAAATTTTCTCCTTAGACAGAAACAAGGATGCCACATTTAAAGAAAGAAAACACAATTCCTGCTCATAAATTTGATACATAACACAAAATGGAATAAACATAAAAGGGAAACTTTTTCCAACAAAAGGAAAGTTCAATTATGGAATAAAGCGGAAAGATCCATAACTGACTTGTTTTACAAAATAAATTGTTTTATAACATCAACATATTCATACAAAGGTAATACAAAATATATCCAACAAATGTATACATATATAACAAAAGCGTTCCCCGACTCCCGTGTTACATATCAGAGCAGACAGGCCGACAAAAGGATGGAGAACTAATCTTCACAAAAGCCTCCAAGATACTAATCTGGAATTTCCTCATAGAGCAACAAACCACAGCAGAATGGTGAGAAATAACAACTAAATCAAGATTGCATAATAATCTGCAAACACATATAAACTCACATGCATAATAATTCTCACCACAAGCATCACATATTAATACATATAGCATGCCACCAATACATAACATATTTCTAATAATTTAACCACATAGCATATATCAATTATACCAACATAATCACATAAGGCATACCAAAGTCTTGACATATGGAAACACCCCACCACATCACTTATATTCATATATAGCATATGTCTATACATAAAACACATCATCCATACATTTATCACAAATGCATATCAAATCACCAATGCTATCACGAGCTCAACACATAATCAATCCATTCACATTTCCACACATAATCAATCCATTCACATTTCCACACATAATCAATCCATTCATGATTTATGCATATGCACAGAGACCGACACAACGACTCTATGCAATGCAATGCAGTACCATCCATCCATCCATCATTCTCATCACCAGTTCACTCAGGAACTATTGGAATCATCGCTTGTTACTTAGTGTAACTCCCCGTCGGGCAAACGATGTTCCCCGTCGTTCACACCTCTTTGTATAAGGCACACGACGCTTATGGATCGCTTACACCTCTTTGTATAAGGCACACGACCCGATCGCTCACACCTCTTTGTATAAGGCACACGTTTGTCTATAATCATCGCTCACACCTCTTTGTATAAGGCACACGATGTTATAGCGGATTCCCTTTGGAACCGCTTCGTCGCTCACACCCACTAGGGCACACGACATCACAAAAGGCATATCATGATGCTTGGCATACAAGGACTCATGACAATCAAATGCATGTTCACAAATCAACAATATGGGTTATCTCATCATCATTATTCATGCATTGGAAATCAATTCAAACAATACATTTACTTGCCATAAGGCCACCAATTAACACACATTGGATTTCATCATAATCCACAAACCACAACAATCATAACAACATACATTGATATTCAATCAAACAATGTATTTTACCACACAACAACATGATTATCACATGCATCAACATCATATAAACCACTTAAAAGCTCCACGTTATATAACAATAGCACAACACACGGTAAAACACCTACCACACGCATTTAACGCGATAAAAACCCGACAACACCACTATTTCTCAAAAACACGAATTAATTAAATCATCTTTTACCCTCCAAACCATTTTTAATAGAAAGAATATTTCATTAGTTTTCCAACGCTTCGAACGGGGGTCAAAACGGACTTACAGTTTGAAAGTTATGAAGAAAACAAAATAGAAAAATCTGCCACTTCGCTCCAGTATTCGCTAGGCGAACCCTAGCGAACCAAGGCAGTGGAAAACCAACATAAAGTTCGCTAGGCGAACATTCGCCTGTTTCTTCGCTGGGGTTCACTAGGCGAACCCGCGAAACCTAGAATTCGCAGCAGCGTCAATATAGGTCATTTGGGGCCAAATTACATCATTTCTTCCACCCAAACCCTTCCAATTCATACCAGAACAACCAAAACATGCTCCAACATAATCAACGAGTATTCTACGCAGTTTATATCGCATTTCAACCGTGAAAACATCGATTTCTATCAATTGTTCACAATTTCAACCAAATGGAAAACATATATTTTTCAACCAAACATTCAAACAAATACATACATATACATATACAAGCATGATATAATCGAAACTTCTCACCCTTACTCGATTAATCGCGCTTGAAACGGAGTATTGGAGATTTCCACCTCTTTTCCTATTCTCCATTTATTTCCTCTCCTTTTCCTTCTTTCTCTCTTTCTTTCCTTTCCCTTTCTTTTCTCTCTTTTTCTTTCTTATAATAACAAATATCTAACCCCCAAAAAGACTATTTTACCCCTTAGCTCAAATATCTCTCAAACGCTCTCAAAACGCGATAAAACATAATAACGATGAAAAATAATATATGGTCAAATAAAAGTCAAGAATAAAATGATATAAAAACGAAAATAATTAAATCGACTCGATTAAATAAATCGGACAAAACGGGGCGTTATAATTCTCCCCCACTTAGACATTTTCGTCCTCGAAAATATAACTGAGACGAACAACTCCGGATACGACTCTCGCATCCGACTAACCAACTAACATGCCAACACTAGGCACACCACGAATAACACAAACTGACAAACCACCTTGCTAACAGCAGCTACAACCACGACACGACAACGACGACCACTACAACGACAAGATGCAAAGCCCATACAATGCACCTGACGACTAACTCACGACTCAAAGGAAACCATGTTACTAACACCCAGGTAACACTCCCCTAATCTCCCACCAGGGATTAGCTACTCCAACTAGAACCAACACGACGGAAACGAGGCAACAACACAAACAAGAACATAAAGTTCCACAACACAACATCGTTTCCACAACCTCTACATAACCACCATACCAACCTCCTTGTCACACAACATTATTACAACAATGCTATGATTCACCAATCGAACATATAACCAAAACATCCATCTACATAGTAGCCCATGAATAATATTTAAACCTTTCACCTAACACTTCCATTCTGAAACGTCCAATGGTCTCCCATCCTACATGTTCATAATGTTCACCCTATGAACTCTTACCTGTCCCACACGCATATACGAATTGTGCCACATCACGCTTCCGTTGCGCACTCTGATTACTCGTAACCATCAAATCTACCAATTTCACGTCCAAAGTCCAACTCTTTCTCATATTCACTAAAAATCACTATTCACTTTTAATATACCCAACCTCACACTCTGCTGTATTAGCTTACACACTAGACACAAGTCTCTGGACTGCTCAAATAATTTTAATTCTCTGACCATCAAAACAACCATATGCAAGACTATCGACTTAACTCTTCAGGCACAAATTCACTTTACTAATAGGATAATTCGAGCCAAGGTCATAAGTAATTAGGAATTCCAACCATCCGACCGTACCTTAATCCTAGTTATAAATCAAAAGTTATAAAGGAAACAAAACAGGACAAACTGCCATGTTCGCAAGGTAAACCCCTAGCGAGCATTCGTTTCTGCCTTCTCCAGGCGAACGTCGTTGGCGAACATTCGCTGACCTTCGCTACCGGGTTCGCTAGGCGAACCATCGAAAACTCAGAATCCCAGCAGCGCTGTTACTCATCAAAAACCATCATTCTCTCCATCCAAACACCTTGAACCTAAAACCCTCAAAATAATACCTCCAGATTCTCAACACAAAAGTAACCGCAGCCATCTTGAAATCATGAATCCTCAATTTTCGTAAAGCATAAGAAATGACTTTACCCTCTCGCATTAACACACTAACTACACTCATCAAGGACGCATCCCAATATTCCAAAAACGGTTTATTAGGATCAGGCAGAATCAAAATTAGAGCCGTAGTCAATCTCTACTTCAGCTCACCAAAACTTACTCACAACGAACATCCAAAATAAACGACTCACCCTTTTCAAGTAAACTGAGATAACAGAAGTACTAACTTAGCAAAGTCTTCCATAACCTGCAGTAACAACCAACTAAGCCCAAAAGTTTCTAATCTCCTTATCCGACTTTGGAGTCTCTTAATGTAGAACTGCATCTACTTCCGATGGATCCATTAACCATACTCTCATCTGAAATAACATACCCAAGAAAACTAACCTTTTTCAACCCAAATTCTCACTTGAATAACTTAGCATAAAACTTCGTCTCTTTTCAACACTTGTAATTCAAATCTCAAACACTTTACCTGTTCTTCCTCCGAGTTTATAACAGATCCGAACATCCTCAATCCAAAACCACTACGAACTTATCCAAATAAATATGGAAGATACGATTCATCTACTCCACAACCATTACAGACTCATTACTAACACCAAATAACATCACTGTACGTTGTAATGCCCAACCAAATTCCAAAAGATATAAATCCTTAAAGCTTTTGAAAAAAATTTCACTGGGTAACTGGTTACTCACATACAAGCTTAACCGAGTAAATAACAGCCTATTCCGACGATAACAAACATAACCAGTCACATTAAGTCGATCAAAGCCTCAACTCACCCAATTCACCACTCTTATCAAACATTCCAACCAATTGTGATTTCCCTCAAACTCGACCAAACCAATCCAGTTATCTATTCATGAAAGTGGACACTTATTCTCAATCGTTACCTTATTCAACTGTCAATAATCCATACACAATTTCTTCTCGTGACAGTCCATATTCCATAAATCCCAACATGTAGCAACAACCAACCTAAAAGAACTCTCAAATTATTCGCAATTCATCACAATTCAAAACTTAAGCTATCCATAACACAATTGCAAGTTTCCATACTACTCACTGATTAACACGCAACCTCATGTTATCCTCCTTTTCCTTTCCAACCATGATGGACCTCTTCAAGTCGACACACTAATGTTCCATCCAAAAACACATTTGAAAATCACGCACAACTAGCAGCCCATCACTATGACTTCCTGCCAATCTCCAGAACACTATCATAACAAACATGACCAACATCTTAGTCCCATCTCCTAAGAATTTTCTACTTACTTAGCAGATATCAACCTCAAATATTCACCTTCGTCCAATTTAAGTTCACTCTCTACTCTCTGAGAAGCAGCCCTTAATAAAACCCAATCATTCTCTCTCAATGACTTCCCAATTTGACCAACATACCAAAACCTCTAATCTGCCTCATCTTTCGATATTAGAATCTTCATCGACTCAACAAAGCAATCCGTAATCCTTTTCTTAATTCCAATAATTCATTGCACGCACTATCAAAGCCGGAAAGACACGTTTATTCCTTCCAACATAATTCCGTCTACTATCAACAAGAGATCAAGGGTGATCAGTTCCTCAATTTGTCAATAGACAGCCGACAATCATAATAGGGCATAAACCATCTTTACCAAACTATAATAGCATTCCTTGCATGTTGTGCACCCAACTACCTAAGGCACAAATCCTTAGTTGACGTAAACCTTACCTCCGCATTCCCTCCGGAACCGGGAACCACACTGTCCAAAAAACACTTACAATCTTGCAACCAACGGCACGCTGAGCCAATGCTCCACACCTGAAGCAACTTGGAGAAGCACCAGCTTCTCCCCCACTTATCTCATTCTCACACCTGAAGACAAAGGATTAGAAAACCAGAAAGTACTGACAGTGTTTCACACACATATCACATACTAAGGAACAAACAACATCGACAGTATTCAATTGTCACACCAACTGACTCAACGACTTGGCCAGACAGACCGACCTGCTCTGATACCACTAATGTAACACCCCAATTCCCATCGCGGCTAAATAATACATAAATAAATCAGAGTAAATAAAAATTTTCTCCTTAGACAGAAACAAGGATGCCACATTTAAACAAAGAAAACACAATCCCTGCTCATAAATTTGATACATAACACAAAATGGAATAAACATAAAAGGGAAACTTTTTCCAACAAAAGGAAAGTTCAATTATGGAATAAAGCGGAAAGATCCATAACTGACTTGTTTTACAAAATAAATTATTTTATAACATCAACATATTCATACAAAGGTAATACAAAATATATCTAACAAATGTATACATATATAACAAAAGCGTTCCCCGACTCCCGTGTTACGTTTTAGAGCAGACAGACCGACAAAAGGATGGAGAACTAATCTTCACAAAAGCCTCCAAGATACTAATCTGTAATTGCCTCATAGAGCAACAAACCACATCAGAAGGGTGAGAAATAACAACTAAATCAAGATTGCATAGTAATATGCAAACACATATAAACTCACATGCATAATTATTCTCACCACAAGCATCGCATATTAATACATATAGTATGCCACTAATACATAACATATTTCTAATAATTTAACCACATAGCATATATCAATTATACCAACATAATCACATAAGGCATGCCAAAGTCATGACATATGGAAACACCCCACCACATCACTTATATTCATATATAGCATATGTCTATACATAAAATACATCATCCATACATTTATCACAAATGCATATCAAATCACCAATGCTATCACGAGCTCAATACATAATCAATCCATTCACATTTCCACACATAATCAATCCATTCATGATTTATACATATGCACAGAGACCGACACAACGACTCTATGCAATGCAATGTGGTACCATCCATCCATCATTCTCATCACCAGTTCACTCGGGAAGTATTGGAATCATCGCTTGTTACTTAGTGTAACTCCCCGTCGGGCAAACGATGTTCCCCGTCGCTCACACCTCTTTGTATAAGGCACACGACGTTTATGGATCGCTCACACCTCTTTGTATAAGGTACACGACCCGATCGCTCACACCTCTTTGTATAAGGCACACGAGCATCTATAATCATCTCTCACACCTCTTTGTATAAGGCACACGATGTTATAGCGGATTCCCTCTGGAACCGTTTCGTCGCTCACACCCACTAGGGCACACGACATTACAAGATGCATATCATGATGCTTGGCATACAAGGACTCATGACAATCAAATTCATCTTCACAAATCAACAATATGGGTTATCTCATCATCATTATTCATGCATTGGAAATCAATTCAAACAATACATTTACTTGCCATAAGGCAACCAATTAACACACATTGGATATCATCATAATCCACAAACCACAACAATCATAACAACATACATTGATATTCAATCAAACAATGTATTTTACCACACAACAACATCATTATCACATGCATCAACATCATATAAACCACATAAAAGCTCCACGTTATATAACAATAGTACAACACACGGTAAAACACTTACCACACGTATTTAACGCGATAAAAACCCGACAACACGACTATTTCTCAAAAACACGAATTAATTAAATCATCTTTTACCCTCCAAACCATTTTTAATAGAAAGAATATTTCATTAGCTTTCCAACGCTTCGAACGGGGGTCAAAACGGACTTACAGTTTGAAAGTTATGAAGAAAACAAAATAGAAAAATCTGCCACTTCGCTCCAGTATTCGCTAGGCGAACCCTAGCGAACCAAGGCAGTGGAAAACCAACATAAAGTTCGCTAGGCGAACATTCACCCGTTTCTTCGCTAGGATTCACTAGGCAAACCCGCGAAACCCAGAATTCGCAGCAGCGTCAATATAGGTCATTTGGGGCCAAATTACATCATTTCTTCCACCCAAACCCTTCCAATTCATACCAGAACAACCAAAACATTTTCCAACATAATCAACGAATATTCTACGCAGTTTATATCGCATTTCAACCGTGAAAACATCGATTTCTATCAATTGTTCACAATTTCAACCAAATGGAAAACATATATTTTTCAACCAAACATTCAAACAAATACATACATATACATATACAAGCATGATATAATCGAAACTTCTCACCCTTACCCGATTAATCGCGCTTGAAACAGAGTATTGGAGATTTCCACCTCTTTTCCTCTTCTCCATTTCTTTCCTCTCCTTTTCCTTCTTTCTCTCTTTCTTTCCTTTCCCTTTCTTTTCTCTCTTTTTCTCTCTTATAATAACAAATATCTAACCCCCAAAAAGACTATTTTACCCCTCAGCTCAAATATCTCTCAAACGCTCTCAAAACGCGATAAAACATTATAACGATGAAAAATAATATATGGTCAAATAAAATTCAAGAATAAAATAATATAAAAATAAAAATAATTAAATCGACTCGATTAAATAAATCGGACAAAGCGGGGCGTTGCAGAGCCCCCTTCGGATCTAGCCAATCAAAGGGCATTTGATGGTGGAGCCCGAAGACATCCACCTAGATTTGAGACATACCCAGAGGTAGGGACGGGGATCCTACCCTTGGCATGGGAATGGTCCTCTATGACCCATAGCTCAATTTGAAGGCACGACCATATCTTGGAGAACCCAAGCCCCGCTAAAAGGTGCAAGGGTATCCAGTAATGTTAAAATCAACGCGCCGATACAAAAAGCCAATAAAATCCCAATTAACAACAAAACGAAATCTATTTAATGCATCCAAATATCAAAGTTACATATTACAAAGGATTATGTTAAGGAAAAGGAGTCACGAATATCCCTTAGGTCAAGCATTCAGATTTGATCTATTGCATGTTAATTTTTAACTTAGCTTAGATTCAGTGGGATCTTATATCCCTCACCCTTTAAGTTCTTTTTGAAAAAATTATTCATTAAATTTATATGCTTGCCATCATTAAAAAGATACAGATAGCTTAACCAAAAGTAGTTTGAAGAATAATAACCTCTAATTTTGGAGTTTTGATGATAACAACATAATAGAGAAGAAATAATACTCTAATGTGTTTGTTTCCACATATAGAACAATTTTTGGTCATCTATAGGAAAAAGAGGAAATAATAATATCCAGCTAGACTAGGTTATAATCATCTGCTCCTAGATAAAGATATGATCATCTACCGTTAGAAATAGAGAATAATCATTTGTGATCAAGTAAACAAGGTTGACCACATGGACCTCAAGACGAATGTGATCATCTGTACTAAGTAAAACAGAATTATTTGCACCAAATTTAAAGTGACCACATGTGCCTAGATGACAAATTATTTGTTGCGCTGAGTCACTAATCATTCAATTCATAGAGAATATTCTTCAATGGTTACATCATGATAGTTGTTTTAGTACGAGGATGGTACAAATTTCAACTACTCTTTGCTAAATGGTCAAATTATTGGAAAATCAAATATTCAGAACCTCTATAAAAGGAAGAATTCAAATGTTTTATAAAACAAGACTTTACACAAGAAATTATGACTCTCATATACTTGCAACATTATTATTTTTAATTATATTCTTATATTAGCAAAGAACAACACATTTGACACAAGTTCTTTGGTCAATACTCTTTCTTAGAAAAGTTATTCATTGGTATTAAGATTTATTGGGTTTACCTTTCCATGTGAGTTATTGCAAACAAACATATTTTTCATTTCTAGGAAGTCCTCTTGTGTAAGATAAGGAATTCCTTGTATTTTAAAGTCAAGAAAATCTAGGACTATAAATTTTTAGTGTTTTATTGTAATCAAGATTGATTATAGTGAAAATCACTTAGAGTGAGGCGATTGGACTTAACTCATTGTTAATCGGGTGAAAGTCTGTGTGTGAATATCCTCCGTTATTCTTTTTTACTTTTAATATTTATATTTTTGCTTGTGTGTTATCAAAATGATTTCAAAAGTCTAAAAAAATAAAACCATGTTTCTTATGTTTTTCTCATCTTTATATGCATATGGTTTAAGTGAAACTAGATATGGAAGGCTGGTTTATAAATTGAAGGGACTTGTGTATGGTCTAAAGAAGTCTTTAAGGAAGTGGTGCAAGATTTTGATTCCAAAAATCTTCAACTAAATGGATACAATATATCTGAGTATATATTTGCATCCCTTCCCCAGTGTTTCTTGTCCTACTTTGTAACTTTAATCCCGAAGGTTAAGTCTCCCTCTCATTTGGGTGATTTCTGGCCTATCTCCCACTTGGGGTCTCTTTATAAGCTTGTTGCTAAGGTGTTAGTATCTAGGTTTTCTAAGATCATTGATAACCTTATTTAACTAAATTAACCAACATTTCTTAAAGATATATTGTTAGTAGATGAAATGGTGACAATTAATGAGTTGGTGGACCTGACATAGAAAAGCATAAAAAAAAGCTTACTTCATTTTCAAGATGGACTTTGAAAAAACGTATGATTAAGTTAAATGATTTTTTGTTGGATTATATGCTTATCATGTTTGAATTTAACTTAAATCAGAGATCCTAAATGCATACTTGTGTGTTTTCCAGAAACCTTGCAGTGTTGATTAATGGGTGCCCAACCCATGAAATTAGCATCCAAATGGGTTTGAAGCAAGGTGATCTCTAAGCCCCATTTCTCTTCTTATTTGTGACATAATATCTTAGTTGGATGTTATTTAAGGATAGATCTCAATCTTTTTTTAGTTTATAGTGGGTTTCTCTAATATGATTGTCACATATTCCCATTACGCCGATGATACAATTATCTTTGACGTGGATTCAATTGAGAACCTTAGGTTGATTAAGGCTATTCTTCAGGGCTTTGAGTTGGCTTTGGGTCTTGGAGTAGAATTTTCAAAGATTAGTCTCATATGGATTAATATGGATCCTTCCTTTTGGGACTCAACTAACGGCTTTCTTCACAACAAGACTAAGGCCCTTCCTTTCAAGTACCTAGGTTTACCTGTGGGGGTTAATCCTCGCTCTGAGTATACATGGAAACCTTTAGTGGGTCTTCTCTCTAGACAATTGAACTTGTGGAGACATTGGTATATGATCTGGGGGGGCCAGGTGTTGGTTTTGAACTTGGTCCTTAGCAATATTCCTATATTCCTTTTGTCTTTCTGCGAGCTACCTGTCAAGGTTTTGAAGAGGATTGTTAAGAATAAGAGGAGATTCCTCTAGGTATAAATCATAGAGGGTTTGAAGATTGCTTGGGTTAAGTGAACTGAGGTGTGAAAGCCTAAGAAGGAGGGTGGCTAAGGAGTATGTGATCTCTGTTTGAACAATCTGGCCCTTTTGGCAAAGTGGAGATGACAACTTGTCTCAAAGGATTCTGGTCTTTATTATGATATTCTTTCTGCCAGATATGGTGTCGAGATCGTTTCCTCGCCTAGAGGAAGTAGAGTTATGGGATTTCGATCTAATTTTTTCCGGTGAACAAGAGTTTTTTGTTTGGGCTCCAAGGTAGGTGTTTCTTCTGACTGTTAATGGATAGACTTAGTAGGAAAGTAGGTTTGATGCTTCTTACCTCCTTTTGGAAGGATCTTTGGATTTGTACTACTCCCTTGTGCATTAAGTTCCCCATATAATACCTTTTAGTATTCCGATCAATATGACTGGTGTGTTGGTCAGTTCAAAGTCTTTGATAATGAGGCTTTTACTTGGAAATTAAAGTGGAGGAGATACCTATTTAGCTATCGATGGAAGACAGTCTCTAACATGTAGTTAGTCATGAGGGATGTTATTATTGTAACGCCCCGATTTGTTTAATTGTATTTATTTAATTCATTTATGTGAATTTTGTGAAATGTGTGAATTTATTGTATTTTACCTACTAATTGAGTTAATTGGTTAATTTCCCTAATAGGTAAAATATTTGCATTACATTATATTTTTCTTTTTAACTTTTATTGCACGATATGTTTTTCATCGGTATGTTTATGTTTTATCGCATTCTGAGAGCGTTTGAGAGATATTTGAGCGTAAGGGTAAAATAGTCATTTGATTAGTTAGATATTTATATAAAAAGAGAAATAGAAAGAAAAAAGAGAGAAAGGAAAAGAAAAGAAAGAAAAGAGAAAGAGAAGAGAAGGAAAAAGAGAGAAGAGGAGAAAGAGGAAAATCGAGAAAACCTCCGTTTCAATCGCGATTAATCGGGTAAGGGTGAGAAGTTTCGATTATATCTTGCTTGTATATTTATATGTATGTGTTGTGGTATGTTCTGGTTGTTAAATATATGATTTTACATTTGATAACTTGATGAACAATTGATTGGAATCGATGTTTTAACGGTTAGAATGCGGAATAGTTCGCGTAGAATAGTCGGGAAATGATAGGATTTAGTCGGGAATAGTCGTTGGTATGATCGAGGGGTTTAAGGATGAGTTTGGGGGGTTTTTGCATCATAAAATTCTGGTTCTTTTGCCCCTGCGCTGCGAGTAACCGGTTAACACCCGGTGAGTAACCGGTTACCACTGTTAGTTTCAGAAAAATATTATTTTCAAAAATTCATAACTTTAGAACCGTAAGTCCGTTTTGGCTGCCGTTCGAAACGTTGGAAAGCTAATGAAATATTCTTTCTATTAAAAATGATTTGGAGGGAAGTATAGGAATTATTTAAGTCGTGGTTTGTAAAAGTGTTGGGTTGTCGGGTTTTTATCGCGTTAAATGCGTGCGGTTGGTGTTTTACCGTGTATTGTGCTATTGGTATATAACGTGGAGCTTTTATATGGTTTATATATGATGTTGAAGCATGTGATAAGTTGTTGTAATTGTTGTGGTTGATGGTGAGTAATTCTTGATGTGAAGTGATATGAGTGTATATGCTAAAATGCTAATTGTTGTGGTTTGTGGATTATGATGAAATGCATTGTTTTGGGTTTGATTGCAATGCATGATTATTGATGTTGGAATGGTTCACATGGATGTGTATATGTATGCATTTGATTGTCATGAGTCATTGTATGTCAAGCATCATGATATGCATTCTTGTGATGTCGTGTGCCCTAGTGGGTGTGAGCGACGAAATGATTCCAGAGGGAATCTGCTATAACATCGTGAGCCTTATACCGAGAGGACCTAATGCGATGGTTATAGACGATCGTGAGCCTTATACCAAGAGGACCTAAAGCGATGGGGAACATCGTTTTCCCGACGGGGAGTTACACTAAATAACAAGCGATGATTCCAATAGTTCCTGAGTGAACTGATGATGAGATTGATGGATGGATAGTACCGCATTGCATTTGCATAGAGTCGTTGTGTCGGTCTCTTTGCATTTGCATAAATCATGAATGGATTGATTATGTGTGGAAAATCATGAATGGATTGATTATGTGTGGAAAATTATGAATGGATTGATTATGTGTGGAAAATCATGAATGGATTGATTATGTGTGGGAAATTGTGAATTGATTGATTATGTGTTGAGTTTGTGATTGGATTGGTGAATTGATGTGCATATGTGATAAATGCCTTGGTTACGGATGATATGTTTTATGTATAGACATATGCTTTGTGATTCGGTGGTGTGTTTCCATATGTTATAACTTTGGTACGCCTTATGTGTGAATATGTGATTATGTTGGTATAATTGATATATGTTATGTATATGTGGCTTGCTATATGTAATGGTATGTGATGCGTGTGGTGAGATTAACTATGCATGTGAAATTTTATGTGTTTGCATACTATTATGCAATCTTGATTTAGTTGTTATTTTTCACCCTTCTGCTGTGGTTTGTTGCTCTATGAGGCAATTGGAGATTTGTGTCTTGGAGGCTTTTGTGAAGATTAGTTCTTCATCCTTTTGTCAGTCTGTCTTCTCTGATACGTAACACGGGAGTCGGGGAACTCTTTTGTTATATATGTATACATTTGTTAGATATATTTTGTATTACCTTTGTATGAATATGTTGATGTTATAAAACAATTTATTTTGTAAAACAAGTCAGTTATGGATCTTTCCGCTTTATTCCATAATTGAACTTTCCTTTTGTTGGAAAAAGTTTCCGTTTTCGGTTTATTCCATTTTGTGTTATGTATCAAATTTATGAGCAGAGATTGTGTTTTCGTTCTTTAAATGTGGCATCCTTGTTTCTGTCTAATAAATAAATTTTTATTTACTCTGATTTATTTATGTATTATTTATTCGTGATGGGAATTGGGGTGTTACATTAGTGGTATCAGAGCAGGTCGGTCCGTCCGGCCAAGTTGTTGAGTCAGTTGGTGTGACAGTTGAATACTGTCGATGTTGTTTGTTCCTTAGTACGTGATATGTGTGTGAACAATGTCAGTACTTTTTGGTTTTCTAATCCTTTGTCTTCAGGTGTGAGAATGAGATAAGTGGGGGAGAAGTTGGTGCTTCTCCAAGTTGCTTCAGTGGTGGAGCGTTGGTTGTAAGATTGTAAGTGTTGTTTGGACAGTGTTGTTCCCGATTCCAGAGGGAATGCAGAGGTAAGGTTTATGTCGACTAAGGATTTGTGCCTTAGGTAGTTATGTGCACAAGATGTAAGAAATGCTATTATAGTTTGGTAAAGACGGTTTATGCCCCATCATGATTATCGGATGTCTATTGACAAATTAAGGAACTGATCACCCTTAATCTCTTGTTGATAGTAGACGGGAATTATGTTGGATGGAATAGACGTGTCTTTCCGGCTTTGATAGTGTGTGAAATGTGTTGTTTGGAATTTAAGAAAATGATTGTGGATTGTTTTGTTGAGTCGATGAAGATTCTTATATCGGAAGATGAGACGGATTAGAGGTTTTGGTATGTTGGTCCAGTTGGGAAGTCATTGAGAGAGAACGATTGGGTATCGTTAATGGTTGTTCTTAGAGAGTAGAGTGTGAACTCAAATTTGACGAAGGTGAAGATCTGAGGTTTGGATCTGCTAAGTGAGTAGAAAACTCTTAGGCGATGAAACCAAGGTGTTTATTATATTTGTGATAATAGTGTTCTGGAATTGATAGGAAAGCCACAGTGAAGGGTTGCCAGTTGTGCGTGATTTCCAGATGTGTTTCTGGATGGAATATTGGATGTGGGTGTTAGAATTACCCAGTGAAGAATTTTGCAAAAACTTTAAGAATTTATATCTTTTGGAATTTGGTTGGAACGTTCGATAAGAGTGGTGAATTTTGTGAGTTGAGGCTTTGATCGATTTCATGTGACTGGTTAGGTTTGTTATCATCAGAATAGATTGTTATTTACTCGATTAAGCTTGTATATGAGTCTGGACAAGTTTGGATGAGGGTTGGTTTGGTTGGGCATTACAATGTACAGTGATGTTGTTCGGTGTTAGTAATGCGTCTGGAATGTTTGTAGAGTATATGAATCGTATCTTCCATATTTAATTGGATAAGTTCGGAGTGGTGTTCATTGGGCATATTCTAATTTATTTTAAATCAAAGGATGAGTATGTAGAGTATTTGAGGATTGAGTTACAAGGGTTGAAAGAGAGGGAGTTTTCTGCTAAATTATCGAAGTGAGAATTTTGATTGAAAGAGGCTAGTTTTCTTGGTTATGTTATTTCCGATGATGGTATTGTTGTGTATCTATCCAAAATAGATGCAGTTCTACATTGAGAGGCTCCGAAGTTGGTTAAGGAGATTAGAAATTTTTGGGCTTAGTTAGTTGTTACTGCAGGCTATGGAAGACCTTGCTAAGTTCGTACTTCTGTTATCTCAGTTGACTTGAAGAGGGTAAGTCGTTTGCTTTGGATGTTTATTGTGAGGAAAGTTTGAGAGGGTTAAAGAAGAATTTGTCTACGACTTTAGTTTTGATTATGTGTGATCCTAATAAACCGTTGGCGAGGTATTGTGATGTGTCCTTGATGAGCTTAGTCAGCGTGTTAATGCAAGATGGTAAAGTCGTGGCTTATGCTTTACGACAATTGAGGATTCATAAGAGGATCTATACTATTCAAGATTTGGAATTGGTTGCGGTTGTATTGTGTTGGAAAATTTGGAGGTATTATTTTTATGGTTCTAGGTTCGAAGTGTTTAGTAATCACAAGAGTTTTGAGTACTTGTTTGGTCTGAAGGAATAGAGTATGAGACAACGAGGAGGGTTGGAATTCGTGACGAGTTATGAATTTGGCTTGGATTATCCTTCGGGAAAAGCTAAGGTTGTGCCTGAAGAGTTAAGTCGAAAGTTTTTATGCATGTCTGTTTTGGTGGTCAGAGGATTAAAATTAATTGAGCAATTCCGAGACTTGTGTCTGGTGTGTGAGATAACACAGTAGAGTGTGAGGTTGGGTATATTAAAAGTGAACAGTGATTTTTAGTGAATATGAGAAAGAGTTGGACTTTAGACGTGAAATTGGTAGATTTGATGGTTACGAGTAATCAGAGTGCACAACGGAAGCATGATGTGGCACAATTCGTATATGCGTGTGGGACATGTAAGAGTTCATAGGGTGAACATTATGAACATGTGGGAATGAGGAGACCATTGGACGTTTCAGAATGGAAGTGTTAGGTGAAAGGTTTAATTATTATTCATGGGCTACTATATAGATGGATGTTTGGTTGTATGTTCGATTGGTGAATCGTAGAATTGTTGTAATATTGTTGTGTGACAAAGATGTTGGTATTGTGATTATGTAGAGGTTGTGGAAACAATGTTGTGTCGTAGAACTTTATGTTCTTGTTGTGTTTCGGTTCAAGAGTGAACCTGTGTGTTCGTAACTTGGGTATTCTTTGAGTCATGAGTTAGTCGTCAAGTTCATTGTATGGGCTTTGCACCTTGTCGTTGTAGTTGTCGTCGTTGTCGTACCGTTGTTGTAGCTGCTGTTAGCAGGGTGGTTTGTCAGTTGTGTTATTCGTGGTGTGCCTTTGGTTGGCATGTTGGTTGGTTAGTCAGATGCGAGAGTCGTATCCGGAGTTGTTCGTCTGAGTTATATTTTCGAGGACGAAAATATCTAAGTGGGGGAGAATTGTAACGCCCCGATTTGTTTAATTGTATTTATTTAATTCATTTATGTGAATTTTGTGAAATGTGTGAATTTATTGTATTTTACCTGCTAATTGAGTTAATTGGTTAATTTCCCTGATAGGTAAAATATTTGCATTACATTATATTTTTCTTTTTAACTTTTATTGCACGATATGTTTTTCATCGGTATGTTTATGTTTTATCGCATTCTGAGAGCGTTTGAGAGATATTTGAGCATAAGGGTAAAATGGTCATTTGATTAGTTAGATATTTATATAAAAAGAGAAATAGAGAGAAAAAAGAGAGAAAAGAAAAGAAAAGAAAGAAAAGAGAAAGAGAAGAGAAGGAAAAACATAGAAGAGGAGAAAGAGGAAAATCGAGAAAACCTCTGTTTCAATCGCGATTAATCGGGTAAGAGTGAGAAGTTTCGATTATATCTTGCTTGTATATGTATGTGTATGTGTTGTGGTATGTTTTGGTTGTTAAATATATGCTTTTACATTTGATAAATTGATGAACAATTGATTGGAATCGATGTTTTAACGGTTAGAATGCGGAATAGTTCGCGTAGAATAGTCGGGAAATGATAGGATTTAGTCGGAAATACTCGTTGGTATGATCGGGGGGTTTAAGGATGAGTTTGGGGGGTTTTTGCATCATAAAATTCTGGTTCTTTTGCCCCTGCGCTGCGAGTAACCGGTTAACACCCGGTGAGTAACCGGTTACCACTGTTAGTTTCAAAAAAATATTATTTTCAAAAATTCATAACTTTCGAACCGTAAGTCCGTTTTGGCCGCCGTTCGAAGCGTTGGAAAGCCAATGAAATATTCTATCTATTAAAAATGGTTTGGAGGGCAGTAGAGGAATTATTTAAGTCGTGGTTTTGTAAAAGTGTTGGGTTGTCGGGTTTTTATCGCGTTAAATGCGTGCAGTTGGTGTTTTACCGTGTGTTGTGCTATTGTTATATAACGTGGAGCTTTTATATGGTTTATATATGATGTTGAAGCATGTGATAAGTTGTTGTAATTGTTGTGGTTGATGGTGAGTAATTCTTGATGTGAAGTGATATGAGTGTATATGCTAAAATGCTAATTGTTGTGGTTTGAGGATTATGACGAAATGCATTATTTTGGGTTTGATTGCAATGCATGATTATTGATGTTGGAATGGTTCACATGGATGTGTATATGTATGCATTTGATTGTCATGAGTCATTGTATGCCAAGCATCATGATATGCATTCTTGTGATGTCGTGTGCCCTAGTGGGTGTGAGCGACGAAACGATTCCAGAGGGAATCTGCTATAACATTGTGAGCCTTATACCGAGAGGACCTAAAGCGATGGTTATAGACGATCGTGAGCCTTATACAAAGAGGACCTAAAGCGATCGGATCGTGACCCTTATACCGAGAGGACCTAAAGCGATCCATAAACGTCGTGAGCCTTATACCGAGAGGACCTAAAGCGACGGGGAACATCGTTTGCCCGACGGGGAGTTACACTAACTAACAAACGATGATTCCAATAGTTCCTGAGTAAACTGATGATGAGATTGATGGATGGATGATACCGCATTGCATTTGCATAGAGTCGTTGTGTCGGTCTCTTTGCATTTGCATAAATCATGAATGCATTGATTATGTGTGGAAAATCATGAATGGATTGATTATGTGTGGAAAATCATGAATGGATTGATTATGTGTGGGAAATTGTGAAATGATTGATTATGTGTTGAGTTTGTGATTGAATTGGTGAATTAATGTGCATATGTGATAAATGCCTTGGTTACGGATGATATGTTTTATGTATAGACATATGCTATGTGATGTGGTGGTGTGTTTCCATATGTTATAACTTTGGTACACCTTATGTGTGAATATGTGATTATGTTGGTATAATTGATATATGTTATGTATCTGTGGCTTGCTATATGTAATGGTATGTGATGCGTGTGGTGAGATTAACTATGCATGTGAAATTTTATGTGTTTGCATATTATTATGCAATCTTGATTTAGTTGTTATTTCTCACCCTTCTGCTGTGGTTTGTTGCTCTATGAGGCAATTGCAGATTTGTGTCTTGGAGGCTTTTGTGAAGATTAGTTCTCCATCCTTTGTCGGTCTATCTGCTCTGATACGTAACACGGGAGTCGGGGAACGCTTTTGTTATATATGTATACATTTGTTGGATATATTTTGTATTACCTTTGTATGAATATGTTGATGTTATAAAACAATTTATTTTGTAAAACAAGTCAGTTATGGATCTTTCCGCTTTATTCTATAATTGAGCTTTCCTTTTGTTGGAAAAAGTTTCCCTTTTCGGTTTATTCCATTTTGTGTTATGTATCAATTTTATGAGCAGGGATTGTGTTTTCGTTCTTTAAATGTGGCATCCTTGTTTCTGTCTAAGAAATAAATTTTTATTTACTCTGATTTATTTATGTATTATTTATTCGCGATGGGAATTGGGGTGTTACAATTATCTCCTAGGATCTTAATAAGTGGACCTGGTTTTCTTCTAAGGATGACATAATTTTTGTTGTCTCGACTTATCTCTGTCTTCTCCTGCATGTCCTGTCCAATTGTAGTATTGGAAACATTGTGAACCTAATTCTTTCTCTTATCTTGAATAGTTGGGCTCCCTCTAAAGTAGTGGTTTTCTATTGACAACTCCTCCTTGAGAAGATACCCATAAGAGAGAATCTCTTAAAGCATGAGGTTTTAGTCAATCTGGAGGGTGTTTTATGTCCATTATGTTTAGGGCCTTTAGAGTCGATTTTTCATGTGTCCAAGACAAGTGATTTTGTTGTGTCTGTTTGTCATGAGATCTCTATATGGTTATGGTGGTCATTTGTTCTTCCTAGTGACCTTACTACTATTTTTATGTAGTTACTTCTTTGGGTAATAGGTCTAAAGTTAGGGGTGGCTTATCGATGATTTAGCATACAGTTTTTTGGGCTTGGTTGAAATCCCATAATGATATTGTGTTTCAAGTTTCTCTTATAGTGTGAAGGATATGGAAAATAAGAATATCTTCCTATCATGAAAATTGTATCTTAGTAGGCATGCGAGTAAACACTTGTGGCTTTTCTAACTAACTTCAGAATCCTATTATATGTTTGAGGAAAAAGCGGGTAGAGTGACTTTGACCTTGCTATGGTGAGTTCTTAGAGTTGTCTTTGGAGGATACTTTTCTATTGATTGTGGTTCATTCGACTCGAATCGAGCTTTGGATGGTACCCTGCTTTAGACTTCTATATGTTTCAGTCCAATTTTTTATTTCATTAAATTCTGGATGTGGCCCCGACTTATATTTAACCAACTCTTATGGACATGTTCACATGAATCTCATTCTATAAGGCTTTGTTTGTGAATTTTTGGAGGGGAAGGGAGAGAACAGCTTGAAAAAAAGGAAGGGTTGAGTGAAAAGAATAAAAGGATTTAGGTGAGGGGATCTAAAGGGATTTATTTTTATTCAAAAACCGAAATCTCTCTAATTTGAGGAATTAAAATATTGTATTAGAGGAGAGGTTAGGAGGTTTTTGAGGGTTTAAACAAATTATTTAAATATAGTTTTAGTTGTTATAATATTCTAAAAATTAAAAAAATGTTAATGATAAACACTATTTTATCAAATTATATAAACAAATGTTTTAAAAAAAAAATTAAAAATTTCTTCATATGAAAAAATATATATATTTTTCAAAATCTTTTTTTCTCTCCCCTCCAAACATTCAAATAAAATCCAAGTATTTATAAATACTACCAATGTCAAAACAAAACAATTCTTCAATAAATTTAATATTACAGCTATCTCTTTTTAAATTTTCGTGACTTACTCAAAAGATCCTAAATTTAAAGATGGTGACGTTTACGTGAGTTGGACTCCGTCACCAAGATGAGCTCAGGCCTCAAGGCTAGAAGGGAGTTGTACTACTTTTGTTATAACAGTGCTTAAAACCAAAAGAATCACAATTAATAATTGAAGTTGATAGCGAAATTATAACTAATCAAAACACCAAAAGTCCCTATGGTATACGTTTTCTCCTATCTGCAGATTGAGCTGCTTCAAAATGTATTTCACGTGCTAAACAACCCCATAGATAGCACACTGGTTTTCAGTTTAATATAATTTCTAAACATACGTTATATTTTTGTCTTGATATCGAATTATCATTGTCAATATAGGACAAATCTCTTGATTGGAACTTGAGGTTAGTATTTCGTTTTGATAATTACTACCACTACTTACTGTCACTAATGACTCCTGTTTCATTTATCCTGTGAGCTGTGTGTTAAAACTACCAAAATCTAAGGTTTTAAAATCCATGGTATATAAATTTTTAATATATTTTCTATTCTCATATTGACCTTGACTGACTACCGATAAGGAACACTCTCTTTCTAGAACATCACAGCACCCGGATTGTCATTCTAATGATTATAAAGAATTTTAACTGCAAATGCATTCAACGATTTCCCATATTTTTCTCATAACAAATAGTAAGTTCGTTATTTTTCTCTCTCTATATATCGAGAGCACCAAATTAAGGTAACAAGTTTTAAATTTAATTTCACTTTACCTTCAAAGTGGGAGGTTTTGTTACAGGTGCTTTGGTAGGTTTTTGCTGTGGACGAAAACTTACATCAGTGATTTTCATTTGTTTCTTCTTCTTTTGTTTGAGGCGTTTTGTCTGGTCTGGCGAAGCATCCCCGTCATCAGATTCAATCAGATGAACCTCAAGATCCTTTTGTTTTCTCTTTTTATGAGTCAAAGGAGGTTTCCGATTTACCTGCAAATAGTAAAAATTATATCATATTTTTGATGATAATTTGAGAAGGCAATATAAAAGAAAAAGAGAAGAAATGATAAGTACAAAATTTATCTTTGATATGGGTTTCTTGGTGTTATCATCTTCTTCTTCTTCGTTGGTTTCTTTCTCGACAGGAGTGGCTTTCTTGGCTGGAATCCTTACTGCTACTAAAGAAAAGTAATGCAGTTAATATAAGCCAAAGGAGAATATAGATGAAAGGAAAAGAGGAGATGTCGAAAAACCTCCCATTCCACACCTTCATATATCGGAGATTCCACGCGAACGTGTTCTATGCCAATATGAAGGTGGCCTTTGAAATTGTCCAAGGTATACTTAGTCGGAACCACTCGTTGAGCACATTTTTGATAATCATGGTGAAGGTTTTTCATAAAATTCCCACAAACGAACCAGTCTGGAAATGGAGGGCTAAAAGCCACACCAAAATCAGCAGTTGGCAGTCGAGAGAATTTGGGAGGATAAAGATTAAAAGCTACCTTGTAGCGTTGATCAGGTCGAACATACGAAGGAAGTTTTAAATCCTCTAATTTCTTAGTAAATTTTTCTTTTAAAGTTATTGTTGCTTCGCTAATGGTTCGACTAAGCTCATTCGGCCCCTACAGTTTCAAAGTATTTATGGAATCCTTGGATCTCCTTAATGTGTCTTAGAGTACCTTTCTTCACTTTATCATGTACAAGGGTAAAAGCTCTAGTTAGTTGTAGGTTGAAAGAGGCCACATCAAAAAAAAAATTGTTGTAGTATTCTCTCCACCAATCGTCGAACTCCTTTGTGCAGAGGACGCTTGGTTTGAAGGCCGCAACGTTAAATTCTGTCAAGCCAGAATATTTGGCTAGCAACTTGGCACACTCTGTTTCGTTATGCACCATGTTGTAACGAATCAGTGAGCCTTTTTTTTGAAAGAGAGGCCTGGGTGTAATCTGAATTAAACCAAATTGTCGAGAGACAAGATTTGGTTGGTAGTTGACAAGAGAGATTCGAAGTTTGGAAGGGTTAAGTCTTGAGGCCAATAATCGTGGTGTAAGGAAAGACTCCCAGATATCGAGAGATTCTCCTTCCTATTATTTCGACTCAGGAGGCAGTCGTCTTGTAAACCATGCAGGGTCTACTTTCCTGTTAGCAAAATGGGCCATGGTAGGGGAAAAGTTGTAGCTCTTTGCGAACATCATTACATAACTGGTAAAAGTTTGTTGAAGACTCATTCCCTCATCAGTAGGAGTCAACAACGCAAGTCGTGTTCCTTCGACTCTTCTATCCTTTACAGAGGCTTTGTTGACAAGGTTTCGACCAGGAAGTGATGCTTCGAAAGTGGCATTCAGCCATAGTTGGAGTAACCAGAAGGGTCTAGAAAAGAGCAAGCTTCCTTTCATCTTGATCGTTTTTTAACGCCATGACGCCTTCACCAAGGGATTCATATAGGTTCGCCAAGATAATCTCGCTAAGGAAAAGGTCATGACCAGCGTGCAATTGGTTCGCCATGGTCAAATACCTCTTCGCCACTTGAAAAGATCTTGATCTAAAAACACAGCGTGAGAGCCAGAGAGCCAAGAAGGCGACGTTCTCTTGGTCTGAAACCTCGTTGGTTTCCTTGTCATGGTAGTAGGCGATGTAGGTGGTAAAGGCTGCCTTGCTGGAATCGAAGCCTAATGATTCGTCAGCTAAAATGTTAGGGTCGTAATCTACTCCATTCGGTTTCAAGCCAGTGATGACAGCAATGTCGAACAAGGTTGTGGTGACCATTCCACATGGGAGATGCAAATTGTTATAGGTGTTGTCCCAGAAATAAAGGGAGGAAATGAGCATCGAAGGAAAATAACATGATCCTACTTTCGACAGTTGGATAAGATTATAAATGCCCATTTTCTTCCAAATTTGGGACATGGCCTTTTCTATCTTTTCTAGCCAAGCTAGATAGTTGGAAGGAACTTTTGACAAAGGGCAGGATCTGAAAACCCTAGAACTAGTATTCATAAATTCTAAGTTTATAAGGTCCCTGGAGGCTACGGTCGAAGGTGAACCTTGGTCATCTAACTTGGATTTTTCATCAATCATAATATCCTGATCAGTCCTAAGTCTTAAGCCATTTGTTATGGGTTTATAGCGATGGTAGGCTGGAAAAAATTCCCTAATTTTAACAGGATCAACATTTAAATCAGGCAAAGGACCTAGCATGGCATAGGTCTTACCAGATACAAGAATAGGAATCAATACCTGGGATTGATATATACGGCGTCTCTATTCTTCATTTGGAGGTTCTGGAACATATTGTTGATTCCCAACAACCTTTGGACCTAACTCCTTATGAACTGGAGTAAGCTCCTTGGAATTCTTAAAATCACGTGCTTTCTTGTTGGTTTCCTTGGAGGTTGTTTGATTGGAAGCCATTGTTGCAGTGGATATGTGAAGAAAGCTTGGAGAAAGAAGGCGTTTGGAAGATGATATGGTTTCAGAAATTCAGGAAGTGAAAAAGAAAAGTGAAAAATGGTAACTTTTTCCCTTTTATAGGTGAATTAAGGCGAAACGGTTGCTATGCACGATCATTGTACCTCATTAATGGTGACAAGATCGTGGGACACGCGTTGCATGGAGACGATGCGATTAGACGGTGGCAGTTAAGTTTCTGACCCACGATCTCCTAGGGGCTAGAAACGTGATTATTAAAAAGATTTAGGCATGGGAGTGAAGAGACGTTTCAGAAAATGTGTCATGATGACCCTGGCGTCATAGTTTTGCTAAGTCATGTGAACAGTTCACAACGTCGAATTCTCCATGGTGTAAAATTATGCTATCAAAAAAATCATTTTCTCTATTAGATGTCGAAAAAGACATTTTTGGGGGGCAATTTGTTGGCTCTCAATTTCGACGTTTGGATTGATTCATGTAACAAATAAAGAAAAGGAAAATTTTGCCAAGTTTTGATGTATTTCGACTAGGCAAGTTCTATGATGGATGCTTAGTCAAAATCATTCCTTACGAAAGGAAGGATAACTAGGTAGACTTTGGAAAATTTTCTAAGTATGGAATTGTTGTTTCAACAAAGTATTATGGATGATGTTTTCGACTTGAGTTTTGAATTTGAATCAAGGAGGGAATATTGTCCTTATCCAGTTTTTAAACGAAGACACGTGGAGTATGCTGAAGAATCGAAGACATGCCGAGCGCCACTTGTATTAATTTTAGAGAAAGGCCGTTAAAAGCAGTTATTTCAATTCATTATAAATAGGGAGTCTTAGTGATAGGGTTGGGTGTGTTCAAAGTTGTACCAAATCTCTAAATTACTCAAAGTACTCGTGTGCAGAGAAAAGAGTGTGTTGAGAAAATGTATGTTTGATGTAAACACCATACTTTTACATTTCAATTCAAGTTTATTTTATTTACTGCCCAAGTTATCTTTAAATACATTTACTTGCTTTTTGATTAAGTTCTGCAATTTACTTTCTTTGAAATTCTCAAAAGTTATTGACCTTTAAATTATAAATGCTGTCGAAGGATTCGTCATTTTTCCAAACTTTATTTCAATCATTAGCACATTTCCTAGGATTTAGTATGGTCGATCCTGCAAGTAACCCAAGCCCTTGTTGATTTGGAAGACCAATGGTTGTTTACTAATTTTTACAGTAAACAAATTGGCACGCCTAATGGGACAGTGCTAACTAATTTTCTTTACAAAAATTACGTTTTGGTCTTTGTTCTCTTTAAAAAATTCATTGTATGTTATTGAGAAGTGGCAAAGTAGCCACCACTAACGAAGATAGACCAAGGAGAAGATATACGAGGAGAATGGAGAATTCAAATCAGCCAAATGTTTCGATTCCTAAAAGTAACAGTGGAGAACCGCCTCAGGTATCTTCGACCGGGGGAACCACGGTTCTAGCGACTGTGTCAGAACCAATGCCATTCACGGCAAGTTCGATGCCCACGCAGTCGGTCACCCATAGTGAGCCCATTCTAACTTATATTGGGCCAAGGGGTCCTCTAGTATCCCCCGCCCCCCACAAATAGTGAATGCTTCGAGTAGGCCCTTCATGCCTTCAGGTTTCTCAATGCCCTTAGGTGGTCGAGAGCAACCCTATGGAATGCCAACATCTAAGATATTGAACTTGCATAACACCGTCTCAACATTCTCAGAACTAGACATGGATGTTACTTCGCCGTTACAAGGATCGGGATCTAGGATAAACATGGGTCGAAGTAGCCAACCTTTAGGGACATGCTATTCCACCCAAATACCAAATTTGACTAATAATTCTGCAGTAGTTATTAGGCAACAAATGGATGAAAGTAATCATGAAATGGTCCAAATGTTGGTCCAAACAATGGGGATAGATTTTAATCCCCCAATCCAAAGTACTACTCAGTCCAATCAATAAATGACAGTGCAGATGACACGTCTTGCGGATATTTTTAGAATACCGCAGCCTCCTCGACATCCACAGAGAGAATACATATTGGAAAATTAGGGAGTAGCCCTCGAAGAAGATCCTACCATTAATCAAATCCAGCAAAACCAAGGAAACCCTCCCCATGCAAATCTAGTTAATCCAGGATTAGCGGTCGAACAGCCTAGGGTCGAACCCCCCAGAACCCAACCTCAAATCCCAATTGAGGAGAGACCTAGGGTAGTAATGGTAAATAGGAATCAAAATGCTAATAACATTGTGCAGCAGATTCGACGTGATGATATGGCTGCAGATAATAACCTAGCAGCCATGGTCGAAAGAATAATGACGCGAAATGGGGTAAACTTTGGTGTTCAAAGACCAAACTATACTTCACCATTGTCAGAGTATATTTTACAGGCAGATCTACCCCATAGATGGAAAGTTCCTAAATTCACTAAATTCTCTAGGGATACCACTGAATCCACTATCGAACATGTGGCTAGGTACTTGATAGAGGCTGGAGAGATTTCGAATAATGAAATCCTTAGGGTGAAATATTTCCCAAGCTGTCTCACTAAAAACGGGTTTACATGGTTTACAACCTTGCCACCAAATTCGATCCGTAATTGGACCCAGTTAGAAAGATTGTTCCATGAACTATTTTATATGGGACAAACCAAGATTAGCCTGAAGGAATTGGCTAGTATCAAACGAAAGTTTACTGAGCCAATAGATGATTACATGAATAGGTTTCGATTGCTTAAAGCAAGATGCTTTACGCAAGTTCTTGAACATGAGTTGGTCGAAATGGCCGCTGGTGGTCTCGACTACTTAATTAGAAAGAAATTGGATACCTAGTACTTGAGAGATACGGCCCAATTGGCTGACAGAGTTCGACAGGTCGAGCGATTTAAAGCTGAAAAAGTTAGGTCAAGCAAAAATAGAAAAGAGAGGGTAGCATACGTCAGAATTAGTGAAGAGGACAAAGAAACATATAATGAGTCTTTAGACTTCGACGAAAGCGAGGTCGACCTTGCTGAACTAAAGCGGGGACCACCTTATGCATGTAAGGTCTTGGCCCCTTCGAATGGGAAAACCCCAGTTGAACCAGAAAAGAACGATAGATTTCCTAAGAAAACTTACACATTCAACGTCACCAAATGTGAAGAAATCTTCGACTTTTTAGTTAAGGATGGTCAGATGATAGTACTTCCTAGTGCTAAAATGCCTCCTTTAGAGCAAAGGAAGAAGAAAGGTTTTTGTAAGTATCATAATTTCTTAGGTCATAAAACATCTCAATATTTTCTTTTCAGGGACCTCGTTCAAAACGCCATCAAGGATGGAAGACTAAGGCTTGGAGAAAAGGTGAAGGCTTAGATGAAAATTGATGCTGACCCTTTGCAAGTGGTTTATGCTCATTTCACTGAACCAGCTGTTGTCAATATGATCGAAGGTACTAATGACTTCACTCACAACATCAACATAATCGAAGTCACTGATGACTTTATCAATGATGTTGTCATGGTTAAGATCACTGAGGATCTTAAAGAGAAGGTTATGAAGGATTGCATGTGTGAGGCTACTGATGGCCTCACCAAAGGAATCGTCGAAGACTATAACAGTGAAACTGCTGATGGTTTCGATAATATAGGAATCACTGAAGATTCTAATTTGGCGATGGTAACAAAAAAAACCGTTGATGGTTTCGTGCGGATGGATAATTTGAACAAGGCTACTGACGACCTTACAATAAAATTTCAAAGTTTCTACATTACTGAGGATGTCGCGAGGGATGTTAACATGGTCGAAGTTTCACAAGAGACTTCGATGGAGATTGTCGAAGAACAACGATAAGAGGAATACAAAAAATTGGCTTTCATGAAGGAAGAGGAGAGCCTGATGGATTTCATACATAGGTGTTAGAAGAAAAAGTTGGAGGTTATGCTCTTCCAAGGTGCAGTGCCGAATTCGATAAGAAAGCGGCCCAAAATATGGAGGGAGTTCGATTGGCAAAGGCTAGAGGAAACTGGAGAGACTCTCGTAGCCACCTAGGTTTCAACAAAAAGAGGCCATACAGGGGGTAGGAACAACCGAAGCCAGGATTCCCAGGTGCCAAACTCACCACTTTCAAACCAACTGCAGAGGCTTCTAGAGGGAAGTGGACAAAACCAGTCGAAGACAGAGAGAAAGAGAGAGAGAGAATTTGTTGGCTCTCAATTTCGATGCCTGGATTGATTCATGTAACAAATGAAGAAAAGGAAATTTTTGCCAAGTTTTGATGTATTTCGACTAGGCAAGTTCTATGATGGATGCTTAGTCGAAATCATTCCTTACAAAAGGAAGGATAACCAGGTAGACTTTGGAGAATTTTCTAAGTATGGAATTGTTGTTTTGACAGAGTATTATGGATGATATTTTTGACTTGAGTTTTGAATTTGAATTAAGAAGGGAATATTGTCCTTATCTAGTTTTTAAACGAAGACACGTGGAGTATGCTGAAGAATTGAAGACATGCCGAGCGCCACTTGTATTAATTTTAGAGAAAGGCCGTTAAAAGCAGTTATTTCAATTCATTATAAATAGGAAGTCTTAGTGATAGGGTTGGGTGTGTTCAAAGTGGTACAAAATATCTAAATTACTCAAAGTACCTGTGTGCAGAGAAAAGAGTGTGCTGAGAAAATGTACGTTTGATGTAAACACCATACTTTTACATTTCAATTCTAGTTTATTTTCTTTATTGCCCAAGTTATCTTTAAATACATTTACTTGCTTTTTGATTAAGTTCTGCAATTTTCTTTCTTTGAAATTCTCAAAAGTTATTAACGATAAGTGTCAGAACCAATGCCATTCACGGCAAGTTCGATGTCCACCCAGTCGATCACCCATAGTGAGCCCATTCTAACTTATATTGGGCCAAGGGGTCCTTCAGTAACCCCCCACCAATAGGGAATGCTTTGAGTAGGCCCTTCATGTCTCCAGGTTTCTCTATGCCCTTAGGCGGTCGAGAGCAACCCTATGGAATGCCAACATTTATGATGGCAAACTTGCAAAACGCAGTCTCAACATTTTCAGAACCAGTCATGAATGTTACTGTAGCTCCGTTTTTATGACACGACCACTACCGCTTTTTGGTGCTACTTTCTAATTTCTAATATTTATCCTGTGAAGCTGGTTAAGGAAGGGGAAGATATATTAAACTAACCCTGCGTGCAAGTGTTTTACAAATGCGAAGAGATCTGGAATCGGGGGTTAGTTGTACAAAGAGAAGCTATTAACACCCAATGTATCTATAGTAATCTATAGGAACCTTAGTTTACATATGTTTTGTTGTAGTTTTGCTTGGTTGTTTTGAATTCATTTACTGCTGAATAGCGAAGGTTTCTATCTTAGGGAGGCTGAGGAAATATTTTCTTTTGTTTTGGGTTTTCTATTATTTTCGGGAAGGTATTGGGCCTAAAGTTTTTTTGATTTGTGTGCTCGCTAAGATTTCACAATCTTATGTCGACGTATTCCCGTAAAGAGATTCGGGGAAATTAGAGCGATCGTAGTTCCTTCTATTTTTATGGAAGGAGGAAAAAAGTTTGGAGTCTTGTTCAAAGCCCAAGATTGAAGCTAAAGTTTGTGTGTGTCTTGTTCAAAGCCCAAGATTTAAGCTAAAGCTGATTGGGAGAGAATTTGTCATCTCTAAAGGGAGATATCTCACCTATTCACCACAATATTTGAGTAATTGTTTATAAGGGAAGTTGCTTTAACTGAGATACGTAGAATCCAACAATGCCACATATTCCTTTATAAGTCTCTGCATGCTAAAAGAGGGACATTGGCATGGATGTATATAATCCAGAGGCTTGCCACTTACAGCTTTTAGATGAAAGAGAGAATCTAACCAGGATAAAGGAGGGACTCCAGCTTGGATTTTGAATCAACAAGTGTGCCACTTACAACAATTATCTGGAAAAAAAATTTTGATTATTGGTTTTGAAATGTGATGTATATAAGATATATCTTCATACAGAGAGGACTCAGGGGTCTCATCTGTGGAGATGTTTGTTTTGTGCCTTGATCAAAGCCCAAGGTTGAAACTAAAGTTGAAAATGACTTAACTAGGGAGTCTTATATCTATCTTGTACAAAGCCCAAGGTTGAGGCTGACTGGGGAAAATCATTATATAAAGCCTAAGAGGAGGCTGACTCTTGCTGAGGATTGCTTAAATCCAAATAAAGGTTTAAATTGTTTTGAGAAATCCAAAGGGGAACCAACTCTTGCTGGGGATGGAAGAATAGTTGATTTATCATATACCATGAGGTTCTAATATTTTTTGGGGTTTTGTTGGTGATGGCTTAACCCTGACTGGGGATCCTAAAGATGAAAGTTGCACCTTGTTTGAGGATCAGGAGAGACTTAAGTCTGTATATCCTATAGACTTGGATTTCTCCTGGGGATTTAAGTATTGAGAAGATGATAGGGATCTATCTTATGTTTTTAGGAAGCCTGGAGGTCCTTGTATGAAGCCCAAGAAGAGGTTGAGACTGTCCAAGTCTCTTTTAAGAAGAGGTAGACTCTTACCTGGAGAAAGATATTTGTATGATGCCCAAGAGGAGGCTGTTGGTTTAAGGGATGAAGATCAACCCTGGAATGATTGGGTATTCTGGAGTCTTGACTTTCCTGAGGATTAAACTAGTAGAGATGTCTAAATTATTATCCTATGTTTTTAGGAAACCTTTGGGTCCTTGTACTAAGCCCAAGATGAGGTTGTGGGGAACTTCTAAGAAGCCTGTTGGTCCTTGTACTAAGCCCAAGAGAAGGCTGTGAGGAACTTCTAAGAAGCATGTTGGTCCTTGTACTAACCCTTAGAGGAGGTTGTGGGGAACTTCTAAGAAGCCTGTTGGTCCTTGTACTAAGCTCAAGAGGAGGTTGGGGATACTTCTAAGAAGCCTGTGTGTCCAAGCCTAAGAAAAGTTCAAGAAAAGTTTCACCGGGAATGATCTTTTCTTTGATGAACAGTTCTAAGGTTTGAAGAATTTCAAAAGAGGTTTCATCGGGAATTAATTCTCTCCGGGGAAGTGAATTTCTTTTGTATGTTTCTAAGTTTTGACAGTCTCAAGAAAAGTTTCACCAAGAATAATGCATTTCTTATTTCCATATTGAATAAAGCCCAAGAGGAGGCTGAGACTGTATTAAGGGGAGTTTCCTATGAGGGAACTAGTTATGACTTAGTTATAAGTGTCTTACTGTCTTAACCTAAGAGTAGACTAAGGATGATTTATCTGTTAGGGAAACTATAGATAGATGTGTACAAGTATATACAATTAATTAAATCAATAGATATTTAAACAATTATGCATTGAATTGAAAAGATATTGGGTCTTACACTCTGATTGGGGGGCCCAAATGCACTGTGAGGGGTTGTATGGATTACAACTGCCTGGTTAGGGTTTTATGAAGTTGAAGAAAATTTTGAGAAAAAATTTGAGTTTAGGATTTGAAAGATAAGAAAGTTTTTTAAAATAAAAGAAAATTTGGGGCTTATAACTCCAAGAGAGGCCCAAGTGGTCTAAGAGCAGTTTCACCGGGAATAATGCTCCTCTTAGTACCAATTAAAACGCACAGATGATTTTGAAAACAGAGGTATGGAGCTTACAACTCAATGAGAGACCCATAGATGTTGTATATTATTAAAAACAAAGTTTATGTACAAAATACTGGGGCTTATACTCAAGGAGAGGCCCAGATGAAAACAGTGATCGCAGTGCGATACCGAAAGATGTTGTGGGGATTATACTATAGCAGAGGCTCAAAATTATTTATGCACATAAGGGGGTTGAGTCTTACACTCTTATAGAGGCCCAAAATGATCATTGAAAGCAAGAAAAGTGGTGCTTATACTCAAGGAGAGACCCAAATGAAAACAGTGATCGCACCGTTATTTTGAATATCGTACTGGGACTTATACTATAGCAGAGGCCAAGATTTTATTTTTCTACAAAGGGGTTGGGTCTTACACTCTATTAGAGGTCCAAAATTATTTCAAATGAAGTTTGAAAATTTAAAATGAAGGAAAACCCTAATTTTAATTTAAATGTATTTATTTTGAAATAAAATTAAATAAAATGATGCAAATTATCAAAATTATTCAATAAACATGCTATGCCCTTGGAATAAAATATTTTAATATTTTAATGAATTTTAAAAAAAGATCCAATCAGAAATGATTAAAATTGAGAGAGAAATTAATTTTTGAAATCAATTAAGAAAATAACAAAAGTTCAAATATTTGAAAATTCAAAAAAATGGCGCCAAGGCCATTTTCTTCTTCCTCGCGCGAACCACCTTTGCCAAATTTGCAAAACCTCTCATATATCCTTCAATACGTAATGGTTTTGACTTTTGTAAACATGAAAGTTGCTCGTTTTTTAACAAGGATTCTGTAGCGAGCGATTTTGGATGTGGTTGCGAAGCACTATCGCTCTTTGGTATCTACAGCTCGATTCATATTTTATCCTATTAAAGCTGATGAAGGAAGGGAAATAGATGTCTCAAATTAACCCTACTTGCAAACTGAGGTTAAATAGTCAAAACTGTTGGTTTACAGATGCTACAAAGATTCGGGGTCTCTATTAGGTTTATTTTTTTAAAAGTGGTGATCGGTTAATTGGTGGGAGGTTAAGATGTTAGGACGGATATATGAAAGTATGGGATTTTGGGTTTTTTGTTAAGTGTTCTCGCTAAGATTTTTCTTTCAATCTTATGCCTACGTATTCCCGTTTACCGAAACAGGGAAATCAGAGCGTTCGTAGTTCCTCCTATTCTATGGGAGGAAATGGTATTTTGGTGTCTTGTTCAAAGCCCAAGACGTGAAGCTAAAGGTGGTTTATATCTTGTTTAAAGCCCAAGATGTGAAGCTAAAGGTGGTTTGTATCTTGTTAAAAGCCCAAGATGTGAAGCTAAAAGGGTGTTGACTTTAGAGAGAATTTGTCATCTCTAAAGAGGGGGTTGTATGTCACAAGTGTTTATAAAGGAGAATTACTTTAACCGGGATGTGTGAATCCGGCAATGCCATAATTTCCTTTATAGGAGATTTTTAACCTGAAGGAGAAGACTTTAACTCAATGTAGAGCAATGTTATCTTTCCTTAGGAATTTCTCATGCTAAAAGAGGGACAGTGGCATGGATGTAGATGATCCAGAGGCTTGCCGCTTACAACAATTAGATGAAGGGGAAGTAGTTGTTGATGTTTGTGTACTGTGAACGAGGCACAACTTTGATGCTAAAAGGTTGATTGGATCAACCAGTGGTTTTCTTATACAAAGCCTAAGAGGAGGCTATGGGCCCAACAATAGGGTATTTTTGATCTGTCTCATACAAAGCCCGAGATAGAGGCCAAAAGGTTTTGACTCCACGAGGGAGTCTTTTGGTATCTCGTATAAAGCCCGAGATGGAGGCTATTTGACTCAACAAGAGAGTTCTTTGTATCTCGTACGAAGCCCGAGATGGAGGCTGGAATGGGTGATTGACCCAACAAGGGAGTCTCTTATGTGTCTCGTACAAAGCCCGAGAGAGAGGCTAAACGTTATTTGACTCCGCTGGAGAGAATCATTGTACAAAGCCCAAGAGGAGGCAATTGTAACTGTTTCAGTTGAGTGACAGATCCAGTATACTGATTTTAAAGAGAAAATCAGTTCTTATATGAGTAATGTTGGCCCTCAGGGATTTTTATTCAAGGATCAAGGATATTTCCTGTTCTTTAAGGAAGTGAGAAATCCGAAGGGTATTGAGACTATCCGAGTCTACGGATTTCTTTGCTATTTAACGAAGGGGTCACTTGAGAATGTATTGTGAGACTCAAGGATATTAGACTGTCCGTGTCTAGAGTTTCATCTTTTGTACTATGCTTGGAGAAACAGTAGTAGACTCTTTGAAAGGACTGTTCTATGAAGATGACTAGGTTCTGTTCCTATACCTTTAGGAGGTCGTCGGGACAATTTGTACGAAACCCAAGAGGAGGCTGGAAGCTTTTAAGAAGCCGACGGGTTCTTGTACTAAGCCCAAGAGGAGGCTATCATTCCCGGAGGAAGAGATCATTATACGAAGCCTAAGAGGAGGCTGTGAATACTTCTAAGTAGCCGATGGGTCCTTGTACTAAGCCCAAGAGGAGGCGGGGATACTTTTAGGAAGCCTGTGGGTCCTTGTACGATGCCCAAGAGGAGGCCGATGCTTTTAAGAAGCCCGTGGGTCCCCAAACCCTGAGAAATTCAAGACAGGCTATTCACAAGGAATAGATCAAGCCAGGAAAGTTCGAGAATTTGGAAAAATATCAAAGATGCCATTCACGGAGAATACATTCATCTCTGGGAGTAGAGTTTCTTGACAATTCCTAATGAGGACAGCCGAAGAGAAGACTTTATCTGGTGATCCTATTGGGGATTTAGCTGTCTATTTCTACGAATAAACGAAACGGCGTTACCTAGTTCTAGATGTAGTTGCCGGGGAAACTCTAAATATCTATACTATTATTACACAGTTGATATGAGTTTATGAAAGAAGACTTACAGCGAAACAGTCCCACAATACAGTTATATGTATATGAAAGCGGTAAATGAAAGCGTATAAACACTTACTCGGTTGTAGAGCTTCCATGCTGTTTGGTTAGTTGTTCAACAAAGACAGATTGAAAATAACAGTATATTCAAAATCAAAGGAGAAAGTGCTTTGAAAAAGAAAGATTTGGGGCTTACAGCTCAAGGAGAGGCCCAGGGTTTTACCGGTGATTGCACTGTTGAATTTGTACAGAGGGATTTATACAAGTGACTGTGGCCCAAAACGGTTTTCTGTACAAAGGGATGGGTCTTACACTCTCTCAAGAGGCCTAAAAAGTTTTTAAAGAAAAAGAGTGGGGCTTATAACACGAGGGTAGGCCCAAATGATTTTTCCGTTTAAAATGGCGATCGCGCTGAGGTTTTCTTTTAACGCAGAGGAACTTATACAATAAGTGAGGCCCAAAGTTGTTTTTTGTTAAAAGGGGATTGGGTCTTACACTCTATTAGAGGCCCAAAAGTTTTGAATAGGTATTATAGCTCAAGGAGAGGCCCAGATGGTTTATTTTTAAACTGACGACGATCGTGCCGAATTTAAAAATGTACAGAGGGACTTATACAATAAGTGAGTCCTAAAATATTTCTGTACAAGTGGGTTGGGTTTTACACTCTAATAGAGGCCCAAAAGTTTTGAAAATGATTTGTGAGGGTTGAATTAATCAAAAACCCTAATTTATTTCCAAAATGTATTTTAATTGAATAAAAATTCAATTAAAATGATCAAAAATTGTTTAACATGTGGCAAACAAATTATGATCTTGGATTAATGCTTCAAAAATTAAGTATTGACCTACAAAATAATTAGAAGTCATTAATCTTTACAAAATCAAGAGGGAAAAAATATTTTAAATGTCAAAAACAATTAAAATATTAATTCTTTACAAAAATATCAATTATATGAAATAAATAATATTTTTGGGATTTTTTGGAAAAATAAAATATTTCAACATTTTTGTGAATTATTAAAAAAAGAATCAACTCAAAATCATTAAAACTCAGAGAGAAATTAATTTTTGAATCAATTAAATAAAAATCACAAAATTCAAATATTCAAATGTTGGAAAATGGCGCCAAGAACAAGGGCAAGAACACACGCGTGTTCTGAGTTTCCCAGATTTGCATTTTCTATCCAATCTCACTGAATACTTAATCATATCATGCAATCCACATACCAATCAACTCGTTTCAACCTCACGATCATGTCTATGACAATTAATTTCATTTAAATTAAACATAAAACAAGAAATCATGAACAATCCTCAAGAACCCTAGATTCTGCATGAAGGCTGGGATTTTTGATACACGATTCAAACAATGCAATTAATTGAGGGGAAACATTCCATACATGATTATGAACATATGGCCAAATTATTGTGCAGCAAAAATTGCATGGATTGAGAGATGACCAAGTTTAGGCTTACCTCTAGGTCGTGACATCAAGAGCAAATTGATTTCTGACTTGGAGGTGTTACAGATGAGTTGTGATGATCTGAACAACTTCCCTACACCCTATGGAGTGTGTTTGAATGCTTGGACTTGATTGGAATTGGATGGATCACTTCATGGCATCTCAACTGCAACTTGGTTAAAACCTTGAGCAATTGACTGGTGATTCTGAGAAATCAGTGTTCTGGTTATTGTTTAAGTGTTTGATCAGCTCATATGTGATGTATATGAGGTATGTGTGTGTGATTGGTTTGATTGGAAACACTCTCAAACTCAAAACCCGATAGTGACTTGCCTTAGAAGGCAAAATTGGAGTGAAAGAAGAGATTTTGAGGAAAACATCTATTTAATGGCTTTGGTGTACTCAAACTGATCACAATTGAGCTCTATTTATAGTAGAGCAAGTTTGTTTTGCAAGGAATAGTGAATGGCAACTGCTGAGTAGGTTTGGCCAATGTTGGCAAAAAAAAATCCAAGTCTCCTCTAGCCATTGACTAGAGGTTAGGGCACAGGCTGCTGGTTCCCTTGGTCTTGGATAAGTATTGACTGAATTCAGTTGCTAAGAGCTCAGTCCATGCCACCTTGATGCTTCCATTGAATGCTCCAATCCAAAATTAGAGTCTTGTCCCTATTTTGGCAATTCTAGGTTCAACATACTATTTCTTGTTCCAAAGACTTTGGAAGCATGGCTCAGTGATTGTCCCCTTTAGATTCAATCCTCAGAGGTGTCCAAGTGGATAGGAGTGTTTGGATTTGGCTGATTTTGGCAAATCGACCAAAAGTGCAAAAATCTGCCTTGCCTTGGCAGATTTCAGCAAGGCATCTTGCCAATGTCATATCTCATAGCTCAAATTGAATTTGGTAACGTTCTTGGCCATTTTGGAAAGCCCTTACATGATACAACAACTGTTTGAACATGTTTGGTTTTGATCTCCTTTGAATCCAAGTGAAAAATCCCCCTACATTTGGAAAAAAGTAAAGGCAGATTCTGACTTAGTGAAATTTTCACTAAGTGTTGGAACAAAGTGACTTTTCTTGATTTTGATCACTCCATAACTCAAAATCCATGAGGAATTTGGACATAGGTCAGTATGAAGCTTTTGTAGAGGGCAATGTGATCTACAAATCAAGCTTTGAATGGGGAACAATGGCCTTGTGGTTTAGGAGTTATGGTCCTCCAAAGTTGGCACATTAGTGTCACTTTTTCCATAACTTAGAAATTTTTCTAAGTTTTTATGGTTACCCCTTTTACAAGTTATCCCACTTTCTTTGATTTTTCTTGATGAATGATGGTTCAAATCATATATTAACATTATTTTAGGGTTAAAAATCCATTTTGGTGAAAAATCTCAAAAAGTCAAAGTTGACTTTTGTGCACAGTTGACTTTTTATCAGATGAATTCCAAACTGTGCAATTCTTCAGGAAATCATGCCCTTGATCTAAATCAAACTAGTTGGACATGTTCCATGGGTGTCATAGGGTATATTGAATCATGTCTTAGGGTTTGGGAGCATGTCCTGGTCAAAAGTCAAAGTTACAGTTGACTTTCCTCGCGAAACCCTAATTGTGGTGCAGATGAAATTGAGACTTGTTGCTCAAGCTTCTTGGATTAATCCATTATTGCAAATGGATCAATATAGTATATTAGAGACCCTCAAATCATGTCTTGAGGTCTTGGCTCATGATTTGTCCCAAAAGTCAACTTAGGGGTGAATTAGGTCAAGAAACCCTAATTCCTGATTTTTGAGGAATGCATCCCCTGAGGTCAAATTGACTTGATGATTGGGTCCATGAGGTTCCATGGAGTATATTAGGTTATGTTTTGGATCATTGGCTTGTGCCCAGATGAAAAATTTCCATCTGGGGCCCTGGTCGACCAAAACCCTAATTTGGTGACACTGTCGATCTTGAGACTTGATCCACCTAGAAGGGAGCAGCCTTGTGCTTAATCCTTAAAGTGGGAGTCCTTTTGATCCATTGTGGATATTTTAGAGGCTAGAAAAGTTGAAGATCAATTCATTCCTTGATTGATCCTTTGTCTAAGGCTCTGAGAGGGCTTAAAACCCTAATTTTGATTGTAGTGAATGCTCAACAACCCTTGAGGCATCTGTTGAGGCATGATGGTTCATCCATATTGTGATGATGATTGAAACAATGATGGGAATCTTAATGTTCAAAATTTGGGGTATGACAGATTCCAATGGTACCAATTAATTGCATTTATTTTAAGTGTGAAGTGAGAAATCAAGTGAAGAACAGATGAACCCTAATTTTTGCAAGAACATCATGAAACTCTATACACGATAGATACAAAGCAATTAATTGAGGGAAAACACTCTATATAAGTGCAGAAACATGTTGGTAACTTGAAAATACATTTATGATGCATGGATCATAGAGTTTAGTTTTGAGGAAGCTTACCTTGCAAGAGGAAATCGAATCCTCAGTTGGAGATGTTACAGAAGTGTTTTGATGATCTGGACAACTTCCTTGAACCTCAAGGATGGTGTTCCAATGATTAGAATGGATTGAAAACCTCTGGATCACTTGGCTCGACGCTATCTGCAGCTTTGAAGAAAGTTTGAGCAAATAGATATTGACTTGATGATTCTGGTGTTACAGATGTGTTTTGAGGTTATGGATCACTCATATATGATGTATGTGAGGTTTTAGGATGGTTGGTTTGAGCTGAATTTCTCTCTATCTCAAAACATGATTCTCACTTCTTTGAAAATGAAACTTTGGTTCATAAGAGGGTGAGGGTGGAAAACATGTGTTGTGGTGTTTTGGTGTGTTGAATTCAGTCACAAATGACCTCTATTTATAGTAGAGGAAGTTTGTTTCTAAAGGAATAGTGTGTGGATGAGGGATCACTCTATTATCCAATGGATGAGCCCATGTATCATGCCTTGAATGCTAAGGCACCAAGTCTCCTCTTAGCCATTGACTTGAGCTGGTCTTGGTAGCTTTAGGTCTTCTGAATTTTGAGTCAAAATTGACTCAATTGGACTGATATGGCTTGGATCATGACAGCTCTATGTTCCACATCAATGCCAAATGACAAAACTTGATTTTTGGATTTGCAAACTTGAATGATCGCATGCCAAAGGATAAAATCCTTGCCTTAGGGTCCAAGTTTGCAGGTTCTTCATAATTGGCTAAGATTCTTATTGAATTTGGATGAGGATCAGTCTTTCATAGTCACCAAAATTGGACTCAAAAATCGTGTGCTACAAGTAATGCACAAAATCAGTCTTGGAAATCAGTTTGAGCAAGGCATGTTTCAATGCTTGTAACTTTTTGCTCAAGTTGAATTAATGGGAGTTCTTGTACTCTTTGGAAAGCTTGTATATCCTACTTTAACTTTGGTGTTTAACTTTGGTCTTGTATCATTATGGATCATGGAGAAAAATGGCCTCAAAGTTGGAAAAAAAATGAAACAGATTCTGTCTCAAAATTTCACTAAGTTTCAAAATGGACATCTCATGGAACCCTAACTTCACGGCTCAATAACTCAAGATCTATGCACTTTTTGGGGATTCACCATCAGTGACAAAGTTGTAGTATGTAATGAGAGTTTTCATTTGAGCTTTGGATGAGAGAGAATGGTTGCTTGGATCACAAGTTATGGTCTTGCAAAGTTGGGTAAAAATCATCTTTTTTTCCATACTTATTGAAATTTTAAGTTTCCTAAGATTACCCCTTTTGCAAGTAACCTCACTTTTCTTGATTTTTCTTGATGGATGATGATCCAAACCATAATTTAACATTGTTTTTTACTTAAAGAAGCCATGTTTGTCAAAAAATCTCAAAAGTCAAACTTGGTTTTGGGCATAGTTAACTTTTATCAGATGAATTTCAAACTTTGTGATCCTTTATGAAATCATATCCTTGGGTTAAATCAAACATAATTGATGGATTCCATAGGTGTTCTAGAGTGTCTTGAATCATGTCCCAAGGTTTGAGATCATGTCTTGGTCAAGAATCAAAGATATGGTTGACTTTTTTCCAGAAACCCTAGTTTGTGGTCCAGATGAATTTGAATCTTTATATTGCTCATGAATCAAGTTCTTTGTGCCAATTTAAACTTGTGAGAGGGTCAATATAAGATATTGAGGTCTTCAAAACATTCCTTGAGGTCTTGGCTCATGTTTTGCTCCAAAAGTAAACTTAGGGGTGAATTAGGTCAAGAAACCCTAATTCTTGATTTTTTATGAATGCATCCCCTGAGGCTATTTTGAACTCATAATTGGATCCATGAGGTCCCTTTGAGCTTCTTGAATCATGTTTTGAAGTATTGGCTCATGCCCAGATGAAAATTTCCTTCTGGAGGCCTTGGTCGACCAAAACCCTAATTTGGTGACACTAGTGATCTTGAGGCGTAATCAGCTTGAAATGTTGCATTTGTATGCTTGATTATTGATGCGGGAGACCTTTTGATCCTTTATAGATGTTTGAGGGGCTTGGAAAGTTAAAGATCATGTCAATTCTTGATTGATCCTTTGCCTAAATGCTCTGAGAGGGCTTGAAACCCTAATTCTTAGCTAGAGTGAACACTCAAAAATCTTTGAGAAGGTTGATTAGGTATGAAGGTACATCCATATTAGGGTGATGATTTGCACAATGATGTGGAACCTTGTGGTTAAAATATAGGGTATGACAGATGCCCCTATTTAATCTTCTTGGACCTGAAGGTGTGATTGGCGAAGATATTCAGACATTCATGGTAAAAGAGGATTAAATATCAGAGTTCCCAAAATTTTGACTATGGTTAAATGGTAGCTGCTTTTACTCATCCATCTTCTTTTACTAAGTAATGTTACTTAGAAAAATGTATAACTTCCCCTCGATCCTGGTCTTCAGCCATGGAACTGGTCTCAATTTCTTTTTTTTGGAATAAACCTCCCCTCGATCCTGGTCTTTGGCCATGGAACTGGTCTTAGTTTCTTTTTGAAATAAACCTCCCCTCGATCCTGGTCTTCGGCCATGGAACTGGTCCCAGTTTATTTTTTTAAAATAAACCTCCCCTCGATCCTGGTCTTCGGCCATGGAACTGGTCTCAGTTTCTTTTTAAAATAAACCTCCTATTGATCCTGGTCTTCGGCAATGGAACTGGTGTCAGTTTCTTATTTTTGAAATAAACCTCCCCTCGATCCTGGTCTTCGGCCATGGAATTGGTCTCAGTTTCTTTTTTAAATAAACCTCCCCTCGACCCTGGTCTTCGGCCATGGAACTGGTCTTAGTTTCTTTTTTTGAAATAAACCTCCCCTCGATCCTGCTTTTCACCCATGGAACTGGTCTCTATTTTCTTCTTGTCGAGTTCTTTTCTTGACAAGGAATGTTGTTCGGCGATGTCATTCGATTTTGAGATGCTGATGATTTCCTTAAAGGTAGGTCAGGCCTCTTGAGGAGAAACCGCTATTTGTCGACCTACTGACGATTTTTGGGGTAAAAAAAACAGATTTCTTGGTTTTGCTGATTGGTAGAGATTTCTTGGAGGATGCGATGTCCATATCCCCAAGAGTTTTTCACTTAGTAGCTTCTGCAAGGGGATTTTATTGAATTTGGGAAAGCAAGATATCGCAATCTTATGCTCGCAGTTTTTGATTGGTATGTGAAGGTACTGGACCTAGAGTTTTTGATTGGTATGCTCGCTAAGATTTCGCAATCTTATGCCTACGTATTCCCGTTAAAGATAAACAGGGAAATCAGAGCAATCGTAGTACCTCCTATTCTATGGGAGGAAAAAGATGTTTTAGTGTCTTGTTCAAAGCACAAGATTTAAGAGGTAGACTCTTACCTGGAGAAAGATATTTGTATGATGCCCAAGAGGAGGCTGTTGGTTTAAGGGATGAAGATCAACCCTGGAATGATTGGGTATTCTAGAGTCTTGACTTTCCTGAGGATTAAACTAGTAGAGATGTCTAAATTATTATCCTATGTTTTTAGGAAACCTTTGGGTCCTTGTACTAAGCCCAAGATGAGGTTGTGGGGAACTTCTAAGAAGCCTGTTGGTCCTTGTACTAAGCCCAAGAGGAGGCTATGAGGAACTTCTAAGAAGCATGTTGGTCCTTGTACTAACCCCTAGAGGAGGTTGTGGGGAACTTCTAAGAAGCCTGTTGGTCCTTGTACTAAGCTCAAGAGGAGGTTGGGGATACTTCTAAGAAGCCTGTGTGTCCAAGCCTAAGAAAAGTTCAAGAAAAGTTTCACCGGGAATGATCTTTTCTTTGATGAACAGTTCTAAGGTTTGAAGAATTTCAAAAGAGGTTTCATCGGGAATTAATTCTCTCCGGGGAAGTGAATTTCTTTTGTATGTTTCTAAGTTTTGACAGTCTCAAGAAAAGTTTCACCAAGAATAATGCATTTCTTATTTCCATATTGAATAAAGCCCAAGAGGAGGCTGAGACTGTATTAAGGGGAGTTTCCTATGAGGGAACTAGTTATGACTAAGTTATAAGTGTCTTACTGTCTTGACCTAAGAGTAGACTGAGGATGATTTATCTGTTAGGGAAACTATAGATAGATATGTACAAGTATATACAATTAATTGAATCAACAGATATTTAAACAATTATGCATTGAATTGAAAAGTTATTGGGTCTTACACTCTGATTGGGGGGCCCAAATGCACTGTGAGGGGTTGTATGGATTACAACTGCCTGGTAAGGGTTTTATGAAGTTGAAGAAAATTTTGAGAAAAAATTTGAGTTTAGGATTTGAAAGATAAGAAAGTTTTTTAAAATAAAAGAAAATTTGGGGCTTATAACTCCAAGAGAGGCCCAAGTGGTCTAAGAGCAGTTTCACCGGGAATAATGCTCCTCTTAGTACCAATTAAAACGCACAGATGATTTTGAAAACAGAGGTATGGGGCTTACAACTCAATGAGAGACCCATAGATGTTGTATATTATTAAAAACAAAGTTTATGTACAAAATATTGGGGCTTATACTCAAGGAGAGGCCCAGATGAAAACAGTGATCGCAGTGCGATACCGAATGATGTTGTGGGGATTATACTATAGCAGAGGCTCAAAATTATTTATGCACATAAGGGGGTTGAGTCTTACACTCTTATAGAGGCCCAAAATGATCATTGAAAGCAAGAAAAGTGGTGCTTATACTCAAGGAGAGACCCAAATGAAAACAGTGATCGCACCGTTATTTTGAATATCGTACTGGGACTTATACTATAGCAGAGGCCAAGATTTTATTTTTCTACAAAGGGGTTGGGTCTTACACTCTATTAGAGGTCCAAAATTATTTCAAATGAAGTTTGAAAATTTAAAATGAAGGAAAACCCTAATTTTAATTTAAATGTATTTATTTTGAAATAAAATTAAATAAAATGATGCAAATTATCAAAATTATTCAATAAACATGCTATGCCCTTGGAATAAAATATTTTAATATTTTAATGAATTTTAAAAAAAGATCCAATCAGAAATGATTAAAATTGAGAGAGAAATTAATTTTTGAAATCAATTAAGAAAATAACAAAAGTTCAAATATTTGAAAATTCAAAAAAATGGCGCCAAGGCCATTTTCTTCTTCCTCGCGCGAACCACCTTTGCCAAATTTGCAAAACCTCTCATATATCCTTCAATACGTAATGGTTTTGACTTTTGTAAACATGAAAGTTGCTCGTTTTTTAACAAGGATTCTGTAGCGAGCGATTTTGGATGTGGTTGCGAAGCACTATCGCTCTTTGGTATCTACAGCTCGATAAATTTTTTATCCTATTAAAGCTGATGAAGGAAGGGAAATAGATGTCTCAAATTAACCCTACTTGCAAACTGAGGTTAAACAGTCAAAACTGTTGGTTTACAGATGCTACAAAGATTCGGGGTCTCTATTAGGTTTATTTTTTTAAAAGTGGTGATCGGTTAATTGGTGGGAGGTTAAGATGTTAGGACGGATATATGAAAGTATGGGATTTTGGGTTTTTTGTTAAGTGTGCTCGCTAAGATTTTTCTTTCAATCTTATACCTACGTATTCCCGTTTACCGAAACAGGGAAATCAGAGCGTTCGTAGTTCCTCCTATTCTATGGGAGGAAATGGTATTTTGGTGTCTTATTCAAAGCCCAAGACGTGAAGCTAAAGGTGGTTTATATCTTGTTTAAAGCCCAAGATGTGAAGCTAAAGGTAGTTTGTATCTTGTTCAAAGCCCAAGATGTGAAGCTAAAAGGGTGTTGACTTTAGAGAGAATTTGTCATCTCTAAAGAGGGGGTTGTATGTCACAAGTGTTTATAAAGGAGAATTACTTTAACCGGGATGTGTGAATCCGGCAATGCCATAATTTCCTTTATAGGAGATTTTTAACCTGAAGGAGAAGACTTTAACTCAGTGTAGAGCAATGTTATCTTTCCTTAGGAATTTCTCATGCTAAAAGAGGGACAGTGGCATGGATGTAGATGATCCAGAGGCTTGCCGCTTACAACAATTAGATGAAGGGGAAGGAGTTGTTGATGTTTGTGTACTGTGAACGAGGCACAACTTTGATGCTAAAAGGTTGTTGGATCAACCAGTGGTTTTCTTATACAAGCCTAAGAGGAGGCTATGGGCCCAACAATAGGGTATTTTTGATCTGTCTCGTACAAAGCCCGAGATAGAGGCCAAAAGGTTTTGACTCCACGAGGGAGTCTTTTGGTATCTCGTATAAAGCCCGAGATGGAGACTATTTGACTCAACAAGAGAGTTCTTTGTATCTCGTACGAAGCCCGAGATGGAGGCTGGAAGGGGTGATTGACCCAACAAGGGAGTCTCTTATGTGTCTCGTACAAAGCCCGAGAGAGAGGCTAAACGTTATTTGACTCCGCTGGAGAGAATCATTGTACAAAGCCCAAGAGGAGGCAATTGTAACTGTTTCAGTTGAGTGACAGATCCAGTATACTGATTTTAAAGAGAAAATCAGTTCTTATATGAGTAATGTTGGCCCTCAGGGATTTTTATTCAAGGATCAAGGATATTTCCTGTTCTTTAAGGAAGTGGGAAATCCGAAGGGTATTGAGACTATCCGAGTCTACGGGTTTCCTTGCTATTTAACGAAGGGGTCACTTGAGAATGTCTTGTGAGACTCAAGGATATTAGACTGTCCGTGTCTAGAGTTTCATCTTTTGTACTATGCTTGGAGAAACAGTAGTAGACTCTTTGAAAGGACTGTTCTATGAAGATGACTAGGTTCTGTTCCTATACCTTTAGGAGGTCGTCGGGACAATTTGTACGGAACCCAAGAGGAGACTGAAAGCTTTTAAGAAGCCGACGGGTCCTTGTACTAAGCCCAAGAGGAGGCTATCATTCCCGGAGGAAGAGATCATTATACGAAGCCTAAGAGGAGGCTGTGAATACTTCTAAGTAGCCGATGGGTCCTTGTACTAAGCCCAAGAGGAGGCGGGGATGCTTTTAGGAAGCCTGTGGGTCCTTGTACGATGCCCAAGAGGAGGCCGATGCTTTTAAGAAGCCCATGGGTCCCCAAACCCCGAGAAATTCAAGACAGGCTATTCACAAGGAATAGATCAAGCCAGGAAAGTTCGAGAATTTGGAAGAAACTCAAAGATGCCATTCACGGAGAATACATTCATCTCTGGGAGTAGAGTTTCTTGACAATTCCTAATGAGGACAGCCGAAGAGAAGACTTTATCTGGTGATCCTATTGGGGATTTAGCTGTCTATTTCTACGAATAAACGAAACGGCGTTACCTAGTTCTAGATGTAGTTGCCGGGGAAACTCTAAATATCTATACTATTATTACACAGTTGATATGAGTTTATGAAAGAAGACTTACAGCAAAACAGTCCCACAATACAGTTATATGTATATGAAAGCGGTAAATGAAAGCGTATAAACACTTACTCGGTTGTAGAGCTTCCATGCTGTTTGGTTAGTTGTTCAACAAAGACAGATTGAAAATAACAGTATATTCAAAATCAAAGGAGAAAGTGCTTTGAAAAAGAAAGATTTGGGGCTTACAGCTCAAGGAGAGGCCCAGGGTTTTACCGGTGATTGCACTGTTGAATTTGTACAGAGGGATTTATACAAGTGACTGTGGCCCAAAACGGTTTTCTGTACAAAGGGATGGGTCTTACACTCTCTCAAGAGGCCTAAAAAGTTTTTAAAGAAAAAGAGTGGGGCTTATAACACGAGGGTAGGCCCAAATGATTTTTCCGTTTAAAATGGCGATCGCGCTGAGGTTTTCTTTTAACGCAGAGGGACTTATACAATAAGTGAGGCCCAAAGTTGTTTTTGGTTAAAAGGGGATTGGGTCTTACACTCTATTAGAGGCCCAAAAGTTTTGAATGGGTCTTATAGCTCAAGGAGAGGCCCAGATGGTTTATTTTTAAACTGGCGACGATCGTGCCGAATTTAAAAATGTACAGAGGGACTTATACAATAAGTGAGTCCTAAAATATTTCTGTACAAGTGGGTTGGGTTTTACACTCTAATAAAGCCCAAAAGTTTTGAAAATGATTTGTGAGGGTTGAATTAATCAAAAACCCTAATTTATTTCCAAAATGTATTTTAATTGAATAAAAATTCAATTAAAATGATCAAAAATTGTTTAACATGTGGCAAACAAATTATGATCTTGGATTAATGCTTCAAAAATCAAGTATTGACCTACAAAATAATTAGAAGTCATTAATCTTTACAAAATCAAGAGGGAAAAAATATTTTAAATGTCAAAAACAATTAAAATATTAATTCTTTACAAAAATATCAATTATATGAAATAAATAATAGTTTTGGGAGTTTTTGGAAAAATAAAATATTTCAACATTTTTGTGAATTATTAAAAAAAGAATCAACTCAAAATCATTAAAACTCAGAGAGAAATTAATTTTTGAATCAATTAAATAAAAATCACAAAATTCAAATATTCAAATGTTGGAAAATGGCGCCAAGAACAAGGGCAAGAACACGCGCGTGTTCTGAGTTTCCCAGATTTGCATTTTCTATCCAATCTCACTGAATACTTAATCATATCATGCAATCCACATACCAATCAACTCGTTTCAACCTCACGATCATGTCTATGACAATTAATTTCATTTAAATTAAACATAAAACAAGAAATCATGAACAATCCTCAAGAACCCTAGATTCTGCATGAAGGCTGGGATTTTTGATACACGATTCAATCAATGCAATTAATTGAGGGGAAACATTCCATGCATGATTATGAACATATGGCCAAATTATTGTGCAGCAAAAATTGCATGGATTGCGAGATGACCAAGTTTAGGCTTACCTCTAGGTCGTGACAGCAAGAGCAAATTGATTTCTGAGTTGGAGGTGTTACAGATGAGTTGTGATGATCTGAACAACTTCCCTACACCCTATGGAGTGTGTTTGAATGCTTGGACTTGATTGGAATTGGATGGATCACTTCATGGCATCTCAACTGCAACTTGGTTAAAACCTTGGGCAATTGACTGGTGATTCTGAGAAATCAGTGTTCTGGTTATTGTTTAAGTGTTTGATCAGCTCGTATGTGATGTATATGAGGTATGTGTGTGTGATTGGTTTGATTGGAAACACTCTCAAACTCAAAACCCGATAGTGACTTGCCTTAGAAGGCAAAATTGGAGTGAAAGAAGAGATTTTGAGGAAAACATCTATTTAATGGCTTTGGTGTACTCAAACTGATCACAATTGAGCTCTATTTATAGTAGAGCAAGTTTGGTTTGCAAGGAATAGTGAATGGCAACTGCTGAGTAGGTTTGGCCAATGTTGGCAAAAAAAAATCCAAGTCTCCTCTAGCCATTGACTAGAGGTTAGGGCACAGGCTGCTGGTTCCCTTGGTCTTGGATAAGTCTTGACTGAATTCAGTTGCTAAGAGCTCAGTCCATGCCACCTTGATGCTTCCATTGAATGCTCCAATCCAAAATTAGAGTCTTGTCCCTATTTTGGCAATTCTAGGTTCAACATACTATTTCTTGTTCCAAAGACTTTGGAGGCTTGGCTCAGTGATGGTCCCCTTTAGATTTAATCCTCAGAGGTGTCCAAGTGGATAGGAGTGTTTGGATTTGGCTGATTTTGGCAAATCGACCAAAAGTGCAAAAATCTGCCTTGCCTTGGCAGATTTCAGCAAGGCATCTTACCAATGTCATATCTCATAGCTCAAATTGAATTTGGTAACGTTCTTGGCCATTTTGGAAAGCCCTTACATGATACAACAACTGTTTGAACATGTTTGGTTTTGATCTCCTTTGAATCCAAGTGAAAAATCCCCCTACATTTGGAAAAAAGTAAAGGCAGATTCTGACTTAGTGAAATTTTCACTAAGTGTTGGAACAAAGTGACTTTTCTTGATTTTGATCACTCCAAAACTCAAAATCCATGAGGAATTTGGACATAGGTCAGTATGAAGCTTTTGTAGAGGGCAATGTGATCTACAAATCAAGCTTTGAATGGGGAACAATGGCCTTGTGGTTTAGGAGTTATGGTCCTCCAAAGTTGGCACATTAGTGTCACTTTTTCCATAACTTAGAAATTTTTCTAAGTTTTTATGGTTACCCCTTTTACAAGTTATCCCACTTTCTTTGATTTTTCTTGATGAATGATGGTTCAAATCATATATTAACATCATTTTAGGGTTAAAAATCCATTTTGGTGAAAAATCTCTAAAAGTCAAAGTTGACTTTTGTGCACAGTTGACTTTTTATCAGATGAATTCGAAACTGTGCAATTCTTCAGGAAATCATGCCCTTGATCTAAATCAAACTTGATGGACATGTTCCATGGGTGTTATAGGGTATATTGAATCATGTCTTAGGGTTTGGGAGCATGTCCTGGTCAAAAGTCAAAGTTACAGTTGACTTTCCTCGCGAAACCCTAATTGTGGTGCAGATGAAATTGAGACTTGTTGCTCAAGCTTCTTGGATTAATCCATTGTTGCAAATGGATCAATATAGTATATTAGAGACCCTCAAATCATGTCTTGAGGTCTTGGCTCATGATTTGTCCCAAAAGTCAACTTAGGGGTGAATTAGGTCAAGAAACCCTAATTCCTGATTTTTGAGGAATGCATCCCCTGAGGTCAAATTGACTTGATGATTGGGTCCATGAGGTTCATGGAGTATATTAGGTTATGTTTTGGATCATTGGCTTGTGCCCAGATGAAAAATTTCCATCTGGAGGCCCTGGTCGACCAAAACCCTAATTTGGTGACACTGTCGATCTTGAGACTTGATCCACCTAGAAGGGAGCAGCCTTGTGTTTAATCCTTGAAGTGGGAGTCCTTTTGATCCATTGTGGATATTTTAGAGGCTATAAAAGTTGAAGATCAAGTCATTCCTTGATTGATCCTTTGTCTAAGGCTCTGAGAGGGCTTAAAACCCTAATTTTGATTGTAGTGAATGCTCAACAACCCTTGAGGCATCTGTTGAGGCATGATGGTTCATCCATATTGTGATGATGATTGAAACAATGATGGGAATATTAATGGTCAAAATTTGGGGTATGACAGATTCCAATGGTACCAATTAATTGCATTTATTTTAAGTGTGAAGTGAGAAATCAAGTGAAGAACAGATGAACCCTAATTTTTGCAAGAACATCATGAAACTCTATACACGATAGATACAAAGCAATTAATTGAGGGAAAACACTCTATATAAGTGCAGAAACATGTTGGTAACTTGAAAACACATTTATGATGCATGGATCATAGAGTTTAGTTTTGAGGAAGCTTACCTTGCAAGAGGAAATCGAATCCTCAGTTGGAGATGTTACAGAAGTGTTTTGATGATCTGGACAACTTCCTTGAACCTCAAGGATGGTGTTCCAATGATTAGAATGGATTGAAAACCTCTGGATCACTTGGCTCGACGCTATCTGCAGCTTTGAAGAAAGTTTGAGCAAATAGATATTGACTTGATGATTCTGGTGTTACAGATGTGTTTTGAGGTTATGGATCACTCATATATGATGTATGTGAGGTTTTAGGATGGTTGGTTTGAGCTGAATTTCTCTCTATCTCAAAACATGATTCTCACTTCTTTGAAAATGAAACTTTGGTTCATAAGAGGGTGAGGGTGGAAAACATGTGTTGTGGTGTTTTGGTGTGTTGAATTCAGTCACAAATGACCTCTATTTATAGTAGAGGAAGTTTGTTTCTAAAGGAATAGTGTGTGGATGAGGGATCACTCTATTATCCAATGGATGAGCCCATGTATCATGCCTTGAATGCTAAGGCACCAAGTCTCCTCTTAGCCATTGACTTGAGCTGGTCTTGGTAGCTTTAGGTCTTCTGAATTTTGAGTCAAAATTGACTCAATTGGACTGATATGGCTTGGATCATGACAGCTCTATGTTCCACATCAATGCCAAATGACAAAACTTGATTTTTGGATTTGCAAACTTGAATGATCGCATGCCAAAGGATAAAATCCTTGCCTTAGGGTCCAAGTTTGCAGGTTCTTCATAATTGGCTAAGATTCTTATTGAATTTGGATGAGGATCAGTCTTTCATAGTCACCAAAATTGGACTCAAAAATCGTGTGCTACAAGTAATGCACAAAATCAGTCTTGGAAATCAGTTTGAGCAAGGCATGTTTCAATGCTTGTAACTTTTTGCTCAAGTTGAATTAATGGGAGTTCTTGTACTCTTTGGAAAGCTTGTATATCCTACTTTAACTTTGGTGTTTAACTTTGGTCTTGTATCATTATGGATCATGGAGAAAAATGGCCTCAAAGTTGGAAAAAAAATGAAACAGATTCTGTCTCAAAATTTCACTAAGTTTCAAAATGGACATCTCATGAAACCCTAACTTCACGGCTCAATAACTCAAAATCTATGCACTTTTTGGGGATTCACCATCAGTGACAAAGTTGTAGTATGTAATGAGAGTTTTCATTTGAGCTTTGGATGAGAGAGAATGGTTGCTTGGATCACAAGTTATGGTCTTGCAAAGTTGGGTAAAAATCATCTTTTTTTCCATACTTATTGAAAGTTCCTAAGATTACCCCTTTTACAAGTAACCTCACTTTTCTTGATTTTTCTTGATGGATGATGATCCAAACCATAATTTAACATTGTTTTTTACTTAAAGAAGCCATGTTTGTCAAAAAATCTCAAAAGTCAAACTTGGTTTTGGGCACAGTTAACTTTTATCAGATGAATTTCAAACTTTGTGATCCTTTATGAAATCATATCCTTGGGTTAAATCAAACATAATTGATGGATTCCATAGGTGTTCTAGAGTGTCTTGAATCATGTCCCAAGGTTTGAGATCATGTCTTGGTCAAGAATCAAAGATATGGTTGACTTTTTTCCAGAAACCCTAGTTTGTGGTCCAGATGAATTTGAATCTTTATATTGCTCATGAATCAAGTTCTTTGTGCCAATTTAAACTTGTGAGAGGGTCAATATAATATATTGGAGGTCTTCAAAACATTCCTTGAGGTCTTGGCTCATGTTTTTCTCCAAAAGTAAACTTAGGGGTGAATTAGGTTAAGAAACCCTAATTCTTGATTTTTTATGAATGCATCCCCTGAGGCTATTTTGAACTCATAATTGGATCCATGAGGTCCCTTTGAGCTTCTTGAATCATGTTTTGAAGTATTGGCTCGTGCCCAGATGAAAATTTCCTTCTGGAGGCCTTGGTCGACCAAAACCCTAATTTGGTGACACTAGTGATCTTGAGGCGTAATCAGCTTGAAATGTTGCATTTGTATGCTTGATTATTGATACGGGAGACCTTTTGATCCTTTATAGATGTTTGAGGGGCTTGGAAAGTTAAAGATCATGTCAATTCTTGATTGATCCTTTGCCTAAATGCTCTGAGAGGGCTTGAAACCCTAATTCTTGGCTAGAGTGAACACTCAACAATCTTTGAGAAGGTTGATTAGGTATGAAGGTACATCCATATTAGGGTGATGATTTGCACAATGAGAAGGTCTCAGTTTCTTTTTTAAATAAACCTCCCCTCGACCCTGGTCTTCGGCCATGGAACTGGTCTCAGTTTCTTTTTTTGAAATAAACCTCCCCTCAGTCCTGCTTTTCACCCATGGAACTGGTCTCTATTTTCTTCTTGTCGAGTTCTTTTCTTGACAAGGAATGTTGTTCGGCGATGTCATTCGATTTTGAGGTGCTGATGATTTCCTTAAAGGTAGGTCAGGCCTCTTGAGGAGAAACCGCTATTTGTCGACCTACTGACGATTTTTGGGGTAAAAAAATAGATTTCTTGGTTTTGCTGATTGGTAGAGATTTCTTGGAGGATGCGATGTCCGTATCCCCAAGAGTTTTTCACTGAGTAGCTTCCGCAAGGGGATTTTATTGAATCTGGGAAAGCAAGATATCGCAATCTTATGCTCGCAGTTTTTGATTGGTATGTGAAGGTACTGGACCTAGAGTTTTTGATTGGTATGCTCGCTAAGATTTCGCAATCTTATGCCTACGTATTCTCGTTAAAGATAAACAGGGAAATCAGAGCAATCGTAGTTCCTCCTATTCTATGGGAGGAAAAAGATGTTTTAGTGTCTTGTTCAAAGCCCAAGATTGAAGCCAAAAAAGTATATTTGTGTCTTGTTCAAAGCCCAAGATTGAAGCTAAAAGAGTATTTGTGTCTTGTTCAAAGTCCAAGATTGAAGCTGAAAGGTTTGACTGAGAGAGAATTTGTCATCTCTAAAGGGAGATATCTCATCTATTTATCACAACTGTTGGGTGAGTGATTATAATGGAGGCTTACTTTAACTGGGATATGAGAATCCAACAAGGCCATAATTTCCTTTATAGGGGGTTTATCCTGAAGGAGAAAACTTTAACTCAGTGTTGAGCATTGCCATTTTTCCTTAGGAATCTTTCATGGTAAGAGAGGGACAGTGGCGTGGATGTAAATAATCCAGAGGTTTGCCGCTTACAGTAATTAGATGAAAGAGAGTATTTTCCAGGATAAAAGATGGACGACAGCTTGGATATTTGAATCAATAAGTGTGCCACTTACAACGGTTATCTGGGATTAAGGTTTGTTTTGAATGTTTGTTTTAATGTGTGATATACAGAGAAATGACTTCCTACAGAGAGGTTTTGATTTCCTCTGAGGAGATGTTATTTTTGTGTGCCTTGATCAAAGCCCAAGGTTGAAGCAAAGAGATTGATTGAATCCACTGGGGAAGTCTTTATACAAAGCCTAAGAGGAGGCAGGAAAAGACTGACTCAACAAGAGAGTGCTTATATATGTCCTGTACAACGCCCAAGATTGAGGCTGAAAAGAGACTGACTCTTTGGGGATATCATTATACAAAGCCTAAGAGGAGGCTAAAAGTTTGACTCTTCTGGGGAAATATTTTAGCTGTCTTGTACAAAGCCCAAGATGGAGGCTAAAAGGGATTTTGACTCCGCTAATGAGGATTTGTATGTGTCTTGTACAAAGCCCAAGATTGAGGTTGGAAAGAAGACTGACTCTGTGGGAAAGAAATCTTTATCTGTCTTGTACAAAGCCCAAGATTGAGGCTAAAAAAAGAAGACTGTACTGACCCGACTGAGGATATTTTAGGTGTCTTGTACAAAGCCCAAGATTGAGGCTGAAAAGATTTTGACTCTGCTGGAGAGTATTATCTGTCTTGTACAAAGCCCAAGATTGAGGCTGAAAAGAGAATTGACTCTGCTTAGGGAAATTTATATCTCAAAGCCTAAAAGAAGGCCGGGAGGAATTGACTTTGCTGGGAAGATATTTATCCAGCTTAAGAGAAGGTTACGAAGTGTTTGACTTTGTTGTAGAAAGCTTATATGTGTCTTGCACAAAGCCCAAGATTGAGGCTAAAAAGATGACTGACTTAACAAGAGAGTGTTTATATCTGTCTCTTTCAAAGCCCGAGATTGAGGCTGAAAGGGTTGACCCAACAAGAGAGTGCTTTTGTTTTATATCACTGACTCAACAAGAGAGTGTGGAAAGGTGATTGACTCAACAAGAGAGTTTGAGAAGGTTAGCTCGATTGTGGAATATCATTGTACAAAGCCCAAAAGGAGGCTGACTTTGCTAGGGGAAAACAAAGAAAGTAATCATTTATACAAAGCCTACAAGGAGGCTAAATATGCTGAGGAAAGGAAGGATCATTATACAAAGCCTAAGAGGAGGCTAGCTTCTGCTGAGGATTATTGAGATCCAGAGGCAGGTCTAAATGGGGAATCAACTCTTGCTGAGGGTTTACAGAAGAGTTAAGATATCAGATGCCTTGGGGTTCTGATTTGGGATAGTGTTATACCGATAGTAAGCTGACCTTGGCTGAGGATTTTTAGGAGAAAGACTGGGTTCTAGAACCCAAGGGTTTTAACTCTACTGGAGATTGATTAAATGACCAGATTTTCTCCTATGTTTGTAAGGAACTTGAGAATGTCTTGGAGATCCAAGGGGAGATTTAGACTGTCCAAGTCTACTGGTATAGGAGAGTTTATCTTTGTATGATGTGTAACACCCTTTTCTACCCCCACAAATGTTGCAGCAGAAATAACTCAAAATATAAGAGTAAAGCATCAAAATCACCTCAAAGGGTTCACATTTCTCATTTAAATCAAAATAATACACTTGCCCTGTAAACAAAAGGGTTTTCCTCAAAATAACTAAAAAGCCTTCACATGGCAGCGGAACTCAGAATTCTCAATTAAAAGGTTTTCAACAAACATCGTAATAATCCAAAAAGGTTCTCAAAATATAAAACCATATCATCAAAAGACAAAAAAATAAGGAAACAACATAGTTCGACTCAAAGGACCCCAAACTGATGTTACACTATCAGAGCAAGACCCTTTAAATCGATCAAAAGCAAATAAACTTCAAGGTCCTCGAAGCATCCACGGCTAAACCTGATCACCTGCACGTTACCCACGTGGAGGCAACATTCAAACAGGCAGGATGAGTAATCACAATTCATAATAATCATTATAAAACAAGATATACATAAAATGGCATTATCTTCATAAACAACATCTTCTGGGTCATCACAAGCATACATCATCATAAAAATACAACAATGCCAATTAAATGCAAATGCGTAACTAGACTCATGCATGTGGTACCAATCGTCATAATCGATGCACACTAGGCCATCATCCCTCCAAAGATCCCTGTCAATAGGATCGATCCCGCAATTGGAACCAGAGCACGTCATAATTACCTCATATCCGTACAATGGGAATGAAGCGTCGTCACAGAGTATGCATATGAATGTATGATATACAACGTCAATAATCACCATCGTCAAATAACATCATTATGTGCATCATCATTCATCAACAAAAGCCATCATATACATAATCATTAATCAAAACCTCATGTTAATTATATCATCATGTATTCGCCAAAAACATCATGAATCATCATCGTCAAAATCATCAATACACGCATCAAGATATTCATGTAAAATCATCAATATACTCATGGTACTTCACATCGTCATTTTATCATCACATAAACACCTAATACTCATCAATAACATCATATCATTATTGAATCTTGAAGCATCACATATATAAATCTCTCACAATTCATCAGTCATATCATATCGTCATCATTCATCAATTCTCATATAAATCATGTCAGCATATATTCATCAAAACATCACAAATTAGCACCTTAATACCTTCAAGAACATCATGGTAAATCATCATAATTATCACAACATCAAACACCAGAATAACACAGCAACAAAAACGAAATTTCACGAACAACAGACGTTCGCTCCAGGATTCGCTAGGCGAACCTGTTTGCTAAAACCTTCGCTTGGCGAAGCTGCCAGCGAATCCCACAGACACCACACCATAATACCAGAAAACACCCTCTGTCATGCTCGCCGGTTTATTCACTGGGCGAAGCTACTCGCTGATTCACTCGCTTAGCGAAACTTCCAGTGAATCCCCACTTCTACTCCAAAATCATCTCAGTACCTGCACTCAGGATATCGCGCATTCCCTGCGCTGCTGGCTTTGCGAACCTTGGCGAACATTCGCTTAGCGAACCTGCGATTACAACAAATTGCTGCTACGCACAAGTGGTTCCACAGCCTCAAAGGTACTTGCGATTACAGCTCCAAATGACCCAAAAACATCCCTATAACAGTTCTAATGCATCACGGAGATCAACGGTATAAAACCTACGTCTATTAGGTCGATTAGGATACCTCGGGGAAACCTTAAATCCCCTAAACCTTCAAAACTCTCAAGCTCCCCATAAACTCCATAGATCCTTCACCACAAGGTTAAAACTATAACAACGGGGAAATCTGCCCCAAAGGTCTATTTTTATCCGATTAAATTTAACCCTTAGTAATCGATTCATAAAATACCTTCAAATCTTCAATTCGTCATAAAAATCCCATAAACCCTCAAACACAAAACAACCACTTCAATTACATTGAATCCTATAATGAAAACAATGAAAGGTAATTACTCCCCATACCTTAGATTGTCAATCCGAAGCTTTCTCTACTGAGCCTTTGGAAACCTTCACGAAATCCTCACCTTTCTATTTTTCCTCAGAGCTCTCCTTCTTTCCACGGTTCACCAAAAATGAATCCTATTCTCAAAATCTTCCTTTTATATTCACCCTAACCCTTGGGCTTCAAAATTGGGCTTTCTCTATAATGCCCTCACTAAACCTCCTCAAATGTCCGTCTTACCCTCAATTCCTCTAATATTATTTAAAATAAATAATAATACATTATATTTCATAATATATACTATTATTTAATTAAATAACTAAAACTTCACAAAATTACTGACATCGACACAAACCACCAAAATTCACAAAATACACGAATATTATATTTAAATAAATTAAATAAATATTCTTACGAAATTTGGGGTGTTACAACTCTCCCCCACTTAAAGAATTTTCGCCCTTGAAAATTACCTCAAGGAAACAATGTCGGATACGACTCCCACATCTGATCTTTGAGTTTCCAAGTCTAACTCTCGCCAGCTGGTCCACCCCACAACACCTTCACCAAAGTTATGTCTTTACCCCGCAGTTGCTTCATCTCTCGACCATCGACACGCACAGACAATGCTTTGACAGTCAGATTATCCCTCACTTGTACATCATCCATCTGAATCACATGCGACGGATTCAGAATGTACTTCCTCAACTGAGACAAATGGAACACGCCATGCAAATTCACAAGTTACGGTGGTAAAGAAATTCGATAGACTACCTCTCCTATCCTCTGTGATATCTGATATGGACCAACAAAACGTGGAGTGAGCTTTCTAGACTTCAAAGCTCGACCCACACCAGTCACTGGAGTCACTCTCAGAAACACATGATCTCCCTCTTAGAATTCAAGCGCCTTCCTCCTCTTATCATGGTAACTCTTCTAATGACTATGCGAAGTTTTCATCCTTTCTTGGATCATCTTAATCTTCTCAGTTGTCTCTTGCACAATTTCAGGTCCGAGTACAACACTCTCGCCCGATTCATACCAACACAACGGAGTCCTACACCTTCTCCCATACAAAGCTTCAAAGGGCGCCATTCCAATACTAGCATGAAAACTATAATTGTACGTGAACTCAATCAACGGCAAATGGCTATCCCACGATCCTCCGTGATCTAACACACCAGCCCTCAGCAAATCCTCTAAAGATTGGATAATCCTTTCTGTCTGACCGTCCATCTGCGAATGATAGGTAGAACTCATCCTCAACTTAGTACCCAAGGCATCTTGGAAACTCTTCCAGAACCTCGATGTAAATCTCGGATCTATATCTGACACAATACTCGAAGGTACCCCATGTAACTTCACAATCTCTTCAATATATATCTCAAATAACTTCTGCATAGAGTGATTAATCTTCATCGGCAAGAAATGAGCCGACGTAGTTAATCTATCCACGATCACCCAAATTGAATCATTTCCCTTAGCAGTCTTCTACAATCCCACCACAAAATCCATGGAAATACTATCCCATTTCCATTCTGGAATCCTCAACGACTGCATCATACCAAAAGGCTTCTGATGCTTAACCTTCGACTTCTGACAAGTCAAACACATATAAACAAACTTCGCGACATCCTTCTTCATACCTGGCCACCAAAATAACTTTTTCAAATCCCGGTACATCTTCGTAGCACCGGGATGAATACTCAACCTACTTCGATGTCCTTCTTCAAGAATTCTCTTCTTAATATCTGGAACATCTGGGACACACACCCTGTCTCTGAACATCATTACGACATTCTTGTCAATTCAGAATTCACCTCTGTTACCTTGGTTAATCAAATTCAATTGGTCAACCAACTTTAAATCAGATTGCTGCCCCCCTCTGATTTCTTCCAGAATACTACTAGTCAACTTCAACATTCCCAACTTCACACTGTCAAGAGTCTTTTCACATACTAAACTCAAATCTCAGAATTGCTCAAGCAACTCCAATTCTTTCACCATAAGCATCGACATATGCAATGACTTTCTGCTCAATGCATCAGCCACTACATTTGCTTTGCCCGGATGTTAACTCAAATCAAAATCAAAATCCTTCAACAGCTCTAACCACCTCCTCTGCCTCATATTCAATTCCTTCTGATCAAATAAGTACTTCAGACTTTTATGATCACTGAACACTTCAAATTTAGAGCCAAATAGATAATGTCTCCAAATTTTCAACACAAACACCACTGCAGCCAACTCCAAGTCATGTGTAGGATAATTCCTCTCATGAACTCGCAATTGTCTCGAAGCATAGGCAACAACTTGCCCATTCTGCATCAATACTCCACCAAGACCCATCTTCAACGCATCATAATACACCACAAAAGATTCGCTCGGATTAGGCAAAATCAACACTGGAGCAGTAGTCAATCTCTTCTTCAATTCCACGAAAATCTCTTCACAAGTTACATCCCATACAAAGGCTTGACCCTTTTGAGTCAACTAAGTCAAAGGTAATGCCAACTTAGAAAAGCCTTCTATAAAATTGCGGTAATAACCCGCTAATCCTAGAAAACTTCGTATCTCAGTAGCAGACTTCGGAGTCTCCCACTGTAACACTGCATCAATCTTAGAAGGATCAACATTAATCCCTCCACTTGAAATTACATGGCCAAGGAAACTCACTTCCTTCAACCAGAACTCACACTTCGACAGCTTTGCATACAACTTCTTCTCCTTCAAGACTTACAACACAGTTTTCAAATGCTCAACATGCTCTTCTTCAGATCTAGTATATATCAAGATATCATCGATAAACACCACAACAAACTTATCCAAATTCTCATGGAAAATCCGATTCATATACTCCATGAACACACCAGGTGTATTAGACACACCAAACGACATCACAGTATACTCATAGCCACCACGGAAAGCTGTCTTCGAAATATCATCAGGCTTAACACGAATCTGATGATAGCCAGACCTCAAATCAATCTTGGTAAACACACAGGCACCTACTAGTTGATCCATCAAATCCTCAATCCTCGGAAGCAGACACTTATTCTAGATCATCACTTTATTCAACTGCCGATAATTAACACACAACCTCATACTTCCATCTTTCTCCTTCATCGGCCACATAGGAGCACCACACTAGGAAACACTTGGTCGAACAACTTCATCCCAAGCAATTCTTCCAGCTATTCCTTCAATTTTCCTAACTCATAAACATACATCTCGTATGCAATCTACGACACCGAGCTTGCATCAAGTACCAGGTCGATAGCAAGTTCCACTCCACACTACGGTGGTACATCACTGGTATCTCATGGGAACACCTCCAAATAGTCACCCACCAAAGGTAGCTCACATGCCACCGCATCCTCTTAAACTTCAAAGAATCCAACATCATAAACACCTTTGCACTATCTTTCACAGACTCACCCACTTGCTTCACAGAACAAACAACTCTTCACCTTTGTCGAAATTAGATTCAGGTGGTCGTCAGGAATTACACACCACCGGCATAACACTACTCGCCACACTGTTATCTATCCTTCAAAAAGCAGACATCAACAATACCTGATCGTTCTCCTCAAGACATTCCAACTTAATCGACAGGCAAGAAACTCTAATTTGCCTCATCTTCAAATCTAATAGTTTGCATTGACTCATCAGAATAATCTGTAAGCACCCAACTTAACCCCAAACAATCCACTGCGCACACTACTCAAGCTCGCAAGACACGTCTATCCCATCTAACATGTTCCCGTCTATTATCAACAAGAGATTAAGGGTGATCAATTCCTCAATTTGTCAATAACAGCCGATATCATGAGGCGGTATAAACTATCTCTACCAACTATCACAACATCCAACCCCACACTTAGGCAACGCTCCACACTCGAAACACCTTGGAGAAGCACCATCTTCTCCCCCACTTGTTTCATTCCCAACCTGCAAATGGAAAACAAAACAAGCATCAACAGTGTTTTCACACACATGTCACACACTAGGGAAACAAGCAACATTAGACAACCTGGCCGGATGGACCGACCTGCTCTGATACCACAAATGTAACACCCTTTTCTACCCCCACAAATGTTGCAGCAGAAACAACTCAAAATATCAGAGTAAAGCATCAAAATCACCTCAAAGGGTGCACATTTCTCATTTAAATCAAAATAATACACTTACCCTGTAAACAAAAGGGTTTTCCTCAAAATAACTCAAAAGCCTTCACATGGCAGCGGAACTCAGAATTCTCAATTAAAAGGTTTTCAACAAACATCGTAATAATCCAAAAAGGTTTTCAAAATATAAAACCATATAATCAAATGACAACAAAAATAAGGAAACAACATATTTCGACTCAAAGGACCCCAACCCGATGTTACAATATCAGAGTAAGACCCTCTAAATCGATCAAAAGCAAATAAACTTCAAGGTTATCGAAGCATCCACGTCTAAACCTGATCACCTGCACGTTACCCACGTGGAGGAAACATTCAAACAGGCAGGGTGAGTAATCACAATTCATAATAATCATTATAAAACAAGATATACATAAAATGGCATTATCTTCATAAACAACATCTTTCGGGTCATCACAAGGAAACACCAAATCACAAACATCATCATAAAAATACAATAATGCCAATTAAATGCAAATGCGCAACCAGACTCATGCATGTGGTACCAATCGTCATAATCGATGGACACTATGCCATCACCCCTTCAAAGATCCCCGTCAATAGGATCGATCCTGCAATTAGAACCGGAGCACGTCATAATTACCTCATATCCGCACAATGGGAATGAAGCGTCGTCACAGAGTATGCATATGAATGTATGATACACAACGTCAATAATCACCATCGTCAAATAACATCACTATGTGCATCATCATTCATCAACAAAAACCATCATATACATAATCATTCATCAAAACCTCATGTTAATTATATCATCACGTATTCGTCAAAAACATCATGAATCATCATCGTCAAAATCATCAATACACGCATCAAGATAGTCATGTAAATCATCAATATACTCAGGTACTTCACATCGTCATTTTATCATTACATAAACACCTAATAATCATCAATAACATCATATCATCATTGAATCACGAAGCATCACATATATAAATCTCTCACAATTCATCAGTCATATCATATCGTCATCATTCCTCAATTATCATATAAATCATGTCAGCATATATTCATCAAAACATCACAAATCAACACCTCAATACCATCAAGAACATCATGGTAAATTATCATAATTATCACAGCATCAAACACCAGAACAACACAACAACAGAAACGAAATTTCGCAAACAACAGACGTTCGCTCTAGGATTCGCTAGGCGAACTTGTTCGCCAAAACCTTCGCTTGGCGAAGCGGCTAGCGAATCCCACAGACAGCACACCAAAACACCAGAAAAACACCCTTTGTCATACTCTCCGGTTTATTCGCTGGGCGAAGCTACTTGCTGATTCACTCGCTTAGAGAGACTTCCAGTGAATCCCCACTTCCACTCCAAAATCATCTCTGTACCTACACTCAAGATATCGTGCATTTGCTGCGATGTTCGCTTTGTAAACGTTGGCGAACATTCGCCTAGCGAAGCGATGGTTAGCTTAGCGAACCTGCGATTATAGCAAATTGCTGCTACAGACAAGTGGTTCCACATCCTCAAAGGTACCTACGATTACAGCTCCAAATGACCCAAAACATCCCTATAACAGTTCTAATGCATCACGGAGATCAACGACATAAAACCCACGTCTATTAGGTCGATTAGGACACATCAGGGAAACCTTAAATCCCTTAAACTTTCAAAACTCTCAAGCTCCCCATAAACTCCATAGATCCTTCACCATAAGGTTAAAACTACAACAACGGGGAAATCTGCCCCAAATGTCTATTTTTATCTGATTAAATTCAACCCTTAATAATCGATTCATAAAATACCTTCAAATCATCAATTCATCACAAAAATCGCATAAACCCTCAAACACAAAACAACCACTTCAATTACATCGAATCCTATAATGAAAACAATGAAAGGTAATTACTCCCCATACCTTAGATTGTCAATCCGAAGCTTTCTCTACTGAGCCTTTGGAAACTTTCACGAAATCCTCGCCTTTCCCTCTTTCCTCAGAGCTCTCCTTCTTTCCACGATTCACAAAAAATGAATCCTATTCTCAAAATCTTCCTTTTATATTCACCCTAACCCTTGGGCCTCAAAATTGGGCTTTCTCCATAATTCCCTCACTAAACCTCCTCAACTGTCCGTCTTACCCTCAATTCCTCTAATATTATTTAAAATAAATAATAATACATTATATTTCATAATATATACTATTATTTAATTAAATAACTAAAACTTCACAAAATTACCGACATTGACACAAACCACCAAAATTCACAAAATACACAAATATTATATTTAAATAAATTAAATAAATATTCTTACAAAATTTGGGGTGTTACATGATGCCCAAGAGGAGGCATGTGTTTAAGGGATGAGAATCAACCCTAAATTGGTTTGAGGTTTTGACTCAAGAAAGACTGCTATAGCAAAGGATGACTAAGTTTTGTCTTATACCTTTAAAAGGTCGCTGGTCCTTGTACTAAGCCCAAGAGAAGGCATGAGAACTTCTAAGAGGCCGGAGGGTCCTTGTACAAAGCCCAAGAGGAGGCAGGGATGCTTTTAGGAAACCTGTGGGTCCAAACTTAAGAAAAATTCAAGAAGAGTTTCATCGGGAATAATTTTTTCTTTAGTGAACAGTTCTAGGGTTTGAAGAAATCCAAGAGAGGTTTCACCGAGAATTAATCCTCTCTGGGGAATGAATTTCTTTAACAATTTCTAATAGTGACAGTCTGAGAAAAGTTTCACCGGGAATAATGCCTTTCGATTTATTCGATATTGTTTAAGCCCAAGAGAAGGCAAGACTGTATCTGGAAATCCTATGGTGATCTAGTTTTGACTGTATTAAAGAGTGACCAACTGGCTTTACCTAGTTCTAGACCTAGTTGCCGGGGAAAACTCTAAGTAAGTATACTAGTATATATACAGGTTATATATGACAAGTATTTAAAAGGATATGAAAGAAGGACTTACAGGTGAGCAAGCTTCCAGCAATACAGTTATATATATATATATATATATATATATATATATGAAAGCGAGTAAATGAAAGCTGATAAAACTTACAGGCGAGCAAGCTTCCATTGTAACCGCTGTATGGTTAGTTGTTCAAGAAATTAAAGAAAGTTTTGATAACAACTATGGATTTGAACCTAAATCAAAAGGGAAGTCGTTTTGAAAAGATTGTTGGGGCTTATACTTGTCATACCCCAAATTTTGACCACTAAGATTTCCCATCATTGTGCAAATCATCAGCACAATATGGATGGACCATCATACCTCATTAGTCTCCCCAAAGGTGGGTAAGCATTCACTACAAACAGGATTTAGGGTTTCAAGCCCTCGCAGAGCTGTTAGACAAAGGATTAATCAAGGAATGACATGATCTTCAACTTGTCTAGCCTCTTAAATATCCACAATGGATCAAGAGGACTCCCACTTCAAGGATTAAGCACAAGGCTGCTCCCTTCTAGGTGGATCAAGCCTCAGGATCGCCAGTGTCACCAAATTAGGGTTTGGTCGACTAGGGCCTCCAGATGGAAATTTTCCTCTAGGCATGAGCCAATGCTTCAAAGCATAACCTAAAATGCTCCATGGAACATCATAAACCCCATCATCAAGTCAATTTAGCCTCAGGGGATGCATACATCAAAAATCAGGAATTAGGGTTTCTTGACCTAATTCACCCCTAAGTTGACTTTTGGGACAAATCATGAGCCAAGACCTCAAGACATGATTTGAGGGTCTCCAATATACCACGTTGATCCATTTGCAACAATGGATTGACCCAAGAAGCTTGAGCAACAAGTTTCAATTTCATCAGAACCACAGTTAGGGTTTCGCGAGAAAAGTCAACTGTAGCTTTGACTTTTGACCAGGACATGCTCCCAAGCCGTGGGACATGATTAAATACACCCTATAACACCCATGGAACATGTCCATCAATTTTGATTTAGGTCAAGGACATGATTTCGTAAAGGATCGCACAGTTTGGAATTCATCTGATAAAAAGTCAACTGTGCACAAAAGTCAAACTTTGACTTTTTGAGATTTTTCATAAAAATGGTTTTTTAACCCTAAAATGATGTTAATGTGTGATTGGAATCATCATTCATCAAGAAAAATCAAAGAAAGTGGGATAACTTGTAAAAGGGGTAACCATAAAAACTTAGAAATTTTTCTAAGTTATGAAAAAAAGTGGCAAGGGTACCAACTTTGGAGGATCATAACTCCTAAACCACAAAGCCATTTTTCCCCATCCAAAGCTTGATTTGTAGCCCTCATGGCCCTCTACAAAAGTGTCAACTACACTTCATCCCAATTCATCATGGATTTTGAGTTATGCTTGGATCAAAATGGCTAAAAACTTAAAATTGACATTTTTCAGCACTTAGCCAAAATCTGCCTTGTAATTTCAGCACAATGTTCCAACTTTAAGGCTGTTTTTCTCCATGATCCAAGTTGAACCAGGTCTAGGGCCAAACATCAAAGTTGAAGTACGTCATCTAAGCTTTCCGAAAAGTCGTAGAACGTCCATGTAGCATACTCGAGCAGGGAGTTATGGATCTTACAAAAGGCCTTGCTGAAGCTGAATTTTTCAGGGGCAGATTTGCACATTTTGTGTGCCACACGAATTTTCAAGCCTTGTCATCAGTTTGGACACATCTAAGGATCAAATCCAAGTGGGATGATCTGATCCATGAACCTCCCAAGTCCAAGGAACAAAGAAAAGCATGCCAAAGCCTAGAAATCCCTAAAAGAGGGACAAAACTCCAATTTTGGTTTGGAGCATTTAATGGATGCTTAGAGGTGGCATGTACTGAGCCATTCTCATCTGAAATCAGTCAAGACTTATCCATGACCAAGGGAACCACATCCCTGTGCCCTAACCTCTAGTCAATGGCTAGAGGAGACTTGGATTTTCATTGGCCAACATTGGCCAAACCTCTGCTGCAGTTGCCATTCATTGTGGATCCCAAAACAAACTTGCTCCACTATAAATAGAGCTCATTTGTGTTCAGTTTGAGTACACCAAAGCCATCAAACAGATGCTTTCCTCGAATTCTCTCTTTCACTCCAAAATGCCTTCTTTAGTAAGGAAATTCTGAGTTTTTGAGCTAGAGAGCAATTCCACTCAAACTAATCACACACACACACCTCATATATATCATATGTAAGCTGTGAAAACCATCAAAAGTGACATGTAATCACAACATCACAAAGTCACCTCTCAAAACCTCAAAATGACACTTTTTTGCATTTTTCAAGCCATGTCTTGATTCAGTCACTTTCCAAGCCAGATAAAACCTCAAACACACTCTAAATATCATCCTTGAACTGTCCCAAATGGTGCCACACATCTGGAACACCATTTGAGAGAGTTGGCATTTTGGCCGTTTTTTACCATTTCGCGAGAAAGTGCACAAACTTGCTCCAGAGGTTTCCAGCCGATTCCAACCATCCTAAAAGCTTCTAAGAGGTCATTTGAGGTTGTCCAAAGCATCAAATCATTTCTGGAACAAAGCACTTGGAAGGTTGCCCAAAATCTCCAAAAAAGAGGTAAAATTCACAACTTGAGTTCTTTGAATCATGCTTTCCTTTGTTGTCCACATACATGCATCATATTGAACAATTCTTGAGGAAAAAATGTAGTCCTTAATGTGTATGTTGTGATCCTCCCACTGTTTGCATTTTGACATGTTTTTATGTGGAATTTTGGTTGGTTCAAATCATGTTCAGTTTTGTCTTTTTTTCATTGGTGTGTTCTATACATTAAGTTTTAGTTTGTATGAGTAACACCATTGGATTCCTTGCGAAAAATCGGTCAAGATAGGTTTTTACAGATTTCAATTCCGATGAAAATTGAGAGAGTTACGCGCGTTGGAAATTTTACACGAAACGCCGTCGAATTAACGATGGCGGTTCTGGTTTTTTTGCTTTGTGTGTTCTGTACAGTGAGTTTCCGAGTGCGTGAATAATACCATTGGATTACTTGCGAAAAATCGGTCAAGATAGGTTTTTACGGATTTCAATTCCGATGAAAATTGAGAGAGTTACGCGCGTTGGAAATTTTACGCGAAACGGCGTCGAAAACAACGTGCAGTTTTGGTTTTTTAATTTCTGCATTTTGTGTGTCAATTTTCTGTGTGCGCGAGTGATACCATTGGATTCCTTGCGAAAAATCGGTCAAGATAGGCTCTTGCGGATCTTGATTCGGTTAAAAATCGAGAGAGTTACGCGTGTTGGAAATTCGACGCGGAACGATGTTTTTAAACGTAGCAGCTCTGGTTATTTTATCGCAGCGTTTTGTACGTTGAGTTTCGGCATGCGTGTGCGATACCATTGGATTCCTTGCGAAAAATCGGTCAGGATAGGCTCTTGCGGATCTTGATTCGGTTAAAAATCGAGAGAGTTACGCGTGTTGGAAATTTGACGCGGAACGATGTTTTTAATCGATAGCAGTTTTTGTTTTTTAATTTCTGCGTTTTTTGTGTCAATTTTCCGTGTGCGTGAGTAATACCATTGGATTCCTTGCGAAAAATCGGTCAGGATAGGCTCTTGCGGATCTTGATCGCTTAAAAATCGAGAGAGTTACGCGTGTTGGAAATTCTACGAGGAACGATGTTTTCAAAACAATAGCAGTTTTGGTTTTAATTTTTGCGTTTTATACGTCGATTTTCTGTGTGCGTGAGTAATACCATCGAATTCCTTGCGAAAAATCGGTCAGGATAGGCTCTTCCGGATCTTAATTCCGATAAAAATTGAGACAGTTATGAGTGTTTGAAATTTGATAAAAACGTGTTGAAAATTAAAGTTTCGGTACTCGTTTTTACCCCAAAAGAAATGTTGGAGATGATATTTTGATATCTTTCCTCTTTTTCTTACTTTTTATTTTCAAAACTCAACCAATTTTTTTCACATAGCCAAAAATCATCATTTTCCAATTCATACCCCATAATATTTTAATCCACAAAAAATCACAAAAAAAAGTATTATTTTTAATATATTTAAAAATAGTGTTTTATATTGTTTTAAATGCTTTTAAAATGATTTCTTTTTTTTCTTGATTTTTAAAACCAAAATGATTTAAAATATTTATGTTGATAAAATATTTTTTTTCATAAACTTTAATCATTATTTAATGATTTTATTTGATATTTTTATCATTTTTTACTTAATTTTTCTTGAAAAAATGCCTAAAAAATGAAATTGGGTTTTTCTTTGATTTTCACCCTAACAAATATTTTTTAAACTCTTTGGGCCTCTATTAGAGTGTAAGACCCAATCCCCTTTTAACCAAAACAATTTTTGGGCCTCACTTATTGTATAAGTCCCTCCGCGTTAAAAGAAAACTTCGGCGCGATCGCCATTTTCAAACTGAAAATATTTTGGGCCTCTCCCTGAGTTGTAAGCCCCATCTTTTGTACAAAAATACACTTTGGGCCTCTAATAGAGTGTAAGACCCAACCCCTCTTTTTTTGTATTTTCTCATTTTTCATATTGTTTTTTTAATGATTTGGAAAATTAATAACTCCCTCAATTTTGATTATTTTTTATTGGTTCTTTTTCTGAAAAATCACAAAAATAGTAAAATATTTTATTCTACAAAAAAATCAAATTTATATGATTTATTTAATATAGTTGGTATTTTTGTGAATAAATTCATTTTTAATTGTTTTTAAGCATTTTAAAAGTGAATATTCATCTTGAAAATAAAGATTATGGGCCTCCCCTCGTGTTGTAAGCCCCATTTCTTTTCTTTAAAAAATTTGGGCCTCTAATAGAGTGTAAGACCCAGTCCCTTTGTAAATACCAAAATTTTGGGCCTCAGTCACTTGTATAAGTCCCACGGTGTTTCCAAAACCTCGGCGCGATTGTCGCCCTTTTCAAAATTAACCATTGGGCCTACCCTCGAGTAGTAAGACCCATTTCTTTTCTTAAAACTCACTTGGGCCTCTTGAGAGAGTGTAAAACCCAACCCATTTGTACAAAAAACCTTTCTTGGGCCTCAGTCACTTGTATAAGTCCCTATGTACAAATTCAACAGTGCGCTCACTGATAAAACCCTGGGCCTCTCCTTGAGCTGTAAGCCCCAAATATTTCTTTTTCAAAGCACTTTCTCCTTTGATTTTGAATATACTGTTGTTTTCAATCTTTCTTTGTTGAACAACTAACCAAACAGCATGGAAGCTCTACAACCGAGTAAGTGTTTACTCGCTTTCATTTACCGCTTTCATATGTATATAACTGTATTATGGGGATGTTTCACTGTAAGTCTCCTTTCATAAACTCATATACATATAACTGTATTGTGGGGCTGTTTCACTGTAAGTCTTCTTTCATAAATTCATATACATATAATTGTATTGTGGGGCTGTTTCGCTGTAAGTCTTCTTTCATAAACTCATATCAACTGTGTAATAATAGTATAGATATTTAGAGTTTCCCCGGCAACTACGTCTAGAACTAGGTGACGCCGTTTCGTTTATTCGTAGAAATAGACAACTAGATCCCCAATAGGATCACCAGATACAGTCTTCTCTTCGACTGTCCTCATTAGGAATTGTCAAGAAACTCTACTCCCCAAGATGAATGTCTTCTCCGTGAATGGCATCTTTGAGTTTCTTCCAAATTCTCGAACTTTCCTGACTTGATCTATTCCTTGTGAATAGTTTGCCTTGAATTTCTCGGGGTTTGGGGACCCACGGGCTTCTTAAAAGCATCGGCCTCCTCTTGGGCATCGTACAAGGACCCACAGGCTTCCTAAAAGCAACCCCGCCTCCTCTTGGGCTTCGTACAAGGACCCTACGACTTCTTAGAAGTATTCACAACCTCCTCTTAGGCTTCGTATAATGATCTCTTCCTCCGGGAATGATAGCCTCCTCTTGGGCTTAGTACAAGGACCCGTCGGCTTCTTAAAAGTTTCCAGCCTCCTCTTGGGCTTCGTACAAATTGTCCCGAAGACCTCCTAGAGGTATAGGAACAGAACCTAGTCATCCTCATAGAACAGTCCTTTCATAGAGTCTACTACTGTTTCTCAAAGCATAGTACAAAAGATGGAACTCTAGACACAGACAGTCTAATCTCCTTGAGTCTCAAAGACATTCTCAAGTGACCCCTTCGTTAAATAGGAAGGAAACCCGCAGACTCGGACAATCTCAATACCCTTTGGATTTCCCGTTTCCTCAAAGAAAAGGAAATTCCTTGATCCTCAAATCAAATCCTTGAGTATAGTGTTGCTCATATAAGAACTGATTTTCTCTTTAAAATCAGTATACTGGACCTGTCACTTAACTAAAACAGTTACCATAGCCTCCTCTTGGGCTTTGTTCAATGATTCTTCCCAGCGAAGCAAACGTTTAGCCTCCATCTTGGGCTTCGTACGAGATACCAAAATTCTCCCCAGCGGAGTCAAACAATGTTTAGCCTCTTACTCGGGCTTTGTACGAGACACATAAGAGACTCCCTCGTTGAGTTAATCACCCCTTTAGCCTCCATCTCGGGCTTCGTACAAGATACAAAGACTCTCTTGTTGAGTCAAACTTTTAGCCTCCATCTCGGGCTTCGTACGAGATACAAAAACACTCTCTTGTTGAGTATAAAAGATTCTCCTGTTGAGTCAACCCTTTTAGCCTCTCTCTCGGGCTTTGTACGAGACACATAAGAGACTCCCTCGTTGAGTCAATTACCCCTTTTGCCTCCATCTCGGGCTTTGTATAAGATACAAAGACTCTCTTGTTGAGTCAAACCTTACAGCCTCCATCTCGGGCTTCGTACGAGATACAAAAACTCTCTTGTTGAGTCAAATAGCCTCCATCTCGGGCTTCATACGAGATACCAAAAGATTCCCTCGTTGAGTCAAAACCTTTTAGCCTCTCTCTCAGGATTTGTACGAGACACATATTAGCCTCCTCTTAGGCTTTGTATAAGAAAACCACTGGTCGATCCAATCATCCTTTTAGCATCAAAGCTGTGCCTCGTTCACAGTACACAAACATCAACCACTCCTTCCCCTTCATCTAATTGCGGTAAGCGGCAAGCCTCTGGATCATCTACATCCATGCCACTGTCCCTCTTTTAGCATGAGAAATTCCTAAGGAAAGATAGTATTGCTCTACACTGAGTTAAAGTCTTCTCCTTCAGGTTAAAATCCCCTATAAAGGAAATTATGGCATTGTCGGATTCGCATATCCCGGTTAAAGTAATTCTCCTTTATAACCAGTCACCCAACAGTTGTGACAGACAAACCCTTCTTTAGAGATGACAAATTCTCTCTAAAGTCGAGGTCCTTCAGCTTCACGGCTTGGGCTTTGAATAAGACACAAATAGACTTTTCAGCTTCACGTCTTGGGCTTTGAACAAGACACAAATAGACTTTTCAGCTTCACATCTTGGGCTTTGAACAAGATACAAATCACCTTTCGCTTCACGTCTTGGGCTTTGACCAAGACACCAAAAACCAATTTCCTCCCATATAATAGGAGGAACTACGAACGCTCTGATTTCCCTGTTTCGGTAAACGGAAATACGTAGGCATAAGATTGAAAGAAAGATCTTAGCGAGCACCATCAACAAAAAACCAAAATCCCATACTCTCACATACCTATCAAAAAGCATCAGTCCTAACATCCTAATCCTTGTTCCCCGCCAGAAACCTTCTGCCCAGATAAAAAGAAAGAATCCGTATTGGCGAAAATACAAATAACCAGTACAAAGGCCCCCCACATTGATAGCATTCGAAACCTAACAGACCGCTGTTTAAACTCAGTATGCAAAGCAGGGTTAATTGGAGACATCTATTTCCCTTCCTTATTCAGCTCACAATAGGATAAAAAATTAATCGACCTGTAGTTTAAGCTCAACCGCAGAGAGGGACCAGCGCTTAAGAACCACGTCTAAAATCGCTCGCTACAGAAAAATGGCGCCCACCGTGGGGCATTTCAAACTTAGATCTAGGCACGGTCTTCCTTCTCTTCACTTATGTGAAAACCACAGATCGGGGCTTCCGCCGGGGAACCCATTTTCTGTCAGGAACTTAGGATTCATAACTTTAAAGGTCTAGGATGTTTAGGACAAATATATATATATATATATTACTTTTCCTAATTGCTATACGTGTTTATTTTTCTGCTAATGGGAATGCGCGTGATGCCGTACGTGGAAAGATTGAGTATACACTTAAGATAAGTGATGGCGACGGGGTCGACCATCAACCTCAGTGGAGGCTGACCAACGCAACCCATTCACTCTTCTAGCCAATGGGCCGGTTGTTAAGTCTGAGAAGCTGAGGAGCCAAACCTTTTCGTAGTGCAGAAACTATCGGAAATAGTTGTTACGCGATACTACCCTCATTTGAGGCTGGTGATCTATTCTCGGTGAATGGCACTTACTCTAAGATTGCACTACAACTCGCTGGCGATCCGCTTGTTGTTTTGCTTTCCTGGGAGGAGCTAATGATAATGAGTACAGGTACAAAAATCACCTTAGTATAAACCTTTGGGGATGGGTAGAGCCTTGACTTCATGACAACGACCCTTTGACCCCATGTTTTTTCTATGTTTTTGTGTGCTGCATTCATGCATTCATTTAATAAAACATTAAAACATCCAAAAACCTTCTCTTCTAGTCTCTCTGTTTTTCAAATTAAACTAAGACTGTGATTGCAAATATCAGAGAAGAGGATTGTGCTAATGGATTTCGGTAGAAGGAGAACTCATACGTACACCTTCAAGGTTCCAAAACTAGGGGATTTGAGAAGGTTAGCAAGGATGGTCACTAGCCCTGAGGCTTTCAGAGCCAAACACAGAGGTCTGCTACCACTGTTAAGAGTCCAGGTGATTGAGGGAATCATGGATGCGCTCATTCAGTTTTATGATCCAGTTTATCACTGTTTCACATTCCCGGATTACCAGCTAGCACCAACGTTGGAGGAGTATTCTCATCTGATCGATCTACACATTATAGATCGAGCTCCATTTTCCAGACTGGAACAAATTCCAAAGAATCAGACTATTGCAAGAGCAATTCATTTGGACGAGTCTGAGGTTAGGACTCACATGACTACTAAGGGTGGCATCCAAGGTTTGCCAGCCCAGTTCTTGACAAAGAAGGCCATGTATTTCGCCAGTATAGGAAACGTGACTGCTTTTGAAAGCATCTTTGTCTTGCTCACTTACGGGTTATTTTTGTTTCCTAACATCAAAAACTTCGTCGATATCAACTCCATTAAGGTTTTTCTCATTGGAAACCCTGTGCCGACTTTGCTCGCAGATGCGTATCATTCTGTACACTTGGGAAATTTGTACAGCGGAGGGGAGATCACATGCTGTGTACCTCTGCTTTATAAATGGTTTATCTCTCACTTGCCCAAGTCTGCTGCTTTTTGGGATTGTAAGAGTGCCTTACGTTGGTCGCAGAAGATCATGTCTCTTACCAACTCTGATATAGATTGGTGTAATAGGATTTATGAGGGAATCAGAATCATTGATCATTGTAGAAACTTCCCCAATGTACCCCTCATAGGAACTAAAGGAGGAATCAACTACCATCCGGTATTGGTTCGCCGTCAATTTGGATACCCGATGAGACACATCCCACTAGGTGTTCATCTAGAAGGTATTTTCTTCAAGGAAGGATAAAATGACAGAGCACTAAAGACAGAAATAGTGCACGCTTGGAAACAAGTTCATAAGAAAGGACGAGAGTCTCTAGGAAAACCGGAATGTGTCTCGGTGGAGCCTTATCTCCATTGGGTACAAACTAGAGCTCTCAAGCTGAAAATGCCTTATCCTCGTTACGGAATTCTTCCGCCAAAGGAATCTGTCATGTACTTCATGACGGAAACTGAAAAGCTTCAGGTTACTCTCAACAAAGTTCAACGGGAGAGAAGGTCTTGGAAGAACAAGTACCGCTCCCTCGACGTAGAGTGCATTAAAATACAGCAATTACTGAAAGAAAAAGATGCTCTGATTGAAATTTTGGAGCAGCATGCTTTAGAGAATCAAGATGACCAAAGGAATTTGCTCGCTCCTTTCACCTGGCAAAGGAATGACAACCCGACAACGGCCCAAGAGCCCCGGTCAAAGAAAAGGAAGATATCAGAATCAGCACCCGGTTTCTCCTCAGAGAGGACTCGGGACCCATTAGCTTAGGTTTCTGTTTCCGCATCTTGTAATATACAGTATTTCCATTTCTGTAATCCTTTGAATTTCAATAAAAAGGGGTTTCCCCACCGTTTGATATTTGCAATCTAATTGTCGAAGTTTATTTTGATTAAACAAAAAAAAAACAATTAATATAATCATTGCATTCATCATTCTCACATCACGCATTCTTCTTACCTACGAATCTCACGTTTGTGTCTCGGTTCTAGAGTCAAACTGTCTCATTCGTATAATACTCGGGCCAATCGTCAGAAAAAGATGGATCATCTTGAGGAAGAAAACAAAGAGTTGAAAGAAGAAATCGACGCTCTAAGAGAGGATATGAGAAAGCTTCGTAACGACATGCAAACCATGGCAGAAGCTCAGCTACAAAGAACTGTGATCTCACAGATCACCTCAATGCCCATAGTGGAGAAGAATGATCCTAGGTATCAGATGCCGAAAGATCGTCCCTGGGGCATGCCTGTCAACTATATCCCGGGAGGATATGTTCCGCCAATCACTGAAGATCAGGGAATCGCAACAGAAGCCGCTGGGCCTGAAGGTTACAAACTTCGGGAAAGCGAAGATGCCAGGGGCATACTCAAGACTCCTGAAGGTTAAAAACTTCAGGAGACGCCAAGATTCACTACCGTAGTCACGGTACCACCCCCTGTGGTGCACACTGTCCCGGAAGGACAGATTCCACCAACACCTTCTGGTAAGAAGGAAACTATGTTTGACAGAATGGAGGAATTCCATGAGCAGTTCTTGGAAATGCAGAAGGAACTGCAAGCCATTCGTGGTCAGGATCTATTCGGAAAGGACGCCGCAGACCTCTGCTTGGTCCCCAATGTGAAAGTCCCGCACAAATTCCAAGTGCCCGACTTTGAAAAATACAAGGGTAACTCTTGCCCTCAAAGCCATCTGGTGATGTACGCTCGGCGGATGTCAGCTCAGACGGAGAATCAGGACCTACTGATTCACTACTTCCAGGATAGTCTAACCGGTGCCGCATTAAAATGGTACATGGGTTTAAACCGTGCCACGATCAGCACTTTCAGAGATCTTGGTACTACCTTCGTCCAACAATACAAATACAATTTGGACATGGCACCCAACAGAGATCAACTCAGATCGATGTCGCAAAAGGACAAGGAAACCTTTAAGGAGTATGCTCAAAGGTGGCGTGAAATTGCCGCTCAAATTTGTCCGCCTCTTGAGGAAAAAGAGATGACAAAAATCTTCTTAAAAACCTTAAGCTCATTTTATTATGACTGAATGGTTGCCAGTGCACCCAGTGATTTCACCGAGATGGTGGGCATGGGCGTACGTCTTGAGGAAGCTGTCCGAGAAGGACGTTTGGTAAAAGACACTGGATCGACGAGCGGTACTAAAAAATACGGTAGTGCTCTCCCTAAGAAAAACGAGCAAGATATTGGGAATATCTCTCTCGGAAAGAAAAGACGGAATTATGAACCGGTAGCAGCTGTGACTCCTGCTATCAACCCTGCGTCTATTCCTACGTATCAACCTCAGGTTGCGCAGAGCCAACCTGATCAGCAAAGGACACAACAGCCTCTTCAGCAGGCTCGTCCTCCATACAATAACAACCGTACAACACAACCATCAGGGTTTGATCCTATACCCATGTTGTACGCAGAATTATTTCCGTTACTACTAGCTAAGGGGCACATCCAGACTAAGTCTCCTCTTACAGTACCGGAAAATCCGCCTTTTTGGTTTAAGGTGGATCAGACATGCCCTTATCATCAAGGAGGACCAGGGCATAACATAGAGACTTGCCTCAATTTCAAGTCCGATGTGCAAAAACTTGTTAGGAGCGGGGTCTTATCTTTCAAAGATATGAATCCCAACGTTCTCACGAACCCACTGCCTCAACATGAGAAAGCTGCAGTCAATCTGATTGAGAAAGAGACTAACAATGTCTATCAAATTCACGATGTACTCTTGTTGAAAACCAATATGGTCAAGATGCATTGTAGACAGAGCGGATATGGCCATGTGCCACCTCATAACTATCACCAGTGTGATATCTGCTCTAAAGATAACCAAGGATGTTCGGTAGTGCAATCAGCTCTACAGGAACAGATGGATCTCGGATGGATCCAAGAGCACCGAGTTCGTGGAGTTAACATGGTCTATACGAACTCCAACGTCATTTAGAACCACGACATCTGTGCAATGAATGTCAACTTGGTGGCGATGCACTCAAGGCAAAGCCAGTATCATAATTTGCCGCGACATGATTACAGTTCCTGTCTGACTTGCTCGGTAAACAAACAGGGATGCTCTTTCATACAAGAGGTCCTCCAGCGTCAGATGGATCTTGGATGGATCCAGGACTACCATGATAGGAATCCCTATCAGATCAACATGATTCAAATCTTCGATATTCGTCTGATGAATACCAGCCTGGTAGAGTTACATGCTGAGCAAGTCCGACTCGGATTCTTAATATCACATGATTATCAAAGCTGTAAAGCGGGTTGCGAAAATGATCGAGGTTGTACCCTTGTCCAGGAGGCACTTCAGCACTTGTTAAATCACTGGTGGATGCCAATCTATATGGATAAAGATACTCAGCAGATTAGTATCAGTAACAGGAATCCTACTCGACGTCAAAGTCAGGATGTCCGATCAGTGGAAGGTAACTTAGTGAGGTTACATTGTATTCAAAGTGGGCGTGGCCAGGTGCCACTACACAATTACGACCGTTGTAGCGTCTGTTCGGAAAGTAACCAAGGCTGTTACCTTGTGAGAGCAGCTCTCCAGGGGCAGGTGGATCATGGAGAGATTCGTCCATATCCAGGTTCCGGACCCATCAACTGGACGCCGAACTACCTTGCTGATCAAGTCGAGGATGTTGTCACAATCTCTGGTCATCACCATACCAGGGATGTTTTCGCCATTATCTCTCTACTTGACGAATCTAAAGTTCCCAACTGGGAACGGATCAAGATTACTTATGATGGCCAGAAAAATTAGAAGGTTCCCATAGTCATCTATCTACCGGGACCACTACCGTATGAATCAACTAAGGCTATCCCTTACAAATACGGTGCAACAATAGTCGAAAATGGAAAGGAAATTCCATTACCCTCCTTCGTGAATATTGCAGACATCAGTCGAGTAACACGGAGTGGTAGAATCTTCAACCGAGGGGTTGGGGAACCTAACAAAGAAAAGGAACTTCAGACAGAAGCTCCCAATCCACCAGTCGGTCAATCCAGTAATCCCGACCTTTCAAAAAATAATGATGAGATGCTGAAGCTCATCCAAAGGAGTGAATATAACATTGTGGATCAGCTGTTACAGACTCCTTCAAAGATCTCGGTATTATCACTGTTACTCAGTTCAGAAGCACACAGAGAGGCTCTACAGAAAGTCTTGGAGCAAGCCTTTGTGGAACAGGATGTAACAATCAGACAGTTCGATAGCATTGTCTCTTACATCACTTCCTGCAACAATTGGGGATTTAGTGATGAGGAGTTACCCGAAGAGGGTCGCCTTCATAACATGGCGCTCAACATTACAGTTAACTGTCAGGACGATGCTTTAGCCAGCGTACTGGTAGACACAGGGTCAGCCCTGAATGTTATGCCAAAGTCTACTTTGATGCAATTATCATTCAAAGGCCCTCCGATGAGAGTCAGCGAGGTCGTCGTCAAAGCATTTGACGGATCCAGAAAAATGGTTATCGGCGAAGTTGATCTTCCCATAACTATTGGTCCTCACACTTTCCAGGTCATGGACATCCGGGCAACATACAGTTGTTTATTAGGAAGACCTTGGATACATCAGGCTGAAGCGGTCACTTCGACCCTCCACCAAAAGCTAAAGTTCGTCCAGAACGGCCAACTCGTCACAGTCTGTGGAGAACAGGTCTTGCTTGTGAGTAACTTATCATCATCTACTGGTATAGAACCCGAGGAGGTTATTGGAACACAGTTCCAAGAACTGTCGGTAGGCAAAGATAATCAGTTGAAAGAAGGAACTTCGATTTCTTCATACAAAGATGCTATCAAAGCGGTCGAGAGTACCGATACGACAGGATGGGGACAGCTTGTCATTCCCACTGACAATAAAACAAAGAAGGGTCTTGGTTTTTCTGCAACCTGTACCCAGACAACTGCTAGCGATGAAAGTCTTCATCCCATTCAAAACTTCTTCCACAGTGGAGGTTTCCTTCACCCAGTGTCTCAGACAGTTCATGCTATCAATGAGGAAGATCCCTCTGACACAGATGAAGAATGGAAGTCCTACCTTAACGGGGACGGTTATATGTCTCAGGAAGAGGTGCCTATACCATTTTGCTATCCCGCACAGAGTTCGAGATTTATACCAAGGTCAGATGTCGAAATGATATACGGAGATTGTGATCCGGAAGGATGCCGTGCTCCGCCAAATTCATTAGAGGAAGACACTCCGATGAAAGACAATTTTGACTATAACTACTATGGCCCAATGGATGGCCTGCCAATGTGGCAGCCTTACCCAGGAAACTTGGGGCAAGAAAGTCAGCCGAGTAATGAAAATCAGCTGACCGTCATTGAACAGAATACCTGTGTCCCCACCATGTCATGGGATCAACACTCAGGTCATCCTGAAGCTACTCAACATGAAGATGAATTCGCAACGTTCGCAGGACTTGAATTCATCAATTATGCTTTTCCCGAGGTCAACGTCATCGAGAGGGATGACTCCTCCAGTTCGAAAAAAGTGTGGGACACCTTGGGACAACCGAGTGGAAAATACGACTTTATGGTCAAATACACCGCTCCCGAAAGCTCTCGTATCAGGCTCGAAGATATCCAGCCAACTGGATGGGGAGATACAGCTGAGAGCACCAATACTCTGCAGAATGCAACAGAGGAATCCTCCTACGACAACTCTGCTTGGGAGACAGATTCCAATGATCCTGCTCCACCAGAAATCAACGTCATTTCTGAAGACAAATCAAGGAAGGTGCCAGACTTTGTGATTCACCGAGGAGTTCGCCGCCAATGGTTTGCCGTCGAGGTTTTGAAGGTCGTTCATTAGTCAAAGTAATTTCCATCTTTAAACCTTTCACCCTGCCCAGGTGGAACGGATGTTTTGATAGGGCTCGCTTTCTGTAAATTTCCCTCTTCGCTTTGCCCGAAGCGACAGAGTTTTGTTTTATAGGGTTGTAGTTTCAAGAGTCGACTTGTTCATAAATAAAATAACGTCGTTCTGTAATTTCCGCATTATTGCTGTTTTCTCTTTTTGCTTTTTCAGAAAATGGTAATCCTAAAAAACATTTAAAAATAAAAACAAGCAGTAAAATAAATACACTGCACACACTTGCATTTTCTCTACCTCTTCTAAACACGAATCATCACGTCATGCAGATTGCTTGTTTTACACCCCGTTGAAACATATGATCCAATGCCTTCTCCCAACTTTGAGTTCCCGGTATTCGAGGCTAAAGAAGAAGTTGACAACAAAATTCCAGAAGAGATCTCCCGACTACTCAGACAAGAGGAAAGGTCTATTGAACCTCACAAAGAACCGTTGGAAACAGTAAACTTGGGTTCAGGGCAAGAGAGAAAAGAAATCAGGATTGGGGCACTGCTCAGTCCAACTGCCTGAGAGGGTTTGATAAAGATTCTCAGAGAATTCCCCGATGTATTCGCTTGGTCCTATCAGGATATGCCAGGGTTGGATACCAGCATCGTGGAACATCACTTACCGTTGAGATCGGAATGTCCGCCAGTAAAGCAGAGGTTGAGACGGACTCACCCGGACATGGCTATCAAAATCAAAGAGGAGGTACAGAAACAGATTGACGCGGGTTTCCTCGCCACATCAGAATATCCTCAATGGTTAGCCAACATCGTACCCGTTCCCAAAAAGGACTGAAAGGTCAGAATGTGTGTCGACTACAGAGATCTGAACAAGGCAAGTCCAAAGGACGACTTTCCTTTACCACACATTGACATGCTGGTAGACAGCACATCAAAGTTCAAAGTATTCTCCTTCATGGATGGATTCTCGGGCTATAACCAGATCAAAATGGCGCCGAAAGACATGGAGAAAACTTCATTCATCACCCCATGGGGCACCTTTTGTTACAAGGTAATGCCGTTCGGTTTGAAGAACGCCGGGGCAACCTATCAAAGGGCCATGACTACTCTGTTTCATGACATGATACACAAGGAAATCGAAGTGTATGTCGATGATATGATTGCAAAATCAAAAATAGAGAGTGATCACGTTGAACATCTGTCAAAATTGTTCGAACGTCTAAGAAAATTCAAGCTCCGCTTGAATCCCAACAAGTGCACCTTCGGTGTCCATTCAGGGAAACTACTAGGGTTCATCGTCAGCCAGAAAGGAATTGAGGTTGATCCTGACAAGGTCAAGGCCATTCAAGAAATGCCTTCTCCGAAAACTGAAAAACAAGTCAGAGGATTCCTGGGACGTTTGAACTACATCTCCGGATTCATATTCCTTATGACTGCGACATGCGCGCCGATCTTCAAGTTACTCAAAAAGAACCAGGATTACGTTTGGTCAGAAGATTGCCAAACCTCCTTCGACAGTATCATGGAATATATGTTGAATCCTCCGATTCTATCACCTCCAGTGGAAGAAAGACCACTGATCATTTACCTCACAGTCCTAGAGGACTCAATGGGATGTGTACTTGGCCAACAAGACGAAACTAAAAGGAAAGAGTCTGCCATCTACTATCTAAGCAAGAAATTCACCGACTGCGAGACTCGGTACACGATGCTCGAGAAAAATTGCTGTGCTTTGGCTTGGGCAGCCAAACGTCTTCGCCAGTACATGATTCGTCATACTACTTGGTTGGTCTCTGAAATGGATCCAATCAAGTACGTTTTCGAAAAACCTGCTCTCACGGGAAGAATTGCCCGTTGGCAGATGTTGTTATCAGAATATGACATAGAGTACCACGCTCAGAAAGCCGTTAAAGGAAGTATTTTAGCTGATCATTTGGCTCATCAATCGATTGACGATCAAGAATTAATCGGGTTTGACTTCCCAGACGAAGATGTCATGTATCTAAAAATGAAAGACTGCGATGAACTACTACCCAGTGAAGGGCCAGAACCAGGTTCCCAATGGGGACTTATCTTTGACGGAGCTGTCAATCATTACGGAAACGGAATTTGGGCTACCCCTTTCTCTCTAGTGTATGGCATGGAAGCAGTTCTCCCTATAGAAGTAGAGATCCCATTAATCCGGGTATTGATGGAAGCGAAGCTTTCAGAAGCTGAATGGTGTCAAAGTCGACACGACGAATTGAACCTGATCGAAGAGAAGCGAATCACGGCACTATGCCACAGTCAGTTGTATCAACAGAGAATGAAGAGGGCGTTCGACAAAAAGGTCTGACCTCGTGTCTTCAGAAAAGGAGACCTCGTGCTCAAGAAGATACAATAATTTCTCACTGATTCTCGGGGCAAATGGACCCCAAATTATGATGGCCCCTATGTAGTCACAAAAGCTTTCTCAGGCGGTGACTTGAGACTTGTAACCATGGACGGAGAGGAATTTGCCTACCCCACAAATGTTGATGTAGTCAAGAAATACTTCGCCTAAAAAAAACGTCTCGGTGGATTGAAAACCCGAAAGGACGGTCCAGGCAAAAGTTAGAGACATGAAAAAAATCATCCCGATGGATTATAAACATCAAAGTACAATCCAGGCAAAAATTAGGGATAATGGCAAGTAACTATGTTCAACAGAGGCAAGTCCCTCAGCAGCAGTTACAGCATCCATCGGAGGAAAACTCCAGTCAAGGTCATCTTCGACAGAAGCTCAGGATGTCCCGAATTCAAAGTTGGTAGAAGGATAGTGGTCGTTATGTTTCAACGTAGCCCTTTTCCTGTAAATTACCATTTTCAAACTTTGTAAATACTCTTTGGAATCACGCGTTTGGCTGATCTCCATCTTATCAATAAAATTTGGGCCCTTGTGCTTTTGTTTGTAATTCTTATTTCTTTTAGCTTTACAGAACGACGTTGTTAACATGATTATCGATTCTTGAAATGAAACAAAAATGAATTTACTTGTTAAAATTTTTTCTGCTTTTTTAAAATAGAGATGGCAATTTCTTTTGACTATTAAACATCGAAAAAACATCAATCGCGTCTCCAAAGGTGTTCGAACCTCAAAGTGCAGAATCAAAGTACTCCTTCTAGACCAGTACGCCTGAATGAAGGATCAGCAATGTCAGAGACCATGTTCCATCTGACATCTTCGGTCGAGTTCTCATCTCCTAAGCCCGACCAGCGTCGCCCCCAACAGGGACCGTTTCTCCTAAGCAAGGCAGAATTGCTATCTGGAACCAACGATATTTCTACATGCCCCACTGTGGCTGAGTATCCAGTCGTGTTCATCTACTAGTCTGTATGTCGCGTCAGTTTTGTCCGCATATACATACATATATCATGCATGATTGATTTGCATTCACATTCATATTACATCGCTATCACTCTAGTCGGTCTTATCCCCTAGTGATAAAAGTCCTCTCAATCGAGTTGTCAGACCTTTCCTCGTTAGGAAGTGAATTATCTAAGCAATCTCTCCTCCAGTTTATCTCTGGATTAGGGACGGTCCTCGACCACTTTGATAACTTGAACCTCTGAGAAAAAAGAAAACTTTCAACAAATATCACTCTTCGCCATTGAAGATGATATCCTTGCTTTCCCGGATTAAGGAAGATCCCCAGAGAAAGCCTCTTAATCAGAGATTTGGCGGTACGGTAGTTTTTCTCCAAAAAAACCACTGATGAAAAGGTCATCGGCACCTCAAAATTGGATCCCATCATATGGAATTTCTCCGGAAAGACCCCGAGAAAAGTATGATGTAAGCCCCCAAACGAAAACAGTCTCTCAAGAGACTCGCTTTCCCCAGTAGAATCGACAAATGGGGTCTCCAAAACCGAGAAGTTTGTGCAACTCTACAACTCAGACGACTGGGTTCCCCAACAAGTCTGACATCAAAACTTTTTCCTTCAAATGGCATCTCCCCAGGAAAATTCGGCGAGAAGTTTGAGGAAAACCGCTACGCATAGCGTCCCTTGTCAATAAAGTTTATTGACAAAAGAAACTAAGACCAGTTCCTTGGTAGGAAACCAAGATCGAGGGGAAGTTTATTTCCGAAACTTAGACCAGTTCCTTGGTAGGAAACCAATATTTAGGGGAAGTTTATTTCTGAAACTTAGACCAGTTCCTTGGTAGGAAACCAGGATCGAGGGGAAGTTAACGAGAGAAACTAAGACCAGTTCCTTGGTAGGAAACCAGGATCGAGGGGAAGTTTATTTCAGCAACTAAGACCAGTTCCTTGGTAGGAAACCAAGATCGAGGGGAAGTTTATATCAGAAACTGAGACCATATCCTTGGTAGGAAACCAGGATCGAGGGGAAGTTTATTTCAAAAGAAAACTGAGACCAGCTCCTTGGCTGAAGACCAGGATCGAGGGGAAGTTTACCTTTTCTAAGCATCACCGCTTAGCTAAAGAAGATGAATGTGTAAGCTACCATTCATAACCACCATCAAAATTTCGGGTATTCCGATATTTAATCCTCTTGCACCCCGAATGCCCGAACACCTTTGTCATTCATACCTTCGGGTCCAAGAAGATTAAATAGGGGCATCTGTCATACCCCAAATTTTGACCACTAAGATTTCCCATCATTGTGCAAATCATCAGCACAATATGGATGGACCATCATACCTCATTAGTCTCCCCAAAGGTGGGTAAGCATTCACTACAAACAGGATTTAGGGTTTCAAGCCCTCGTAGAGCTCTTAGACAAAGGATCAATCAAGGAATGACATGATTTTCAACTTGTCTAGCCTCTTAAATATCCACAATGGATCAAGAGGACTCCCACTTCAAGGATTAAGCACAAGGCTGCTCCCTTCTAGGTGGATCAAGCCTCAGGATCGCCAGTGTCACCAAATTAGGGTTTGGTCGACTAGGGCCTCCAGATGGAAATTTTCCTCTGGGCATGAGCCAATGCTTCAAAACATAACCTAAAATGCTCCATGGAACATCATAAACCCCATCATCAAGTCAATTTAGCCTCAGGGGATGCATACATCAAAAATCAGGAATTAGGGTTTCTTGACCTAATTCACCCCTAAGTTGACTTTTGGGACAAATCATGAGCCAAGACCTCAAGACATGATTTGAGGGTCTCCAACATACCACGTTGATCCATTTGCAACAATGGATTAACCCAAGAAGCTTGAGCAACAAGTTTCAATTTCATCTGAACCACAATTAGGGTTTCGCGAGAAAAGTCAACTGTAGCTTTGACTTTTGACCAGGACATGCTCCCAAGCCGTGGGACATGATTAAATACACCCTATAACACCCATGGAATATGTCCATCAATTTTGATTTAGGTCAAGGACATGATTTCCTAAAGGATCACACAGTTTGGAATTCATCTGATAAAAAGTCAACTGTGCACAAAAGTCAAACTTTGACTTTTTGAGAATTTTCCTAAAAATTGTTTTTTAACCCTAAAATGATGTTAATGTGTGATTGGAATCATCATTCATCAAGAAAAATCAAAGAAAGTGGGATAACTTGTAAAAGGGGTAACCATAAAAACTTAGAAATTTTTCTAAGTTATGAAAAAAAGTGGCAAGGGTACCAACTTTGGAGGATCATAACTCCTAAACCACAAAGCCATTTTTCCCCATCCAAAGCTTGATTTGTGGCCCTCATGGCCCTCTACAAAAGTGTCAACTACACTTCATCCCAATTCATCATGGATTTTGAGTTATGCTTGGATCAAAATGGCTAAAAACTTAAAATTGACATTTTTCAGCACTTAGCCAAAATCTGCCTTGTAATTTCAGCACAATGTTCCAACTTTAAGGCTGTTTTTCTCCATGATCCAAGTTGAACCAGGTCTAGGGCCAAACATCAAAGTTGAAGTACGTCATCTAAGCTTTCCGAAAAGTCCTAGAACGTCCATGTAGCATACTCGAGCAGGGAGTTATGGATCTTACAAAAGGCCTTGCTGAAGCTGAATTTTTCAGGGGCAGATTTGCACATTTTGTGTGCCACACGAATTTTCAAGCCTTGTCATCAGTTTGGACACATCTAAGGATCAAATCCAAGTGGGATGATCTGATCCATGAACCTCCCAAGTCCAAGGAACAAAGAAAAGCATGCCAAAGCCTAGAAATCCCTAAAAGAGGGACAAAACTCCAATTTTGGTTTGGAGCATTTAATGGATGCTTAGAGGTGGCATGTACTAAGCCATTCTCATCTGAAATCAGTCAAGACTTATCCAAGACTAAGGGAACCACAGCCCTGTGCCCTAACCTCTAGTCAATGGCTAGAGGAGACTTGGATTTTCATTGGCCAACATTGGCCAAACCTCTGCTGCAGTTGCCATTCACTGTGGATCCCAAAACAAACTTGCTCCACTATAAATAGAGCTCATTTGTGTTCAGTTTGAGTACACCAAAGCCATCAAACAGATGCTTTCCTCAAATTCTCTCTTTCACTCCAAAATGCCTTCTTTAGTAAGGAAATTCTGAGTTTCTGAGCTAGAGAGCAATTCCACTCAAACTAATCACACACACACCTTATATATATCATATGTAAGCTGTGCAAACCATCAAAAGTGACCTGTAATCACAACATCACAAAGTCACCTCTCAAAACCTCAAAATGACAATTTTTTGCATTTTTCAAGCCATGTCTTGATTCAGTAACTTTCCAAGCCAGATAAAACCTCAAACACACTCTAAATATCATCCTTGAACTGTCCCAAATGGTGCCACACATCTGGAACACCATTTGAGAGAGTTGCCATTTTGGCCGTTTTTGACCATTTCGCGAGAAAGTGCACAAACTTGCTCCAGAGGTTTCCAGCCGATTCCAACCATCCTAAAAGCTTCTAAGAGGTCATTTGAGGTTATCCAAAGCATCAAATCATTTCTGGAACAAAGCACTTGGAAGGTTGCCCAAAATCTCCAAAAAAGAGGTAAAATTCACAACTTGAATTCTTTGAATCATGCTTTCCTTTGTTGTCCACATACATGCATCATATTGAACAATTCTTGAGGCAAAAATGTAGTCCTTAATGTGTATGTTGTGATCCTCCCACTGTTTGCATTTTGACATGTTTTTATGTGGAATTTTGGTTAGTTCAAATCATGTTCAGTTCTGTCTTTTTTTCATTGGTGTGTTCTATACATTAAGTTTTAGTTTGAATGAGTAACACCATTGGATTCCTTGCGAAAAATCGGTCAAGATAGGTTTTTACGGATTTCAATTCCGATGAAAATTGAGAGAGTTACGCACGTTGGAAATTTTACGCGAAACGCCGTCGAATTAACGATGGCGGTTCTGGTTTTTTCGCTTTGTGTGTTCTGTATAGTGAGTTTCCGAGTGCGTGAATAATACCATTGGATTCCTTGCGAAAAATCGGTCAAGATAGGTTTTTACGGATTTCAATTCTGATGAAAATTGAGAGAGTTACGCGCGTTGGAAATTTTACGCGAAACGGCGTCGAAAACAACGTGCAGTTTTGGTTTTTTAATTTCTGCATTTTGTGTGTCGATTTTCCGTGTGCGTGAGTGATACCATTGGATTCCTTGCGAAAAATCGGTCAAGATAGGCTCTTGCGGATCTTGATTCGGTTAAAAATCGAGAGAGTTACGCGTGTTGGAAATTCGACGCGGAACGATATTTTTAAACGTAGCAGCTCTGGTTTTTTTATCGCTGCGTTTTGTACGTTGAGTTTCGGCATGCGTGTGCGATACCATTGGATCCCTTGTGAAAAATCGGTCAGGATAGGCTCTTGCGGATCTTGATTCGGTTAAAAATCGAGAGAGTTACGCGTGTTAGAAATTCGACGCGGAACGATGTTTTTAATCGATAGCAGTTTTTGTTTTTTAATTTCTGTGTTTTGTGTGTCGATTTTCCATGTGCGTGAGTAATACCATTGGATTCCTTGCAAAAAATCGGTCAGGATAGGCTCTTGCGGATCTTGATTCGGTTAAAAATCGAGAGAGTTACGCGTGTTGGAAATTCTACGCGGAACGATGTTTTCAAAACGATAGCAGTTTTGGTTTTAATTTCTGCGTTTTATACGTCAATTTTCCGTGTGTGTGAGTAATACCATCGAATTCCTTGCAAAAAATTGGTCAGGATAGGCTCTTCCGGATCTTAATTCCGATAAAAATTGAGAGAGTTATGAGTGTTTGAAATTTGATAAAAACGTGTTGAAAATTAAAGTTTCGGTACTCGTTTTTACCCCAAAAGAAATGTCGGAGATGATATTTTGATATCTTTCCTCTTTTTCTTACTTTTTATTTTCAAAACTTAACCAATTTTTTTCACATAGCAAAAAATCATCATTTTCCAATTCATACCCCATAATATTTTAATCCACAAAAAATCACAAAAAAAAAGTATTATTTTTAATATATTTAAAAATAGTGTTTTAAATGTTTTTAAAATGATTTCTTTTTTTTTTCTTGATTTTTAAAACCAAAATGATTTTAAATATTTATGTTGATAAAATATTTTTTTTCATAAACTTTAATCATTATTTAATGATTTTATTTGATATTTTTATAATTTTTTACTTAATTTTTCTTGAAAAAATGCCTAAAAAATGAAATTGGGGTTTTCTTTGATTTTTACCCTAACAAATCTTTTTTAAACTCTTTGGGCCTCTATTAGAGTGTAAGACCCAATCCCCTTTTAACCAAAACAATTTTTGGGTCTCACTTATTGTATAAGTCCCTCTGCGTTAAAAGAAAACTTCGGCGCGATCGCCATTTTCAATCTGAAAATATTTTGGGCCTCTCCCTGAGTTGTAAGCCCCATCTTTTGTACAAAAATACACTTTGGGCCTCTAATAGAGTGTAAGACCCAACCCCTCTTTTTTGTATTTTCTCATTTTTCATATTGTTTTTTTAATGATTTGGAAAATTAATAACTCCCTCAATTTTGATTATTTTTTATTGGTTCTTTTTCTGAAAAATCACAAAAATAGTAAAATATTTTATTCTACAAAAAAATCAAATTTATATTATTTATTTAATATAGTTGGTATTTTTGTGAATAAATTCATTTTTAATTGTTTTTAAGCATTTTAAAAGTGAATATTCATCTTGAAAATAAATACTATGGGCCTCCCCTCGTGTTGTAAGCCCCATTTCTTTTCTTTAAAAAATTTGGGCCTCTAATAGAGTGTAAGACCCAGTCCCTTTGTAAATACCAAAATTTTGGGCCCCAGTCACTTGTATAAGTCCCACGATGTTTCCAAAACCTCGGCGCGATCGTCGCCCTTTTCAAAATTAACCATTGGGCCTACCCTCGAGTAGTAAGACCCATTTCTTTTCTTAAAACTCACTTGGGCCTCTTGAGAGAGTGTAAGACCCAACCCATTTGTACAGAAAACCTTTCTTGGGCCTCAGTCACTTGTATAAGTCCCTCTGTACAAATTCAACAGTGCGCTCACTAATAAAACCCTGGGCCTCTCCTTGAGCTGTAAGCCCCAAATCTTTCTTTTTCAAAGCACTTTCTCCTTTGATTTTGAATATACTGTTGTTTTCAATCTTTCTTTGTTGAACAACTATCCAAACAGCATGGAAGCTCTACAACCGAGTAAGTGTTTACCCGCTTTCATTTACCGCTTTCATATGTATATAACTGTATTGTGGGGCTGTTTCACTGTAAGTCTCCTTTCATAAACTCATATACATATAACTGTATTGTGGGGCTGTTTCACTGTAAGTCTTCTTTCATAAACTCATATACATATAACTGTATTGTGGGGTTGTTTCGCTGTAAGTCTTCTTTCATAAACTCATATCAACTGTTTAATAATAGTATAGATATTTAGAGTTTCCCCGGCAACTACGTCTAGAACTAGGTGACGCCGTTTCGTTTATTCGTAGAAATAGACAACTAGATCCCCAATAGGATCACCAGATACAGTCCTCTCTTCGACTGTCCTCATTAGGAATTGTCAAGAAACTCTACTCCCCAAGATGAATGTCTTCTCCGTGAATGGCATCTTTGAGTTTCTTCCAAATTCTCGAACTTTCCTGACTTGATCTATTCCTTGGGAATAGCTTGCCTTGAATTTCTCGGGGTTTGGGGACCCACGGGCTTCTTAAAAGCATCGGCCTCCTCTTGGGCATCGTACAAGGACCCACAGGCTTCCTAAAAGCAACTCCGCCTCCTCTTGGGCTTCGTACAAGGACCCTACGACTTCTTAGAAGTATTCACAGCCTCCTCTTAGGCTTCGTATAATGATCTCTTCCTCCGGGAATGATAGCCTCCTCTTGGGCTTAGTACAAGGACCCGTCGGCTTCTTAAAAGTTTCCAGCCTCCTCTTGGGCTTCGTACAAATTGTCCCGACGACCTCCTAGAGGTATAGGAACAGAACCTAGTCATCCTCATAGAACAGTCCTTTCATAGAGTCTACTACTGTTTCTCAAAGCATAGTACAAAAGATGGAACTCTAGACACGGACAGTCTAATCTCCTTGAGTCTCAAAGACATTCTCAAGTGACCCCTTCATTAAATAGGAAGGAAACCCGCAGATTCGGACAGTCTCAATGCCCTTTGGATTTCCCGTTTCCTCAAAGACAAGGAAATATCCCTGATCCTCAAATCAAATTTTTGAGTACAATGTTGCTCATATAAGAACCGATTTTCTCTTTAAAATCAGTATACTGGACCTGTCACTTAACTAAAATAGTTACCATAGCCTCCTCTTGGGCTTTGTTCAATGATTCTTCCCAGCGAAGCAAACGTTTAGCCTCCATCTCGGGCTTCGTACGAGATACCAAAATTCTCCCCAGCGGAGTCAAACAATGTTTAGCCTCTCTCTCTCGGGCTTTGTACGAGACACATAAGAGACTCCCTCGTTGAGTCAATCACCCCTTTAGCCTCCATCTCGGGCTTCGTACGAGATACAAAGACTCTCTTGTTGAGTCAAACTTTTAGCCTCCATCTCGGGCTTCGTACGAGATACAAAAACACTCTCTTGTTGAGTATAAAAGATTATCCTATTGAGTGAACCCTTTTAGCCTCTCTCTCGGGCTTTGTACGAGACACATAAGAGACTCCCTCGTTGAGTCAATTACCCCTTTCGCCTCCATATCGGGCTTTGTACGAGATACAAAGACTCTCTTGTTGAGTCAAACCTTACAACCTCCATCTCGGGCTTCGTACGAGATACAAAAAGTCTCTTGTTGAGTCAAATAGCCTTCATCTCGGGCTTCATACGAGATACCAAAAGATTCCCTCGTTGAGTCAAAACCTTTTAGCCTCTCTCTCAGGCTTTGTACGAGACACATATTAGCCTCCTCTTAGGCTTTGTATAAGAAAACCACTGGTCGATCCAATCAACCTTTTAGCATCAAAGCTGTGCCTCGTTCACAGTACACAAACATCAACCACTCCTTCCCCTTCATCTAATCGCTGTAAGCGGCAAGCCTCTGGATCGTCTACATCCATGCCACTGTCCCTCTTTTAGCATGAGAAATTCATAAGGAAAGATAGCATTGCTCTACACTGAGTTAAAGTCTTCTCCTTCAGGTTAAAATCCCCTATAAAGAAATTATGGCATTGTCGGATTCGCATATCCCAGTTAAAGTAATTCTCCTTTATAACCAGTCATCCAACAGTTGTGACAGACAAACCCTTCTTTAGAGATGACAAATTCTCACTAAAGTCGAGGTCCTTCAGCTTCACATCTTGGGCTTTGAACAAGACACAAATAGACTTTTCAACTTCACGTCTTGGGCTTTGAACAAGACACAAATAGACTTTTCAGCTTCACATCTTGGGCTTTGAACAAGATACAAATCACCTTTCGCTTCAAGTCTTGGGCTTTGAACAAGACACCAAAAACCAATTTCCTCCCATAGAATAGGAGAAACTACGAACGCTCTGATTTCCCTGTTTCGGTAAACGGGAATACGTAGGCATAAGATTGAAAGAAAGATCTTAGCGAGCACCATCAACAAAAAACCAAAATCCCATACTCTCACATACCTATCAAAAAGCATCAGTCCTAACATCCTAATCCTTGTTCCCCGCCAGAAACCTTCTGCCCAGATAAAAAAAAAGAAACCGTATTGGCGAAAATACAAATAACCAGTACAAAGGCCCCCTACATTGATAGCATTCGAAACCTAACAGACCGCTGTTTAAACTCAGTATGCAAAGCAGGGTTAATTGGAGACATCTATTTCCCTTCCTTATTCAGCTCACAATATGATAAAAAATGAATCGACCTGTAGTTTAAGCTCAACCGCAGAGAGCGACCAGCGCTTAAGAACCGCGTCCAAAATCGCTCGCTACAATACTCAAGGAGAGGCCCAGAAGAAAAACAGTAATCGTACCATTGTTTTGTAAACTGTACTGGGGCTTATACAATGACTGAGGCCCAAAGAGGTTTTATGTACAAAGGGATGGGTCATACAACTCAAGGAGAGGCCCAAGGGTTTGAAAAAGAAAAGAGATGGAACTTACAACACAAGGGTAAGCCCAGTTGATTTATTTTGAACTGGCGATTGCACAGAGATTTTTGAAAACACCGTGGGTTTTATACAAATGACTGAGGTCCAAAAAAGGTTTATATTTACAAGGGATGGGTCTTAAAACTCAAGGAGAGGCGCAAAGTGTTTTTAATGTTTGATAAGGATCAAAATCAAAGAAACCCTAATTTCATTTTCTTTTAAAAGTAATTATTCAAAGAAAATTAATAAGAAAGATAAAAATACCAAATAAGTTTAAATAAACTACTTGTGATTTTTGGTTAAGGTTTGAAAAAATGAGTTTTTTAATCACAAGATGATTTAGAACTTATTTGGTTTTGAAAAGATCAAAAGAAATGTTTTCAAATGTTTAAAAAACAAATAAAATAAGTTCTTTATGATAAATATTAAATATAGACAAATAATATTTTTTGTGTGAGATTTTTGTAGAATAAAATACTTTATCAATTTTGTGAATTTTTGCAAAAAGAACCAATAAAAAATGATGAAAAATTAATGAGAAATTAATTTTCAAAGTTATTAAAAAATTGGTGAAAAAATTGATAAAATTAAGTGGTAAAAAATTAGAAATGGTCCCCCCAAGGTTTGAACTCACGCCCTTGGGAAGAATGGTTCAAAATTTTGCCAACTGAGTCACTTGCGTGTGGCTGATAGAGAATGGCAAGGGATAATAATATGTGAAAATTCTTTTTGAAATGGTTGGAAAAAAATATCAAAAGGTCTGGGGCAAGGGGGATTTAAACCCCAGACCTCTAGCTCGCTCACACACATAAACATACTAGTGTTTCCACTAGGGCGCAATGTCAATTCAGTTATAATATGGCAATTGAATAATATATAGAAGGTTGGTTTTGAAAACTTGAAGAATGACACCATGACCATCTTCTTACATGAGCCAAATACGTGAAGCCTCCTATATCACTCATTTCTCAACCATTTCACATGATCCAAATATGAAAATCATGCACTTTCAGACAAGGAACACAATGGCAATATTCAATTTTATTGAAATTAAGTGAATCAGAACATAATATGACAAAACCTGATGAACCCTAAAACTTGGATGAACTTAATGAAATCCTATACACAAACTGTAAACAACAATTGATTGAGGGTAAATGATCTACAAACATTCAGAAACACAATGATATCTTGACAATATGTTCATGATGCATGATTTAATGAGTTTGATAGTTTGAGGCTTACCTCTGCAGGTGAGAATCGAATTTGATGATGGAGGTGTTAGATTTGAGTTTTAATGCTTTGGATAGCTTCCTTGCACCTTAATAAAAGTGTTTGAATGCTTGGAGTGATTGAGAGTCTTTTAGATTGATCAACTTGATTCCTTCTGCAGCAAGTCATGAGTTTTGTGCAAATGGATTACCATTTGATGATTTTGATGTTACATATAGGAAGTGAGTGTTCAGACACCTTTTATATGTTGTATGTGATGTGTCTGAATCAAGGGTTTGAGTGGTATTGGTCTCAAACTTAAAACCATAGTAACCTCTCAAAAAATGAAATTTTTAGGCCTAAGGAGTGAAAGAGAGAAAACCTTGTTGTAATAAGCTTTGGTGTAGTTTGAATGATCAGTTAGGACCTCTATTTATAGGCAAAGAGTTGTGTTAAAGTGGTTCTCTTGAAGTTCAAAAGATAAGGTCATGGTTCAATGGTCTTGGCTTGGCAAAAATCCTTCTTGCACAAGGTAACATAGCTGTCCCAAATAGATTAGCTATGCCTTGACTGAAACCATATTCCTTAATCCTTTTAACTGTTATTTAATCAGATAGCTTGACTGAGGAGAGTGAGAATCTTGAATGTGCACTATTCCTCATTTATTGCCTTTGAATTCAAGGCATATATGCCAAAACTCATCACTTCACAAATGAAAAGTTTCTTGTCATCTTGGCTTAAGTTTGCAGGTCTGATCTGATGTAGCATGACCATATTTAATGTATGTGGCATAATGATCATTGCCTCTTGACTCAAAATCATGTATGGTAAGAAATCACACAAACTGGTTTTTCAAGACAGTTGTGCCATGGTGTCTTGCAGCAGCCATAACTCTTGGCTCAAGTGGAGTTGTTTCATGCCAATGAGTTCCTTGAATTTTCGGTAATATGTACAATAACTTTGATGTTTACATCTTGAATTGATTCAACTTGTAACTATGCGAAACAGCCCTCCAAGTTTTGGTGTTTCAACTGTTTTTTGACTTAGGCTGAATTTTGTCTAAGTGTTGGAAAAAGTGTTATTTTCATGTTTTTGTCATTTTGATCACTCCATATCTAAAAATCCATAAAGAATTGGAGTCTGAGGTAGTTGAAGCTTTTGTAGAGTGTAGCAAGACCTATTGGATCACCCAAAATGGTTGTTTGGATCTCAAGTTATGGTCCTTGGAAGTTGGTACCAAAACCACTTTTATTCCATAACTTAGAGAAATTTTGGCTTCTAAAGGTTGCCCCTTTTGCAAGAAATCTCACTTTTCTTGATTTTTCTTGATGGATTATGATCAATGTCACACATTAACATTGTTTTGGACTTAGAGGAATCATATTTATGAAAAATTCCAAAAAGTCAAACTTAATTTTGTGCATAGTTGACTTTTTATCGGATAAAATCCAAACTGTGCGATTCTTTATGAAAACAAGTCCTTGACCTAAATCAAACCTAATGGATGGATTTCATAGGTGTTATAGGGTATATTGAATCATGTCCCAAGGTTTGGGAGCATGTCTTGGTCAAAAGTCAAAGATACATTTGACTTTTTTCTTCAAAACCCTAATTGTGGCCATGATGAAATTGAAACTTATGAATCAAGTATCTTGGGTCAATTAATTGTTGTAAATGGATCAATGTGGTGTATTTGAGGTCCTCAAATTATGTCTTGAGGTCTTGGCTCATGTTTTGTCCCAAAAGTCAACTTAGGGGTGAATTAGGTAAATAAACCCTAATTCCTGATTTTTGGTAAATGCATCCCCTAAGGTCAAATTAACTTGATGATTGGATTTATGAGGTCCCTTGGAGCATTTTGGATCATGTTTTGAAGTATTTGCTCATGCCCATATGAAAATTTCCATCTTGAGGCCTTGGTCCACCAAAACCCTAATTTGGTGACACTGGCGATCTTGAGGCTTGATCCACTTGGAATGTTGCAACTTTGTGTTTGATTCTTAATGTGAGAATCCTCTTGATCCTTTATAGGTGTTTGAGAGGTTATATAAGTTGAAGATCATGTTATTTCTTGATTGATCCTTTGTCTAAGTGCTCTAAGAGGGCTTGAAACCCTAATTCTTGATTGTGGTGAATGCTCAACCCTCTTTGAGGAGATTGATGAGGCATGAGGGTTCATCCATATTGTGGTAATGATTTGCACCATGATGGGAAAACTTGGTGGTCAAAATTGGGGGTATAACAGATGCCCCTATTTAATCTTCTTGGACCCAAAGGTGTGAATGGCGAAGGTATTCGGGCATTCGGGGTGCAAGAGGATTAAATATCGGAATACCCCAAAATTTTGACAGTAGTTATGAATGCCAGTTTGCTCATCCATCTTCTTTTGCTAAGCAATGATGCTTAGAAAAGGGTGAAACTTCCCCTCAATCCTGGTCTTCAGCCAAGGAACTTGTCTAAGTTTCTAATATAAACTTCCCCTCAATCCAGGTTTTCAGCCACGGAACTGGTCTTAGTTTCTTTTGTCAATAAACTTCCCCTCGATCCTGGTCTTCAACCAAGGAACTGGTCTCAGTTTCTGATATAAACTTCCCCTCGATCCGAGTTTTCAGCGATGGAACTGGTCTTAGTTTCTTTTGTCAATAAACTTCCCCTCGATTCTGGTCTTCAGCCAAGAAACTGGTCTCAGTTTTTTCCTCTTTTTTTCTTTTTTTTCGTCAAGTTCCTTTCTTGACAAGGGACGCTATGTGTAGCGGTTTTCCTCAAACTTCTCACCGAATTTTCCTGGGGAGATGCCATTTGTTGGGAAAAAGTGTTGATGTTAGACTTGCTGGGGAATCCATTCGTCTGAGTTGTAGAGGTGTTCAAACTTCTCTGTTAGAGACGCCATTTGTTGACTCTACTGGTGAAAACGAGTCTCTTGAGAGGTTGTTTCCTGTTTGGGGATGTTACATCATACTTTTCTTCGAGATCTTTTCAGAGAAATGCCATGTGACATAATCCAATTTTGAGGTGCTGATGACTTCATTAACATTGACTTTCTGAAGAGGAAAACCAATATGTTGCTGAGAGTCTTTAATCGCGAGGCTTTCTCTGGGGATTTTACTTAATCCGGGAAAGCGAGAACATCATCTTCAATGGTGAAGAGTGACGTTTGGCGAATGTCTTCTTGCCTTTCAGAGGTTTAAGTTATCAAAGTGGTCGAGGACCGTCTCCAATCCAGAAATAAACTGGGGGAGAGATTGTTTAGACAAAACATTTCCTGACGAGGAAAGAACTAACAACTTAATTGGTAAGAGGACTTTATCACTTGGGGATAAGACTGACCAGAGTGATAGTGAAGCAATATGAATATGAATTAATAATGCATGATGTTGTATGCATATGATGACAAAACTGACGCGACATACATACTAATAAATGAACACGATTGGATACTCGGCCACTGCGGGGAATAAAAAGTACCACTGGTCCAAAATAGCAATTTTGCCTTGCTTAGGAGAGACGGTCCCTATGGGGAGAAATAATTATTCAATCGGTCTTAGGAGGTACTACTCTGCCGAGGATGTTAGATGAAACATGGTCTCTGACACAGTTGATCCTTCATTCAGGCGTACTGGTTTAGAAGGAGTACTTCGATTCTGCACTTTGAGGTTCAACCACCTTTGGAGAAGCTATAGATGTGTTTTCGATGTTCAACAGTCAAAAGCATTGCCATCTTTATTTTAAAAGCAGAAAAATTTTGACAAGTAAATTCATTTTTGTTTTATTTCAAGAATCGTTGATCATTGTTAAAATGTCATTCTGTAAATCTAAAACAAATAAGAATTGCAAACAAAAGCACATGGGCTCAAATTTTATTGATAGGATGGAAATCAGCCAAGCGCGTGATCCCATAGAGTATTTACAATGTTAGAAAATGGTAATTTAAGGAAAAAGGGCTACATTGAAACATAATGACTGTTATCCTTCTACCAACTTTGAATTCTGGACATCCTGAGCTTCTGTCGAAGATGACCTTGACTGAAGTCTTTCTGATGGAAAGTATTACCGTTGGGGATTTAACCTCGTCGGACGTAGTTACTTGCCATGAATCCCTAACTTTTGCCTGGATTGTACTTTGAGATTTCCAATCCACCGGGATGATTTTTTTTGCTTATGTCTCTAAATTTTTCCTGGACCTCCCTTTTGAGTTTTTCAATCCACCGAGACGTTTTTTTTAGTTTAGGCGAAGTATTTCTTGACTACGTCAACGTTTGTGGGGTAGGCAAATTCCCCTCCGTCCATGGTTGTGAGTCTCAAGGCGCCGCCTGAGAAAGATTTCTTGACCACATAGGGGCCATCGTAATTCGGAGTCCATTTTCCCCGGGAATCAGTGAGAAATGATTATATTTTCTTGAGCACAAGGTCTCCTTTTCTGAAGACACGGGGTCGAACCTTTTTGTCAAACGCTTTTTTCATTCTTTGGTGATACAACTGACCATGGCATAGTGTCGTTATTCGCTTTTCTTCGACTAGGTTCAGTTAATCGTGTCGACTTTGACACCAATCAGCTTCTGTTAGCTTGACTTCCATCAATACCCGGATTGATGGGATCTCTACTTCTATGGGAAGTACTGCTTCCATGCCATATACTAGAGAGAAAGGGGTTGCCCCTGTTGAAGTGCGGAAAGACGTGCGATAACTGTGAAGAGCAAAAAGTAGCATCTCATGCCAGTCTTTGTAGGTTACAACAATCTTTTGAACAATCTTCTTGATGTTATTATTAGCCACTTCTACCGCTCCATTCATCTTGGGTCGGTAGGGACATGTGTTATGGTGTTAAATCTTGAACTCAGCACACAACTCCTTCATCATCTTGTTGTTCAAGTTAGATCCATTATCAGTAATGATCTTGCTTTGAACACCATAATGGCAGATGAGATTGTTTTTGATAAAGCAGACCACCACTTATCGAGTTACATTGGCGTATGCCACTGCTTTGACCCATTTGATGAAGTAGTCAATGGCTACCAGGATGAACCGATGTTCGTTTGAAGCTTTGGGTTCGATCATGCCAATCATGTCAATTACCCATATGGAAAAAGGCCACGGGGAAGAAATAACTTTGAGATGCGTTGGTGGTACATGGATTTTATTTGAGTATATCTGACACTGGTGACACCTCCTCATGTACTTGTAGCAATCAGATTCCATGGTCAACCAATAGTATCCTGCTCTCAGAATTTTTCTCGCCATTATGTGTTCGTTGGCATGAGTGTCGAAGGATCCTTCATGAATTTCTTTTATCAGCATGATTGCTTCTGGTCTGTCTACGCATCGAGCAAGGTCATGTCAAAGTTCCTCTTATACAGTGTATTACCGCTCAGAAAGAAACTTCTTGCCAGCCTTCTAAGGGTATTTCTGTCTTTTTTTAATGCCCCAGGTGGGTACTCTTGTTTCTGAAGGAAGCATTTGATATCGTGATACCAAGGTTTGTCGTCTATGACTACTTCAATCTTGAAGATGTAGGCGGGCCGTTTAAGGCGCATTATGTCAATCTTAGGTACATCGTTCCATTAACCTACACTAATCATGGAAGAGAGAGTGGCTAGTGCATCAGCCATGTGATTCTCTTCACGAGGGATGCGATGAAACTCGATTATGTTAAAGAATGGTAACAAACTTCTTGCATAGTCTTTGTAAGGAATCAGTCCTGATTGGTACGTATTCCAATCTCCTTTGATCTGATTGATAACCAGGGCTGAGTCTCCATACACATTCAAGTTCTTAATTCTCAAGTCAATCGCTTCTTCGAGACCCATAATACAAGCTTCACATTTGGCCTCGTTGTTTGTGCACTTGAATATCAGTCTGGTAGTGAAAGGAATGTGGGTACCTTGAGGTGTTATGATGATTGACCCAATTCCGTTTCCATAATGATTGACAGCTCCGTCAAAGATTAGTCCCCATTGGGAACCTAGTTCTGGCCCTTCACTGGGTAACGGCTCATTGGAATCTTTCATTTTTAAGTACATGACATCTTCGTCTGGGAAGTCAAACCCGACTGATTCTCGATCGTCAATCGGTTGATGAGCCAAATGATCGGCTAAAATACTTCCTTTGATGGCTTTCTGAGCAATGATACTGGATGTCGTATTCTGATAACAACATCTGCCAATAGGCGATCCTTCCCAATCATGTAGTGACAAAGACATTTGGCTGCCCAAGCCAGAGCACAACAAGTTTTCTCAAGCATAGTATACCGAGTTTCACATTCGGTAAGCTTCTTGCTCAGATAGTAGATTGCAGACTCTTTTCTCTTCGTTTGGTCTATTTGGCCAAGTACACAACCCATGGAGTCTTCCAAGACTGTTAAATAGATGATCAGCGGTTTTCCCTCCACTGGAGGTGATAAAATTGGTGGGTTCAATAGGTATTCCTTGATAATGTCGAAGGCAGTTTGGCAGTCTTCTGTCCATATGCAGTCCTGATTCTTTTTTAGTAATTTGAAGATTAGCGCACATGTCACGGTCATGAGGAATACAAATCAGGAGATGTAATTCAGACGTCCCAAGAATCCTCTGACTTGTTTTTCAGTCATTGGAGAAGGCATTTCTTGAATGGCCTTGACCTTGCTAGGATCAACCTCAATTCCTTTCTGGCTGACGATGAACCCTAGCAGTTTTCCTGAACGAACACCAAATGTGCATTTGTTGGGATTCAAGCAGAGTTTGTACTTTCTCAGATGCTCAAATAGTTTTGACAGGTGGGTCACATGTTCCTCTTCTGTTTTAGATTTAGAAATCAGATCATTGACATACACCTCGATTTCTTTGTGCATCATGTCATGAAACAGAGTAGTCATGGCCCTTTGATAGGTTGCCCCGACGTTCTTTAAATCGAACAGTGTTACCTTGTAACAAGGTGCCCCATGGGGTGATGAACGAAGTTTTATCCATGTCTTCCGGCGCCATTTTGATTTGATTATAACCCGAGAATCCATCCATAAAGGAGAATACTTTAAACTTTGCTGTACTATCTACCATCATGTCTATGTGTGGTAGGGGAAAGTCATCCTTCGGACTGGCTTTGTTCAGATCCCTGTAATCTACACACATTCTGACTTTTCTGTCCTTTTTCGGAACCGGTACTATGTTGGCTAACCATTGAGGATATTATGATGTGGAGAGGAAACTTGCGTCAATCTGTTTCTGTACTTCCTCCTTGATTTTGATGGCCATGTCTGGATGAGTCCTTATCAACCTTTGTTTTACTGGCGGACATTCTGATCTTAACGGTAGATGATGTTCCACGATGCTAGTATCCAACCCTGGCATGTCCTTATAGGACCAAGCAAACACATCCGGAAACTCTTTGAGAAGTTTTATCAAGTCTTCTTTGACAGTCAAACTAAGCAGTGCCCAAATCTTGACTTCTTTTCTCTCTTATTCTGAAGCCAGGTTGACTGTTTCCAACGGCTCTTTATGAGGTTCAATGGACCTTTCCTCTTGTCTGAGTAATCGGGAAATCTCTTATGGAATTTCTTCGTCTTCTTCTTCTTCAGCTTCAAATAACGGGAATTCAAAGTTGGGAGAAGGCATTGGATCGTATGTTTCAATGGGGTTTAAAATAAGCAATCTACATGACGTGATCATTGTTTTTTAGAAGAGATAGAGAGAAATACCAGAGTGCGTGCAGTGTATTTTCTGAAAAATGCTTGTTTTTATTTTTGAGTTGTTTTTAGGATTACCATTTTCTGAAAAAGCGAAAAGTGAAAACGACAATAAATGCGGAAATTACAGAACGACGTTATTTTATTTATGATTTGGTCTATTTTTGAAACTACAACCCTATAAAACAAAACGCCCTCACTTTGGGCAAAGCGAAGAGGGACATTTACAGAAAAGTGACAACAACAACAACAACCGTACAACGCGACCACCAGAGTTTGACCCTATACCAATGTTGTATACAGAACTGTTTCCACTACTACTGGCCAAGGGGCACGTCCAAACCAGGTCTCCTCTTACAATACCAGAAAATCTACCTTTTTGGTTCAAAGCGGATCAAACTTGCCCTTACCATCAAGGAGGACCGGGGCATAACATAGAAAATTGTCTCAGTTTCAAATTCGATGTACAAAAGCTTGTCAGGAACGGGGTCCTATCTTTTAAAGATACAAATCTAAATGTTCAGACGAACCCGTTACCTCAACACGAGAAAGCTGCAGTAAATTTGATAGAGGAATAGTCTAACCACAGCTATCAAATTCACGATGTACTCCTATTGGGAACCAATCTGGTCAGGATGCATTGCAGACAGAGCGGATACGGTCATGTACCGTCTCACAATTATCATCAGTGTGATATTTGCTCAAAGGATAATCAAAGATGTTCCATAATGCAATCAGCTCTACAAAAACAGATGGATCTCGGGTGGATCCAAGATCACCGAATCCAGGAAGTCAATATGGCTCACGCAAATCCCAACATTTTCCAGAACCACAACATTCTGGCAATGAATGTCAACTTGGTGGCAATGCACTCAAGGCAAAGCCAACATCATAATCTGCCACGACACGATTACAATTCCTGTCCGATCTGCTCAATAACCAATCAGGGATGCTCTTTTGTACAAGAAGCCCTCCAGCGTCAGATGGATCTTGGGTGGATCCAGGACTACCGTGATAGAAGTCACTATCAATTCAACATGATTCAAATATTTGATATTCGATTAATGAATACCAGCTTGATAGGATTACACGCTAAGCAGGCCAGGCTCGATTTTTTGGCTTCACATGATTATCAGAACTGTAAAGTATGTCATGAGAATGACCAAGGATGTGCACTTGTCCAAAGAACGCTTCAACACTTGTTGAACCACTGGTGGCTTCCGATCTATCTAGATGAAGACACACAACAAGTCAGTATGACTGACGGGAATCCTACTAAAGTTGTACAGGCGCAGGGTTGATACGTTTGTACAAGACAGATAATACTCTCCAACAGAGTCAAAATCTTTTCAGCCTCAATCTTGGGCTTTGTACAAGACACCTAAAATATCCTTAGTCGAGTCAGAATAGTCTTCCTTTTTTTTAGCCTCAACCTTGGGCTTTGTATAAGACAAATAAAGATTTCTTTCCCACATAGTCAGTCTTCTTTCTAGCCTCAATCTTAGGCTTTGTACAAGACACATACAAATCCTCATTAGCAGAGTCAAAATCCCTTTTAGCCTCAATCTTGTGCTTTGTACAAGAGAGACAAAATATTTCCCCAGAAGAGTCAAAATTTTAGCCTCCTCTTAGGCTTTGTATAATGATATCCTCAAAGAGTCAGTCTCTTTTTAGCCTTAATCTTGGGCGTTGTACAGGACATATATAATCACCCTCTTGTCGAGTCAGTCTTTTCCAGCCTCCTCAATCTCTTAGCTTCAACCTTGGGCTTTGATCAAGGCACACAAAAATCAACATCCCCTCAGAGGAAATCAAAATCTCTCTGTTGGAAGTCATTTCTCTGTATATCACACATTAAAACAAACATTCAAAACAAACCTTAAACCCAGATAACCGCTTTAAGTGGCACACTTGTTAATTCAAATATCCAAGCTGTCGTCCATCTTTTATCCTGAAAAATCCTCTCTTTCATCTAATTTCTATAAGCGGCAAGCCTCTGGATTATTTACATCCATGCCACTGTCCCTCTCTTAGCATGAAAGATTCCTAAGGAAAAATGGCATTGCTCAACACCGAGTTAAAGTTTTCTCCTTCAGGACAAACGCCCTATAAAGGAAATTATGGCCTTGCTGGATTCTCATATCCCAATTAAAGTAACCCTCCTTTATAATCAGTCACCCAACAGTTATGATAAATAGATGAGATATCTCCCTTTAGAGATGATAAATTCTCTCTCAGTCAAACCTTTCAGCTTCAATCTTGGGCTTTGAACAAGACACAAATACTCCTTTAGCTTTAATCTTGGGCTTTGAACAAGACACAAATATACCTTTTTAGCTTCAATCTTGGGCTTTGAACAAGACACCAAAACATCTTTTTCGTCCCATAGAATAGGAGGAACTACGGTTGCTCTGTTTTCCATGTTTATCTTAACAGGAATACGTAGGCATAAGATTGTGAAATCTTAGCGAGCATACCAATCAAAAACTCTAGGTCCAGTACCTTCACATACCAATAAAAAACATTAGGTCCAGTACCTTCACATACCAATCAAAAACTTAGGTCCAATACCTTACCAAAAACATTGGAAAACCCAAACATTAACAAAAAATCAATCCCTCTCTCATATTTCCCATAAAGTTTCCCAACCCATCAACGGATAAACACCATCAAGTACAAAGCAAAACCTAAAACTAACATCCTGTGGATAACCATATATAGGATGGGTAATTGACAACTCCCCATTGTTTAACCTGACCTTGGACCCCCAATCTCTTTAAGCGTTTGTTCAGTTAAACATTCGCGTGCAAGGTTAGTTTTAGATAGCTTCCCTTTCCCTTCCAGCTTCACGGGATAAATAAGAAATCAGAAAGCAGCACCCCACTCCTCCTCATTGTGAGGAGAAGACCCTTCTGCGATAAGGTGGTCGCGTTACCAACAAAAATTGCACGCTACACAGAGGTATGGGGCTTACAACTCAAGGATAGGCCCGTGGAAGTTTTTTATTGTTAAAATTAAAGTTTATGTACAAAAGATTGGGGCTTATACTCAAGGAGAGGCCCAGATGATTTTTTTAAAAACAGGGATCACACTATGATACCGAAAGACGTTGTGGGACTTATACTACAGTAGAGGCCCAAAATTGTTTTTCTACAAAAAGGGGTTGGGCCTTACACTCTATTAGAGGCCCAAAAGTGTTTGTAAAGAATAAAAATGGGGCTTATACTCAAGGAGAGGCCCAAATGATTTATTTGAAAAGGCGATGATCGCGTCGCGGTTTTGAAAACCACAGAGGGACTTATACAATGACTGATGCCCCAAAAATTATTCACACAAAGGGATGGGTCTTACACTCTATTAAAGGCCCACAAAAAAATTATTTTTATACAAGAGTTAGGGCTTATAGCTCAAGGAGATGCCCAGATGAAAAACAGCGATCGTACCATTTATCGTATCGGGACTTATACAATGACTGAGGCCCAAAATGGTGTATTTACAAAGGGGCTGGGTCTTACACTTTATTAGAGGCCCAAAAGTGTTTCAAATGGAGTTTGGAAAATTAAAATTAAGGAAAACCCTAATTTTAATTAAAAAACAATTTTTTAAAGAAAATTAAATAGAAAATGATGTAAAATATGAAACATATTTAAAAACAAGTTGTGAACTTTAAAAAGTGTTTTGGAAAATCATGTTATGTTTATATGAAAGTTTGAAAGTCATTTGAATTTGAAAAATCAAGATGACAATTTCATTAAAAATGTTAAAAAACAATTAAAATGAAATTCTTTACAAAAATTCAAACTATATTAAATAAATAATATAAATTTTATATTTTGTAGAATAAAATATTTTAACATTTTTGTGAATTCTTAAAAAAATAACCAATAAAAAAAGATTAAAATTGAGGGAGAAATTAATTTTTGAAATCAATTAAGAAAATAATTAAAAATTCAATTAATTTGAAAAATGGCACCAACGGTCACCTTCTTCTTCCTCGTGACCGCGCCATGGACGATTTGCAAAACCACACTTTTCTCTCTGATTACTCAATGGTTTTGACTTTTGTAAACATCAATCTCACTCGTTTTTGAACAAGGATTCCAATGGTACCAATTAATTGCGTTTATATTAAGTGTGGAGTGGGAAATCAAGTGATGAACACATGAACCCTAATTTCTACAAGAACACTATGAAATCCTATACATGATAGATACAAAGCAATTGATTGAGGGGAAACACTCTACATAAGTGGAGAAACATGTTTGTAACTTGAAAACACATTTATTATGCATGAATCATAGAGTTTGAGAGTTCAGGCTTACCTTTTGCAAGAAGAAATAGAATTGTGTGTTGGAGGTGTTACAGATGTTGTTTGATGACCTGGACAACTTCTATGGACCTTATGTAAGGTTTTTGGAAGCTTGGAATGGATTGAAACAACCTAGAACTCTTTGTGGTACTTCAACTGCAAATTGGCTTGAGTGTGATTTGGAGCTTTGTGATTCTGAGGTTATAGATGTGTGAGAGAAGTGTTTGAATAGCTCACATATGATGTATATGACGTGTCTACAACATTGGTTTTGATATAATTGCTCTCTATTTGAAAATTCGATAGTTACTTGAAAAAGAAGCAAAAATATGGTTTTTGAGAGTGAAAGGAAGGAAAGCATGAGTTGTTATGCTTTGGTGTACTCAAACTGATCAGAAAGAACCTCTATTTATAGTAGAGCAAGTTTGTTTTGGGAGCAATAGTGATTGGGGGCTGGATCACCCCATTATCCATTGAGTTTTGTCATGTAGCCAAAGCCTCCTCTAGCCATTGACTTGAGTCAATCTTGCAGGCCTATGGTCTTCTGATTCTTGGACTAATCTTGACTCATTTGCAATGTTGTGGATTAATACATACTAGCTCTATGCATCCATTCAATTCCTCATGACAAAGTTGGAGTTTTTGGAAATTAACTTTGAATGTCACATGCCTAAAGGATTGGATTTTTGACTTGGTGGCCTTGTGATCAGATACTTCATCATTCATATTGATTTTGGACCGTGGGATACAAGTTATGTTTTCATGCCTTTGTGTAGGCAGGGTGAAAAATGCCATTTTTGGAGGCTTATAACTCCTTGCTCAAGTTGAATCATGGGAGGCTCTTGTACTTTTTGGAAAGCCCCTATATCATACTTCAACTTTGATGTTTAACTTTGGTCTTGAATCATCTTGGATCATAATGAAAAATGACCTCAAAGTTGGTGAAAATGCAAAATAGATTCTGTCTAAAAATTTCACTAAGTGTTGAAAAAATGTCCATTTTTCATTTTTTTGATTTTGATCAATCCATAACTCAAAATCCACGAGGATTTGGAATATGTTGTAGTTGACAATCTTGAAGTATGTAATGAGAGCTTTCATTTGAGCTTTGGATGAAAGAAAAAGGTTACTTGGATCACAAGTGATGATCTTGTAAAGTTGGGAAAAATCACTTTTTTTCATGACTTAGTGAAATTTCAAATTTCTTAAGATTGCCCCTTTTGCAAGTAACCCCACTTTTCTTGATTTTTCTTGATGGATGGTGACCCAAACCACAAGTTAACATTGTTTTTACTTAGAGAAGCCATGTTCGTCAAGAAATTCCAAATGTCAAACTTGGTTTATGGGCACAGTTGACTTTTTGTTAGATGAATTTCAAACTTTATGATTCTCTATGAAATCAAGTCCTTGACCTAATTCAAACCTAATGGATGGATTCCATAGATGTTTTAGAGTGTTTTGAATCATGTCCTAGAGTTTGAGATGATGTCTTGGTCAAAAGTCAAAGATATGGATGACTTTTTCTTCGAAACCCTAGTTTAGGGTCTATATCAATTTGAATCTTTATATTGCTCATGAACCAAGTTCTTTGTGTCCATTTGAACTTGTAAGAGGATCAATATAAGATATTTGAGGTCTCCAAAACATTTCTTAAGGGTTTGGCTCATGCATTGCTCCAAAAGTCAACTTAGGGGTGAATTAGGTCAAGAAACCCTAATTCCTGATTTTTGATGAATGCATCCCCTGAGGCTATTTTGAACTTGTGAATGGGTCCATGAGGTCCCTTTGAGCTTCTTGGATCATGTTTTGAAGTATTATCTCATGCCCAGATGGAAATTTTCCTCTAGAGGCAATGGTCGACCAAAACCCTAATTTGGTGACACTAGTGATCTTGAGGTTTGATTAGCTCGGAATGTTGCATTCCCATGCTTGATTCTTGATGTGGGAAACCTTTTGATCATTCATGAATGTTTGAGAGGCTTAACAAGTTGAATATCATGTCAATTCTTGATTGATTCTTTGTCTGAGTACTCTAAGAGGGCTCAAAACCCTAATTCTTGATTAGAGTGAATGCTCAACAATCTTTGAGAGGATTGATGAGGCATGTAGGTACATCCATATTGTGGTAATGATTTGCACAATGATGGGAAATCTTGTGGTCAAAATTTAGGGTATGATAGATGCCCATATTTAATCTTCTTGGACTTGAAGGTATGAATGGCGAAGACGTTCGGACATTCAAGGTAAAAGAGGATTAAGTATCTGAATACCCGAAATTTTGATTGTGGTTGTGAATGGTAGCTAATTTGCTCATCCATCTTCTTTTGCTAAGCGATGTTACTTAGAAAACTATAAAACTTCCCCTCGATCCTGGTCTTCTGTCATGGAACTGGTCTTAGTTTCTTTTGAAATAAACTTCCCCTCGATCCTGGTCTTCAGCCATGGATCTAGTCTCAGTTTCTTTTAAAATAAACTTCCCCTCGATCATGGTCTTCAGCCATAGAACTGTCTCAGTTTCTTTTGAAATAAACCTCCATTCGATCTTGGTCTTCAGCCATGGAACTGGTCTCAGTTTCTTTTGAAATAAACCTCCCCTCGATCCTGGTCTTTAGCCATAGAACTGGTCTCAGATTCTTTTGAAATAAACCTCCCCTAGATCCTGGTTTTCAACCGTGGAACTGGTGTCAGTTTCTTTTGAAATAAACCTCCCCTCGATCCTGGTCTTCAGCCACGAAACTGGTCTCAGTTTTCTTTTGAAATAAACTTCCCCTCGATCCTGGTCTTCAGCCACGGAACTGGTATCAGTTTCGTCTTGTCAAGTCCGTCTTTTGACAAGGAATGATATCTATGATGGTTTTCACTAAACTTCTCGCTGGGGAGATGCCATTTGATTAAAAAATGAATTTATGTTAGACTTGCTGAGGAAAACCATTAGTCTAAACTATAGAGGTGTGCAAACTTCTCTGTTGGAGATGCCATTTGCTAGAGAGATTACATCATACTTCCCCTCGAGACTTTTTCAGAGAGACGCCATGTGATGTAATTCAATTTTGAGGTGTTGATGACTCCATTAAAAACAATTTTTTTCTTTTCTTGGGGAGAAATCGCTGTATTACCAAGAGTCTTCTGTTGAGAGGCTTTCTTTGGAAATTTTCTTTAATCCGAGAAAGCAAAATATCATCTTCAATGGTGAAGAGTGATGTTCCAAGTGCGTATATCCAAATGGCTCCTAGTCTCTCAGAGGTTCAAGTTATTAAAGTGGTCGAGGACAGACTCCAATCCAAGAATAAATTGGAGAGAGATTGTTTAGATAGTGTTTCCTGATAAGGAAAGAACTCAAACCGGGATTTTGTCCTATTGAACATGGTAAGGAAGATTGACGACTCTATAAAAGAGAGGACGCTTATCACTTGGGGATGAATTTGACCAGAGTGATATTAATGCAACATGTGTATGAATATGAATCAATTATGCATGATGTATGCATGTTTATGCTGACAAAATAGATACGACATACAGACTGGTGAGGAACACAACCGGATACTTGGCCACTCTGGGAGATTGGGGTATCACTGGAGATTCTGAAAGTTGTACTTTTGCTTAGGAATAAGGATTCCTGCATTTGTTCCGGTTTTTGGAGATACAAACCTGCTAGGGATAGAAATCTGTTCTTGCTCTTCAAGGGTAGATTCGATTGGGAAGAAAAACCAATAATTGGTTCTCAGAGGTAAGAACTCTATTGGGGATGTCAGATGGGACATTCCGTCTGAAGCAGTTTGTTCTTTAATCAGGGTGTACTGATTAAGAGGAGTACTTTGATTCTGCATTTTGAAGTTTGATCACTTCTGGAGAAGCCGTCAATGTTCCTTTTTGTGCTCATTAATCAAAAAGAAATTTCCATCTTTATTTTAAAAGCAGAAGAAAATTTTGAAAAGTAAATTCATCATTTTTTTTGTTTCAAGAATCGTTAATCATTTTAAAATGTCATTTTGCAAAGCAAAATAAATGAGAATTGCCAACAAAAGGTACAAAGGCTCAAATTTTATTAATAGAATGGTAATTAGCCAAACGCATGATCGCATGGAGCATTATAAAGTTTAGAAAATTGTAATTTAAAGGAAAATGAGCTACATTGAAACATAATGACCGATATCCTTTGACCAACTTTGAATTTTAGACATTCTGGGCTTCTGTCGAATGACGTTACCGCCGAAGAGCCAATCTTGTCGGAGGTAGTTACTTGCCACGTACGAATCCCTAATTTTTTCCTAGATCGCCCTTTCAGGTTTTCAATCTATCGGGATGATCATTGGTTCCGCCTCTAATTTTTTCCTGGACCGCCCTTTCGGGTTTTCAATCCACCGAGACGTTTTTTTTTTCATTTTTATTTAGGCAAAGTATTTCTTGACTACATCAACATTCGTGGGGTAAGTAAACTACTCTCCATCCATGGTTGTGAGTCTTAAGGCACCGCCTGAGAAGTCTTTCTTGACAACATAAGGGCCATCGTAATTCGAAGTTTATTTGCCCCTGAAATCAGTGAGAAATGATTGTATCTTCTTGAGCATAAGGTCTCCTTCTCTGAAGACACGGGGTCAAACCTTTTTGTCAAACTCCCTCTTCATTCATTGCTGATATAACTGACCATGGCATATAACCATCATTCTCTTTTCTTCGATTAAGTTCAGTTCATCGTGTCGGTTTTGACAGCATTCAGCTTCTGTTAGCTTGGATTCCATCAAGCCTCTTATTGATGGTATCTCCACTTCTATGGGGAGCACTACTTCCATGCCATATACTAGAGAGAAAGGGGTTGCCCCTATTGAAGTACGGACAGATGTACGATAACCGTGAAGAGCAAAGGGTAGCATTTTATGCCAATCTTTGTAGGTTACGACCATCTTCTGAAAGATTTTCTTAATATTCTTGTTAGCCGCTTCTACTGCTCCATTCATTTTAGGTCGGTAGGGAGATGAGTTATGGTGTTCAATTTTGAACTCAGCACACAACTCTTTCATCATCTTATTGTTCAAGTTAGACCCATTATCAGCAATGATCTGGCTTGGAACACCATAACGACATATGAGATTGTTCTTGATAAATATGACCACCACTTGTCTGGTTACGTTGGTGTATGACACTGCTTCGACCCACTTGGTGAAGTAGTCAATGGCTACCAAGATGAACTGATGTCCATTTGAGGCTTTGGGTTCAATCATGCCAATCATGTCGATTCCCCATATAGAAAAAGCCCATGGAGAAGAAAGAACTTTAAGATGCGTTGGTGGTACATGGATTTTGTCGTCGTTTATCTGACACTTATGACGCCTCCTCATGTACTTGTAGTAATCGGATTCCATTGTCAGTAAATAATATCCTTCTCTCAGAATTTTCCTTGCCATCGTGTGTTCATTGGTATGAGTGCCAAAGGAGCATTCGTGAATCTCTTTCATTAACATGTTTGCTTCTGGTCTGTCTACGCATCTGACCAAGACCATGTCGAAATTTCACTTATAGAGTGTATCACTATTTAGGAAGAAGCCAGTCTTTTGAGAGTCTTCCTATCTTTTCTTGATGCCCAAGCGGGTACTCTTGTCTTTAAAGGAAGCACTTGATATCGTGATACCATGGTTTATCATCTATGACTGCTTCAATCGTGAAGATGTAAGCGGGCCTTTCCAGGCGCATTATGTCAATCTTGGGTACGTCGTTCCATCGACTCACACTAATCATGGAGGATAGAGTGGCTAATGCACCAGCCATGTGATTTTCTTCACGAGGGATATGATGAAACTCGATTTTGTTGAAGAATGGTAACCACCTTCTCGCGTAGTCTTTGTAAGGAATCAATCCTGATTGATATGTATTCCACTCTCCTTTGATCTGATTGATAACCAGGGCTGAGTCTCTATACACATCCAAGTTCTTTATCCTTAGGTCAATAGCTTCTTCGAGACCCACGATACAAGCTTCGTATTTGGCCTCATTGTTCGTGCATTTGAACGTCAATCTAGCAGTGAAAGGAATATGGGTACCCTGAGGTGTTACGATGATTGCCCCAATTCTGTTTCCATAAGCATTGATGGCTCCGTCGAATATTATCCCCCATTGCAAACCTGGTTCTGGCCCTTCGCTTGGCAGAAGTTCATCGCAATCTTTCATTTTTAGGTACATGACATCTTTGTCTGGGAAGTCAAATTTGACTGATTCCCGATCATCAATCGGTTAATGAGCCAAATGATCGGCTAAAATACTTCCTTTGAAGACTTTCTGAGCATGGGACTCAATGTCGTATTCTGATAACAACATCTGCCAACGGGCAATCCTTCCCGTGAGAGCAGGCTTTTCAAAGACGTACCTGATCGGATCCATTTCAGAGATTAACCAAGTAGTGTGACAAATCATGTACTGGCGCGCAGCAAGTTTTCTCGAGCATAGTGTATCGATTTTCACAGTCCGTGAATTTCTTGCTTAAGTAATAAATGGTAGACTCTGTTATTTTTGTCTCATCTTGTTGGCAAGCACATAACCCATGGAGTCTTCCAAGACTGTTAAGTAAATGATAAGTGGTCTTCCTTCCACTAGAGGAGACAAAATAGGTGGATCCAACAGATATTCTTTGATGTTGTCAAAAGCCTTTTGGCAGTCTTCTGTCCATATAGAACTTTAATTCTTCCTGAGTAGTTTGAAGATCGGCACGCATGTCGCTGTCATAAGGGATATGAATCTTGAGATGTAATTTAGTCGTCCCAAAAATCCTCTGACCTATTTTTCAGTCTTTGGTGAAGGCATTTCTTGAATGGCCTTAACTTTGTCAGGATCAACCTCAATTCCTTTCTGGCTGACGATGAATCCTAAGAGTTTTCCTGAGTGAACATCGAACGTGCACTTATTGGGATTCAAGCGGAGTTTGTATTTTCTCAGACGCTCGAATAACTTTGATAGGTGTTCCACATGTTCTTCTTCTGTTTTAGATTTGGCAATCATGTCATCAACGTACACTTTAATCTCTTTGTGCATCATGTCGTGAAACAGAGTTGTCATGGCCCTTTGATAGGTTACCCCTGCGTTCTTCAGACCAAACAACATTACCTTGTAACAAAAGGTGCCCCATGGGGTGATGAATGGAGTTTTCTCCATATCTTCTGGCGCCATTTTGATTTGATTATAACCTGAGAATCCATCCATGAAGGAAAAGACCTTAAATTTTGATGTGTTGTCTACTAGCTTGTCAATGTGTGGTAGGGAAGGTCATCCTTTGGACTTGCTTTATTCAAATCCCTATAGTCTACACACATTCTGACTTTTCGGTCCTTCTTTAGAACTGGCACTATATCGGCTAGCCATTGAGGATATTCTGAGGTGGCAAGGAACCCAACGTCGATCTGCTTCTGCACTTCCTCCTTTATTTTGATGGCCATATCTGGGTGAGTCCTTCTTAGTCTTTGTTTTACTAGAGGACATTTGGTTTTCAGTGGCAAGTGATGTTTCAAGATGCTGGTATCCAACCCTGGCATGTCCAGGTAGGACCAAGCAAACACATCTGGAAACTCTTTGAGAAGTTTTATCAAGCCTTCTCTGACAGTTGGACTGAGCAGTGCTCCATTCTTAGTTTCTTTCCTTTCTCCTTCTGAACCCAAATTGACCGTTTCCAACGGCTCTTTATGAGGCTCAATGGATCTTTCCTCTTGTTTGAGTAGTAGAGAGATCTCTTTTGGAATTTCTTCTTCCTCTTCTTCTTCTTCTTCTGCTTCAATTACCTTGACTTCAAAGTTGGGAGAAGGCATTGGATCATATGTTTCAATGGGGTTTAAAATAAGCAATCTGCATGATGTGATGATTCCTTTTTAGAAAAGACAGAGAGGATGCAAAAGTGTGTGCAGTGTATTTTTTGAAAACGCTTGTTTTTACTTTGAGTTATTTTTTAGGATTACCATTTTCTGAAAAACGAAAAGTGAAAACAGTAATAAAAATGCGAGAATTCAGAATGACATTATTTATTTATGATTTTTCAATTCTTGAAACACAACCCTATAATACAAAACTCTGTCACTTTGGGTGAAGTGAAGAGGGACATTTACAGAAAAGTAAGCCCTATAAAACATCCATTTCACTCGGGCAAGGTGAAAGGTCAAAACAAAGATGTGGCAATTACTTAGAATTATGAACGACTTTTGGGACATCGACCGTAACCCAATGGCGACGAACTCCTCTATGAATTACAAAGTATGGTACTTTCCTTATTAGTTTGTCTTTAGAAATGACACTGATTTCGGGCAGAGTAGGATCATTAGAGTCTTCTTCCCATGCAGAGTTATCATAAGAGGATTCTTCTGTTGCATCCTCTATGGTGTTTTCACTTTCCAGGGATCTCCCCATCTAATTGGCTGGATGTCCTCATATCTGATTCAAGAGCTTTCAGGAGTAGTGTATTTGACTAGAAAGTCGTATTTGTCGCTTGGCTGTCCCAAGGTATCCCAGATTTCTGTGGGCATAGATGAGTCATCTTCCTCAATGACGTTGACCTCAGGAAATGTATATTCAATGAATTCTTATCTTGCGATCCTTGCAAATTCATCACCATGGTGTTGGACCTTTTTGGAATATTCTGAGTAAGGATTCCATGACTCTGTGGGAACAAGCGTATTCTTTTCAAGATTACTCAGTTGATAGGCATTGTCCGGCTGACTCTTTTGCCCCGAGTCCTCCGTGTATGGCTTCCAGATAGGCAAGTCATCCAGGGGATCATAATAATCGTAGTCGAGGTTGTCTTTCTGTAGCATGCTATTTTTGTTGGTGACGCGACCACCTTACCGCGATGGTTGGAATTGGGTACTACTTTCTGATTTCTTATTTATCCTATGAAGCTGGAAAGGAAAGGGAAGATATCTAAAACTAACCTTGCACGCAAATGTTTTCTTTAACAAATGCTAAGAGATTGGGGATTCGGGGTCAGGTTATACAAAGGGAAGTTGTCAACACCCAGTGTATATATGGTTATCCATAAACTTTTTATTGCTTGTTTCTCTATTGATTTGAACTACTTTCTAGTGTTTATCTGTTAGAGGTTGGGAAAATTTCTTCTTTGGGAGTGTTGAGAGAGTGTTTTTGATGTTTTCGGGTTTTCTGTTGTTTTTGGGAAGATACTGGACCTAAGGTTTTTTATTTGTGTGCTTGCTAAGATTTCACAATCTTATGCCTACGTATTCCCGTAAAAGAAAACTGGGAAATCAGAGCAATCGTAGTTCATGTTTGGTGTCTTGTTTAAAGCCCAAGATTGAAGCTGTTTGAGTATTTGTGTCTTGTTCTAAGCCCAAGATTGAAGCTAAAGGGTGACTAAGAGAGAATTTTTCATCTCTAAAGGGAGATTATCTCATCTATTCATCACAAAATGTTGGGTAATTGATTATAAAGGAGAATTACTTTAACTGAGATATGAGAATCCAGCAATGCCATAATTTCCTTTATAAATGGTAATGTCATGAAGGAAGAAAGCTTTAACTCAGTGTAGAGCCATGCCACTTTTTCCTTATGAATCTTTCATGCTAAGAGAATAACATTGGCATGGATGTAAATAATCTAGAGGCTTGCCACTTACAACAGTTAGATGAAAGATCATTTTTTACCAGGATAAAAGAAGGACTCCAGCTTGGATTTTGAATCAACAAGTGTGCCGCTTACAATAATTATCTGGGAAAAGATTTTGTTTGTTTGTTTTGAGATGTGATGTATAGAGGAAATATCCTCCTGCAGAGTGGACTCATGGTCTCATCTGAGGGGATGTTGATTTTTGTGTGCCTTGATCAAAGCCTAAGGTTGAAGCTAAAAGGTTGACTCTACTAGGGGAGTTTTATATCTGTCTTATTCAAAGCCCAAGATTGAGGCTGAAAAGAGATTGACTCCACTCGGGAAGTTATATCTGTCTTGTACAAAGCCCAAGATTGAGGCTGACTCTACTGAGGAAAATCATTATATAAAGCCTAAGAGGAGGCTGGTTAGGGAAATTCTTATATGAAACCTAAGAGGAGGCTGGCTTCTACTGAGGATTTATTGAAGTCCAGAGACAGGTCCAATATGTGTTGGGGAATCCCAAAGGTTTTACTCTTTCTGGAGATTAAAGGGAGACTTACAGTATCAGATACCATGAGGTTCTGATTTTGTTAAGGTTTCTATTGATGGTAAATTAACCCTGGCCGAGGTTTTTTAAGGTGAAGGTTTAAACCTTGAGTTTGAAAACCTATGGAGGTTTTAACTCTGCTGGAGATTAGTATGTTGATGAAATAATTAGGGTTTTTTCTGTGCTTTTAGGAAACTTGAGGGTCTTTGTGAGATTTAAGAGAATATGAGACTTTCTAAGTCTACTTGAATGAAGAGGTTGACTCTTAGCTAGAGAATAATATTTGTATAATGCCCAAGAGGAGGCTGAGTCTGTCCAAGTCTCTCCATAAGTGGTAGGCTCTAGTGTAGAGAGAGATCTTTGTATGATGCACAAGAGGAGGCTAAGATTGTCTAAGTCTCTCTAGAAGTGGTAAGCTCTAGTGTAGAGAGGGATTTTTGTATGATGCCCGAGAGAAGGCTGAGGTTTTAAGGGATGAAGATCAACCCTATGATGGTCTGATGTTTTGGAATTCTGACTCTTCTAAGGATTGAACTAGAAAAAGATGACTAAGTTCTGTCCTATACCTGTAGGAGGCCTTTGGGTCCTTGTACTAAGCCCAAGAGGAGGCTGAGAACTTCTAAGAAGCCTGTGGGTCCTTGTACTAGCCCAAGAGGAGGCTGGGGATGCTTTTAGGAATCTTGTGGGTCCAAACCTAAGAAACGTTCAAGAAAGGTTTCACCGGGAATAAGTCATTTCTTTGCAGAACAGTTCTAGGGTTTGACGAAATTCAGAAGAGGTTTCACCGGGAATTAATCCTCTTTGGGGAAATGAATTTCTTGTACACAATACTTCAAATTTTGGATAGTCTTGAGAAAAGTTTCACCGATAATAATGCCTTTCTCTGTTCCATATTGTATAAGCCCAAGAGGAGGCAAGACTGTATCTGGAATTTCCTATGGAGAACTAGTTTTGACTATGTTGAAACAGTAACCTCTGGTTTGATCTAAACCTAGACCTAACTTTTGGGAAAAACTCTAAGCAAGTATGTACAAGCATACATATATATATATATATATATATATATATAAACAAGTATGTATTGAAGAGATAGTGGGACTTACTGTCTGATGAAAGCCCAAGCATATAAACTACAGCTGCATGGTTAGGTTTTCAAGAAATTGAAGAAAGTTTTGATAAAACCTTGAATTTGAACTTGAATAAAAAAGAAAGTTGTTTTAAAAGGATGTTTGAGGCTTATACTCAAGGAGAGGCCCAGATGAATTCTTTTGAAAAGGCGACGATCGCGTCGTAGTTTTGAAAACCACAGAGGGACTTATACAATGACTGAGGCCCAAATTATTGTATTCACAAAGAGGATGGTTCTTACACTCTATTAGAGGTCCAAAAGTTTATTTTTATACAAGGGTTGGGGCTTATAACTCAAGGAGATGCCCAGATGAAAAACAGTGATCGCACCGTATATTTTGAAAATCGCGTAGGGACTTATACAATGACTGAGGCCCAAATTATTTATGTACGAATGGGGTTGGGTCTTACACTCTATTAGAGGCCCAAAAGTGTTTGTAAAGAAGAAATATGGGGCTTACAACTCAAGGAGAGGCCCAGATGAAAATTGTTTTGAAAATGTCGATCGCGTCGAGATTTTTAAAATCGTATCGGGACTTATACAATGAATGAGGCCCAAAAAGGTTTATTTACAAAGGGATGGGACTTACACTCTACCGAGAGGCCCAAAAGTGTTTCAAATGAAGTTTGATCAAGAGGAAACCATAATTTCTTTAAAAAGTTATAATTTTCAAAGAAAAATAAGTAATAAATGATATGAAATACTAAATATATTGAAAAACAAGTTGTAAATTTTGAAAAATGTTTTGAAAAATCATGTTTAATCACATGAAAGTTTGGAATCCAATTAAATTTGAAAATTCAAGGTGGATACCTCATTTTAAAAATGTTTGAAAATAAATAAAATGAAATTAATTACAAAAATTTAATTTATATTAAATAAATAATATAAATTTGAGTTTTTTTTGTAGAATAAAATATTTCAATATTTTTGTGAATTTTTAAAAAAAGAACCAATAAAAAATAATTAAAATTGAGAGAGAAATTAATTTTGAGATTAATTAAGAAAATCATGAAAAACAAGAAAAAATAGCAAAATGAGAGGGAGCCAAAAAATGCTCTAGGTGGGTGTTGAACTCACGCCCTCCAACCAAACACACATGCGATGCTACCACTAGGGTGGTGATACATTCGTGTATCAAAACCACTCCATATGTATATTAGAGTGGCCTAAATTTCAAGTCAGGCCAAGGAAAAAATCAAGTTTTGAGTGATTTGCAAGAAGAATCATATCTCCCTCATTTCTCCATGAAATTGGATGAAATTTAGATGGATCCTACCTAGAATTTCACGAGGAATCCAATGATGGCTTCATAATTTTCTAAAGATGCCTACATTTTAAAACCCGATAGTGGTTTCAAAATAGGCCAAAATTTGCAAGTTCTATGCTATCTGTCATACCCCAAATTTTGACCACTAAGATTCCCCATCATTGTGCAAACCATCATCACAATATGGATGGACCATCATACCTCAGTAGTCTCCCCAAATATGGGTGAGCATCCACTAGAATCAGACTTAGGGTTTTAGGCCCTCTCAGAGCTCTTAGACAAAGGATCAATCAAGGAATGACATGATCTTCAACTTGTCTAAACCTCTCAAACATCCACAATGGATCAATAGGACTCCCACCTCAAGGATTAAGCACAAGGCTGCGACATTCTGCGTGGATCAAGCCTCAAGATCGTCAGTGTCACCAAATTAGGGTTTTGGTCGACCAGGGCCTCCAGATGGAAAATTTTCCTCTAGGCATGAGCCAATGCTTCAAAGCATAACCTATGATGCTCTAAGGGACATCATGAACCCAATCATCAAGTCAATTTGATCTCAGGGGATGCATTCACAAAAAATCAGGAATTAGGGTTTCTTGACCTAATTCACCCCTAAGTTGGCTTTTGGGACAAATCATGAGCCAAAACTTCAAGAGATGATTTGAGGGTCCCTAGCAAACCACATTGGTCCATTTGTAACAATGGATTGAGCCAAGAAGCTTGAGCAACAAGTTTCAATTTCATCAGAACCACAGTTAGGGTTTCGCGGGAAAAGTCAACTGTAGCTTTGACTTTTGACCAGGACATGCTCCCAAACCCTAGGACATGATTCAATAAACCCTATGACACCTATGAAATCAATCCATCAAGTTTGATTTAGGTCAAGGACTTGATTTCATAGAGGATCGCACAGTTTGGAAATCATCTGATAAAAAGTCAACTATGCACAAAAGTCAAACTTTGACTTTTTGAGATTTTTCACAATTATGGTTTTTAACCTTAAAATGATGTTAATGTGTGATTGGAATCATCATTCATCAAGAAAAATCAAGAAAAGTGGGATAACTTGTAAAAGGGGTAACCATAAAAAAACTTAGAAATTTTCTAAGTTATGGAACAAAGTGGCTAGGGTACCAACTTTGGAGGATCATAACTCCTAAACCACAAGGCCATTTTTCCCCATCCAAAGGTAAATTTGTAGCCCTCATGGCCCTCTACAAAAGCTTCAACTACACCTCATTCCAATTCATTATGGATTTTGAGTTATGGAATGATCAAAGTGGCTGAAAACATGAAATGCCACTTTTTCCAACACTTAGTGAAATTTTCACTAAGTCAGAATCTGCCTTACTTTTTTCCAAATGTAGGGGTATTTTTCACTTGGATCCAAAAAGTATCAAAACCAATTATGATCAAACAGTTGTTGTATCATATGAGGGCTTTCCAAAATGGCCAAGAACATCACCAAATTCTACTTGAGTCATGAGATATGACAATGGCAATATGCCTTGCTGAAAACTGCCAAGGCTAGGCAGAATTTTGTACTTTTGCTCGATTTGGCAGAATCAGATAGTTCCAAGCCTTGTCATCACTTTGGACACTTCTGAGGATCAAATCTAAAGGGAACAAACACTGATCAAAGCCTCCAAAGTCTTTGGAACAAGAAGTAGCATGACAAACCTAGAAATCCCTAAAAGAGGGACAAGACTCCAATTTTGGATTGGAGCATTTAATGGATGCTTAGAGGTGGCATGGACTGACACATTTCCAACTGAATTCAGTCAAGAATGATCCAACAACTAGGGAACCACAGCTCCGTGCTCTAACCTCTAGTCAATGGCTAGAGGAGATTTGGATTCCAAAATGCAACCATTGGCCAAACCTCTACAGTAGTTGCCATTCACTATTGATCCCAAAATAAACTTACTCTACTATAAATAGAGCTCATTTGTGCTCAGTTTGAGTACACCAAAGCCATCAAACAGATGTTTTCCTCAAAATCCCTTTCTTTAGGCAAAAATACCTTCTTTAGCAAGGTAACTCTGAGTTTTTGAGTTAGAGAGCATTTCCATCATAGCTCATGATCCTAACATATCACATATATCATATCTAAGCTGTCCAAACTCACACAAGTGATCTGTAATCCTTAAATCACAAAGTCATCTCTCAAAACCTCAAAATAGGCTTTTTGTGCATTTTTCAAGCCATGTCTTGATTCAGTCACTTTCCAAACCATATAAAACCTCAGACACACTCCAAATATCATCCTTGAACTGTCCCAAATGGCTCCCAACATCTGGAACACCATTTGAGGGAGTTGCTATTTTGGCCATTTTAACCCCTTTTGCAAGAAAGGGCCAGTTTTTGTTTTTGCAGGTTTCAGCTGATTCCACTCATCCTAAAAGCTTCTAAAGGATCATTTGAGAGTGTCCAAAGCATCAAACCATTTCTGGAACAAGAAAATTGGCAGATTGCACAAAAACTCCAAAAGCTCAAAAGAAAGGTAAGCATCATGACTTGAATCTTCCAAAATATGCATTGCTTTGAAGTCCACTGATCATGCACATCTCATACATGTTATATATGTTGTGTTTGAACCAATTTATCATGTAATTCATGCCTATATCAAAGTGTAGCATAGAAAATGCAATTATAGGCCTATTTCAAAACCACTGTCGGATTTTGACGAGGGAGCATGATCTGAAAAAAATACCACCACCATTGGATTCCTTGTGAAATTCTAGGCCAGATGCATATAAATTTTGTCCCCAACCATGGAGAAATGAGAAAGTTATAGACCTTCCCGTTTCTTGGCAAAACTTGCCTTGCCTTGCCTTGGCCAGGCCTAGAAAACAAGGCAAGCCTTGTGTATTTGTTGGTTTGTTTCAATCAACGGATGTATCACCACCCCAGTGGTAAGGTGCGCGCCCTATAACCTTGAGGTCGTGGGTTCAATCCCCACCCATGCCATTTTGTGTTTTTTCACCTTTTTGCTATTTTTCCAATATTTTCATGTTTTTGTTAATTAATTGGAAAATTAATAACTCCTCCAATTTTAATTATTTTTTATTGGTTCTTTTTGCAAAAAATCACAAAAATATTGAAATATTTTATTCCATAAAAAAATCAAATTTATATTATTTATTTAATATAATTAGTATTTTTGTGAATAAATTCCTTTTTAATTGTTTTTTAAACATTTAAAAGTAAATATCTACTTTGAAAATCAAAACCAAATGAGTTTTAATTCATCTTCTGATTAATCCCTCATTTTTCAAACCTTAAACAAAAATCACAAATGGTTTATTCAAACTTATTTGGCATTTTTATCATTTTTATTTGATTTTCTTTAAATATTTACTTTTAAAGAAAAGCAAAATTAGGGTTTCTTTGATTTTCACCCTCACAAAACATTTTCAAACTTTGGGCCTCTAATAGAGTGTAAGACCCAATCCTTTGTAAATACAAACCTATTTTGGGCCTCAAATGTTGTATAAGCCCCGTTGTATTTCAAAAGTTCGGCGCGATCATCGCCCGTTTAAAACAAACCATCTGGGCCTCTCCTCGAGCTATAAGACCCATTCAAAATCATTTTTGGGCCTCTAATAGAGTGTAAGACCCAATCCCCTTTTAACCAAAACAATTTTGGGCCTCAGATATTGTATAAGTCCCTCTGCGTTAAAAGAAAAGCTCGGCGCGATCGCCAGTTCAAAAGAATCATCTGGGCCTACCCTCGTGTTATAAGCCCCATTCTTTCTTTCAACCATTTTGGGCCTCTTGAGAGAGTGTAAGACCCATCCCCTTGTACAGAAAACCTTTTTGGGCCTCAGTCACTTGTATAAGTCCCTGTACAAAACGACAGTTCGGTCATTGATAAAACCCTGGGCCTCTCCTCGAGCTGTAAGCCCCAATTTTCCTTTCAAAAGCACTTTCTCCTTTGATTTTGAATATAATATTGTTATCAAAGTTTTCTTTGTTGAACAAACTAACCAAACAGCATGGAAGCTCTACAACCGAGTAAGTGTTTACCCGCTTTGACTTACCGCTTTCATATGTATATAACTGTACTGTGGGGTTGTTTCACTGTAAATCTCCTTTCATAAACACATATCGACTGTGTAATACTAGTATAGATATTTAGAGTTTCCCCGGAAACTACGTCTAGAACCAGACAAAACCTCGTCTCCCTACATCTGATGTTATACCGGATATTTCAACATAACCTAAACCATGAGAATTTTCTTTTACAACAATTTTAGATAACTAGATTTAAGAAATCTCCCCCCTTGAACAGTTCATATATAGAAGGCCAATGTTCCAAGTGAAACCCCTTCTGGAACTGTTCATCAGCCTCCTATTGGGCTTAGTGCAAGGACCCACAAGCTTCCTAAAAGCATCCCCGCTTCCTCTTGGGCGTTGTACAAGGACCCGTCGGCTTCTTAGAAGTTTTCACAGCCTCCTCTTAGGCTTCGTATAATGATTCTTCCTCCGGGAAGATAGCCTCCTCTTGGGCTTCGTACAAATTGTACCTCGACTTCTTAAAAGTTTTCTCGCCTCCTCTTGGGCTTCGTACAAATTGTCCCGACGACCTCCTAGAGGTATAGGAACAGAAATTAGTCATCTTAATAGAACAGTCTTTCAAAGAGTCTAGATCTTACTACTACTATTTCTTAAGCATAGTACAGAAGATAAAACCCGTAGACTCGGACAGTCTAAAGCTCCTTCGGATTCCCTGTTTCCTTAGAGAACAGGAAATAATCCCGATCCTCAGATCAAATCCATGAGTACAACATTACCCATATAAGAACTGATTTTCTATTTTAACCAATATGCCGGACCTGTCACTCAACTGAAACAGTTACCCTAGCCTCCTCTTGGGCTTTGTACAATGATTCTCCCCAGCAGAGCAAACCTTTTAGCCTCTATCTCGGGCTTCGTACGAGATACAAAATCACTCTCTTGTTGAGTTTAAAAGACTCTCTTGTTGAGTCAAACATTTTTTAGCCTCCATCTCGGGCTTCATACGAGATACAAAATCACTCTCTTGTTGAGTATAAAAGACTCTCTTGTTGAGTCAAACATTTTTTAGCCTCTCTCTCGGGCTTCGTACGAGATACAAAAAACACTCTCTTGTTGAGTATAAAAGACTCTCTTGTTGAGTCAATCACCTTTAGCCTCTCTCTCGGGCTTCGTACGAGATACAAAAACACTCTCTTGTTGAGTATAAAAGACTCTCTTGTTGAGTCAAACACCTTCAGCCTCCATCTCGGGCTTTGTACGAGATACAAATCACTCTCTTGGTGAGTATAAAAGACTCTCTTATTGAGTCAAACCCTTTTAGCCTCCGTCTTGGGCTTCGTACAAGACACATATAAAAACACTCTCTTGTTGAGTCAACCCTTTTAGCCTCTATCTCGGGTTTCGTACGAGACACATAAAAACACCCTCTTGTTGGGCCAATAGCCACCTCTTAGGCTTTGTATAAGAAAACTCCGATTGAGTCAATCAACCTTTTAGCATCAAAGTTGTGCCTCGTTCACAGTATACAAACATCAACAACTCCTTTCCCCTTCATCTATTTGTTATAAGCGGCAAGCCTCTGGATTATTTACATCCACGCCACTGTCCCTCTTTTAGCATGAGAAATTCCTAAGGAAAGATGGCATTGCTCTAAACTGAGTTAAAGTCTTCTCCTTCAGGTTAAAAATCCCCTATAAAGGAAATTATGGCATTGCTGGATTCACATATCCCGGTTAAAGTAATTCTCCTTTATAATCAGTCACCCAACAGTTGTGACAAACAGACCCTCTTTAGAGATGGCAAATTCCCTCTAAAGTCAAAACCCTTTAGCTTCATATCTTGGGCTTCAAACAAGATACAAATGGATCCTTCAGCTTCACATCTTGGGCTTTGAATAAGATACAAACCACCTTTAGCTTCATGTCTTGGGTTTTGAACAAGACACCAAAACACCATTTCCTCCCATAGAATAGGAGGAACTACGATCGCTCTGATTTCCCTGTTTCGGTAAACGGGAATACATAGGCATAAGATTGAAAGAGAAATCTTAGCGAGCACACTAATCAAAAACCCAAAATCCCGTACCTTCATACATCAATCGAAAAGCATCAGTCCTAACATCCTACCAATAGCATAGTCCTGTCATTTCAGTCTTAACAAAATAAGCAGAAGAGGCCCCACTTCCACATAGCATCTGTAACCTAACAGACCGCTGTTTAAATTCAGTATGCAAGCAGGGTTAGTTGGAGACATCTATTTCCCTTCCTTCATCAGCTTCGATAGGATAAAAAATGAATTGACCTGTAGTACCATAGAGCGGCAGTGCTGAAGAACCACGTCCAAAATCGCTCGCTACAGAAAAATGGCGCCCACCGTGGGTCATCTCTTTCTTTCTTACAATTTAAGGTTAAAACCTTGGACAAGTTATTTTCATGACGGTTCCATCGGGGGATGTCATTATGGCTAGGATCGGCCCTCACTAGGATCTTAGGTCAAAACCTTTAAGTGGGGGAAGGTACCACAGAAAGGCGACTCTGTCGGGGAGCCATTTTCTGTTAGGATCATAGGATTCATAGCTCTTAAAAAGTCTAAGACTTTAGGACAAATATATATGTATTGCTTTTCCTAATTGATATTTGTGTTTATTTTTCTGCTAATGGGAATGCGTGTGATGCCGCATGTGGAAAGATTGAGTATACACCTAGGAAAAACCTCTTTTAGTAGTGCGGAAGCTATCGAAAATAGTTGTCACGCGATACTACCCTCTTCTGAGGTTCTTCGAAATAACATCACCTAGCACGGTTCCCATCCCGCTGATGTTATCTCGACAAGAATCAATGATTTTGAGAGACAGGTACAAAAATCACTAGTATAAACCTTTGGGATGGGTAGAGCCTTGACTTCATGACACCGACCCTTTGACCCCATGTTTTTTCTATGTTTTTGTATGTTGCATTCATGCATTCATTTTTAAAAAAATTAAGCAAAGAAAATTTTTCTCTTCTAGTCTCTCTTTTTCAAATTAAACTAAGACAAAGATTGCAAATGTCAGAGAGACAAGGATTGCGCTCATGGATTTCGGTAGACGGAAAACTCACAAGTATACCTTCAAGGTTCCAAAACTAGAGGATTTAAGAGGATTAGAAAGGATGATCAGTAACCCTGACGCTTTCAGAGCCAAGTACGGAGGTCTGCTACCTCTGTTATGGGTCCATGTAATTGAAAGAATCATGGAGGCACTCGTTCAGTTTTACGATCCAGTTTATCACTATTTCACATTCCCGGATTACCAGCTCGCACCAACGCTGGAGGAGTATTCCCATCTTATTGATCTACCTATTACTGATCAAGCTCCCTTTTCTGGACTGGAAGAAATTCCAAAGGATCAAATCATTGTAGGAGCAATCTATTTGGATGAGTCAGAAGTCAAGACTCACATGACCACTAAGGGTGGCATACCAGGTTTACCAGCCAAGTTTCTGATAAAGAAAGCTCTGTACTTTGCTAGTATAGGAAACATGTCTGCTTTTGAAAGCATCTTTGTTTCACTCGCTTACGGGTTATTTCTGTTTCCCAACATTGATAACTTCGTTGATATCAATGCCATTAAGGTTTTTCTCATTGGAAACGCCGTACCAACCTTGCTCGCAGATGCGTATCATTCTGTTCACTTAAGGAATTTATAAAGCAGAGGAATGATCACGTGCTGTGTGCCCCTGCTATATAAATGGTTTATCTCCCATTTACCTAAGTCTGTTGCTTTTTGGGATCATAAGAGTGCCTTGCATTGGTCGCAGAAAATCATGTCTCTTACCAACTCTGACATAGATTGGTACAATAGGATTTATGACGTGATCAGAATCATTGACCGTTGTAGAAACTTCCCCAACGTGCTGTAGAAAATCAGGATGACCAAAGGAATTTGCTCGCTCCTTTCACTTGGCAAAGGAATGACAACCCGACAACGGGCCAAAAGCCCCGGTCCAAGAAAAGGAAAATACCAGAATCAGCACCTGAGTTCTCCTCAAAGAGGACTCGGGACCCATTAGCTTAGGTTTCTGTTTCCGCACCTTGTAAATTACTGTATTTCCATTTCCGCAATCCTTTGAATTCAATAAAACGGGGATTTCCCCACTGTTTGATATTTGCAATCTAATTGTCAAAGTTTATTTTGATTAAACAAAAAAAACAATAAATATAATCATTGCATTCATCGTTCTCGTGTCACATATTCTTCTTACCTACGAATCTCACATTTGTGTCTCGGTTCTAGAGTCAAACTGTCTCATTCGTACAATACTCGGGCTAATCGTCAGAAAAGGATGGATGATCTTGAGGAAGATAACAGAGAGTTGAAAGAAGAGATCGACACTCTGAGAGAGGATATGAGAAAGCTTCGTAACGACATGCAAGCCATGGCAGAAGCTCAGCTACAAAGAACTGTGATCTCAGAGATCACCTCAACACCCATAGTGGAGAAGTATGATCCTAGGTATCAAATGCCGAAAGATCGTCCCTGGGGCATGCCTGTTAACTATATCCTGGAAGGATATGTTCAGCCGATCACCAAGGATCAGGGAATCATAGCAGAAGCCGCTGGGCCTGAAGGTTACAAACTTCAGGAAAGCGAGGATGCCAGAGGCATAATGAGGACTCCTGAAGTTTGTAAATGGCAAGATTCACTGCCGTAGTAACGGTACCACCCCCTGTGGTGCACACTGTCCCGGAAGGACATATTCCACAGATACCTTCTGGTAGAAAGGAAATTATGTTCGATAGAATGGATGAATTCCAGGAGCAGTTCCTGGAAATGCAGAAGGAACTGCAAGCTATTCGCGGTCAGGATCTATTTGGAAAGGACGCCGCAGACCTTTGTTTGGTCCCCAATGTGAAAGTCCCGCACAAATTCCAAGTACCCGATTTTGTAAAGTACAAGGGTAACTCTTGCCCTCAAAGCCATTTGGTGATGCACGCTCGGCGAATGTCAGCTCAGACAGAGAACCAGGATCTGCTGATTCACTACTTTCAAGATAGTTTGACCGGTGCCGCATTAAAATGGTACATGGGTTTAAGCTGCACTACGATCAGCACGTTCATAGATCTTGGCACTGCCTTCGTCCAACAATATAAATACAATTTGGACATGGCACCAGACAGAGATCAACTTAGATCAATGTCGCAAAAGGACAAGGAAACCTTTAAGGAATATGCTCAGAGATGGCGTGAAATTGCCGCCCAGATTTCTCCACCTCTTGAGGAAAAAGAGATGACAAAGATTTTCTTAAAGACCTTGAGCTCATTTTACTACGACAGAATGGTTGCCAGTGCGCCCAGCGACTTCACCGAATTGGTCGGTATGGGAGTGCGTCTCGAGGAAGCCATTCGTGAAGGACGTCTAGTCAAAGACACTGGGTCGATAAGAGGTACTAAAAAATACGGTAGTGCTCTCCCTAAGAAAAAGGTGCAAGATATTGGGAATATCTCTCTCGAAAAGTAAAGGCGACGGTACCAACCAGTAGCAGCTGTAACTCCTGCTATCAACCCTGCGCCTGTTTCTACGCATCAACCTCAGGTTGCTCAAAGCCAACCGCATTCGCAGCAATATCAGTAAAGGACACAACAGCCTCTTCAGCAGGTTCGTCCTCAATATAACAACAACCGTACAATGCGACCACCAGGATTTGATCCTATACTCGTATCATACACATAACTATTTCCGTTACTACTGGCCAAGGGGCATGTCCAGACTAAGTCTCCTCTTACAGTACCAGAAAATCCGCCTTTTTAGTTTAAGGTGGATCAGACTTGCCCTTACCATCAAGGAGGACCAGGGCATAACATAGAAAACTGTCTCAGCTTCAAATCCAATATGCAAAAGCTTGTTAGGAGCGGGGTCTTATCTTTCAAAGACACGAATCTGAATGTTCTCACAAACCCGCTGCCTCAACATGAGAAGGCTACAGTCAATTTGATAGAGGGAGATTCTAACAACATCTATCAAATTCATGATGTACTCTTGTTAAGGGCCAATTTGGTCAAGATGCATTGTAGACAGAGTGGATATGGCCATGTGCCACCTCATAATTATCACCAGTGTGATATCTACTCTAAAAGCAATCGAGGATGTTCTGTGGTGCAATCAGCTCTACAGGAATAGATGGATCTCGGATGGATCCAAGAGCACCGAGTTCGTGGAGTTAACATGGTTTATACGAATTCCATCATCATTCAGAACCATGATATATGTGCGATGAATGTCAACTTGGTGGCGATGCACTCAAGGCAAAGCTAATATCATAATCTGCCGCGTCATGATTATAATTCCTGCCTGATTGCTCGGTAAACAAACAGGGATGCTCTTTTGTACAAGAGGCCCTCCAGCGTCAGATGGATCTTGGATGGATTCAAGACTACCATAATAGGAATCATTATTAAATAAACATGGTTCAAATCTTCGATATTCGTTTGATGAATACAAGCCTGGTGGAGTTACATGCTAAACAGGTCTGGCTCGGGTTCCTGGTATCACATGATTATCAGAACTGTAAAGCGGGTTGCGAAAATGATCAAGGCTGTGCCCTTGTCCAGGAAACACTTCAGCACTCGTTGAACCACTGGTGGCTTCCAATCTATATGGATGAAGACACCCAGCAAATTAGTATCACTAACGGGAATCCTACTAGATATCAAAGTCAGGATGTTCGGTCGATGTAAAGAGATCTAGTAAGGTTACACTGTATTCAAAGCGGACGTGGCCAGGTGCCACTACACAACTATGAGCGGTGTGGAGTTTGCTTAGTGGATAATCAAGGATGTTAACTCACGCGAGCAGCCCTTCAAAGTCAGTTGGACCGCAAAGAGATTCAACCATGGTCAAGTTCTGGATCAGTCAACTACCTTGCTGATCAAATCGAGGACGTTGTCGTAATCTCTGATCATCAGAGGGCTATGGATGATTGTGCCATCATCCCTCTACTTGACGAATCGAGAGTTCCTAACCAGGAACGGATCGAAATTACTTACGATGGTCAGAAAAATTAGAAGGCTCCTGTAGTTATCTATCTACCAGGACCACTACCGCATGAATCAACTAAGGCTATCCCTTACAAATACGGTGCAACAACATTTGAGAATGGAAAGGAAATTCCATTACCCTCCGTCGTGAATATTGCAGACATCAGTCGAGTAACACGGAGTGTTAGACTCTTCAACTGAGGGGTTGGGGAACCTAACAAAGAAAAGGAACTTCAAATGAAAGCTCCTGATCCACCAGTCGGTCAATCCAGTAATCACGACCTTTTGAAAAACAATGATGAGATGCTGAAGCTCATCCAAAGGAGTGAATACAACATTGTTGATCAGCTGTTAAAAACTCCTTCAAAGATCTCGGTATTATCATTGTTACTTAGTTCAGAAGCGCACAGGGAGGCTCTACAGAAAATCTTGGAGCAAGCCTTTGTGGAACAAGATGTAACAATTAGACAGTTCGATAGCATTGTCTCTAACATCACTTCCTGCAATAACTTGGGACTTAGTGATGAGGAATTACCCGAAGAGGGTCGCTGACATAACATGGCACTCAACATTGTAGTCAACTGCCAGGATGATGCTTTAGCCAGCATACTGGTAGACACATGGTCAACCCTGAATGTTATGTCGAAGTCCACTTTGATGCAATTATCATTCAAAGGACCTCCGATGAGAACTAGCGAAGTCGTCGTCAAAGCATTTGACGGATCCAGAAAAACGGTTATCGGCGAAGTCGACCTTCCCATAACTATCGGTCCTCACACTGTCCCAGTCATTTTCCAGGTCATGGACATCCGGGTAACATACAATTGTTTATTAGGAAGACCTTGGATACACCAGGCTAGGGCGATCACTTCGACCCTCCACCAAAAGGTAAAGTTCTTCCAGAACGACCAACTCGTCACTGTCTGTGGAGAACAGGCTTTGCTTGTGAGTAACTTATCGTCATCCACTTATGTAGAATCGGAGGGGGTAATCGGAACCCAGTTTCAAACACTTTCGCTACACAAAGACGATCAATCCGAAGGGGGAACTTCGATTTCCTCGTACAAAGATGCTATCAAAGCGGTCGAGAGTACCAACACCACAGGTTGGGGGTAGTTTGTCATTCCTATTGACAATAAGAAAAGGAAAGGTCTTAACTTTTCCTCAACCTGTACACAGGCTGCTACCAACGATGAAAGTCTTCGCCCCATCCAGAACTTCTTCCACAATGGAGGTTTCCTTCACCCAGTGTCTCAAGAAGTACATACCATCAATGAAGATGATTCCGCCAATACGGAGGAAGAATGGAAGTCCTATCTCAACGAGGACGGTTACACGTCTCAGGGCGAGACGCAGACTCCCTTTTGCTTTCCTACATAGAGCCCGAGATTTATACCGAGGTCAGACGTCGAAATGGTATATGGACATTGCAATCCAGATGGATGTCGTGCTCCACCAAACTCATTAGAGGAGGACACTCTGATGAAAGACAACTTTGACACCAGCTATTATGGCCCGATGGATGGCCTGCCAACGTGGCAGCCTTACCCAGGAGACTTGGGGCAAGAAAGTCAGCCGAACAATGAAAATCAGCTGAGCATCATTGAAAAGAATACCTGCGTCCCCACCATGTCATGGGACCAACACCCAGGTTATCCTGAAAATACCCAGCACGACGATGAATTCGTAATGTTTACAGGACTAGAATTCATTAACTATGCTTTTCCCGAGGGATGACTCTTCCAGTTCCAAAGAAGTGTGGGACACCTTGCGACAACCAAGTGGAAAATTTGACTTCATGGTCAAGTACACCGCTCCTGAAAGCTCTCGTATCAGGCTCGAAGACATCCAGCCAACTGGGTGGGGAGATACAGCAGAGAGTACAAACACTACACAAAATACAACAGAGGAATTCTCCTACGACAACTCTGCCTGCGAGACAGATTCCAATGATCTAGCTCCACCAGAAATCAGCGTCATTTCTGAAGACAAATCAAGGAAGGTACCAGACTTTGTGATTCACCGAGGAGTTTTCCGCCAATGGGTTGATGTCGATGTTCTGAAGATTGTTCATAAGTCTAAGTAATTTCCATCTTTACTTTAACCTTTCACCCTGCCCAGGTGAAACGGATGTTTTGATAGGGCTCACTTTCTGTAAATATCCCTCTTCGCTTCGCCCAAAGCGACAGAGTTTTGTTTTATAGGGCTGTAGTTTCAAGAATCGACTTGTTCATTAATAAAATAACGTCGTTCTGTAATTTCTGCATTAATTGTTGTTTTCTCTTTTTGCTTTTCTCAGAAAATGGTAATCCTAAAAAACAACTCAATAATAAAAACAAGCAGTTTTTCAAAGAAAAATACACTGGACACACTTGCATTTTCTCTATCTCTTCTAAACACAAATCATCACGTCATGCAGATTGCTTGTTTTAAACCCAGTTGAAACATACGATCCAATGCCTTCTCTCAACTTTGAGTTCTCGGTATTCAGGGCTGAAGAAGAAGTTGACGATGAAATTCCAGAAGAGATCTCTCGATTACTCCGACAAGAGGAAAGGTCCATTGAACCTCATAAAGAGCCATTGAAAACGGTCAACTTGGGTTCAGAAGAAGAGAGAAAAGAAATCAGGGTTGGGGCACTGCTCAGTCCAACTGCCAAAGAGAGTTTGACAAAGCTTCTCATAGAATTTCCCGATGTGTTCGCTTGGTCCTATCAAGATATGCCAGGTTTGGATACCAGCATCGTGGAACAACACTTACCGTTACGGTAAGAATTTCTGCCAGTAAAACAGAGGTTGAGACGGACTCATCCAGACATGGTTGTCAAAATCAAAGAGGAGGTACAGAAACAGATTGACGCGGGTTTCCTCGCTACGTCAGAATATCCTCAATGGTTAGTCAACATCGTACCCGTTCCAAAAAAGGACGAAAAAGTCAGAATGTGTGTCGACTACAGAGATATAAACAAGGCTAGTCCAAAGGACGACTTTCCTTTACCACACATTGACATGCTGGTAGACAGTACAACAAAGTTTAAAGTCTTCTCCTTCATGGATGGATTCGCGGGCTATAACCAAATCAAAATGGCGCCGAAAGACATGGAGAAAATTTTGTTTATCACCCCATGGGGTACATTTTGTTACAAGGTGATGCCGTTCGGTTTAAAGAACGCCGGGGCAACCTATCAGAGGGCCATGACTACTCTGTTTCATGACATGATACATAAAGAAATCGAGGTATATGTCAATGATATGATTGCAAAATCTAAGACAGAAGAGGAGCATGTGACCCACTTGTCAAAACTATTCGAGCGGTTGAGAAAGTACAAACTCCGCTTGAATCCCAACAAGTGCACGTTCGGTGTCCGTTCAGGGAAACTCTTAGGGTTCATTGTCATCCAGAAAGGAATTGAGGTTGATCCTGACAAGGTCAAGGCAATTCAAGAAATGCCTTCTCCAAAGACTGAAAAACAAGTCAGGGGATTCCTGGGACGTTTGAACTACATCTCCAGATTCATATTCCTCATGACCGCGACATGTGCGCCGATTTTCAAATTACTCAAAAAGAATCAGGATTGCTTTTGGACAGAAGACTGCCAAACCGCCTTTGACAGTATTAAGGAATATCTGTTGAACCCGCCTATTCTATCACCTCCAGTGGAAGGAAGACCACTGATTATCTACCTCACAGTCTTGGAAGACTCAATGGGTTGTGTACTTGGCCAACAAGATGAAACAAAAAGGAAAGAGTCTGCCATCTACTATTTGAGCAAGAAGTTCACCGGCTGCAAGACTCAGTACACTATGCTCGAGAAAACTTGTTGCGCTTTGGCTTGGGCAGCCAAACGTCTTCGCCAGTACATGATTCGTCACACTACTTGGTTAATCTCTGAAATGGATCCAATCAAGTATGTCTTTGAAAAACCTGCTCTCACGGGAATGATTGCCCATTGGCAGATGTTGTTATCAGAATACGACATCGAGTACCACGCTCAGAAAGCCGTTAAGGGAAGTGTTTTAGCCGATCATTTGGCTCATCAACCAATTGACGATCAGGAATCAGTTGGATTTGACTTCCTCGACGAAGATTTCATGTATCTAAAAATGAAAATTGTGATGAACCGCTACCTAGTGAAGGGCCAGAACCAGGTTCCCAATGGGGACTTATCTTTGACGGAGCTGTCAATCATTAAGGAAACGGAATTGGGGCAATCATCATAACACCTCAGGGTACCCACATTCCTTTCACCGCTAGACTTACGTTCAAATGTACAAACAACAAGGCCAAATACGAAGCTTGTATCATGGGTCTCGAGGAAGCGATTGATTTAAGGATCAAGAACTTGGATGTATATGGCGACTCAGCTTTGGTTGTCAATCAGATCAAAGGAGATTGGAACACATACCAATCAGGATTGATTCCTTACAAAGATTATGCAAGAAGGTTGTTACCTTTCTTCAACAGAGTTGAGTTTCATCATATCCCTCGTGATGAGAATCACATGGTTGATGCATTAGCCACTCTCTCTTCCATGATTAGTGTAGGTCAATGGAACGACCTACCGAAGATCGACATAATGCGCCTTGAACGGCCCGCTTACATCTTCACGATTGAAGCAGTCATAGACGACAAACCTTGGTATCACGATATCAAATGCTTCCTTCAGAAATAATAGTACCCACCTGGGGCACTAAGAAAAGACAGAAAGACCCTCAGAAGGCTGGCAGATAGCTTCTTTCTGAGCGGTGATACTCTCTATAAGAGAAATTTCGACATGGTCTTGCTCCGATGACCAGAAGCAGACATGCTGATAAAGGAAATTCATGAAGGATCCTTTGGCACTCATGCCAATGGACACACAATGGCGAGAAAAATTCTGAGAGCAGGGTACTACTGGTTGACCATGGAATTCGACTGCTACAAGTACATGAGGAAGTGTCACAAGTGTCAGATATACTCTGACAAAATCCATGTACCGCCTACACATCTCAAAGTTCTCTCTTCCCCATGGCCTTTTTCCATACGAGGAATCGATATGATCGGCATGATTGAGCCCAAGGCTTCAAATGGACATCGGTTCATCCAGGTAGCCATTGATTACTTCACCAAGTGGGTCGAAGCAGCGTCATACGCTAATGTAACCCGACAAGTGGTAGTCCGATTTATCAAAAACAATATCATCTACCATTATGGTGTTCCAAGCCAGAACATTACCGATAATGGATCTAACTTGAACAACAAGATGATGAAAGAGTTGTGCGCAGAGTTCAAGATCAAACATCATAACTCATCTCCCTACCGACCCAAGATGAACGGAGCGGTAGAAGCGGCTAACAAGAACATCAAGAAGATTGTTCAAAAGATGGTTGTAACCTACAAAGATTGGCACGAGATGCTACCCTTTGCTCTTCACGGTTATCGCACATCTGTCCGCACTTCAACAAGGGCAACCCCCTTCTCTCTAGTATATGGCATGGAAGCAGTGCTCTCCATCAAAGTAGAGATCCCATCATTCCGGGTATTGATGGAAGCTAAGCTTATAGAAGCTGAATGGTGTCAAAGTCGACACGACGAACTGAATCTGACCGAAGAAAAGTAAATAACGACATTATGCCATGGTCAGTTATATCAACAGAGAATGAAGAAGGCGTTTGACAAAAAGGTCAGACCTCGCGTCTTTAGGAAAGGAGACCTCGAGCTCAAGAAGATACAATCATTTCTCACTGATTCCCGGGGTAAATGGACTTCGAATTATGACGGCCCCTATGTGGTCAAGAAAGCTTTCTCAAGCGGCGCCTTGAAACTTGCAACGATGGATGGAGAAGAATTTACCTACCCCACAAATGTTGACGTAGTCAAGAAATACTTCGCCTAAATAAAAAAATAAAATAAAAAAAACGTCTCGGTGGATTGAAAACCCGAAAGGGCGGTCCAGGCAAAAATGAGAGACGTGATCAAAAATCATCCCGGTGGATTGGAAACATCACAGTACAATCCAGGCAAAAATTAGGGATAATGGCAAATAACTACGTTCGACAATGGGGCAAGTCCCTCGGTAGCAGTTACATCATCCGTCAGGAAAGCTCCGGTTAAGGTCATCTTCGACAGAAGCTCAGGATGCCCCGAAGTCAAAATTGGTAGAAGGATATTGGTCGTTATGTTTCGATGTAGCCCTTTTCCCTTAAATTACCATTTTCTAACTTTGTAAATACTCTATGGAATCACACGTTTGGCTGATTTCCATCCTATCAATAAAATTTGAGCCCTTGTGCTTTTGTTTGCAATTCTTATTTGTTTTAGCTTTACAGGACGACATTTTAACATGATCAACGATTCTTGAAATAAAACAAAAATGAATTTACTTGTTAAAGCTTTTAGGCTTTTAAAATAAAGATGGAAATTTCTTTTGACTGTTGAACATTAGAAGAACATCGATCGCTTCTCCAGAAGTAAGCGAGCCCCAAAGTGCAGAATCAAAGTACTTCTTCTAAATCAGTACACCTGAATGAAGGATCAGCTGTGTCAGATGCGAATACTCCATTTGACATCTTTGACCGAGTTCTTACCTCCTAAGCCCGACCAACGGTTGCTCCCCCATAGGGACTACTTCTCCTAAGCAAGGCAGAATTGCTACTTTTGGACCGGTGATACTTTTCATCCCTACTGTGGCCGAGTATCTAGTCATGTTCATCTACCAGTCTGTATGTCGTGTCAGCATAAACATACATACATACATCATGCATTATTGATTTACATTCGCATTCATATTGCATTACTATCACTCTAGTCGGTCTCATCCCCTAGTGATAAAAGTCTTCTCAATCGAGTTGTCAGTTCTTTCCTCGTCAAGAAATGTTGCGTCTGCACACTCTCTCTCCTCCAGTTTATTTCTGGATTGGAGATGGCCCTTGACCACTTTGATAACTTGAACCTCTGAAAAACCAAAGAACCCTTAGCCAGCGTCACTCTTCGCCATTGAAGATGATGTCATCGCTTTCTCGGATTATGGAAAATCCCCAGAGAAAGCCTCTTAATCAGAGATTCGGCAATGCAACCGTTTTTCTCCAAAAATCCGTTGATGAAAAGGTCATCGGCACCTCAAAATTGGATCACATCATATAGCATTTCTCCGAAAAGATCTCCGAGAAAAGTATGATGCAATATCCCCAAGCGAAAACAGTCTCTCAAGAGACTTATTCTCCCCCAGTAGAGTCGACGAATGACATCTCCAATGGAGAAGTTTGTACACCTCTACAGCTCAGACAGACGGGTTTCCCCAGCAAATCTGTCATCAAAACTATTTCTATCGAATGGCATCTCACCAGGAAAATTCGGTGAGAAGTTTGAGGAAAATCGCTACATAGCGCCCCTTGTCAAGAAAGTTTATTGACAAAAGAAACTGAGACCAGTTCCTTGGTAGGAAACCAGGATCGAGGGGAAGTTTAATTCGGAAACTGAGACCAGTTCCTTGGTAGGAAACTAGGATCGAGGGGAAGTTTATTTCAGAAATTGAGACCAGTTCCTTGGTAGGAAACCAGGATCGAGGGGAAGTTTATATAAGAAACTGAGACCAGTTCCTTGGTAGGAAACCAGGATCGAGGAGAAGTTTACCTTTTCTAAGCATCATTGCTTAGCAAAATAGGAAGGATGCACGAATTACCATTCCTAAGCGCCATCAAAATTTCGGGTATTCTGATATTTAATCCTCTTGCACCCCGAATGCCCGAATACCTTCGCCATTCACACCTTCGGGTTCAAGAAGATTAAATAAGGGCATCTGTCATACCCCAAATTTTGACTACTAAGATTCCCCATCATTGTGCAAACCATCATCACAATATGTATGGACCATCATACCTCAGTAGTCTCCCCAAAGATGGGTGAGCATCCACTACAATCAGACTTAGGGTTCCAGGCCCTCTCAGAGCTCTTAGACAAAGGATCAATCAAGGAATGACATGATCCTCAACTTGTCTAAACCTCTCAAACATCCACAATGGATCAATAGGACTCCCACCTCAAGGATTAAGCACAAGGCTGCAACATTCAGAGTGGATCAAGCCTCAAGATCGCCAGTGTCACCAAATTAGGGTTTTGGTCGACCAGAACCTCCATATGGAAAATTTTCCTCTGGGAATGAGCCTATGCTTCAAATCATAACCTATGATGCTCTAAGGGACATCATGAACCCAATCATCAAGTCAATTTGACCTCAGGGGATGCATTCACAAAAAATCAGGAATTAGGGTTTCTTGACCTAATTCACCCTAAGTTGGCTTTTGGGACGAATCATGAGCCAAGACCTCAAGAGATGATTTGAGGGTCCCTAAAAAACCACATTGGTCCATTTGTAACAATGGATTGAGCCAAGAAGCTTGAGCAACAAGTTTCAATTTCATCAGAACCACAGTTAGGGTTTCGCGGGAAAAGTCAACTGTAGCTTTGACTTTTGACCAGGACATGCTCCCAAACCCTAAGACATGATTCAATACACCCTATGACACCTATTAAATCAATCCATCAAGTTTGATTTAGGTCAAGGACTTGATTTCATAGAGGATCACACAGTTTGGAATTCATCTGATAAAAAGTCAACTGTGCGCAAAAGTCAAACTTTGACGTTTTGATATTTTTCACAATTATGGTTTTTAACCCTAAAATGATGTTAATGTGTGATTGGAATCAGCATTCATCAAGAAAAATCAAGAAAAGTGGGATAACTTGTAAAAGGGGTAACCATAAAAAACTTAGAAGTTTTCTAAGTTATGGAACAAAGTGGCTAGGATACCAACTTTGGAGGATCATAACTCCTAAACCACAAGGCCATTTTTCCCCATCCAAAGCTAGATTTGTAGCCCTCATGGCCCTCTACAAAAGCTTCAACTACACCTCATTCCAATTCATTATGGATTTTGAGTTATGGAATGATCAAAGTGGCTGAAAACATGAAATGCCACTTTTTCCAACACTTAGTGAAATTTTCACTAAGTCAGAATCTGCCTTACCTTTTTCCAAATGTTGGGGCATTTTTCACTTGGATCCAAAAAGTATCAAAACCAATTATGATCAAACAGTTGTTGTATCATATGTGGGCTTTCCAAAATGGCCAAGAAAATACCAAATTCCACTTGAGTCATGAGATATAACAATGGCAATATGCCTTGCTGAAAACTGCCAAGGCTAGGCAGAATTTTGCACTTTTGTTCGATTTGGAAAAATCAGATAATTCCAAGCCTTGTCGTCACTTTGGACACATCTGAGGATCAAATCTAATGGGAACAAACACTGATCCAAGCCTCCAAAGTCTTTGGAACAAGAAGTAGCACGACAATCCTAGAAATCCCTAAAAGAGGGACAAGACTCCAATTTTGGATTAGAGCATTTAATGGATGCTTAAAGGTGGCATGGACTGACACATTTGCAACAGAATTCAGTCAAGAATGATCCAACAACTAGGGAACCACATCTCTGTGCTCTAACCTTTAGTCAATGGCTAGAGGAGACTTGGATTCCAAAATGCAACCATTGGCCAAACCTCTGCAGTAGTTGCCATTCACTTTTGATCCCAAAACAAACTTGCTCTACTATAAATAGAGTTCATTGGTTCTCAGTTTGAGTACACCAAATCCATTAAACAGATGCTTTCCTCAAAATCCCTTTCTTTAGGCAAAAATACCTTCTTTAGCAAGGTAACTGTGAGTTTTGTAGTTAGAGAGCATTTCCATCACAGCTCATGATCCTAACACATCACATATATCATATCTAAGCTGTCCAAACTCACACAAGTGATCTGTAATCCTTAAATCACAAAGTCACCTCTCAAAACCTCAAAATAGGCTTTTTGTGCATTTTTCAAGCCATGTCTTGATTCAGCCACTTTCCAAACCAGATAAAACCTCAAACACACTCCAAATATCATCCTTGAACTGTCCTAAATGGCTCCCAACATCTGGAACACCATTTGAGGGAGTTGTTATTTTGGTCATTTTAACCCCTTTTGCAAGAAAGGGCCAGTTTTTGTTTTTGCAGGTTTCAGTTGATTCCACTCATCCTAAAAGCTTCTAAGGGATCATTTGAGAGTGTCCAAAGCATCAAACCATTTCTGAAACAAGAAACTTGGCAGATTGCACAAAAACTCCAAAATCTCAAAAGAGAGGTAAGCATCATAACTAGAATCTTCCAAAATATGCATTTCTTTGAAGTCCACTGATCATGCACATCTCACACATGTTATATATGTTATGTTTGAACCAATTTATCATGTAATTCATGCCTGTATCAAACTGTAGCATAGAAAATGCAATTATAGGCCTATTTCAAAACCATTATCGAATTTTGAGGAGGGAGCATGATCTGAAAAAAATACCACCACCATTGGATTCCTTGTGAAATTCTAGGCCAGATGCATATAAATTTTGTCCCCAACCATGGAGAAATGAGAAAGTTATGGACCTTCCTGTTTCTTGGCAAAACTTGCCTTGCCTTGCCTTGGCCAGGCCTAGAAAACAAGGCAAGCCTTGTGTATTTGTTGGTTTGTTTCAATCAACGGATGTATCACCACCCCAGTGGTAAGGCACGCGCCCTATAACCTTGAGGTCGTGGGTTTAAACACCAACCATGCCATTTTGTGTTTTTTCACCTTTTTGGTATTTTCCAATATTTTCATGTTTTTGTTAATTAATTGGAAAATTAATAACTCCTTCAATTTTAATTATTTTTTATTGGTTCTCTTTGCAAAAAATTACAAAAATATTGAAATATTTTATTCCACAAAAAAATCAGATTTATATTATTTATTTAATATAATTAGTATTTTTGTGAATAAATTCCTTTTTAATTGTTTTTTAAACATTTAAAAGTGAATATCTACTTTGAAAATAAAAAACAAATGAGTTTTAATTCATCTTGTCATTAATCCCTCATTTTTCAAACCTTAAACAAAAATCACAAATGGTTTATTCAAACTTATTTGGCATTTTTATCATTTTTATTTGATTTTCTTTAAATATTTACTTTTAAAGAAAAGCAAACTTAAGGTTTCTTTGATTTTCACCCTCACAAAACATTTTCAAACTTTGGGCCTCTAATAGAGTGTAAGACCCAATCCGTTGTAAATACAAACCTATTTTGGGCCTCAAATGTTGTATAAGTCCCGTTGTATTTCAAAAGTTCGTCGCGATCATCGCCCGTTTAATACAAACCATCTGGGCCTCTCCTCGAGCTATAAGACCCATTCAAAATCATTTTTGGGCCTCTAATAGAGTGTAAGATCCAATCCGCTTTTAACCAAAACAATTTTGGGCCTCAGATATTGTATAAGTCCCTCTGCGTTAAAAGAAAAGCTCGGCGCGATAGCCAGTTCAAAAGAATCATCTGGGCCTACCCTCGTGTTATAAGCCCCATTCTTTCTTTCAATCATTTTGGGCCTCTTGAGAGAGTGTAAGACCCATCCCCTTGTACAGAAAACCTTTTTGGGCCTCAGTCACTTGTATAAGTCCCTGTACAAAAAGACAGTGCGATCATTGATAAAACCCTGGGCCTCTCCTCGAGCTGTAAGCCCCTATTTTCCTTTCAAAAGCACTTTCTCCTTTGATTTTGAATATAATATTGTTATCAAAGTTCTCTTTGTTGAACAAACTAACCAAACAGCATGGAAGCTCTACAACCGAGTAAGTGTTTACCCGCTTTCACTTACCGCTTTCATATGTATATAACTGTACTGTGGGGCTGTTTCACTGTAAGTCTCCTTTCATAAACTCATATCGACTGTGTAATACTAGTATATATATTTAGAGTTTCCCCGGCAACTACGTCTAGAACCAGACAAAACCTCGTCTCCCTACATCCGACGTTATACCGAATATTTCAACATAACCTAAACCATGAGAATTTTCTTTTACAACAATTTTAGATAACTAGATTTAAGAAATCTCCCCCCTTGAACAGTTCATATACAGAAGGCCAATGTTCCAAGTGAAACCCCTTTTGGAACTGTTCATTAGCCTCCTCTTGGGCTTAGTGCAAGGACCCACAGGCTTCCTAAAAGCATCCCCGCCTCCTCTTGGGCATTGTACAAGGACCCGTCGGCTTCTTAGAAGTTTTCACAGCCTCCTCTTAGGCTTCGTATAATGATTCTTCCTCCGGGAAGATAGCCTCCTCTTGGGCTTCGTACAAATTGCCCCTCGGCTTCTTAAAAGTTTTCTTGCCTCCTCTTGGGCTTCGTACAAATTTTCCCGACGACCTCCTAGAGGTATAGGAACAAAAATTAGTCATCTTAATAAAACAGTCTTTCAAAGAATCTAGATCTTACTACTACTGTTTCTTAAGCATAGTACAGAAGATAAAACCCGTAGACTTGGACAATCTAAAGCTCCTTTGGATTCCTCGTTTCCTTAGAGAACAGGAAATAATCCCGATCCTCAGATCAAATCCATGAGTACAACATTACCTATATAAGAACTGATTTTCTCTTTTAACCGATATGCTGGACCTGTCACTCAACTGAAACAGTTACCCTAGCCTCCTCTTGGGCTTTGTTCAATGATTCTCCCTAGCAGAGCAAACTTTTTAGCCTCCATCTCGGGCTTCGTACGAGATACAAAATCACTCTCTTGTTGAGTATAAAAGACTCTCTTGTTGAGTTAAACATTTTTTAGCCTCTCTTTCGGGCTTTGTACGAGATACAAAAAACACTCTCTTGTTGAGTATAAAAGACTCTCTTGTTGAGTCAATCACCTTTAGCCTCTCTCTCGGGCTTCGTACGAGATACAAAAACACTCTCTTGTTGAGTATAAAAGACTCTCTTGTTGAGTCAAACACCTTCAGCCTCCATCTCGGGCTTTGTACGAGATACAAATCACTATCTTGGTGAGTATAAAAGACTCTCTTGTTGAGTCAAACCCTTTTAGCCTCCGTCTTGGGCTTCGTACAAGACACATATAAAAACACTCTCTTGTTGAGTCAACCCTTTTAGCCTCTATCTCGGGCTTCGTACGAGACACATAAAAACACCCTCTTGTTGGGCCAATAGCCTCCTCTTAGGCTTTGTATAAGAAAACCCCGGTTGAGTCAATCAACCTTTTAGCATCAAAGTTGAGTCTCGTTCACAGTATACAAACATCAACAACTCCTTTCCCCTTCATCTATTTGCTGTAAGCGGCAAGCCTCTGGATTATTTACATCCACGCCACTGTCCCTCTTTTAGCATGAGAAATTCCTAAGGAAAGATGGCATTGCTCTAAACTGAGTTAAAGTCTTCTCCTTCAGGTTAAAAATCCCCTATAAAGGAAATTATGGCATTGCTGGATTCACATATCCCAGTTAAAGTAATTCTCCTTTATAATCAGTCACCCAACAGTTGTGACAAATAGACCCTCTTTAGAGATGACAAATTCTCTCTAAAGTCAAAACCCTTTAGCTTTATATTTTGGGCTTCGAACAAGATACAAATGGACCCTTCAGCTTCACATCTTGGGCTTTGAACAAGATACAAACCACCTTTAGCTTCATGTCTTGGGCTTTGAACAAGACACCAAAACACCATTTCCTCCCATAGAATAGGAGGAACTATGATCGCTCTGATTTCCCTATTTTGGTAAATAGGAATACGTAGGCATAAGATTGAAAGAGAAATATTAGCGAGCACACTAATCAAAAACCCAAAATCCCGTACCTTCATACATCAATCGAAAAGCATCAGTCCTAACATCCTACCAATAGCATAGTCCCGTCATTTCAGTCTTAACAAAATAAGCAGAAAGAGGCCCCACTTCCACATAGCATCCGTAACCTAACAGACCGCTGTTTAAACTCAGTATGCAAGCAGGGTTAGTTGGAGACATCTAGGATAAAAAATGAATCGATCTGTAGTACCCTAGAGCAGCAGTGCTTAAGAACCACGTCCAAAATCGCTCGCTACACTATCTTTTCATACAAGCAACAATAGCATGGTAAATTGGTTCAAACACAACACATATGATATGTATGACATGTTCATGATTAATGGAAATCAAAGCAATGCATATTTTAAAGAGTTCAAGTTGTTAAGCCCATACCTTTTGAAGCTCCTTGTGCTATCTTGCAAAATGCTTGTGCCAGAAGTCATCTAATTCCTTAGACACTCTTGATTGATCCCTTAGAAGCTTTTAGGATGATCAAAACCAGCTGGAAACCTCAGGAACAAGAATTGACTCTTTCTTGCAAAAGTGACAAAAGTGACCAAAATGGTAACTCACTCAAATGGTGTTACAGTTGAGGGAAACTTGTTGGGACAGTTTGAGGATGATATTTGGAGAGTATTTGAAGTGTTGTTTGGTTTTGAAAGTGTCTGAATCAAGACATTGTTTGAAAAATGCAGAAAAGTCAAAATTTGTGGTTTTGGAGGTTGACTTTCTGATTTTGGTGTTGTACAATAAGGATGAAGGTTTGAACACCTCCAATAGATGGTTTATGATGTGTTTAGATAGTTATTTGAGTGGTTTTTGCTCTCGTTTAGAGAATCCCCAAATTGCTCCATTGTGAATTGAAAATGAAGTAAGAGAGGGAGATGAGAAAACAAGGCTTTGGTATTGTTTTGGTGTGTTTTGAAACATCATAAATGACCTCTATTTATAGTAGAGGAAGTTTTTTTTGAAGGAATAGTGAGTGGATGAGGGAGCATGTTATTATCCAATGGATTTTTTCATGTAGCACTTTCTTAAATGCCAAGGTACCAAGTCTCCTCTTATCTTGACTTCAACAAACTTTGCAGGTTTGAACACTCATGTTTCTTGACTCCTTTTGGCTGGTTTGTAACTGATTCATGCCACCTCTATACATCACATAAATGCTTGATGCCAAATTTGAAATTAAACGTTCATGTAAATGATGGTTTTACACATGCCAAGTTAATTTCTTGACTCAAGGGTCCAAAGTTGAAATCATCAAGTGACTCATCAAGATTCTTTCTGATCCTGGAAGAGGAAAAGGCTTAGAAGATGACAAAATCGGAAATGGAAATCGTGTGGCACAAGAAATGCACACAATCTACCAAATGTTGTCATGAAAATCAATTTGAGCAAGGCATATTGTGAGGTTCATAACTCCTTGCTCAAGTTGAATTAATGGGAGCTCTTGTACTCTTTGGAAAGCTTGTATATCCTACTTTAACTTTGATGTCCAACGTTGGTCTTGAATCAACTTGTATCATGGTGGAAAATGACCTTGAAGTTGGTGAAAAAGTGAAATAGATTCTGTCTTGAAAATTTCACCAAGTGTTGGAAAAGTGGTCATTTTCATGTTTTTGTGATTTTGATCGATCCATAACTCAAAATCCATTAGGATTTGGAATCTTATGTAGTTGATAATTTTGAAGTATGTAATGAGAGCTTTCATTTGAGCTTTGGATGGAAGAAAAAGGCCTTGTGGTTTGGAAGTTATGACCTTGCAAAGTTGGTACCAAATCACTTTTCTTCCATAACTTAGAAAATTTTAAGTTTCTTAAGGTGGCCCATTTTTCAAGTAGCCCCATTTTTCTTGATTTTTATTCATGGATGATGATCCAAACCATGAATTATCATTTTTTTTTACTTAGGGAAGCCTTTTTGTCAAGAAATTCAAAAAGTCAAACTTGGTTTTTTGGCACAATTAACTTTTTGTCAGATGAATTCCGAACTGTGTGATCCTCTATGAAATCAAGTCCTTGACCTAATTCAAACCTAATGGATGGATTCCATTGGTGTTTTAGAGTGTATTGAATCATGCCCCAAGGTTTGAATCATGCCCCAAGTTGACTTTTCATCAGGAAACCCTAATTGGTCCAAATGAAATTGAATTCTTGCATTGCTAGTGAACCAAGTTCATTGAATCAATCCAACCTTGTGAATGGATCAATATGACGTATTGGAGGTCTTCAAAACACTTCTTGATGTCTTGGCTCATGTCTTGTTCCAAAAGTCAACTTAGGGGTGAATTAGGTCAAGAAACCCTAATTCCTGATTTTTTATGAATGCATCCCCTGAGGCTATTTTGACTCTATGATTGGGTCCAGGAGGTCCCTTTGAGCTTATTGAAACAAGTTTTGAAGTATTGGCTCATGCCCAGATGAAATTTTTCATCTGGAGGCTTTGGTCAACCAAAACCCTAATTTGGTGATACTGGCGATCTTGAGGTTGATCCACTTGGAATGTTGCAACCTTGTGTTTGATTCTTGATGTGGGAGACCTCTTGATCCTTTATGGGTGTTTGAGAGGCTAGACAAGTTGAGGATCATGTCAATTCTTGATTGATCATTTGTCTGAGTACTCTGAGAGGGCTCAAAACCCTTATTCTTGATTGAGGTGAGTGCTCAACAATCCTTGAGAAGATTGATGAGGTATGATGGTACATCCATATTATGGTGATGATTTGCACAATGATGGGAAATATTATGGTCAAAATTTGGGGTATGACAGAGGCCTCTATTTAATCTTCTTGGACCTGAAGGTGTGAATGACGAAGACGTTCGGACATTTAAGGTAGAAGAGGATTAAATATCTGAATACCCGAAATTTTGAATGTGGTTATGAATGGTAGCGGTTTGCTCATCCATCTTCTTTTTTCTATGCAATGTTACTTAGAAAAGGGTAAAACTTCCCCTCTATCCCCGTGTTCAACCATGGAGCTGGTCTTAGTTTTCTTTTGAAACAAACTTCCCCTCGATCCTGGTCTTCAGCCATGGAACTGGTCTTAGTTTCTTGAAGAAATAAACTTCCCCTCGATCCTGGTTTTCTGCCACGAAACTAGTCTCTGTTTCTTTCTGTAAATAAACTTCCCCTTGATCCTGGTCTTCAGCCACTGAACTCGTCTCAGTTTCTTCTTGTTAGGTTCCTTCCTCAACAAGGAACGCTATTTGTAGCGGTCTTCATCAAACTTCTCGCCGGGGAGATGCCATTTGATGGAAAAATTTGATGTCAAACTTGCTGGGGAAACCCATTTGTCTGAATTGCAAAGGTGTGCAAACTTCTCTGTGGGAGATGCCATTTGTTGACCTACTGGGGAAAACGAGTCTCTTGAGAGACCGCCTTTTTGCTTGGTGAGGTTACATCATACTTTCCTTCGAGACCTTTTCGGAGAAATTCCATGTGATGTAATCCAATTTTGAGGTGCTGATATCTTCATTGAAAACAATTTTTTTTTTGGGAGAAACCTCCGTATTGCCAAGAGTCTTTTAGTGGAGAGGCTTTCTCTGGGGATTTTTTTTAATCCGGGAAAGCAAAATATCATCTTCAATGGCGAAGAGTGACGTTCTAAAGGTGTTTATCGAATGTCTCCTTGCATTTCAGAGGTTCAAGTTATCAAAATGGTCAAGGACAGTCCCTAATCCAGAAATAAACTGGGGAGAGATTGCTTAGGCGACACTTTTCCGGATGAGGAAAGAACTGACAACTCTATCGATGAGAGGACATTATCACTTGGGGATGAAAATGACTAGAGTGATATTAATGCAATATATATATGAATATGAATCAATCATGCATGATGTATGTATGTTTATGCTGACAAAATAGACGCGACATACAGACTAGTGAATGAACACGACTGGATACTCGACCACTGCGGGGGATAAAAAGTATCAATGGTTCAAGATAGCAATCCTTTCCTGTTTAGGAGGGGTAGACCCTACTGAGGAAAACAGACCAAATATCGATTTCCCGGAGGTAACACATCTACCGGGGATGTCAGATGGGACATTACATCTGAAATAGTTGATCCTTTAATCAGGGTATACTAGTTAAAATGAGTACTTTGATTATGCATTTTGAGGTTTAATCACTTCCGGAGAAGCCGTCGATGTCCCTTTTGGTGTTCAGTTAATCAAAAGGAATTGCCATATTTATTTTAAAAGCAGAAGAAAATTTGACAAGTAAATTCATTTTTGTTTTGTTTCAAGAATCGTTGATCATGTTAAAAATGTCATTCTTTAAAGCAAAATAAATGAGAATTGCAAATAAAAGCACTAGGGCTCAAATTTTATTGATAGAATGGTAATCAGCCAAACCCGTGATCCCATAGATTATTACAAAGTTTAGAAAATTGAAATTTAAGGAGAAAGGGGCTACATTGAAACATAATGACCGTTATCCTTCCACCAACTTTGAACTCTGGACATTCTGAGCTTCCGTCGAAGGTGACCTTGACATGAAGTTTTCTTGACAGATGAAATCACCGATGGGGATCTAATCTTGTCAGGCGTAGTTACTTGCCATAAATCCCTAACTTTTGCCTGGATTATCTTTTGAGGTTTTCAATCCATCAGGATGATTTTTGCTTATGTCTCTAATTTTTGCCTGGACCGCCCTTTCGGGTTTTCAACCCACCGAGACTTTTTTTTAGGCAAAGTATTTCTTGACTACATCAACATTCGTAGGGTAGGTAAACTCCTCTCTATCCATGGTTACAAGTCTCAAGGCACCGCCTGAGAAGGCTTTCTTAACAATGTAAGGGCCATCATAATTCGGAGTCCATTTGCCCCTGGAAACAGTGAGAAATGATTGTATCTTCTTGAGCACGAGGTCTCCTTTTCTGAAGACACGGGGTCGTACTTTTTTGTCGAACGCTTTCTTCATATTTTGCTGATATAACTCACCATGGCATAAAGTCGTCATTCTCTTTTCTTCAAATAGTTTCAATTCATCGTGTCTGCTCTGACACCATTTAACTTCTGTTAGCTTGGCTTCCATCAATACCCTGATTGATGGTATCTCTACTTCTATGGGGAACACTACTTCCATGCCATATACTAGAGAGAAAGGGGTTACCCCTGTTGACGTGTGAACGGATGTGTGATAACCATGAAGAGCAAAGGGTAGCATCTCGTGCTTTGTAGGTTACAGCCATCTTCTGAACGATCTTCTTGATATTTTTGTTAGCCGCTTCTACCGCTCCATTCATTTTAGGGCGGTAGGGAGACGAGTTATGGTGTTCGATTTTGAACTCATCGTACAATTATTTCATCATCTTGTTGTTTAAGTTGGATCCATTATCCGTAATGATCTGGCTTGGAACACCATAATGGCAGATGAGATGGTTCTTGATAAATCGGACCACCACTTGTTTGGTTACATTGGCGTATGATGCTGCTTCGACCTATTTGGTGAAATAGTCAATGGCTACCAGAAACAACCGATGTCCGTTTAAAGCTTTGGGTTTAATCATGCCAATCATGTCAATTCCCCATATAGAAAAAGGCCACGGAGAAGAAAGAAACTTGAGATGCTTTGGCGGTACATGGATTTTGTCTATGTATATCTGACACTTGTGACACCTCCTCATGTACTTGTAGCAATCGGATTCCATTGCCATCCAATAATATCCTGCTCTCAAAATTTTTCTTGCCATTGTGTATCCATTGACATAAGTACAAAGGGATCATTCGTGAATTTCTTTCATCATCATGTTTGCTTATTGTCTGTCTACGCATCTGAGCAAAACCATGTCGAAGTTTCTCTTATAGAGTGTATCACCGTTCAGGAAGAAGTTACCTACCAGTCTTCTGAGAGTCTTCCTATCTTTTCTTGATGCCCCAGGCAGGTATTCCTGTCTTTGAAGGAGGCACTTGCTATCGTGATACCATGGTTTGTCATCTATGACCGCTTCGATTGCGAAGATATAAGTGGGCCTTTCAAGGTGCATTATGTCAATCTTAGGTACGTCATTCTAATGATTTACAGCAATCATGGAAGAGAGACTGGCTAGTGCATCAGCCATGTGATTTTCTTCACGAGGAATGTGATGAAACTCGATTCTGTTGAAGAATGGTAACAACCTTCTCGCGTAGTCTTTGTAAGGAATCAATCCTAATTCGTATGTGTTCTAGTCTCCTTTGATATGATTGATAACTAGGACTGAGTCTCTATACACATCCAAGTTCTTTATCCTTTGGTCGATAGCTTCTTCGAGACCTATGATACAAGCTTCGTATTCGGCCTCATTGTTTGTGCATTTGAATTTCAGTATGGCAGTGAAAGGAATATGGATACTCTAAGGTGTTACGATGATTGCCCCAATTTTGTTTCCATAAGTATTGACGGCTCCGTCGAATATTAGTCCCCATTAGGAACCTAGTTCTGGCCCTTCACTGGGTAGTGGTTCATCGCAATCTTTCATTTTTAAGTACATGACATCTTCGTCTGGGAAGTCAAATTTGACTAATTCCTGATCGTCAATCGGTTAATGAGCCAAATGATCGGCTAAAATACTTCCTTTGACGGCATTCTGAGCATGGTACTCAATGTCGTATTCTGATAACAACATCTGCCAACAGGAAATCCTTTCTATGAGAGCAGGCTTTTCAAAGACGTACTTGATCGGATTCATTTCTGAGATTAATCAAGTTGTGTGACAAATCATGTACTGGCGAAGACGTTTGGCTGCCCAAGCCAGAGCGCAGCAAGTTCTTTCGAGCATAGTGTATCGAGTTTCACAGTCCGTGAACTTCTTGCTTAAGTAGTAAATGTCAGATTCTTTTATTTTTGTTTCGTCTTGTTCGCCAAGCACACAACCCATGGAGTCTTCCAAGACTGTTAAGTAGATGATCAATGGTCTTCCTTCCACTAGAGGAGACAGAATAGGTGGATTCAATAGATATTCTTTGATGCTGTCGAAAGCTTTTTGGCAATCTTCTGTCCATACGCAGCTTTGATTCTTTCTAAGTAGTTTAAAGATCGGCGCGCATGTCGCGGTCATGAGGGATATGAATCTTGAGATGTAATTCAGACGTCCCAAAAATGTTTTGACCTGTTTTTCAGTCTTTGGTGAAGGCATTTCTTGAATGGCCTTGACCTTGTCATGATCAACCTCAATTCCTTTTTTGCTGATGATGAATCCAAAGAGTTTTCTGAGAGGACACCGAATGTGCACTTATTGGGATTCAAGCGGAGTTTGTATTTTCTCAGATGCTCAAATAGATTTGACAAATTTTCCACATGTTCTTCTTCTGTTTTATATTTGGCAATCATGTCATTGACATACTTTTAAATTTCTTTGTGCATCATGTCGTGAAACAGAGTTGTCATAGCCCTTTGATAAGTTTCTCCTGCATTCTTTAGACCGACCGACATTACTTTGTAACAAAAGGCGCCCCATGGGGTGATGAATGAAGTTTTCTCCATGTCTTCTAGTGCCATTCTGATTTGATCATAGCTCGAGAATCCATCCACGAAGGAGAAGACTTTAAATTTTGTTGTGTTGTCTACCAGTATGTCAATGTGTGGTAGGGGAAAGTCATCCTTTAGACTTGCTTTGTTTAGATCCCTGTAGTTTACACACATTCTGAATTTTCTGCCCTTTTTCAGAACTGGCACGATATTTTCTAATTATTGAGGATATTCTGAGGTGGCGAGGAAACCTGCGTCGATCTGCTTCTGCACTTCCTCCTTAATTTTGATGGCCATATCTGGATGAGTCCTTCTCAGTCTTTGTTTTACTGGAGGACACACCATTTTCAGTGGAAAGTGATGTTCCACGATGCTGGTATCCAACCCTGGCAAGTCCAGATAGGACCAAGCAAATACATCTCGAAACTCTTTGAGAAGTTTTATCAAGCCTTCTTTGATAGTTGGATTGAGCAGTGCTCCAATCTTAACTTCTTTCTTTTCTTCTTTTGAACCCAAATTGACAGTTTCCAACGGCTCTTTGTGAGGCTCAATATACCTTTCCTCTTGTCTGAGTAGTCGGGAGATCTCTTCTTGAATTTCTTCATCCTCTTCTTCTTTAACTTCAAATACCGGGAATTCAAAGTTGGGAGAAGGCATTGGATCGTGTGTTTCAATGGGGTTTAAAACAAGCAATCTGCATGACGTGGTGATTCATTTTTTAGAAGAGACAGAGAGAATGCAAGAGTGTGTGCAGTGTATTTTCTGAAAACGTTTGTTTTTATTTTGGGTTGTTTTTAGGATTACCATTTTCTGAAAAAAAAAACAAAAAGTGAAAACAACAATAAATGTGGGAATTCAGAATGATAATATTTATTCATGATTTGTCAATTCTTGAAACACAACCCTATAAAACAAAACTTTGTCGCTTTGGGTGAAGCGAAGAGGGACATTTACAGAAAAGTGAGCCCTATAAAACATCCATTTCACCCGGGCGAGGTGAAAGGTCAAAACAAATATGGTAATTACTTTGACTTATGGACGACTTTTGGGACATCGACTGCAACCCAATGGCGACGAACTCCTCTGTGAATCACAAAGTCTGGTACTTTCCTTCTTGGTTTGTCTTCAGAAATGACACTGATTTTTGGGGGTGCAGGATCATTGGAGTCTTCCTCCCATGCAGAGTTATCATAAATGAACTCTTCTGTTGTATTTTCCATGATGTTTTCACTCTCGAGAGGATCTCCCCATCCAGTTGGCTGGATGTCCTTAATCCTGATACGAGAGCTTTCGGGAGCAGTGTATTTGACTAGGAAGTCGTACTTGCTTCTTGGCTATTGTCGCTCCCGAAAGATTCGCATCCAACGGTACAAACGCGAGAGTGGCGCAGAAAACACAGAGTTGCTAGCAATGTGTATTTATCCCGAGAGAGGGAAAGGAAACACTGCATAAACCTGAAGGAAGGGAAAGAACATGGTCTCACGACCAAGAGAAACGGGTACGGGAGTCGGTTACGCGAAGGGAAGGTGTTAGCACCCAACACGTCCATCGTACTTGATGGGATCCATGCTTGTTGTCTGCATCAAAGGGTGTCTTAGTCTGGAGCTCCACTGCTACTGGACCGGAGAAGAAACGAGAACGGAAAGAACGGAGAAACGAAGAAGAAAAGAAAAAAGAATAAGTGACTCGATAGGACGTTATCGTTGTCTTAGGCCTACGTACTCCCTCAGTGCAATGGGAAAGTCAGAGTCAACGTAGTTCAGACGGGAACTGTGGGGGAAGGTTGCTCGCCAAGACAATCGCTATCTTGTGCCTACATATCCTCAATCGGACGAGAGAGAGGAATCAGAGCTGATGTAGTTCGTGGGTACGACCACGAATGGGTAAGTGTTTTTTACGTGAGCGACGAGCTCTTTCTGAAAAAAGAAGTTTGAAACCCAACAATCCCGAAGGATAAAAAGATTTGAATTTGTTTTATGTTTTTTAGACAGAAGTGTTTTAAGTTAGTTCATAACTTGCATTGCACCAAAGTCTATGACATAGGAACGAATACTTCGCGTATCGTCCCCAACAGGACGTACACTAGGTACCCTAGAAGAATAAAGGGAAACCCCTCACTCCTCACTTCCCACGCTTAAGGCTCGAGCGCAATACACGTTAACTTTTATTACGTGTTTTGAAGGAGTTTTGAGATGAGAAGAGAGATGACCCAAAGGAAACTCTAAAGGGAAAATAAGAGTCCTAATGTTATCATGCATGGATACCCTATGGTTAGTGAGGTTTAGGAGAGACGGCTACCTAAAACCTAATGCTAATCCTACTCCAAGCTTAATCAAAAATTAAGTTGGACTAGGTAGCTCTAAAGGGAAAAGAATCCAAGACTTAATCAAGTCTTGAGATTCATGGGATGAGAAAGAGTGAGAGAGAAGAAAGGAGCATCTTAAATGCTAAAGCAAACACAAGTATGAAAGCTTAAAAGAGAAAGGAGAAGTTAGAATGTGGATAACCATCCACATCCCATTCACTTACCATTAGCCCCTACATGGTTAGCAAAAACAAACATAAGCAACAATAAGACAAATGAAACCCAAACAAGTCACAAACCAAAGAGAAATGGTTACAAACCAAATGAAACTCATCCAAGTCAGAATGTACACCTTAAAGGTGACCCATAATGTTTACCAAACAAAATCAAGCAAAGAGAATGCAAACAAGTGGCAAAACATCCAAGAAAGTCATCAAAGAAGGAATAGAAGAAGAATGAGTGGATATGCAAGGTGATCATGCAAGAATGCTTCAAATAAAATCCAAGTCAGAATGTGGATGACCTAAACATGTGCCTAAACATGTTATAGAAGTGTCACACAAGGCATACAAGCAAGTATCCAAGCATTAAGAATCATATAAGAAGAAGAAAGAAGCATGTATATGAAACATGTTAAAGGATGCAAAATGAAACATGAATAGCATATGACATGAATAAAAAGCTTCAAGGTTAGAAACATACATCAAATGAGATGCAAAGAAGTGATATGGCATGGCATACACAAACCAAACACAAACCAAGAAGAGGCATAGATGAGAAGAAGTGAAAAGATAAGTTAAAAGAGGCATGTAAATCAAACATTGAACATGTGCACAAAATATGCAACAACCTCACACCAATGACCTATAATGATAATCAAATGACCTACAATGATTCAAACATGGTTTATAAAGTCAAAGAAACAATCCCAAACAATGGCACAAGTGCCTTCTCAAACAAGTAATCAAACATGCTCAAAGATCTGCACAAAAGAAGACCTCAAACAAAGAGCAATCAAACAATTAGTAAATCATCTTCAGAAATTACCAAATTAATTCTCAAAACACCTAAACCAGAAGTAAACATCATATTAAAAACTCATGCAAAAATTCACAAGACAAGTCCTTCAATCAATCATGCAAAGTCACATAGGAATTATGAACTAATATGCAAAAGAGAGGGACCAAAATGCAATAGGAAAAGAGTTTAAAAATATGAGAAAAATGTTTTTATGCACTTCAAGATGTTGGTGAAACAATACAAAAAGAATGGGCTCAAAATGTTTTATATGCTATGAGAAGTAAAATCTACAATACAAAGTATGCACATATGAAACAATTCAAAAAGAAATCAATTAAACAATTAATTCAGATACCAAAAATAAAATAAAAATGAAAAATAAAATTTTCAAAATTTTATAAATTGCCAAACATGCTTTATGAATTTTTTTGTAATTTTCAGATGCATAAAACTAATTTTAAAAATTAAAAATGCAAAACAAACAATTAATTAAAATAAAGAAAGAAAAAGAAACAAGCCAGGGGTGTAGATAGCAAGAACTCCACGCTGAAAAGGAGAATGGGCTCAGAGAGGGGGTGTGAAAAGCACTAAAACTTAAGCCCAAACCAAAACGCGTGCCAAACTAAAAAAACCAACCCAGTCAAACGTCTTGACTTTATACAAACCCTTAGATCAATCTCACACGTGATAATCAGTCAACCAAAACCATATGTAATCAAGATGAAGGGCCCAGATCACAAGGCACACGATAATCAATGTAAGCATGCACACACCAAATCATCAGCAATTAAAACAAAAAAACACGTGACAGGCATGTGGTGAATTAAATGTGTTGGCATGTTAACAACCTTCAGATCTATCCTACGCATGCAAATCAGTCAAACAAACAAAAGTTAATTAAGATGAGTGATCCAGATCAAACGTACATGATAAGAAGTGTGGAATGGCACACACGCAAACACTGAAATAAAAACATAAATTAAAAATGTGGCAACATGTAGACCATCAGATCAAAGCAATGAACGGTTGTGATTGCATCTTCTTCCTCTGAAACACTTATCGGCCGGAAAACAAACCAGGTGCCGGAGCCCTAGCTCCAGTCACCTTCTCCGTTGAGCCCCAACCAGAAATTCTTTAGAAACCAAACATGAGCACATCAAATTAATCAGAAATTCACTAGGATCACGGATATGCAATTAGTTTCATCAAATAACAAACACACAGTGCAAATCGAACAAAATAAGTTTGGATCTAAAAAATTCAGATCCACAATACTCTCATGATACACGTCCAAATCACACAAAAATTATATTAGAATCATCAGCACATCAAGAGGAACACAATGCACACCTTAAAAACAAGAAACGAGAGGATGAATTTCTCACTAACCTGAGAATTACAGAGCTCAAAATACACCAAGAAAACTCTCCGGAAGCTGCAGATCCACTCCTTGGAACCTCTAATTGCAAAATAAATGTAATTAGAGCTTGGAATCGTGCTAGATCTTGAGGTTTGAACTTGGATCCTCTTGAACTGAACTTGATTAAAACCTTACTCTCAGCCTCAACCAATGGTTGATTCTTGTTCTACTCTCTTCACTGATCAAGAATGTGAAAAAAAATCTTCAGAAACCCTTAAGATGAGAGAGTTTCGAAGGAGAGAAAGTGAGAGTGAAATTTGGGATTCTGAGAAAATGAGGATGCATGACCTAGCTGTGAGGGCATGAGTTAGCTTATATACATCCCATTAGACCACTGATCACAATTAGCAATTGGTTAATCCCTTGATTAATGAGTTTTGAGTGGTTTTGCAATTTTGCAATTTGTGTTCAATCCACTAATCCTCACGTGCCAAAGTCATGAACTAAGTGTGATTCACCTCCATTTTACTTGCTGATCACATCTGAATTGGAATTGGGCCTTGTGGTTGATTGGTTCATGAGATTTAATCCAACTTGCAAATTTGCACTTTGTTGAATAAGTAAGAAATATGGCATGAAATGAATTGATTCAAAGGCCAAATATGATCCAAATGAGGTGTAATTTGATGTTGTAATGTGGCATGAAGCAATAGAACCAATTACAAGTCAATTTGTACCAAAATGCAAAAGGTGGAAAAAGTGGTACATGTGAAAAACCTCAAAAACACCTTCCATTGTTTTGACCATAACTTGAGTTCTACAAATGATATGGAAACCATCTAGTACTTTTTGGAAATGGGAGAGAACGATCTTCAAATTTCATGTTGGAGGAAAATTCATTTGAAGCTTCCTTGATGATGAAAATTCAAGTTGAATGTGGTGGAAAAATTGCCAAAAATGGAAAGTTTTCATTATAGGTCATTTTCCAAATTTAGTAACTTTTGCACAAACTCTTGATTCTTGAAGAATGATGTCATCCATGTTATTCCTTGACCAAATAAAGGTACATGAACTTGGGAAACATGATTTGAACCCTTGAAAACCATATGAGGATGTGAGACCTTGAAAACCATGAAAAAAACCTCAAAATTCCACAGTTGACTTCCTCCCTTACAGTTGACTTTTCTTGGTTCACAAGCAACTGATCCACTGAACATTCTTCACCATAAATCATCAACCAAACCCTCATCTTATGGATACATGCAAGCATAAAGACATCATGACACCATGCTTGAACACACAAAGCTTTCCAAGAAGTCCTTTGGGTCAAAAACCCTAATTTGGTCCCTCTGGTTAGGAGGGAAAGATTCACTTGAAATCCTTTGCCACTCTTGACCTTATGATGATATGATGAGCTCCTCAAACCACCTTGAGGCTTAAGACTCCTTTGAAATGAACCAAGTACCTTGATCCCATGCTAAGAACCAATGCTATGCATAAATGCTAATGCAAGAAATGCAAAGAAACATAAGCCAGTTAGCTAAAAACAAGAAGGCAAATTTTGGGGTGTTACAGCTATCCCAATGTGTCTCAAGTTTCTGTGGGCATAGACGAGTCATCTTCCTCAATGACGTTGACCTCAGAAAATGCGTAGTTAATGAATTCTTGTCTTGCAATCTTTGCAAATTCATCACTGTGGTGTTGTACATTTTCAGAATGTCCTGAGTAATGATCCCACGACTCTATAGGAACATGGGTGTTCTTTTCAAGATTACTCAGCAGATATGCATCGTTCGATTGACTCTTTTGCCTTGAGCCATCTGTGTATGGCTTCCAGATAGGCAAGTCATCCAGGGGATCATAATAATCATAATCAAAGTTGTCTTTCATCAGAGTGTCTTCCTCTAATGAATTGGGCGGAGCACCGCAACCTTCGGGATCACAATCTCCATAAATTATTCTGACATCTGACCTCGGTATATATCTTGGACTCTGCTTTGGGAAACAGAATGGCATGTGCATTTCTCCCAGAGAAATATAACTGTCATGGTTAAGACAATATTTCCACTCTTCATCCGTATCGGAAGTGTCGTTCCCATAGATGATGTGTACTTCTTGAGACACTGGGTGGAGGAAGCCCCCACTGTGGAAGAAATCCTGAATGGGACGAAAACTTTCGTCCTTCTTCGTATTCTGGGTACAGGTTGGAGAGAAACCAAGACCTTTTCTTGTCTTTTTATCAGCAGGAGTTAAAATTTGTCCCCATCCTTTTATAACATTACTTTCGATCACTTTGAGAGCGTCTTTGTATGGGGAAATCGATGTCCCTCTTTCTTGTTGATTCTCATTGCTCACTGAAAGTGCTTGGAATTGAGTTCTAATAACCTCCTCTAGTTCTACACAAGAGAATGATGATAAGTTGCTCACGATTAAGGCTTGCCCTCCGCACACCGTGACTAATTTGTCATTCTTGACGAACTTCAGCTTCTGGTGAAGTGTCGAAGTGACTGCCCCAGCTTCGTGTATCCAAGGTCTTCCTAATAAACAGATGTATGCTGCTCGGATGTCCATGACCTGGAAAGTGACTTGAAAAGTGTGAGGACCAATGGTTATGGGAAGATCTACTTCGCCGATAATTCTTTTTCTGGACCCGTCAAAGGCTTTGACTATGATCTCACTGTATCTCATCGGAGCTCCTTGAAACGATAGTCGTACCAAAGTTGATTTTGGCATAGCATTCAAAGTTAATCATGTGTCTACCAATACGCTGGCTAAAGCATCATTTTGGCAATTGACTGTAATGTTAAGTGCCATATTATGGTTCTTGCCTTCCTCCGGCAGTTTTTCATCACTGAATCCTAAATTGTTACAGGAAGTGATGTTGGAGATGATGCTGTCAAATTGTCCTACCATCACATCTTGTTCCACAAAGGCTTGTTCTAAAACCTTCTGTAGAGCTTCTCTGTGAGCTTCTGAACTAAGCAGGAGAGAAAGTACAGAGATTTGAGACAGAGTTTGCAACAACTGATCCACAATGTTGTACTCGATTTTTTGGATGAGCTTCAGCATCTCATTGTTGTTCTTTACAGGTTCTGGATTACTGGATTGACCGACTTGTTGGTTGGGAATTTCCGTTTGAGGTTCCTTTTCTCCAACTACTCTATTGAAGATTCGACCGCTCCGAGTAACTCGACTGATGTCGGCAATGCTCACAACGGAGGGTAATGGAGTTTCCTTTCCATATTCTATGGTCGTTCCACCGTACTTGTATGGAATAGCCTTTTCTAACTTATACGGTATTAGACCTGGCAGGTAGATAACCACAGGAGCTTTTTTGTTTCTGACCGTCGTAGGCAACCTCAATCAGTTCCTGGTTGGGAACTTTTCTATTGTTAAGAGGGATCTTCAATTCATTGAGTAGAGGGATTATGGCGCAAACGTCCTTGGTTATTCCATGATCGGAGATTATGAAAACGCTTTTGTTCTGACCAGGGAGGTAATCTTGTATTATGTTGATTGACTCAAAATTCGAACATGGTTGAATCTCCTTTCGTTCTAATTGGTGCTGGAGGGCTGCTCGCACTAGATAGCATCCTTGGTTATTTTCCGAGCATACTCTACAACGCTCATAATTGTGAGGGGGTACCCGACCGTACCCGCTTTGTATGCAGTGCATCTTCACTAGATCTATTTCTATTGAGTGGATATCACGACTTTGATGTCTAGCAGGATTCCCATCAGTCATGATAATCTGTTGTGTGTCTTCATCCAGGTAGATCGGAAGCCACAGTGGTCCAACAGGTGCTGAAGAGTCCTTTGCACAAGCGTACACCCTTGGTCATCTTTGCAGTATTCTTTACAGTCTTGATAATCATGTGAAGCCAAAAAACCAAGTTTGCCGTGCTTAGCATGTAATTCCACTAGACTGGTATTCATCAAGCGTACGTCAAATATCCAAACATATTGACTTGATGATTACTTATTTCATGGTATTCTTGGATCCATCTGAGATCCATTTGCCTTGAATGTCGCGGCAGATTGTATTACTGACTTTGCCTTGAATGCAATGCCACCAGATTGACGTTCATTGTACGGATGTCGTGGTTTTGAACAATGTAAGAATGTGCATAGGCCATGTATACTTCACAAATCATGTGATCCTAAATCCAGCCCAGATCCATTTGTTCTTGCAGAGCTGCTTGTATTATGGTACACCCTTGATTGTCCTTGGAGCAGATATCACACTGGTGATAGTTGTGAGATGGCACATGGTCGTACCCGCTCTGTTTGCAATGCATTTTTACCAGGTTGGTTCCCAGTAAGTGTACATTGTGAATTTGATAACTGTTGACAGGCTCTCCTTCTATTAAATTCACTGCAGTCTTTTCATGTTGCGGTTATGGGTTCGTCTGAACATTTGGATTTTTATCCTTGAAAGATAAAGCCCCGCTCCTGACAAGCTTTTGCACATCAGACTTGAAGCTGAGACAATTCTCAATGTTGTGTCCCGATCCTCCTTGATGGTAAGGGCAAATTTGATCTGCTTCGAACCAAAAAGGTGGATTTTCTGGTATTGTAAGAGGAGCCCTGGTTTGGACGTGCCCCTTGGCCAGTAGAAGTAGAAATAACTCTGCGTACGACATCGGTATAGGGTCGAACCCTGATGTTCGTGTAGTATGATTGTTATTATTGTACTGCGGGCGAGCCTGCTGAAAAGGATGTTGCTGCCTTTGCTGATACTGTTATTGATTTGGTTGGCTCTAAGAAACCTGACATTGATAAGTCGTAGCTAGCGCTGGGTTGATAGCAGGAGTTATTTCTGCTATCGGTTGATACCTTCGTCTTTGCTTTCCCAGAGAGATATTATTGATATCTTGCTCTTTCTTCTTTTGGAAAACACTACCATATCTCTTAGTACTGCTATATGGCTCTGCATCTTTGACCAATCATCCTTCTCAGACTACTTCTTCAAGGCGTACTCCCATGATCACAATTTCATTGAAGTCACTGGGCGCACTGGCAACCATTCGGTCGTAATAAAATGAGCTCAACGTTTTCAGGAAGATCTTTGTCATTTCCTTTTCCTCAAGAGGGGGACAGATCTGAGTGGAAATTTCACGCCATCTCTGAGCATATTCTTTGAAGGTTTCTTTATCGTTTTGTGACATTGCTCTGAGTTGTTCCTTATCCGATGCCATGTTCAAGTTGTATTTATACTACTGAACAAAGGCTGCCCCGAGATCTCAGAAAGTACTGATCTTGGTATGGTTTAAACCCATGTACCATTTGAGTGCGGCATCGGTTAAACTGTCTTGGAAGTAATGGATTAGTAGTTCTTGATTGTCTGTTTGGGTAGACATTTTTCGAGCGTACATCACCAAATAACTTTGAGGGCAAGAGTTTCTTTGTATTTTTCAAAGTCAGGCACCTCGAATTTGTGCGGTATCTTTACATTAGGGAGCAAACAGAGGTCAACAACGTCCTTTCCGAATAAGTCTTGACCGCGAATGGCATGCAGTTCCTTCTGCATTTCCAAGAATTGTTCCTGGAACTCATTCATCCTTTTGTATACGTCTTCGTTTCTGCCAGAAATTGTTTGTGGAATCTGTCCTTCCGGGACAGTGTGTACTACTGGCTATGGTATAGACATTATAGCGGTGATTCTTGGCGCTTTAGTACCCTGAAGTTTGTAACCTTCAGGAGTTGCTGTCGTAACCCTTGCATCTTCATTTTCCTGAAGTTTGTAACCTTCAGGTCCGGCGGTTCCTGCTATGGCTTCTAGGCTTTCGGTGGCCGGTGGGATATATCCTTAAGGTATAGAGTGGAAAGGCATGCCCCAGGGGTGACCTTTAGGCAAGGTGTACCGAGGATGACTATCATGTGTCTCGAATATGGGTGTATATGTAATCTCTGAGATCACAGTCCTTTGATGTTGTTGTTCTGGGCTGCTGCTAGGGTTTGCATGTCGTGGTGGAGTTTCTCCATACTCTCCTTCAGAGTGTCGATCTCTTATCTCAGCCCTCTGTTCTCTTCCTCGAGATTGTCCATTTTCTTTTGTCGATTGGCCCGAGTATTGTACGAATGAGACAGTTTGACTCTAGAGTGTGACACATACATGAGACTCAAAGATAAAAAATGCGTTATGTGAGAATGATGAATGACATGCAATGACATATTTTATAGTTTTTGTTTTCAAAATAAACTTTAACAATTAGATTGCAAATATCACACAGTTGTGGGAGACCCCTTTATTGAATTCGAAAGATTGCAGTATTTTACAAGGAAAAGTACAGTATTTTACAAAGTGTGAGAAGGAAACGTCTAAGCTCACGGATCCTGAGTTCTCTCTGAGGAGAGCTCAGATGTTGGTTCTTGTATTTTTCTTTTCTTTGATTGGGCCTCTTCAGCCATTGTCGGGTAGACGACCCTTTGCCAAGTGAAAGGAGTGAGTAAATTTCTTCAGTCTTCCTGACTTTCTATGGCATGTTGCTCTAATATCTCAACAGAGCATCCTTTTCCTTTAGCGGTTCCTGAATCTTGGTACATTCCAAATTAAGGATCTGGTATTTGTTCTTCTAAGAGTTTCTCTCACGTTGGTTTTTGTTGAGAGCAACCTGGAGTTTTTCTGCATCAGACATGAAATAAGGGACAGATTCCTTTAAGGGAAAAACTTCTTGACGAGGGTAAGGTATCCTCAGCTTGAGGGCTCTAGTTTACACCAAGTGGAGATAAGGTTCCATGGAGGTACAATTTGGTCTTCCCAAAGACTCTCTCCCTTTCCTGTGAATATGTTGCCAGGCATGCACTATTTCTTTCTTCAGTGCCCTGTCATTTTCCCTTTCCTTGAAGAAAAGACCTTCCAGATGAACATTATGTGGGATATTCTTCATCGGGTATCCGAGTTGACGGTGAGCTAAAATGGGATGATAGTATATCCCTCCTTTAGTACCAATGAGGAGTACATTGGGGAGATTTCCTCATCTGTCGATGATCTCTATCCCTTCTTAAATCCTATTGTACTAATCTATGTTAGAATTGGTAAGAGACATAATCCTCTAGGACCAACGTAGAGTATTCTTGTGATCCCAAAATGCGGTTTCCTATTAAGAATATCTTAATAACATTGGTATCGACGAAGTTGTCAATTTGGGAAAGAGGAACAACCCATATATGAGTAGAACAAAGACGTCTTCGAAGGAAGTTATGTTTCCTACATTAGAAAAGTATAGAGCTTTCTCCATCAGGAATTTAGCCGGTAAACCCTGGATTCCTCCTCTAGTAGTCATGTGAGTCTTAACTTCTGACTCATCCAAAGAGATTGCTCTTACAATGTCCTGATCCTTTGGAATTTCTTCCATTCCGAAAAATTGAGCTTGATTAGTGATAGGTAAATCAATCAGGTGGGAGTACTCTTCCAATGTTGGTGCAAGTTGGTAATCCAGGAAAGTGAAGCAGTGGTAAACAGGATCGTAGAATTGTACCAGTTTAGACAAGATCTCTTCAACCTTATTGACCTTTAACAGAGACAACAGTCCTCCGTGCTTAGCTCTAAAGCCTCAGGATTGGTAATCATCCTTCCCAATTTCCTTAAGTCTTCTACTTTCGGAGCCTTGAAGGTGTACTTGTGCATTTTTCTTCTACCGAAATCCATAACGCAACCTCTGATATTTGCAATTATTGTTTTAGTTCTTTTGGAAAAATATTTTTTTTGTTTGAAAAGAATTTTTTAATGAATGCATGAATGCAGCAAACAAAAACATTTGAAAACATGGGTTTAGGGGTTCATCGTCATGAGCATGGAGTCATGGATCTACCCATTCCCAAAGGTTGTACTATTTGGTCAATTTTTGTACCTGTAGAACGGGTTCTAAAAGGTTCCCAAAATCAATGACCCCTCCTAGGGATGTTAACAGCAAGCTGATTCACTCGAGCGAGCTGTAATATCCTAGGATAAATCTCTTTTGAGTGTAGTATCGCGTATCAACTATTCCTGATAGTCACCACACTACCAAATGGCCATATGGTTAAATGTCTACTAAATCCTCAGGGTCATGGGTACTGCACTGGGATAAACAATGCTTTTATGACAATCGGTCGTTCAACATTAATATTTCTACACGGGTACATCTCCTTATTCGATGGACTGCCAAGTTAGCTTGGTCGGGATTCACTCCCTATAAGCGTTTCCCGGATATGCCACCACTTATCTTAATGTTCTCTCAAACTTTCCACATGCATATTAATCGCATTCCCATTTATCAAAAATTTAAACAGGTGTATCAAGTAATATGACAGTAAATGTAGCAGAAAGTAAATAAACAGAGAAATAAAAGCAAATCAAAGCCTAGACCTCTTAGGAACTCTAATCCTAGTAATAATCATCCCGAGCAGAGTCGCCATTTTTTTGTAGCGTGCGATTTTTGTCGGTGACACGACCACCTTACCGCAATGGTTGGAATTGGGTGCTACTTTCTGATTTCTTATTTATCCTATGAAGCTGGAAAGGAAAGGGAAGATATATAAAACTAACCGTGCACATAAATGTTTTCTTTAACAAATGCTAAGAGATTGGGGATTCAGGGTCAGGTTATACAAAGGGAAATTGTCAACACCTAGTGTATATATGGTTATCCATAGACTTTTTTTTGCTTGTTTCTTTGTTGATTTGAACTGCTTTCTAGTGTTTATCTATCATGGGTTGGGAAAGTTTCTTCTTTGGGAGTGTTGAGAGAGTGTTTTTGTTGTTTTCGGGTTTTCTGTTGTTTTTGGGAAGGTACTGGACCTAAGGTTTTTGATTTGTGTGCTCGCTAAGATTTTGCAATCTTATGCCTATGTATTCCTGAAAAAGAAAACTGGGAAATCAGAGCAATCGTAGTTCCTCCTATTCTATGGGAGGAAAGATGTTTGGTGTCTTGTTTAAAGCCCAAGATTGAAGCTGTTTGAGTATTTGTGTCATGTTCTAAGCCCAAGATTGAAGCTAAAGGGTGACTGAGAGAGAATTTGTCATCTCTAAAGGGAGGGTATCTCACCTATTCATCACAAAATGTTGGGCAATTGATTATAAAGGAGAATTACTATAACTGGGATATGAGAATCCAGCAATGCCATAATTTCCTTTATAAATGGTGATGTCATGAAGGAAGAAAGCTTTAACTCAATGTAGAGCAATGCCACTTTTTCCTTATGAATCTTTCATGCTAAGAGAAGGACATTGGCATGGATGTAAATAATCCAGAGGCTTGCCACTTACAGCAGTTAGATGAAAGATGATTTTTGACCAGGATAAAAGAAGGACTCCAGCTTGGATTTTGAATCAACAAGTGTGCCACTTACAACAATTATCTGGGAAAAGATTTTGTTTGTTTGTTTTGAGATGTGATGTATAGAGGAAATATCCTCCTGCAGAGTGGACTCATGGTCTCATCTGAGGGGATAATGAGTTTTGTTTGCCTTGATCAAAGCCCAAGGTTGAAGCTAAAAGGTTGACTCTACTAGGGGAGTTTTATATCTGTCTTGTACAAAGCCCAAGATTGAGGCTGAAAAGAGATTGACTCCACTGGGGAGGTTTTATTTGTCTTGTACAAAGCCCAAGATTGAGGCTGACTCTACTGAGGAAAATCATTATATAAAGCCTAAGAGGAGGCTGGTTAGGGAATTTCTTATATGAAGCCTAATAGGAGGCTGGCTTCTGCTGAGGATTTATTGAAGTCCAGAGACAAGTCCAATATGTGTTGGGGAATCCCAAAGGTTTTACTCTTTCTGAGGATTACAGGGAGAGTTACAGTATCAAATACCATGAGGCTCTAATCCTGTTAGGGTTTCTATTGATGGTAAATTAACCCTGGCCGAGGTTTTTTAAGGTGAAGGTTTAAACCTTGAGTTTGAAAACCTATGGTGGTTTTAACTCTGCTTGAGATTAGTATATTGATGAAATAATTAGGGTTTTTCCTATACTTTTAGGAAACTTGACGGTCTCTGTGAGATTTAGGAGAATATGAGACTTTCCAAGTCTACTTGAATGAAGAGGTTGACTCTTAGCTAGAGAATAATCTTTGTATGATGCCCAAGAGGAGGCTGAGACTGTCTAAGTCTCTCCAGAAGTTACAGGCTATAGTGTAGAGAGAGATCTTTATATGATGCCCAAGAGGAGGCTGAGACTGTCCAAGTCTCTCCTGAAGTGGTAAGCTCTAATGTAGAGAGGGATCTTTGTATGATGCCCAAGAGAAGGCTGAGGTTTTAAGGGATGAAGATCAACCCTATGATGGTCTGATGTTTTGGAATTCTGACTCTCCTGAGGATTGAACTAGTAAAAGATGACTAAGTTCTGTCATATACCTGTAGGAGGCCTTTGGGTGCTTGGACTAAGTACAAGAGGAGGCTGAGAACTTCTAAGAAGCCTGTTGATCCTTGTACTAAGCCCAGGAAGAGGCTGATGATGCTTTTAGGAAGCTTGTGGGTCCAAACCTAAGAAAAGTTCAAGAAAGGTTTCACCGGGAATAAGACATTTCTTTGCATAACAGTTCTAGGGTTTGAAGAATTTCAGAAGAGGTTTCACCGGGAATTAATCCTCTCCGGGGAAATGAATTTCTTGTACATAATACTTCTAATTTTGGACAGTCTTGAAAAAAGTTTCACCAGGAATAATGCCTTTCTCTGTTCCATATTGTATAAGCCCAAGAGGAGGCAAGACTATATCTGGAATTTCCTATGGGGTACTATGTTTTAAGAGTAACCTCTGGTTTGATCGAAACCTAGACATAACTGTTGGGGAAAACTCTAAGCAAGTATGTACAAGCATATATATATATATATATATATATATATATATATATATATATATATATATACAGATGAAATATATAAACAAGTATGTATTGAAGAGATAGTGGGACTTACAGTCTGATGAAAGCCCAAGCATATAAACTACAGCTGCATGGTTAGGTTTTCAAGAAATTGAAGAAAGTTTTGATAAAACCTTGAATTTGAACTTGAATAAAAAATAAAATTGTTTTAAAAGGAAGTTTTGGGCTAATACTCAAGGACAGGCCCAGATCAATTCTTTTGAAAAGGCGACGATCGCATCGTAGTTTTGAAAACAACAGAGGGACTTATACAATGACTGAGGCCCAAATTATTGTATTCACAAAGAGGATGGGTCTTACACTCTATTAAAGTCCCAAAAGTGTATTTTTATACAAGGGTTGTGGCTTATAACTCAAGGAGATGCCCATATGAAAAACAGTGATCGCACAGTTTATTTTGAAAATCGCGTAGGGACTTATACAATGACTGAGGCCCAAATTATTTATGTACAAATAGGGTTGGGTCTTACACTCTATTAGAGGCCCAAAAGTGTTTGAAAAGAAGAAAGATGAGGCTTACAACTCAAGGAGAGGCCCAAATGAAAATTGTTTTGAAAATGGCGATCGCGCCGAGATTTTTAAAATTGTATCGGGACTTATACAATGACTGAAGCCCAAAAAGGTTTATTTACAAAGGGATGGGGCTTACACTCTACCAAGAGGCCCAAAATGTTTCAAATGAAGTTTGATCAAGAGGAAACCCTAATTTCTTTAAAAAAATATATATAATTTTCAAAGAAAAATAAGTAATAAATGATATAAAAGACCAAATATATTGAAACACAAGTTGTAAATTTTGAACAATGTTTTGAAAAATCATGCTTAATCACATGAAAGCTTGGAATCCTATTAAATTTGAAAATTCAAGGTGGATACCTCATTTTAAAAATGTTTGAAAACAAATAAAATGAATTAATTACAAAAGTTCAAGCTATATTAAATAAAAAATATAAATTTGATTTTTTTGTAGAATAAAATATTTCAATATTTTTGTGAATTTTTAAAAAAGAACCAATAAAAAATAATTAAAATTGAGAGAGAAATTAATTTTGAGATTAATTAAGAAAATCATAAAAAATAAGAAACAATAGCAAAATGAGAGGGAGCCAAAAAATGGTCTGGGTGGGTGTTGAACCACGCCCTCCAACCAAACACACATGCACTCCTACCACTGGGGTGGTGATACATCCGTGTATCAAAACCAACCCATATGTATATAAGGGTGGACAAAATTTCAAGTCAGGCCAAGACAAAAATCAAGTTTTGAGTGATTTGCAAGAAGGATCATATCTCCCTTATTTATCCATGAAATTGGATGAAATTTAGATGGATCCAACCTAGAATTTCATGAGGAATCCAATGCTGGCTTCAGAATTTTCTAAAGATGCCTACATTTTAAAACCCGATAGTGGTTTCAAAATAGGCCAAATTTTGAAAGTTCTATGATATCTCTTCATACAAGCAACAATAGCATGGTAAATTGGTTCAAACACAATACATATGATATGTATGACATGTTCATGATCAATGGACATCAAAGCAATGCATATTTTAAAGAGTCCAAGTTGTTATGCACTTACCTCTTGAAGCTCCTTGTGCTATCTTGAAAAATGCTTGTGCCATAAGTAATCTAATGCATTAAACACTCTTGATTAATTCCTTAGAAGCTTTTAGGATGATCAAAACCAGCTGGAAACCTCAGGAACAAGAACTGGCTCTTTCTTGCAAAAGTGGCCAAAGTGACCAAAATGGTAACTCACTCAAATGGTGTTACAGTTGAGGGAAACTTGTTGGGATAGTTTGAGGATGATATTTGGAGAGTATTTGAAGTGTTGTTTTGTTTTGAAAGTGAGTGAATCAAGACATGGCTTAAAAAATGCAGAAAAGTCAAAATTTGAGGTTTGGGAGGTTGACTTTATGATATTGGTGTTGTACAATAAGGATGAAGGTTTGAACACCTCCAATAGATGGTTTATGATGCGTTTGGATAGTTATTTGAGTGATTTTTGCTCTGGTTTCAAGAATCCCCAAATTGCTCCATTGTGAAATGAAAATGAAGTAAGAGAGGGAGAGTGAGAAAACAAGGCTTTGGTATTATTTTGGTGTGTTTTGAAACATCAGAAATGACCTTTATTTATAGTAGAGGGATTTTTGTTTTTGAAGGAATAGTGATTGGATGCGGGAGCATGCTACTATCCAATGGATTTTGTCATGTAGCACTTTCTTAAATGCCAAGGTACCAAGTCTTCTCTTATCTTGACTTCAACCAACTTTGCAGGTTTGAACACTCATGTTTCTTGACTCCTTTTGGCTGGTTTGTAACTGATTCATGCCACCTCTATGCATCACATAAATGCTTGATGCCAAATTTGAAATTCAAGGTTCAAGTAAATGATGGTTTTGCACATGCCAAGTTGATTTCTTGACTCAAGGGTCCAAAGTTGAAATCATCATGTGACTCATCAAGATTCTTTCTGATCATGGAAGAGGACAAGGCTTGGATGATGACAAAATTGGAAATGGAAACCGTGTGGCGTAAGAAATGCACACAATCTGCCAAATGCTGTCATGAAAATCAGTTTGAGCAAGGCATGTTGTGAGGTTCATAACTCCTTGCTCAAGTTGAATTAATGGGAGTTCTTGTACTCTTTGGAAAGCTTGTATATCCTAATTTAACTTTGATGTACAACATTGGTCTTGAATCAACTTGGATCATGGTTGCAAATGGCCTCAAAGTTGGTGAAAAAGTGAAACAGATTCTGTCTTTAAAATTTTACTAAGTGTTGGAAAAGTGGTCATTTTCATGTTTTTGTGATTTTGATCATCCATAAGTCAAAATCCATGAGGATTTAGAATCTGATATAGTTGACAATTTTGAAGTATGTAATGAGAAATTTCATTTTAGCTTTGGATGGAAGAAAAAAGCCTTTTGGTTTGGAAGTTATGACCTTGCAAAGTTGGTATCAAATCACTTTTCTTCCATAACTTAGAAAATTTCAAGTTTCTTAAAGTGGCCCCTTTTGCAAGTAACCCCACTTTTCATGACTTTTCTTGATGGATGATGATACAAACCATGAATTATCATTGTTTTTAACTTAAGGAAGCCCTGTTTGTCAATAAATTCAAATAGTCAAACTTGGTTTTTTGGCACAGTTGACTCTTTGTCAGATGAATTCCAAACTGTGTGATCCTCTATGCAATCAAGTCCTTGACCTAATTCAAACCTAATGGATGGATTCCATAGGTGTTTTAGAGTGTATTAAATCATGCCCCAAGGTTTGGGATCATGTCTTGGTCAAAAGTCAAAGGTATAGTTGACTTTTCATCAAGAAACACTAATTGGTCCAGATGAAATTGAATTCTTGCAAAACACTGCTTGAGGTCTTGGCTCGTGTCTTGCTCTAAAAGTCAACTTATGGGTGAATTAGGTCAAGAAACCATAATTCCTGATTTTTGATGAATGCATCCCCTGAGGCTATTTTGACCTATGATTGGGTCCATGAGGTCCCTTTGAGATTATCGAAGCATGTTTTGAAGGATTGGCTCATGCCCAGATGAAAATTTTCATCTGGAGGCCTTGGTCGACCAAAACCCTAATTTGTGTGATATTGGCGATCTTGAGGCTAGATCCACTTAGAATGTTGCAACCTTGTGCATGATTCTTGATGTGGGAGACCTCTTGATCCTTTATGGGTGTTTGAGAGGCTAAACAAGTTGAGGGTCATGTTAATTCTTGATTGATCCTTTGTCTGAGTACTTTGAGAGGGCTCAAAACCCTAATTCTTGATTGAGGTGGGTGCTCAACAATCCTTGAGAAGATTGATGAGGTATGAGTACATCAATATTATGGCGATGATTTGCACAATGATGGGAAATCTTATGGTCAAAATTTGGGGTATGACACTTTCATCAGAGTATCCTCCTCTAATGAATTGGCTGGAGCACGACATCCTTCGGGATCACAATCTCCGTAGATCATTCTGACATCTGATCTTGGTATATATCCAGGACTCTGCTTTGGAGAGTAGAAAGGCATGTACGTTTCTCCCTGAGATATATAACCTTCATCATTGAGATAAGATTTCCACTCCTCCTCTGTATCAGAAGTGTTGTTCCTATCGATGGTGTGGACTTCTAGAGATACTGGGTGGAGGAGGCCTCCGCTGTGAAAGAAATCCTGAATGGGAGAAAACTTCCATCCTTCTTCGTAGTCTGGGGACAGGTTAGAGAGAAACCAAGACCTTTTATTTTCTTGTTGTCAGTAGGAATTACAATCTGCCCCCATCCTTTTATGTCATTGCTCCCCATTACTTTGAGAGCATCTTTATATAAGGAAATCCATGTTCCTTTTTCTGGGTGTTTCTCATTGCTCACCGAGAGTGCTTGAAATTGAGTTCCAACAATCTCCTCTGGTTCTACATAGGAGAATGATGATAAGTTGCTCACGATTAAAGCTTGCTCTCTGCATACTGTGACTAATTTGTTATTCTTGACAAACTTCAGTTTCCGGTGAAGTATTGAAGTGACTTCCCTAACTTTGTGTCTCCAAGGTCTTCCTAATAAAGATTTGTATGCTGCTCAGATGTCCATGACCTGGAGAGTGACTTGGAAAGTGTGAGGACCGATGTTTATGGGAAGATCGACTTCGTCGATAACTATTTTTCTGGATCCGTCAAAGGCTTTGACGATGATCTCACTGCCTCTCATCAGAGTACCTTGAAAATATAGTCGAACTAAAGTTTACCTTGGCATGACATTTAAGGATGAACTTGGGTCTACCAGTATGCTGGCTAAAGCATTGTCCTGGAAATTGACTATGATATTGAGTGTTATGTTATGGTTCTTGCCTTCCTCTGGATGTTCTTCATCACTGAATCCTAAATTGTTGCAAGAAGTGGTGTTGGAGATAATGCTGTTAAATTGACCCACTGTCACATCTTGTTCTACAAAGGCTTGTTCTTAAACCTTCTGTAGAGCTTTTCTGTGAGCTTCTGAACTAAGCAGGAGAGATAACACAGAGATTCGAGACAGAGTTTGCAACAATTGATCCACAATGTTGTACTCGCTTTTCTGGATGAGATTTAGCATTTCATCATTGTTCTTCACAGGTTTCGCATTGCTGGATTGACCGATTTGTTGATTAGGAACCTCGACTTGATGTTCCTTTTCTTTGGTAGGTTCTCCAACTCCTCTGTTGAATATTCGACCACTCCGGGTAACTCGACTGATGTCGACAATGTTCACAATGGAGGGTAATGGAGTTTCTTTTCCATTTTCTATGGTCGTTGCACCGTACTTGTATGGGATAGCCTTTTTTGACTTGTACGGTATTGGACCTGGCAGGTAGATAACCACGGGGGCTTTTTGGGTCTTTTTGATGTCAGCAAGTATCGTCCTATAGAGAGGACTCGCGGACTCATGGACTCATCATCCTAAAAGAAAACTAACTCCACTATGGAGGGTTTTATCTATCTTGTACAAAGCCCAAGATTGAGGTTGACTGGGGAAATTCTTATATGAAGCCTAAGAGGAGGTTGTCTCTTGCTGAGGATTTATTGAAATCCAGGAGCAAGTCCAAATTGTATTGGGGGAAATCCAAAGGGATTTACACTTGCTGGGAATTAGGGAAAAGTGGAAGTACCAGATGTCATGAGGTTCTGATTCTATCGGGGGTTTATTGATGGTAAAAAGACCCTGGTTGGGATGTTTGAGGTGAAAGTTTAAACCTTGTTAGTTGTCAGGGTAGTTTAAAGATGAGTTTGAAAACCTATGAGGTCTTCAATTCTGCGGGAGACTGGTGTATTGGTTAAATGATTAGGGTTTATCCTGTGCTTTTAGGAAACTTGAGGGTCTCTGTGTGTTAAGTCCAAAAGGAGACTATGATAAGTGAGACTTTCCAAGTCTATTTGAATGAAGCCCAAGAGGAGGCTGAAACAGTCCAATTCTCTCAAAGAGTGGTAGGTTCTAGTGTAGAGAGAGATATTTGTATGATGCCCAAGAGGAGGCTATTGATTTAAGGGATGAAGATCAACCCTAGAATGGTCTGACGTTCTGCAATTTTGACTCTCCTGGGAATTGAACTAGTAGAGATAACTAATTTCTATTTTATGCTTTTAGGAAGCCTTTGGGTCCTTGTACTAAGCCCAAAAGGAGGTTGGGGAACTTCTAAGAAGCCTGTTGGTCCTTGTACTAAGCCCAAAAGGAGGCTGGGATACTTCTAGGAAGCCTGTGGGTCCAAGTCTAAGAAAAGTTCAAGGAAGGTTTCACCGGGAATTAATCATTTCTTTGTTGAACAATTCTAAGGTTTGAAGAAATTCAAAAGATGTTTCGCCGGGAATTAATCCTCTCTGGGGAAATGAATTTCTTGTATATATGTTTCTAAGTTTTGACAGTCTTGAGAAAAGTTTCATCGGGAATAATGCCTTTCTCTGTTCCATATTAAATAAGCCCAAGAGGAGGCAGACTGTATAGGGAATTTCCTATGAGGGAACTAGTTTTTGCTAAGTTATAAAGTAACCTCTGGTTTGACCTAAGTGTAGACCTAACTGCTGGGGAAACTCTAGACAGATATGTACAAGTATATATACAGATAAGTGAGTTGACAGGTATATAAATATGCATTGAATTGAAAAGATGTTGGGACTTACACTCTGAGAGGAGGCCCAAGTGTATTGCGATTGATTGTATGATTTTAACTATATGATTAGGGTTTTGAGAAATTGAAGAAAGTTTTGAGAAAACTTGGAATTTAGATTTTGAATTAAAATAAATTTGTTTAAAAGAAATGAATGTTTGGGGCTTATAACTAAAAGAGAGGCCCAAGTGGTCTAAAAGTAGTTTCACCGGGAATAATGCTTCTCTTAGTACCAGTTTAAAACAGATAGATGATTTTGAAAACAGAGGTATGTGGCTTACAACTCAAGGAGAGGCCCATGGAAGTTGTTTATTGTTAAAATAAAAGTTTATGTACACAATATCAGGGCTTATACTCAAGGAGAGGCCCAGATGACTTGTTTTGAAAACAGTGATCGCACTATGATACCGAAAGACGTTGTGGGACTTATACTACAGCAGAGGCCCAAAATTGTTTTTGTACAAAAATTGGTTGGGTATTACACTCTATTAGAGGCCTAAAAGTGTTCGTAAAGAAGAAAAATGGGGTTTATACTCAAGGAGAGGCCCAGATGATTTATTTGAAAAGGTGACGATCACGTCGCGGTTTTGAAAACCACAAAGGAACTTATACAATGACCGAGGCCCCAAAATTATTTACACAAAGGGATTGGTCTTACACTCTATTAGAGTCCCACAAGAAAGTTATTTTTATACAAGAGTTGGGGCTTATAGCTTAAGGAGATGCCCAGATGAAAAACAGCGATTGTACCGTTTATCTTATCGGGACTTATACAATTACTAAGGCCCAAAATGGTGTATTTACAAAGGTTTGGGTCTTACACTCTATTAGAGGCCCAAAAGTGTTTCAAATGGAGTTTGAAAAATTAAAATTAAGGAAAACCTTAATTTTAATTTTAAAAACAATTTTTTTAAAAAAATTTGAATAGAAAATGATGTAAAATATCAAACATATTTAAAATCAAGTTGTGAACTTTAAAAAATGTTTTTGAAAACCATGTTATGTTTATATGAAAGTGTGAAAGTCATTTGAATTTGAAAAATCAAGATGAAAATTTCATTAAAAATGTTAAAAAATAATTAAAATGAAATTCTTTACAAAAAATTCAAACTATATTAAATAAATAATATAAATTTGATTTTTTTTTTGTAGAATAAAATATTTTAACATTTTTGTGAATTCTTAAAAAAAGAACCAATAAAAAATGCTTAAAATTGAGGGAGAAATTAATTTTTGAAATCAATTAAGAAAAAAATAAAAAATTCAAATAATTTGAAAAATGGCCCCAACGGTCACCTTCTTCTTCCTCGTGACCGCGCCATGGATGATTTGCAAAACCTCACTTTTCTCTCTAATTACTCAATGGTTTTGACTTTTGTAAACATCAATCTCACTCGTTTTTGAATAAGGAGTAAGAAATCAAGTGATGAACACATGAACCATAATTTCTACAAGAACACTATGAAATCCTATACACGATAACTACAAAGCAATTGATTGAGGGGAAACACTCTACATAAGTGCAGAAACATGTTTGTAACTTGAAAACACATTTATGATGCATGAATCATAGAGTTTGAGAGTTCAGGCTTACCTCTTGCAAGAAGAAATCGAATTGTGTGTTGGAGGTGTTACAGATGTTGTTTGATGACCTGGACAACTTCAATGGACCTTATGTAAGGTGTTTGGAAGCTTGGAATGGATTGAAACAACCTGGAACTCTTTGTGGTACCTCAACTGCAAATTAGCTTGAGTGTGATTTTGAGCTTTGTGATTATGAGGTTACAGGTGTGAGAGAAGTGTTTGGATAACACACATATGATGTATATGATGTGTCTACAACATTGGTTTTGAAAGAATTGCTCTCTATTTGAAAATTCGATAATCACTTGAAAAAGAAGTAAAAATCTGGTTTTTGAGATTGAAAGGAAGGAAAGCATGAGTTGTTATGCTTTGGTCTACTCAAACTGATCAGAAAGAACCTCTATTTATAGTAGAGCAAGTTTGTTTTGGGAGAAATAGTGATTGGGGGCTGATCACCCCATTATCCATTGAGTTTTGTCATGTAGCCAAAGTCTCCTCTAGCCATTGACTTGAGTCAATCTTGCAGGCCTATGGTCTTATGATTCTTGGACTAATCTTGACTCATTTAAAATGTTGTGGACTAATACATGCCAGCTCTATGCATCCATTCAATGCCTCATGACAAAGTTGTAGTTTTTGGAAATGAACTTTGAGTGTTACATGCCTAAAGGATTGGATTTTTGACTTGGTGGCCTTGTGATCAGATACTTCGTCATTCATGTTATTTTTGGACAGAAATACAATAATGCAAGTGTCCAAAATTTGCTCAAGAAATAGTGGGATAAAGTTTTGTTTTCATGCCTTTGTGTAGGCAGCGTGAAAAATGCCATTTTTGAAGGCTTATAACTCCTTGCTCAAGTTGAATCATGGGAGGCTCTTGTACTTTTTGGAAAGCCACTATATCATACTTCAACTTTGATGTTTAACCTTGGTCTTGAATCATCTTGGATCATAATGAAAAATGGCCTCAAAGTTGGTGAAAATGCAAAACAGATTCTGCCTAAAAATTTCACCAAGTGTTGAAAAAATGTCCATTTTCCATTTTTTGTGATATTGATCAATCCATAACTCAAAATGCATGAGGATTTGGAATATTTTGTAGTTGACAATCTTGAAGTATGTACTGATAGCTTTCATTTAAGCTTTGGATGAAAGAAAAAGGTTACTTGGATCACAAGTTATGGTCTTGCAAAGTTGGGTAAAAATCACTTTTTTTCATGACTTAGTGAAATTTCAAATTTCTTAAGATTGCCCCTTTTGCAAGTAACCCCACTTTTATTAATTTTTCTTGATGGATGGTGAACCAAACCACAAGTTAACAATGTTTTTGACTTAGAGAAGCCATGTTTGTCAAGAAATTCCAAAAGTCAAACTTGGTTTTTGGGCACAGTTGACTTTTTGTCAGATGAATTTCAAACTTTGCGACTCTCTATGAAATCAAGTCCTTGACCTAATTCAAACCTAATGGATGGATTCCATAGGTGTTTTAGAGTGTTTTGAATCATGTCCAAGAGTTTGAGATGATGTCTTGGTCAAAAGTGAAAGATATGGTTGACTTTTTCTCAGAAACCCTAGTTTGGGGTCCAGATGAATTTGAATCTTTATATTTCTCATGAACCAAGTTCTTTGTGTCCATTTGAACTTGTAAGAGCATAAATATAAGATATTTGAGGTCTTCAAAACATTTCTTGAGGGTTTGGCTCATGCATTGCCCCAAAATTCAACTTAGGGGTGAATTAGGTCAAGAAACCCTAATTCCTGATTTTTGATGAATGCATCCCCTGAGGCTATTTTGAACTTGTGATTGGGTCCATGATGTCCCTTTGAGCTTATTCGATCATGTTTTGAAGTATTAGCTCGTGCCCAGATGGAAATTTCCCTCTGGAGGCAATGGTCGACCAAAGCCCTAATTTGGTGACACTGGTGATCTTGAGGCTTGATCAACTTGGAATGTTGTATTCCTATGCTTAATTCTTGATGTGGGAAACCTCTTGATCGTTCATGGATGTTTGAGAGGATTAACAAGTTGAATATCATGTCAATTCTTTATTGATCCTTTGTTTGAGTACTCTGAGAGGGCTCAAAACCTTAATTCTTGATTGGAGTGACTGCTCAAGAATCTTTGAGAGGATTGATGAGGCATACAGGTACATCGATATTGTGGTGATGATCTACACAATGATGGGAAATCTTGTGGTCAAAATTTAGGGTATGACACCAAGGTATCCCAAGTTTCTAAGGGGATAGATAAGTTATTTTCTTCAATGGCATTGACCTCAGGAAATGCAAAGTTGATAAATTCTCGTCCTCTGATTCTAGCAATCTTATCAACATGCTATTCGGTATTTTCGCAATTTTCTCAGTAAGGTTCCCATGACTCTGGGAGAACAGGTGGATTTTCCTTAAAGTCACTCAGCGGATATGCATGATCTGGCTGACTCTTTTGCCACGAGTCTTCCATGTAAGGTTTCTAAATGGGAAACTCCTACATAGGATCATTGTAATCAAAGTGGTCTCTTATCGGAGTATCATCTTCTAAGGAGTTGGGCGGAGCACGGCATCCCTCGGGATCATAATCCCCGTAGATCATTCTGACATCTAATTTGGGTATATATCAGGGACTTTGCTTCAGAGAGCAAGGGGGCAGATACGTTTCTTCCTGAGATATGTATCCTTCATTGTTAAAATAGGACTTCCACTTTTCCCCTGAAGAGTTATTCTCCTCGATGGTATGGACTTCTTGGGAAATCGGGTGGAGAGAGCCCCCACTATGGAAGAAATCATGAATAGGACGAAAGCTCTCATTCTTTTTTGCAGTCTTGGTAAGTGTTGGAGAAACACCGAGACCTTTTCTTGTCTTGTTATCAACAGGGATCACAACTTGCCCCCATCCTTTTACGTTACTGCTTTCCATTACTTGGAGAGCATCTTTTTATGAGGAAATCGACGTTCCTTTTTCTTAATGATTCTCATTGCTCACAGAGAGTGCTTGAAATTGAGTTCCAATGACCTCTTCTGGTTCTAAATATGAGAACGATGATATGTTGCTCACAATTAAAGTTTGTTCCCTGCATATTATGACTAATTTATCGTTCTTGATAAACTTCAGCTTTTGGTGAAGTGTCGAAGTGACTGCCCCTACTTTATGTATTCAAGGTCTTCCTAATAGACAGTTGTATGCTGCTCGGATGTCCATGACCTAGAAAGTGACTTGGAAAGTGGGGGGGGGGACCAATGGTTATGGAAAGGTCGACTTCGCCGATAATTGTTTTCCTAGATCAGTCAAAAGCTTTGACTATGATCTCACTGCCTCTCATCGGAGTTCCTTGAAAAGATAACTGTACAAGAGTTGATCTTGGCATGATGTTCAAGGATGACCCTGTGTCTACTAGTACGTTGGCTAAAGCATCATCCTGGAAGTTGACTGTAATATTGAGTGTCATGTTATGATTTTTGCCGTCCTCTAGAAGCTCTTCATCACTGAAACCCAAATTATTGCAAGAAGTGATGTTGGAAATAATGTTGTGAAACTGACCCACTATCACATCTTGTTCTACAAAGGCTTATTGCAAGACTTTCTGTAGAGCCTCTCTGCGAGCTTTTGAACTGAGCAAGAGAGATAATACGGAGATCTGAGAAGGAGTTTGCAACAATTGACCCACAATGTTGTATTCTCTTCTCTGGATGAGCTTTAGCATTTCATCGTTGTTCTTTACAGGTTCCGTATTGCTGAATTGACCAATTTGTTGATTAGGAACTTCAGCTTGAGGTTCCTTTTCTTTTGCAGGTTATCCAACTCCTCTGTTGAAGATTCAACCGCTTTGGGTGACTCGACTGATGTCAGCAATGTTGACAACAAATGGTAATGGAATTTCTTTTCCATCTTCTATTATGGTTGCACAGTATTTGTATGATATTGCTTTCTCTGACTCATAGGGAACTGGGCCTGGCAAGTATATGACCAAAGGGGTTATTTGGGTCTTTTGACTGTCAAAAGTAGCCTCAATTGGTTCTAGCTTGGAATGGTTGGAAAATCATCCATTGTTGCAAAGGATTCCTGAGTGCTTTGGCTCATTGAGCATCGGGATAATGGTGAAGACATCCTCATTAATTCCATAATTAATAGGCTCTCTTTCATTAAAGATTGTGATAGTCCTCTTATCTAATAACTCTTGAATCTCATTTTGAACAAAGAGACAACCATGTCGGCTTCTGCGACATTTGCTGTAAGCTGAATAAACGTGGTGCGTTGGGCCAAAATAATCAAGTTCATACAGGCATTGATGGAATTTGACTAATGACGTTTCATTGTATTTGATGTCGTAAACTGCATACTGCCCCGGGTAATCTTGTACCATATTGATAGACAGAGAGTTTAAGCATATTTGGTGTCCATGACTGTTTTCTGAGCATACTTGACAATGTTCATAATTGTGAGGCGCTACCCGCCCGTATCCACTTTGTATGCTGTGTATTTTCACCAAATCTGTTTCTATCAAGCGAACGTCACAACTTTGGTGTCTACCTGGATTTCCATTGGTTACGCTAATTTGATGTGTGTTGTCATTCTGATAGACTGGAAGCCACCAATGATCCAAAAAATGTTGAAGAGTTCTTTGAACGAGCACACAACCTTGATCGTTTTCTGAGCAGTCTTTGCAGTCGGGATAATTATGTGGCAACAGATAGCCGAGTCTGACATGTTTGGTATGCAATTCCACCAAACTGGTATTCATTAAGTGAACGTCAAAAATCTGAACCATATTAATTTGGTTATTACTACCTCCATGATAGTCTTGGATCCATCCAAGATCCATCTGACGCTGAAGTGCCTCTTGTATAAAAGAACATCCCTGATTGTTTCTTGAGAAAACTAGGCAAGCGTTGTAGTCGTGCAACGACAAATTATGATCCTGACTTTGTCTTGAATGCATTGCCACTAGATTGACGTTCATTGCGCGGATGTCACGATTTTGAATAATGTTCGAATGTTGATAAGACATATTTACTTCACGAATCTGGTGATCCTGGATCCAGCCTAGATCCATCTGCTCTTGAAGAGCTGCTTGTACAATGGTGCACCCTTGATTGTTCTTAGAGCAGATATCACACTGGTGATAGTTGTGAGCTGGTATATAGTCGTACCCACTCTGCCTGCAATGCATTTTCGCCAGATTTGTTTCCATTAGGCGTATACCGCGGATTTGATCGCTGCTGCCGGGCTCTTCTTTTATCAGGTTTACTGAAGTTTTTTCATGCGGTGGTAATGGATTCATTTGAACATTCAGATTTGTATCTTTGAAAGAGAGAACTCCGTTTCGGACGAGCTTTTGTACGTCAGATTTGAAGATGAGGCAATTCTCAAAGTTGTGCCCCAGTCCTCCTTGATGATGAGGGCAAGACTGGTCGGCTTTGAACCAATAAGGTGGATTATCCGGTACTGCGAGATGAGTTCTGGTTTGAACATGCCCCTTGGCTATCAAAAGTGGGAATAGTTCCGCATATAACATTGGTATAGGGTCAAACCCTGTTGATCATGGAAAATGATTGTTATTATTGTATTGCGAGCGAGCCTGCTGAAGAGGCTGTTGCGGCCTTTGCTGATACGGTTGTTGATTTGGTTGTTGTTGAGCAACCAGTGGTTGATATGCAGGGATCGGTGCAGGACTGACAATAGGAGATATTATCGCCACTTGTCTAGGTTGATACCTTCACCTTTCTTTACCCTGCGAGATGTTACTAATATCCTGTTCTTTCTTCTTTTGGAATGCACTCCCGTATCTCTTAGTACTGCTAGATGGTTTTGAGTTATTAACCAGTCGACCTTCTTGGACTGCTTCCTCAAGACGTACCCCCATATTTACCATCTCGGTAAAGTCACTGGGTGCACTGGCGACCATTCGGTCATAATAAAATGAACTTAATGTCTTTAAAAAGATTTTTGTCATTTCTTTCTCCTCAAGAGGAAGTGTAATTTGGGTGGCGATTTCACGCCATCTATGAGCGTACTCCTTGAAGGTCTCTTTATCCCTTTGGGACATGGCTCAGAGTTGATCTCTGTCGGGTGCCATATCCAAATTATATTTGTATTGCTGAACAAAAGATGCCCCAAGATCTCTGATAGTACTGATCTTGGTACGATTTAAACCCATGTACCACTTAAGTGCGGCACCGGTTAAGCTATCTTGAAAGTAATAGATTAGCAGTTGCTGATTCTCCGTCTGTGTAGACATCTTTCGAGTATACATCACCAAATGACTTTGTGGGCAAGAGTTTCCTTTGTATTTTTCAAATTCGGGAACCTTAAACTTGTGTGGTATTTTGACGTTTGGGACCAAACAGAGGTCAGAGGCATCTTTTCCAAATAAGTCCTGCCCGCGAATGATATGCAGTTCCTTCTGCATTTCCAAGAACCGTTCTTGGAATTCATTCATTCTCTCGTATACTTCTTCATCTTTGCCAGGAGTGGCATGAATCTGTTCCTCTGGGATAATATATATCACAGGTTGCGGTATAGACATCACTGCAGTTACTCTTGGTGCTTCAGTGACCTGAAGTTTGTAACATTCAGAAGTTTCTATCGTAACCCTTGCATCTTCGTTTACCTGATGTTTGTAACCTTCAGGTCTAGAGGTTCCTGCTATGGCTCCCAGGTCTTCATTGACCAGTGGTACATAACCTTCTGGTATGAAATTAAAGGGCATGCCCCAAGGAAAACCTTTAGGCATGTTATACTGCGGAAGATTGATGGGTATCTCAAATGCTGGTGCGGACACAGTTTCTGAGATCGCAGTCTTTTGCGGTGGTGAATCCTGAGTTGCTGCCAGGGATTCAATCATACTGTTGAGTCTTTCCAGACTATCCTCAGAGTGTTGACTTCCTCTCTTAAATCTCTATTTTCCTCTTCAAGATCGTCCATTTTCTTTTGGCGATTGGCCCGAGTATTGTACGAATGAGATAGTTTGACTCTAAAGTGCGACCTATGTGTGAGACTTTATGACAAAAATGTGTAATGCAAGAATGATGAATGATATTTTTATTTTTCAAAAGAACTTTTAATAATTGTATTGCAAATATCAAACAGCGGTGGAAACGTTTTATTGAATTCAAAGGGTATTGTATCTTACAAGGAAAAGTACATTATTTTACAAAGCACAGGAAAGAAAACTAGGTTTCTCAATCATAAAGAGTCTCTGACAAAGATCCAGACGCTGGCTGCTGGTTTACCTTTCTTTTCTTTGACAGGATTTCCTCAACCGTCGTCGGATCAGTGATCCTTTACCATGTGAAAGGGGAGAGTAAATTCTTCCGTTCCTCCTGACTTTCCACAGCATGTTGCTCTAGTATTTCGATCAGAGCATCTTTCTCCTTTAGTAACTCTTGCATCTTGGCACATTCCAAGTTGATAGTCTGGTATTTGTTCTTCCAAGAGTTCTTTTCGCGTTGAGCTTTGTTAAAAGCGACCTGCAGTTTCTCGATGTTACTCATAAAATAGATGACAGATTCCTTTAAAGGAAATACCTCTTGGCGAGGGTAAGGCATTTTTAACTTGAGGGCCCTTGTTTGTACCCATCTGAGATAAGGCTCTACAGAGATGCAGTTTGGTTTTCCCAAGGATTCCTTTCCTTTCTTGTGAACTTGATGCCAGGCATGTACAATTTATTACTTGAGTGCTCTGTCATTTTCTCCTTCTTTGAAGAAAAGACCTTCCAGATGAACGTTGAAAGGTATATTCTTCATCGGGTATCCAAGCTGCCGACGGGCTAAAACTGGGTGGTAGTTGATCCCTCCTTTGGTATCAGTGAGGGGTACATTGGGGAAACTTCCACATCCGTCGGTGATTTTTATTCCATCATAGACTCGGTTGTACCAATCTATGTCGGAGTGGGTGAGAGACATAATCTTATGCGACCACCGCATACTACTTTTGAGATCCCAAAAAGTAGGAGATTTGGGTAAGTGGCAAAATAAACCACTTGTAGAGTAATGGTACACAACATGTGATCATTTCTCCGATGTACAAATTCCTTAAATGTACTGAGTGGTAAGCATCTGCCAGCAAAGTTGGGATTGGGTTTCCAATTAAGAAAATCATGATAGCGTTCATGTCAATGAAATTGTCGATGTTAGGGAAAACGAATTATCCATAAGTGAGTAGGACAAAGTTATCCTCAAAGGCAACTATGTTCCCTATGCTGGCAAAGTATAAGGCTTTCTCCAATAGAAGCCTAGCGGGTAAACCTTGTATTCCTCCCTTGGTGGTCATGTGAGCTCTGATATCGGATACTTTCAGAGAGGTGACCCTTGCAATTACCTGATCCTTAGGAATTTATTCCAGTCCAGAGAAGGGATCTTGGTCAGTGATAGGTAAGTCAATCAAATGAGAGTACTCTTCCAATGTTGGTGTGAGCTGATAGTCGGGAAATGTGAAGCAGTGGTACACCGGATCATAGAACTGAACCAATGTAGCTAGGACTCCTTCCACCATGTTGACTTTCAAAAGTGACAAAAGTCCCCCGTACTTAGCTCTGAAAGCTTCTGGATTGGTAATCAATCTTCCCAATTTCCTCAAGTCCTCAAGTCTTGGACTTTTGAATGTGTACTTCTGGGTTTTTCTTCTACCGAAATCCATAACACGGCTTCTGATATTTGCAATATTCCTTTTTGTTTAGTTCGTTTGAAAATTTTAAGAGAAGAGATTTTTTTTATGAATGCATGAATGTATGAATGCAGTAAACACAAGTATATGAAAACATAGGTTTAAGGGTTCACTCAGTGTGGATAAATCCATGGATCTACCCAATCCCCCCAAGAGAGTATGTGCTAAAGGTTTTGGTTTTTTGTACCTGTAGAACGGGTTCTAACAAAGTTTCTAAAATCACTGACCCCTCTAAAAAATATTACCAGAAAACCGATTGACTCATTCGAGTGTAGTATCACGTGTCAACTATTCCCAATAGTCACCGTACTACATCCTAGAAAAATGTTTAGGTAGAAAATTTACAAATCCTCAACATCGTGGGTGCCCCGTGGAAAAGTAATGTTTTCACGACTTGATCGTTCAACATTAGTTATTCCAAAAAGGGTACCTCCGCTGATTCACTGGACTTTCAAGTTAGCTTGGTCGGGATTCACTCCCTATAAGCCTCCTTGAGTCTGCCACTTCCTATCTTAAAATATGCTCTCAAGCCCACTGAGGACTTTTTAACTCACCACTTGTGTATTAATCACATTCTCAATTAGCGGTAAATTAAACAAGTATGGCAAATAAACAGATAGTATAGTGAAAGACAGTGAATGACATCAGATGAGAAAGCAAATAAAACAACAAAATGAAAAGCAAGGCTTAACCCTCTTATGGGTTTTTAGGCTTCCAATACGCATCCCCAGTGAAGTCGCCATTTTCTTGTAGCTCAGTTTTTGTGATGCGACCACTACCGCTTTTTGGTGCTACTTTCTGATTTCTAATATTTATCTTATGTAGCTGGTTAAGGAAAGGGAATATATCTTAAACTAACCCTGCGCGCAAGTGTTTTACAAATGCGAATAGATCTGGAATCGGGGGTTGGTTATACAAAGGGAAGCTATAAACACCCAGTGTATCTATAGTAATCTATAGGAACCTTAGTTTACATATGTTTTGTTGTAGCTTTGCTTGGTTGTTTTGAATTCATTTACTGCTGAGTAGCGAAGGTTTCTATCTTGGGGAGGCTGAGGAAATATTTTCTTCTGTTTTGGGTTTTCTATTGTTTTCGGGAAGGTACTGGACCTAATTTTTTTTTTATTTGTGTGCTCGCTAAGATTTTGCAATCTTATGCCTATGTATTCCCGTAAAGAGATTTGGGGAAATGAGAGCGATCGTAGTTCCTCCTATTTTTATGGAAGGAGGAAAAAAGTTTGGAGTCTTGTTCAAAGTCCAAGATTGAAGCTAAAGTTTGTGTGTGTCTTGTTCAAAGCCCAAGATTGAAGCTAAAGCTGATTGGGAGAGAATTTGTCATCTCTAAACGAAGATATCTCACCTATTCACCACAATATTTGAGTAATTATTTATAAGGGAAGTTGCTTTAAATGAGATACATAGAATCCAGCAATGGCCATCTTCCTTTATAAGTCTCTACATGCTAAAAGAGGGACATTGGCATAGATGTATATAATCCAGAGGCTTGCCACTTACAGTTTTTAGATGAAAGAGAGAATCTAACCAGGATAAAGGAGAGACTCCAACTTGGATTTTGAATCAACAAGTGTGCTACTTACAATAATTATCTGGAAAAAAAGGTTTTGATTGTTGGTTTTGAAATGTGATGTATAGAAGATATATCTTCCTATAGAGAGGACTCAAGGGTCTCATCTGTGGAGATGTTTGTTTTGAGCCTTGATCAAAGCCCAAGGTTGAAGCTAAAGTTGACAAATGATTTAACTGGGGAGTCTTATATCTATCTTGTACAAAGCCCAAGGTTGAGGATGACTAGGGAAAATCATTATACAAAGCCTAAGAGGAGGCTGACTCTTGCTGAGGATTGATTAAATCCAGATGAAGGTTTAAATTGTATTGAGAAGTCCAAAGGGGAACCAACTCTTGGTAGGGATGGAAGAATAGTTGATTTATCAGATACCATGAGGTTCTAATATTTTTTAGGGTTTTGTTGGTGATGGTTTGACCCTGACTAGGGATCCTAAAGATGAAAGTTGAACCTTGTTTGAGGATCAGGAGAGACTTAAAAAGGGTAAGTCTGTACATCCTATAGACTTGGATTTCTCCTGGGTATTTAAATATTGAGAAGATGACTGGGATCTATCTTATGCTTTTAGGAAGTCTGAAGGTCCTTGTATGAAGCCCAAGAGGAGGATGAGATTGTCCAAGTCTCTTTTAAGAAGAGGTAGACTCTTAGCTGGAGAAAGATATTTATATTATGCCCAAGAGGAGGCTGTTGGTTTAAGGGATGAAGATCAACTCTGGAATGATTGGGTATTCTGAAGTTTTGACTTTCCTGAGTATTGAACTAGCAGAGATGTCTAAATTCTTTTCCTATGCTTTTTGGAAACCTTTGGGTCCTTGTACTAAGCCCAAGAAGCGGTTGTGGGGAACTTCTAAGAAGCCTGTTGGCCCTTGTACTAAGCCCAAGAGGAGGCTGTGGGCAACTTCTAAGAAGCCTATTGGTCCTTGTACTAAGCCCAAGAGGAGGATGTGGGGAACTTCTAAGAAGCCTTTTGGTCCGTGTACTAAGCCCAAGAGGAAGCTGGGGATACTTCTAAGAAGCCTGTGGGTCCAAGCCTAAGAAAAGTTCAAGAAAGGTTTCACCGGGAATAATCCTTTCTTTGCTGGACAGTTCTAAGGTTTGAAGAAATTCAAAAGAGGTTTCACCGGGAATTAATCATCTCTAGGGAAGTGAATTTCTTTTGTATGTTTCTAACTTTTGACAGTCTCAAGAAAAGTTTCACCGAGAATAATGCCTTTCTTATTTCCATATTGAATAAAGCCCAAGAGGAGGCTGAGACTGTATTCAGGGGAGTTTCCTATGAGGGAACTAGTTATGACTAAGTTATAAGTGTCCTACTGTCTTGACCTAAGAGTAGACTGAGGATGATTTATCTGTTAGGGAAACTCTAGATAGATATGTACAAGTATATACAATTAATTGAATCAACAGACATATAAACAAGTATGCATTGAATTAAAAAGATATTGGGTCTTACACTCTAATTGGAGGGCCCTGTCATACCCCAAATTTTGACCACAAGATTTCCCATAATTGTGAGGATCATTGCCACAATATGGATGTACCATCATACCTCATCAATCTCCTCAAAGATTGTTGAGCTTTCACTACAATCAAGAATCAGGGTTTTGAGCCCTCTCAGAGCACTTTGACAAAGGATCAATCAAGAAATGACATGATCTTCAACTTGTCTAACCTCTCAAAGACCCATAAAGGATCAAGAGGTATCACTACTACAAAATGCCCAAATAATAACGCCAGGTTTACAACGGCATCCTATACACCATTCTTATAGTGCATACTGGATGCGCCCGCATTATTTTAATTAGAAATCTCAAGGGTATAATAACGGTTGTTATAAAAACCGTGGTGATACAATCTAGATATCATGGGTTCGAACCTCATCGCCCTCAAATAGTTTATCCCTTTGACGTAAATGCTCCCTTTTAAGTTTTATTAATATTTAACTAAAAAATAATAATGATATCACGACGGCTTTTTCTTAAAACTGTTGTTACAAACTGTTATGTATTTTAAACACCAAGTATATATCAATTTATCCATTGAAAAAAGAAACAAGACGAAACAACCCTAACACCAACGCCGTCACCATTGTCGGGAAGAAGACAACAACAACAAGAAAGTGTTCTACTTTAAGGTGTTGCAATGTCACATTTGAAGACAAAATCATTCAAAGGTGTTTCTACGTCTTCTTCAAGTGTAAAATCTCGATCTGGGAATTTTAGTGGTTGTGATGGTCGTATGGTTTCGTATCAATGCAAGAAGGGACAAAATAAAGGAAGGATTTTTTGGAGTTGTCCATTTTGGAGGAGCGATGAAACATGTAATTTGTTCATATGGGATGAAGACGTGGGAGAAAGAGATAGAAATGACTATGAGAGCATTATGAAGTCAGAGTTGGAAGTTGTGGGCTATCTGAAGGTTATGTATGAGGATTTAAAGAAAAAGAACAAGAATTTGAAGAACAAACTAAAATCAGAGATATTTTCTGGAAATATCAAGATGTTATGTTTTCTTGTCTCCTTTATGTTTAATGTTTACTTTGTTATGAAATGTAATAGTTAAATTAGGGTTTGAATTACATTGTTGATGTTTAAACTGCAGATGCATTGTGAATTACATTGTTGATGTTTAAACTGCAGATGCATTGTGAATTACATTGTTGATGTTTAAACTGCAGATGCATTAAGTGAGAAGTTAAGGCGTACCTTTTCTTTTTTATTTATTTTAAAATTCACAAATAAAAGGGTTATCACTACGGTTCTCCTGGTTAACCTTAGTGATATATTTATAATAAATAAATACCTATCTATACGGTTTTTATTTATTTTAAAATTCACAGATAAAATGGTTATCACAACGATTATTCTACTTAACCGTAGTGATATATTTATAATAAATAAATACCTATCTATAGGTTGTTATTGTTAACGGTTGTGAAATAGTTTACCCATATATAAGCGAAATAACTTTCACTTAATTGACAGTAACGCTGTTGCCTTCAAAGTGAAACCCTATAACCCATTTTTTCTCTTCGTTTTCACCATTAGCCGTGAATCTTATGCTTCATACATTAAAGTATTCTTCTTCTTCCATCTATTAATAGATATTTCCCATTATCTCGTTTGTGGATTGTTATTTTTGTTGATTATTCTTATTTTTTTTATATTCGTTTTCACTACCTTAACAAAGACCATGCTTTGGAAACTTCATAATGTTTGCGTAGCTATGGAAAAAAGTACAAGAAGAATGAAGCTATGATAGAAAGTTCATCCACCTTGTACTTTTTCTTTATAGCTTCACGAACAAGATGTTAGTAAATGAAGAATCAACACTGTAAGCAAACTTTATCTAGTTTTAGAAACAATGAAAAGAAATATAAGAAGTATGAAGCTTTTGTGTAAGCTTCTTCCTCCTTATGATTCTTTTTCATTGCTTCCCAAACTAGTTCAACATCATAATTGATTCCTGTTCCGCGATTAGTTTCATTAAAAGGTGAGTTATTCTTGTTCCTCTCTTTACTCTTCACTTGATTATGGTTTTAGGGTTTATTTTCAACTGTCGATGCTCATTTTGAAGTTTGCTTTGTTTCCGTTTAGGTTAAGGGGATGATACAGGGTGATGATGCTGGTGAAAGCAAGCGTATTATATCAGTTTATAATTTCTGGATCTGATATAGAATGTTGTTTGAGTTTATTATATTCTATTTACATTGTTTGTTTCACTAACCCTCACTTAAAGTTTGCTAGTGGTAGCAAGCGTATTATATGAGTTTATAATATCTGGATCTAGTATAGAATGTTGTTTTAGTTTATTATATTCTATGTAGATTGTTTGTTTCACTAACCCTCACTTAAAATGCATTCAGTTAATTTGACATAGATACTTATAATCTGCAAATTAAGTTGTATTTGAAAACCAACTTAAACAAATCAATGTTGTTTTCTGATTGCATGCCTCTCCTTAGATGCATCGCCATCTTCCATTATAGTTAAATCAAAGATGAGGCAGATTATCCAATGTCTTGTTGATCTTATGGAAATTTAATTATAATCGAATAGCGATATATCGAAGGAGTCAGATCAATAAACCACAATATCTGTAAAAGAGCGTGAAATGCACGATGAGACGAATGCAATCAGAAAACAACATTGATTTGTTTAAGTTGGTTTTCAAGAACAGTTTAATTTGCAGATTATAGACATCTTCATCAAATTGAATCCATGTATATTTATTTAGTGAGGTGTTTGGAAAACAAGCAATCTACATTTAATATAATAAACTTAAGGTACTTACAACAACGATTATCTATTGTAACCGATATCATAAGTAATTTATGTTTTATATAATTTCGCTGCTGATGGTTTTCGAACCCATAACCTAGGTGTATGTATCGCAACGGTTTATTATCATAACCGTTGTGATATATGGCGCGCGTCCTGCCTTTCAACAACGGTTTCCAGACCGTTGTAGAAACAGCGAACTTACAACGACAATCTACATAACAACACCTTCGCCCACGTCATTATATGTCATTCCCAACCGTTGTTAAATAGGTTTTTCGTAGTAGTGTATCCCACATCAAGAATCAAGCACAAGTTTCCAACATTCCAAGTGGATCAAGCCTCAAGATCGCCAGTGTCACCAAATTAGGGTTTTGGTCAACCAAGGCCTCCAGATGAAAATTTTCATCTAGGCATGAGCCAATACTTCAAAACATGGCCTAAAATGCTCAAAGGGACCTCATGGACCCAATCATCAAGTCAAAATAGCCTCAAGGGAAGCATTCATCAAAAATCAAGAATTAGGGTTTCTTGACCTAATTAACCCCTAAGTTGACTTTTGAGGCAAGACATGAACCAAGACTTCAAGACATGATTTGAGGGCCTAAAATACACCACATTGATCCATTTACAAAAATGGATTGATCCAAGAAGCTTGATTCACAAGTTTCAAATTCAGCTGGACCACAATTAGGGTTTTGAAGAAAAAGTCAACTATACCTTTGACTTTGGACCAAGAGATGTTCCGAAACCTTGGGACATGATCCAAGACACCCTAAAACACCTATGGAATCCATCCATTTGGTTTTAATTAGGTCAAGAACTTGATTGCATAGAAGATCACACAATTTGGAATTCATCTGACAAAATAAGTAAACTGTGCCCAAAATCAAGTTTGACGTTTTGAATTTTTTCACAAATGTGGCTCCCCTATCTCCAAAACAATGTTAATGCATGGTTTTGATCATCATCCATCAATAAAAATCAAGAAAAGTGAGGTTTCTTGCAAAAGGGACAACCATAAGAAACTTAAAATTTTCTAAGTTATGGAACAAAATGGATTTGGTACCAACTTTGCAAGGTCATAACTCCCAAACCCTAAGGCCTTTTTCTTCCATCCAAAGCTCAAATGAAAGTTCACATGACATACTTCAAAAGTGTCAACTTCAAAAGACTCCAAATCCTCATGTATTTTGAGTTATGGATTGATCAAAATCACAAAAACATGAAAATGACCACTTTTTCCAACACTTAGAAAAAAATTTTAGACATAATCTGTCTTGGTTTTTCACCAACTTTTGGACCATTTTTCATCATGATCCAAGCTAAACCAGGTCCATTGGTGGACATCAAAGTTAAAGTATGTCATGAGAGCTTTCCAAAAAGTACAAGAACTCCCATTAATTCAATTTGAGCAAGGAGTTATGAACCTCACAACATGCCTTGCTCAAACTGATTTCCAAGACAGATTTTGTGCATTACTTGTGGCACACGATTCTTGAGTCCAATTTTGGTGACTATGCAAGACTGATCCTCATCCAAATTCAACAAGAATCTCAGTCAATCATGAAGAACCTGCAAGCTTGGACCCTAAGGCAAGAATCAATTCCCTTTGGCATGTGATCATCTATGTTGCAAATCCAAAACCAAGCTTTGTCATTTGGAATTGATGTGGTGCATTGAGCTGTCATGAACCAGCACATATCAGTCTAATTAAGTCAAGGTTGTTGCAAAAATCAGAAGACCTAAATCTACCAAGACAAGCTCAAGTCAATGGCCAAGAGAAGACTTGGTACCTTTGCATTTAAGAAAGTGATACATGGGCATATCCATTGGATAATAGAGTGAACGAGTTGCCATTCACTATTCCTTCAAAAACAAACTTCCTCTACTATAAATAGAGGTCATTTCTGATGTTTCAAACTACACCAAAATAATACCAAAGCCTTGTTTTCTCACTCTCCCTCTCTTACTTCAATTTCAAGTCACATTGGAGCAATTTGGGAATTCTAGAAACCAGAGCACAAACCACTCAAATAACCATCCAAACACATCAGAAATCATCCATTAAAGGTGTTCAAACCTTCATCCTCATTGTACAAACACCAAATCAGAAAGTTAACCTCCAAAATCTCAAATTTTGACTTTTCTGCATTTATCAAGCCATGTCTTGATCCAATCACTTTCAAAACCAATTAACCCTTCAAATACTCTCCAAATATCATCCTTGAGTTGTTCCAATAAGTATCCCTCAACTGTAACCATTTGAGTGAGATACTATTTTGGTCACTTTTACCACTTTTGCACGAAAGAGCCAATTCTTGTTCCTGAGATTTCCAGCTAGTTTTGATTATCCTAAAAGCATCTAAGGAATCAATCAAGAGTTTTTAAAGCATTGGATTACTTATGGCACAAGCATTTTGACAGGTAACACATGGAGCTTCAAGAGGTAAGTGCATAACAACTTGAACTCTTTAAAATATGCATAGCTTTGATGTCAATTGATCATGAACATGTCATATATATCATATGTGTTGTGTTTGAACCAATTTACCATGCTATTGTTGCTTGTATGATGAGATAGCCTAGAACTTGCAAACTTTGGCCTATTTTGAAACCACTAACGGGTTTTAAAATGTAGGCATCTTTAGAAAAATATAAGACCACCATTGGATTCCTCATGAAATTCTAGGTAGGATCCATCTAAATTTTGTCCAGTTTCATGGAGAAATGAGGGAGATATGATCCTTCTTGCAAATCACCAAAAACTTGGTTTTTGCCTTAGCCTGGCCTGAAATTTAGGCCACCCATATATGTTTATGGGGTGGTTTTGATACACGGATGTATCACCACCCCAGTGGTAGCGAGCATGTGTGTTTGGTTGGAGGACGTGGGTTCAACACCCACCCAGACCATTTTTTGTTCCCTCTCATTTTTGCTATTTTTTCTTATTTTTCATGATTTTCTTAATTAATCTCAAATTTAATTTCTCTCTCAATTTTAATTATTTTTTATTGATTATTTTTTTGAAAATTCACAAAAATATTGATATATTTTATTCTACAAAAAAATCAATTTTATATTATTTATTTAATATAGCTTGAATTTTTGTAATTAATTTCATTTTATTTGTTTTCAAACATTTTTAAAATGAGGTTTCCACCTTGAATTTTCAAATTTAATTGGATTCCAAGCTTTCATGTGATTAAACATGATTTTTCAAAACATTTTTCAAAATTTACAACTTGTTTTTCAATATATTTGGTATTTTATATCATTCATTACTTATTTTTCTTTAAAGTTATATTTTTAAAGAAATTAGGGTTTCCCCATTGATCAAACTTCTTTTTTTTAAACACTTTTGGGCCTCTAATAGAGCGTAAGACCCAATCCCTTTGTAAATATTTGATTTGTGCCTCAGTCATTGTATAAGTCCCGATACGATTTTAAAAATCTCGGCGCGATCGCCATTTTCAAACAATTTTCATCTGGGCCTCCTTTTTGTTGTAAGTCCCATTTTTCTTCACTTATCAAACACTTTTGGGCCTCTAATAGAGTGTAAGACCCAACCCCCTTTCTGTACATAAACAATTTGGGCCTCAGTCATTGTATAAGTCCCGATACAATTTTTAGAATAACGGTGCAATCACTGTTTTTCATATGGGCCTCTCCTTGAGCTATGAGTCCCATATCTTGTATAAAAATAAAATTTGGGCCTCTAATAGAGTGTAAGACCCATCTTTTTTGTAAATATAACAATTTGGGCCTCAGACATTGTATAAGTCCTTCTGTGGTTTTCAAAATGACGGCGCGATCGTCGCCTATTCGAAAGAATTCATCTGGCCCTCTTCTTGAGTATTAGCCCCAATCTTCCTTTAAAACAACTTTCTTTTTTGATTTAGATTCAACTTCAAATTTATTATCAAAACTTTCTTCAATTTCTTGAATAACTAACCATGCAGTTGTGGTTACAATGTTGGAGCTTGCACAACTGTAAGTTCCACTATCCCTTCAATACATACTTGTTTATATATTTCATCTGTATATATATATATATATATATATGCTTGTACATACTTGCTTAGAGTTTTCCCCAGCAATTAGGTCTAGTTTTAGATCAAACTAGTGGTTACTTTTTTTAACACAGTTAAAACTAGTTCCCCCATAGGAAATTCCAGATACAGTCTTGCCTCCTCTTGGGCTTATACAATATGGAACAGAGAAATGCATTATTCTCGGTGAAACTTTTTTGAAGACTGTTACAACTTAGAAATGTGTGTACAAGAAATTCAGTTCCCCAAAGAGGACTAATTCCCGGTGAAACCTCTTTTGAATTTCTTCAAACCCTATAATTGTTCACTAAAGAAAGGATTATTCCCGGTGAAACGTTGCTTGAAATTTTCTCAGGCTTGGACCCACAGGCTTCCTAAAAGCATCCCCAGCCTCCTCTTGGGCTTTGTACAAGTACCCTCAGGCTTCTTAGAAGTTCTCAGCCTCCTCTTGGGCTTTGTACAAGGACCTGAAGACCTCCTATAGGTATAAGACAGAACTTAGTCATCTCTACTAGTTCAATCCTCTAGAGAGTCATAATTCCAAAACATCAGACTAGTTTAGGGTTTTTTCTCACCCCTTAAAACATCAGCCTCCTCTTGGGCATCATACAAAGATTATTCTCCAACTAAGTGTCAACCTCTTCATACTAGTAGACTTGGAAAGTCTCATTTCCTCTTGAATTTCACAGAAACCCTCAAGTTTCCTAAAGACACGGGAAAAACCCTGATCATTTCATCAACATATCAATCCTCAGCAGAGTCTAAAACCTCCATGGGTTTTCATACTCAAGGTTTAAACCTTTACCATCAATGAAACCTTAACAGAATCAGAACCTCATGGCATCTGATATTTTAAACTCTTCTTTAATCCTCAGCAAGAGTTGATTCCACAATTTGGACCTGTCTCTGTATCTCAATAATCCTCAGCAGAAGCCAGCCTCCTCTTAGGCTTCATATAAGAATTTCCCCAATCATCCTCCTCTTAGGCTTTGTATAATGATTTTCCTCAGTAGAGTTAGCCTCAATCTTGGGCTTTGTACAAGACATATCATACTCTCCAGCTGAGTCAACTTCTTTTTAGCCTCAATCTTGGGCTTTGTACAAGACATATAAAACCTCTCCATGTGAAGTCAATTTATTTTTAGCTTCAATCTTGGGCTTTACACAAGACAGAAAAAATATTCCCAGGAAGAGTCAATCTCTTTTCAGCCTCAATCTTGGGCTTTGTACACGACAGATATAAAACTCCCTAAACAAAATCAACCTTGTAGATTCAACCTTGGGCTTTGGTCAAGGAACACATTAATCAACATTCCCTCAGAGGAAATCAAAAGTTCTCTCTGTAGGAAGGCATTTCTCTGTACATCACACATCAAAACAGACAATAAAAAAACCCAATCCCAGATAACTGCTGTAAGTGGCACACTTGTTGATTCAAAAATCCAAGTTGTGGTCCCTCTTTTATCCTGGTAAACTTCCTTTTTCATCTAACAGCTGTAAGTGGCAAGCCTCTGGATTATTTACATCCAAGCCAATGTCCCTCCCTTAGCATGGAGGACTCCTAAGGAAAAATGGCATTGCTCTACACTGAGTTAAAATTTATTCCTTCAGGACATCTCCCTTATAAAGGAAATTATGGCATTGCTGGATTCCATACATTCCAGTTAAAGTAATTCCCCTTTATAATCGATTACCCAACAACTGTGATGAACAGGTGAGATATCTCCCTTTAGAGATGACAAATTCTCTTTCAAATACCCCTTTAGCTTCAATCTTGGGCTTTGAACAAGACACAAATACTAATCTAGCTTCAATCTTGGGCTTTGAACAAGACACCAAACATCTTTCCTCCCATAGAATAGGAGGAACTACCATTGCTCTGATTTCCCTATTATCTCTACGGGAATACGTAGGCATAAGATTGCGAAAACTTAGCGAGCACATAAATCAAAAACTTTAGGTCCAGTACCTTACCAAAAACAACTGAAAACCCAAAATAACAAAAACACTCTCTCAACATTCCCTACCCATAACAGATAAACACCAGAAAGTATTTAAACATGCCAAAGAAGATCTAAGGATAACCATATATACACTGGGTAATTGACAACTTCCCTTTGTATAACCTGACCCCGGGCCCCCAATCTCTTAGCATTTGTAAAAGCAAACATTTGCCTGCAAGGTTAGTTTTAGATAGCTTCCCTTTCCATTTCAGCTTCATAGGATAAATAAGAAATCAGAAAGTAACACTCAATTCCAAGCATTGCGGTAAGGTGGTCGCGTCACCGACCATTGTCTATCCCAGTGCGGTACCCATGACCCTGAGGATTTAGTAGACATTAACCATATGGCCATTTGGTAGTGCGGTAACTATCGGGAATAGTTGATACGAGATACTACACTCAAATGAGATTCATCCTAGGATATTACAGCTCGCTCGAGTGAATCAGCTTGCTGTTGGTATCCCTAGGAGAGGTCAATGACTTTGGGAACCTTTTAAAACCCGTTCTACAGTTACAAAAATTGTCCAAAATATTACAACCTTTAGGGATGGGTAAAGCCATGACTCCATGCTCATGGCGTTGAACCCTTGAACCCATGTTTTCAAATGTTTTTGTGTGCTGTATTCATGCATTCATTAAAAAAAAACTTATTTTCAAACAAGAAAAAAACCTTTTTTCAAAATAACTAAAACAATAATTGCAAATATCAGAGGTTACGTTATGGATTTCGGTAGAAGAAAAATGCACAAGTAGAACTTCAAGGCTCCGAAATTAGAAGATTAAGGAAATTGGGAAGGATGATTACAAATCCCGAGGCTTTCAGAGCTAAGCACGGAGGGCTGTTATCTCTGTTAAGAGTCAACATGGTTGAATGGATCCTGTCTACGGTGATTCAGTTCTACGATCCGGTTTACCATTGCTTCACTTTCCCGGATTACCAACTTGCACCAACACTGGAAGAGTACTCCCACCTGATTGATTTACCTATCACTGATCAAGCTCCATTTTCTAGACTAGAAGAAATTCCAAAGAATCAAGCCATTGCAAAAGCAATCTCTTTGGAAGACTCAGAAGTTAGGACTCACATAACCACTAAATGTGGAATCCAGGGTTTACCAGCTAAATTCCTGATGGAGAAAGCTCTATACTTTGCTAGTATAGGAAACATAACTGCCTTCGAAGACGTCTTTGTTCTGCTCATATACTGGTTATTCCTTTTTCCCAACATTGACAACTTCGTCGATACCAATGCTATTAAGATATTCTTAATAGGAAACCTCGTACCAACCTTGCTCGCAGATGCTTATCATTCCGTACACTTAAGGAATTTGTAAAGTGGAGGAATAATCACAAGCTGTGTACCCTTACTCTACAAATGGTTCATTTCTCATTTTCCCAAGTCTGCTTCTTTTTGGGATCACAAGAGTACTCTACATTAGTCTCAAAGGATTATGTCCCTTACCAATTCTGACATAGATTGGTACAATATGATTTACGAAGGGATAGAAATCATCGACAGATGTGGAAATTTCCCTAACGTACCCTTCATTGGAACTAAAGGAGGAATCAACTATCATCCAATTTTAGCTCGTCGTCAACTCGGATACCCGATAAAGAATATCCCACATAATGTTCATCTGGAAGGTCTTTTCTTCAAGGAAGGGGAAATGACAGGGCACTAAAGAAAGAAATAGTGCATGCCTGGCAACATATTCACATGAAAGGTAGAGAGTCTCTGGGAAGACCAAATTGTACCTCTATGGAACCTTATCTCCACTGGGTGCAAACTAGAGCCCTCAAGCTGAGGATGCCTTACCCTTGCAAAGAATTTTTTCCATTAAAGGAATATGTCCTTTATTTCATGTCAGATGCGGAAAAACTCCAAGTCGCTCTCAACAAAGTTCAACGTGAGAAGAGCTCTTGGAAAAACAAATACCAAATCCTTAATTTAGAATGTACCAAGATTCAGGAACTGTTAAAGGAGAAGGATGCTCTAATTGAGATATTAGAGCAATATGCTATAGAAAGTCAGGCAGACCGAAGAAATTTGCTCGCTCCATTCACTTCGCAAAGGACTGACGACCCGACAACGGTTGAAGAGGCCCGATCAAAGAAAAGAAAAACACAGTGAAAGCACCTTTGGTTTGACAAATTTTGGTAAAACAATTTTAATGATAAAGATGAAGAAATCTGGCCCTGAACAAAGATGTCGAAGAAGATGTCTAAACCTGAAGACATGACATCTTGAAGTACTGCATAGATTTCTGATGCGTTTTCTAGGAATGGATCGAAGACCAGAGATAGAAAGTGCAGGGAAATTGAAGCCTATTAAAGAAGACTTAGACCTAGGATTTTATATGCCTTTTGTAACCTAGTTCTCTTGCGTAAAAAACAAAGGTTTAGGGTGTTGAGAGTCATTGGCTCTCTAGGTTGTAAGTCTCCCTTTGTATTAGTTGATGCATTGTGGCAGATATAGGTGTCACACAGATCCATAAGCCTTGAGGTATTAGATTGTGTATTGTTCTTGGATGAAGCTTTTAAGCAAATCCAAGTTAGCTTGTTTGTCAAGTATGCTTGACAGAATTTTGTATTGACAGTGATGATGTAGAAATCACAATTGGTGATTAAGGGAAGTGAGTGGGGTATCTCGTATCAAAGAGGTTGTTCTTTGATAAAGTCTTCATTGGGTAGATATTAGGATATAAAGTTGTAAACGGGGGAGTTTAGCTTTGTAACAATACTACAAGATAGTGAAGTCTTCTTCCTGGATTGGTATCCCCCAGATGTAGGTGAGTTCCACCGAACTGGGATAACAATTGTTGTGTTTTTATCATTCTGCATATTTATTTTTCTATTAGGGTTCATGATAAACATGTTTGAACAGGTGTCATAACATCTGTGATTTTGCAGTTCTGATATTCAAGGTATCAGTCTGCTGTTGTGCTTCTGTGTTTAAATGTTTATGCAGAACAATGTCTTTACATGTGCTAGGACATCTGTTGTATCCATTGCCAGAATTTCAATTGGTATCAGAGCAGGCATCCTGTTTGTTTCTGGATGAGATCTTTGGGAGATAGTTTCTGGAGTTTAAACAAGGAGGAGTTTTAAAGATCAGATCAATCAAATCAGACGTACTCAAAGGTATTAATGGATGGGATGGATGTTCTGGATCGAAGGTAACAACCCAGAGGTTGTTCATGTTGCTGGGGAGGCTCTACAACAACTGCAGGAGAAGTGGCTAGTTCTCTAGTTGGGGTGTCTTATAACATGTTTTGAAATCTTATTAGGGCAAGTTGAATTTGTTCCTTGGTGGTTCCGTTGCATGTGTTTCTGATGGAAGAGCTCTAGAATTATGGGATTCTGGAGTTGTTACTAAAGATAGATTGTGGTTGGTCTCAATCGTCGGCCTCTATAGTTGAATATATCTGCATCTTTTTATTCCATATCGAGAGCGATGGAATGGAAAGAGTTGTTAGAAGATGTCTGTTTAGTGACTTGGTACTTGGAAGCTTGGTTCCATGGTACAGTTTGAAGCCAATTGAAGAGGAGAGGAGTTGAGTTTAGGTTTATCAAGTTCTTGCTCTGGGAGTTTGATAAATTATTGATCGGCTAGGTTATCAAAGTTACTTGATAATTCTCTCAAGTCCAATCATAAAGGCGTCTCAGTCGTACATCTGGAGTCTTCTAGTTATTCTTCTGACTAGAAGGTGTTTCTATGAAACACAACCTGGAGAAAGTGGAGGTGATTTATTTTCACCATCCAAAACAGCAAGGAAGGATTCATCCCTCTTAACCCTAAGGGTGGATCCAATCTGATTGGATTTTTCAGAATTGTTGAGGTAAATAAGGTTCGTTCAGAGAGAATCTTAGTTACTTGAGTCAAGGGTGGCAGCCTTGGTATCTCAACACTATTTGTCAAAGAAGATACTTGCAAAAGATTGAATACTTAATAAGTGTTCATGAAGTGATCTGGTGGAGCTTAGCTACAAAATTGAAGAAGGGTCATTGGACAAGGATTTAAGATCAATTGCTATTTGTGGAATTCACAAGTATTTAATTGATTATCCTTGAAAGGCAAGAATGTTGATGTTCAACAAGATGTTGGAACATCTCATCATCAGAGTTTGTGCAGAATCATGGGAGAGGTACTGCATACACTTTAGCATCTGTTTTGGTCTTGGGTGTTGACCTAAGAATCTGCTTCAGTCTGGTGTGACAGAAGTATATGATCTCTGGAGAGTTTCGTGGCAAGAAACTGGTCTGGACATTGGTGCTGTTGAAGATGAAGATGAAGACATCATAATCTTGATGGCTATTTTTGGATCAGTTTATTTCTGATCTAGGTACTTGGGAGCATATGATCTTGCTCAATTTGAAGGTCAAGGTTAAGTTACCTCTGACTTTCTACATACTGCTCTACTAAGGAAAGTGGCATTCTTTGGTATGGCTATGGTGTAGTCTAGGACTACTTTATCTTCTGAAGATTCAGACATGGCAGGTGTGAAGTCTTTGGAGTTTCAAAGCAAGATGGAGGTTGTCTACTCAAACTTGGCTATTGAATCAAGTCTATGAGAGTATGGAACTCTTGTTCTGTAATAGGGAGGAGGTTCTTCTAAGTGGCAGAAGGAGGAGCTGAATTCAGCAGTTGGATGTCTTATCAGAATGTTCTGACATCTAGCTTAACATCAGAATCTCAGCTGGTGATGTGGAACATCAGCTTAAGATAAGGTGATCTACCGGAGAATGGAAGTTATGGATGCTTCAAAAAGGTCTATCTCATACAGTTTGCGGGAGCTGGGGTTTGAGAAGATGTTACATGTCTAGAGGCTTAGTGGATCCAAGATCTCTTGCTATGGAGCAAGTAGTTCATGTGACTTGAAGATCAGATTTCATTGGTGGATCAGTGTATCTTGTGGGGGTTCTAAAGTAGAGTGAGGTCAATCAAAAGGTGGCATTTGATTGGTTTCATAGTGTGCATTCAAGCAGGATGCTTGAAACTGATTGCTCTTGGGCAGAAGGGTAGTTGGTTGAAAATGTAAGAAGGTTCTAGTTCTGGTCTATCATGGAGCTTGTGGTAGAAGTTCTAGGTTGATGATGGAATTATACCTTCTTTTGGTGGATGAGAGTTTATTTCTCTCTGGGTTTCTGAAGTTCTCTTTGTTCAAGCTGGTGGCGCAGTGTTGTGTGAAGATCTTCAGTTGGATTACTATGTAGATAGAAAGTCCAGAGGTGAAGCATATCAAGAACCATGGTGTGTGGTGTCTATAATGTGTGAAGGATGTCCTAACTAATGTTAGAACATTTTCTGGGTTGGTTATCCTTGGAGGAGGATTCTTAAGTTCTGGTCTAGGAACTTGTTTCCTACATCGTGTCTAAGGAGTGTCTATCTTGTCGTACGGGAGAATGATGGAGTAGAAAACTGCCTTGTAAGGATGGTGTAGAGAAGACTGAAGTGGATCATGTGTTGATTGCATGAAAGTCTGAATATGGATATTCACCAATTGATCAGAAGTATTCCAGGTTATCATACAGGAGAATGATGAAGGAATGACTGTCTTGGATTTTTAGGTGTATATCTATTAATTAACCTTGCTAAGGTCAGATGAAAAGCTTGTGGAGGGGATAACGCCCCTATTGGCAAGTCATGCTAAAGGGAAGTGGATTAGTTTGGCAGCTGTGAAGTTCTGAAGCATGTATATGGTATCTGACACCGTTGGAAGCAACTTGAGGAATGTTGATCATTCCAGATCAATTGGATTTTATCTCAGGGAATAAGGAGGTCCATACATGAGAATTCAAGAGGAATTCGTTTGGTGTATGGATAGTTTCTGGAAGAGGGGGATCAATGGAGCGTTGATCTTAATCCAAGAGTTTGTTAATTTAGGGTGGTGATCCTAATGAGTCCTCATGGGAAGCATGATGGTGTTCATGTGTGAGTGATTATTGGTTCTTGTCAGAATAAGCAATGAGTGGAGTTGATGATTGTGTTCAGCAGGTAGATTGGATAGAGGGTGCGCTCTTGAAGACATGAATATGCGTCTTATGTTTTCCATTCATAAACATAAGTGTTCATTGAAGGAACACAGGTTATCTTAGATAGGGGGAGTTGTTCCTTGATCTAAGATATATTACTGCAGGGGTGCAGTTCTGGATCCAGTTTGTTTGGAGGTCAAGCAACCTATGAGAATTTTGAAGATGAGATGTCAAGAAGGATGTCTTGACATTGTTGTGAAGGTTTTGATTAATACATAAGTTTTCTTTTGTAGACAATGTCTGACATGATGTCAGAACATTGTTAAGGACATGTGATAAAAGTAACTGGTCTTGTGGTCGGTGGAGAACATGCGTGTTCATCGTAACTTACATTATTTTTGGACGGTTTTCTTCAAAGAAGAAACAGTCAAAGAACTCTTAACCGGTGCACATTGGTATTGGTGAAGTTACATCCTTGGATTAATAAGGTCATTGAATTAACCATTGCTATTTTCAAAGGCTCGTTACATTCGAAGGGAATTTCTTGGGTATTTAAGGGAGTCCTTGGATCAGTCCTTGTATATGTTTCTCTTGTGTCTTGTGACTTGAGTTAAGAATCAAGTTGAGTCTTGTGACATGAGTTACATGCTTTATGTACTCAGATTCACCCTGGGAAGAGAAAGGTTGCGTTATCTTCCTCCTCATGTACACCAACATGAATCCAACATGTTCAGTATTCCAATCATATCCGCCATTCAAACTAAAAGGAGTTTTACCCAAAATTTGTCAAAAGGGGGAGATTGAAAGCACCTTTGGTTTGAAAAAATTTTGGTAAAACAATTTTAATGATAAAGATGAAGAAATCTGGCCCTGAACAAAGATGTCGAAGAAGATGTCTTAACCTGAAGACATGACATCCTAAAGTACTGCACTGATTTAGCAGGCTTTCAATCTGTAACAAATCTGCCCAAGATTTGATGCGCTTTCTTAGAATGGATCGAATACCAAAGATAGAAAGCCCAAGGAAACTAAAGCCTATAAAAGAAGACTTAGACCTAGAATTTTAGATGCCTTTTTTAACCTAGTTCTCTTGCGTAAAAAACAAGGGTTTAGAGTGTTGAGAGTCGTTGGCTCTCTAGGTTGTAAGACTACCTTTGTATAAGTTGATGCATTGTGGCAGATATAGGTATCTCACAAATCCATAAGCCTTGAGTTATTGGATTGTGTATTGTTCTTGGATGAAGCTTTTAAGCAAACCCGAGTTAGCTTGTTTGTCAAGTATGCTTGACAGAATTCTGTATTGACATGGATGATGTAGAAATCACAGTTGGTGATTAAGGGAAGTGAGTGGGGTATCTCGTATCAAAGAGGTTGTTCTTTGATAAAGTCTTCATTAAGTAGATATTAGGATATAAAGTTGTAAACGGGGTAGTTTAGCTTTGTAACAATGCTACAAGATAGTGAAGTCTTCTTCTTGGATTGGTATCCCCCAGATGTAGGTGAGTTGCACCAAACTGGGTTAACAATTATTGTGTTCTTTATCATTGTGCAGATTTACTTTTCTGTTAGGGCTCATGATAAACTTGTTGGAACAGATGTCGTAACATCTGTGATTTTGCAGTTCTGATATTCAAGGTATCAGTCTGTTGTTGTGCTTCTGTGTTTAAATGTTTATGCTGAAAAATGTCTTGACATGTGTTAGGACATCTGTTGTCTGCATTGCCAGAATTTCATACAGGAATCGGCATCTGAGCTCTCTTCAGAGAGAACTCTGGATCCATGAGCTTAGACATTTCCTGACAACACTTTGTACTTTTCCTTGTAAAATACTGCAATCTTACGAATTCAATAAAAGGGGTCTCCACCCTCCACTGTGTGATATTTGTAATCTATTTGTTGAAGTTTCTTTTTGATTAAAAAAAAATAAAATAAAAAAATGTTATTGCAAATCATTCATCATTCTCACATAACGCATTTTTCTTATCCTTGAGTCTCATGTATGTGTCACAATTCTAGAGAGTCAAACTGTCTCACTTATACAATACTCGGGCCAATCGACAAAAGAAAATGGATGATCTCGAGGAAGTGAACAAAGAGCTGAGAGAAGAAATTGACGCTCTAAAGGAAAGTTTGGAAAAACTTCACAACAACCTACAAACCCTGGCAGCAGCTCAGGAGCAACAACATCAAAGCACTATGATCTCATAGATTACATCCACACCCATATTAGAGACACATGAGAATCATCCTCGGTACAATATGCCTAAGGGGCGCCCTTGGGGTATGCCTTTCAACTTTATACCTGAAGGATATATCCTGCTGGTCACTGAAGACCCAGAAACTGCAGCGGGAATCCCTAGACCTAAAGGTTACAAACTTCGGGAAAATGAAGATGCAAGGGTTACGACAGCAACTCCTGAAGGTTACAAACTTCAGGGCACTAAAGCGCCAAGGGTCACCGCTGTAATGTCTATACCACAACCAGTGGTACACACTTTCCCGGAAGAACAGATTGTGCAAACAATTTCTAGTGGAAATGAAGACATGTACGAAAGAATTAATGAGTTCGAAGAGCAATTCTTGGAAATGTCGAAGGAACTTCATGTCATTCGCGGTCAAGACTTATCCGGAAAGGATGCCGCAGACCTCTGTTTGGTCCCTAATGTAAAGATACCACATAAATTCAAGGTGCCTGACTTTGAAAAATACAAAGGCAACTCTTGCCCTCAAAGTCATTTGGTGATGTACGCTCGAAAAATGTCTACCCAGACAGAAAATCAACCGCTACTGATCCATTACTTCTAAGACAGTTTAACCGGTGCCGCACTCAAATGGTACATGGGTTTAAACCGCACCAAGATCAGTACTTTTAGAGATCTCAGCGCTACCTTTGTTCAGCAGTATAAATACAATCTGGACATGGCACCAGATAGGGATCAGCTTAGGGCAATGTCACAAAAGGAAAAAGAAACTTTCAAAGAATATGCTCAGAGATGGCGTGAAATTTCCGCTCAGATTTGTCCCCCTTGAGGAAAAGGAAATGACAAAGATTTTCATGAAAACCTTAAGCTCGTTCTATTACGATCGAATGGTCGCCAGTGCGCCCAGTGACTTCACTGAAATGGTGAACATGGGAGTACGCCTTGAAGAAACAGTCCGAGAAGGACGATTGGTCAAAGATGCAGAACCATCTAGTAGTACCAAAAGGTACGGTAGTGCTTTCCAAAAGAAGAAAGAGCAAGATATTAGTAGTATCTCTCTAGGAAAGTAAAGGCGAAGGTACCAACCAGTAGCGACAGTAACTCCAGCTATCAACCCCACGCTGGCTCTGACTTATCAACCTCAGGTTGTTTAGAGCCAACCAAGTCAACAACAGTATCAGCAAAGGCCACAACAACCTTTTCAGTAGGCTCGTCCAAAGTACAACAACAACAATCGTACGACACGACCATCAGGGTTTGACCCTATACCAATATTGTACGCAAAATTATTTACACTTCTACTGGACAAGGGGCATGTTCAAACCAGGAGGCCTCTCGCAGTACCAGAAAATCCACCTTTTTGGTTTAAAGCAGATCAAACTTTCCCTTACCATCAAGGAGGAACGGGACACAACATTGAGAATTGTCTCAGCTTCAAGTCTGATGTACAGAAGCTTGTCAGGAACGGGATCTTATCTTTCAAAGATACAAATCCAAATGTTCAGACGAACCCATTACCGTAACATGAGAAGACTACAATGAATTTGATAGAAGGAGAACCTGTCAACAGTTATCAAATTCACAATGTACTCCTATTAGGAAGTAATCTGGTGAAAATGCATTGCAGACAGAGCGGGTACTGTCATATGGCATCTCACAACTATCATCAGTGTGATATCTGCTCCAAGGACAATCAAGGGTGTTCTGTAGTACAAGCAGCTCTACAAGAACAAATGGATATGGGCTGGATTCAGGATCACATGATTCATGAAGTAAACATGGCCTATGCACATCCCAACATTGTTCAGAACCATGACATCCGTGTAATGAACGTCAACTTAGTGGAGATGCATTCAATACAAAGTCAATATTACAATCTGCCACGACACGACTACAACACTTGTCCAATCTGCTCAACAGACAATCAGGGATGCTCTTTTATACAAGAGGCCCTCAACTTTAAATGGATCACAGATGGATCCAAGACTACCGCGAAAGAAATGACCATTAAGTCAATATGGTTCAGATCTTTGACATGCGCTTGACGAATACCAGTCTAGTAGAATTACATGCTAACCAGGTCAGGCTCGGTTTTCTGGCTTCACATGATTATCTAGATTGTAAAGAATGTTGCGAAGACGACCAAGGGTGTGCGCTTGTGCAAAAAACCCTTCAACATCTATTGGACCACTGGTGGCTTCCGATCTACCTGGATGAAGTCACACAACAAATTAGCATAACTGATGGGAATCCTGTTAGACATCAAAGTTGTGATATCCGCTCAGCAGAAATAGATCTAGTAAGGATGCACTGCATACAAAGAGGATATGGTCGGGTACCACCGCACAATTATGAGAGTTGTAGAGTATGCTCGAAAAATAACCAAGGATGTTATCTCGTACGAGCAGCCCTCCAGGATCAGTTGGACCCGAAGGAGATTCGACCATGTTCGCGTTCTGGGTCGATCAACATGATACAAGATTACCACCCTAGTCAAAGCAAAAGCGCTGTCGTAATCTCTAATCATGGAATAACCAAGGACGTTTGCGCCATAATCCCTCTGCTCGACGAGTCAAAAGTCTCTTTTGACAGTAGAAGAATTCTCAACCTCGAACCAATTGAGGTTGCCTATGATTGTCAGAGAAATCAAAAAGCTCCAGTGGTTATCTACCTTCCAGGTCCAATACCAGACAAGTAGGATAAGGTTATCCCTTACAAGTATAGTGCAACAACCATCGATAATGGAAAAGAAACTCCATTACCCTCCGTCGTGAACATTGCTGACATCATTCGAGTTACCCGGAGCGGTCTGATCTTTAACAGAGGAGTTGGAGAACCTGCCAAAGAAAATGAACCTCAAACAGAAGTTTCCAATCAACAAGATGGTCAATCCAGTAATCCAGAACTTGTAAAGAACAACGATGAGATGCTGAAGCTCATCCAAAAAAGCGAGTACAACATTGTGGACCAACTATTGCAAACTCCGTCTCGAATCCCTGTACTTTCTCTCCTGCTTAGTTCAGAAGCTCACAGGGAAGCTCTATAGAAAGTCTTAGAGCAAGCCTTTATGGAACAAGACGTGACGGTAGGACAATTTGACAGCATCATCTCCAACATCACTTCCTGCAACAACTTAGGATTCAGTGATGAAGAACTGCCAGAAGAAGGCAAGAATCATAATATGGCGCTTAATATTACAATCAACTATTAAAACGATTCTTTAGCCAGCGTACTGGTGGACACGGGATCATCTTTGAATGTTATGCCAAAGTCAACTCTGATACGACTATCATTTCAAGGAGCTCCGATGAGAGGCAGTGAGATCATCGTCAAAGCCTTTGACAGATCCAGAAAAACAGTTATCGGCGAAGTCGATCTTCCCATAACCATCGGTCCTCACACTTTCCGAGTCACTTTCCAGGTCATGGACATCTGGGCAGCATACAGCTATTTATTAGGAAGACCTTGGATACACAAAAGCTGGGGCAGTCACTTTGACACTTCACCGGAAGCTGAAGTTCGTCAAAAATGAAAAATTAGTCACAGTATGCGGAGAGCAGGCCTTAATCGTAAGCAAATTATCATCATTCTCCTGTGTAGAACCATAGGAGGTTGTTGGAACCCATTTCCAAGCACTCTCGGTGAGCAATGAGAAATGACCAGAAAAAGGGACGTCGATTTCCTCATACAAGGGCGCTCTCAAAGTGATCGGGAGTAATGACACAAAAGCATAGGGACAGATTGTAATTCCTACTGATAACAAGACAAAGAAAGGTCTTGGTTTCTCTTCAACCTGTACCCAGACTACTAAGAAAGACGAAAGTCTTCGTCCCATTCAGGATTTCTTCCGCAACGGAGGTTTCCTCCACCCAATGTCTCAAGAAATACACACAATCAATAAAAGTGATTCCTCCGATACAGAGGAAGAGTGGAAATCTTACCTTAAGCATGACGGTTATATGTGTCAGGTAGAGGCGCACATGCCATTCTGTTTTCCAAAGTTAAGCCCGAGATATATACCAAGATCAGACGTTCGAATGATCTATAGAGATTGTGTTCCAGAGGGATGTCGTGCTCCACCCAATTCATTAGAGGAAGATAATCTAATGAAAGACGGCTTTGACTACGACTATTATGATCCCCTGGATGACTTGCCTATCTGGAAGCCATACACGGAAGACTTGGGGCAAAAGAGTCAGTCGGGCGATGCCTATCAATTAAGTAATATTGAAAGGAATATCCATGTTCCCACAGAGTCATGGAATCATTACTCAGGAAATTCCCAAAATGTCCGACACCATGGTGATGAATCTGCAAAGATTGCAGGACAAGAATTCATTAACTATGATTTTCCTGAGGTCAACGTCATTACGGAGGATGACTCCTCTATTCCCACAGAAACATGGGACACGTTAGGACAGCCGAGTGGCAAGTATGACTTCCTAGTTAAATACACTGCTCCCGAAAGTTCTCGCATCAGATACGAGGACAAATCATAAATAAATAATGTCCTTCTAAATTCCCGCATTTATTGTTGTTTTTACTTTTCGTTTTTCAGAAAATGGTAATCCTAAAAACAGCCCAAAATAAAAACAAGCATTTTTCAAAAAAAAGTACACTACACACGCTCTTGCATTCTCCCTGTCTTTGCTAAAAAATGAATCATCACGTCATGCAGATTGCTTGTTTTAAACCCCATTGAAACATACGATCCAATGCCTTCTCCCAACTTTGAATTCCCGGTATTTGAGGTTGAAGAAGAAGAGGACGGAGAAATTCCAGAAGAAATCTCCCGATTACTTAGGCAGAAGGAAAGGTCTATTGAGCCTCACAAAGAGCCGTTGGAAATGGTCAATTTGGGTTCAGAGGAAGAAAAGAAAGAAGTTAAGATTGGAGCACTGCTCAGTCCAACTGTCAGAGAAGACTTGATAAAACTTCTCAAAGAGTTTCCAGATGTATTTGCTTTGTCTTATCGGGACACGCCAGGGTTAGATACCAGCATTGTGGAAAATCATTTGCCACTAAAAACAGAATGTCCGCCAATAAAACAAAGACTGAGAAGAACTCATCCTGATATGGCCATCAAAATTAAGGAGGAAGTGCAGAAGCAGATCGCGCAGGTTTCCTTGCCACCCCAGAATACCCTCAATGGTTGGCCAACATAGTGCCGGTTCTGAAAAAGGACGGAAAAGTCAGAATGTGCATAGACTACAGGGATCTAAATAGGGTAAGTCCAAAGGATGACTTCCCCCTGCCACACATTGACATGCTGGTGGACAGCACAACAAAATTCAAAGTTTTCTCCTTCATGGATGGATTCTCGAGATATAATCAAATCAAAATGGCACCGGAAGATATGGAGAAAACTTCATTCATCACCCCATGGGGCACATTTTGTTACAAGGTAATGTCGTTCGGTCTAAAGAACGCGGGGGTAACCTATCAAAGGGCCATGACAACTCTGTTTCACGATATGATGCACAAAGAGATTGAAGTGTACGTCGATGACATGATCGCCAAATCTAAAACAGATGAAGAACATGTGGAACACCTGTCAAAGCTATTCGAGCGTCTGAAAAATTATAAACTCTACTTGAATCCCAATAAGTGCACGTTTGATGTTTGCTCAAGAAAGCTCTTAGGATTCATCGTCAGCCAGAAAGGATTTGAGGTTGATCCTGACAAGGTTAAGGTCATTCAAGAAATGCCTTCGCCAAAGACTGAAAAACAGGTCAGGGGATTTTTGGGACGTCTGAATTACATCTCAAGATTCATATCCCTTATGGCCGTGACATGTTCACGAATCTTCAAACTACAAAGAAAGAATCAAAGTTGCGTATGGACAGAAGATTGCCAAAAAGCTTTAGACAGTATCAAGGAATATCTGTTGGATCCACTTATTCTGTCTCCTCCAGTGGAAGGAAGACCATTGATCATCTACCTAACAGTCTTGGAAGACTCTATGGGTTGTGTGCTTGGCCAACAAGACGAGACAAAAAGAAATGAGTCTGCCATTTACTACTTAAGCAAGAAGTTCACGGACTGTGAAACTCGATACACTATGCTTGAGAAAAAGTGTTGCGCTCTGACTTGGGCAGCTAAACGTCTTCGCCAGTACATGATTTGTCACACTACTTAGTTAATCTCTGAAATGGATCCAATGAAATACGTCTTTGAAAAACCTGCTCTCATGGGGAGGATTGCCCGTTGGCAGATGTTATTATCAGAATACAACATCGAGTATCATGTTCAGAAAGCCGTCAAAGGAAGTATTTTAGCCGATCATTTGGCTCATCAATCGATTGACGATCAGGAATCGGTCGGATTTGACTTCCCAGACAAAGATGTCATGTATTTGAAAATGAAAGATTGCGATGAACCGCTACCCAGTGAAGGGCCAGAACCAGGATCCCAATGGGGACTAATTTTCAACGGAGCCATCAATACTTATGGAAACGGAATTATGGAAATCATCGTAACACATCAAGGTACCCATATTCCTTTCACTGCCAGACTAACATTCAAATGAACAAACAACGATGCCGAGTACGAAGCTTGTATCATGGGTCTCGAAGAAGCAATTGACTTAAGGATAAAGAATTTGGATGTGTATGGAGACTCGCCCTGGTTATCAATCAGATCAAAGTAGAGTGGAATACATACCAATCATGATTGATTCCCTACAAAGATTACACGAAAAGGTTATTCCCAAACCTTGGGACATAATCCAAGACACCCTAAAACACCTATGGAATCCATCCATTAGGTTTGAATTAGGTCAAGAAGTTGATTGCATAGAAGATCACACAGTTTGGAATTCATCTGACAAAAAAGTCAACTGTGCCCAAAATCAAGTTTGACGTTTTGAATTTTTTCACAAATGTGGCTCCCCTAAGTCCAAAACAATGTTAATGCATGGTTTTGATCATCATCCATCAAGAAAAATATAGAAAATTGAGGTTTCTTGCGAAAGAGGCAACCATAAGAAACTTAAAATTTTCTAAGTTATGGAACAAAATAGATTTGGTACCAACTTTGCAAGGTCATAACTCCCAAACCCTAAGGCCTTTTTCTTCCATCCAAAGCTCAAATGAAATTTCACATGACATACTTCAAAAGATTCCAAATCCTTATATATTTTGAGTTATGGATTGATCAAAATCACAAAAACATGAAAATGACCACTTTTTCCAACACTTAGAAAAAATTTGAGACAGACTCTGTCTAGGTTTTTCACCAACATTTGGACCAATTTTCATCATGATCTAAGCTAAACCAGGTCATTGGTGGACATTAAAGTAAAGTATGTCATGAGAGCTTTCCAAAAAGTACAAGAACACCCATTAATTCAATTTGAGCAAGGAGTTATGAACCTCACAATATGCCTTGCTCAAACTGATTTCCAAGACAGATTTTGTGCATTACTTGTGGCACACAATTCTTGAGTCCAATTTTGGTGACTATGCAAGACTGATCCTTATCCAAATTCAACAAGAATCTCAGTCAATCATGAAGAACCTGCAAGCTTGGACCCTAAGGCAAGAATCCAATCCCTTTGGCATGTGATCATCAATGTTGCAAATCCAAAACCAAGCTTTGTCATTTGGAACTGATGTGGTGCATTGTACTGTCATGAACCAGCACATATCAGTCCAATTAAGTCAAGGTTGTTGCAAAAATCAGAAGACCTAAAGCTACCAAGACAAGCTCAAGTCAATGGCCAAGAGATGACTTGGTACCTTGGCATTTAAGAAAGTGATACATGGGCATATCCATTGGATAATAGAGTGAACCAGTTGCCATTCACTATTCCTTTAAAAACAAACTTCCTCTACTATAAATAGAGGTCATTTCTGATGTTTCAAACTACACCAAAACAATACAAAAGCCTTGTTTTCTCACTCTCCCTCTCTTACTTCAATTTCAAGTCACATTGGAGCAATTTGGGAATTCTTGAAACCAGAGCACAAACCACTCAAATAACCATCCAAACACATCAGAAAACATCCATTGGAGGTGTTCAAATCTTCATCCTCATTGTACAAACACTAAATCAGAAAGTAAACCTCCAAAACCTTAAATTTTGACTTTTCTGCATTTTTCAAGCCATGTTTTAATCCAATCACTTTCAAAACCAATTAAACCTTCAAATACTCTCCAAATACCATCCTTGAGCTGTTCCAACAAGTATCCCGCAACTGTAACACCATTTGAGTGAGATACTATTTTGGTCACATTTTCCACTTTTGCAAGAAAGAGTCAATTCTTGTTCTTGAGATTTCCAGCTAGTTTTGATCATCCTAAAAGCTTCTAAGGGATCAATAAAGAGTGTCTAAAGCATTGGATTACTTCTGGCACAAGCATTTTGACAGTTAGCACAAGGAGCTTCAAGAGGTAAGTGCATAACAACTTGAACTCTTTAAACTATGCATTGCTGTGATCCCTATGTATCATGAACATGTCATATATATCATATGTGTTGTGTTTGAACCAATTTACCATGCTATTATTGCTTGTATGATAAGATAGCCTAGAACTTGCAAACTTTGGCCTATTTTGAAACCACTATCGGGTTTTAAAATGTAGGCATCTTTAGAAAAATCTAAGACCACCATTGGATTCCTCATAAAATTCTAGGTAGGATCCATCTAAATTTTGTCCAGTTTCACGGAGAAATGAGGGAGATATGATCTTTCTTGCAAATCACCCAAAACTTGGTTTTTGCCTTGGCCTGACCTGAAATATAGGCCACCCATATATGTTTATGGGGTGGTTTTGATGCACGGATGTATCACCACCCCAGTGGTAGCGCGTATGTGTGTTTGGTTGGAGGGCGTGGGTTCAACACCCACGCAGACCATTTATGGTTACCTCTCATTTTTGCTATTTTTTCTTATTTTTCATGATTTTCTTAATTAATCTCAGAATTAATTTCTCTCTCAATTTTAATTATTTTTTATTGATTCTTTTTTTGAAAATTCACAAAATATTGAAATATTTTATTCTACAAAAAAATCAAATTTATATTATTTATTTAATATAGCTTGAATTTTTGTAATTAATTTCATTTTATTTGTTTTCAAACATTTTTAAAATGGGGTTTCCACCTTGAATTTTCAAATTTAATTGGATTCCAAGCTTTCATGTGATTAAATATGATTTTTCAAAACATTTTTCAAAATATAGAACTTGTTTTTCAATATATTTGGTATTTTATATCATTTATTACTTTTTTTCTTTAAAAGTTATATTTTTAAAAAATTAGGGTTTCCCCATTGATCAAACTTCTTTTTTTAAACACTTTTGGCCCTATAATAGAGTGTAATACCCAATACCTTTGTAAATATTTGATTTGGGCATCAGTCATTGTATAAGTCCCAATATGATTTTAAAAATCTCGGCGCGATCGCCATTTTCAAACAATTTTCATCTGGGCCTCCCTTTTGTTGTAAGTCCTATTTTTCTTCACTTATCAAACACTTTTGGGCCTCTAATAGAGTGTAAGACCTAACCCCATTTCTGTACATAAACAATTTGGGCCTCAGTCATTGTATAAGTCCCGAAACAATTTTTAGAATAACGGTGCAATCACTGTTTTTCATATGGGCCTTTCCTTGAGCTATAAGTCCCATCTCTTGTATAAAAATAAACTTTGGGTCTCTAATAGAGTGTAAGACCCATCCTTTTTGTAAATACAACAATTTGGGCCTCAGACATTGTATAAGTCCTTCTATGGTTTTCAAAATGACGGCGCGATCGTCGCCTTTTCGAAAGAATTCATCTGGGCCTCTTCTTGAGTATAAGCCCCAAACTTCCTTTAAAATAACTTTCTTTTTTGATTTAGATTCAACTTCAAATTTATTATCAAAACTTTCTTCAATTTCTTGAATAACTAACCATGCAGCTGTGGTTACAATGCTGGAGCTTGCACAAATGTAAGTTCCACTATCCCTTCAATACATACTTGTTTATATATTTCATCTGTATATATATATATATGCTTGTATATACTTGCTGAAAGTTTTCCCCAGCAATTAGGTCTAGTTTTAGATCAAACTAGTAGTTACTTTTTTAACACAGTCAAAACTAGTTTCCCTATAGGAAATTCCAGATACAGTCTTGCCTCCTCTTGGGCTTATACAATATGGAACAGAGAAAGGCATTATTCCCGGTGAAACTTTTCTCAAGACTGTCACAACTTAGAAATGTGTGTACAAGAAATTCATTTCCCCAAAGAGGACTAATTCCCGGTGAAACTTCTTTTGAATTTCTTCAAACCCTAGAACTGTTCACTAAAGAAAGGATTATTCCCGGTGAAACCTTTCTTGAACTTTTCTCAGGTTTGGACCCACAGGGTTCCTAAAAGCATCCCCATCCTCCTCTTGGGTTCTGTACAACCCTCGGGCTTCTTAGAAGTTCTCAGCCTCCTCTTGGGCTTAGTACAAGGACCTGAAGACCTCATACAGGTATAGGACAGAACTTAGTCATCTCTACTAGTTCAATCCTCCAGAGAGTCAGAATTCCAAAACATCAGACCAGTTTAGTGTTGATTCTCATCCCTTAAAACATCAACCTCTTCTTGGGCATCATACAAAGATTATTCTCCAACTAAGTGTCAACCTCTTCATACCAGTAGACTTGGAAAGTCTCATTTCCTCTTGAATTTCACAGAGACCCTCAAGTTTCATAAAGACACAGGAAAAACTCTGATCATTTCATCAATATATCAATCCCCAGCAGAGTCTGAAACCTCCATGGTTTTTCATACTCAAGGTTTAAACCTTTACCATTGAAATTCTGGTACCAGATATGTGATGTTACGTGTGATGTCACAACAACACACTCTGCAATGGACAATATAACACAATAGAAAAGACACAAAGAATTGTTCACCCAGTTCAGTTAAACAACTTACTCTGGGGGCTACCAAGCCAGGGATGAATTTCACTATCAGTAGAATTAATTTACAGACTCAACAACCCAGTTGACATCTCCTAAACTTAATCACTACTTAATGAACCTTCTACCTAAGAGACCACTTAGGTATGAGAACACTACTCAATCCCTAAATCACTTCAAAGATATAATTCAAAGATCACACACTTTGAAAAACACAACTTGATTCTGCTTCACAGCTTTGATCAAGAACAACTCAAAACAACAACACCAATTCACACTAGAATGGTTTACAACACATACACGAAGACACAAACGACTCTCAGTCTTTAGCTCTCTTTCTTCGTTCTCTTCAAATAAGGATTGATGCGCTTTATATAGCTATTTGATTTGGGCTAGGACCTGCTACAATATCTGACCTGATTTGTTATTTAAAACTGAATCTCCAAAACAGATTTTCTCTCAAAATATTCTTAAATCTTCAGCCTTTAAACACTCCTACAAATCTGCATCAAATCTGTTTGCAACAGAAAATATCTCCTCTAAGATATTCACATCCAATAACTCTAACAGCTCTCCCAAAATCCAGCTAATACGCTTAACCCTCAAACCTGATGTTTTAATGATCTGCATATCTAATGTCATGACATCGCATGTCACATCAGACTTCACAACTTCAACAACTTAAACACTTAACATTATCCAATGTTAAGACTCAATGTTAAGACATCACCCATGTGACATCAACATTGAACAAACAACTTTGTTTTACCAAAATTCTAGCCAATCCAAGAAGTAACAACCATCAAGGAAACCTTAATAGAATCAGAACCTCAGGGCATCTGATATTTTAAACTCTTCTTCAATCCCAGCAAGAGTTGATTCCCCAATTTGGACTTGTCTCTGGATCTCAATAATCCTCAGTAGAAGCCAACCTCCTCTTAGGCTTTATATAAAAATTTCCCCAACCAGCCTCCTCTTAGGCTTTGTATAATGATTTTCCTCAGTAGAGTTAGCCTCAATCTTGGGCTTTGTACAAGACAGATCATACTCTCCAGCTGAGTCAATTTCTTTTTAGCCTCAATCTTGGGCTTTGTACAAGACATATAAAACCTCTCCATGTGGAGTCAATTTCTTTTTAGCTTCAATCTTGGGCTTTACACAAGACAGAAAAAATATTCCCAGGAAGAGTCAATCTCTTTTCAGCCTCAATCTTGGGCTTTGTACAAGACAGATATAAAATCCCTAAACAGAATCAACCTTGTAGCTTCAACCTTGGGCTTTGGTCAAGGCACACAAAAATCAACATCCCCTAAGAGGAAATCAAAAGTTATCTCTGTAGGAAGGCATTTCTCTATACATCACACATCAAAATAGACAATAAAAAAAACCCAATACCAGATAACTACTGTAAGTGGCACACTTGTTGATTCAAAAATCCAAGCCGTGGTCCCTCTTTTATCCTAGTAAACTTCCTCTTTCATCTAACAGCTGTAAGTGGCCACTCTCTGGATGATTTATATCCAAGTCAATGTCCCTCTCTTAGCATGTAGGACTCCTAAGGAAAAATAGCATTGCTCTACACTAAGTTAAAGTTTATTCCTTCAGGACATCTCCAATATAAAAGAAATGATGGCATTGTTGGATTCCATACATTCTAGTTAAAGTAATTCCCCTTTATAATTGATTACCCAACAACTGTGATGAACAGGTGAGATATCTCCCTTTAGAGATGACAAATTCTCTCTCAAATACCCCTTTAGCTTTAATCTTGGGCTTTGAACAAGACACAAATACTCATCTAGCTTCAATCTTGGGCTTTGAACAAGACACCAAACATCTTTCCTCCCATAGAATAGGAGGAACTATGATTGCTCTGATTTCCCTGTTATCTTTACGAGAATACGTAGGCATAAGATTGCAACATCTTAGTTAGCACACAAATAAAAAACTTTAGGTCCAGTACCTTACCAAAAACAACAAAAAAAAACCCAAAAACAATAAAAACACTCTCTCAACATTCCCTACCCATAACAGATAAACACCATAGAGTATTTAAACATGCCAAAGAAGATCTATGGATAACCATATATACATTGGGAAATTGACAACTTCCCTTTGTATAACCTGACCCCGGACCCCCCAATCTCTTAGCATTTGTTAAAGAAAACATTTGCGTGAAAGGTTAGTTTTAGATAGCTTCCCTTTCCTTTCTAGCTTCATAAGATAAATAAGAAATCAGAAAGTAGCACCCAATTCCAACCAATGCGGTAAGGTGGTCGCGTCATTGACAAAAATCGCACGCTACAGGCCCAAATGCACTGTGATGGGTTGTATGGATTACAACTGTCTGTTTAGGGTTGTAAGAAATTGACGAAAGTTTTTAGAAAAACTTTGAGTTTAGGATTTGAAAGATAAGAAATTTTTTTAAAAGAAAAGAAAATTTGGGGCTTATAACTCCAAAAGAGGTCCAAGTGGTCAAAGAGCAGTTTCACCGGGAATAATGCTTCTCTTAGTTCCAGTTAAAACACACAGATGATTTTGAAAACAGAGGTATGGGGCTTACAACTCAAGGATAGGCCCATAGATGTTTTTTATTATTAAAAACAAAGTTTATGTACAAAAGGTTGGGGCTTATACTCAAGGAGAGACCCAGATGAAAATAGTGATCGCACTGCGATACCGAAAGGCATTGTGGGGCTTATATTATAGAAGAGGCCCAAAATTATTTATGTACATACGGGGGTTGGGTCTTACACTCTTATAGAGGCCCAAAATGATTATTGAAAGGAAGAAAAATGGGGATTATACTCAAGGAGAGGCCCAGATGAAAATAGTGATCGCACCGTTATTTTGAATATCGCACCGGGACTTATACTATATCAGAGGACCAAGATTTTATTTTTCTACAAAGGGGTTGGGTCTTACACTCTATTAGAGGCCCAAAATGATTTCAAATGAAGTTTGAAAATTTAAAATCAAGGACAACCCTAATTTTAATTTAAATGTATTTATTTTGAAAGAAAATTAAATAAAATGATGGAAATTATCAAATTTATTCAATAAACATGCTATGCCCTTGGACTAATGTTTCAAAAATCATGTTTTATCCATATGAAAACTTGAAATTCATTTGGGTTTGAAAAATCAAGGGAAAGATTTCATTAAAAATGTTTTAAAAACAAATAAAGGAAATTCTTTACAAAAATTCAAAATATATTAAATAAATAATATTTTTCTGATTTTTTTATGGAATAAATTATTTTAATATTTTTATGAATTTTGGAAAAAGAACCAATCATAAATGATTAAAATTGAGAGAGAAATTAATTTTTGAAATCAATTAAGAAAATAACAAAAGTTAAAAAAAAATGGCGCCAAGGCCATCTTCTTCTTCCTCGCGCGAACCACCATTGCCAGATTTGTAAAACCTCTCATATCTCCCTCAATACGTAATGGTTTTGACTTTTGTAAACATGAAAGTTGCTCGTTTTTGAACAAGGATTCCAATGGTACCAATTAATTGCATTTATTTTAAGTGTGGAGTGAGAAATCAAGTGAAGAACAGATGAACCATAATTTTTGCAAGAACATCATGAAACTCCATACACGATAGATACAAAGCAATTAATTGAGGGGAAACACTCTATATAAGTGCATAAACATGTTGGTAACTTGAAAACACATTTATGATGCATGGACATAGAGTTCAGTTTTGAGGAAGCTTACCTTGCAAGAGGAAATCGAATCCTCAGTTGGAGATGTTACATAAGTGTTTTGATGATCTGGACAACTTACTTGGACCTCAGGGATGGTGTTCCAATGATTAGAATGGATTGAAAACCTTTGGATCACTTGGCTCAACCCTATCTGCAGGTTTGAAGAAAGTTTGAGCAAATGGATAATGACTTGATGATTCTGGTGTTCCAGATGTGTTTTGAGGTTATGGATCACTCATATATGATGTATGTGAGGTGTTAGGATTGTTGGTTTGAGCTGAATTGCTCTCTATCTCAAAACATGATTCTCACTTCTTTGAAAATGAAACTTTGGTTCATAAGAGGGAGAGGGTGGAAAACATGTGTTGTGATATTTTGGTGTGTTAAATTCAGTCACAAATGACCTCTATTTATAGTAGAGGAAGTTAGTTTCTGAAGGAATAGTGTGTGGATGAGGGATCACTCTATTATCCAATGGATGTGCCCATGTATCATGCCTTGAATGCTAAGGTACCAAGTCTCCTCTTAGCCATTGACTTGAGCTGGTCTTGGTAACTTTAGGTCTTCTGAATTTTGAGTCAAACTTGACTCAATTGGACTGATATGGCTTGGTTCATGACAGCTATATGTTCCACATCAATGCCAAATGACAAAACTTGATTTTTGGATTTGTAAACTTGAATGATCACATGCCAAAGGATAGAATCCTAGACTTAGAGTCTGAGTTTGTAGGTTATTCATAATTGACTGAGATTCTTGTTGAATTTGGATGAGGATCAGTCTTGTATAGTCACCAAAATTGGACTCAAAAATCGTATGCTACAAGTAATGCACAAAATCTGTCTTGGAAATCAGTTTGAGCAAGGCATGTTTCAATGCTTGTAACTTTTTGCTCAAGTTGAGTTAATGGGAGTTCTTGTACTCTTTGGAAAGCATGTATATCCTACTTGTTAACTTATGGTTTGGATCATCATCCATCAAGAAAAATCAAGAAAAGTGAGGTTACTTGCAAAAGGGGTAATCTTAGTAAACTTAAGATTTCATTAAGTATGGAAAAAATGATTTTTACCCAACTTTGCAAGACCATAACTTGCGATCCAAGCAACCATTTTCTCTCATCCAAAGATCATATGAAATCTCTCATTACATACTACTACTTTGTCACTGAGGGTGAATCCCCAAAAAGTGCATAAATTTTGAGTTATTGAACCATGAAGTTAGGGTTTCATGGGATGTCCACCTTGACACTTAGTGAAATTTTGAGACAGAATATGTTTCAATTTTTTTCAACTTTGAGGTCATTTTTCTCCATGATCCATAATGATCCAAAACCAAAGTTAAACATTGTTTTTGACTTAAAAAAGCCATGTTTGTAAAAAAATCTCAAAAGTTAAACTTGGTTTTTGGCACAATTGACTTTTTATCAGATGAATTTCAAACTTTGTGATCCTTTATGAAATCAAAACCTTGGGCTAAATTAAACCTAATGGATGGATTCCATAGGTGTTTTAGAGTGTCTTGAATCATGTCCCAAGGTTTTAGATCATGTCTTGATCAAGAGTCAAACCTTAGTTTGTGGTCCAGATGAATTTGAATATTTATATTTCTCATGAATCAAGTTCTTTGTGCCAATTTAAACTTGTGAGAGGATAAATATAAGATATTGGAGGTCTTCAAAGCATTCCTTGAGGTCTTGGCTCATGTTTTGCTCCAAAAGTCGACTTAGGGGTGAATTAGGTCAAGAAACCCTAATTCATGATTTTTTATGAATGCATCCCCTGAGGCTATTTTGAACTCATGATTGGATCCATGAGGTCCTTTTGAGCTTCTTGAATCATGTTTTGAAGTATTTTCTCATGCCCAGATGAAAATTTCCCTCTGGAGGCCTTGGTCGACCAAAACCCTAATTTGGTGACACTAGTGATCTTGAGGCTTGTTCAGCTTGAAATGTTGCATTCTTATGCTTGATTCTTGATGTGGGAGACCTTTTGATCCTTCATGGATGTTTGAGGGGCTTGGAAAGTTGAAGATCATGTCAATTCTTGATTGATCATTTGCCTGAATGCTCTGAGAGGGCTTAAAACCCTAATTCTTGGCTAGAGTGAACACTCAACAATCTTTGAAAGGATTGATGAGGTATAAAGGTACATCCATATTGTGGTGATGATTTGCACAATGATGTGGAACCTTGTGGTCAAAATTTAGGGTATGACAGATACTTCGCCGTTACAAGGATCATGATCTGGGATAAACATGGGTCGAAGTAGCCAACCTCTAGGGATAGGCTATTCCACATAAATCCCAAATTTGACTAATAATTCTGCAGCGGTTATTAGGCAACAAATGGATGAGAGTAATCATGAAATGGTCCAAATGTTGGCCCAAAGTACTACTCATTCCAATCAACAAATGACAATGCAGATGGCACTTCTTGCGGATTTTTTTGGAGTACCGCAGCCTCCTCGACATCCACAGAGAGAATACATATTGGAAAATCAGGGAGTAGCCCTCGAAGAAGATCCTACCATTAATCAAGTCCAGCAAAACAAAGGAAACCTGCCCCAGGAAAATCTAGTCAATCCAGGAGTAGCGGTCAAACAGCCTAGGGTCGAACCCCCCAGAACCCAACCTCAAATCCCAATTGAGGAGAGACCTAGGGTAGTAATGGTAAATAGGAATCAAAATGCTGATAACATTGTGCAGCAGATTCGACAGGATGATATGGTTGAAGATAATAACCTAGCAGCCATGGTCGAAAGAATAATGGCGCGAAATGGGGTAAACTTTGGTCTTCAAAGACCAAACTATACTTTGCCATTGTCAGAGTATATTTTACAGACAGATCTACCCCCTAGATGGAAAGTTCTTAAATTCACTAAATTTTCTGGGGATATCACTGAATTCACTATCGAACATGTGGCTAGGTACTTGATAGAGGCTGGAGAGTTTTTGAATAATGAAAACCTCAGGGTGAAATATTACCCAAGCTATCTCACTAAAAAAGCTTTTACATGGTTTACAACCTTGCCACCAAATTCGATCCATAATTAGACCCTGTTGGAAAGATTATTAAATGAACAGTTTTATATGGGACAAACCAAGATTAGCTTGAAGGAATTGGCTAGTATCAAACGAAATTTTACTGAGCCAATAGATGATTACCTGAATAGGTTTTGATTGCTTAAAGCTAGATGCTTTACGCAAGTGCCTAAACATGAGTTGGTCGAAATGGCCGCTGGTGGTCCTGACTACTCAATTAGAAAGAAATTGGATACCGAATACTTGAGAGATATGGCCCAATTGTTTGATAGATTTCGACAGGTCGAGCGATTGAAAGCTGAAAAAGTTAGGGAAAAAAAATAGGAAAGAGAGGGTAGCCTACGTCGGAATTAGTGAAGATGGCGAAGAAACATATAATGAGTCTTTAGACTTCGACGAAAGCGAGGTCGACCTTGCTGAACTAAAGCAGGGACCGCCTTATGCTTGTAAAGTCTTGTCCCCTTCGAACGGGAAAAACCCAGTCAAACCAGAAAAGAACGATAGATTTCCTAAGAACACTTACATATTCGACGTCACCAAATGTGACAAAATCTTTGACTTGTTAGTTAAGGATGGTCAAATGATAGTACCTCTTGGTGCTAAAATGCCTCCTTTAGAGCAAAGGAAGAGGAGAGCTTTTTTTAAGTATCACAATTTCTTTGGTCATAAAACATCTCAACGTTTTCTTTTCAGGGACCTCGTTCAAAACGCCATCAAGGATGGAAGACTAAGGTTTGGAGGAAAGGTGAAGGCTTAGATGAAAATTGATGTTGACCCTTTGCAAGTGGTTGATGCTCAATTCATTGAACCAGCTGTTGTCAATATGATCGAAGTTACTGATGACTTCGCTCACAACATCAACATGATTGAAGTCACTGATGACTTTATCGATGATGATGTCATGGTTAAGATCACTGAGGATATTAACGAGAAGGTTATGAAGGATTGCATGTGTGAGGCTACTGATGGCCTTACCAAAGGAATCGTCGAAGACTATAACAATGAAACTTCTGATGGTTTCGATACTATAGGAATCACTGAAGATTCTAATTTGGCGATAGTAACAAAAAAAAATCGTTGATGGTTTCGTTCGGATAGATAATTTGAAGCCTTATAATAAAATTTCAAAGTTTGGACATTACTGAGGATGTCGCGATGGATGTTAACATGGTCTAAGTTTTACAAGAGACTTCGATGGAGATTGTCGAAGAACAACGACAAGAGGAATACAACAAATTGGCTTTCCCGAAGGAAGATGGGAGCCTGATTGATTTCATACATGGGTGTCAGAAGAAAAAGTTGGAGGTTATGCTATGTCCAAGGTGCAATGCCGTGTTCGATAAGAAAGCGGCCCAAAATATGGAGGGAGTTCGATTGGCAAAGGCCAGAAGAAACTGGAGAGACTTTGGTAGCCACCAAGGTTTCGACAAAAAGAAGACATACATGGGGAAGGAACACGCGAAGCCATGATTCCCAGGTGCCAAACCCACCACTTTCAAAATGACTGTAGCGGCTTCTAGAGGAAAGTGGGCAAAACCAGTTAAAGACAGAGAGAGAGAGAGAGAGAGAGAGAGAGAGAGAGAGAGAGAGAGAGGCCAGCAAAAGTGGCAAAACTTCGAGTTTAATAGGGGTTCATCGATTGGGTACCGTAGGGAGTTCCAGACCTCCAAGAAGTCAGTTTATTTCTCTGAGAATTACAAAGGCAAGAATCTGATGACTAGGTCTCAATGGAGAAGGAAGCAAAGGAGAAGAAAGGCAGAAAGGGATGCTAAAGAAAATCAGAAAGCTGAATCAAGCACCAATGTGTCTGCTGAAAAGAATGAGAAAAAGGAGTTGAAATACATTGAAAAGAAGCCTATAGAGGGGAAGGTGTTTCCCACTCAAGGAGAATAGGCTAAAAAGGAGTGTGATCGTTCGATCGCTGAAGACGAGATGCTCACTAATGACTTATATACAAATTTAGAAGCATCTTTGGATATCATGGTTAATGTAGTATCTGTGTTACCAAGGGAGTTCGACCAAGTGACTAAGGTCGAAGAGCTAGAGGATAATACCAACATAGAGATTACCACTCATAGGCCAGTTTGTTACTATGTTATGAACAACGATTGTGTAGAAGAAACAAATTTGTTCTTCGAAAGGACTAATGAGGCTATGAAAAGTCCCTTAAAGCCTCTATTTATTACAGGAAAAATCGAAGATGTGCCAGTCAACAAGATCCTGGTAGATTGCGGTGCAACAATCAATCTGATGCCGCATTTCATGCTAAGAAAGATAGGAAAGTTCGATATGGACACGAAGCCCCACAATATGGTGTTATCCAACTATGAAGGAAAAGTTGGCACCACATTAGGAATGATTCAAGTCGAAATAACAGTAGGAACAATTACTAGACCGACCATGTTCATGGTTGTGGAGACTAAGGCTAACTATAATTTATTGTTAGGACGTGAATGGATTCACGAAATAGGAGTCGTGCCATCATCAATGCATCAGAGGATTACCATCTGGCGAACGGGTGGTATTGTGGGAGCGAGTTTGGTGACGATGACTGAGTTGCCAATGCTCAAAAGAATTTCGGCTTATATAGTCGAGAATAAGCTAAAAGCGGCCTTGGAGGCTGAGGTAAAATTCATGGTTGTTGAAGCCAATAAGGAATCATGTCAAGAAAGTCTTGGTAAAGACTTTCACCCAGAGCCACGTGATAAGGCTCGGGATGAAGTGCAAGGCCAAAGGCTCAACGCCATTTATGATGACGAGCCTTTGGGGTTCGAGAAGGATCCACTGGCAACCGACATCAAAATGCTAGCGCAAGATCCACTTGAAGAGATCGACTTGGGAGATGGGGCGACAAAAAGGCCAACGTACATCAGTGTCAATATCAACCCTCAACTTAGAGTCGAACTAATCCAATTGCCGAAGGTGTTTAGAGACTGCTTCGCATTGGATTATGATGAGATGTCTGGTTTAGACAGAGAGATGGTTGAATTAAAGTTGCCAATCAAGCCTGGGAAGAAGCCCATTAAGCAGAATCCAAGGCGGTTTGCACCTGAAATTCTCTCGAAGATTAAAGAGGAGGTCGAAAGACTTCTGCAATGTAAATTCATCCGTAAAGCCAGGTATGTCGAATGGCTTTCAAATATTGTGCCAGTTATTAAGAAAAATGGTACTTTGAGGGTTTGCATAGACTTTAGAGATTTAAATAATGCAACCCCAAAGGATGAATATTCGATGCCAGTGGCAGAAATGTTAATCGATTTTGCCGCAGGACATGAATACCTGAGTATGCTTGATAGATTTTCAGGGTATAATCAGATATTCATTGTTGAAGACGATATCCCAAAAACAACATTTCGATGTTCTGGAGCATTAGGCACTTATGAGTGGGTGGTGATGCCTTTCGGCTTAAAAAATGTTGGGGCAACTTACCAAAGGGCAATGAATTCGATTTTCCATGATTTTATTGAGACTTTTATGAAGATCTATATTGATGATATTGTTGTAAAGTCAATTTGAGGGAAAAATTACATAGACCATCTTCGACACTCCTTTGAAAGGATGAGGAGACATGGTTTGAAAATGAATCCTCTCAAGTGTGCTTTTTGTGTGCATGCGAGGGATTTCTTAGACTTTGTGGTCCACAAAAAGGGAATAGAAATAAACCAGAATAAGACCAAGGCCATAATGGAAGCGAAAGCTCTATCGACAAAGAAGAAGTTGCAGTCATTGCTAGGCAAGATTAATTTCTTAAAAAGGTTTATCTCGAACCTTAGCGGAAAAACTCAAGCCTTTTCACCTCTGCTTCGACTCAACAAGGAAGGATTTGAATGGGGACAAGCTCAACAAGTGTCTTTCGACAAAATCAAGGAGTATTTGAGTCACCCTCCAATATTGATTCCACTTTGTAGAAATAGGAGTATGAGGTTGTATATATTTGCGTCGGATAAAACTTTAGGGAGCATGTTAGCTCAAGAATATGAAAATGGTGTCGAAAGAGCTATTTACTATCTTAGTAGGGTCTTGAACGATGCAGAAACCAGATATAGCACAGTTGAAAAAGTAAGCCTATGTTTGTACTTATCATGTATAAAACTTAAGCATTATATAAAACATGTTGATGTTTTTTATTCCTCACTTTTTGATGTTATAAAGCATATGTTGTCAAAACCAATTTTGAATAGTCAAATTGGTAAATGGGCGTTAGCCTTAACTAAATATTCTCTAACTTTTATGCCCTTAAAGGCTGTTAAGGGACAAGTAGTGACAGACTTTATAGTCGACCACTCGATAAATGAGGAATCATTAAATTACCTCGAACTAGAACCTTGGAAGTTGTACTTCGATGGTTCAAGTCATAAAGACAAAACAGGTGTAGGAGTCTTGATTATTTCTCCTAACAAAATTCCAACAAAATTCAAGTATAAAGTGGAAGGTTTCTGTTCGAATAACGAGGCACAATACGAGGCTCTTATAGCCCAACATGAGATACTGTTGGAATTGGGGGTAACTCGAGTCGAAATAATGGGTGACTCAGAGTAGGTCATAAAACAAATCACAATGGACTACAAATATGTGAAAGAAAGTCTCATCATGAACTTCGTGATAGCCAATCGACTCTTAAAAAGATTTGAGTTGGTCAGTATTCAACACATTCCTCGATTGGAAAATCAAGTAGCTAATGATTTGGCACATATTGCTTCTGGGTATAAAATTTTGAAGTAAAAGTTGCAAGATGTGATCGAAGTCAGAGGAAGGTTTGTGTCGGCCATATTATCCCCATCAGATCTAGAAACAACAAAGCTAGGATATGTTGACAAAGAAAACTTCGAGATATTAGCAATAAACAGCCTAACGGACGAAGATTGGAGAAAACCAATATTGGAATATTTGCAAAACCCAACGACATCTACTGAACAAAAAATCAGATATCGAGCTTTAAGTTATGTTCTTTTGGGAAACGAATTGATTAAAAAGACTCCTGAGGGAATTTTGCTTAAATGTATTAGCGAATCTGAGGCATATCTAGCCCTTTCGAATGTCCATAGCGGGGCATGTGGGGCACATCAAGTGGGCCATAAAATGAAGTGGTTGTTATTTCGAAAAGGAATGTATTGGCCTACCATGTTGAAAAATTGTATTGAGTTTGCCAAAGGGTGTCAAGAATGTCAAGTGCATGCAGGCATACAACATGTTCCTGCAAGCGAATTGCATTCTATAGTCAAACAATGGCCTTTTAGAGGCTGGGCTTTAGATCTTGTTGGAGAAATTCGACCAGCGTCATCTAAAAATCAAAGATACATCTTAGTCGGTATTGAATATTTTACAAAATGGATCGAAGTTGTACCACTGACGAACGTTGACCAAGAGGATGTGATCGAAATCATCAAGAAATACATCATCTACAGGTCCAAAATTCCTGAAAATATTACAACATACCAAGGATCGGTATTTACTGGTGGAAAGATGCAAGAGTTTGCTAAGGAAACAGGTTTCAAACTGTTAACATCTACACCTTACTATGCTCAAGCTAATGGCTAAGTCGAGGTAGCAAATAAGGATGTCATTACTTTGATTAAGAAGCATGTGGAAAAAAAGCCCAAAAACTGGCATAAGAATTTAGACCAAGTCCTCTGGGCATGTCAAAAATCCTCTAAGGAGGCTACTAATACGACTCCATTTTGATTGACATTTGGCCATGATGCAGTTTTACCAGTGGAAATTTATTTGCAATCGACAAGAATTCAAAGACATCACGAAATTCCATCAGAAACACATTAGAATATGATGTTGGACGAATTAGTGGATCTGGACGAAGAGAGACTAAATGCCTTGGAATTTCTAAAAAGACAGAAAAAGAGAATAGAGAAGTCTTATAACAAAAAAGTTAAAGTTAAAGCATTTCTTCCTGAAGATTTTGTTTGGAAAGTGATCCTTCTTATGGATCGAAAAGATGGGACTTTAAAGAAATGGTCCCATAAATGGGAAGGTCCCTTTCAAGTTATTCAAGTATTCTCTAACGGTGCATATGAGATCGAAGAATTAAGCGAGGATAAAAGGGTCTTGAGAAAGAATGGAAAATATTTGAAGAAATATAAACCTGCACTCCAAGAGATAAAAATAGCAAAAGAATAATCACATACAAAATGCTCGAAGCCAACATGATAGATAAGTATTTCCAAAATGACTTAAGTCGTTACAAGTCATGCCACAAAGGGCTAATTACAATAAAAAAGGAAATAAAATTTAATAATTCATTTCAGAATGGGAAAGATCTCTTCATTCTCTCATATTTGAATTTTTGAAGCATCAAGCGATGTTCGCATAGAGCTTTGTTAGTTGAGAGGGTCTCGATTTCCTTTCTAAGCTGTTGGGCTCTATCGACATGATACATCCCAACTTTGAGTTCTTTGGCCATCTCTTCTTGGTTAGACTGGAGAAACTCATCTTTAAGGTGCTTAGCCAGAGAGATTTTGCTTTGCAGAATCTTGATTTGCTTTTTCCAATTCTTTGACATTTTCGTCACAAATGTCAATTTCCTTTTTATTTTTCTCAGAGATCTTTTCCAAGTTTGAAACTTTGGTAGTAGATTCAGAGGTTGCGTCCCATTCGGCCAGCTAGGTCTTCAACTTGTTGATAATTGTGCTTGAGAAATCTCGAAGAAGGTTTAGATAAAAAACAACAAGGTCGAATAATGCGCCCAGTTCCATGATGACATCAGCAACTTCAAGAGAAAGCTCCAAAACATTGACTTGCATCAAAAGTTTCTTAAGCCCAAAATGGGCAGAAGCATCCTTTTCCAGGAGTTGGAATAGGTCCACGTTGAAAATTCGCTCTTTGATTTGAGGAAGCAAGTCCTCTTCAGGTTTTCCAATGGATTTGTTGCCTGAGGCAGTCGAAGTGCTGGTGCTTTTATCACCAAAGTTGTATCTGGAGCTAATCATGGCTTTTAAGTACTCCAGCAGCCTTTGTACCTTCAATGACTCTAGTTCTTCGTGTGAAAGAGTGGTAGAGTTTGTGCCAGTCGAATCAGGCTTGGTTTTCGATGGATCTTCTTGTTTCTCCTCTTCTTTTTCATCTTCCACTATAATTTCATTCTCAAAATCATCTTCCTCCTCTCCTTCATCCTCCTCACCCTTTTCGTTGCCGCTGTTCTGTTGAAAGATTGGAGACTTATCTTCAGATTTATCTTTGACATCTTGTTCTGCCATAACTTCGTCAGCGACATCAGCCAAAACTTCTTCCCTGGCAGGGCTTGTTTGTTGTTCTGGTTCATTGGTGTGCGAAAGCTTAGTGGCGGCTACAGGTGGTGTTTTCTCTAGAACATCAGCAAGTTGGCTCACTTCGTCAGCGGACCCTTTAGTGGAATCCATGGGGGATGTTGTGGAAGGGCTCGTTGGATGGTAGGTAGGTTCCCTGCTGGTAGTTGGAATGATTTGTTGTACCATTGGACGCCATTGATCATCTTTAGCAGTCTAAGAAAAGAAATCAAAATGGGTTAGAAGCATGTTAATCGAAGAAGATTATAAAAGTTGAAAACGGAGAAGAAATTTGTGTACCTCAGGATTCTCAATCCCAGGGCTAGAGTTATCACTCTCAACCTGATCAGGGTTTTTCTGGTCGGTTTGTTTTTTACCAACAGGTGTGGCATCAATTTCGACTACCTTCAAAGTGGGAGGTTTCGTTACAGGTGCTCTGGTGGGTTTTTGTTGTGGACGAAAACTCACATCAGCGATCTTCATTTGTTTCTTCTTATTTTGTTTGAGGTGTTTTGTGTGGTCTGGAGAAGCAACCCCGTCATCAGATTCAATTAGATGAACCTCAGGATCCTTTTGTTTTCTCTTTTTAGGTGTCAGGGGAGGTTTCTGACTTACCTGCAAATAGTAAAAGTTATATCATATTTTTGATGATAATTTGAGAAGGCAATATAAAAGAAAAAGATAAGAAATGATAAGTACAAAATTTACCTTTGATATGGGTTTCTTGGTGTTATCATCTTCTTCTTCTTCGTTGGTTTCTTTCTCGACAAGAGTGGCTTTCTTGGCTGGAATCCTTACAACTGCCAGAGAAAAGTAATGCAGTTAATATAAGCAAAAGGTGAATATAGATGAAAGGAAAAGAGGAGATGTTGAAAAACCTCCCATTCCACACCTTCATATATCGGAGACTCCACGCGAACGTGTTCTATGCCAATATGAAGGTGGCCTTTGAAATTGTCCAAGGTATACTTAGTCGGAACCAGTCGCTGAGTACATTTTTGATAATCATGGCGAAGGCTTTTCATAAAATTCCCACAAATGAACCAGTCTGAAAATAGAGGACTAAAAGCCACACCAAAATCAGTAGTTGGCAGTCGAGGGAATTTCGGAGGATAAAGATTAAAAGCTACCTTGTAGAGTTGATCAGGTCGAACGTACGAAGGAAGTTTTAAATCCTTTAATTTCTTAGTAAATTTTTCTTTTAAAGTTACTGCTGCTTCGCTAATGGTTTGACTAAGCTCATTCGGCCTGTAGGCAGTTTCAAAGTATTTCTGGAATGCTTGTATCTCCTTAATGTGTCTTGCAGTACCTTTCTTCACTTTGTCCTGTACAACGGAAAAAGATCTAGTTAGTTGTAGGTTGAAGGAGGCCACATCAAAAAAATTTGTGTTGTAGTATTCTCTCCACCAATCGTCGAACTCCTTTGTGCAGAGGAAGCTAGGTTTGAAGGCCACAATGTTAAATTCTGTCAGGCCAGAATATTTGGCTAGCAACTTGGCACACTCTGTTTCATTATGCACCATGTTGTAATGAATTAGTGAGCCTTTTCTTTGAAAGAGAGGCCTTGGTGTAATCTGAATTAAACCAAATTGTCGAGAGACAAGATTTGGTGGGTAGTTGACAAGAGAGATTAGAAGTTTGGAAGGGTCGTAATCTACTCCAGTCGGTTTCAAGCCAGTGATGGCACCAATGTCGAACAAGGTTGGGGTGACCATTTCACAAGGGAGATTGAAATTGTTATAGGTGCTGAACCAGAAGTAAAGGGAGGCAATGAGCATCGAAGGACAATAACCTGGTCCTACTTTTGATAGTTGGATAAGATCATAAATGACCATTTTCTTCCAAATTTGAGACTTGGACTTTTCTATCTTTTCTAGCCAAGCTAGATAGTCGGAAGGATCTTTCGATAAAGGCCAGGATCTGAAAACCCTAGAACTAGTATTCATAAATTCTAACTTTATAGGGTCCCTAGAGGCTACGGTTGAAGGTGAACCTTGGCCACTAAATTGGATTTTTCATCAATCATAATTTCCTGATCAGTCCTAGGTCTTAAGCCATTTGCTATGGGTTTATAGTGATGGTAGGCTGGAAAAAATTCCCTAATTTTAACAGGATCAGCATTTAAATTAGGCAAAGGACCTAGCATGGAATGGGTCTTACCAGATACAAGAATAGGAATCAATACTTGGGATTGATATATACGGTGTTCTCTTCTTCATTTGGAGGTTTTGGAACATATTATTGATTCCCAACCACCTTTGGACCTAACTCCTTATGAACTGGAGCAAGCTCCTTGGACTTCTTAGAATCCTGTGCTTTCTTGTTGGTTTCCTTGGAGTTTGTTTGACTGGAAGCCATTGTTGAAGTGGATATGTGAAGAAAGCTTGGAGAAAGAAGACGTTTTTAAGATGATATGGTTTCAAAAATTCAGAAAGTGAAAAGGAAAAGTGAAAATGGTAACTTTTTCCCTTTTATAGGTGAATTAAGGCGAAATGGTTGCTATGCACAATCATTGTACCTTGTTAATGGTGACAAGATCGTGGGACACGCGTTGCGTGGAGACGATATGATTAGATGGTGGCAGTTAAGTTTCTGACCCACGATCTCCTAGGGGCTAGAAGTGTGATGATTAATAAGATTTAGGCATGGGAGTGAATAGACATTTCAGAAAAGGTGTCATGATGACCCTGACATCATAGTTTTTCTAAGTCATGTGAACAATTCACATCGTCGAATTGTCCATAGCGTTGAATCATGCTATCAAAAAATATCCTTTTCTCTATTAGATGTCGAAAAGGACATTTTTGGGGGGCAATTTTTTAGCTCTCAATTTCGACGCAGGATTGATTCATGTAACAAATGAAGAAAAGGAATTTTTTGCCAAGTTTTTATGTATTTCGACTAGGCAAGTTCTGTGATGGATGCTTAGTCGAAATCATTCCTTACGAAAGGAAGGATAACCAGGTAGACTTTGGAAAATTTTCTAAGTGTGGAATTGGTGTTTCGACGGAGTATTATGGATAATGTTTTTGACTTGAGTTTTGAATTTGATTCAAGGAGAGAATATTGTCCTTATCCAGTTTTTAAATGAAGACACGTGGAGTATGCTGAAGAATCGAAGACCTGTCGAGTGTCACTTATATTAATTTTATAGAAAGGCCGTTAAAAGCAGTTATTTCGATTCATTATAAATAGGAAGTCTTAGTGATAGGGTTGGGTGTGTTCAAAGTTGTACAAAATCTCTAAATTACTCAAAGTACTCGTGTGCAGAGAAAAGTATGTGTTGAGAAAATGTACGTTTGATGTAAACACCATACTTTTACATTTAAATTCAAGTTTATTTTCTTTACTACCCAAGTTATCTTTAAATACATTTACTTGCTTTTTCATTAAGTTCTGCAATTTACTTTCTTTGAAATTCTCAAAAGTTATTAACCTTTAAATTATAAATGCTGTCAAAGTATTCCTCATTTTTCCAAACTTTATTTCAATCATTAGCACATGTCCTAGAATTTAGTATGGTCGATCCTGTAAGTAACCCAAGCCCTTGTTGATTTGGAAGACCAGTTGTTGTTTACTAATTTTCACAGTAAACTGGTATACGTTTTCTCCTATCTGCAGATTGAGCTGCTTCAAAATGTATTTCACGTGCTAAATAACCCCATAGATAGCACACTGGTTTTCTGTTTAATATAATTTCTAAACATACATTATATTTTTGTCATGATATCGAATTATCATTGTCAATATAGGACAAATCTCTTGATTGGAAGTTGAGGTTAGTATTTCGTTTTGATAATTACTACCACTACTTACTGTCACTAATGACTCTTGTTTCATTAATCCTGTGAGCTGTGTGTTAAACTACCAAGATCAAAGGTTTTAAAATCCATGGTATATATATTTTCTATTCTCATATCAACCTTGACTGACTGACTACTGATAAGGAACACTCTCTTTCCAGAACATCACAACACCGGGATTGTCATTCTAATGATTATAAAGAATTTTAACTGCAAATGCATTCAACGATTCCCTATATTTCTCTCATAACAAATAGCAAGTTCGTTATTTTCTCTCTCTATATATCGAGAGCACCAAATTGAGGTAACATGTTTTAAATTTAAATTCACTTTACTCTTCTCCCTCACATACTGACTTGAGCGTTGGAGTATTAACCTTACATCCCCCCTCCCCAATCCACCACATCTGAAGCCTTGGTCCATCGTCGTCGTCGCTTTTCAACTCATTTCTGGTTCTTGAACGGAACAGTGGCGCCGTCTATGGGAAACGACTCCTGATCCCTACGATTTCTGGGATTAACGCTTGCTCTCTGATACACCACCTCATAACCTCCTTAGATCATTGATTCAAAGAGCATTCTGAATTGAATTTGAAGGTTCGTCGTGTTTAGATTCAATCAAGCATCATCTTAGTTTGATTCCTCAAATTTCTAGATCAATAGTTTCACGACTTCAAGTATTGGATGGATCTAGAGCTACTCAATTCGTCATAACAACGGTCCATCAACAACCTCTCCCTCCTTTACAAGGCATCGTGACTTCTGAAACAACGATTCTATTGCATCTAGGTCTGGTCCAGGCTCCACAGTAACTGGAACTTTTCAAGTCACTCTGATTGATCCTATGGTTTCGGATCCAATTTTGTTCTTAGTAGCCTTGTGTGGTCTCTAGGTGCTCCAAGCAAACTTCAGAGTACAAGGTGCTAACGAACTGTTAAACATTTTAGTTAAAAATGTGGGGAAAATGGTTGTCTCGTGTGGAGTTTTCTTATAAATGGGTAGTTCATAGTACTACACAATTTTCGCCTTTTAAAATTGTGTATGGATTTAATCCATTAACACGTCTTAATTTATTGTCATTGCCTAACACTTCTCTTTTGAAATATAAGGATGGAAAAGCTAAGGCTTACTTTGTAAAGAAATTACATGAGCAAGTTAAAATATAAATTAAGAAGAAAAATGAAAGTTATGTTAAGTATGCAAATAAGTGAAGAAAGAAAGTGGTGTTTGAACCCGGAGATTGGGTTTGGTTTCATATGAGGAACTAAATGTTTCCCTTGCAAAGAAAGTTCAAATTATAGCCAAGGGGACATGGTCGATTTCAGGTGCTTTTCAAGATAAATGACAATGCCTACAAAATAGAATTTTCAGGTGAGTATGGTGTTAGTGTCACTTTCAATGTTTCTGATTTATCACCTTTTGATGTAAGTGGTGATGAGGTCAATTCGAGGTCGATTTCTCTTCAAGAGGGAGGGGATGATGAGTACATGGAGAACCAAGACTTAATTGAAGTAATCCAAAGCTTGAGAGGTCCTATGACATGAGGACATGCTAGGAGAATTGATGGTGCTCTAACACAATTTATGAACAAATCAATGGGAGCAAGGGACCAATTAAAAGAAAATTGGCCAAAAATTGTCATTTTGGTCCAAGCTAATGAATACGGTATGTGATGTGGTGTTGCTGGTCCATTTTAATATTTTTAATCAATTAAGTTGTAATAAAATGTGTTAGGACCTAACTTGTCAAATTTTTTCCCAAAACACTTGTCTTTTTTGTATTTTTCTTGTTGTTTTTAAACATTCTAAAGCTCTTAAATCTTTAACACACTAGTAGATAAAACACTTGTTAAGTCGGTTAAAAACAACTTCTTAAGACGGTTCCGAACCAGACCTAAGAACTGCCGACATAAGAAGTTATGACTTCTTAAGTCAAATTTAGACCTGACTTAAAAAACTGTTATTAAGTCAGTTAATCAGCGACCGACTTAATAAGTTTTGGCTTTTAGAAGGCCCTACCACCATTTGGACCCGCCTTAAAAAGTTTCTTTTAAATCAGATATATTTAACTGACCTAACAAGTTGGTTTTTTTTATAATAACAGTCCTTCCAGTTGGCATATATATATATATATATATATATATATATATATATATATATATATATATATATATATATATACACACACACAAACACACACACACACACATTTTTTTTAAGAATCGGTTAACAATCAAAATATTCAAAGGTCTTTCTCGTTTGAGATGGAATTTGATATGGATTATTTATCATGTTTAACACAAGCCAAGTGCAGTTTACAATCTATTAATCTCAAAAATGGGTTGAAAGACTTATAAGGAGAAACGTCTCATGTGAATACTAGAATGAAATGTACGATCTCTCACCATTATCATGCTCTCATTAAGATGTTGTAAAGTAGATTTAAAGAGAATTCAATGGAAGGAATTAACTGAAAACTCACACTTTTATTAATGGAGATCTAAAATACATTTGGCCTCAACAAAACTATTGGTTATACAAAAGAACTTCATATCCTAAACAGAAGCACTACAATAAAACCCAATGCCTCTGGGACCAATATTATAGTACGTAGACTATCTCAAAGTGTAAGAAGTTATATTTAATCCATGACTTACAAGGTTGTAAATTAAATTCTATGAGCATGTTTCCTCGAATATGATTTGATAATATCAAATTTTGAAAAAAAAAGCTGCCGTCAACCCTTCTTCTTGTCGATCCTGCTCAACACCATCAGCCTGGCACCTGCAGAGACAACCAGTAGCAACCATTCAATAACAGATTTATAAAACTTTTTCATTGGTGGTTCATCACTTAACTATAATGTGCAAGAACCATATACCTTTTTGTACTATGAATGTTTATATCCTTGTGTCCGAAGCTGACTTTTCATTTGGATAGCTACTGTTAAATTAGAAACAGGGACATGCACATTGCCGATGAACGGAGACAATAGCGGATTGGTGGCCGATTATTGCTTGTTTCCCCTGCCAGCTAGTTTCTTGCCAAACATTGTTGAATTTCCAGACTAGGTGCTAGATTTCTCAGACTTCCATCCCCACTGTAGATCAGAGTATCAATTTATAGAGTTTAGCCAAATAATCAAGAAATGTCACTAACTCAAACTAGAGTCTTAGCTATTTTTAGATCTTGCAAGGTGGGCTACCGCACAGTACTAAAAATTTGTCACAGTTAAACTGTAACTAAATAGGCCATCATTAAACTGCAACTAATCGACATAGTTTCCAAAAACTAAAATGGCTCTGACTCAAACATATGCTGGATTTTACAAAACATACCTTTCATGAGTTTGAATGCGTAATTGTGCAATTGCATCATTTCCTAAATCTTTTTAACACACAGGATAGACCTGATGTAGGAAAAATAGAATCAGATATTTTAACAGTTGTTTACTTGCATAAAATGAATGGAAAATTTAAAGATGACATAAATGAGGAAACATAAAGGTTATACCACATTGTAATACCCCAAAATTTGCTCTCTCTTTTGTCATCATAACATAGCATTATCATATCATATCCATCTCATTAGCCTTGCATTGCATCTTTAACATAGAAAAATGAAGCATAGCATCCCTCTTACCATCAAGGCATGTGACCAGGTGAAAGATGGACAATCAAGGAATCATTCAAGGCACAAAAGGTCAAACAAGTTGCCTCAAGGCAAGCCAAGAGGTCTTTCATGTCTCATACTATCTCAATTGATCTTCCAAAACCTCAAGAAGGTGAGATTCAATGGGAGATTGAAGCACTACATCCTTCACTATGCAAGAGGTCCAAAAAACTGAAGGAAACCCCTCAAAAGAGATAGTTCATTGATTCAAAAATCACCCTCAAGTGGCATATCTCATCATCCTTTAAGAGGATACACAACATACTCTGAGGAATTTGAAGTTGAAGACTGCATTTTTTTCCCCTTAGTAGGTGGGTATCAAAACTAGGGTTTCCAATTAAATCAGGTTATCCCTGATTTTTGGACAAAACTTGGTGTCATGGTATTCTACATGTCCTTAAGTGTATGTGTGTGGAAAATTGTCTCTCAATTGGTTTTAGAAGTGGTTCAATTGGAAGAAAGATCAAAAATCAGGAAAATTGGGGCTAAGTCGAATAATCAGAGGAAAAAGTCAACTCTTGACTTTTTGAAGCCAAATTCATGAAATTCATGTTATATGTGACCAATGTACAAAATTTGATCAAGAAACTCCAAAAGGATCATGAAAAATCAAGATTTGAAAAGTTGCCATTTTAGGAAGAAGTAGGGTTTCTAAATAAGGAAAGTTTTAGCCATTTTGCACCAAACTTTGAACCAAGGCCATTCAAAATTGAGACATCAAATAAAAATTCCACTCGGCCACAATAAAAGATCTCATCTTAAGCTTCAAATCCATATAAAGAACAGCTCCATTGGATAAAAATTGAGTGAGATATGATTGATCAAAGTTCGAGCAAAGTAGGTCCAAAATCAGGTCATGACCAAGGATACCCAGGCCCACGCGCCATCATTTCTACAAACATGTGGTGTGCCAACTGTTCACTCATTGTTCTCAATGATAAAGGCTCCAAATGGAAAACTTTTCAACATCAAAGTTGTTCTTTGCAATGCCCTCTTCAATGTTGATGTTGAACAAATTGTGAATTGAACAAGTTATGGTGAAGATATATTGGTCTCAAGATAGGGTGATCATGCTGAAATTTTGTATGTGATGTTGCCTTGCCAGCCAACCCCTTGCCACGCCCTTCTATCAGTTTCAAATATGGGTGTTCCAAGTCACTTTTCACCAATTTCCAAGCTTGTATTCAATCCAATTTTCACATTAAACTTGTAGCATTACATCTCCTCTTTCCATTGACCTCAAAAACTCATCAAATCATCCACTGATTAGAGAGAATTTCACTTCCAAATATGCATTGATGTATTGAGTATGTTGTGGCTGAAAAAGCAGAAAATAAATGTTGTTGTTGTTAGTGCAAAGCTTGCACGTGAATTGCTCACACCCTCCAACCATTTCTTCATTTAACCAAACACATATCCCATTCACCATACCACGTGCTTCATGATACATGGAAATGGAAAAAACAAGCTTGCTGAACAAGTTTCTATGTTATACTAGCCGTGCCATTTCAGTTTCACTCTCATCTCCACCATAGCACACCATAAGTCACCACCATCATATCACAGCCATAGCACAACTCGCCCTAACTAACTTGGCTCAGTTAGTTAGGGATGACTCACCTTAACTCACATGACTCACTCTAACTCACTCATTTAACCACCTATGGTTCACTTCTAACTCAAATTATAAATAGAAACTTCACTCCAAAAATTCATTTCAACACTCATTTTCCACACTCACCTCAGAACCTCTCTCTTATTCTCTCTCAATCTCTCAACATTGCAACTGGTTCTTGAAGCTTGATTTTAACTTCTCTCCATTGAATCATAAGAAACTACTTCATCTAAGCCTTTATTTGGCCAGGGGTGAATCAAAAGCAGCTTGGAATCTCTAGTTTTCTGAAGAACATATCAAAGTCACAAATCTTCAGGTATGGATTTCAGCCATTATAGACGTACTTTGAAGGTGTTATCAGGTTCTTGAAGCTTCTTATAAGCTCAAGAACTTGTCTGGCTAGTTGATAAGCCTTTAGAGGCATAGTTGAAAGATTAGGGCAAAATTTCTTCTGTTCGATTCTCTTATTTCATGAACTTTATGCGTATTTCATCACTAGATTCATGTTCCTCATCACTTCAGCTTTCCAATGATGTATATTTTGATCATTTGTGCTTGCCTGTAAATCATCGTCACCGGAGGTTGGCCGGAGAAGATGACCGGAGGTCTTCTTCGGCCGGTGATCTGAATTGTTAGGGTTTTATCATGTTTTAATCGTGACCGTTGGATGTTCATGATCTGATGGCCACAACATTGCCAGTGCATTAAAATAAACGTGCACCTCACGTGTTCAATTTCTGATCTCATTTAAGCAATGTGTGGTGCAGTGCATGGTAGTGAGTGTGTTCCTTCACGCGTGTGCATTGGATATGGTTACTTTGACTGGTTTGTTGACTGGACTTGATCCAATGGTGTTCATTGTTTTGACTTTTATTTTGACTGAGAGTGCACAATTGTTGGTGTGGAATGCGTGTATATGGACCTTGGGTCATTGCTATTTACACCTCACGTTTTAAAGCCCAAACAATTTTGAACTGGTTGTTTACTATGCATACACCCCTTTCTTATTTCAATTTTCTTTTTTATTCTCTTCATTTCATACACGTTTCATTTTTAATTTTTAAAATTACAAAAATACATCAGAAAATTCTGGAAAAATTCATGAGTATTATCAAGACATTTAGGGAATTTTTGATATTTTTATTTCATGATTTTATCACATTTATACCACTGTTTCATAATTTTCTTTGAATTTCCATTTGTATGCATTCCAAATATGATACATGAAGTTGTAGAATTTTGTTCTTGCTCATTACAAACTATTTTGACCTGATTCTTTTTGCATTGATTCACTAATACATTGAAGCATGTTAGGTGATTTTTTTTTATTTTTTAGGTCATTTTATGACATGTTTTGATGCTTGTCTTTGCACCACTTTGCATGATGTTTCAACTTGACCTAATGCATTGTTTGAAGTCATTTTGTTTTGAATTTTAACATGCTATCTTGATGTATGATTTACTTCTGACTTAGGCATTCAAATACCATGCTTGCATAATTTTCATAAGTCCATTTGATTTTTGTTTGATGCATTACATTTGAAGTATGACACATGTCATATCATTCTAGCTTTAGTGCATGTTTTGCATGAATTCTTTTGTGCATATTTGTATGAGCATTTGCATATTTTATGAGCCATTCATATGATATTATAGGTCCTTGGTGCACATTATAGATCATCTTTACATGTTCATTTCAATTTGAATTTTGTGCATCCTTAACATGTATTGTTTGCACTTTCCTTTTTGAACTTTCACTCCAATCCTTCTTCTATTACTTCTTGAAGGTCTCTAATGTTGATTCATGAATACTTTTGAGATGTTTATAGACCATTTTCCATTTAGTTTCAATTCTGATTTTTGGATTACATGTTCCATTTATGCATGTTCTTTTCATTTCTTTTCATCTTTCATCTATCCTTTCTTATGGTAACATGTTTAAATGCTATGGATGATGATTGTTGCTTATTCATTTGAACTTGTATGATGATATTCACTTGTTGGCAATATGATTCACATTCTGGTTGTGATATTAAGATTTGATTCTTCATCTTATTCTTTCGAGCTTTAACGTGTATTAAGTACTTTTTACTTCCTATACATGTTTCCATGTTTACTAACCATGTAGGGGCTTTGGTAAGTTGAAATTGAGTGTGGATAAGGAATCCACATTCAAACTTCTTTCCTTTCATCTTTTACAATTCAATCTTGTGTTTTGTTACGTACTTATGTGCTTTCTTTGATTAACTCATTACTTTCTCTTTTGAGTTACAATTCATCTTCTACTTTAGAAGTGAATTGTTTAACTCATTCCTTCTTTAGACTTTAGGTTTTGCAACCTCACAAACCTTTAGGATCACTCCCTTAACTAATCAATTAGGATTGATTCTTAGTTCACATAGATTTTTACCTTTCTCGCCCACTTGAGTCTTTCATCTTCTCATCTCAAAGAAAATTCAAAATATCTAATAAAGGTAGGCACTTATTGCATTTAGGCCTTTCATATAAAGAAAAGATTATAAGGGGTTTTCTCTTATAATCTTAGAATGTGTAGCATATGGCCCATCTTGGGTCAATGTGTTAAACATTTGATCCTGTATGAGGGACTTAAATGCAATACTTGTTGAAGATGCAAATAAAGAAAAAACACTTCTTCATTTCATAATCAACAAAAACACTTAATAAATACAAGTATGCTAGTGTGTTTGAACCTTAATAATTGGAAATAAGTGTGAGGGTCTTCTTCACACTTAGTGTACTTTCTTACTCATTCCATCTTGGAATGTGAGAATGTATACACTCCAATGACTAAGATTTAGATACACTATCATATGCAAACAAATGAAAAAAACTTTTAAAATACTTCAAACAAATAAACAATTATTTTCTCATCTCTTTCATTCCAATCTTAAGGACTCGTCACGTTCGTTCTACCGCAAACAGGTAATGCCTAAGTCTCCATACAGCGAGCCGCAACACCTAAACTGCTGGGGCGCGTACTCTGACGTTTATGCTAAAAACACAAACAAAGCGACCCTCGTTAAGTGGAACTACGTCGCTCTGATTCTCATGTTCCCGATGAGATACGTAGGCAGTGGGGTTGGGCCCATTCGAGCACTTCTTTTATTTTCCCTACATTTGTTTCTCTTTCTCATTCCATTCCTTTTTCAGTTCTTTTTCTAGCATCTTTCCTTACACCCTTTGATTGAGACAAGCAAGCGTGGATCCCATCGGGTACGATGGACGCGTGGGGGTGCTAATACCTTCCATTCGCGTAACCGACTCCCGAACCCAGTTCTCTTGGTCGCAAGACCATGCTCTTTCCTTTCCCCAGGTTTATGCAATGTTTCCTTTCCCTCTCTTGGGATAAATACACATTGCTGGCGACTCTGTTTCGGTACCACTTTCGCGTTTGTACTTGGATGAAAATCCCGGGAGCGACACACATATTTTAGAGCAGAACAATAGTCGTCTTGGAAATCAGTGGAGGGCAGAGGATGTTGAATTTCAAAATCACAAAAAGGACATTTGAGATTAGATTGGTAATCATCATCATACTCATCTGTGTAATGGATTAATGGAAAATCATCTGTGGTATAGAAATGGAAGGAATGAGTGTCTGATATGTTTTGAAGCACAAACGGAATAATGAATTATATAGCATGAGATAGGAAAAGAAATGAGTGGTAGTAAAAGAGAACAAGAAAGTGAAATAGTAGTATTAGTAATAGAATTGGAAGTAGTAAAAGAGAAAGTAAGTTAACCAGAGTGAAGTGGAGTAGAAGATTGGAGAGTAGAGAAGTGGATGATAGAGTGAATACTGGCCATGATGTCCAAAAGAGAAAATACCATATCAATATTTCTGTCTCCTGCAAGTTAAAAATAAACAAAGTGTACATTTAAAAAATGCTTCAGAAAACTTGAAAAATGTAATTGGATAAAATTGATTTTAGTGATAGTTAAAAGCAATGATACTCACTATCAGTATTGGGGACTTGTCGAAGAGCTTCATCAACCATTTGTTGTATCGATTTCCATTCTATAGGAAATTATGGAAAATGTTAGTATCCAATAGAGTACACATGATGGACAAGGGTATCAGCAGAGATACATTGCCAATTATTCAAGAATTATCTAACTTATGCATAAAATCGTGTTGGATAAGCCACAAGAGCTTAGAAGGTTCAAATGCAACATCCTGGCCCTATAAAAGGCAGCAATAGAAAAACGAATCAAATTAACAATGAAAAAAGTTCATGGAATAAATTGATTAGATGAATGAAAACAGTACTAAAGCATGTGGACTGCCTTCACTCTATTCCAACACACAGAGGTTGCAAGTTATAAATATTGGATTTTCAAAATTAAACAAATTAGTAACCACAATTTACTCAAAAAATGATTACATAGCAAAATTAAAAATCTGAATGATATCAATAAGCTAAAAGTTCATCAAGATGAAAACCTTTCGTGAAATTCTTCAACAAGCTCAACCGCAAAAGAGAGACTACAGATGTCAGCTTCATGTATCTTAGTACACAAAACAGAAAACATTTTAGCATGGCCTAACAATTTAAAACCAACTCATCACTGAAACTCAGAGTTAACAGTTATGTTCTTTCAAATTGTTAATGCTTAAAAAGGACTTTTTTTTATCTTTCTATCTACATTTACATCAACTTAAAGTGCGTGAATTTGTGAGAGGTTATGATGACTAACCGTCTCAGACAGATTATAGATAAACACATAACTTATTACAGTTGGCATAGTAAATATCCCGCAAAAGAAAAACAAAAGAAATGGCCAATTGATGGATAACATTAACATGTGATATAATTATATAAACATAAAATACAGTTATACATGATATTTGTTTGGAAGATACCTCAATAATCCCCACCAATGAACCTTTAGATGTCACCGTCAAGTTATACCTATTTTCCGTAGTTAAATTTCGTGCACGGTAGTTTCAATTCACCGCTGCATCAATCAGGGAAGTAACCTCTCTCCGTCAAACTCGGTGTGTGTTTCCACCCAGAAGATAATATAACAACCTTAATTGCAGATTGAAGGTTTAAGGGAAATGTTCGATGATTTGAAGCGCACTTACAGTCTTAAGGTTTCACATGACATGTTCGATGACTCGAAGTTGTAGTTTGAGTGGTTTAAGGGTTTCAAACGGTTGGTTCATGAAGGTTTGAAACGGCTGGTTCGTGAGGGTTTCCTTTTAAACAGTGGAATAGAGATACATATTGTTTCATGGCGTGTTAGGTCACCAATGGAAAGGGTTTCATGAGGGTGAATGTTAAATAAAGAGAAATGAGTTTGTGAGGGTAAGGTTGAACCAAAGAATTGAAGAGAAATTGAAATAATTTTAATGAGGGTTTGTGAGCACACAAAAAGTTAGCCGTCAATTCACTCTCGTATGCACTGAAAGAAGAGGAAAGGTTTCAGGATAAAGGGGGAAAATGAAAACAAAGGAAGAGGGAACTTAATTTCATCCATTTTTTTTAGTTTTAATTTTTATTATTTAACTATTTTTTAAGGGTATTGAGTTCGATTCCCTCTAGTACACATTAGAATTGAATTTGTTAAAAGTAAACAAAATTTCTTAGGTCAGGTGGACGACACCTGACTTAATAAATAGACTTCTTAAGTCAGTTAGTAAAGACATACGACCTAAGAAACTTAAAGTGAATTGCATTTTTCTATTTAATCTTTGTTAAATCGGTTTTAAATGCATCCGACCTAATTAAGTTACAAATATTTACGAAATTGTCACCGCGTCGCTTCTTAAGTCAGGTGGCATGTGAACTGACTTAATAACCTCTGCTAAAAAGGTATTTTTGTACTAGTGACATTTTGTGACTTTTATATTTTCAAGTAAATAATGGACTGAAGAAATGAATAGGTAAAACTTTGAAGGAGGAAGAAAGATAAAGGTTGGGCTGCATTAATCAAAGTGGCTATAAATTGTTATTATTCATCAAGGCAATGAATATATACTTTCTTCACCACCTTTAGTGTGTGACCTTTCATTCACAAGCCATTATTGATAGGTTATTGAGTTGAAGTTATAGAATTTCTTGATTTATTATTGTAAATTCAGCAAGCCACCATTTACCTATTAATAGGGATCTAACTGTGAATGAAATATCAAGTTGAAATTTGTTAAACAAACACCTTGTGTGATTTTGAGAGTTTTGCTCATTTGGTTCTGGATTGGACCATATTTTGATCTTATCAAGAAATCAAGTTTCTTGAGGTGATCTTTACTTAGGCTTATCATCCCTTCTAAATCATAGAAAGAGTGTGGCACCCTGCTTCTATCATTTCCATCAACTTCTTTCTATATTTTATTTTTACTTCAATTCTGTCCCAACTCAAATTATTACTTTAAATTTGTGTACTTACTTTATCTTGTAATATTAGAATTACAAGTTTCATAAAATGACAAAGTATGACTAAAATGGTCGAATATCAAATTTGTTAGCCATCATTAAGTGATGATTCTTTCCTTTTATTTTTTCGGAATCATGTTGAAGAACTTAGAATAAAAATACAGTCAAATGAAGTGTAGGAAAGTAAATGAGATACAAGAATTATACTAGTTACCTTAACCTCAAGGGTACATCTTGTCTCTTCACACCCCGTGAAGGATTTCACTATGTTAAATATTGCTACAGCCTCACTCCAAGACTCTCTACAATTCTCTAACAAAATCAAGAAAGCACACCACTTTCTTTTCTTACAACACTAAGAGAAAGAACACTTCTTTCTTTTAAACTTGTTTATTACCACAAACTTGGTGAACAAGTTATAATTAACAGATAAATGATTTTTGAATACTGTTCTGGACTGGACCAATGGCTAGACATGGCCCAATCCGCTTCTGCTCCAGAGCGGCCCAAATTGCCTAAGTCCAATCCACAGAGGGGAAAAAGTTACCTTTCTACCCCTCCAACCGGGCAAAGAATGCAACATTCCTCCCCGAAATCACTGCCTGTTATGCACGGCTCCATTACTCCCCGAACAGATGTGGGCAGGTGCCCGGAACCATGCATATGCCCGACATAACGGCTAGTTTTGAGCACCCGGCCCGACATAACGGCTAGTTTGGGTAGTTACCTATTCTTTGGGGAAAACGGTTATTTCGCCCTGAAAATAGAACCGTTGGCCAAGCGCTGGAGGCTCTATATAAACCCTCTCGCTTGAGAGGGCCAGGTATCCAATATTCACCCTAAGAACTCATACTTTGTACTTGCCCCTTTTCTCTGACCCTTTCTTACTTGAGCGTCGGAGTACCTTGCAGGTACACCCCCTCCTCTCCATACGACCAGCATCCCTGACGCACTTGGTGGCCCAATTCTACCAGATCTGATCCAGCCTTCACGATCAGTGGCGCCGTCTATGGGAATCATTGTTCTCCCCATCTTTCTTTCCTCAGAAACCAAAGATCAAAAGAATTCTCAAACATCATCACGATCATGGCCTCCCAAGATCGCACCAAGTATGCGCTCCAAACCACCATCCTCCCCGTCAACAAATCTGACGTTGACGACCAGTCATCTCTCCTTCGAGATACCCGTTTCCTCAGGGACAGAGCCACTGCTTCTCCTTCCCCTACCCCTGCTGATCGCAACAACGATCAACCTTCACTAGACGTCCAGCCCGTTCTTGTTCCACCCAACGCCGACCCGGCCATGGCGGCCCTCTTGGAGGCGATCAACAAAACCAACACCCTGATACTGCAGCAAAACGAGAGGATCGGGGCGTTAGAAAAGTCCAGCCGTCCAAGATCCCCTCCTCCACGGAGGAACCAGCGACGATCAAGGAGCCCGCAGCCTCAGAGAGACATCGACCGAAGACTGCGCCAAGAGCCTGATTCTCCCGCAGCCCGGAAGCGCGACCAGATCTCCCTGCGTGACCAGCATGCTCACGACCACAAGAGGACTCGAAGGAACGGGAAATCTCCGCCGTTCAAGTCTAGAGGACGGGACCGTTCACCTTCTCCGCGAAGAAACCGCTCCCCTTCTCCCCAGAGGAACCGCCGCCGCGAGCATCCTGTTCGGTCCCCATCATACACCAGTTCTAGCAGCGACGACGAGCCTCGCGGCCCGTTATCCCAGGAGATCTTGGCTACCCGTCTCCCAAAAGGCTTGGAGAAACCCCCATCTTTGGGCATGTACGACGGAACCACGGACCCCGATGAGCACATCGAGAACATCGATGCGCTGTTAGACTACCGCGGCATATGAGGCGCCATCAAATGCCGATTATTCCCGACCACGCTCCGCAAGAGAGCGATGACATGGTACAAGCAACTGCCGAGGAGTCCATTACCTCGTGGAGACAACTGGGCAGGATGTTCTCACGGCACTTCACAGTATCTCACCGACACCCCAAGACCGAGGCCTCCCTTGGGGCCATAATCCAAGGAAAAGACGAGCCTCTCCGCGCTTATATCGAGAGGTTCAACAAGGAAGCTATACAAGTCCCTACAACAGACGAAATGAAGAAGTTTCTGGTCGAGCAAGGGCTCCGCCCAGGCTCCGAGTTTTCTAAAGCCATTGGCCTCGTACCACCGAGGAACTTAAACGCCCTCCTCCTCAAAGCCCAATCACACATTCAGTACGAAGAGAAGGTTACGGCCAACAACGTCCGAGCATTACAACATCAGGAGAATGCTCGAGCATCCAGAGGAGAGGAAGCTTCGACATCTCGTCGGGGCGAACGGAGGCGCGAGGACCGTCCTCGTGACTCCCGTGACAACAAGGGACCCTCCGGGCAGTTCCATGACTATACCCCCTGACCGTCTCCAGGGAAAAGATATTGTTCGACTGTGCCAATTTGGAGTTCAAGCAGGCAGGGGTCCGGTTCCCCAAGCAACTACCGAACAGGCCAAACATGGACAAATCAAAATACTGCCGTTTCCACAAGAGTCACGGCCACACTACAAAGGACTGCATCCATCTAAAGGATGCCATTGAGATACTGATTAGGGACGGCCACTTGAAACAGTTCGCGAAGACGAAGGACACTCCTCGGCAGGACGCCCAGGATTCCAAGAAGATAAAAGAGGAGGTACCCTCCTCGGAAGATGCCAATATACAGGTTGCTATGTCCATATCGCGACCAGAGGACTTCTACGTCCCGGACGGACTCAGTGCCCCTGCTTATTTCGCGGCCCACAGCCCGTGGGAGACATTTCCCTCCGCCATGGTCATCTCTGGTGGGGGTTTCGACAAAGTCACTGTGGGCTCCGTGAAACAAAAGTTCGAGCACCTGATCAACACAAGCTACAACAAGGTGACCACGCTTGATCAGGCCCAGAAGGGCTCTGTCCCCATCTCCTTCTACCGAGAGGAGCTCCTCGGGGGTTCCCTGAACTCAAGCATACCTTTGCTCGTCAGAGCCCGGATGGCGAACTTCGACGTTCGCAGAATACTCGTCGACCAGGGCAGCTCGATCGACATCATGTACTCCCAGCTATTTTCAACACTTCAGCTGGACGAATTGCACCTTACCCCCTATGTAGGGTCCGATTTACAAGGGTTCAACGGGTCAGTGACCAAGCCGTGGGGATAGGTCGAACTGATCATGACCTTCGGATCAGCTGAGACGGCCAGATCCATCAGGGTGCAATTTTTGGTAATTGACTGCCCGTCGCTTTACTAGTGCATTTTCGGAAGACCGACTCTGGCCGAGTTGGTAGCGGTGCCTTCAACAGTCCACCTGAAGATGAAGTATTACACTTCAAAGGGGATGGTCGCCACCCTCCACGGCGACATCGAAGCTGCACGTAAGTGTTTTGAGGCAGCTACTAAAGGGCTCAACGCCATTGCGTCCAAGCGAAAAGCATCGGGCAAGCCAGCATTGCCAAGCAGCTCCGAGGAAGCCAAGCCTCTTCCCCAGGTCGACTCCATCGACCTCGACAGTCGCTTCCCAGAAGAAGACCAATAGGAGGAACGAGCAGCTTCAGCCAACCCGTCCACATCGTCCAGTAGTAGCTCCCATCCGATGAGCCCAATACTGGATGGCAATTTCGAGATCGTTCTATTCGGCGACGACCCTCAGCGGGGAGTGAAGATTGGAGCAGACCTGCCCGACATCGCGAGGAAGCAATTCAAAGCATGCCTCCGTGAGAATGCCGACCTCTTCGCATGGAGCGCCTCCGAAATGCCCGGCTTGGATCCGTCCGTCGCCTGTCACCAGTTGACAATCGACCCGTCCGTCAAGGCCGTAGCACAACGTAGGAGAAATCAGTCTCCGGAGAAAACGGAGGCTACTAAAAAAGCTGTAAAGGACCTCCTCGAGGCCAAATTTATTTCGGAGGCCAAGTACACCACTTGGCTGTCCAACGTTGTACTATTTAAAAAATATAATCAAAAATGGCCATGTGCATTGATTACATCGATCTCAATAAGGCATGCCCGAAGGATGCCTACCCCCTCCCCAATATTGATAAACTCGTTGATAATTCTACTGGTTTTAAACTTTTATCGTTCATGGACGCCTACTCGGGCTATAATCAAATTCCGATGGCAGTGTCCAACAAAAAATATACGGCCTTCATGACCGAACTGGGCAACTATTACTACAACGTAATGCCCTTCGGCCTGAAGAACGCCGGAGCAACGTACCAACAAATGATGAACAAGGTATTCCGGGGAGAAATAGGCGACATGCTCGAAGTCTACATGGACGACATGATCGTAAAATCCCACAAGGAAAGCGATCATACTGCCCATTTGTGGAAGGTCTTCGAACGGGCCAGGAAATACAAAATGCATTTTAATCCGGAGAAGTGCACGTTCGGTGTCCGGGCAGGCAAATTCCTCGGCTTCTACTTGACGAAACGAGGAATCGAAGCCAATCCCGACAAATGCCGGGCATTCTCCGAGTTTCCTACGCCCAAGTCCAAAAAATCCATCCAGTCCCTCAACGGGATGCTCGCGTCACTATCTCGTTTCGTGGCCAAGTCCGCCCAGCAGGCCCTACCATTCTTCAAACTCCTATACAAAGAGGCACCATTGGAATGGACCGAGGAGTGTGACAAGGCCCTTCTACATCTGAAACAAGCGCTCTCAGAGCCACCGGTCCTCTCTCGCCCGGACAATACCTCGTCGTAGCAACCGAAGCAATGAGCGCCGCGCTCATCCACGAGACACCTGACGGGAAGAAGCCTATATATTTCACGAGCAAAGCGCTGCAAGGACCAAAGTTAAGATACCAACAGATAGAGAAAGTCGCACTGGCCCTCATCAACGCAGCCAGAAGATTAAGACACTATTTCCTAGCTCACACGATCGTGATTTAAACAGATCAACCCATAAAGCAGCTGCTCGGATGACCAGATATGGTCGGCCGAATGCTCAAGTGGTCGTTGGAACTGTCTGAATTTGACATCTGATACGAAAGCAGAAAAGCCCTCAAGGCCCAAGCTCTAGCTGACTTCGTCGCAGAAATGACGTTCGCAGACTCCCCCGCGAGCGAAGCGCACAAATGGACCATTTTCGTTGACGGTGCCTCAAGCTCGACAGGGAGCGGCGCAGGCATCATACTGGAAAGCGACGAAGGAATCATCATTGAAGTATCACTCACCCTGTCCTTCCCAACCTCCAACAACCAGGCTGAATACGAGGCCTTCCTCGCTGGGTTACGCCTGGCCAAAGACCTGGGCGCAAAAGAAGTCGTCATTTGCGCGGATTCATAACTCGTGGCCCTCCAGGCTCGGGGGTAATATCAGGCCAAAAACGACAACTTGACCGAATACTTGGCCCTGGTCAAGAAGGAGATGGCAAAGTTCGCAACAGTGGAAGTAAAACACGTTCCCCGCGAACATAACGTGTGAGCAGATGTGTTATCCAAACTAGCCAGCGCAAAGAAGAAAGGCGGAAACAAATCCGTTATACAGGAAGTAAACCCTCGACCCAGCATCGAGAAAGCCTCCCTGACACTCGAAGTGCAGGTGATCGGCGATAACAACTGCTGGATGACCCATGTCTACAACTATCTCGCCAAAAACGAACATCCGTCCGACCCAAAGGAGGCCAGCACAGTCAGGCGAAGAGCCTGCTCTTACATCTTGGTCGAAGATAAACTCTACAGGCGGGTATTCTCCATTCCACTTCTCAAATGTGTCGAGGAAGAGATGGTCGCGCACATCCTGCATGAAATCCACAAAGGAATCAACGCCCAACATCTCGGAGGAAGGTCGCTTGCCCGGAAGGCCCTCCGAGCAGGATACTATTGGCCGACCAGGCAGCACGACGCGAAAGAACACGTGAAGAAATGCGACAAGTGCCAACGACACGGGGACATGCACCTAGCTCCGCCTAACGAGCTCAAGGCTATGTCCTCCCCGTGGCCATTCGTCTGGTGGGGCCTAGACATCCTACGACCCTTCGTGGTAGGATCGAGTCAGAACAAATACCTAATAGTGGGCGTAGACTATTTCATAAAATGGATAGAAGCGGAAGCTCTAGCCAAAATAACTGCCCTCAACATCCTGCGTTTCTACAAACGAAACATCCTTGTACGCTTCGGTATCCCCCAAGCTATAGTAATGGATAATGGGACGCAATTCACGGACAGGAAGTTCCAAGACTTCGTCGCCCAACTGGGCACGAAATAGCACTTCGCATCCGTAGAGCACCCTCAAACAAACGGACAGGCTGAAGCAGCCAACCGAGTCATCCTTCGAGGCCTCAAGCGAGGGCTGGACGAAACAAAGAAGGCATGGGTCGAGGAACTGCACAGCGCACTATGGGCATACCGCACAACTCCACACTCAACGACCGGGGAAACACCTTTCCGCCTAGCATACGGGACCGAGGCTGTAATTCCCGTCGAAGTTCACGTGCCCTCTAGGCGAACAGAGTCGCCCCTAGACGAGGAGATGAACGACGAGTCATTGAGAGAAGAACTTGACCTCGTCGAGGAAATCCGAACTGGGGCAGCCCTCTGCGAAGCCTCACTGAAACAAAAAATTACCATCAGGCACAACGCCAGGGTGATACGACGAGAGTTCGACGTGGGAAGCCTTGTTCTAAGAAGAAACCACAAAGACTCTCGCGAAGGCAAACTAGCAGCCAACTGGGAAGGACCCTATCGCGTCCGAGCAAAAACGGAAAATGGGGTCTAATACCTAGAACATCTAACCGGGGAAGAACTTGCTCGACCATGGAACGCTGAAAAGCTAAAACAATACTACAGCTAAATTCTCGGTTTGACCCGTCGCAACGACGTACGTCAGCTACCGACCACTATGCACGTCTAGGTACAAGCGTCACATACGAATAAAGCAGAACCTCGTTCAGTAACGAGCCGGGTAACTGCTCGACAGCGGTCCTCGATCGAGCATCGCTGTCGTCAAAGTACCATGACTGGCAGAACCCCAGCTCGCGATGGGACGTTCACGCCACGAACTCAGGCCTCAAACGCGACCTGAGCTCCGCACCCCCGCCAGGATATTCCTCGGCCGTTCGATCAGTTCCCCTCACTGCCGAACACATCTACAACGAGAAATCCCCCTATAATATTTGTGCAAATCAAATACTCCCAATCACGGGCAGATACACATTCACAACGAGCATGAGTACAACACTTAGCAAAAAATAAAAGCAAGTGAATTCATGCAGATAACAGAATCGAACATATAATAACTTAACATAATAAGTGGCCACAGGGACCACGATTGTACTGAGTTACATCAAACGGGGGCCACGCTCCCTAAAAATAAATTACAACAATACTCGGCACGCAGGCCGGACAGATTACAACAACATCAAAAACACAAACTCCTCACTCATCCACATGCTCGGCAGGCTCGGACTGAGGCCCCTGGTCCTCCGCGGGCTGATCCTCGTTATTCCCTTAAAGGAGAGCATCCGGCATGACAATCCGGCCATCCTCAACGTGCGCCAGATAGTGGGTGCCCTTGATAGAAAAGTCAATCTCAGGGTTCACCACCCGCAGTTGAGCCACGACGTTTCTGAAAGACTCCTCCGCGACGACAATACCATTATCCTCGGCCTTCAGCAAACGGGCAACCAGCTCGGATCTCATCTTCAATTCCTTCACATCTTCCAGCTCATCATCACCCGGGGCATTGGCCGCCCTCAGCCGCTGGACCAGCTCCTCGGCAACTTTCTTCTCCGCCGCCAGCGTGGAGTTCTCCTTCTTCAACCGAGCCACCTCCTCCTCAGCCTTCTTCTGAGCATCTTCGGCAACCTTAGCTTCTTCTCTGAGGGACACCATGGAAGCCCGAGCAGCAGTAAGTTCGGCCTCTGTTGCAGAGTCCCCTTCGGCATAAACGACCGCCATCTCTAGCATCCTAACCAAAGCTGAAGCCTCCTGAGCCACCAGCGCCCTCTTGCTCGGGCGATCCATGCTTTCCAAGCGAAGAGAATTTGCCCGAGGCATAATTAGAGAGTTCCCCTCGAAGAATTTCCTGTCATGGATACAAGGAGGAAGCTCGAACTTCCCTTTCTCAGGTACCCGAGTGAGATCCACAGCGTCCGTAATTCTTGGCCGCTTGGATCGATCGGTCAAAGGAAGAGGAGACCCCTGGGGAGCAGGAGTAGGAGAGGAAGAGGTCCCCACAGCAGACTGCACCAGAAGAGGAGCACGAGCACCAGCAAACTGAGACTTCGGAGGAGCCGCTCCGGCCTTGTTCCTCGCAAGAGCATTCCTCACAACCCGGTCATGAGCCTGAGGCATCTCACTTGCACAAACAAAATACGAGCACTTTAGATACGAGGAAAAGAAATAATGCAAACAAAGCTAAATAACTAAGACTACCCAGCAGCTTCTCGGCGTCCGCGGGAGTCTTGCACTCCAACAGTGCCTTAATATTGAAAAATCAACGCTCAACCCTCTGACTCCCGTCTTCCTCGAAGACCGGATTACCCTTGCTTGTCTAGTACTCAGCAAGCCGGAAGGAGTTGACCCACTTCACCAGCACCTCGTACGCCACGGCGTCCTGCCCGCGTAGCTCGCTCGGTTAGAGAACATAGTCACTGGGCTTCTTGATGAAATGATCGGATGCCCAATGGATGGGGAACTTATAGATTCTCCGCCCAATAAACCTCCTCTCTTCGTCACGCAGGTCGTTCCCATCCTCACCCACCTCAATCTCCCAGATGTACGTACTGGCCTGGGCAGCTTCGGACAGGGGATCGACAACATAATAACGCTCCTTGAACGTCCGTATTGACTCCGAGAAGGGCTTAAACAACTTGCGGAGCTGCTTCAAAGACACCCAACCATACTTCCTCCCGATAGCTGCCCTTGAAGATGGAAGACAGTGAAGAACAGAGGGAGAGTAGCCCCTATGGAAAGATGCTCGCATACCAGCTCGAACGGCCGGATGAAGGCCAGCGAGTTAGGATGCAGCTGCGTGGGGGCCAATTTCAAATGCACGAAGACTGACTGCTGGAAATCAGTGAACGGCAACCTCAGGCCCAGCTCCTTAAAGGCATATTCATACATCATGAAACGGTCCCCGAAGTTCGTGCAGACCCGTTCATCCACGGAAGGGAAGTGCACCTTCCACTCTCCCTCCGATCCAGCCTCCATAAAAACATCCCCCAAATACTTCGCAAAAGAAGACACGTGCTCAGCGGGTTCGGCCACCTCCCATTCCTCGGCGGAATCCACGGCGATGTCCTCGTCCATTTCGTCCATCTCCTCTTCCTCCCCAACATCGCTGGGAGAACTCAAAGTCGTCGAACTCGTGGTCGTCGCGCTACTATTATCCTCGGAGCCTGTTTCTTCCTCAGACGTATCTATGATAACCTCTCTATCTGGCCCCGTTGCCATTACGATCACCTGAAAAGCAGAGAAGAAAGTGAATTCGACAACAAATCAAATCCACCCTTCCACCGCTAAGGCAAGTGAAAGGGCGCGCAAAGGGCTGAGGACAATGTCCCCAGCCTAAGCCCTAACATTAAAGGAAAAGATGACACCTCCCCGTGAGGAGACGCTCGAAACTAATCATCCCCGGGCGAGGAGCTTCCCCGCACTCATACCCAGTTTCAGTTTGACGCTTTGCCGGAAATCGTAAAGCTTCACCGGAATCTGGGAATGTTCTATCGGAAAACTCATCACCCACTCAGAAGATGAACAGACACGGCGGTCACACATGCATAGCTATCGCAACATCGTCGTGGACCACCCTCCTCGCTGAAACATACTACTAACTCCGACGACATGTCAGAGGTAGAAAAATGGCACAACCACCGTCCACCACCAACAATCGCCGGAAACTCACCCATTTCATCCTCTAAACCTAGCCCTAACCACATGCAACCTACCATCGACAACAAAAATGAGTAAAACAAGCAAGGTATCATAAAACTTACTTGATTTAAGTAAACGAAAGTAGCTGCTCGAAGCTTGAGGCAGTGGTCGGAGTAGGCAGACGGCGGTTACGGGCAAGAATGCTGAAGGAAACAAAGAGAAATCAGAGCAAAAAGTTCCAAATGGAACGATTTTCCCCTTTTTATACAAAGGGGCACGTGCGAACACGCACTCGTAGGCCATGATGGCTATCCACTAGCCATCATTGCCTAGTAACTGCTACACGGAGCTCTAGGCACACGTGGCGTCCCAACGTTTCCAATTCTGTCTGACCATTAGTCTCCCCGAACACCGGGCAACAATGTCACGACCACGAATCTCATGGACACCAGGGGTCACAAGCGCATTGAGACAATCCTCCTCGTCTTCAAACGACGGCTCCATGCTAGCTCCCCGGAGCAACGAACTGCCCTTAAGTCATCACTCCCATGCTCGGGAGCAATGACTTGGGGGGCTCCTGTTTTGGACTGGGCCAATGGCTAGACATGGCCCAATCCGCTTCTGCTCCATAGCGGCCCAAATTGCCTAAGTCCAATCCACAGAGGGGTAAAAGTTACCTTTCTGCCCCTCCAACCGGGCAAGGAATGCAACATTCCTCCCCAGAATCACTGCCCGTTACGCACGGCTCCATTACTCCCCAAACAAATGTGGCCAGGTGCCCGGAACCATGCCTATGCCCGACATAACGGCTAGTTTTGGGCACCCTGCCCGACATAACGGCTAGTTTGGGTAGTTACCTATTCTTTGGGGAAAACGGTTATTTCGCCCCGAAAATAGGACCGTTGGCCACGAGCTGGGGGCTTTATATAAACCCTCTCGCTTGAGAGGGTCAGGTATCCAATATTCACCCTAAGAACTCATACTTTGTACTTGCCCCTTTTCTCTGACCCTTTCTTACTTGAGCGTTGGAGTACCTTGCAGGTACACCCCCTCCTCTCCATACGACCAGCATCCCTGACGCACTTGGTGACCCAATTCTACAGGATCTGATCCAGCCTTCACGATCAAATACAAATGCTTCCGAATAATTTCCAAAATTATGAAGTATCTTTTCTTTTCAATAAACAATTCAAGAAAATATAAACTCTAAGTGCTCAATAGTTAAGGAAACTTTTTCTTTGATGTATGAAAATTATGCAGTAAAAGTTTCACAGAAAATTTAATGAACACTCTGAACAGAAGATAAATTGCTTGAAAATTGTTATGAAAGAGGTGAATTGTTATGTGAAAAATTGTTGCTTTAAATATATCACAAGCTGCCTTTTAGATGAGTAACAACGGTTGAAATTTTTTTATGATAAATTGCAATGATTTAAAAAAACTTTCATGAACATGAGCAATAAAGAGACATCACCATGATTCAAAATTTTCACAATGCTTCAGGAAGTAGTCGATTGGATATATGGATCAATAGATTGTTCCATGATCAAAGTTTAAACTTTTTTAAAGAATTACACTGATCAATCGATTGTGGGGATATATCAATCGATTGTGGGGTCAATATTCAAGGACAAAATGTGACTCTGCAATTGATTTCTTCAGGGATCAATCGATTGGCACATCAATAAAAAATAAAATTTGAAAGTCAGTAGCTACAAACAATCAATTATACCATAAGTTCAATCAATTGAACCCTTATGAAAATTGATTTTTTTTCCTTTTTAAAGATGTACCTTGAATGAAACTTATGTATAGAAGATATGGCAATACAAGAAGAGCTTAGAAGAAAAATATTTGAGCACGTAAAACTTATACACAATTGAATAAGAATTGAATTGCTATTGCATCTTAACATATGATCTAAAACCCTTGATAACCATGACTTAAGCATAATGAATCCTTGACTTGAGATTTCTTCAATCTCAAAGCTTATACACAACTGAATTGCTATTGCATGTTAACATATGATCTAAAACCCTTGATAACCTTGACTTAAAAGCTCTGTCTTCATAATATTTTATCTGCTTTTGTGTCACTTTTAAATAATACATTTTCAAAACTAAATAGATAAAAATAATAAAGTTTTCTTTATTCCAAAAATATGAGACAAAAGTAAATGACAATTGTTATTTTCGGGAATTAGAATTGATGTTGATTATTGACGGAGGATCTTAGAAACAATGATGTTGATCTCCGGTACGGTGGTGTAGCATGGACCTGCAAAATTAACATTCAAACGTCCAAGTCATATTATAACATTTTTGTGTTGAAATATGGTTTAGTGCAGGATATGTTTTCTTCTTCAAATAATTATTGGAAGATTCAGTGCAAATCGAAGATTTTGATGCCTGATCCAAAGCTGCAGTTTGAAGCTTTATAGAACATCCTTAGAGACGTCCGTTTGGAGCCTGGTCGTGACCACAGATTTGTGTGACTGTATGATGTGCTGGAAATTACACTGTCAGTTCCGATTATAAATAGGTGAAATCTCAAGAGGTCGGTTTGTTTTCATTCGATTTAGATTCTTGGGCCTACAAAATGCTATGGAAGTCTAATATTCCTCCAAGGTTTCAAGTGTTTGGATGGAGGTTGTTTCTTAATAAGTTTCCATAAAAAAATCAATTGGTTGAGATATAAATTTTGACTTATGATCATAGTAGATATTTTAGGGAGGAGAGGAAGACCTCAACCATTTACGATTTACTTGCACTTTCTCAAAGAAAGTGTGGATTTCAATTATGGAGTGGTTAGAATGGGAGGCTAAGTTATCTTTGAAACCTCACTCACATGCAAAATTGTTTTGTAGAATCTTCAGAAAAAGATTGTCAACGTTTTGGTCATCCGGTTCACTGCTTGACTACAAGAAAAATAGAAAGTTACGGCAGTTTTAAAAGCCTCAATGTCTGTGTCGCAGAAGATTTGATTCTATCACTAAAGTGTGTGTCGCCAGACTATACTGCGACGATTGCAAAAACCACCATACCAACTGCCTCTATTATTTGCGGCAGGTAGCAAACCGCCTTAAATAGTTATTTGCGACATTTTCAAACTATAGTGAATTTTATTGTGTGTTTATTTCACTGCTTATTGCAATAGTTTCAAAGTTCAAACCATGTTATTTATATTTAATTTAATTTTTTAAAAAATTACGGAGATTTGTAACCCCATTAAATATATTAATTTTAAATTACTAACCAATGATTAAATGTTACCTAGTACTTTCAAAATATATTGAAAGAGATGTGATCTACAAAATTCAATAAACAAATACAGAGAAATTTATCAAGATTAAACATAACTTAACTAAGAAATACATCAAAATTCAGAATTAACCTAATGTTGGAAATAAAGCCTTTGTGTTTAGAGAAAATGTGTGGGAATATTAGAGGCTTAATGAGAAATTTTATAGGTGGGAGAAATCTTTATGGAAGAGAGAACTTTGTATTTTTACTTGATACAAAAATGTAAAATTACATCTCTATTTATAGTACTCTAAGGAGAACTCTAGACACACTAATTCTAGAGAGTTCTCAACTCTTGAAATTCCAAGAATATTCTAGAAAATATTACAAACTTAAGAAATGTCTAGACACTCCAAACATTACAAGAGTTTTCTAGAAACATTAATTAAAATTATCTAAACCCAAAATAATTAAGCCCAAAACTCCAAACAATATGTTTAGGCCCAAATCAAGTTTAATATTTCAACATCCCCCCTTAAACTTGATTTGGGACTCCAAGCATACTCCTTAGCTTCACGAAAGTTTCCAACTTGTGTGGCTTGGTGAAAATATTGGCAACTTGATCTCGAGACATCACATACTTCAACTTTACCTTGTACACCCATCTTATTCCGGTTTCTTTGCGTCCTCGCGGAAGTGTAGTAAGTTCCCACTTATCATTCTTCGTGATTGACTTGATTTCTTCGTCCATGATGTCTCTCCACTTTATGTTTTCAACCGCTTCTTGATATCTTAGAGGCTCGCAATCACCATAAAGACAAAAGAGGTTAACGTCGTTTTGGTTTTCGATTGCCTCATAAATCTCTTCAATGCTCCTTAGTCGTGGTGCCCTCTCACTTGAGCTTGTTTCATCCAACCTTGGTGTCGGTGAGGTAGGTGGTGTAATATGTTGATCTATCATTGGTTGTTCCATTTTATTTTCTTCTTCTTCGAAGTAAGGAAGAAAATTGTACCTATCTTCTTGAATACTCCAATCCCAACAATCTTCTTCTTCGAACTCCATGTCACGACATATGACGATCTTTCTACTATTTGGATTGTAGAGCTTATACCCTTTAGAGCTTGAGTCGTAACCCACAAATACGTACTTCTCATTTTTATCATCGAGCTTTGTTCTCCTTTCATTTGGAACGTGGGTATAGGCAATGCTTCCAAACACTTTGAGGTGAGAGATCCCTGGCTTCCTTCCACTCCATGCTTTTTGTGGTGTCTTCTCATGCACACTTTTTGTTGGGGAACGATTTGTCAGGTAAACCGCACATGCCACAGCTTCAGCCCAAAACTCTTTCGGCATCTTCTTACTCTTAAGCATGCTTCGCACCATATTAAGTATGGTCCGGTTCTTTCTCTCCACTACTCCATTTTGTTGTGGAGATCTTGGCACTGTTAGTGAGCGGCGGATTCCATGGTATTCACAATATTTGTTGAACCCATTTGAAGTAAACTCTCCTCCTCGGTCAGATCTCATGGCCTTAATGGAAAGACCACTTTCTTTCTCCACAAGGGCTTTGAACTTCTTAAAGTTTTCAAACACTTCCGACTTCTACTTCATGAAATAAACCCATGTTTTTCTAGAATAATCATCAATAAAGAGGAGAAAGTATTTATTCTTACCAAAAGAGTTTGGATTGATTGGTCCACAGACATCGGTGTGTATGAGCTCTAGCGGTTTTGTCGCTCTTGACGTTGATTCCTTTGGAAAGCTTTTTCGGAATTGCTTCCCAATTAGACATCCTTCACATAGTTGGTCTGGGTGGTTTATACTAGGTAAGCCTCTCACCATCTCCTTCTTTGACAAACATTCTAGACTACCGAAGTTAAGGTGTCCAAATCGTAGATGCCATAGCCACGAAGAGTCGGTATAGCAGGCCTTGAGACACTTTGCTTCGTCATTTTGAATGTTCAAGACGAACATTTTATTCTTTGACATAGGCACCTTAGCAATCAAGTTATGTTCACAATCTCTTAAAAAAAGACTATGTTCTTTCAAGTGGATGTCATAGCATTTCTCTAATAATTGTCCCAAGCTCAAAATATTATTCTTTATGTTAGGAACATAGTAGACATTGGATATGAATTGATGACTCCCATTTTTCAAGCGTATTAGAATTTTACCTTTGCCTTTGACCGGTATTTTTGAGTCATCTCCAAATGAGACATTTCCAGTTGTCGCTTCATTGATCTCTACGAACATGCTTCGATCACCGCACACGTGTTTGCTTGCGCCAGTGTCGAGGTACCACTTGTTTCTTTTCTCTTCAACTTGGCTTTGGTACGCGAGCAACAGAGTTTCTTCTTCTCCATCTTTTTCTTCTATAAAGTTAGCTTTCTCTAGAACCTTCTTCGAGAATCTACACTCAGATGCATAGTGACCAATCTTATTGCAGTTCAAGCACTTGATTTGTGACTTGTTGCACCTTGACCATGAATTTCCTCTTCCACGGCCTCTTGTTGCTTGTGTATTCCAACTTCTTTCTCCATTGTTGAAGTTGTTTGAGTAGTTGTTGTAACTACCACTTCCTTCTCCTCCATGTCCTCGTCCACGTCCACGATCTTGGCCACGACATCGGCCTCTTTGGCTCTTATAATTCGCATAGTTTGCTTCCTTTGCGTTGAGTTGTAGTAGTTGCTCCATAGCCTCCTTTTGTTTAATTTTTCTTTTTGGTTTTTCTTCGTATGCTTGTAAGGAACCCATGAGTTGCTCAATAGTCATGGTATTTAAATCCTTGTTTTCTTCAATGTTGGTAACAATGAAGTCAAAACTTGGATTTAAAGTGCGAAGTATTTTCTCCATGACTTTCACCTCATCAACATCTTCACCATTTCTTTTAAGTTGATTGACTACGGACAATACTCGAGAAAAATAATCTGAAATTGACTCAGACTCTTCCATAAATAACCGTTCAAACTCACCTCTAAGAGTTTGAAGACAAATCTTTTTCACCTGCTCCACTCCTTTGTTGCAAGTTTGAAGCTTGTCCCATACTTATTTGGCCGTCGTTGCATTGGAGATTTTTTCAAATGTATCTTCATCCACCGATTGATAAATGAGGAAGAGAGCTTTCTTGTCTCTCTTTCTTGACTCCTTCAATGTCTCCTTTACACCTTGGCTTAGCGAGGCTTCATCTTGCTCCTTGAAGCCTTTCTCAACTATATCCCACACATCTTGAGCTCCTAGTAGCGCCTTCATCTTGATACTCCAATTGTCATATTTGTTCTTTGTGAGCATCGGCATTTGAAAAGGGAAACCTCCATTCACCATCTTTTGAGGACCTTCAAGCTCTGATGCCACTTTGTTGAAAATAAAGCCTTTGTGTTTAGAGAAAATGTGTGGGAATATTAGAGGCTTAATGAGAAACTTTATAGGTGGGAGAAATCTTTATGGAAGAGAGAACTTTGTATTTTTGCTTAATACAAAAGTGTAGAATTACATCTCTATTTATAGTACTCTAAGGAGAACTCTAGACACACTAATTCTAGAGAGTTCTCAACTCTTAAAATTCCAAGAATATTCTAGAAAATATTACAAACTTAAAAAATGTCTAGACACTCCAAACATTACATGAGTTTTCTAAAAACATTAATTAAAATTATCTAAACCCAAAATAATTAAACCCAAAACTCCAAACAATATGTTTAGGCCCAAATCAAGTTTAATATTTCAACACCTAAAACAATTATAGCGATAAAATTATAGAAAGTATTTTCTTCTACTAAACTTGTCAACTAAAAACATTGAGATGACAATAGCGACAAGGAGAGCTCCGTTGGTAATAAAAGATGAGAGAAGAGGTGCGTTAGCTCCGAAGTCACACAAACTGTAGAATAACAACAAGTGCTGTTCTAAGAAGAATAAAACACCATTAAATTCTTGAAATCCTATCTGACTGTAATTCCTCTATACTCCCTGCCAGTGGATTCATCAACAAAGCATATTTGTTAATTATTAAGGAAATTTTAACATGAACTTATTGCTAAGTTGGATTTAACCATCTCCAATTGTTTGCTATATAGTAAACATTCATTCTGTGCAAAGAGGATATTTAGTGAATGGGTTAATTACCTGAAAATATATCAAGGAAAACAACATCTGCAATGCAAAACCCATAGGTTACTATGGTGTGTACTACTCTGAGTTTAAACTACATGCAATGTTGCAAAAAGAATCCCATAAAATAAAGGTTTGTTCAAATTCAGTTATGCTAGAGTGTTATAGTGTCACACTGTTACTTGACCATAATTTGTACTAAATATTCAATGGGAAAACCTTTGAAGAGTGTCTATGTAGATTCAGCCAGAAAACAAATTAGTATGCTCATGATTAGCTATAAACATTGTCCACATTATGAATCAATAGTTTAAAGAAGAGTAGGATATCTTGAATGTCATTTACTTAAACTAGATTGAAGTTTCTTTTTAGGATTTTCTTGAATTAACTACTTCTTTGTGTATCTATGCATTCATAATAAAAACTATGATGTGGAAACTAGAGTTGTTGGTTTTGTTTTTTTGTCATCCTTTTTATATTTACCACTTTTGTGGATGTTTCTTGCCTTGCAATTTACTGCTGAAAGACAACCAAGAAATGGTTTCTTAATAGAGTAACTAATATGTTTATTTCTTATTATGATTCACAGGTTTTGGAAATTCTGATGTACTATAACTTGTTTGGAACTGTGTCTCTTTCCAAGTTATCATGTATTTATTTTTGTGTAGCCATCATGTATTGGTAACAATTTTTGTTATTGATCAGAGTTTTGTGGTGTTAACTTGTGCTTTAGGCTTGTGATCAGATTAAAGTAAATAGAAGTGATGTTACATACACTAGCAAGAATGAAATTGACTCAGATGAAGCGAAATCAGAGTCTTTTAGAAAAGTTAAACCTGATTAAATATCATGTATGTCTTCTAACATTGATCTTGATTAGTGGAGTTGATTAGTGGAGTCACACTGAATCTAGAACTGTGAGCATCTCGCCACGCAGTTCTTCAACTCAGTGCACAAACTCCACAAGTCGATTTCTTTCTTGGTTGTCTCATTCCGGGAAATATAAGCTTCAGGCTTAGTTAAACTACCAATTTAGGGCCATCTTGATCTTGTCCTGATTATTTGTCGAGTCTTCCTATATTTAACAATGAAGATAGCTTTGTCTCCATAATAGAAACAAAACTCAGCAATATAGTGGTTGCTTTGTAAATCCAGACCCTATACAATATCATGGAGATGCTTCTATAGTTTAAGTTCGAATGCCCCGATATTCAGTTTGGCTAGCAACTTGTCGAGAAATCCTATGTTGTCTCCTCTCGAAGATACGGTTAGGGATGGATATGCCACACGAGAGATGTCTGGTATGAACATGTATACGAAGTGACTAAAAAAACAACCAATTCAATGTTATCACAACAATTATTTAGAGTAAACTCACTAAATTTGAGGCTGACTATGGGATATTAAACACATGCAGGATATATCAATAATAAATAGTACAAACTCATTTCACATAAAACTAGTGAAAGCTCTGTCCAGACTTTAAAGAGTTGCTACATACGTTAGACATGATACCACTCTAATGTAAAATAATTTTTCAATAAAAGATACAATTTCATGGACATATAACTTTAGAGGTAATATTCAGCAATTATGTTTTTGTTAAAAAAAAAATATCAACTTCCATTTTTCAAGAATGAAAAAAGGATTTATTTTTCCCAAGTCGTAGAAAAAATAAAAATCGCATTTCAAACTGAGCCATATTAAAATAACCACTATTGCACCTTATATACATGCATCAAATGAGAAACCATCATTACGACACACTACTCTTGTAGCTTAATATTAAGATAAACACTACGAAATGGAAAAATAAAGGGCTCTTAATGAATACCAGTGTAAATCTATTTTATACTTACATTATGCCCCTTATTCTTATTAAACTATGGGTGTGTTTGATTTTGGAGTTGGTTGAGGGCCAAATGAACATTTGTGCAATCCATTGTCAATATCTTTCCAAACAAACTGATGGGGTCTATCTCAATTCTCAAGTCTGAATAGAAAATACGAATATTTATTAAATTTCTATTGAATCAAGACTGTAAATGCATGTAACAGAATGTTATGTATTTGAAAGCAGTGTTATCGAATATCCACCATACTATGGCGGATATCAAAGAAGGATTTTGGGCTAGTCTCATTAGTAAATATTGGCCAATATTGGTCAATATTGCTTTTTTTTCCACCATGACAGTGCCACAAAGTAGCTTGTATAGCAGTATTTTGGCTCTCTACCATGGATGGATCGCCATCCGCCACCGATAACACTATTTGAGACCTAGAACCCCAACAAGAATGATCTTAATTGATAGGAGTACCTTCTACTAATCTTATGTCTCCTTCAAATAAAAAACCTAACGCAACATACCATCAGTAAGTGCTTTTACTAGATAGTTACACAGAGTCATTATCCCCCTTTTCCCTTCTACTATAATCCTTCCTAATAGAAAGTCCTGGCCCTTATCACACACTATATCTTAATTCCTTATTCTAAACCACACATGCGCGCACATACACAATATCCTAATTCCTATTCTAACACAAAGACATACCCACTACATTCTGATTTCTATTCTAACACAAGCACACACCACATTCTAATTCCTATTCTAACACAAGCGCACACACAAGTTTTATTATAACAATAAAATAACACCATCTTTTTAGAAAAATTCAACAGCTTTACCATGACACTATCAGTCAAACCAATACCACGACACGACAAAGCTGGCATTAATTGCAACCATGGTATAAAATTCAACAAGCTCATCCATACTGAATTCAGAAACAATACCATATGCATAAACCAAATAGATAAACCCCAACGCCTTCAAAATATTTCCATAATCATACATCAAATTTACTTTCCAATCAACGTAGGAATTAACCCAAAACCTTTTGAGAATTCCTATTCAATCTTGATCTCAAGATTGTTAACAATCACACGCAATGACAACGAAAAGAAAAAATTGAGAAAGAAAGAGAAAAGAGAAATAGTAGCATTGGAGAAGAGGATAAAAAACTGCAGAATTCTTTCTGCCCACAAACTGTGAAAACTTTCAATATTCACTTGCAACTGCAAACTGTGTATTATCAAATTTGATGATTACAATGATAAGGGTTCCTCCCTATTTATAGATTTAGGTTAACTTGCATCTTAAGCTAAAGCCCAAACTATAAAAGCCCAAAAATATCTAATCTAATATTTCTAAATTAATTAAGATCTTTCTAAATCAAATCAAATCTTTTTAAAACAATGAATTACATATTTAACACACCACCTAATTCATTGTGTCTAAACTGTCTATATTCATCATGGCTCTTAGTTTTCTGAAAACTTCGACCTGAGCTCCCTTCGTCATGATATCTGCAATATGATTCTCAGTTCTGCAGTGTTCCAAGTTCATCTCCCCTTCTGCTACCTGCTCTCGAAGATAATGGAACCTCATTTCAATGTGCTTACTTCGACCATGTGCTATTGGATTCTTCACCAAGTTGATAGTTGACATGCTATCCATCTTCATGGTAATTGCTCCATGACTCTTCCCTGTGATCTCTTCGACCAGGTTCACCATCCAGGTTGCTTGACATGCACAAAGAGAAGCAGCTATGTATTCTGCTTCGCATGACGACAATGCCACTACCGATTCCTTTATCGAACTCCAAGCAACTGGTGCACCACCTAACATAAACACATAGCCAGCTGTGGATTTTCTATCCTCAGCATCACTACACTAACTAGAGTCAGTGTATCCCACTAACTTGCATTATTTTCCTTCAACAGTTGCAGGAAACAAAATGCCGTAGTCAAGGGTCCCTTTCAGATACTTCAGTATCTTCTTCGTTGCTGCTAGGTGTGATACCTTTGGCTTCTGCATGAATCTACTTATCATACCCACATTGTATGTTATGTTAGGCCTTGGGTGGCAAAGGTATTGAAGTGACCTAATAAGTCTTATGTATTGGGTAGGGTCGACATCATTTTCATCTGAATCTTTCAACAGTTGCAATCTGGTCTCAGCTGGAGTCGAAGTTGGGTTCAAATCTTGCATCTCAAATCTCTTGAGTATTTCGCCTGCATATCATCTTTGGTGCATCATCAAACCTCCACTAGACTTGTAGAATTCGATGCCAAGGAAATATGAGATATTTCCCAAGTCTGAAATTTCAAACTCTTCACTTAGGTCATGTTTGAAATCTTCGATCTCCTTCTTGTAACTTCCTGTTATCAACAGGTCATCGACATAGAGACATAGAATAAGCAATTCACTATTGCTTCTCCTTACATACACTCCATGCTCAGTCGTACATTTCACAAATTCCTTCTTCCTTAAGAAGCTGTTGATTTTCTTATTCCAAGCTCTTGGAGCTTGCTTGAGTCCGTAGAGGGCTTTATGCAACATGTACACCTTTCCTTCTTCGCCTCGTTTCACATGCCCAGCTGGTTGTGCGACATAAACTTCTTCGACTAAGGGGCCATTAAGGAATGCACACTTCACGTCCATCTGACATGTGTGTCAATTATTCATATTTACTAGACCAACAACCAACTTGATTGTTTCGATCCTAGCAACAGATGCAAACACTTCGTCGAAGTCGATTCCTTCCTTCTGAAGAAATCCTTTCGCCACAAGTCTCTCCTTGTGTCGAGTTACTTCTCCTCTAGGATTCACCTTCACCTTGTAAACCCACTTCACATCAATTTCCTTCTTGCCTTGAGGCAATTCAAAAAGTGACCAGGTGTTGTTGACTTCGATGGACTCTAACTCCTCATTCATTGCTTTCACCCACTTCAAATCTTTCAATGCCTCGGCTGCATTGACTGGTTCGACATCTATGTAGAAATCATAATGTACCAGCTCACCCTCTTCATCAACCACATCATCTTATGTAATTACACATTCTTGCAACCTTGCAGGCATGTGTCTTGTTCGTCGAGGTCTGCTTGGACCTGCTTCATCTATGACTTGTTCCTGTCAAACTTCTCTTTCGACTTTAGTGGTTGGTTCTTCGGTCCAATCCCATTCACAAGAGATTCTCACTAAATCCTTCTTGACATTCTCAGTCCAATCCCATTCTTTAAGCTCATCTATGATCACGTCCCTGCTGATCACTACCTACTTATTCACTGGGTCGAACAACTTGTAACCTCCAGTCGAATGATATCCTATCAAGATCATCTGATTCGACTTGTCATCAAGCTTTCTTCTCAACTGATCTGGCACATGTCTATGTGCTATAGATCCAAACGCCTTCAAGTAACTGAGGCTAGGCTTAACACCGAATCAACATTCTTCTGGTGTGATTCCTTCAAGCTTCTTCGTCGGACATTTGTTTAATATATATGTTGCTGTCGAAACCGCTTCTCCCCATAATTCTTTGGGTAGATGCTTTCCATTTAACATACTTCTCACCATGTTCATGATGGTTATGTTCTTCCTTTTTGGAATTCCATTTTGCTGTGGAGTGTAGGGTGGCACCATCTCATGCACAATCCCTTCTTCCTCACATAATGCACCGAACTCTTTCGACACATACTCTCCACCACCATCAGTCCTCAGAATTTTCAACTTTCGACCACTCTGTCTTTCGACCATAGATTTGAATCTGGAAAATACCTCGATCACATCACTTTTCTTCTTGATGAGGTAAGTCCACAACTTTCGACTGTAATCATCTATGAACGTGACAAAGTATTTGTTGCCTGCAATCAAATCCACCTGGATTAGACCACATACATCAGAGTATATGACTTCCAGAATTGCCTTCGACTTCCTTCTGGCATCCTTGATAAAGCTATTCTTGTGTTATTTCGACTGAACACACTCTTCACAGACTTCACTTGGAATGTCAATTTCAAGTAATCCTGAAGCCATATTTCTTCTCTTTAGCTCTCTGATGTCATTGAAGTTGAGATGGCCTAGTCGAAAATGCCATAACCACTCATCTCTGTTGGCTGTAGTTGCTAGGCACTTGTGCTCCATCACATTGAGTTCAATTTTGAAGGTCCTATTCTGAGACATTGGAGCATTCAAGATCAACCTCCCACCTGCGTCGAGAACTCTCATCATCTTGTCTTTGATCGAAACCTTGTAGTTCTTTTCGACCAACTGCCCTATACTTAGTAAATTACTCTTCATGCCTGGTATGTACAACACATTGGAAATTGTTGACCTCTTGCCATCTTTCCTCATAATCAGAACATCACCAACACCTTCAGCTGGTAGAGTGTTGTCATTTGTAAACTTCACCGTGTTCTTCAACGAGGACTTCATGTTGACAAACCAATCTTTCCTTCCAGTCATGTGTGATGAGCATCCTGAGTCTAAATACCACTGGTCCTGGAATCTCTCTTCGTCTCTTGTTGTGACCATTAGCAACATCTCTTCTTCTTCATGTTTCGCTAGCTTTGCATCATTTTCTTGATTCTTCTTCTTTTCATGACAATCACTAAAATAGTGACCATACTTCTGACAATTGTAACATTGAATGTGACTTTTATCTGGCTTTCGACCACCACCTCTTCCTCTACCTGCAGCACCACCTCTTTGGTTGCCTTGGTTCCAGGGTTTTCTTTGATTCGACCAGTTTCCTTCATGCTGAATTCGACCAGTCGAATTATTGTAGCCTCTTCAACCTTTGTTGCCATTCCAGCTTTCTTTGCCTTTGCTTTCCTTTTCTGACTGTGTCTGCAAAGCCATATCACTCTTCGACTTTCCTGCAGCTCTTTCAGCCATCATTTGTTTATGAGACTCAAGCGTCCCTTGAAGCTCTTCCTTTGTCAATACTGACAAGTCTTTCGACTCTTCTATGGCTACTACCACGTAATCGAACTTTGGAGCTAATGACCTCAAGATATTTGCAACAACTGATCTTGATGACAACACCTCTCCACATACCTTGATTTGATTCACTAGCTTTGTAACTCTGGTGAAGAAATCTGTTATACTTTCATTGTCTTCCATCTGAAGAAACTTATAGGTTCTCTTGTGAGTTTGTAACCTCACCTCTTTCACCTTCTCTGCGCCTCCAAACAACTTTTCAAGAATCTCCCACGCTTCCTTTGCTGCTCTACATCACTAACCTTTTCAAAGTTATCAGGATTGACACACTGATGGATTATAAAGAGAGCTTTATAATCTTTCTTCTTCAATTCTTTGTGTGCAGCCTTTTCTTGATCCGCCGCGTTCTCTACAAGCGGTGCTACTCCTTCCTTCACAAGATCCCAATGATCTTGATAACATAAAACCACCTTAATCTACTTGCACCAATTCTCATAATTATCTTTCTTGAGAATCGGAAGGCTCGCCAGAAAGTGCTCGTTCGGATGATTCATCGCCATCACGATTTTCCTTCCTTGAATCGCAATCGGAGCTCTAGATACCAGATGTTAGAATTAACCCAAAACCTTTTGATAATTCCTATTCAATCTTGATCTCAAAATTGTTAACAATCACACGCAATGGCAACGAAAAAAAATTGAGAAAGAAAGAAAGAAAGAGAAAAGAGAAATAGTAGCGTTGGAGACGAAGATGAAAAACTACAGAATTCTTTCTGCCCACAAATTGTGAAAACTTTCAATATTCACTTGCAACTACAAACTATGAATTATAAAACTTGATGATTACAATGATAAGGGTACCTCCCTATTTATATATTTAGGTTAACTTGCATCTCAAGCTAAAGCCCAGACTATAAAAGCCCAAAAATGTCTAATCTAATCTTTCTAAATCAAATCTGATCTTTCTAAATCAAATCTAATCTTTCTAAAACAATGAATTACATATTTAACAATCAAGAGGTACCTTCAACACTCTATCTCTAGTCTTATAGCTAACATTCACACTAGCAACAGTTAGAAGCCTCAACAACATAAAGAAAATCCTCCTTATCTTCCTTAATCTCCAATCATTAACATTCAACCCATGAAACCCTTCCTTAATCTCCAATCATTAACATTCAACACATCATTCTTATGACCTAAAATTCATTTTTTTCATAAAATTTTATAACCTTATAAGTATCTCTCACACAAAAATTGAATTTTTTTCTCGAGCTGAATTAAATATGAATTTTTTAACGTCGATTTTCCATGAAACGGAAACAACGCAAACGTTGACATATAATTGAATTTTGAAATAATATTTTTTAGAGACCTATTTAATAATACAAAAAATGGATCTTAAAAGATTCATGGCATTCCAAATAAGTCTCAATTTATTTTGATTTTTTGATCGAAACACATATATACGTGTTTCGATCAGAATATAAAAATAAATTGTGACTTATCCGGAATACCATGAAACTTTGAATATCCTTTTAATGTGTTATTATACAGGTCTCAAAAAATATTAGCTTAAAATTTAATCATATGTCAATATTTGCGTTGTTCTCGTTTCATAGAAAATCGGCGCTTAAAAAATTATTATTTAATTTATATCATGTAAAAAAAAATTCAATTTTTGTGGGGGAGATCGTTATTATGTTATAAACATTCATGCCAAAAATCATGAAAAAAAACGAATTCTAAGTCATAATACTGGTTTTCGCCTCTAGAAAAAATACATATACACGTGTTTCGCTAAAAAAAATAAAAATAAATTGAGACTTTTTGAAATTTCATGTAACATTCCAGATCCATTTCATGTATTATGAGATAGATCTTTGAAAAGTGTTAGATCAAAATTCAATCATATGCCAACGTTTGTGTTGTTTCCGTTTCATAGAAAATCGGCGCTTAAAAAATTCATATTTAATTTATTTCATGTAAAAAAAACTCAAATTTTGAGGAAAAGATCCTTATAATGTGAAAAACATTCCTAAAAGAACTCTTTAAAAAAACAAGGTCAAAGTCATAATAATAATGTGTTTAAATTAGCTAGAATTAACTAGGGATTAGCTAGGAATTAACTACTTATTAGCTACAAATTTTAGGTTTATGCATGATATTTATATTAGCGACAGATTTAGCGATGGTCTTTCCATCGCTATAATTTTAATGAATAAAAAAAATAAAAAATGGAAGAAATTGCCACGTGTATGCCCACTCATAAAAAATTCAATGTGGCATGCCACGTCACCATCCGTTAGTTAAATTTAACGTCAAGGACCAATTGTATGGATGGAAAATTTTGGAGAGACCATTACTTGAAAGAAATTTTTTGAGGGAATAAAAACGAAATTCGCAATATTTAGAAGGATCAAAATTTATTTAACCTTATTTTAATTGATAACATATATTATTATTATTTTTATTATTATTATTATTATTATTATTATTATTATTATTATTATTATTATATGCTCAATCAAAGAACATAATAAAATATCTTAGAAAATATTTAGATATTTTCATGACCTTAATCTCACTAGCTCGCTCAGTCTCTTCGTTCGTTATCAGACAAGTCGTAATTGGCCACATATCATTTTTATGAAAATAAAAAAATTCTATCACAACCTTTTATTTAAAACAAAACATAAATTTTTATTTTTATTATTTTCATAATTAGATGACGCGCTCCATATTTTCTCTCGGTTATAAGAATAAAAAAAGGTAATAGAGTGAATTTTATTACCTCAGTTTAATATAATAACCGAGATAAAAATATTCTTATTTAATTTTTTTTAATTTTTATTTTTCTATATTTCCTTTTTAACCTGTATTACAAAACATTTTTTCCCATTTCTAAAACATAAACATTGTATCTTTTTCCAATTTCTAAAACAGAAACATTGTATCGAAAATATTCATTATTTACATCAAAACTAAAATAAATTATTAACCAACAAAAGTAAAAACTAAAATACAAATTCTTGAATGGTCGTCCAAAAGATTTCTTAAGTGAATTGTAACCGGTTGTTAAGCGCCTTTAATTTGAACAACATTTGAAACCAATTAGGATAGTAAAAAACAACGATATTAAATCTTTAAACCATTGATTTCAACAACAACAACAACAACAACAACAACAACAACAACAACAACATTCAAACTTCAATCTCAACAACAATAACAATAACAATATTCAAACTTCATATCAGCAACATGCATCAATAACTACAACTAACATATATAATTTATAATTATATATAAATTTCACAATGAATAACACTTACTTTAGAGATTTTTTAATTTTATGACTTTTACTTATAAAACCATGCAACATATGGTCTCCTCGACCTAATGAATCTGGATGCAACTGATTCTGAATCAGATAAAAACCTTGAAGACCTTGACAACTGCATGAATTCAATTAGGCATGAAGATTGAAGACCTTATTATGTTTCACATGTTAACATGTTGATTTATTTTTTGTTGGATTACAATGTACTGCTAGTTAACCTTTGTTGGATCACATGTTAACCTTGTATGTCGATAAATTTATGTTGGATTACAATTTACTATTATGTTAACATGCTAGTTTATGTTAACTTTTGATTACAATGTACTGCTAGTTTATTTTAACATGTTGTTTTTTTTAATTCTATTTTCCACGATTTTTCAATTAAAGATATGTATATTGTTGATAAATATTATTGCATGTTGTTTATGTTGTTGTTGATATTGTAGCTAGCAAGTGGTTATGTTTCTTTACTTATCACTGTTGTAGCTGGTTGTGTGAACATGGATCTAAGGGCGAACTTGTGTTCACTGTGGAAATATTATATGAATCTTACATATAATATTCCCATAGCAAACACATGTTTTATACTTTCCCTTTTATTTTATCCTCTTCATAGCTTCCAGGAGCGGTTATTTATCAAGTTCTCTTAATCGATGTTAATTAATTGATGTTTTTTGTTGATAAATGTTGTTAGTGAGTTTGTTATATCATATGTGATAGCTTGTTTCACTAACCCCTTATTGAACTTACATTCATTTAATAGATTTTTTAGATGATAATTAGAAATATTAAATTATTCTTGTAAAACAACTTAGACGGTCCAATGTTTATCGACTTACATGCATCTTGTAATTCACGATTTCATTTTTAGCCTATAGCATTTGATTCAATGCCACAAATTCTTCAAAACAATGATGATAAATTGATGCCAGTATGGGTCTTTCACACAAAATTTGATGTTTGCATAAACTATTAAAAAAAGAGAAAATCAAATTTTGTGTGAAAGATTTAGAAGACACCATTCATTATCTTTACTTTGAAGAATTTGGGATTGAATAAAATTATATAGGTTAATGAGGAAATCATGTATTACAAGATGCATGCAATTTGATAACATTGGACCATTTAAGTTTTTTTTCAATAATAATTTAATTTTTTATTATTATCTCAAAAATCTATTTTAATGGTTGTATATGGTTAATGAGGAGCAGGAAAATCAAGAAATCTCATATTTTATATTAAATTTGTTACACATACCACCAAGCGTGGTGAAATGTTAAAACGCAATAATGGCGTTGCTGGGATTCAAACCCAATACCTATAAATTATTTCACAATGATTATTTTCTTTAACCGTTGTTATAAGTTGTGCGCTACCTAACTTATAACCATAGTCACTTTCCCATTGTGGAAAGCATACATACAATCACACGTTACCTAACAACAGACGTGAAACCATCATTATATGTGTTTCACAACCGTCATTCTATGTGTTTTACGTAGTAGTGATATTATCAACATATAGATATTAAAATATTACAATATTCTTATGCACCTTTGTGTACAAACATTTGTTACAAGAATTTGGATTAAATCCATTTGAAAGTATGACAGAGTCAAACTTTGATACCATAGTTTTGGTGCATGTTTTAAACCATATAAGGATTTGACAAGTCTGCATGCCTTTTGTTCATTTCCAAGAAGCATGTTACCTTCTGGTTGTTCCATGTAGATTTCCTCATCGAGATTGCCATTTAAGAATGTTGTTTTAACATCCATTTGAAGAAATATAAGGTCATTCAGAGAAGCTAATGCAAACAATACTCTTATTGTTGTCATCCTTGCTAGTGGTTCATAAGTGTCAAAATAATCGACAACTTCTTTTTATCTGAACCCATTTGCTACTAATCTAGCCTTGTAGATGTTTAATGTACCATCACTATGATACTTCTTTCTAAACACCCATTTACATCCAATGGGCCTTGAACCCTTTAGAGGATCAACAAGTTCCCAAGTGTGGTTTGAAATAATTGAATTCATTTCGTCTTGGATAACATCTTTCTAAAAAGAGGAGTCCCTCGAAGCCAATGCTTCTCTATAGGTTTTAAGATCATCTTCTAATTGAAGAATAATAGGGATATTATGGACATCATTATTGTAATTTCCTTCAACTAGATAAAAGGAAATGAGTTAAGAATATGGAAATAGACCTGGTGAGGTTACATTGCATTCAAAGCAGACGTGGACAGGTGCCACCACATAACTACGAGCGCTGTAGAGTCTGCTCAGAAAATAATCAAGGATGTTACCTCGTGCGAGCAACCCTTAAGAGTCAGTTGGACTGTAAAGAGATTCAACAATATTCGGTTTCGGGGTCTATCAACTAGACGCCAGACTATTTCGCTGATCAGATTATGGATGTTGTCGTAATCTCTGATCATGAAAAAACCAAGGATGTTTGTACCATCATCCCTTTACTTGACGAATCAAAAGTTCCTAACCAGGGACTGATTGAAGTTACTTACGACAGTCAGAAGAAGGCTCCTGTAGTTATTTATCTGCCGGGACCGCTACCGTATGAATCAGCTAAGGCGATCCCTTACAAATATGGTGCAACAACCATCGAGAATGGAAAGGAAATTCCATTACCCTCCGTCGTGAATATTACAGACATCAGTCGAGTAACACGGAGCGGTCGAATCTTCAACAGAGGAGTTGGAGAACCTAACAGAGAAAAGGAACTTCAAACAGAAGTTCCTAATCCACCAGTCGGTCAATCCAATGATCCCGACCTTTCAAAGAATGATGATGAGATGTTGAAGCTCATCCAAAGGAGTGAATACAACATTGTTGATCAACTGTTACAAACTCCTTCAAAGATCTCTGTGTTATCTCTTTTACTCAGTTCCGAAGCCCACAGAGAGGCTCTACAGAAAGTCTTAGAACAGGCCTTTGTGGAACAGGATGTGTCAATACGACAATTTGAGAGTATTGTCTCTAACATCACTTCCTGCAACAACTTGGGGTTTAGTGATGAGGAATTGCCAGAAGAAGGTAAAAGCCACAACATGGCGCTCAATATCACATTCAACTGACATGATGATGCTTTAGCCAGCGTACTGGTAGACACCTGATCGGCTCTCAATGTCATGCCGAAGTCCACTCTAATGCGACTATCATTCAAAGGATCTCCGATGAGAGACAGTGAGGTCGTCGTCAAAGCATTTGACGGGTCTAGAAAAACAGTTATCGGTGATGTCGACCTTCCTATAACTATCGGTCCTCACACTTTCCTAGTCACTTTTCAGGTTATGGACATCTGGGCAACATACAGTTGCTTATTAGGAAGACCTTGGATACACCAGGATGGGGCAGTCACTTCGACACTACACCAGAAGCTGAAGTTCGCCAAGAACGATCAACTCGTCACGGTTTGTGGAGAACAAGCCTTGATCGTGAGTAACCTTTCATTATCCACTTGTGTAGAACCCTAGGAGGTTGTTGGAATGCAGTTCCAGGCACTTTTGGTGAGCAATTAAAATCAGTCCGAAAAAGGAACATCGATTTCCTCATACAAAGATGCTCTCAAAGTAATCGAGAGTAACAATGCAAAAGGATGGGGACAGTTTATCATTCCTACTGATAATAAAACAAAGAAGGGTCTTGGTTTTTCTGCAACCTGTACCCAGACTACCACTAACGGTGAAAGTCTTCATCCCATTTAGAACTTCTTCTAAAGTAGAGGTTTCCTTCACCCAGTGTCTCAAGAAGTACATACCATCAACGAGGGAGATTCCTCCGAAAAAGATGAGGAATGGAAGTCCTATCTTAACAAGGACGGTTATATGTCTCAGGAAGAGGTGCCTACGCCATTTTATTATCCTGCACAAAGTCCAAGATTTATACCGATGTCAGACGTCGAAATGATATACGAAGATTGTGATCCTGAAGGATGTCGTGCTCCACCCAACTTATTAGAGGAAGACACTCCAATGAAATACAACTTTGACCACGACTATTATGGTCCAATGGATGGCCTGCCTATCTGGCAGCCATACCCAAGAGACTTGGGGCAAGAAAATCAGCCGAACAATGAAAATCAGCTGAGCGTCATTGGAAAAAATACCTGCGTCCCCACCATGTCATGGGATCAACACTCAGGTCATTCAGAAAACGTCCAGCGCGACGATGAATTTGCAAAGTTTACAGGACTAGAATTCATTAACTATGCTTTTCCCGAGGTCAACGTCATCGAAAGGGATGACTCCTCCAGTTCCAAAGAAGTGTGGGACACCTTAGGACAACCAAGTGGAAAATTTGACTTCATGGTCAAATACACCGCTCCCAAAAGCTCTCGTATCAGGCTCGAAGACATTCAACCAACTGCATGGGGAGATCTACCTGAGAGCACAAACACTATACAAAATACAACTGAGGAATCCTCCTACGACAACTCTTCCTGGGAGACAGATTCCAATGATCCTGCTCCACCAGAAATCTGCGTTATTTCTGAAGACAAATCAAGAAAGAAGGTACCAGACTTTGTGATTCACCGGCGAGTTCGCCGCCAATGATTTGTTGTTGATGTTTCGAAGATTGTTCATAAGTCAAAGTAATGGCCATCTTTGTTTTAACCTTTCACCCTGCCCAGGTGAAACAGATGCTTTGATAGGGCTCAATTTCTATAAATATCCCTCTTCGCTTTATCCAAAGCGACTGAGTTTTGTTTTATAGGGCTGTAGTTTCAAGAATCGACAAAATCATAAATAAATAAACGTCGTTATGTAATTTCCGCATTAATGGTTGTTTTCTCTTTTTGCTTTTTCAGAAAATGGTAACCCTTAAAAACAATTCAAATAATAAAAACAAGCAGTTTTCAAAAAATACACTGCACACACTCTTGCATTTTCTTTATCTCTTCTAAACACAAATCATAACGTCATGCAGATTGCTTGTTTTAAACCCCGTTGAAACATACGATCCAATGCCTTCTCCCAACTTTGAATTCCCAGTATTTGGGGCTGAAGAAGAAGATGACGACGAAATTCCAGAAGAGATCTCCCGACTCCTCAGGCAAGAGGAAAGGTTCATTAAACCTCACAAAGAGCCGTTGGAAACGGTCAACTTGGGCTCAGAGGAAGAGAGAAAAGAGGTCAAGATTGGGGCCCTACTCAGTCCAGTTGTCAAAGAAAGTTTGATAAAGCTTCTCAAAGAGTTTCCCGATGTATTCGCTTGGTCCTACCAGGATATGTCAGGGTTGGATACCAGCATCGTGGAACATCATCTACCGTTGAGATCAGAATGTCCACCAGTAAAAGAGAGGTTGAGACGAACTCATCCAGACATGGCCATCAAAATCAAAGAGGAGGTACAGAAACAGATTGACGCGGGTTTCCTCGCCACATCAGAATATCCTCAATGGTTAGCCAACATAGAACCAGTTCCGAAAAAGGACGGAAAAGTCAGAATGTGTGTAAACTACAGGGATCTGAATAAAGCAAGTCCGAAGGACGACTTTCTTTTACCACACATTGACATGCTGGTTGACAGTACAACAAAGTTCAAAGTCTTCTCCTTCATGGATGGATTCTCGGGCTATAATCAGATAAAAATGGCGCCGAAAGACATGGAGAAAACTTCTTTCATCACCCCATAGGGTACTTTTTGTTACAAGGTAATGCCATTCGGTTTGAAAAACGTCGGGGCAGCCTATCAAAGGGCCATGACTACTCTGTTTCATGACATGATACATAAAGAAATCGAGGTATATGTCGATGACATGATTGCCAAATCTAGAATAGAGGAAGAGCATGTGACCCACCGGTCAAAACTATTTGAGCGGTTGAGAGAGTATAAACACCGCTTGAATCCCAACAAATGCACATTCGGTGTCCGTTCAAGGAAACTTTTAGGGTTGATCGTCAGCCAGAAAGGAATTGAGGTCGATCTTGACAAGGTCAAGGCCATTCAAGAAATGCCTTCTCCAAAGACTGAAAAACAAGTCAGGGGATTCCTGGGTCGTCTGAATTACATTTCCAGATTTATATTCCTCATGAACGCGACATGTGCGCCGATTTTCAAATTTCTCAAAAAGAATCAGGACTGCGTTTGGACAGATGACTGCCAAACCGCCTTCGACAGTATCAAGGAATATCTGTTGAACCCACTGATTCTATCACCTCCAGTGGAAGGAAGACCACGACTCATTTACTTAACAGTCTTGGAAGACTTAATGGGTTGTGTACTTGGCCAATAGTACGAAACGAAAAGGAATGAGTCTGCCATTTACTATCTGAGCAAGAAGTTCACCGACTGCGAGACTCGGTACACTATGCTTGAGAAAACTTGTTGTGCTTTGGCTTGGGTAGCCAAACTTCTTCGCCAGCATATGATTCGTCACACTACTTGGTTAATCTCCAAAATGGATCCAATCAAGTACGTCTTTGAAAATCCTGCTCTCACGGGAAGGATTGCCCGTTGGCAGAAGTTTTTATCATAATATGACATAGAGTACCACGCTCAGAAAGCCGTAAGGGAAGTGTGTTAGCCGATCATTTGGCTCATCAACCGATTGACGATCAAGAATCAATCGGGTTTGACTTCCCGACGAAGATGTCATGTACTTGAAAATGAAATACTGCGATGAACCATTACCCAGTGAAGGGCCAGAACCAGGATCCCAATGGGGATTAATTTTTGACAGAGCTGTCAACCATTACGGAAATGGAATTGGGGCAATCATTGTTACCCCTTAGGGTACCCACATTCCTTTCACCGCTAGACTGACATTCCAGTGTACAAACAACGAGGTTGAATACGAAGCTTGTATCATGGGTCTCGAAGAAGCGATCAATTTGAGGATCAAGAACTTGGATGTATATGGCGATTCATCCCTGGTTATCAATCAAATCAAAGGAGATTGGAACACATACCAATCAGGACTGATTCCTTACAAAGACTACGCAAGAAGGTTGTTACCTTTCTTCAACAGAATCGAGTTTCATCATATCCCTCATGAAGAGAATCACATGGCTGATGCATTAGCCACCCTCTCTTCCATGATTAGTGTAGGTCAATGGAACGACTTACCTAAGATTGACATATTGCGCCTTGAACAGCTCGCTTACATCTTCACGATTGAAGCAGTTATAGACGACAAACCTTGGTATCACGATATCAAATGCTTCCTTCAGAAATAAGAGTATCCACCTGGGGCATCTAGAAAGGACCGAAAGACCCTCAGAAGACTACTAGGCAGCTTCTTTCTGAGCGGTGATACACTCTATAAGAGAAACTTTGACATGGTCTTACTCCGATGCGTAGACAGACCAGAAGCAGACATGCTGATAAAAGAAATTCACGAAGGATCCTTTGGCACTCATGCCAACAGGAACACAATGGCGAGAAAAATTCTAAGAGCAGAGTACTACTGGTTGACCATGGAATCCGACTGCTACAAGTACATAAGGAAGTGTTACAAGTGTCAGATATACTCAAACAAAATCCATGTACCGCCAACACATCTCAAAGTTCTTTATTCCCCATGGGCTTTTTCCATATGGGGAATCGACATGATAGGCATGATCGAACATAAGGCTTCAACACACATCAATTCATCCTGGTAGCCATTGATTACTTCACCAAGTGGGTCGAAGCAGCGTCATACGCCAATGTAACCCGACAAGTGGTGGTTCGATTCGTCAAAAATAATATCATCTGCCGTTATGGTGTTCCAAGCCAGATCATTACGGATAATGGGTCCAACTTAAACAATAAGATGATGAAATAGTTGTGCACTGAGTTCAAGATCGAACACAATAACTCATCTCCCTACCGACCTAAGATGAATGGAGCAGTAGAAGCGGCTAACAAGAACATTAAGAGGATTATTCAGAAGATGGTTGTAACCTACAAAAACTGGCACGAGATGCTACCCTTTGCTCTTCAAGGTTATCGCATATCTGTCCGCACTTCAACAGGGGCAACCCTTTTCTCTCTAGTATATGGCATGGAGGCAGTGCTTCCCATAGAAGTAGAGATCCCATCAACCCGGGTATTGATGGAAGCTAAGCTAATAGAAGCTGAATGGTGTCAAAGTTGACATGATAAATTGAATCTGATCGAAGAAAAATGAATAACGGCACTATGCCATGGTCAGTTGTATCAACAAAGGATGAAGAAGACGTTTGACAAAAAAGTCCGACCTCGCGTCTTCAGGAAAGGAGACCTTGTGCTCAAGAAGATATAATCATTTCTCACTGATTCCCGGGGCAAATGGACTCCGAATTATGACGGCACTTATGTGGTCAAGAAATCTTTCTCAGGCGGCGCCTTAAGACTCGCAACCATGGACGGAGAGGAATTTGCCTACCCCACAAATGTTGATGTAGTCAAGAAATACTTCACCTAAATAAAAAAAAAGAAAAGAAAAAAAATGTATCAGTGGATTAAAAACCCGAAAGGGCGGTCAAGGAAAAAATTAGAGACACAAGCAAAAATCATCCCGGTGGGTTGGAAATCTCAAAGTACAATCCAGGCAAAAATTAGGGATTAATGGCAAGTAACTATGTTCAACAGGGGCAAATCCCCCAGCAGCAGTCATGCCATCCATCAGAAGAAAAACTCCAGTCAAGGTCATCTTCGACATAAGCTCTGGATGTCCAGAATTCTAAGTTGGTAGAAGGATAGCGGTCGTTATGTTTCAATGTAGCCCTTTTTCCCCTAAATTACCATTTTCTAAACTTTGTAAATACTCTATGGAATCACGCGTTTGGCTGATTTCCATCCTATCAATAAAATTTGAGCCCTAGTGCTTTTGTTTGCAATTCTCATTTGTTTTAGCTTTATAGAACGACATTTTAACATGATTAACGATTCTTGAAATAAAACAAAATTGAATTTACTTGTTAAAATTTTCTCAACTTTTAAAATAAAAATGGAAATTCTTTTGACTGTTGAACATCGAAAGAACATCGATCGCTTCTCCAGAAGTAGTCGAGCTTCAACGTGCAGAATCAAAGTACTCCTTCTTAGCCAGTACACCTGAATGAAGGATCAACTGTGTCAGAGACCAGGTTTCGTTTGACACCCTCGGCAGAGTTCTCATCTCCTAAGCCCAACCAACGTAGCTCCCAGCAGGGACTATCCCTCCTAAACAAGGCAGAATTGTTATTTTCGGAACCAGCGATATTTTTCATCTCCCGTTGTGGCCGCGTATCCAGTCGTGTTCATCCACTAGTCTGTATGTCGCGTCAGTTTTGTCAGCATATACATACATACATCATGCATTATTGATTTACATTCATATTCATATTGCATCACTATCACTCTAATCGGTCTTGTTCCCTAGTGATAAACGTCTTTTTAACCTAATTGTCAGTTCTTTCGTCGTCGGGAAAGGTGGCGTCTGACCAACCGCTACTACACTTTGTCGCTGAATTGAAGTGGGTCCCTTGACCACTTTGATAACTTGAATCTCTGAAAGAAAAAAAGACCTTCTACAAACGTCACTCTTTGCCATTGAAGATGATATCTTCGCTTTCCCGGATTAAGGAAAATCCCCAGAGAAAGCCTCTTAATCAGAGATTCGGCAAGGCAACCGTTTTTCTCCGAAAAATCCGCTGACGAAAAGGTTATCAGCGCCTCAAAATTAGATCACATCATATGGCATTTCTCCTAGAAGATCCCGAGAAAAGTATGATGTAACACCCCCAAGTGACAGTAGTCTCTCAAGAGACATGCTTTCCCCAGTAGAGTCGACAAATGGCGTCTCCAACAGAGAAGTTTGTACACCTCTACAACTCAGATGACTGGGTTTCCCAGCAACTCTGACATCAGATCTTTTTCCATCAAATGGCATATCCCCAGGAAAATTCGGCGAGAAGTTTGAGGAAAACCGCTACGAATAGCGTCCCTTGTCAAGAAGTTTATTGACAAAAGAAACTGAGACCAGTTCCTTAGTAGGAAACCAGGATCGAGGGGAGGTTTATTTCAGAAACTGAGACCAGTTCTTTGGTAGGAAACCAGGATTGAGGGGAGGTTTATTTCAGAAACTGAGACCAATTCCTTGGTAGGAAACCAGGATCGAGGGGAAGTTTATGTCAGTAACTAAGACCAGTTCCTAGGTAGGAAACCAGGATCGAGGGGAAGTTCATATCAGAAACTAAGACCAGTTCCTCGGTAGGAAACCGGGATCGAGGGGAAGTTTTTACGTTTTCTAAGTATCATTTCTTAGCAAAAGAAGATGGATGAGCGAGCTGCCATTCATAACAATCATCAAAATTTCGGGTATTCCGATATTTAATCCTTTTGCACCCCGAATGCCTGAATACCTTCGCCATTCAGACCTTCGGGTACAAGAAGATTAAATAGGGCCATCTGTCATACCCGAAATTTTGACCACCAAGATTCCCCATCATTGTGCAAATCATCATCACAATATGGATGGACCATCATACCTCATTAGTCTCCCCAAAGATGGGTGAGCATCCACTACAATCAAATTTAGGGTTTCAAGCCCTTTCAGAGCTCTTAGACAAAGGATCAATCAAGGAATGACGTGATCTTCAATTTGTCTAAACCTCTCAAATATCCACAAGGGAGCAAGAGGACTCCCACATCAAGGATCAAGCACAATGTTGCAGCATTCCAAGTGGATTAAGCCTCAAGATCGCCAGTGTCACCAAATTAGGGTTTTGGTCGACTGGGGCCTCCAGATGGAAATTTTCCTCTGGGCATGAGCCAAAGGCTTCAAAGCATGACCTAAGATGCTCCAAGGGACATCATGAACCTAATCATCCAGTCAATTTTGCCTCAGGGGATGCATTCATAAAAAATCAGGAATTAGGGTTTCTTGACCTAATTCACCCCTAAGTTGACTTTTGGGACAAAACATGAGCCAAGACCTCAAGAGAGGATTTGAGGGTCTCTAACACACTACATTGATCCATTTTCAACAATGGATTGATCCAAGAAGCTTGATCAACAAGTTTCAAAGTCATCAGAACCACAATTAGGGTTTCGCGGGAAAAGTCAACTGTGCCTTTGGCTTTTGACCCAGGCATGCTCCTAAACCTTGGGACGTGATTCAATACACCCTGTAACACCTATGAAATCAATCCATCAAGTTTGATTTAGGTGAAGGACTTGATTTCATAGAGGATCGCACAGTTTGGAGTTCATCTGACAAAAAGTCAACTGTGCACAAAAGTCAACTTTGACTTTTTGAGATTTTTCACAATTATGGTTATTTGACCCTAAAATGATGTTAATATGTGATTGGGATCATCATTCATCAAGAAAAATCAAGAAAAGTGGGATAACTTGTAAAAGGGGTAACCATAAAAAACTTAGAAATTTTCTAAGTTATGGAACAAAGTGGCTAAGGTACCAACTTCGAAGGATCATAACTTGAGATCCAAGTAACCATTTGGGCTGATCCAAAGATGGATTTGTAGCTCTCATGGTATAATTTAAAAGTTTCAACTACACCTCATTCCAATTCATCATAGATTTTGAGTTATGGTTTGATCAAAATGGCTGAAAACATGAAATGCCACTTTTTCCAACACTTAGTGAAATTTTCACTAAGTCAGAATCTGTCTTGTTTTTTTTCCAAAAGTAGGGGGATTTTTCACTTGGATCCAAAAAGTATTTGTTGCACCCCAAAATTTGCCCTCCTTACTTTTTTACTAACTAGCTTATGTTTCATTTTCATTTTTGCATTATCATGTATGCATATCATTAGCATGGGGTCAAGGTGCTTGAAGAAGTTTAGAAAAGTCTTATCTGGTCTACTACATCATCAAGAGTTCACAAGTGGCAAGAGATTTCAAGTGGATCACTCTCTCCTAACCAGTGCATGAATTAGGGTTTTGAGATTCTTGGGTTTATGGCTCCAATGGGCAAGCTCCTTGGGTTTTTATCATCAGCAAATGGCATATCTTATCTTTGTTGGAGAGGATACACATCATATTCAGAGGAATTTGAATTTGGAGACTGTGTTATTTCCTCCTAGACTGAGGGTGCCACAAACTAGGGTTTGCTATAAAGTCGGTTTATTTCTAATTTTTTGGGCAAGACTTGACTCTATGGTCTTCCTTGGGTCCCTAAGTATCTAGGAGTGGAAGATTGTTCATTAGTTTGGTTCAGGAGAAGTTCAATTGATCAGAAGATTAAAAATCAGTTAACTTGGTCAAAAAGTCAACTGTGGTCAACACAAAGTCAAACCTCAAGGTTTTTGGTCAACATCAGGATTATGGGGTGAAATTCATCATTTGATCAAGGGTTGATCATGATTCATCAAGGAAACCTCAGAATCATCAAGAATCGGGAGTTACCAAATTAGGGTTTTTGTAGGAAAAGTCAACTGTATTTTGACCAGGCCTAACTTCCACATACTTCATCAAAAATTCCTCAACCAAATCCCATTTGGAAGGAAATTTAATTCCCTACAACTTTGTGTCTCACAAGCCAAGTCCAGAAATGCTTCATTCAGGAGATATGAGCCAAGACATTATAGGTCATTTTGAAAGTCAACAAAAGTCAATCTTTTTCAAAAGCTCATAACTTGAACATGGAAGATCAAATTGACATGGGACCAAAAGGGTTGGTTAGAGGACATCTTGAGGTTTCTAAAAAGTATTAGTTTACATTAAGGATCTAAAAATTGAAGGAGTTATACTTAGTCAAAGTTGGGCAATTTTGAGGAGGTGCACAAAGCAAACTATGCCTAAAATCCAAATTTTGACAAATGGGCCATAAGTTTCTTAAATCAAACTCAAACATAAAGCCATGCACGACCCAAAGAGCATATATTTGATTTTTCCTCATTTTATTTTATTTTTATTGGATTTAATTAGTAAAAATTCAATATTAAATGAAATAATTCAAAAATAATTAAACAATGGATTATTCAGGCCCAACTCATCATCAGAAGAATAACCCTAAGTATTTAAAACCTATTCATGCATTGGTTAGGGTTCAGACACATGAAATTAGAGGAGTTCTCAAGAAAACCCTAAAAAAGGATTTCTCACCACAACTCACGATCCACAAGGTTTTGGCCAAAAGTTCTTCCACAAATATTTTCCTGGAGATTTCTAGAGTGAAAATCAACCTCCATTCGCAGCCAAAAGCAAAGTTTGAAGGTATGCCATCTCCGGTTTGAAGGATTTTGAAGGATCCTAAAACTCCAATTTTTTACGTGAATATTGTTGTGTTTTCATCACTGATCATTCTGATATAATTATTTTTAATTATGGATGCATGTATGGCTTGCTATGATGATTTAAAGTTTTGTGCCTTGATAGTTTTTTATTCGTTTTTTATTATACACTAACAATTTGGGGTTTTTGATGCCATATTTGGATTCCTGACGAAATTCTGGGTCGGATAGTGTACACATACGCATTTTCTGGGCAGTTTGGTGGTTGCAGGTGGTGGCCGGCGGTAGGATTCCGGCGGCTGGCGGTGGTCCGGCGAAGGGAGGGGTTCCAAGGTTGAAGACGAGATCCTGGCCATTCATTTCCAGATCCAATGCCTCTCCTTGCGCCACTTGTCTTTTTTTTATGTTTTTAATTTATGATTGCGTGTGTGCATTTCCATTCTTACTGCCGTGCATCCTATCATCGTGGCCTTTGTTTTTGTTTTATTTTTGATCATGTGGTGGTGATGATGCCAACACATTAATGAAGCATGTGCATGGCACATGGCTGGTTCATGTTATGCACTACGTGATTGTGTGTGCGTGTGACTAGGTGGAGTGTGGTGCTCCCTTTTAATCCTGGCCGTGTGTTTTCATTTAATTGGATCATGTGGATGTGGTTTAATTTGTTTTTGTGCGTTGGATTAGTTTGATGGACTGAGATTAATTCTGAATTTTGACTATTACCATGCTCTCCTTTGACTCCGTTTGGGCTTGCTTTCCATTGGGCCTTTGATTTTCGCACCTCCCCCCCTTGGGCCTCTATCATTTTGCAACGCATTTCCTCCCTGTTTGCACCCCCCATTGTTTTTTTTCATTTTCTTTTCTCACTATTATTATTTGCTTGGCATTTTTAATTTCTAAAATTGCTTAAATGCATTTAAAAATCGTCATAAAATTCATGCGTACTTTTAATTATTTAATAAAATTTTTACAAATTTTATTTTTTATTTTTATTTTATTCTTATCATTTAAATTAATTGTTTAATTCAAGTTCTTTTTACATTACACATCTCATGCATACATAAATTTCTTTATTTTATTTTTCTGCAATCATAAAACATTTTTGACCCGTTCTTTTTGCATTTGTTCAACAACATTCTAAATTGCATTAAAATATTTTTCTTTCATTTATAAATATTTTTCACATTACACTTTGGTCCTTCCTTTGGGCGGCCTAAACCCTATTTCCCACCTGAATTTTGCATGATTAATTGAAGGACTAATATCTTGATTTTTTGCAGGGATTTTTTATATGTTGTTTTCCTCTGGTTGAGGAACCTTAATGTTTAATTTGGGAATTTTAGGAGTCATTTTTCTAATTATCGTATTTGTTTTCACTTAAGATTTTCTTGCAGGCGCATCTTTGACCTTATATGATTATCTTTTTGAAAGGCACTTGTGCCATTTGCTTTGGGGGCTGTTTCTTTGTTTCTTTGATTCATGTTTGGATTATTATCATCATTGTTTGCCGTTGTTTGATTTTCATTCACCTTATTTCTCTTATTTATATCTGTTCGTACTAACCTTTTATGCAGGGACTAAGGTAGTTTCTTTAAGGGTGGAAAAGTATCCCTCTTCACCTTTGTTCTTTCTTTCTCTCCCTTCTTCCTCCTTTAGGGTTTAGGTCGTCTTCAAGCCTCACTAACCGTAGGTCACCCATGCATGATAACTTTAGGACTCATAATCTCCCCTTAGAGTTACCCTTGTGTCTTCTCTCTTCTCATCTCAAAATGTTTTTAAAACACTTAATAATAATAAGGTGTATTGCGCACGAGCCTTAAGTATGGGGAATGAGAAATGAGGGGCTTCCTCTCATCTTTCTAGAGTGCTTAGCGAGCGTCCTGTCTTGGGACGATGCGTTAAGTATTCGCCCCTGTGCCCTAGACTTTGGTGCAATGCAGCTTAGGAACTAACTTAAGCCACTTCTGTCCTAAAAAACACAAACCAACCTCAAACTTTTTTGTCCTTCGGGACTTCCAAACTTAAAGGATATTTTCAAAAAGGGCACGTTACTTTCCGTCTGAGTCGCAAACAGGCATCGACCCTAACTGCCGGACGCGAACTTAACGTCGCTCATAAAAAACACAAAAAGAACTTGGTCCGAACTACGTTGACTCTGAATTCCCCATTGCACAAAGGGGGTACGTAGGCCTAGGACGTCGACGTCCTACCGAGTCGGTCTTTGTCTTTCCCCTCCCGTTTTAGCACAGCCATAGATGATAGGATAACTCACCCTTAGAATAGACAACAAGCGTGGATCCCATCGAGTACGATGGACGCGTGGGGTGCTAGCACCTTCCCCTCGCGTAATCGACTCCCGAACCCATGTTATGGTTGCGATGACCATTCCTTTCCCTCTTCCTAAGGTTTATGCGGTGTTCCCTTTCCCTCTCTTGGGATAAATTTACACGGCTGGCGACTCTGTTTTTTCCGCGCCACTCTCGCGGTTGTACCTGGATGAAAATCCTGGGAGCGACAGCTGGCGACTCTGCTGGGGACCCTGGTTGACCTATGCTGGTCCATCCCAAAGCGAGTCAGTCCTAACGCTTGCTTGTCTTTGTTCTCTTTGGGTGTTTTGTTTTGATTTGCTTTGTGTGTTGTATTTTATTTTTATTTTTTATTTTTACCGCATTTTCTGCATTTCATTTTTTATTACTATCATGCTACTGTGCTGTGCTGGCTGTCTTTGTTTTGCAGGTTGGGTGGGTCTGAGAGCTAAGCCCAACACCAAGGCTTGTGAATACCCTAGGACTAGAGTGGAAAGTAGTGGGACCTACGTGCCCGCTTGATACGTTTGTGTGTTCACGAAATTCACAACCAGACGAGGCTATCTTGGGACGCATTCTAACGTGTGTGTCTTGCGCATGTTGGGGTGTTGATCTAGAGAGCTGTCGACTCTGGTGACCGATCATTGAGGACCTTAGTGGAAACATCCCTCTTTAGTGGTGACAGTGGCAGACCACATCCTGTGGCAAACCCATTCGCACCCGAGGGCCCGCTTTAGAACTCGCATAGGACGGCCCCTACGTTTTGAAGAGAATCAGTGGAGGCACTCCTCGATTGACTTTAGTACTGTACCCCGAGGGATGAATGTAATATTGTTTCTCGACCTCAGTGCCAAAGCTGAAGACCTTCCGCTTTGGAGAATCAGTTGAGGCCTCCTCGATTGACGATGATGCCAAACCAGAAATGGTGAACGTATCATCATTTCTCGACCTGAGAGCCCGGGATACTGAACATCCTAGTACCCACACGTGAGAGGGGATGGGTGTTTGCAGGTTTGCAGGTAACCGAGACCTTCAACCTACCCGGTTTTCTGGATTTCTCATCAATGTCTGGTTATTTGGGTTCCTCAGTGGTTCAGAGTTCTGGTTTTCTGGTTTCTCGTTCAGTTAACAGCACAGCACATCCAGCAGTGTGCATTGACCCCATGTGTGCATTTGCATCATCATTTTGCATCCTAACATGTTTATTCATTTGCAGGGTTGCATCCTAACCTTGATTCTGGCTTCTGAAGACTATCAAGGATGAGTACTGAAAAGAAAAAGAATATCATAGGATACAAGTTCCTGTCACTAATTCTGGATCATGTTCACAAGGTTGTTTCTATGGCAGAACCTGGGGAATTGGCACTTGTGGACTTTGATGACATGCCTAGTTCTTTTTCTCTCTATTTTATTAGGATCACCACCAGGCTTGTTGGCTGGGATCCATGATTATTGTGTTCAGACTTATTATCTCGAGCTGTGATCGTTGACATCTGGTTTTCCTCTGGTCTTCTTAATATATGAGCAAAAGTTTCGTTCTATCTTATTATTAAACTGGAATAAAGGGGTGGATCGCCCTGTTAATATTCAAACATGTTCATTTACATTTGCATATTCATTGTGCATAATCATTTTGCATGGCAGGCATTTATCTCTGGTACTCTTATCTTGTTCTAAATCTTAGAATTGCAGATCGGCACATTCACCGGTATCCTACTAGACAGAATCAGAAGAGACTCATGGATCAGCTACAGAATGAGATCATTGAGATGCGGACTCGCATGAACCAATTCATGGAATTAATGCAAGGGGTTGCTCAGGGACAAGAACAGTTGAGAACTCTCGTTCAGCCACTGATTGCGAGGGTTGATGATGATGGTGTCCTTCATGGAGGACTTCAGACTGGTGTTACTGGTAATGGTCAGAATGGTCCTACTGGCGGAGGTGTTCCTGTTTCTGGTGTTGTGATTCCTCTGGGCGGAGCTGAAAATGCTGGGGGAGGTGGTACTGGTGCTGGCGCAATTCAGGGTCGTTAATATGATGATGTTCAGGATGATGTATTTTCTTTTCCAGGTGGGGATGCTGGTCCCCAGACTGATCAGGATCAGAGGATCCGCTTGATTGAGGACCAGCTGAGGGGTGTTATGAATCAGGATTCTGTGGGAATGGATCTAGAGGATTTGGGGTTGGTTCCAGGCGTTGTTATTCCGCACAAGTTTCAGACTCCCACTTTCGAGAAGTATAATGGTATGACTTGTCCGAGGACCCATGTGAGAGCATACGCAAGTAAAATGGCTGTGCATGCGAAGAACGAGAAGCTGATGATGCATTGCTTCCAGGATAGCCTATCTGGGGCATCCCTGGAGTGGTACATGCAGCTGGAAAGGAAAGATGTGCGTAGTTGGAGAGATCTGGCAGGGGCATTCATTAGACACTATCAATATAACACTGACATGGCTCCTAACAGAACACAGCTGCAGAACTTATCACAGAAGGACAATGAGAGTTTCAAGGAGTACGCCCAGAGGTGGCGTGAATTGGCAGCAAGGGTCCAGCCTCCCATGCTGGAACGTGAAATGATAGGTATGTTTATGGCCACCTTGCAGGGTCATTACTATGAAAAGCTGGTACCGTGTATGACTGGAAAGTTTGCTGATCTCATCTTAGTAGGAGAAATAGTCGAAAGCGGTATCAAAATGGGAAAGATTTAAGTTACTCCCGGTTATTCCGAAACTACGAAGAAACGTTACAGGGGAGAAGAAGGAGAGACCAATGTCGTTCAGTACCAGCAGCCTTATGCTCCTCAGCAACAGAAGTATCGGCGTCAGAATCAGCATAGGCCTCGTAATAACTTGGAAAGAAGGAATGCTCCTCTTCATCCAGTTCCCATGTCGTACAGTCAACTCTTGCCACACCTGGTTCAAAATTCATTGGTGGAGCCCAAGACTTTGAAGCCTGTTCCAGAACCATACCCTCCGGGGTACAATCCCCATGTGCAATGCGGATATCATGGAGGATCTATGGGACACTCAACTGAAGATTGCAAAGCCTTCCAAGCCAAAGTGCAACAATTGATTGACAAAGGGTACATATCATTTCCAGAAGGAGACTTGGTTGTGCATGTCAACCTCTCATCTGCTTAAAGACTTCAAAGGACGTCATCAGAAGAAACCAGTCCAGACGGAGTCAAGTCTCCTCAATGGCAATCATCAGCTTCCTTTACTGCATTTTCATATGTAGCTTTCATTTGTTTGTTCAAACAGTGTTTGCATGTAAAAACGTATTTGTGTTTTGAATGCTGATTTTAATACAATAAACGTGTTGTTCCTGAAGTATGTTACTTTTATGCACTCATATCATGTTTATATGCATTGCAATACCAAATTTCTTGCTTAAACTCTTTGAGGGAGGATGACGAAGTAAAAACGCAAACTTCTGATGGTATGTTTTTGGATAAAACCCTGTTAAGGATGTACAGGCATTGTTTCAAATCCCCAAACACTGGAGATATAAGGGAGATAGACCCTCGTTAACCCCTTTGAGCCTTGAAGTAGGAGTTCCTTCGCTTGAAAAAACCCTCATACTTAACCCAGGGGCAGGGTAGGCGTTAGTTAGTTTGATCGAGCATTCAAATTTCAAAAGGAGTGTGCATCTGAGGATCCATTACCTTCTATTCCACAATCAAGAGGTCAAGAGATGTGAAACCACAATGGCTATCCATCAATGATCAAGGAGTAAGACAGTCACAACCCTTTCAAGCAAGTAAGACAACCGGTGTCACACGCTTTGTTCAAAAAGAGAAAAAAAAGAAAGCCCGCTAAGTCGAAACTTAAAAACAAGCGACTTAGGCAAAAGTTAGGGCATCCCGCTGGACTTCAAAATCGAAAAACTCAGAAGAGGCAGTCCAGGCAAAAATTAGGGATCAAGAAAGCAAAAGAATGAGAAGCGAAAAGCTAAAAGGATTACAAGAACAAATTCATGTGGCACTGGACACAAAAGATAAAAAGGGGTGACTGTTACTCCAAAACCTCCTTAGGTGTCAAACCATCAGTTGCACGGGTTCCTCAAAGATCATGAACCGTTTGAGAGGTGAGCGTTTGCGTCAAATTAGCTGAACATAGGACTGGAGAACATCACGAAGAGTGGGTGGGCACCGATAAATTTTGAGCCATAAATCCTTTTTTCTGAAACCGTGAACTAGACCACGTTACAACCTTTAAAAGTCCTAATTGAAATACGGTTTATTCCGAAAGCGTACTTCAACAGGATAGCGTTCCTGACTCCTATGAGTTGTGCTAATAAGATTTTTGTTGGTATTGCATGTGCGTATTGTTTTCCATTCAAAAATAAATGTCGCATCCCGGCTAGAGTTCGTTCATAAGGCTTGGCGACACATTTTCAATAAAACTTCGGGTTAACACGAGTGTTGCATTAGAATTGTCATTCTCATAATATGCATTTTCTGCTTGCATGTGTTTGACATCAAAGAAGCTTACATGATGAACATCAGTTGAGAAGCTCGATCACGCCAAGTGGAGATGGTGAAAACTCCGAAGGACAGTCATGTCAAGGGGTATGTGGCCAAGAGACTGTGCGCAGGCCGGAGGTTCCCGATAAATGGTGATAAGATGCAGCCAATCTGGAGCAGTCACGTTGAAAACTCTCCCTAAAGCAGCCGAACAGGGGCAATCAGGTCGATTTGAAAAATCTCTGTAAAATCAGTCAGGGGCAAAGTTTCTTCAAGACTTGTGGTAGGCCACCTCTGGAGCGTAAGAAGTTGTCCACTCTTGAAGACGGTTAATTGAAAACACCTCTTTAAAGTTTAGAATACTGGGGCAGGGTATTTTCAAGCCATTACGAGTCCTCTCGAGGAAAATTCCTTCAAAGATCACGCAGTCCGGGGTAATTAAGTTGAGATTCGATAAATCTATCTAAGAGTTTGAAGACCCTGGGGCGGTGTGAATGCCCGATCTTCTATAAAATCCTCTTGAGATGATTTCTTCCTTTAGACCTGGTGGTCTGGGGCAAATGGAGAGTTCAAAGGGTCGATTATGAACATAGAGACGGTTCAGTTTACCATATGTTTGCAGGGTAACAAATTTGTTTTCCCCAGTAAAGCTACCCCCCTCAATATTGAAACTTCATTCTCCTCAGCAGGTTGTTGTTTCTCCAGTAAGGGACTTGCAGAACATCTTCTTGGGACAAAGGAGTTATCTTCCCCACAGAGTCTGAACACTTATTTTCCTCAGCCAGTCAGGAAATGTTTTTCTCAACAGCAACGGTACGATCTGATCCCCAACAGATGAGTAAGCTTGATGTTATCCGCTAGCAGGGTGGATGTCAGCATCTACAGTTCCCCCAAGCAAAGTTTGGTGGTAATCCTCGCAACAGTTTGCTCAATGGTGGTTGACATCCCCAGCAGGTTTTAAATCCAAGAGACATTTGACACTCTTCTGATTCAGGCCGTGGCCTCCTTTTTCAAAGAGTTATGTATAATCCCCAGTAGAGCGGGTGTTCTTTAGGGATTTCATGCCCCAGCAGAAGTAATTGATCCGAAGAGTCGATCAGTATGACCCTTCTCAGCAGAGTTCCTAGATTCAGAGGACAATTTATTTTTATCATCCCCAGCTGAATTGGACTTTTCTCTCCGGCATTTATTTTGCTGGAGGGACCCTTTTTGCATGTCATAAGCATTTGCATTGCATCCTCAAACGCATAGCATTTCCACTTCGTGTGGAGCATTACGGCAAAATTCAAACATTAGCATTCGAAGCATAAGCCAGGTTTGATACTTTCTTTACCAGTTCTCTTTCTCGGCAGAGATGGCGTAACTCAGGAGATTTTGAAGGGACGCATTCCTCAAACTTGCGCTCCCCGGCAGAGTCTTTTATTTAGATTTCTCCTTTCCCCAGCGGAGTCATCTTATCTGTAGATTGTAAGTCCGTTAGGAATTTGCCTTTGTTTGGCCTTTCTCTCTCGTAAAACCCAGTTCTCGTCTAGTAGTCAGTTCCCGTCTGACTTATATGGTAAAACCCAGTTCTCGTCTGGTAGTCAGTTCCCGTATAACTTATTTGGTAAAACCCAGTTCTCGCCTGGTAGTCAGTTCCCATCTGACTTATTTGGTGAAACCCAGTTCTCGTCTGGTAGTCAGTTCTCGTCTGACTTATTTGGTAAAACCCAGTTCTCGTCTGGTAGTCAGTTCTCGTCTGACTTATTTGGTAAAACCTAGTTCTCGTCTGGTAGTCAGTTCTCGTCTGACTTATTTGGTAAAACCCAGTTCTCGCCTGGTAGTCAGTTCCCGTCTGACTTATTTGGTAAAATCCAGTTCTCGGCTGGTAGTCAGTTCTCGTCTGACTTATTTCGCGAAACCCAGTTCTCTTTCACAGCAGAGATGGAATAATTCTGAAGAGTTTTGTTTCACGTTATCCCCAGTGAAGTCGCCATTTATGTTGCTAGATTCTCTTTATCAGCAGAGAACAGCAATCTTTTGAAGATTTTCTTTTGTCAGTTTCCCTTTGTCAGCAGGGATGGCATTTGTGTTGCTAGATTCTCTTTATCAGCAGAGAACGACAATCTTTTGAAGATTTTATTTCGTCAGTTTCCCTTTGTCAGCAGGGATGGCATTTATGTTGCTAGATTCTCTTTATCAGCAGAGGACAGCAATCTTTTTCCCTTTGTCAGCAGGGATGGCATCTATTTTGCTAGTTTCTCTTTATCAGCAGAGATAGCAGCCTTTTGAAGATTTACTTCGTCGGTTCTCTTTATCAGCAGAGATTACATAACTTCGGAGAGTTTGTTTCACTTTATACCCAACATAGCAGCATTTTTAGCTAATTCTCCAGTGAAGGATTGCAAATTTCTGGGTTCTTTAGTATTCAATCTCCGTGTATCCTGAATGTCTGATAGCCGTTGCTATCATAACACTCAGGACCAAGTTGATTGAATAGGGGCAGCTGTTGCACCCCAAAATTTGCCCTCCATACTTTTTTACTAACTGGCTTATGTTTCATTTTCATTTTTGCATTATCATGTATGCATATCATTAGCATGGGGTCAAGGTGCTTGAGAAAGTTCAAAAAAGTCTTATCTGGTCTACTACATCATCAAGAGTTCACAAGTGGCAAGAGATTTCAAGTGGACCGCTCTCTCCTAACCAGTGCATGAATTAGGGTTTTGAGATTCTTGGGTTTATGGCTCCAATGGGCAAGCTCCTTGGGTTTTTATCATCAGCAAATGGCATATCTTATCTTTGTTGGAGAGGATACACATCATATTCAGAGGAATTTGAATTTGGAGACTGTGTTATTTCCTCCTAGACTAAGGGTGCCACAAACTAGGGTTTGCTATAAAGTCGGTTTATTTTTGATTTTTTGGGCAAGACTTGACTCTATGGTCTTTCTTGGGTCCCTAAGTATCTAGGAGTGGGAGATTGTCCATTAGTTTGGTTCAGGAGAAGTTCAATTGATCAGAAGATTAAAAATCAGTTAACTTGGTCAAAAAGTCAACTGTGGTCAACACAAAGTCAAACCTCAAGGTTTTTGGTCAACATCAGAATTATGGGGTGAAATTCATCATTTGATCAAGGGTTGATCATGATTCATCAAGGAAACCTCAGAATCATCAAGAATCGGGAGTTACCAAATTAGGGTTTTTGTAGGAAAAGTCAACTGTACTTTGACCAGGCCTAACTTCCATATACTTCATCAAAAATTCCTCAACCAAAGCCCATCTGGAAGGAAATTTAATTCCCTACAACTTTGTGTCTCACAAGCCAAGTCCAGAAATGCTTCATTCAGGAGATATGAGCCAAGACATTATAGGTCATTTTGAAAGTCAATAAAAGTCAACCTTTTTCAAAAGCTCATAACTTGAACATGGAAGATCAAATTGACATGGGACCAAAAGGGTTGGTTAGAGGACATCTTGAGGTTTCTAAAAAGTATTAGTTTGCATTAAGGAGCTAAAAATTGAAGGAGTTATACTTAGTCAAAGTTGGGCAATTTTGAGGAGGTGCACAAAGCAAACTATGCCTAAAATCCAAATTTTGACAATAGGGCCATAAGTTTCTTAAATAAAACTCAAACATAAAGCCATGCACGACCCAAAGAGCATATATTTGATTTTTCCTCATTTTATTTTATTTTTATTGGATTTAATTAGTAAAAATTCAATATTAAATGAAATAATTCAAAAATAATTAAACAATGGATTATTCAGGCCCAACTCATCATCAGAAGAATAACCCTAAGTATTTAAAACCTATTCATGCATTGGTTAGGGTTCAGACACATGAAATTAGAGGAGTTCTCAAGAAAACCCTAAAAAAGGATTTCTCACCACAACTCACGATCCACAAGGTTTTGGCCAAAAGTTCTTCCACAAATATTTTCCTGGAGATTTCTAGAGTGAAAATCAACCTCCATTCGCAGCCAAAAGCAAAGTTTGAAGGTATGCCATCTCCGGTTTGAAGGATTTTGAAGGATCCTAAAACTCCAATTTTTTACGTGAATATTGTTGTGTTTTCATCACTGATCATTCTGATATAATTATTTTTAATTATAGATGCATGTACGGCTTGCTATGATGATTTAAAGTTTTGTGCCCTAATAGTTTTTTATTCGTTTTTTATTATACACTAACAATTTGGGGTTTTTGATGCCATATTTGGATTCCTGACGAAATTCTGGGTCGGATAGTGTACCCATACGCATTTTCTGGGCAGTTTGGTGGTTGCAGGTGGTGGCCGGTGGTAGGATTCCGGCGGCTGGCGGTGGTCTGGCGAAGGGAGGGGTTCCAAGGTTGAAGACGAAATCCTGGCCATTCATTTCCAGATCCAATGCCTCTCTTTGCGCCACTTGTCTTGTTTTTTTATGTTTTTAATTTATGATTGCGTGTGTGCATTTCCATTCTTACTGCCGTGCATCCTATCATCGTGGCCTTTGTTTTTGTTTTATTTTTGATCATGTGGTGGTGATGATGCCAACACATTAATGAAGCATGTGCATGGCACATGACTGGTTCATGTTATGCACTACGTGATTGTGTGTGCGTGTGACTAGGTGGAGTGTGGTGCTCCCTTTTAATCCTGGCCGTGTGTTTTCATTTAATTGGATCATGTGGATGTGGTTTAATTTGTTTTTGTGCGTTGGATTAGTTTGATGGACTGAGATTAATTCTGAATTTTGACTATTACCATGCTCTCCTTTGACTCCGTTTGGGCTTGCTTTCCATTGGGCCTTTGATTTTCGCACCTCCCCCCCTTGGGCCTCTATCATTTTGCAACGCATTTCCTCCCTGTTTGCACCCCCCATTGTTTTTTTTCATTTTCTTTTCTCACTATTATTATTTGCTTGGCATTTTTAATTTCTAAAATTGCTTAAATGCATTTAAAAATCGTCATAAAATTCATGCGTACTTTTAATTATTTAATAAAATTTTTACAAATTTTATTTTTTATTTTTATTTTATTCTTATCATTTAAATTAATTGTTTAATTCAAGTTCTTTTTACATTACACATCTCATGCATACATAAATTTCTTTATTTTATTTTTCTGCAATCATAAAACATTTTTGACCCGTTCTTTTTGCATTTGTTCAACAACATTCTAAATTGCATTAAAATATTTTTCTTTCATTTATAAATATTTTTCACATTACACTTTGGTCCTTCCTTTGGGCGGCCTAAACCCTATTTCCCACCTGATTTTTGCATGATTAATTGAAGGACTAATATCTTGATTTTTTGCAGGGATTTTTTATATGTTGTTTTCCTCTGGTTGAGGAACCTTAATGTTTAATTTGGGAATTTTAGGAGTCATTTTTCTAATTATCGTATTTGTTTTCACTTAAGATTTTCTTGCAGGCGCATCTTTGACCTTATATGATTATCTTTTTGAAAGGCACTTGTGCCATTTGCTTTGGGGGCTGTTTCTTTGTTTCTTTGATTCATGTTTGGATTATTATCATCATTGTTTGCCGTTGTTTGATTTTCATTCACCTTATTTCTCTTATTTATATCTGTTCGTACTAACCTTTTATGCAGGGACTAAGGTAGTTTCTTTAAGGGTGGAAAAGTATCCCTCTTCACCTTTGTTCTTTCTTTCTCTCCCTTCTTCCTCCTTTAGGGTTTAGGTCGTCTTCAAGCCTCACTAACCGTAGGTCACCCATGCATGATAACTTTAGGACTCATAATCTCCCCTTAGAGTTACCCTTGTGTCTTCTCTCTTCTCATCTCAAAATGTTTTTAAAACACTTAATAATAATAAGGTGTATTGCGCACGAGCCTTAAGTATGGGGAATGAGAAATGAGGGGCTTCCTCTCATCTTTCTAGAGTGCTTAGCGAGCGTCCTGTCTTGGGACGATGCGTTAAGTATTCGCCCCTGTGCCCTAGACTTTGGTGCAATGCAGCTTAGGAACTAACTTAAGCCACTTCTGTCCTAAAAAACACAAACCAACCTCAAACTTTTTTGTCCTTCGGGACTTCCAAAATTAAAGGATATTTTCAAAAAGGGCACGTTACTTTCCGTCTGAGTCGCAAACAGGCAACGACCCTAACTGCCGGACGCGAACTTAACGTCGCTCATAAAAAACATAAAAAGAACTTGGTCCGAACTACGTTGACTCTGAATTCCCCATTGCACAAAGGGGGTACGTAGGCCTAGGACGTCGACGTCCTACCGAGTCGGTCTTTGTCTTTCCCCTCCCGTTTTAGCACAGCCATAGATGATAGGATAACTCACCCTTAGAATAGACAACAAGCGTGGATCCCATTGAGTACGATGGACGCGTGGGGTGCTAGCACCTTCCCCTCGCGTAACCGACTCCCGAACCCAGGTTATGGTTGCGATGACCATTCCTTTCCCTCTTCCTAAGGTTTATGCGGTGTTCCCTTTCCCTCTCTTGGGATAAATTTACACGGCTGGCGACTCTGTTTTTTCCGCGCCACTCTCGCGGTTGTACCTGGATGAAAATCCTGGGAGCGGTAGTATCAAGACAAACTATGATCACACATGTGTTGTATCATATAATAGCTTTCCAAAATGGCCAAGAACTCCATGAAACTCCACTTAAGCCATGAGATATGACAATGACAATGTGCCTTGCTGCAAATTGTCATGGCAAGGCAGATTTGTGCATTTTGCTCGATTTGAGCAAATTTTGCAAATGACAAACAAGTTTATCCATCTGAACACCTCACGGGGAGACCAAGGAGGGACAAACACTGATCCATCAGCCTCCTAAGTCCTTGGAACCAAAAGTAGCATGCCAAACCTAGAAATGCCTAAAAGAGGGACAAGACTCCAATTTTGGTTTGGAGCATTTAATGGATACACCAAGGTGGCATGGACTGAGCCTTTTCCAACTGAATTCAGTCAAGACTTATCCAAGAACTAGGGAACCAGCAGCCTGTGCTCTAACCTCTAGTCAATGGCTAGAGGAGACTTGGATTCTTATTGATCAACATTTGCCAAACTTCTGCAGCAGTTGCCATTCACCATTACTTGCAAAACAAACTTGCTCTACTATAAATAGAGCTCATTTATGCTCAGTTTGAGTACACCAAAGCCAACAACATATGCTTTCCTCAAAATCTCTTCCTTCACTCCAAAATTGCCTTCCAAAGCAAGTCACTATCGGGTTTTGAGTTTGAAAGCAATTCTAACCAAACCAATCACACACACACCTCATAAACATCATATAGAAGTGATCCAAACACTTAAACAACAACTGTAACACTGATTTCTCAGAATCACCAGCCAGTTGCTCAAGGTTTTAACCAAGTTGCAGCTAAGATGCCATGAAGTGATCCAACCATTTCCAATCAAGTCCAAGCATTCAAACACACTCCATATGATGTAGGGAAGCTGTTCAGAACATCACAACTCATATGTAACACCTGCAACTCAAAAATCACATTGCCCTTACTGTCACGACCTTAAAGTAAGCCTAAACTTAGTCATCTCTTAATCTATGCATATTTCCTCGCACAATACTTTTGCCAAATGTTCATAATCATGCATAGAATGTTTACCCTCAATCAATTACTTTGTTTGAATCGTGTATGGAATTTCTGAGCTTTCATGCAAAGTTTAGGGTTCTTGAGGTTTCTCTTTGATTTCTTATCCCATGCTTAAAATAAATGAAATTAAAGACCATGGACACGATTGTGAGGTGAAAACGAGCAGATTGATATGTAGATTGCATGATATCATCAAGTATTTAGTGAGATTGGATAGAAAATGCAAATCTACAGAAACAGAGGGTGGCACGTGTTCTTGGCATGTTCTTGGCGCCATTTTTTGAATATTTGAATATTTGAATTTTGTGATTTTATTTAATTGATTCAAAAATTAATTTCTCTCTGAGTTTTAATGATTTTGAGTTGATTCTTTTTTTAATAATTCACAAAAATGCTAAAATATTTTATTTTACCAAAAAATCCTAAAAATATTAATTATTTCATATACTTGATATTTTTACAAAGAATTAATATTTTATTTGTTTTTCAACATTTAAAATGTTTTTTCACCCTTGATTTTCCAAACTTAATTGATTTCCAATCATTTTGTGGATAGAAACATGATTTTTGAAACATTGATCCAAGATCACAATTTGTTTTTACACATGTTTAACAATTTTGATCATTTTAATTAAATTTTTATTCAATTAAAAAATATTTTGAAAACAAATTAGGGTTTTGATTAATTCAACCCTCATCAAACTTTTTTAAACTCTTTGGGCCTCTAATAAAGTGTAAGACCCAACCCCTTTGTAAATACACCACCTTTTGGGCCTCAGTCATTGTATAAGTCCCACTGTATTTTCAAAAACAATGGCTCGATCGTCGCCTTTTTAACAAAATCAACTGGGCCTCTCCTCGAGCTATAAGTCCCAATTCTTTTTCTTAAAACTCTTTGGGCCTCTAATAGAGTGTAATGCCCAACCCTTTTTTTTAAAACCAAAATAATTTGGGCCTCAGTGTATTGTATAAGTCCCGATACCGTAAAAAAGTTCGGCACGATCGTCTCCTTTTTAACAAAAATCATTTGGGCCTCAGACATTGTATAATTGGGCCTCTAATAGAGTGTAAGACCCAATCCCCTTTTAACCAAACCCTTTTTGGGCCTCAGACATTGTATAAGTCCCTCTGCGTTAAAAGAAAAACCTCGGCACGATCGCCAGTTCAAAACAAATCATCTGGGGCTACCCTCGTGTTATAAGCCCCATTTCTTTTCTTTTCAAAATCTCTGGGCCTATAATAGAGTGTAAGACCCATCCCCTTGCACATAAAAACTTTTTGGGCCTCACGTATTGTATAAGTCCCTCTGTACAGTTTTTTAAACAACGGTGCAATCATCGTTAAAACTTGGGCCTCTCCTTGAGCTGTAAGCCCCAACAATATTTTCAAAACACTTTCTCCTTTGACTTTGAATTCAAATATATGTTGTTATCAAAACTTTCTTTGTTGAACAACTAACCAAACAACATGGAAGCTCTACAACGGGTGTGTTTATCCGCTTTCATTTACCGCTTTCATATGTACATAACTGTATTGTGGGGCTGCTTCACTGTAAGTCTTCTTTCACATCTTTTTATATACTTGTCACATATCCACTGTGTAATACTAGTATAGTTATTTAGAGTTTTCCCTGGCAACTACGTCTAGAACTAGGTAAAGCCATGTTGGTCACTCTTAAATACAAACAAAACTAGATCCCCCGTAGGATTCCAGATACAGTCACAATATGGAGCAAAGAGAAAGGTAGCATTCTCGGTGAACGTTTTCTCAGACTGTCACCCTTAGAAATTGTCAAAGAAACTTTAACTCCCCATAGATGATCTTTTCTCCGTGAATGGCATCTCTTGAGTTTCTTCCAAATCCTCGAACTTTCCTGGAATGATCTCTTCTCGGTGAATTGCATTTCTTGAACTTCTCTTGGTTTGGGGACCCACAGGCTTCCTAAAAGCATCCCCGCCTCCTCTTGGGCATTGTACAAGGACTCTTCGGCTTCTTAGAAGTTCTCATGCCTTCTCTTGGGCTCAATACAAGGACCCTGACGACCTCTTAAAGGTATAAGACAGAACTTAGTCATCCTTTGCTAGAGCAGTCTTTCCCGCGTCAAAACTCCGACCACTTTAGGGTTGATACTCATCCCTTAATGCTCGTGCCTCCTCTTAGGAATTGTAAAAAAGATAAAACTCTAGACTTGGACTGTCTAAGACCCTTGAGTCTCAAAGACATTCTCAAGTTCCTTTCAAACATAGGAAGAAACCCCAGTCTCTCCCATGAGAGTTCCCCACACTTGGACCCGCTTCAGGATATCCAGATTCCACAGCGGTAAGGCAGCCTCCTCTTGGGCTTTGTACAAATGATTCTCCCTAGCAGAGCTAACCTTTTCAGACTCTCTTGTTGAGTCAACCACTTTTAGCCTTCGTCTTGGGCTTTGTATAAGACATATAAAACACTCTCTTGTTGAGCATAAAAGACCCTCTTGTTGAGTCAGCCTCCTTTTAGCCTCCATCTCGGGCTTCGTACGAGATAGAAAAACACTCTCTTGTTGAGTATAAATGACTCTCTTGTTGAGTCAACCACTTTTAGCCTCCGTCTTGGGCTTTGTACAAGACATATAAAACACTCTCTTGTTGAGTACAAAAGACTCTCTTGTTGAGTCAATCTCCTTTTAGCCTCAATCTCGGGCTTCATACGAGACAGCAAATCACTCTCTTGTTGAGTATAAAAGACTCTCTTGCAGAGTCAAACAACCTTCAGACTCTCTTGTTGAGTCAATCACCTGTTCAAGACTCTCTTGTCAAGTCAACCTTTTTAGCCTCCGTCTTGGGCTTTATACAGGACAGACAAAAGTACTCTCTTGTTGAGTCAAACCATTTCAGCCTCCATCTTGGGATTTATACAAGATAAATTCTCCTCAACGGAGTCAAAATCCCTTTTAGCCTCAACCTTGGGCTTTGTACAAGACAGAAAGAACATTTTCCTCCAGAAAAGTCAAACTTTCCGCCTCCTCTTAGGCTTTGTATAAAGAAAATCCCGGTTGAGTCAATCAACCTTTTAGCATCAAAGTTGTGCCTTGCTCACAGCAAACAAACTTCAACAACTCCTCTTTAGAGATGACAAATTCTCTCTCAGCCAAAACCCTTTAGCTTCACAACTTGGGCTTTGAACAAGATACAAACCACCTTTAGCTTCACGTCTTGGGCTTTGAACAAGACACCAAAACACCTCTTTCCTCCCATAGAATAGGAGGAACTACGATCGCTCTGATTTCCCTGTTTCAGGAATACGTAGGCATAAGATTGCAAAATCTTAGTGAGCATACTAATCAAAAACCCAAAATCCCGTACCTGCAGACATCAATCGAAAAGCATCAGACCTAACATCTTACCAATAGCCTAGACACTGTTTTTAAGCGAATAACCCTAAAAAAGAACCCCCTTTTGATAGCATTTATAAACCAACAAGTTTGACTGTTTAATCTCAGTTTGCAAGCAGGGTTAATTGGAGACATCTATTTCCCTTCCTTAATAAGCTCAACAGGATAAAAAATGAATCGAATTGTAGTACCAAAGCGATAGTGATTCGAAACCACAAAAATCGCGCTACACAAGAGCAATGTGATTTTTGAGTTGGAGGTGTTACATATGGGTTATGATGATCTGAACAGTTTCCCTACACCATATGGAGTGTGTTTGAATGCTTGGACTTGATTGGAAATGGCTGGATCACATCATGGCATCTCAATTGCAACTTGGTTGAAAACATGAGAAACTGGCTGGTGATTCTGAGAAATCAGTGTTACAGTTGTGTGTTTAGTGTTTGGTTAGCTCACATATGATGTTTATGAGATGCTAGAGCAATTGGTTTGAGTGAAATTTCTCTCTACTGAAAAATTCGATAGTGGCTTGCTAAGAAAGGCATTTTTGAGAGTGAGAAGATGATTTTGAGAAAGGGAAGTGTTGTAGGCCTTTGGTGTACTTAAACTGAGCACAAATGAGCTCTATTTATAGTAGAACAAGTTTTTTTTCAAGCAATAGTGAATGGCAACTGCAGCAGCTCATTGTCCAATTGCATCACTTTGGAATCTTAAGTCTTCTCTAGCCATTGACTAGAGGTTAGAGCACAGGCCTTTGGTTCCCTAGTTCAGAGATCATCCTTGATTCATTCAGTTGGAAAAGGCTCAGTTCATGCCACCTTGGTGCATTCATTGAATGCTCCAAAACAAAATTGGAGTCTTATCCCCCTTTTAGGCATTTTAGGTTTGGCATGCTACTTTTAGTTCCAAAGACTTGGGAGGTTGATGGATCAGTATTTGTCCCTCCTTGGTCTCCCCCTGAGGTGTTCAGATGGATAAACTTGTTTTTCATTTGCACAATTTGATCAAATCGAGCAAAATGCACAAATCTTCCTTGCCATGACAGTTGCAGTAAGGCATATTGCCATTGTCCTAACTCTTAGCTCAAATGGGATTTGATGGAGTTCTTGGCCATTTTGGAAAGCTCTCATATGATACAACATATGTGTGATCATAGTTTGTCTTGAAACTTTTTGGATCTAAGTGGAAAATGCCCTTACATTTTGAAAAAAGTGAAACAGATTCTGACTTAGTGAAAATTTCACTAAGTGTTGGAAAAAGTGGCATTTTCATGTTTTTGTTATTTTGGTCACTCCGTAACTAAAAATCCATGAAGAATTGGAATGAGGTGTAGTTGACACTTTTAAAGTATGCCATGAGAGCTACAAATCCATCTTTGGATCAGCCAAACTAGTTGCTTGGATCACAAGTTATGATCCTTGGACGTTGGTACCCTAGCCACTTTGTTCCATAACTTAGAAAATTTCTAAGTTTTTTATGGTTACCCCCTTTTACAAGTTATCCCACTTTTCTTGATTTTTCTTAATGAATGATGATCCCAATCACATATTAACATCATTTTAGGGTTAGGGAACCATAATTGATCAAAATATCAAAAAGTCAAACTTTGACTTTTGGTCACAATTGACTTTTTATCAAATGAATTCCAAACTATGCGATCCTCTATGAAATCAAGTCCTTGACCTAAATCAAATTTGATGGATTGATTTCATAGGTGTTATATGGTGTATTGAATCATGTCCCAAGGTTTGGGAGCATGTCCTGGTCAAAAGTCAAAGGCACAGTTGACTTTTTCCGCGAAACCCTAACTATGGTTCTGATGAACTTGAAACTTGTGAATCAAGCTTCTTGGATCAATCCATTGTTGAAAATGGATCAATGTAGTGTATTAGGTGTGGCGAGTGATTTAGGACGTGGTTCTTAAGCACTGTCGCTCTGGGGCACTACAGGTCGATTCATTTTTTATCCTATTGAAGCTGATGAAGAAAAGGAAATAAATGTCTCTAATTAACCCTGCTTGCATACTGAGTTTAAACAGATGACTGTTGGTTTACAGATACGGTTTAGATTGTGGGCCTCTCTCTGCTTATTTTGCTAAGAATGAAATGACAGGACTATTTGTGAGGATGTTAGGACTGATGCTTTTCGATTGATGTATGAAGGTACGGGATTTTGGGTTTTTAATTAGTGTGCTCGCTAAGATTTTTCAATCTTATGCCTACTATTCCCGTTTGACAAAACAGGGAAATCATAGCGATCGTAGTTCCTCCTATTCTATGGGAGGAAAAAGGTTGTTTTGGTGTCTTGCTCAAAGCCCAAGACGTGAAGCTAAAGGTGGTTTGTATCTTGTTCAAAGTCGAAGATGTGAAGCTGAAGGGTCTATTTGTATCTTGTTTGAAGCCCAAGATGTGAAGCTAAACGGTTTTGACTTTAGAGAGAATTTGTCATCTCTAAAGGGGTGTCTGTTTGTCACAACTGTTGGGTGACTGATTATAAAGGAGAATTACTTTAACTGGGATATGTGAATCCAGCAATGCCATAATTTCCTTTATAGGGGATTTTTAACTTGAAGGAGAAGACTTTTACTCAGTGTAGAGCAATGCCATCTTTCCTTAGGAATTTCTCATGCTAAAAGAGGGATAGTGGCGTGGATGTAAATAATCCAGAGGCTTGCTGTTTACAGCAATTAGATGAAGGAAAAGGAGTTGTTAATGTTTGTATACTGTGAACGAGGCACATATTTTGATGCTAAAATGTTGATTGGCTCAACCGGGGTTTCCTTATACAAAGCCTAAGAGGAGGCTACTGACCCAATAAGAGGGTGTTTATGTATCTCATACGAAGCCCGAGATGGAGGCTAAAAGGTTGTTGACTCAACAAGAGAGTCCTTTATACTCAACAAGAGAGTGCTTTTATATGTGTCTTGTACGAAGCCCAAGACGGAGGCTAAAAAGGTTTTGACTCCACATGAGGGTCTTTTATACTCAACAAGAGAGTGAGTTTGTATCTCGTACGAAGCCCGAGATGGAGGCTGAAAGGGAAGTGACTCAACAAGAGAGTCTTTTGTACTCAACAAAAGAGTTTTTGTATCTCGTACGAAGCCCGAGATGGAGGCTAAAAGGGATTGACTCAACAAGAGAGTCTTTTATACTCAAAAAGAGAGTGTGAAAAGGTTAGCTCTGCTGGGGAGAATCATTGTACAAAGCCCAAGAGGAGGCTAGTGTGCTGGTGACTGTTTCAGTTGAGTGACAGGTCCAATATGTTGGATAAAGAGAAAATCAGTTCTTATAAAGGGACTGATTAAAAGTATTGTGGTGCTTTGGGATTCATCAGAGGATCAGGATTATTTCCTGTTCTTTAAGGAAATGGGAAATCCAAAGGGTATTGAGACTGTCCAAGTCTACGGATGTTTTGAGAAGTCGATTCTCGGATAGTGAATGATCTTTGTATGATGCCCAAGAGAAGGCTGGTATGTTAAGGGATGAAGGTCAACCCATTAACTGGTCTGACACTTGACTCAGAAAGACAGCTCTAGCAAATTGATGACTAGGTTCTATTCCTATACCTGCAGAGGTCTCTAGGTCCTTGTGCTAAGCCCAAGAGAAGGCATGGGAGCTTTTAAGAAGCCGAAGGGTCCTTGTACAACGCCCAAGAGGAGGCGGGGATGCTTTTAAGAAGCCTGTGGGTCCCCGAACCTCGAGAAGTTCAAGACAAGCCATTCACCGGGAATAGATCAAGCCAGGAAAGTCCGAGAATTTGGAAGAAACTCAAGAGATGCCATTCACGGATAAAAGATCATCTCTGGGGAGTAGAGTCTGTTTGACAATTTCTAAGGGTGACAGTCTGAGAAAGGGTTCACTGAGAATGCTGCCTTTCACGTCTCCATATTGTTTAACCCCAAGAGGAGGGAAGACTGTGTCTGGTAATCCTATGGGGATCTAGTTTTGTTTGTATTTTAAGAGTGACCAACAGGGCTTTACCTAGCGCTAGACGTAGTTGTCGGGGAAAACTCTAAATAACTATACTTGTATTACATAGTTGATATTGGACAAGTATATAAAAGTTTGTGAAAGAAGGCTTACAGTGAGCAGCCCCACAATACAGTTTATATATATGAAACCGGATAAAGAAAGCGGGTAAACACTTACTCGGTTGTAGAGCTTCCATGTTGTTTGGTAAGTTGTTCAACAAAGAAAGCTTTGATAACAATATTATATTCAAAATCAAAGGAGAAAGTGCTTTGAAAGAAATGTTGGGGCTTACAGATCGAGGAGAGGCCCAAGGTTTTATCAGTGATTGCACTGTAGTTTTGAATTTGTATAGTGGGACTTATACAAGTGACTGAGGCCCAAAAAGGTTTTCTGTACAAAGGGATGGGTCTTACACTCTCTCAAGAGGCCCAAAGGTTTATTTTTGTACAAGTGGTGGGGTTTACAGCTCAAGGAGAGGCCCATGGTTTATTTTAAAAAGGCGACGATCGCGCCAGACTTTTTGATGGTATCGGGACTTATACAATACACTAAGGCCCAAATTATTTTGGTTTTCAAAAAGGGTTGGGTCTTACACTCTACTAGAGGCCCAATGATTTTTAAAGAATGGGGTTTATAACACGAGGGTAGGCCCAAGGGTTTGATTTTTGAACTGGCGATCGCGCCGAAGTTTTCTTTTAACGCAGAGGGACTTATACAATATCTGAGGCCCAAAATTGTTTTGGTTAAAACGGGATTGGGTCTTACACTCTATTAGAGGCCCATGAGTGTTTGAAAATAATTTGTGAGGGTGAAAACCAAAGAAACCCTAATCTTGTTTTCATTTAAATGTAAATATTTAAAGAAAATCAAATAAAATGATAAAAATACCAAATGAGTTTGAATAAACCACTTGTGATTTTTGTTGAAGGTTTGAAAAGTGAGGTTTTAATCACAAGATAAATTAAAACTCATTTGGTTTTGATTTTCAAAGTAAATATTCACTTTTAAATGTTTAAAAACAATTAAAAAGGAATTTATTCATAAAAATACTAGTTATATTAAATAACTAATATAAATTTAATTTTTTTGTGGAATAAAATATTTCAACATTTTTGTGATTTTTTGCAAAAAGAACCAATAAAAAATAATTAAAATTGAGGAAGTTATTAATTTTTCAAATCATTAAAAATAATAAGAAAAACAATAAAAAAGTGGAAAAAATAGCAAAAAGAGGATCTAGGGCGAGGGGGATTCGAACCCCAGACCTCTTGTGTATAGGGTGCGCGTCTTACCACTGGGGTGGTGATACATCCGTTGATTGAAACACAACCACAAATATACAAGGCTTGCCTTGTTTTTGGCCTGGCCCAAGGCAAGGCAAGGCAAGATTTTGGTTGAAAACATGAATACCATAACTTTCTCATTTCTCCATAGATTGGGATAAAATTTAGGTCTATCCTGCCTAGAATTTCACAAGGAATCCAATGGTGGTGGTATTTTTCAGATCATGCTCCTATTGAAAAACTCGATAGTGGTTTTGAAATAGGCCATGATTTGCATTTTCTATGCCATCTCTTGGTATAAGCATGAATTACATGATAAATTGGTGCAAACACGCCACATATAACATGTATAAGGTGTGCATGATCAATGGACATCAAAAGAAAGCATGGTTCAAAGAATCCAAGTTGTGATGCTTACCTCTTTTTGGAGCTTTTGTGCAATCTGCCAAGCCACTTGTTCCAAAAATGATTTGATGCTTTGAACAACCTCAAATGATCTCTTAGAAGCTTTTAGGATGCTTGGAATCAGCTGGAAACCTCAGGAACAAGTTTGAGCTCTTTCTTGCAAAAGGGGCAAAAGTGGCCAAAATAACAACTCTCTCAAATGGTGTTCCAGATGGGGGGAACCATTTGGGACAGCTCAAGGATGATATTTGGAGTGTGTTTGAGGTTTTATCTGGTTTGGAAAGTGACTGAATCAAGACATGGCTTGAAAAATGCACAAAAGTCCTATTTTGAGGTTTTGAGATGTGACTTTGTGATTTTGGTGTTACAGGTCACTTGTGAGAGTTTGGACAGCTTAGATATGATATATTGGATATGTTTGGATCATAAGCTGTGGTGGAATTGCTCTCTAACTCAAAAACTCAGAGTTACCTTACTAAAGAAGGTATTTTTGCCTAGAGAAAGAGATTTTGAGGAAAGCAAGTGTTGTAGTGCTTTGGTGTACTCAAACTGAACACAATTGCACTCTATTTATAGTAGAGCAAGTTTGTTTTGGCTACAATAGTGAATGGTAACTGCAGCAGAGATTTGGCCAATGTTGAGCAATGAGAATCCAAGTCTCCTCTAGCCATTGACTAGATGTTAGGGCACAGGCTGCTGGCCCCCTTGGTCTTGGATAAGTCTTGACTGAATTCAGTTGGAAATTGCTCAGTCCATGCCACCTTGGTGCTTCCATTGAATGCTCCAAAACAAAATTGGAGTCTTGTCCCTCTTTTAGGCATTTCTAGGTTTGGCATGCTATTTTTGGTTCCAAAGACTTGGGAGGCTTGGGATCAGAGTTGGTTCCTCCTTGGCCCCCCCTTGAGGTGTTCAGATGGATAGAGTTGCTTGCCCTTTGCAAAATTTGAGCAAATAGAGCAAAACTCCAAAATCTGCTTTGCCATGACAGTTTGCAGCAAGACATATTGGCATTGTCACATCTCATGGCTCAAGTGGACTTTGATGGAGTTCTTGGCCATTTTGGAAAGCCCTCATATGATACAACAACTATTTAATAATAATTGGTTTTGATACTTTTTGGATCCAAGTGAAAAACGCCCCTACATTTGGAAAAAAGTGAAGACAGATTCTGACTTAGTGAAAATTTCACTAAGTGTTGGAAAAAAGTGACATTTTCACTTTTTGTGATTTTGATCATTCCATAACTCAAAATCCATGATGAATTGGAATGAGTTATGTTTGAAGCTTTTGTAGAGTGCCATGAGAGCTACAAATCTAGCTTTGGATGGGAAAAAATGGCCTTATGGTTTAGGAATTATGATCCTCCAAAGTTGGTACCCTAGCCACTTTGTTCCATAACTTAGAAAAATTTCTAAGTTTTTTATGGTTACCCCTTTTACAAGTTATCCCACTTTTCTTGATTTTTCTTGATGAATGATGATCCGAATCACACATTAACATCATTTTAGGGTTAAGGAATCATAATTGACCAAAAAATCAAAAAGTCAAACTTTGACTTTTGGGCACAATTGACTTTTTATCAGATGAATTCCAAACTGTGTGATTCTCTATGAAATCAAGTCCTTGACCTAAATCAAACTTGATGGATTGATTTCATAGGTGGTATAGGGTGTATTGAATCATGTCCTAGGGTTTGGGAGCATGTCCTGGTCAAAAGTCAAAGATACAGTTGACTTTTCTCGTGAAACCCTAATTGTGGTTATGATGAACTTGAAACTTGTTGCTCAAGCTTCTTGGATCAATCCATTGTTGCAAATGGATCAAGGTGGCGTATTAGAGACCCTCAAATTATGTCTTGAGGTCTTGGCTCATGTTTTGTCCCAAAAGTCAACTTAGGGGTGAATTAGGTCAATAGACCCTAATTCCTGATTTTTTATGAGTGCATCCCCTGAAGCAAAAATTGACTTGATAATTGGGTTCATGATGTTCCATGGAGTATTTTAGGATCTGCTTTGAAGCATTGGCTCATGCCCAGAGGAAAATTTCCATCTGGAGGCCCTGGTCGACCAAACCCTAATTTTGGTGACACTGGTGATCTTGAGGCTTAATCCACTTGGAATGTTGCAGCTTTGTGCTTGATTCTTGATGTGGAAGACCTCTTGATCCTTTGTGGATGTTTGAGAGGTTTAGACAAGTTGAAGATCATGTCATTCCTTGAATGATCTTTTGTCTAAGAACTCTGAGAGGGCCTGAAACCCTAAATTTGATTGTAGTGGATGCTCACGCATCTTTGGGGAGACTAATGAGGCGTAATGATTCATCCATATTGTGATGAGGATTTGCACAATGATGGGAAATCATAGTGGTCAAAATTTGGGGTATGACAGATGTCCCTATTTAATCTTCTTGGACCCGAAGGTGTGAATGGTGAAGGTATTCGGGCATTCAAGGTGCGAGATGATTAAATATCGGAATACCCGAATTTTTGATGGCGGTTAAGAATGGCCTTTCACGCATCCTTCTTCTTTTGCTAAACAATGATGCTTAGAAAAGGTAAACTTCCCCTCGATCCTGGTTTTCTACCAAGGAACTGGTCTAAATTCTGATGTAAACTTCCCCTCGATCCTGGTTTCCTACCAAGGATCTGGCCTAAGTTCTGATGTAAACTTCCCCTCGATCCTGGTTTCCTACCAAGGAACTGGTCTCAGTTTCTGAAATAAACTGCCCCTCGATCCTGGTTTCCTACCAAGGAACTGGTCTCAGTTTCTGAAATAAACCTCCCCTCGATCCTGGTTTCCTACCAAGGAACTGGTCTCAATTTCTGAAATAAACCTCCCCTCGATCCTGGTTTCCTACCAAGGAACTGGTCTCAGTTTCTTTTGTCAATAAACTTTCTTGACAAGGGACGCTATTCGTGTAACACCCTTCTACCCCACATACAATTTTAGGAAAAACACTTAATATTATCAGAGTAAAAATCAGCTAGAAAGGTGCCACATATATTCAAACAACATTCAAAATTATTGTCCTGTCCTGTAACACGGGTTATTCATTCATCATTAACATAAATTGACAACTACGCAGCGGTAATCATACTTTAAATTCAAATCAATAAAATGCTTCATAAAGAAATGTATCCAATCAAAATAACATCATCAATATGAAAACTCTAACATGAAGCCAAAAGGAAACACACGAGGTTCACAACTAATCTCAACCCGATGTTACATGACATAGAGAAGGACACCACTTAAGCATGACGAAAACGACAATCGAACGCTCCAAGACTCAATCCTCCAGCACCACAAGTCTACTCTTGGTTATCTGCAAGTTACCCACATAAGAGGCAACATTTTCAAGCAGGCAGGGTGAGAAATCGCAATTCATTATAGTAATATAAGTACATGGAAAATAAACAGAATCATCAACACAACATCATAGCATCATCAACAGAATCTTCACAACACAATCACAATTACATCATTCATATGCAATGTCAACTATAATGGAATGCAAAGGATGAATGTGGTACCGGTTCAACGTGGATGGACACTGGCCATCAACCCTCCAAAAGGAGCACAACGTAATCAACGTATCACTTCAATCCGCACAATGGGCTTGAAGCTACCAATAGACCGAAGCCCCAACATAAAATGCTATGAAATGCAATGATGCTAATTCTCCGCAATTCATCAAACATCAACGTGTGCATCATTCATTTCATATTCAACAAGTAATCATCATACAATTATGTATTATCATCTTACATCAATAATAACTCAACAACAAAAGATCAGTATAAGAAAACGCCAAGAAATAATCGAGAAAACAACCAAAAACAGCAAAACTGCTACCTGACACGGCCACCCGTGTCCTGTGACACGGCCGGTGTCAGAAGCCCTGAAGTACAAATTCAAAAACAGAAAAAAAAATTACAGTCAGGCAGTAGGCTGACACGGCCGCATGTATCCTGTGACACGGCCCGTGTCAAGCAACCTGCTAATAAAAATTTCACACGCCATCAACCCGAAAGCTGACACGGGTGCCCGTGTTGCGTGACACGGCCCGTGTCTGGGTGCGACAAAACCCAACTTTTCCCGAAAAGTGATTTTCTGCGTTTTTGACTTCGATTACCCCAAAATCAGTTTTTCCACCACGAAAATTCGATCAAAAGGCTCACATAATACACATAAATCAACACATACCACTCAATTTCATCATATTCTCATCAAATCATTCATTCTACATCAACGTTCACCACAATTATACACAATTCATGAATACCTAATCTATTCATCACCATGTCCTAAAGAACTATAAGGAATTATGAAATCTCCCCATACCTTAGAGTAATCCGAAGCTTTTTCCTTCTTCCTCCAAGATTCTCCTAGCAATCCTTCAAAACCCTAGGTTTCCTCCTCCTCTCCTCTTCTTCAGCGTTCTTCACAAAAACACGATTAGTTAGAAAAGTGATCGGTATTTTCTTCTTAAAACAAAAATATCCCAGTTTATGAACTTACACTTCTATCCTTACTCTTTTTCCTTTAAGACCACCTTGCCCTTTTCTTATTATTTTTAATAATAATAATAATAGTATAAATAATACATTAATTATTCATTCTATTAAATTATTAAAAAAAAAAATACTCTTTTGATCCAAAATTCTCCAAAATTACCAAAACTTCGTAATTCCTTCTAAATTAAATAAATAAATAAATAAATGATTAATTTAGATTTTCGGGGCGTTACAACTGTCCCCTACTTTAAGAATTTTCGTCCTCGAAAATTTACCTGATTCGAATACCTCGGGATAGGATTCCTTCATCTTGCTTTCCAGCTCCCAAGTCATGCTTTCTCCGGCAGCTCCTAACCAAACAACTTTCACCAAAGCAATCTCCTTGCCTCTTAAAACCTTCATCTCACGTTCCGCAATTCGTGCAAGCATCATTTCTACAGTAAGATTATCCCGTACTTGCACATCATCCATACGAATCACATGAGACGGATCTGGAACATACTTCCGGAGTTGTGACACATGAAACACATCATGTAAATTTGACAGATTAGGCGGAAAAGCCACTCTATAAGCAACATTTCCAACTCTGTCTGAAATCTGATACGGACCAATAAAACGAGGAGTGAGCTTCTTAGACTTTAAGGCCCGCCCAACACCTGTCACCGACGTAACTCTCAAAAACACATAGTCACCTGCTTGGAATTCTAAATCCTTCCTTCACTTGTCATGATAACTCTTCTGCCTACTTTGAGAAGATTTACTCTTTTCTCGGATTAACTTCACCTTCTCAGTAGTCTCTCGAACAATTTCAGGTCCAAGCACTACACTTTCTCCAGATTCATGCCAACATAAAGGAGTCCTACATCTCTGACCATATAATGCTTCAAAAGGGGCCATTCCAATACTAGAATGGTAACTGTTATTATAAGTGAACTAGATCAATGGAAGATAAGTATCCCACGAACCTCCTTGCTCAAGAACACAAGCTCTTAACAAATCCTCCAACAACTGAATAGTTCTCCCCATTTGACCATCCGTCTGAGGATGATATGCTGAACTCAAACTCAACTTAGAACCCAACGCCTCTTGCAAACTCTTCCAAAAACTAGAAGTAAACCTCAGATCTCTATCCGACACAATACACAGAGGAACACCCGTCACGAAGTACATTGAAATGCTATCCCATTTCCATTCTGGAACTTCTAACTGTTGCATCAACCCAGCAGGCTTCTGATGTTCAACTTTCGACTTCTGACAAGTTAAACATGCATACACAAATCGAGCTACATCGCGCTTCATGCCAGGCCACCAAAACAATTTCTTCAAGTCTTGATACATTTTTGTAGCTCCCGGATGAATGCTCAGTTTACTTCTATGACTTTCCTCAAGAATCGCCTCCTTCATCTTGTCATACCCCAAATTTTGACCACTAAGATTTCCCATCATTGTTCAAATCATCATCACAATATGGATGAACCATCATGCCTCACCAAATGCCTCAAGGGTTGTTGAGCATTCACTATAATCAAAATTAGGGTTTTAAGCCCTCTCAGAGCCTTAGACAAAGGATCAATCAAGGAATGACATGATCTTCAACTTGTCTAACCTCTCAAACATGGATAAAAAAGGACTCCCACTTCAAGGATTAAGCACAAGGCTGCTCCCTTCTAGGTGGATCAAGTCTCAGGGTCGCCAGTGTCACCAAATTAGGGTTTTGGTCGACCAGGGCCTCCAGATGAAAAATTTCATCTGGAAACAAGCCAAAGATCCAAAACACAACCTAATGTACTCCATGGAACCTCATGGACCCAAGCATCAAGTTAATTTGACCTCAGGGGATGCATACATAAAAAAATCAGGAATTAGGGTTTCTTGACCTAATTCACCCCTAAGTTGACTTTTGGGACAAATCAAGAGCCAAGACCTCAAGACATGATTTGAGGGTCTCTAATGAACTATATTGATCCATTTGGAACAATGGATTAATCCAGGAAGCTTGAGCAACAAGTATCATTTTCATCTGCACCACAATTAGGGTTTCACGAGGAAAGTCAACTGTAACTTTGACTTTTGACCAGGACATGCTCCCAAACCCTAGGACATGCCCCAATATACCCTATGACACCCATGGAACATGTCCATCAAGTTTTATTTAGTTCAAGGACATGATTTCCTGAAGGATTGCACAATTTGGAATTCATCTGATAAAAAGTCAACTGTGCACAAAAGTCAACTTTGACTTTTTGAGATTTTTCACCAAAATGGATTTTTAACCCTAAAATGGTGTTAATGTATGATTTGAATCATCATTCATCAAGAAAAATCAAGAAAAGTTGGATAACTTGTAAAAGGGGTAACCATAAAAAACTTAGAAAATTTTCTAAGTTAAAAATAAAGTGGCTAGGGTACCAACTTTGGAGGACCATAACTCCTAAACCACAAAGCCATTTTCTCCCATCCAAGGCTTGATTTGTAGATCTCATTGCCCTATACAAAAACTTCAACTAGACCTAATTCCAATTCATTGTGGATTTTGAGTTATGGAGTGATCAAAATCAAGAAAAGTCACTTTGTTCCAACACTTAGTGAAAATTTCTCAAAGTCAAATTTTACCCTACTTTTTGCCAAATGTAGGGGGATTTTTCACTTGGATTCAAAAGAGATCAAAACCAAACATGTTCAAACAGTTGTTGTATCATGTAAGGGCTTTCCAAAGTGGCCAAGAACATTACCAAATTCCATTTGAGTCATGAGATATGACATTGGAAAGTTGCCTTGCTGAAATCTGCCAAGGCAAGGCAGAATTGGCATTTTTGCTCGATTTGCCAAAATCAGCCAAATCCAAATGCTCCTATCCACTTGGACACCTCAGAGGATTGAATCTAAAAGGGACAATCATTGAGCCAACCCTCCAAAGTCTTTGGAACAAGAAATAGCATGTTGAACCTAGAATGGCCAAAATAGGGACAAGACTCTAATTTTGGATTGGAGCATTCAATGGAAGCATCAAGGTGGCATGGACTGAGCCATTCTCAACTGAATTCAGTCAAGACTTATCCAAGACCAAGGGAACCACAGCCCTGTGCCCTAACCTCTAGTCAATGGCTAGAGGAGACTTGGATTTCCATTGGCCAACATTGAACAAACACCTGCTGCAGTTGCCATTCACTGTGGATCCCAAAACAAACTTGCTCTACTATAAATAGAGCTCAATTGTGATCAGTTTGAGTACACCAAAGCCATCAAACAGATGCTTTCCTCAAAATCTCTTCTTTCACTCCAATTTTGCCTTCCAAAGCAAGTCACTATCGGGTTTTGAGTTTGAGAGCTTTTCCAATCAAACCAATCACACACACACCTCATATACATCATATGTGAGCTGATCAAACACTTAAACAACAACTGGAACATTGATTTCTCATAATCATCAGTCAGTTGCTCAAGGTTTTAACCAAAGTGCAGTTGAGATGCCATGAAGTGATCCAGCCATTCTCAGTCAAGTCCAAGCATTCAAACACACTCCATAGGGTGTAAGGAAGCTGTTCAGATCATCACAATTGATCTGTAACACCTCCTACTCAGAAATTAATTTGCTCTTGCTGTCACGACCTAGAGGTAAGCTTAAACTTGGTCATCTCTCAATCTATGCATATTTCCTCGCACAATACTTTTGCCAAATGTTCATAATCATGCATAGAATGTTTCCCCTCAATTAATTGCATTGTTTGAATCGTGTATCAAAAATCCTAGCCTTCATGCAGAAATTAGGGTTCTTGAGGATTTTTCGTGATTTCTTGTTATATGTTTAATTTAAATGAAATTAAATACCATAGACATGATCCTGAGGTTGAAACGAGTTGATTGGTATGTGGATTGCATGATATAATCAAGTATTCAGTGAGATTGGAGAGAAAATGCAAATCTGGGCAAGCCCAGAACACGCGCGTGTTCTTGGGTGTTCTTGGTGCCATTTTCATAAATTCAAATATTTGAATTTTGTGATTTTATTTAATTGATTCAAAAATTAATTTCTCTCTGAGTTTTAATGATTTTGATTTGATTCTTTTTTTAATAATTCACAAAAATGTTAAAATATTTTATTTTCCCAAAAAATCCCAAAAATATTATTTATTTTATATAATTGATATTTTTGCAAAGAATTAATGTTTTAATTGTTTTTGACATTTAAAATATTTTTTCCACCTTGATTTTGCAACTTTTAATGCTTTCTAATTATTTTGTAGGTCAATACTTAATTTTTGAAACATTAATCCAAAATCACAATTTGTTTTTCCTATGTTAAACAATTTTGATCATTTTAATTGAATTTTTATTAAATTAAAACACATTTTTGAAAACAAATTAGGGTTTTTGAATTAATTCAACCCTCATAAATCATTTTCAAATCATTTGGGCCTCTAATAGAGTGTAAGACCCAATCCTTTCTTGACCAAAACATTTTGGGCCTCAGTGTATTGTATAAGTCCCGATACCGTCAAAAATAAACGGCGCGATCATCGCCTATTCAAAGAATCAATTGGGCCTCTCCTTGAGCTATAAGACCCATTCAAAACATTTTGGGCCTCTATTTGAGTGTAAGACCCAACCCCCCTTTTAACCAAAATCTTTTTGGGCCTCACTTATTGTATAAGTCCCTCTGCGTTAAAAGAAAACCTCGGCGCGATCGCCATTTTTAACGAAAAAATCATCTGGGCCTACCCTCGTGTTATAAGCCCCACTCTTTTTCTTTAAAACTTTATGGGCCTCTTGAGAGAGTGTAAGACCCATCCCTTTGTACAGAAAACATTTTGGGCCTCAGTCACTTGTATAAGTCCCTCTGTACAAATTCAAACAGTGCGCTCACTGATAAAACCCTGGGCTTCTCCTTGAGCTGTAAGCCCCAAATCTTTCTTTTTCAAAGCACTTTCTCCTTTGATTTTGAATATACTGTTGTTTTCAATCTTTCTTTGTTGAACAACTAACCAAACAGCATGGAAGCTCTACAACCGAGTAAGTGTTTATACGCTTTCATTTACCGCTTTCATATACATATAACTGTATTGTGGGGCTGTTTCACTGTAAGTCTTCTTTCATAAACTCATATCAACTGTGTAATAATAGTATTGATATTTCGAGTTTCCCCGGCAACTACGTCTAGAACTAGGTGACGCCGTTTCGTTTCGTAGAAATAGACAACTAGATCCCCAATAGGATCACCAGATACAGTCTTCTCTTCGGTTGTCCTCATTAGGAGCTGTCAAGAAACTCTACTCCCAGAGATGAATGTATTCTCCGTGACTGGCATCTTTGAGTTTCTTCCAAATTCTCGAATTTTCCTGACTTTAATCTATTCTCGGTGAATAGCATTGCCTTGAATTTCTCGGGGTTTGGGGACCCACGGGCTTCTTAAAAGCATCGGCCTCCTCTTGGGCTTCGCACAAGGACCCACAGGCTTCCTAGAAGCAACCCCGCCTCCTCTTGGGCTTCGTACAAGGACCCTACGGCTTCTTAGAAGTATTCACAGCCTCCTCTTAGGCTTTGTATAATGATCTCTTCCTTCGGGAATGATAGACTCCTCTTGGGCTTAGTACAAGGACCCGTCGGCTTCTTAAAAGCTTCCAGCATCCTCTTGGGCTTCGTACAAATTGTCCCGACGACCTCCTAGAGGTATAGGAACAGAACTTAATCATTGCATAAAACAGTCCTTTCGTAGAGTCTACTACTGTTTCTCAAAGCATAGTACAAAAGATAAAACTCTAGACTTGGACAGTCTAATTCCCTTGAGTCTCAAAGACATTCTCAAGTACCCCTTCAAAAATAGGAATGAAACCCGTAGGCTCGGAAAGTCTCAATACCCTTATGATTTCCCGCTTCCTTAAAGAACGGGAACAACCCTGATCCTTGAATCAAATCCTTGAGTACAGTGTTGCTCATATAAAAACTGATTTTCTCTTTCAAAATCAGTATACTGGACCTGTCACTTAACTGAAACAGTAACCCCAGCCTCTCTCTTAGGCTTCATACAATGATTCTCCCCAGCGGAGTCAACCAACGTTTAGCCTCTCTCTCGGGCTTTGTACGAGACACATAAGAGACTCCCTCGTTGAGTCAATCACCCTTTCGCCTCCAACTCGGGCTTCGTACGAGATACAAAAAACTCTCTTGTTGAGTCAAATAGCCTCCATCTCGGGCTTTATACGAGATACCAAAAGACTCCATCGTCGAGTCAAAAACTTTTAGCCTCTCTCGCTCGGGCTTTGTACGAGACACCTTTTAGCCTCCTCTTAGGCTTTGTATAAGAAAACCACTGGTTGATCCAATCAACCTTTTAGCGTCAAAGCTGTGCCTCGTACACAAACATTAACAACTCCTTTCCCTTCATCTAATCGCTGTAAGCGGCAAGCCTCTGGATCATCTACATCCATGCCACTGTCCCTCTCTTAGCATGAGAAATTCCTAAGGAAAGATAGCATTGCTCTACACTGAGTTAAAGTCTTCTCCTTCAGGTTAAAACCCCCTATAAAGGAAATTATGGCATTACTAGGATCCGCGTATCCCGGTTAAAGTAATCCTCCCTTTACAGTCAGTCACCCAACAGTTGTGACAAACAAACCCCCTTTAGAGATGACAAATTCTCTCTAAAGTCAGGACCTTTAGCTTTATATCTTGGGCTTCGAACAAGATACAAATAAACTCTTCAGCTTCATATCTTGGGCTTTGAACAAGATACAAACCACCTTTCGTTTCACGTCTTGGGCTTTGAACAAGACACCAAAAACATCCATTTCCTCCCATAGAATAGGAGGAACTACGAACGCTCTGATTTCCCTGTTTTGGATAAACGGGAATACGTAGGCATAAGATTGAAAGAAAAATCTTAGCGAGCACACTAAACAAAAACCCAAAATCCCATATCAAAAGCAGTAATTCAAAAGCATCAGCCCTAACATCCTAATCCTTGTTCCCCGCCAGAAAGTCCTAGAAAGAGAAAAAGAAAACCGTATTGGCGAAAATACAAATAACCAGTACAAAGGCCCCCCCCCCCACATTGATAGCATTCGTAACCTAACAGACCGCTGTTTAAACTCAGTATGCAAAGCAGGGTTAATTGGAGACATCTATTTCCCTTCCTTCATCAGCTTTAATAGGATAAAAAATGAATCGACCTGTAGTAAGCTCAACCGCAGAGAGGGACCAGCGCTTTAGAACCGCGTCCAAAATCGCTCGCTACAGAAAAATGGCGCCCACCGTGGGGCCTATCAAAGTTAGTTCTAGGCACGGTTTCCTTTTTCACCTCTTGTGTGACTACCACAGATTGGGGCTTCCGCCGGGGAACCCATTTTCTGTCAGGAACTTAGGATTCATAGCTTTAAAGGTCTAGGATGTTTAGGACAAATATATATACTGCTTTTCCTAATTGCTATACATGTTTATTTTTCTGCTAATGGGAATGCGGGTGATGCCGTATGTGGAAAGATTGAGTATACATCTAAGATAAGTGATGGCGACGGGGTTGACCATCAACCTCAGTGGAGGCTAACCAATGCAACCCATTCTCTCACCTAGACAATGGGCCGGTTGTTAAGTCTGAGAAGCTGAGGAGCCAAACCCTTTCGTAGTGCGGAAACTATCGGAAATAGTTGTTACGCGATACTACCCTCATTTGAGGCTAGTGATTTATTCTCGGTGAATGGCACTTACTCTAAGATTGCTCTACAACTCGCTGGCGATCCGCTTGTTGTTTTGCTTTCCTGGGAGGAGCTAATGATAATGAGTACAGGTACAAAAATCACCCTAGTATAAACCTTTGGGGATGGGTAGAGCCTTGACTTCATGACAAAGACCCTTTGACCCCATCTTTTTTCTATGTTTTTGTGTGCTGCATTCATGCATTCATTTAAAAAACATTAAAACATTCAAAAAAATCTTCTCTTCTAGTCTCTCTGTTCTTTCAAAATAAACTAAGACTGTGATTGCAAATATCAGACAAAAGGATTGCACTAATGGATTTCGGTAGAAGGAGAACTCACCAGTATACCTTCAAGGTTCCAAAACTAGAGGATTTGAGAAGGTTAGCGAGGATGATCACTAACCCAGAGGCTTTCAGAGCCAAGCACGGAGGTTTGCTACCACTATTAAGAGTCTATGTGATTGAGGGAATCATGGATGCACTCATTCAATTCTACGATCCGGCTTATCACTGTTTCACATTCCCGGATTACCAGCTCGCACCAACGCTGGAGGAGTATTCTCATCTGATCGATCTACATATTACAGATCGAGCTCCATTTTCTGGACTGGAAGAAATTCCAAAGAATCAGACCATTGCGAGAGCAATTCATTTGAACGAGTCTGAGTTCAGGACTCACACGACCGCTAAGGGTGGCATCCAAGGTTTGCCGGCCCAGTTCTTGACAAAGAAAGCCCTGTATTTTGCCAGTATAGGAAACATAACTGCTTTTGAAAGCATCTTTGTCTTGCTCACCTACGGGTTATTTTTGTTTCCCAACATTAATAATTTCGTCGATATCAACGCTATTAAGGTTTTTCTCATTGGAAATCCTGTGCCGATTTTGCTCGCAGATGCGTATCATTCCGTACACTTGGGGAATTTGTACAGCGGAGGGGAGATCATATACTGTGTACCTCTGCTTTACAAATGGTTTATCTCTCACTTGCCCAAGTCTGCTGCTTTTTGGGATTGTAAGAGTGCCTTACGTTGGTCGCAGAAGATTATGTCTCTTACCAACTCTGATATAGATTGGTGTAATTGGATTTATGAGGGAATCAGGATCATTGACCGTTGTGGAAACTTCCCCAACGTACCCCTTATAGGAACTAAAGGAGGAATCAACTACCATCCGGTATTGGTTCGCCGTCAATTTGGATACCCGATGAGACACATCCCACTGGGTGTTCATCTGGAAGGTCTTTTCTTCAAAGAAGGAGAAAACGACAGAGCACTAAAGATGGAAATAGTGCACGCTTGGAAGCATGTTCATAAGAAAGGATGAGAGTCTCTGGGAAAACCGGACTGTGTCTCGGTGGAGCCTTATCTCCATTGGGTACAAACTAGAGCTCTCAAGATAAAGATGCCTTATCCTCGTTACAGAATTCTTCCGCCGAGGGAATCTCTCATGTACTTCATAACGGAAACTGAAAAGCTTCAGGTTACTCTCAACAAAATTCAAAAAGAGAGAAGGTCTTGGAAGAACAAGTACCGCACCCTCGACATAGAGTGCATCAAAATACAGCAATTACTGAAAGAAAAAGATGCTCTGATTGAAATTTTGGAGTAACATGCTGTAGATAATCAAGATGACCAAAGGAATTTGCTCGCTCCTTTCACTTGGCAAAGGAAAGACAACCCGACAACGGCCCAAGAGCCCCGATCAACGAAAAGGAAGATACCAGAATCAGCACCTGATTTCGCTTCAGAGAGGACTCAGGACCCATTAGTTTAGGTTTCTGTTTCTGCACTTTGTAATCTACTGTATTTCCACTTCTGTAATCTTTTGAATTTCAATAAAAAAGGGGTTTCCCCCATCGTTTGATATTTGCAATCTAATTGTCGAAGTTTATTTTGATTAAACCAAAAAAAACAATTAATATAAATCATTGCATTCATCATTCTCACATCGCGTATTCTTCTTCCCTACGAATCTCATGTTTGTGTCTCGATTCTAGAGTCAAACTGTCTCATTCGTATAATACTCGGGCCAATCGTCAGAAAAGGATGGATGATCTTGAGGAAGAAAACAGAGAGTTGAAAGAAGAGATCGACGCTCTGAGAGAGGATATGAGGAAGCTTCGTAATGACATGCAAGCCATGGCAGAAGCTCAGCTACAAAGAACTGTGATCTCAGAGATCACCTCAACGCCCGTAGTGGAGAGGTATGATCCTAGGTATCAGATACCGAAAGATCGTCCTTGGGGCATGCCTGTTAACTATATCCTGGAAGGATATGTTCCGCCGATCACTGAGGATCAGGGAATCACAACAGAAGCCGCTGGGCCTGAAGGTTACAAACTTCGGGAAAGCGAAGATGCCAGGGGTATGTTGAAGACTCCTGAAGGTTACAAACTTCGGGAAACGCCAAGACTCACTGCCGTAGTCACGGTACCACCCCCTGTGGTGCACACTGTCCCGGAAGGACAGATTCCACCAACACCTTCTGGTAAGGAGGAAACTTTGTTTGACAGAATGGATGAATTCCAGGAACAGTTCTTGGAAATGCAGAAGGAACTGCAGGACATTCGCGGTCAGGATTTATTTGGAAAGGACGCCGCAGACCTTTGTCTGGTCCCCAATGTGAAAGTTCCGCACAAATTCCAAGTGCCCGACTTTGAAAAGTACAAGGGTAATTCTTGCCTTCAAAGCCATCTGGTGATGTACGCTCGGCGGATGTCAGCCCAGACAGAGAATCAGGACCTACTGATTCACTACTTTTAGGATAGTTTAACCGGTGCCGCACTCAAATGGTACATGGGTTTAAACCGTGCTACGATTAGCACATTCAGAGATCTTGGTACCGCCTTCGTCCAACAATACAAATACAATTTGGACATGGCACCCGACAGAGATCAACTCAGATCGATGTCGCAAAAGGACAAGGAAACCTTTAAGGAGTATGCTCAAAGGTGGCGTGAAATTTCCGCTCAAATTTGTCCACCTCTTGAGGAAAAAGAGATGACAAAGATCTTCTTAAAGACCTTAAGCTCATTTTACTATGACTGAATGGTTGCCAGTGCACCCAGTGATTTCACCGAAATGGTCGGCATGGGTGTACGTCTTGAGGAAGCCATCCGAGAAGGACGTTTGGTAAAAGACACTGGATCGACGATCAGTACTAAAAAATACGGTAGTGATCTCCCTAAGAAAAAAGAGCAAGATATTGGGAATATCTCTCTCGAAAAGCAAAGACGACGTTATCAACCGGTAGCAGCTGTGACTCCTGCTATCAACCCTGCGTCTATTCCTACGTATCAACCTTAGGTTGCGCAGAGCCAACCTGACCAGCAAAGGACACAACAGCCTCTTCAGCAGGCTCGTCCTTCATATAACAACAACCGTACAACACGACCGCCAGGATTTGATCCTATACCCGTATCGTACACAGAACTGTTTCCATTACTACTGGCTAAGGGGCATATTCAGACTAAATCTCCTCTTACAGTACCGGAAAATCCGCCTTTTTGGTTTAAGGTGGATCAAACTTGCCCTTATCATCAAGGAGGTACAGGGCATAACATAGAGACTTGTCTCAATTTCAAGTCCGACGTGCAAAAACTTGTTAGGAGCGGGGTCTTATCCTTCAAGGATACAAATCCTAATGTTCTCACGAATCCGCTACCTCAACACGAGAAGGCTGCAGTCAATTTGATAGAAGGAGAGACTAACAATGTCTATCAAATTTACGATGTACTCTTGTTGAAAACCAATCTGGTTAAGATACATTGTAGACAGAGTGGATATGGCCATATGCCACCTCATAATTATCACCACTGTGATATCTGCTCTAAAGACAACCAAGGATGTTCGGTAGTGCAAGCAGCTCTACAGGAACAAATGGATCTCGGATGGACCAGGAGCACCGAGTTCGTGGAGTTAACATGGTCTACACGAATTCTAACGTCATTCAGAACCACGACATCCGTGCAATGAATGTCAACTTGGTGGCGATGCACTCAAGCAAAGCCAGTATCATAATCTGCCGCGGCACGATTACAATTCTTGTCTGATTTACTCGGTAAGCAAACAGGGATGCTCTTTCATACAAGAGGCCTTCCAGTGTCAGATGGATCTTGGATGGATCCAAGACTACCATGATAGGAACTCCTATCAAATCAACATGGTTCAGATCTTCGATATTTGCGTAATGAATACCAACCTGGTAGAGTTACATGTTGAGTAGGTCCGACTCGGATTCTTAATATCACATGACTATCAAAGCTGTAAAGCGGGTTGCGAAAACGATCGAGGTTGTACCCTTGTCTAGGAGGCACTTCAGCACTTGTTAAATCATTGGTGGGTGCCAATCTATATGGATGAAGATACTCAGCAGATTAGTATCAGTAATAGAAACCCCACTCGGCGTCAGAGTCAGGATGTCCGATCAGTGGAAGCTAACCTAGTGAGGTTACATTGTATTCAAAGTGGGCGTGGCCAGGTGCCACCACACAACTATGACAGTTGTAGCGTCTGTTCGGAAAGTAACCAAGGGTGTTACCTTGTGAGAGCAGCTCTTCAGGGTCAGGTCGATCATGGAGAAATTCGTCCCTATTCGGGTTCTGGACCCATCAACTGGTCGCCGAACTACCTTGCCGAGCAAGTTGAGGATGTTGTCACGATCTCTGGTCATCACAGGACCAGGGATGTTTTCGCCTTTATCCCTCTAATTGACGAATCTAAAGTTCCCAACCGGGAACGGACCGAGATTACTTATGATGGTCAGAAAAATCAGAAGGCTTCTGTAGTCATCTATCTACCAGGACCGCTACCGTATGAATCAGCTAAGGTGATCCCTTACAAATACGGTGCAACAATAATTGAAAATGGAAAGGAAATTCCATTACCCTCCGTTGTGAACATTGCAGACATCAGTCGAGTAACACGGAGTGGTAGAATCTTCAACCGAGGGGTTGGGGAACTTAACAAGTAAAAGGAACTTCAGACAGAAGCTCCCGATCCCCCAATCGGTCAATCCAGTAATCCCGACCTTTCGAAAAATAATGATGAGATGCTGAAGCTCATCCAAAGGAGTGAATATAACATTGTTGATCAGCTATTACAAACTCCTTCAAAGATCTCGGTGTTATCACTGTTACTCAGTTCAGAAGCCCACAGGGAGGCTCTATAGAAAATCTTGGAGCAAGCCTTTGTGGAACAGGATGTAACAATCAGACAGTTCGATAGCATTATCTCTAACATCACTTCCTGCAACAATTTGGGATTTAGTGATGAAGAATTACCTGAAGAGGGTCGTCGTCATAACATGGCAATCAATATCACAGTTAACTGCCAGGACGATGCTTTAGCCAGCGTACTGGTAGACACAGGGTCAGCCCTGAATGTTATGCCGAAGTCCACTTTGATGCAATTATCATTCAAAGGACCTCCGATGAGGGTTAGCGAGGTTGTTGTCAAAGCATTCGACGGATCCAGAAAAACAGTTATCGGCGAAGTTGATCTTCCCATAACTATTGGTCCTCACACTTTCCAAGTCACTTTCCAGGTCATGGACATCCGGGCAACATACAGTTGTTTATTAGGAAGACCTTGGATACATCAGGCTGGAGCGGTCACTTTGACCCTCCACCAAAAGCTAAAGTTCGTCAAGAACGATCAACTTGTCACGGTTTGTGGGGAACAAGCCTTGCTTGTAAGCAACTTGTCATCATCTACTGGAATAGAACCCGAGGAGGTTATTGGAACTCAGTTCCAAGCACTGTAGGTAAGCGAGAACAATCAGTTCAGAGGAGGAACCTCGATTTCCTCATACAAAGATGCTATTAAAGCGGTCGAGAGTACCGATACGACAGGATGGGGGCAGCTTGTCATTCCCATTGACAATAAAACAAAGAAGGGTCTTGGTTTTTCTGCAACCTGTACCCGGACAGCTGCCAACGATGAAAGTCTTCATCCCCTTCAAAACTTATTCCACAGTGGAGGTTTTCTTCACCCAGTGTCTCAGACAGTTCATGCTATCAATGAGGAAGATCCCTCTGACACAGATGAAGAACGAAAGTCCTACCTTAGCAAGGACGGTTATATGTCTCAGGAAGAGGTGCCTATGCCTTTTTGCTTTCCTACAGAAAGTCCGAGATTTATACCAAGATCAGATGTCGAAATGATCTACGGGGATTGTGATCCGGAAGGATGCCGCGCTCCGCCAAATTCATTAGAGGAAGACACTCCGATGAAAGATAATTTTGACTACACCTACTATGGCCCAATGGATGGTCTACCAATGTGGCAGCCTTACCCAGGAAACTTGGGGCAAGAAAGTCAGCCGAACAATGAAAATCAGCTGACCGTCATTGAACAGAATACCTGTGTCCCCACCATGCCATGGGATCAACACTCAGGTCATTCAGAAACTACTCAACATGAAGATGAATTCGCAACGTTTGCAGGACTTGAGTTCATCAACTATGCTTTTCCTGAGGTCAGCGTCATTGAGAGAGATGACTCCTCCAGTTCCAAAGAAGTTTGGGACACTCTGGGAGAACCAAGTGGAAAATTCGACTATATGGTCAAGTACACCGCTCCTGAAAGCTCTCGTATCAGGCTCGAGGATATCCAGGCAACTGGATGGGGAGATGTACCTGAGAGCACAAATGCTATGCAAAATGCAACAGAGGAATTCTCCTACGACAATTCTGCCTGGGAGACAGATTCCAATGATCCCGCTCCACCAGAAATCAGCGTCATTTCTAAAGACAAATCAAGGAAGGTGCCAGACTTTGTGATTCACCGAGGAGTTCGCCGCCAATGGGTTGCTGTCGAGGTTCCGAAGGTCGTTCATTAGTCAAAGTAATTGCCATCTTTAACCTTTCACCCTGCCCAGGTGAAACGGATGTTTTGATAGGGCTCGCTTTCTGTAAATTTCCCTCTTCGCTTTGCCCAAAGCGACAGAGTTTTGTTTTATAGGGATGTAGTTTCAAGAGTCGACTTGTTCATTAATAAAATAACGTCGTTCTGTAATTTCCGCATTAATTGTTGTTTTCTCTTTTTGCTTTTTCAAAGAAAATGGTAATCCTAAAAAACAAAACTATAAAAAATAAGCAGTAAAATAAAACACTGCACACAATTGCATTTTTCTCTACCTCTTCTAAGCACGAATCATCGCGTCATGCAGATTGCTTGTTTTAAACCCAGTTGAAACATACAATCCGATGCCTTCTCCCAACTTTGAGTTCCCGGTATTCGAGGCTGATGAAGAAAATAACGACAAAATTCCAGAAGAGATCTCTCGACTACTCAGACAAGAGGAAAGGTCCATTGAACCTCACAAAGAACCGTTGGAAACGGTAAACTTGGGTTCAGAGCAAGAGAGAAAAGAAATCAGGATTGGGGCACTGCTCAGTCCAACTGCCAGAGAGAGTTTGATAAAGCTTCTCAAAGAATTTCTCAATGTATTCGCTTGGTCTTATCAGGATATGCCAGGGTTGGATACCAGCATCGTGGAACATCACTTACCGTTAAGATCGGAATGTCCGCCAGTAAAGCAAAGGTTGAGACGCACTCACCCGGACATGGCCATCAAAATCAAAGAGGAGGTACAAAAGCAGATTGACGCGGGTTTCCTCGCTACAGCTGAATATCCTCAATGGTTAGCCAACATCGTACCCATTCCCAAAAAGGATGGAAAGTTCAGAATGTGTGTTGATTACAGAGATCTGAACAAGGCATGTCCAAAGGACGACTTTCCTTTACCACACATTGACATGTTGGTTGACAGCACAGCAAAGTTCAAAGTATTCTCCTTCATGGATGGATTCTCGGGCTATAACCAGATCAAAATGGCGCCGAAAGACATGGAGAAAACTTCGTTCATTACCCCATGGGGTACCTTTTGTTACAAGGTAATTCCGTTCGGTTTGAAGAACGCCGGGGCAACCTATCAAAGGGCCATGACTACTCTGTTTCATGACATAATACATAAGGAAATCGAGGTATATGTCGATGATATGATTGCAAAATCAAAAACAGAGAGGGAGCATGTGACCCACCTGTCAAAACTATTCGAGCGGTTGAGAAAGTACAAACTCTGCTTGAATCCCAACAAGTGCACCTTCGGTGTCCGTTCAGGGAAACTACTAGGGTTCATCGTCAGCCATAAAGGAATTGAGGTTGATCCTGACAAGGTCAGGGCCATTCAAGAAATGCCTTCGCCGAAAACTGAAAAACAAGTCAGAGGATTCCTGGGACGTTTGAATTACATCTCCAGATTCATATTCCTTATGACTGCCACTTGTGCGCCGATTTTCAAATTACTCAAAAAGAACCAGGATTGCGTTTGGTCAGAAGACTGCCAAACCGCCTTCGACAGTATTAAGGAATACCTGTTGAATCCTCCGATTCTATCACCTCCAGTGGAAGGAAGACCACTGATCATTTACCTCACAGTCCTAGAGGACTCAATGGGATGTGTACTTGGCCAACAAGATGAAACTAAAAGAAAAGAGTCTGCTATCTACTATTTGAGCGAGAAATTCACCGACTGCGAGACTCGGTACACGATGCTTGAGAAAACTTGCTGCGCTTTGGCTTGGGCAGCCAAACGTCTTCGCCAGTACATGATTCGTCACACTACTTGGTTGATCTCCGAAATGGATCCAATCAAGTATGTTTTCGAAAAACCTGCTCTCACGGGAAGAATCGCCCGTTGGCAGATGCTGTTATCAGAATATGACATAGAGTACCACGCTCAGAAAGCCGTTAAGGGAAGTATTTTAGCCGATCATTTGGCTCATCAACCGATTGACGATCAAGAATCAATCGGGTTTGACTTCCCAGACGAAGATGTCATGTATTTAAAAATGAAAGACTGTGATGAACCACTACCCAGTGAAGGGCCAGAACCAGGTTCCCAATGGGGACTTATCTTTGACGGAGCAGTTAATCATTATGGAAACGGAATTGGGGCAATCATTGTTACCCCTCAGGGCACCCACATTCCTTTCACTGCTAGACTTACGTTCAAATGTATGAACAATGAGGCCGAATACGAAGCTTGTATCATGGGTCTCGAGGAAGCGATTGATTTAAGGATCAAAAACTTGGACGTATATGGTGACTCAGCTTTGGTTATCAATCAGATAAAAGGAGATTGGAACACATACCAATCAGGACTGATTCCTTACAAAGACTATGCAAGAAGGTTGTTACCTTTCTTCAACAGAATTGAGTTTCATCACATCCCTCGTGATGAGAATCACATGGCTGACGCTTTAGCCACTATCTCTTCCATGATTAGTGTAGGTCAATGGAATGACATACCTATGATCGACGTAATGCGCCTTGAACGGCCCGCTTACATCTTCACGATCGAAGCAGTCATAGAAGATAAACCTTGGTATCACGATATCAAATGCTTCCTTCAGAAACAAGAGTACCCATCTGGGGCACTCAGAAAAGACAGGAAAACCCTCAGAAGATTGGCTGGAAACTTCTTCCTGAGCGGTGACACTCTCTATAAGAGAAATTTTGACATGGTCTTGCTCCGATGCGTAGACAGACCAGAAGCAGACATGCTTATGAAAGAAATTCATGAAGGATCCTTTGGCACTCATGCCAACGGACACACAATGGCGAGAAAAATTTTGAGAGCAGGGTATTACTGGTTGACCATGGAGTCCGACTGCTACAAGTACATGAGGAGGTGTCACAAGTGTCAGATATACTCCGACAAAATTCATGTACCGCCATCACATCTCAAAGTTCTCTCTTCCCCGTGGCCCTTTTCCATATGGGGAATCGACATGATTGGCATGATTGAGCCCAAGGCTTCGAACGGACATCGGTTCATTCTTGTAGCCATTGACTACTTCACCAAGTGGGTCGAAGCAGCGTCATTCGCTAATGTAACCCGACAAGTGGTGGTCCGATTTATCAAAAACAATATCATCTACCGTTATGGTGTTCCAAGCGAGATCATTACTGACAATGGATCTAACTTGAACAATAAGATGATGAAGGAGTTGTGCGCTGAGTTCAAGATCGAACACCATAACTCATCTCCCTACCGACCCAAGATGAACGGAGCGGTAGAAGCGGCTACCAAGAACATCAAGAAGATCGTTCAAAAGATGGTTGTAACCCACAAAGACTGGCACGAGATGCTACCCTTTGCTCTTCACGGTTATCGTACATCTGTCCGCACTTCAATAGGGGCAACCCCTTTCTCTCTAGTATATGGCATGGAGGCAGTTCTCCCCATAGAAGTAGACATCCCGTCAATCAGGGTATTGATGGAAGCTAAGCTCACCAAAGCTGAATGGTGTCAAAGTCGAGATGACGAATTGAATCTGATCGTAGAAAAGAGAATCACGGCATTATGCCACGGCCAGTTGTATCAGCAGAGAATGAAGAAGGCGTTCGACAAAAAGGTCCGACCTCGTGTCTTCAGGAAAGGAGACCTCGTGCTCAAGAAGATACAATCTTTTCTCACTGATTCTCGGGGCAAGTGGACTCCGAATTATGACGGCCCTTATGTGGTCACGAAAGCTTTCTCAGGCGGCGCCTTGAGACTTGCAACCATGGACGGAGAGGAATTTGCCTATCCCACGAATGTTGATGTTGTCAAGAAATACTTCGCCTAAAAAAAACGTCTCGGTGGATTGAAAACCCGAAAGGGCGGTCCAGGAAAAAGTTAGAGACAAAATAAAAAAAATCATCCCGGTGGATTGGAAACATCATAGTACAATCCAGGCAAAAATTAGGGATAATGGCAAGTAAGCTCAGGATGCCTTGAATTCAAAGTTGGTAGAAGGATAGTGGTCGTTATGTTTCAACGTAGCCCTTTTCCCTGTAAATTACCATTTTTAAACTTTGTAAATACTCAATGGAATCACGCATTTGGATGATCTCCATCTTATCAATAAAATTTGAGCCCTTGTGCTTTTGTTTGTAATTCTTATTTGTTTTAGCTTTACAGAACGACGTTGTTAACATGATTAACGATTCTTGAAATAAAACAAAAATGAATTTACTTGTTAAAACTTTTTATGCTTTTAAAATTAAGATGGCAATTTCTTTTGACTGTTAAACATCGAAAGAACATCAATCGCGTCTCCAAAGGTGTTCGAACCTCAAAGTGTAGAATCAAAGTACTCCTTCTAGACCAGTACGCCTGAATAAAGGGATCAACTGTGTCAGAGACCTTGTTTCGTCTGACATCCACGGCAAAGTTCTTACCTCCTAAGCCCGATCAACGGTATTCCCCGCAGGGATTATCTCTCCTAAGCAAGGTGGAATTGCTATCTTGAACCAGCGATATCTCTATACGCCCCGCGATGGCCGAGTATCCAGTCATGTTCATTTTTTAGTTTGTGTGTCGCGTCAGTTTTGTCAGCATATCCATACATGCATCATTGCATTATTGATTTGCATTCACATTTCATATTGCATCGCTATCACTCTAACCGGTCTTGTCCCTTAGTGATAAGAGTTCTCTCAATCGAGTTGTCAGTTCTTTCCTCGTCAGGAAACGTTGTGTCTGAACAATCTCGCCACCAGTGTATCTTTAGATCAGAGTCGGCACTCGACCACTTTGATAACTTGAACCTCTGAAGAGCCAGAGAACCTTTAACAGATGTCACTCTTCGCCATTGAAGATGATTTCCTTGCTTTCCCAGATTAAAGAAAATCCCCAGAGAAAGCCTCTTAAGCAAGGGTTCGGCAGTGCATCAGTATTTCTCCGAAAATCCACTGATGAAAAGGTCATCGGCACCTCAAAATTGGACCCCATCACATGGAATTTCTCCGGAAAGATCCCGAGAAAAGTATGATGTAAGATCCCAAATGAAAACAGTCTCTCAAGAGACTCGCTTTCCCTAGTAGAATCGACAAATGGCGTCTCCAACAGAGAAGTTTGTGCGACTCTATAACTCAGACGACTGGGTTCCCCCGCAGGTCTGACATCAAAAGTTTTTCCGTCAAATGGCATCTCTCCAGGAAAATTCGGCGAGAAGTTTGAAGGAAATCCGCTACAAATAGCATCCCTTGTCAGTAAACTAAGACCAGTTCCTTGGTAGGAAACCAGGATCGAGGGGAAGTTTAAATCAGAAACTAAGACCAGTTCCTTGGTAGGAAACCAGGATCGAGGGGAAGTTTAAATCAGAAACTAAGACCAGTTCCTTGGTAAGAAACCAGGATCAAGGGGAAGTTTAAATCAGAAACTAAGACCAGTTCCTTGCTAGGAAACCAGGATCGAGGGGAAGTTTAAATTAGAAACTAAGACCAGTTCCTTGGTAGGAAACCAGGATCGAGGGGAAGTTTAAATCAGAAACTAAGACCAGTTCCTTGGTAGGAAACCAGGATCGAGGGGAAGTTTACCTTTTCTAAGCATCATTTCTTAGCTAAAGAAGATGAATGCGTAAGCTACCATTCATAACCATCATCAAAATTTTGGGTATTCCGATATTTAATCCTCTTACACCCCGAATGCCCGAATACCTTCGTCATTCACACCTTCGGGTCCAAGAAGATTAAATAGGGGCATCTGTCATACCCCAAATTTTGACCACTAAGATTTCCCATCATTGTGCAAATCATCATCACAATATGGATGAACCATCATGCCTCACCAAATGCCTCAAGGGTTGTTGAGCATTCACTACAATCAAAATTAGGGTTTTAAGCCCTCTCAGAGCCTTAGACAAAGGATCAATCAAGGAATGACATGATGTTCAACTTGTATAACCTCTCAAACATCCACAATGGATCAAAAAGGACTCCCACTTCAAGGATTAAGCACAAGGCTGCTCCCTTCTAGGTGGATCAAGTCTCAGGGTCGCCAGTGTCACCAAATTAGGGTTTTGGTCGACCAGGGCCTCCAGATGAAAAATTTCATCTGGACACAAGCCAAAGATCCAAAACACAACCTAATGTACTCCATGGAACCTCATGGACCCAAGCATCAAGTCAATTTGACCTCAGGGGATGCATACATCAAAAATCAGGAATTAGGGTTTCTTGACCTAATTCACCCCTAAGTTGACTTTTGGGACAAATCAAGAGCCAAGACCTCAAGACATGATTTTAGGGTCTCTAATGAACTATATTGATCCATTTGGAACAATGGATTAATCCAGGAAGCTTGAGCAACAAGTCTCATTTTCATCTGCACCACAATTAGGGTTTCGCGAGGAAAGTCAATTGTAACTTTGACTTTTGACCAGGACATGCTCCCAAACCCTAGGACATGCCCCAATATACCCTATGACACCCATGGAACATGTCCATCAAGTTTGATTTAGGTCAAGGACATGATTTCCTGAAGGATTGCACAATTTGGAATTCATCTGATAAAAAGTCAACTGTGCACAAAAGTCAACTTTGACTTTTTGAGATTTTTCATCAAAATGGATTTTTAACCCTAAAATGATGTTAATGTATGATTTGAATCATCATTCATCAAGAAAAATCAAGAAAAGTTGGATAACTTGTAAAAGGGGTAACCATAAAAAACTTAGAAAATTTTCTAAGTTAAAAATAAAGTGGCTAGGGTACCAACTTTGGAGGACCATAACTCCTAAACCACAAAGCCATTTTCTCCCATCCAAGGCTTGATTTGTAGATCTCATTGCCCTCTACAAAAACTTCAACTAGACCTAATTCCAATTCATTGTGGATTTTGAGTTATGGAGTGATCAAAATCAAGAAAAGTCACTTTGTTCCAACACTTAGTGAAAATTTCACTAAGTCAGATTTTACCCTACTTTTTGCCAAATGTAGGGGGATTTTTCACTTGGATTCAAAAGAGATCAAAACCAAACATGTTCAAACAGTTGTTGTATCATGTAAGGGCTTTCCAAAATGGCCAAGAACATTACCAAATTCCATTTGAGTCATGAGATATGACATTGGAAAGTTGCCTTGCTGAAATCTGCCAAGGCAAGGCAGAATTGGCATTTTTGCTCGATTTGCCAAAATCAGCCAAATCCAAATGCTCCTATCCACTTGGACACCTCAGAGGATTGAATCTAAAGGGGACAATCACTGAGCCAACCCTCCAAAGTCTTTGGAACAAGAAATAGCATGTTGAACCTAGAATGGCCAAAATAGGGACAAGACTCCAATTTTGGATTGGAGCATTCAATAGAAGCATCAAGGTGGCATGGACTGAACCATTCTCAACTGAATTCAGTCAAGACTTATCCAAGACCAAGGGAACCACAACCCTGTGCCCTAAGCTCTAGTCAATGGCTAGAGGAGACTTGGATTTCCATTGGCCAACATTGAACAAACACCTGTTGCAGTTGCCATTCATTGTGGATCCCAAAACAAACTTGCTCTACTATAAATAGAGCTCAATTGTGATCAGTTTGAGTACACCAAAGCCATCAAACAGATGCTTTCCTCAAAATCTCTTCTTTCACTCCAATTTTTCCTTCCAAAGCAAGTCACTATCGGGTTTTGAGTTTGAGAGCTTTTCCAATCAAACCAATCACACACACACCTCATATACATCATATGTGAGCTGATCAAACACTTAAACAACAACTGGAACATTGATTTCTCAGAATCACCAGTCAATTGCTCAAGGTTTTAACCAAAGTGCAGTTGAGATGCCATGAAGTGATCCAGCCATTCTCAGTCAAGTCCAAGCATTCAAACACACTCCATAGGGTGTAGCGAAGCTGTTCAGATCATCATAATTCATCTGTAACACCTCCTACTCAGAAATTAATTTGCTCTTGCTATCACGACCTAGAGGTAAGCTTAAACTTGGTCATCTCTCAATCTATGCATATTTCCTCGCACAATACTTTTGCCAAATGTTCATAATCATGCAGAGAATGTTTCCCCTCAATTAATTGCATTGTTTGAATCGTGTATCAGAAATCCTAGCCTTCATGTAGAAATTAGGGTTCTTGAGGATTTTTCGTGATTTCTTGTTATATGTTTAATTTAAATGAAATTAAATACCATAGACATGATCGTGAGGTTGAAACGAGTTGATTGGTATGTGGATTGCATGATATAATCAAGTATTCAGTGAGATTGGAGAGAAAATGCAAATCTGGGCAAGCCCAGAACACGCGCGTGTTCTTGGGTGTTCTTGGCGCCATTTTCATAAATTCAAATATTTGAATTTTGTGATTTTATTTAATTGATTCAAAAATTAATTTCTCTCTGAGTTTTAATGATTTTGAGTTGATTCTTTTTTTAATAATTCACAAAAATGTTAAAATATTTTATTTTCCCAAAAAATCCCAAAAATATTATTTATTTTATATAATTGATATTTTTGCAAAGAATTAATGTTTTAACTGTTTTTGACATTTAAAATATTTTTTCCACCTTGATTTTGCAACTTTTAATGCTTTCTAATTATTTTGTAGGTCAATACTTAATTTTTGAAACATTAATCCAAAATCACAATTTGTTTTTCCTATGTTAAACAATTTTGATCATTTTAATTGAATTTTTATTCAATTAAAACACATTTTTGAAAACAAATTAGGGTTTTTGGATTAATTCAACCCGCATAAATCATTTTCAAATCATTTGGGCCTCTAGTAGAGTGTAAGACCCAATCCTTTCTTGACCAAAACATTTTGGGCCTCAGTGTATTGTATAAGTCCCGATACCGTAAAAAATAAACGGCGCGATCGTCGCCTATTCAAAGAATCAATTGGGCCTCTCCTTGAGCTATAAGACCCATTCAAAACATTTTGGGCCTCTATTAGAGTGTAAGACCCAACCCCCCTTTTAACCAAAATCTTTTTGGGCCTCACTTATTGTATAAGTCCCTCTGCGTTAAAAGAAAACCTCGGCGCGATCGCCATTTTTAACGAAAAAATCATCTGGGCCTACCCTCGTGTTATAAGCCCCACTCTTTTTCTTTAAAAATTTATGGGCCTCTTGAGAGAGTGTAAGATCCATCCTTTTGTACAGAAAACATTTTGGGCCTCAGTCACTTGTATAAGTCCCTCTGTACAAATTCAAACAGTGCGCTCACTGATAAAACCCTGGGCCTCTCCTTGAGCTGTAAGCCCCAAATCTTTCTTTTTCAAAGCACTTTCTCCTTTGATTTTGAATATACTGTTGTTTTCAATCTTTCTTTGTTGAACTACTAACCAAACAACATGGAAGCTCTACAACCGAGTAAGTGTTTATACGCTTTCATTTACCGCTTTCATATACATGTAACTGTATTGTGGGGCTATTTCACTGTAAGTCTTCTTTCATAAACTCATATCAACTGTGTAATAATAGTATAGATATTTCGAGTTTCCCCGGCAACTACGTCTAGAACTAGGTGACGCCGTTTCGTTTCGTAGAAATAGACAACTAGATCCCCAATAGGATCACCAGATACAGTCTTCTCTTCGGCTGTCCTCATTAGGAACTATCAAGAAACTCTACTCCCAGAGATGAATGTATTCTCCGTGAATGGCATCTTTGAGTTTCTTCCAAATTCTCGAATTTTCCTGACTTTGATCTATTCTCGGTGAATAGCATTGCCTTGAATTTCTCGGGGTTTGGGGACCCACGGGATTCTTAAAAGCATCGACCTCTTCTTGGGCTTCGTATAAGGACCCACAGGCTTCCTAAAAGCAACCCCGCCTCCTCTTGGGCTTCGTACAAGGACCCTACGACTTCTTAGAAGTATTCACAGCCTTCTCATAGGCTTCGTATAATGATCTCTTCCTCCGGGAATGATAGCCTGCTCTTGGGCTTAGTACAAGGACTCGTCGGCTTCTTAAAAGCTTCCAGCCTCCTCTTGGGCTTCGTACAAATTGTCCCGACGACCTCCTAGAGGTATAGGAACATAACTTAATCATTTGCATAGAACAGTCCTTTCGTAGAGTCTACTACTGTTTCTCAAAGCATAGTACAAAAGATAAAACTCTAGACTTGGACAGTCTAATTCCCTTGAGTCTCAAAGACATTCTCAAGCACCCCTTCAAAAATAGGAAGGAAACCCGTAGGCTCGGACAGTCTCAATACCCTTTGGATTTCCCGCTTTCTTAAAGAACGGGAACAACCCTGATCCTTGAATCAAATCCTTGAGTACAGTGTTGCTCATATAAGAACTGATTTTCTCTTTCAAAATCAGTATGTTAGACCTGTCACTTAACTGAAACAGTAACCCTAGCCTCTCTCTTGGGCTTCATACAATGATTCTCCCCAGTGGAGTCAACCAACGTTTAGCCTCTTTCTCGGGCTTTGTACGAGACACATAAGAGACTCCCTCGTTGAGTCAATCACCCTTTCGCCTCCATCTCGGGCTTCGTACGAGATACAAAAAACTCTCTTGTTGAGTCAAATAGCCTCCATCTCGGGCTTTATACGAGATACCAAAAGACTCCATTGTCGAGTCAAAACCTTTTAGCCTCTCTCTCTCGGGCTTTGTACGAGACACCTTTTAGCCTCCTCTTAGGCTTTGTATAAGAAAACCACTGGTTGATCCAATCAACCTTTTAGCGTCAAAGCTGTGCCTCGTACACAAACATCAACAACTCCTTTCCCTTCATCTAATCGCTGTAAGCGGCAAGCCTCTGGATCATCTACATCCATGCCACTGTCCCTCTCTTAGCATGAGAAATTCCTAAGGAAAAATAGCATTGCTCTACACTGAGTTAAAGTCTTCTCCTTCAGGTTAAAACCCCCTATAAAGGAAATTATGGCATTGCTAGGATCCGCGTATCCCGGTTAAAGTAATCCTCCCTTTACAGTCAGTCACCCAACAGTTGTGACAAACATACCCCCTTTAGAGATGACAAATTATCTCTAAAGTCAGGACCTTTAGCTTCATATCTTGGGCTTCGAACAAGATACAAATAAACTCTTCAGCTTCATATCTTGGGCTTTGAACAAGATACAAACCACCTTTCGCTTCACGTCTTGGGCTTTGAACAAGACACCAAAAACACCCATTTCCTCCTATTAACTACGAACACTCTGATTTCCCTGTTTTGGATAAACGGGAATATGTAGGCATAAGATTGAAAGAAAAATCTTAGCGAGCACACTAAACAAAAACCCAAAATCCCATATCAAAAGCAGTAATTCAAAAGCATCAGCCCTAACATCCTAATCCTTGTTCCCCGCCAGAAAGTCCTAGAAAGAGAAAAAGAAAACCGTATTGGCGAAAATACAAATAACCAGTACAAAGTCCCCCCCCCCCCACATTGATAGCATTCGTAACCTAGCAGACCGCTGTTTAAACTCAGTATGCAAAGCAGGGTTAATTGGAGACATCTATTTCCCTTCCTTCATCAGCTTTAATAGGATAAAAAATGAATTGACCTGTAGTAAGCTCAACCGCAGAGAGCGACCAGCGCTTAAGAACCGCGTCCAAAATCGCTCGCTACACATCTCAGCATCATCAGGAATACAAATTCGATTTCGGAATCTCAACACACCTTGCGCATCTAACTTGAAATCATCATTCTCCGACTGATCGATTCCAACCATCGAATCTACCAGTTTCACGTCTAACTTCTGAGCTTCCTTGATATTATCCAGAAAATCATTATTAATCTTCAACATTCCCAACATCACACTCTGCGGTGTCACTTCGCAAACTAAGCTCATATCTCTGAATTGCTCAATTAATTCCAATTCCTTAACCATCATTGCCGACATATGCAAAGTCTTCCAACTCAGAGCATCGACCACAACATTAGCTTTACTCGGATGATAGTTCAAACCGAAATCATAATCTTTTAATAATTCCAACCATCTTCGTTGTCTCATATTCAGTTCCTTCTGATCAAATAAGTACTTTAAACTCTTACGGTCACTAAACACTTCAAATCTAGATCCATAAAGATAATTTCTCCAAATCTTCAGCACAAAAACAACCGCAGCAAGTTCTAAATCATGTGTAGGGTAGTTCTTTTCATGAGTTCTCAACTGCCTCGACGCATAAGCAACTACGTTATCACTCTGCATAAGCACACCACCTAAACCCATCTTAGAAGCATCACAATATACCATAAAAGGTTCTCCTGGATTAGGTAATGTCAAAATCGGAGCCGATGTCAATCTCTTCTTCAATTCCATGAAACTTTCTTCGCATTGAATGTCCCACACAAAAGCTTTACCTTTACAAGTCAACTTAGTCAACGGAAGTGCTAACTTAGAAAATCCTTCGATAAACCTTCGGTAATAACCGTCTAGTCCCAAAAAGCTTCTAATCTCGGTAGCCGACTTTGGAGTTTCCCATTGCAACACAGCATCTACTTTAGATGGATCCACAGCAATGCCACTACCTGAAATGACATGACCGAGAAAGCTAACCTCCTTTAACCAAAATTCACATTTAGACAGCTTTGCATATAATTTCTTCTCTTTCAAAACTTGCAACACTAGTCTTAAGTATTCTGCATGCTCTTCTTCCAATTTAGAGTAAATCAATATATCATCAATGAACACCACCATAAACTGATCCAAATAAGTGTGAAAGATACGGTTCATGTACTCCATGAATACTCCCGTCGCATTAGTAACACCAAAAGGCATCACCAAATACTCATAATGTCCATAACGCGTTCTAAAAGCCGTCTTCTGAATATCTTCCTCTTTCACCTTAATCTGATGATAGCCCGACCTCAAATCAATCTTGCTAAACACACGAGCACCTACCAATTGATCCATCAAGTCATCTATTCTCGAGAGCGAATACTTGTTCTTAATCGTCACTTTATTTAGTTGTCTATAATCAACACAGAGCCTCATACTTCCATCTTTCTTCTTTACTAACAACACTGGAGCTCCCCACGGCGATACACTTGGTCTCACAAACTTCTTTTCAAGTAAGTCCTCCAATTGCTTCTTTTATTCCGACAATTCAGATGCAGACATCCTGTATGGTTCCATAGAAACAGGTCTGGTACCAGGTACAAGGTCAATTGCAAATTCAACTTCTCTTTCTGGAGGCACATCAGGAATTTCATCAGGGAAAACTTCAGGAAATTCACGCACCACTTGCAACTCCTTAATTATAGCTCGGCTCTCAACAGATAACGACGCCATCACTGAGACCATCTGAGCTCCTTCTTGCATCAACTGTTGTAACTGTTTAAAAGACAACAAACTAGCTTCTTCCTCTTCAGCAGTATAAAACCTCACTGACTTGTTATAACAATTGATATGAACATAGTTATATTCTAACCAGTTCATTCCCAAGATTACATCCATCCCAGATAACGGCAAACACACCAAATCAACAATAAAGTCTCTGTCGAAGATCGACAAAGGACACTTTAAACACACAAGAGAAGTAGTCACCGATCCTTTAGCCGGAATCTCGACGACCATTTCTCCATTCATAGAGGATAAGACAAGACCCAATCTTTCAACGCATTCAGCAGCAATAAAGCAATGAGTAGCACCGGTGTCAATCATAGTAATTATAGGAGTACTATTAATGAAACACGTACCTTTGATGAGTCTGTCCTCATTAATTGTCTGAGTTCTCGCCAAAGTGAACACTTTCCCACTGATTTGCGCCTTCTTTGATTTCTGACACTGGCTACTAATGTGTCCTTCTTCGCCATAGTTGAAACAAATCACCTCTTTATGCTTGCACTCAGATATGGCATGCCCAGTCTTACCACAACGGAAACACCTCTTCACTTCAGCAGTACACGCATTACTCTTATGACCAGGTTTCCCACATTTAAAACAAGCTATGCCAGCAGAAGCATCTCCCCCACTAGTCCTCTTGCCATCAACCACTTTCTGTTTACTTTTTCCAGCTGGAGCATCATAAGGTTTGCCACGATTCTGTTGGTGCTTGCTCTTCCTCTCATTAATGATCTTATAATGAGCATTGTTATCCTCTTCAAAAATTCTGCAACTATCAATCAAATCAGCAAAATTACGAATCTTCTAATATCCAACTGCCTTCTTGATTTCTGGGCGCAACCCACTCTCAAACTTGATGCATTTTGAAAACTCAGCATCATCATCGTTATAGTGCGGGTAAAACTTAGCCAATTCAACAAACTTTGCAGCATAATCAGTAACTGACATGTTCCCTTGCTTCAGCTCGAGAAACTCGATTTGCTTCTTACCACGAACATCCTCTAGATAATACTTCCTCAAGAACTCTCTTCGGAACACATCCCAAGTGATACCTTCACCTGCAGTTTCCAACCTCTGACGAGTCTCTAGCCACCAGTCATCAGCCTCGAATGCTAGCATATGCGTCCCATATCGAACCTTCTGCGCTGGAGTGCAGTCCATCACACGGAAGATTCTCTCCATCTCTTTCAACCAATCCAACGCTCCATCAGGATCATACTTGCCCTTGAAGGTAGGCAGATTCTCCTTCTGAAAAGTTGCCAAACTGCGAGATCCAGCATTCTCATCAGCGTTCGGCTGATTCTGCAAAGCCTGAGCCATTTCTTCCAACGCAGCAGCAATTGCAGCATCGTTCCTTCCAGCCATCTCAACTTGTCACTTCAACACAAACAAAAGTTGTAACTAGTTAACAATACTCGATTGTTAAACAAACTACGACTCGACAACTTGGTCGGACGGACCGACCTGCTCTGATACCACTAATGTAACACCCTTCTACCCCACATACAATTTTAGGAAAAACACTTAATATTATCAGAGTAAAAATCAGCAAGAAAGGTGCCACATATATTCAAACAACATTCAAAATTATTGTCCTGTCCCGTAACACGGGTTATTCATTCATCATTAACATAAATTGACAACTACGCAGCGGTAATCATACTTTACATTCAAATCAATAAAATGCTTCATAAAGAAATGTATCCAATCAAAATAACATCATCAATATGAAAACTCTAACATGAAGCCAAAAGGAAACACACGAGGTTCACAACTAATCCCAACCCGATGTTACATGACACAGAGCAGGACACCACTTAAGCATGACTAAAACGACAATCGAACGCTCCAAGACTTAATCCTCCAGCACCGCAAGTCTACTCTTGGTTATCTGCAAGTTACCCACATAAGAGGCAACATTTTCAAGCAGGCAGGGTGAGAAATCGCAATTCATTATAGTAATATAAGTACATGGAAAATAAACCGAATCAACAACACAACATCATAGCATCATCAACAGAATCTTCACAACACAATTACAATTACATCATTCATATGCAATGTCAACTATAATGGAATGCAAAGGATACATATGGTACCGGTTCAACGTGGATGGACACTGGCCATCAACCCTCCAAAAGAAGCACAACGTAATCAACGTATCACTTCAATCCGCACAATGGGCTTAAAGCTACCAATAGGCCGAAGCCCCAACATAAAATGCTATGAAATGCAATGATGCTAATTCTCCGCAATTCATTAAACATCAACGTGTGCATCATTCATTTCATATTCAACAAGTAATCATCATACAATCATGTTTTATCATCTTACATCAACAACAACTCAACAACAAAATATCAGTACAAGAAAACGTCAAGAACCAATCGAGAAAACAACCAAAAACAGCAATACTGCTGCCTGACACGGCCACCCGTGTCCTGTGACACGGCCCGTGTCAGAAGCCCTGAAGCACAAATCCAAAAACAGAAAAAAAAATTACAGCCAGGCAGTAGGCTGACACGGCCGCCCGTGTCCTGTGACACGACCCGTGTCAGGCAACCTACTAATAAAAATTTCACACGCCATCAACCCGAAAGCTGACACGGGTGCTCGTGTTGCGTGACACGGCCCTTGTCAGGGTGCGACAAAACCCAACTTTTCCCGAAAAGTGATTTTCTGCGTTTTTGACTTCGATTACCCCAAAATCAGTTTTTCCACCATGAAAATTAGATCAAAAGGCTCATATAATACACATAAATCAACACATACCACTCAATTTCATTATATTCTCATCAAATCATTCATTCTACATCAACATTCACCACAATTATACACAATTCATGAATACCTAATCTATTCATCACCATGTCCTAAAGAACTATAAGGAATTATGAAATCTCCCCATACCTTAGAGTAATCCGAAGCTTTTTCCTTCTTCCTCCAAGATTCTCCTAGCAATCCTTCAAAACCCTAGGTTTCCTCCTCATCTCCTCTTCTTCAGCGTTCTTCACAAAAACACGATCAGTTAGAAAAGTGATCGGTATTTTCTTCTTTAAACAAAAATATCCCAGTTTATGAACTTCCACTTCTATCCTTACTCTTTTTCCTTTAAGACCGCCTTACCCTTTTCTTATTATTTTTAATAATAATTATTATAATAGTATAAATAATACATAATTATTTATTCTATTAAATTATTAAAAAAAAAATACTCTTTTGATCCAAAATTCTCCAAAATTACCAAAGCTTCGTAATTCCTTCTAAATTAAATAAATAAATAAATAAATGATTAATTTAGATTTTCGTGGGGTTACAATTCGTAGCGATTTTCCTCAAACTTCTCTCCGAATTTTCCTGGGGAGATGCCATTTGATAGAAAAACTTTTGATGTCAGACTTGCTGGGGAACCCATCTGTCTGAATTGTAGAGGGGTACATACTTCTCTGTTGGAGATGCCATTTGTTTACTCTACTGGGGAAAATGAGTCTCTTTGAGAAACTGTTTTCTGCTTAGGGATACTACATCATACTTTTCTTCGAGATCTTCTCGGAGAAATGCCATAGGATGTGATCCAATTTTGAGGTGCTGATGACTTCATTAACATTGACTTTTTGGAGAGAAAAATCAATGTGTTGCTGAGAGTCTGTAGTTGTGAGGCTTTCTCTGGGGATTTTCCTTAATCCGGGAAAGCGAAGGTATCATCTTCAATGGCGAAGAGCGACATTTGTCGAACGTTTTCTTATTTTTCAGAGGTTCAAGTTATCAAAGTGGTCAAGGGCCAACTCCAATCCAGAAATAAACTGGAGGAGAGAGATAGTGCCGACGCAACATTTCCTGACGAGGAAAGAACTGACGACTCGATTAAGAGGACTTTTATCACTAGGGGATAAGACCAACTAAAGTGATAGTGATGCAATATGAATGCGAATGTAAATCAACCATGCATGAAGTATGTATGTTTATGCTGATAAAACTAACACGACATACAAACTGACGGATGAACGCGACTAGATACTCGGCCACTGCAGGGGATGAAGAAGCATCACTAGTCCAAGATAGCAATTCTGCCTTGCTTAGGAGAGATAGTCCCTGCGGGGAGCCATCTTGGTCGGGCTTAGGAGGTGGGAACTCTGTCGGGAATGTCAGATGGAACATTCGCGTCTGACACATTTGATCCTTCATTCAGGTGTACGGGTTTAGAAGGAATACTTTGATTCTGCACTTTGAAGCTTAACCGCCTTTGGGAGAAGCAATCGATATTCTTTCGATGTTCCACAGTCAAAAGAATTTGCCATCTTTATGTTAAAAGCAGAAAAAGTTTAACAAGTAAATTCATTTTTGTTTTATTTCAAGAATCGTTAATCATGTTAAAAACGTCGTTCTGTAAAGCTAAAACAAATAAGAACTGCAAACAAAAGCACAAGGGCTCAAATTTTATTGATAGGATGGAAATCATCCAAACGCGTGATTCCATAGAGTATTTACAAAGTTAGAAAATGGTAATTTAAGGGAAAAGGGCTACATTGAAACATAACGACCACTGTCCTTCTACCAACTTTGAATTCGGGACATCCTGAGCTTCTGTCGAAGATGACCTTGACTGAAGTTTTCTGATGGATGGCAGGACTGCTACTAGGGGATTTGCCCATGTTGGACGTAGTTACTTGCCATTATCCCTAACTTTTCCCTGGATTGTACTTTGAGATTTTCAATCCATCGGGATGATTTTTTTATTATGTCTCTAATTTTTTCCTGGACCGCACTTTCGGATTTTCAATCCACCGAGACATTTTTTTTTGTTTAGGCGGAGTATTTCTTGTCCACATCAACATTTGTGGGGTAGGAAAATTCCTCTCTGTCCATGGTTGCGAGTCTCAAGTCACCGCCTGAGAAAGCTTTCTTGACCATGTAGGGGCCATCATAATTCGGAGGCCACTTGCCCCGGGAATCAGTGAGGAATGATTGTATCTTCTTGAGCACAAGGTCTCCTTTCCTGAAGACGCGAGGTCGGACCTTTTTGTCGAACGCCTTCTTCATTCTTTGTTGATACAACTGACCATGGCATAGTACCGTTATTTGTTTTTCCTCGATCAAATTTAGTTCGTCGTGCCGGCTTTGGCATCATTCAGCTTCTGTTAACTTAGCTTCCATCAATACCAGGATTGATGGGATCTCTACTTCGATGGGGAGCACTACTTCCATGCCATATACTAAAGAGAAAGGGGTTGCCCCTGTTGAAGTGCGGACAGATGTGCGATAACCGTGAAGAGCAAAGGGTAGCATCTCGTGCCAGTCTTTATAGTGATAGTTCCTGGATTGGCTGGAATTTTGGTAAAACAAAGTTTATTCAATGTTGATGTCAAGGTGCTGATGTTGTAACATTGAAGTCTTAACACTGGGCTGTGTTAAGTTGTTAAATGCTGAAGATGGATGTCTGATGTCACACAGGTAATTTTGTAACATCAGACCTGCAGAATTAATAACAGCAGGATATGTTATTAGGGCACGTGTATTAGCTGGAATTGTGGAGAGTGGTTAACTCATTGGATGAGAATATCTTGGGATAGATATTTTCTGTTACATGGGAGATTTGATTGCAGATTTGTTGGAGAATTAAAAGGTTGAAGATTTAAAAAGATTTTGGGGATAAAATCTGTTTTGAAGATTCAGTTTTAATTAACAAATCTGATCAAATATTGTGACAAGTCCAAGCCCAATTCAGGAGCTATATAAAGCGCACAAGACCAAAGGAAAAAGTACAGAAAACATTCAGAAGATCAAGAGCAGAAGGCTTAGTGTCTAGAGTTTGTTTAAAGTGCTTGTATTTACACTATTCTAGGGTTTGAATAGGTGTTAAGTTTCCGTCCTCTCTAAAGCTGTGAAGCAAAGAGAGTTGTTTGAATTGATCGAAACTGTGAAGTAAGATCAAGGGTGCTCAAAGTGGGTTCTTTGAGTGTTTGTAAGGGATTGAGTGGTGTTCTCATACCTAAGTGGTTTCTTAGGTAGGAAGTCATTAGTAGAGTATAAGTTTAGGAGATTGTCAACGGGTCGTTGAGTCTGTAAATTATATCTACAAGTAGTGAATTCCATCCCTGGCTTGGTAGCCCCCAGAGTAGGTTGGTTGTAACCGAACTGGGTCAACAATTCTTGGTGTTATTTTACTGTTATTGTTGTCCATTGTGCAGAGTGTGTTGTTGTGACATCACACCTTAACATCACACGTCTGATACCATAATTTCAATTGGTATCAGAGCAGGCATCCTGTCTGTCTCTGGTGAGATCTAGGGAAGTTACTTTCTGGTGAAAAGATGGACAAAGAAGTTGGAGGATTCGTAAACAGACCCCCTATTTTGGATGGATCCAATTATGACTATTAGAAGCCAAGGATGACCACCTTCTTAAAATCCTTGGACAGTAGGGCTTGGAAGGCTGTTATTAAAGAATGGAAAGCTCCTGTCATGTGTGAGAAGGATGATGCTGGCAAAGATAAAGAAGGCACCTCTAAGCCAAAGGCTGAAGAAGAGTGGACCAAGGAGGAAGATGAGCTTGCCCTTGGAAATTCCAAAGCTCTGAATGTTATCTTCAATGGAGTGGATAAGAACATCTTTAGGTTAATCAATACCTGTGAAGTTGCTAAAGAAGCATGGGATATCTTGCAGGCTACTCATGAAGGAACATCTAGAGTCAAGATGTCAAGACTTCAGATTTTAACATCAAAATTTGAAAGCCTGAAGATGAAGGAAGATGAGACTATTCATGATTTCCACATGAGTGTTCTTGAGCTGGCCAATGCATCTAGTGCTCTTGGAGAGAAGATGTCAGATGAAAAGCTTGTGAGGAAGATTCTTAGGTCCCTACCTAAGAAGTATAAGATGAAGGTTACTGCCATTGAAGAATCACAAGACAGCAGCAAGATGAGAGTAGATGAGCTCATTGGATCTCTTCAAACCTTTGAGCTTGGGTTGAATGAAGAAGAACCAGAAAAGAAGCCAAAGAGTATAGCCTTGGTGTCAAATAATGAAGAAGATAAAGGAAAGAGTTCTGAATCCCAGGAGGATTTATCCCAGGCCATAGTGATGTTGGGAAGACAGTTCACCAAAGTATTCAAGAGAATGAATAATAACTCCAGGCCTAATGTCAAGAACATGACTTCTGACACCAGCAAGAAGGATGAAGAGAAAACTTCCCAAGATAAAGGAGTGCAGTGCTTTGAGTGTGAAGGGTATGGACATGTCAAGAAAGAATGTACCACCTTCTTGAAAAAGCAAAAGAAGGGCATGACAGTTTCCTGGTCTGACTCTGATAGTGAAAGTGAAGGCGAGTCAGCAAAGCATGTGAGAGCTTTAACAGGAGCTGTGGATTCTGATGATGATTCGAGTGATGGAGAAGTAACTTATGAGGAGTTGGCATCTACCTATCAAGAGCTGTGTATAAAGAGTGCTGAAATTTGTCAAGAAAACAAGTGCCACAAGCAACAGATTGCTCAGCTAGAGAATGAAAAGTCAGATCTAGAAAATGAAGTGGTGCTAGTCAGAGCTCACCTTGATCAAATGACCAAGTCTGTTAGGATGCTGAGCTGTGGTACAGACACACTTGACAAGATACTTCAGTCAGAAAAAGCTGCTGGAGACAAAGCTGGGATATGTTATGTGGCTGAGGACAAAGGAACTTCAGAAGGAAGCACTTCAGGTTCAAAGAAGGAAGTGTCACAACTTTCATCTCAACATCAGCCAAAGAAGCAGGATCCTACCCCTAAGAAAGCTGATGGTTCACAACCTAAGAAGATTGAGAAGAAGACTGGTCCCTATCAGAAGAGAAAGCAGCCACAGGGAGCTAGTCAGTATATGCCCCCACAATACCATGAGAGCATGCAAGCTGCTCAGATCAAACAGCACATGTCTCATCAGATGTCTCAACATCAGGACAACTGGTATGGTTATAGGTATGGATACACCAATGCTGTTCCTTATATATATGGAAGAAGAAAGCCACACCATCATGGGAGACAATCCAGGAAAAAGCATTCTCAGCCGTCTTATGGGAGAAGATATCAACATAATAGATGGCAGGGCTGTTATGGTAGGAGAAGACCACATCATGGATGGCAGCATAGGCCCTCTCATCATGGCAGAAGATTCAGAGATGAAAGGGTGAGATGCTATTATTGTGGAAGATTTGGACATATGCAGTACTCTTGCTACAAGCTGCATGGATACCCTCAGCCTCAAAACAGATGGAGAGAGCACAGACCCAAAATTGTTAAACAATGGGTACCTAAGGAGAAGGTGAAGTGCTTATTGGCTCTCATGGGTGATAAAGAAGGAACATGGTATTTTGACAGTGGGTGTTCCAAGCACATGTCTGGATGTAGATCTATGTTTGATGATCTTAGACCTTGTCCCTCTCATGAAGTCATATTTGGCAATGGAGGAAAAGGTGTTGTTGCAGGAGTTGGGAAAGTGCAAGGTGATGGTAGACCTGAACTTGACAATGTTATCTGTGTCAAGGGCTTAAGTGCAAATTTGATCAGCATAAGCCAGTTGTGTGATGAAGGTTACAGGGTAAACTACACTAAGGATGGGTGTGTGGTTTCTGATGAACATAATCAGGTTATTATGAAGGGTACCAGAACCAAAGACAACTGCTATCAGTGGATTTCTCTTGAAGGGAATTCAACTAATGATGTTGATGTCATAACATCAGACTATGACATCAGGATGCTGAAAGGACACTCAAAGTTAACAAGTTCAAATGTGAATGTTTCAAAAGGAAAGTCTTTATGGAGGGAGAAAATTAGTAATTGGTCTTTAAATACTGAAAAGCTGGCGCCATACCTCAGAACATCATTCTCTAGTGCAGCAAGGTCACGGTTCATCAAAGAGTATTTCTTCCTTCCATTCGTCGTCCTCCACAAGAAGGATTATCTGACCTCATACTGCCTCAAGGGAAAAATGTCAAACCTGACGTCTTCTCCATCAAAGAAATCTGGCGCTCAAAGCTCTTCGCGAGATAAGGCTAGGGTTTCTTCAGAAGAGGGATTTGCAGGAGAAGCTTTGAATATAGAACCTATCTCAGTGATGCTCCCAAAATCAGGTACTTCTAGACCCACTAAACTAACTCCTAAGAGACCTGCTACTATTTTCGAGAATCCTGAAACAAAGAAGGTCGTTACGAGTGTGTTATTTGGGGATAAAACTGTGCCGAAATCATCTACGTCTCAGACTATTGAAGACAAGTTTGATGTAGACAAAAGGATGGGTAATCTTGCCTCAAAGATTCTAGACAAAGGCATCCCTGTCAAAGGAATTTCAATCCCACTGAATCGGATGCCAGCTGAGAAAGACGACATGCAGGAAGGTAAGTCAAGTCTTCAACAACTTGCAATGACAGCTATTGAAGATGCTGATCAGAGTGAAGACATGCATGAAGAAACAAATGTTGAGGAGAATGTTAGGACATCTGCTGAACCCACTTCTGTTGAAGCAGATGTTGAAGAGGAGGTTAGAACATCGCTTAGCAGGGATGCTGAGACTACTGATGTAATTGATGTTGATGACTTATCTGATAATGAAGTCATTGGAAGAGTAGTGCCTGGTCTATCCAAGAGACTAAGAACAAGAAAAGGAAAGATGGTTGAATCGTCTTTAAAGAAAGCTTCTGATGAGAAGAGGAAAAAGACGGTTGGGCCAACAAAAGCATGGAGTAAGGTTGATGTGAATCCCAGAAAAAGGAAGCTAATGGAAGAATCCGAATCAGAGTATGATGTTGAGGATGATGTGCAAGACATCACTCCTGTCAGAAAGACAATCTTGAAGAGAATTGCTGACAAGATCCCTGAGGTTCTGGTTGATAACATTTCATTCCATTATGCAAGCAGTGCGTCGATGTGGAAGTTCATCTGTCAAAGAAGACTCGCTCTTGAGAGAGAGATTGGGAAAGAAATTATGGAGATCAAAGAAATCATAGAGGTGATTAAGGCTACTGGTCTGATGAAGACGGTTCATGGGTTCTCCGAGTGCTATGACAGCTTGGTTAAGGAATTTGTGGTAAATATTCCTGTAAAGATTTCAGACAAAAGCAGTGTGGATTACATGAAAGTGTTTGTGAGAGGAAAATGTGTTGATTTCTCTCTTGAAGTTATAAACAAGTATCTAGGAAGAAAGGATGAAGTATTTGCTGAGATAGAGGCCACTGAGAATGATGTCTGCAAGGAATTAACTACTGGTCAAGTTAAGGTGTGGCCCTTGAAAGGGAAACTGCCAACCAGCAAACTCAGTGTTAAGTATGCTGTCTTACACAGAATTGGAGCCGCAAATTGGGTGCCTACCAATCATAAAACCACAATAGCTGTGGGACTAGGGAGGTTTATTTATGTTGTGGGTACTAAGAAGAAATTTGACTATGGAGCATATGTGTTTGAGTAGACTGCAAGACATGCCACCACTAATGCTATCAAACTGCCTATAGCATTTCCTTCGCTCATCTGTGGAGTTATGATGAAACAACATCCAGGCATCTTAACAAGTTCAGACACAACATGTCAGAGGAAATCAGCTTTATCTTTGCATCCCAAACTGTTTGTTGGGAGCCATGTTCCAGACATTGTTGAAACATCAAGCTCTGGGATCAAGAAGGTCAGTACAAAATCTGAACTGATTAAAGAGTTAAGGGCGACCTGCAAGGATCTTGACATGGTTATGAAGACCAGCACTGACAGAAAAATGAAGATTGAGCAGATGGTTAAAAACTTGGAACAGGGGAAAGACAATGGTGACACTGAGGACTCCAGGTCAGATGAGGGTGAAGAAGATGCTGATGGTACCAGCTCGAATGAAGACTAATCTCTATCTGCTATCCTTAGATATTAGTTTTGTATTAGTTTAGTTTTTGCTTTGTTGGTTTTGTAACTTGAATATTGTGCTGGTTTATGCACTGTTTATGTTTTTAGTTTCCTTCTATGATTTGTTTTGCCTGTTTACTAACTGAGAGGCTAACAATGAGAGATAGGGTATACTGACTATAGTTTATAGAAGCTTGCCTAATTATGGCTAAAAAGGGGGAGAAAATAGCCTAGATAGTCAAGAGTATTATTACCATATGCTGCTGATGTGATGCAGAGATTAAGGGGGAGATAGATGCTGCTAAAAGGTGTTTAGTTGAAAAGTGGTGATGCAGTTATTGAGGGGGAGTATTGAAGATATCATGACTTATGAAGAGTGCAGCCAAGCCGACATCTAGGGGGAGTAAATTGCTGCACATAATGAGCTACTGAACAGCTGTGATGCTGGTTCATGTTTTAGAGAGGGAGCACCAATTGGCTGCTGTCAATAATGAAGATGGTGCTGCAGCAGATCAAGTGATGAAGACTTTGATAGATTATCAAACTGCTGCTAATAAGTTTCAAATTTCGGAAGATTATTCCGCTGCTGAAATCTCTAAAGGTGCAGAGTGCAGAAGTTGTTTGCAGAGTGCAGAGAGTGTTTTAGCCAAAATTAGCCAAAGGGGGAGATTGATAGTTCCTGGATTGGCTGGAATTTTGGTAAAACAAAGTTTATTCAATGTTGATGTCAAGGTGCTGATGTTGTAACATTGAAGTCTTAACACTGGGCTGTGTTAAGTTGTTAAATGCTGAAGATGGATGTCTGATGTCACACAGGTAATGTTGTAACGTCAGACCTGCAGAATTAATAACAGCAGGATATGTTATTAGGGCACGCGCATTAGCTGGAATTGTGGAGAGTGGTTAACTCATTGGATGAGAATATCTTGGGATAGATATTTTCTATTACATGGGAGATTTGATTGCAGATCTGTTGGAGAATTAAAAGGATGAAGATTTAAAAAGATTTTGGGGATAAAATCTGTTTTGAAGATTCAGTTTTAATTAACAAATCTGATCAAATATTGTGACAAGTCCAAGCCCAATTCAGGAGCTATATAAAGCACACAAGACCAAAGGAAAAAGTACATAAAACATTCAGAAGATCAAGAGCAGAAGGCTTAGTTTCTAGAGTTTGTTTAAAGTGCTTGTATTTACACTATTCTAGGGTTTGAATAGGTGTTAAGTTTCTGTCCTCTCTAAAGCTGTGAAGCAAAGAGAGTTGTTTGAATTGATTGAAACTGTGAAGTAAGATCAAGGGTGCTCAAAGTGGGTTCTTTGAGTGTTTGTAAGGGATTGAGTGGTGTTCTCATACCTAAGTGGTTTCTTAGGTAGGAAGTCATTAGTAGAGTATAAGTTTATGAGATTGTCAACGGGTCGTTGAGTCTGTAAATTATATCTACAAGTAGTGAATTCCATCCCTGGCTTGGTAGCCCCCAGAGTAGGTTGGTTGTAACCGAACTGGGTCAATAATTCTTGGTGTTATTTTACTGTTATTACTGTCCATTGTGCAGAGTGTGTTGTTGTGACATCACACCTTAACATCACACGTCTGATACCAGAATTTCATATAGGTTACAGCCATCTTATGAATAATCTTCTTGATGTTCTTGTTAGCCACTTCTACCGCTCCATTCATCTTGGGTCGGTAGGGAGATGAGTTATGGTGTTCGATCTTGAACTCAACGCATAATTCTTTCATTATCTTATTGTTCAAGTTAGATCCATTATCAGTAATGATCTGGCTCGGAACACCATAATGGCAGATGATATTGTTTTTGATGAATCAGACCACCACCTGTCGAGTTACAGTGGTGTACGATGCTGCTTCAACCCACTTGGTGAAGTAGTCAATGGCTACCAGGATGAACCGATGTCCGTTCGAAGCCTTGGGCTCAATCAGGCCAATCATGTCGATTCCCCATATGGAAAAAGGCCACGAGGAAGAGAGAACTTTGAGATGCGTCGGTGGTACATGGATTTTGTCTGAGTATATCTAACACTTGTGACACTTCCTTATGTACTTGTAGCAGTCGGATTCCATGGTCAACCAGTAGTACCCTGCTCTTAGAATTTTTCTCGCCATTGTGTGTCCGTTAGCATGAGTGCCAAAGGATCCTTCGTGAATTTCTTTCATCAGCATGTCTGCTTCTGGTCTGTCTATGCATCAGAGCAAGACCATGTCGAAATTTCTCTTATATAGTGTGTCACCGGTCAGGAGGAAACTGCCAGCCAGCCTTCTGAGGGTTTTTCTGTCTTTCCTTAGTGCCCCAGGTGGGTACTCTTATTTCTGAAGGAAGCATTCGATATCATGATACCAAGGTTTATTGTCTATGACTGCTTTAATTGCGAAGATGTAAGCGGGTCGTTCAAGGCGCATTATGTCAATCTTAGGTAAGTCGGTCCATTGACCTACACTAATCATGGAAGATAGGGTGGCTAAGGCATCAGCCATGTGATTCTCATCACGAGGGATGTGATGAAACTCGATTCTGTTGAAGAAAGGCAACAACCTTCTCGCATAGTCTTTGTAAGGAATCAATCCGGATTGGTATGTGTTCCAATCTCCTTTGATCTGATTGACGACCAAAGCTGAGTCGCCATATACATTCAAGTTTTTGATCCTTAAGTCGATCGCTTCTTTGAGACCCATTATACAAGCTTCGTATTCGGCCTCGTTGTTTATGCACTTGAATGTAAGTCTGGCAGTGAAAGGAATGTGGGTACCCTGAGGTGTTATGATGATTGCCCCAATTCCGTTTCCGTAATGATTGACAGCTCCATCAAAGATTAGTCCCCATTGGGAACCCGGTTCTGGCCCTTCACTAGGTAGCGGTTCATCGCAGTCTTTCATTTTTAAATACATGAAATCTTCGTCTGGGAAGTCAAACCCGATTAATTCCTGATCGTGAATCGGTTGATGAGCCAAATGATCCGCTAAAATACTTCCTTTTACAGATTTCTGAGCGTGGTACTCGATGTCGTATTCTGATAACAACATCTATCAACGGGCAATCCTTCCCGTGAGAGCAGGTTTTTCAAAGACATACTTGATTGGATCCATTTCGGAGATTAACCAAGTAGTGTGATGAATCATGTACTGGCGAAGACGTTTGGCTGCCCAAGCCAAAGCGCAGCAAGTTTTCTCAAGCATAGTGTACCGAGTCTCGTAGTCGGTGAATTTCTTGCTCAGATAGTAAATGGCAGACTCCTTCCTTTTTGTTTCGTCTTGTTGGCCAAGTACACAACCCATGGAGTCCTCTAGGACTGTTAAGTATATGATCAGTGGTCTTTCTTCCACTGGAGGTGATAGAATCGGCGGATTCAACAGGTTTTCCTTAATACTGTCGAAGGCGGTTTGGCAATCTTCTATCCAAACACAGTCCTGGTTCTTTTTGAGTAATTTGAAAATTGGCGCACATGTCGCGGTCATGAGGAATATGAATCTGGAGATGTAGTTCAAACGTCCCAGGAATCCTCTGACTTGTTTTTCAGTTTTCGGAGAAGGCATTTCTTGAATGGCCTTGAACTTGTCAAGATCAACCTTAATTCCTTTCTGGCTGACGATGAACCTTAAGAGTTTCCCTGAACGGACACCGAAGGTACATTTGTTGGGATTCAAGCGAAGTTTGTACTTTCTCAACCGCTCGAATAGTTTTGACAGGTGGGTCACATGCTCCTCTTCTGTCTTAGATTTTGCAATCATGTCATCGACATATACCTCAATTTCCTTGTATATCATGTCATGAAACAGAGTAGTCATGGCCCTTTGATAGGTTTCCCCGGTGTTCTTCAAACCGAATGGCATTACCTTGTAACAAAAGGTACCCCATGGGGTAATGAACGAAGTTTTCTCCATGTATTTCGGCGCCATTTTTATTTGATTATAGCCCGAGAATCCATCCATGAAGGAGAAAACTTTGAACTTTGCTGTACTGTCAACCAACATGTCAATGTGTGGTAAAGGAAAGTCGTCCTTTGGACTAGCCTTGTTTAGATCTCTATAATCGACAAACATTCTGACTTTTCCGTCCTTTTTTGGAACGGGTACGATATTGGCTAACCATTGAGGATATTCTGACGTGGCTAGGAAACCCGCGTCAATCTGTTTTTGTACCTCCTCTTTGATTTTGATGGCCATGTCTGGATGAGTCCGTCTCAACCTCTGTTTTACTGGCGGACATTCTGACCGTAATGGTAAATGATGTTCCACGATGCTGGTATCCAACCCTGGCATGTCTTGGTAGGACCAAGCGAATACATCGTGAAACTCTTTGAGAAGCTTTGTTAAACTCTCTTTGGTAGTTGGACTGAGCAGTGCCCCAATCCTGATTTCTTTTCTCTTTTTTTCTGAACCCATGTTGATCATTTCCAACGACTCTTTGTGAGGTTCAAGACGGCAATTACTTTGACTTATGAACAATCTTCGGAACATTGACAGCAACCCATTGGCGGCGAACTCCTCGGTTAATCACAAAGTCTGGTACTTTCCTTGATTTGTCTTCAGAAATGACGCTGATTTATGGCGGAGCAGGATCATTGGAATCTGTCTCCCAGGCAGAGTTGTCATAGGAGGATTCCTCTGTTGTATTTTCCATAGTATTTGTGCTCTCAGGCAAATCTCCCCATCCAGTTGGCTGGATGTCTTCGAGCCTGATACGAGAGCTTTCGGGAGCGGTGTACTTGAGCATGAAGTCAAATTTTCCACTTGGTTGTCCCAAGCTGTCCCACACTTCTTTGGAACTAGAGGAGTCATCTCTTTCGATGACGTTGACCTCGGGAAAAGCATAGTTAATGAATTATAGTCTGGCAAGCTTTGTGTTGCGGTGAAAATTAGATAACAAATTATTAATTAATTTGCATCATATTTCTTTTACAACCGACTTTGATTTATCCAAAGGAAAGGTTCAAGGTCGTTAAAAAAACCTAAAGGGGGGAGATCTAAGGTTCGGGGGTTGGTTACGTCTAGGGAAGGTACTAGCACCCTAAACGTCCGTAGTACTCTACGGGAACCTCTTGTTAAATGTTATCTTATGTCTGCTAAAGGTTCTATGCTAAAGGTTGAAATCCTAGGGGTTAGTATCTAAGTATACTCGATAAAGCATCGCACTTTACGCCTACGTATCCTCGGGAATAAAATCAGAGTATGTGTAGTTCTACTTCTACTGAATGATTGACTGTGGTCAATATTCAGAGGGGAAATGAGTACAAGCTCATTGTAGAGTATAGGAACTCTCTAAGTCTAGTTGTAATGGACCTATGTTCAAGTTTAGTCAGTAGGGAAAGTGATAAATTCATTATGATGAATATCACTAAGAGTTGAAGAACTCTTCCTAAGGCTAGTTACGATTTCTATGGCTCTGATGAGGCCAAGAAATAAACTTTCTCCTAAGAAGTTGCTTAGGTTAAGATGGGGGTCAATGACTTTAAGAGTCAGCAATAATTACCTTCCTTTGGAATGTAACAAATATCAAAAGGGATCAACAGGTACATGTCAAAACATTATGGCAACACGCCAAGTCATCAACTAAACGAGAATCTAACTCATGTACTAAGATCAAAATCCTAAATCAACAAGGGCCAGCATTAAGGATAATGGCCTCATCAGCATACAAAGGGGAAAATATTATCAACAAAATTAAAATGGAATGCCAAAATAAATAAATAAAACCTAGAACTCAAACATGTATTCTAAATATTTTGTATTTTTAATAGTAACAAGGTGATAAAGTATATTTATTAAACTATGTGATTAACCTAATTACTTTTATTAATCTAAAACAAAAGCTATTTAATAAAAAAAATTTAAATGAGCAACTGACTACAAGGGTGTAAAATAGGTTGGTAATGTGCTTAGTAGCAAACATGGGCTGACAAAGAAAACATGAGGTGGAGCCCAAGTTCTAAGAAAGGTCTTGGGTTGGATCTGGGTGGCGGGTCGGAAGTTGGGTCGGTGGATATGACCCGGTCCAGCAACAAAATGTTACAAAAGAAAAAAACAGGTAGAAACGTAACCCAATCACTCTCTCACACATCAAACCCTACCTTCCATCATCTCCTCTCTACTCAAGCTTCGACGAAGCTTCGATGGTGAAACGACAACGAAAAACAAGCCACCTCATCATTCTCCTCACGTGATTTCTTCTTCTCTAAGCCTTACAATCCACCCACACTCCCTCATCTATGCTCAAATCATCACAATAACCAAGCAAAAACAAACCCCGCCGCACCGGCGACGGTGAAAAACTAACTTGGAGAGTTTACTCCTCAGCTCGGGTAGCTACTCCATTCAAATCGTCTCGCAACGACTCTGTTTCGCCACACACCCGCGATTAGACAGCGTTTGGGAGATTTAGGGCAAAAAAGGAGGTACAAACGTAATCAAGCTCTATATATATAATTCGAGAGATATTTGATCGAGATTACCTGTCGGAGTTCGTCTGACGCGTCTCCAGCGGTGCAAATTGATTATTCTGGAAAGTTCTTGATACCCCTGCTACCATGTGTTTGAGATCCCCTTGCCTCCTCGTGTGCTCTCCTTTGCCCTTGTGAACTTGTCACGGTTCGACTGCTTTGAACGAACTTCTGTTTTGGTTTGAACTTCCTCTGTTTTTGATTTGAGAATTCGGTTCTGCCTCTTTGAATTGTTTCAGGTTTTTGATGTTAGAACTTCTGTTCTTTTTGGTTTGAATGTGTGTTCAAATTGGTGTTGAACTTGTTTCTGGTTACAAATTGGTTGGTTTCGGTTTGATTTTGAAGCAATTTTGGTTCAGATTTTTGATTGGATTTGAATGATGTTTTTGTTTTTGTTTTGAAGGGTATTTTCCGGTTGGAGGAAATGAAGGATGGTGAGGCACGGATGGCTGGAAGTTTAAAGAGATGGAATAGGTGGGTGTCTTGTAGGGTTTTTTTGTAGTTGTTGCTAGAAACGATGAAGAGGAGTTATGTCTGTGCGTGAAAGAGGAATGAGGTGGAGAGTATAGAGGTTTGATGGTCACGCTGGTTTTTTATGGTTTGAGGGAACATGGTTGTGTATGGTTGGAAGAAACAAAAGGGTGGTTTTGATGTTGCAGCAAGGTTGTTTTACATGAGTAACAAGGTGTGTTTGTGGTAAGCATCCAAATAGAAAAAAGATGTGGTTGTTTGTGAGAATAAGGGGTGGCATTTGTTGTTTTCACAGTATTGTTGTTTGTTGTTTTGTTTTTTTTTTCTCTCTGTTTGAATCTCCGCCACCCCCCCCCCCCCTCTATCCTCTTCTCACATCTGTTATATAACCTCCAGAAACAGAATTTGTTTCCCAAATTTCAATTGAAATTTTGAACGTTACTGAATGGTCGTTTTCACTGCAGGTTAACGTTGGTATGCAGAGTGCTGTAGGTGTACGTTTGTGAAGATATGGTGTGAAAAAAAAGGCTTTGCTTTTTGTACGATGGATTTGGTTTGTCCTTCTAGCAGAAAGGGATACGCATGACATGGCTTTTCCACCTTTGGTCCATTTTGTAATTGTCATTATTTTTGGGAATTTCTTGTAACAATGCAATGGACTTTGATAAGATAAAAAGAATTGGACTTGATGAATATTGGCTTCTAGAAAAACAATTTGGTTTTTATTTTGTTTTGAATTCTGAATAATATAACCTTAGTTAAACTAAACATAATTAATTTAAAATTAAAAATTAAAATTAAACTAATTATATTAAAGTAAAAGTAAATTGGAATTGAAATTAAACTTAAATTAAATCTAAAATGATGAAGTTAATCCATTTACATTTAATTAGAATAAAAGTGATAGCTAAAGTAAATTAAATTTAGAATTGAAAATGATAATTGAAAATTAACTATATTAAAATTAAAAGTTAAAACTCAATCAATTCTCAAAATGAGAGAAATTCTAAAATGAAATGGCAAACTGGTTAAAACATGATTAATGCTTAAAAAACTAAGAAAATGCACGAATGGCCGCTCGCAAATGATATGATGATGATCAGACAAATCTGAGGGTAAAAATTTGAGGTGCAACAGTTGCCCCTATTTAAATATCTTCACCGGATGACATGAGAGATGAAGATCCTCATGGAATCAAAAGTGAAAGATATTTAAATACAGATAACCGAAAATTTTACCCTCAGATGCGCAAACATGCAATGCAACAACATGATGCCAAGATGCCAAAGAAGATGCAAAGATGTTGACACAACAAGGACAGACAGGAAGCAAACACAAGATGAGCTTCACTAGGAAAGGACGAAGGTTAGTATCCATGAGAAACACTCACTGGGGATACAAGCCAAACAACAAAAGAGACCCACCGGGGAGACTCCAAAGAAACACTGGGGAAAGACCACTGACAATCTCCACTGGGGAAAGATCCAGGGAGATAGACTACTGGAGACAAAACAAACCCACATTCTTTCTGGGCATGAAACCAGAACGAAAATCTGATCACCAGGGATCAGCCTAATAGGACAGACAACCAAGCAAAGACTTCTCGGGGATTCTTGGACTGAAGAGTTCAAAATGGGATCTTCAAGAAAAGCCAGAAAGACAGAGACAAACTCTGCGCAACAGATAGGAGTCTTAAAGTTGAATAAAATTTGTTCCAAGAAAACTTAGCTTAAAGTAATTTCATAAAAGAAACAAGATAAGGGTTCAATGTCCGACACGATTCGAACAAGAACAGTTTTAAAACAAAAGACAGTGCTTGACACGGTTCAAACAAAGTCCCAATTCAAATTCGACACGATTCGAACAAGAACGGTTTTAAAACAAGGGTCAGTGTCCGACACGATTCGAACAAAGACTCTGTTCAAGTTTGACACGATTCAAACAAGAACACAAAAGACAGTGCTTGACGCGATTCAAACAAAGTCCAAGTCCAAGTTTGATACGATTCAAACGAGAACACACAAGACAATGCTTGACATAATTCAAATAAAGTCCAAGTTCAAGTTTGACACGATTCAAACGAGAACACTTTTCCAAAATCTTTTAAGTTAAACTTCTTGGGGAGCAGAAAAATGATTTTAAAGATTCAAATCTGGCGCGCAAAGGTTAAGACAGACAAGCACGACACAAAGCAAACCGGGAATGTCTTTACTTCACTGGAGAAATAAAGACGGGCACAACAAAAGACCACAAGCAAAGCAAAGCACAAGGAAAGCAAAATCTGGCACTCAAAGGTGGTGACCGAACGTAAGCATAGCTTAGGCAAAGATTTTGGATATACCGGTAATGTTTTTACTTCACGGGGGAAGTAAAGGTTCACATCATCAAAGGATAGACGGTAAGGGATAATTAAATCGAAGATTTACATCACCAAAGGAAGAAAACTGACATCGTCAAAGGATTGACGGAAAAAGCAGTAGGACGACACCATCACAGGATTGATGGAGAAAACTGACATCGTCAAAGGGTTGACAGAAAAAGCAGTTGAACGGCACCATCAAAGGGTTGATGGAGAAAACTGACATCGCCAAAGCAGTTGATTGACATCATCAAAGGGTTGATGGGGCAAACTGACATTGCCAAAGGATTGACGGAAAAAGCGGTTGAATGACATCATCAAAGGGTTGATGGAAAATGACTGATTGAAGGTAACACTATTGGTAACTGTAGAAGTATGAATAAAACCAAGGACGGATAAGCTTCTCATGGGAGGGATTGCCACCAATTGTTGGGTATAAATTCCAGAGATATGTTGATATTACAACATAGCTGGAGAAATAACTTTGTCTTCAATGGGGATTCAAAAAGAATCTTCTTGTGAGATACGGTGCAAAATAAATGCACCATCGAAAGTAGGTTCGGAAACCCCACCTGCCAGGGACCAAAGTTCAATCTAGGAACAAGCTAGAAAGAAACGGCCAAACAAGACTCCAATTGAGGAATGAACTCAAATGAGGATTTATCTTATCCAAATGTGGAAAAGATAACTAAAACAACCACCATCCACGAGGGTATAACTCCGTGGGGATTTCAAGAATGGATGGCCATTTTATGCCTAGGCCTGACACCTCTATTGGAGAGAAAAGACAAACCCAGTCACTTGGGGGGACAAACGCCAAAGTGAACCCAAAACAGGTAAACACCAGGAAAAGGAGCAGAAATGCTAAGATGCTAATGCATATGAGTGCTCATGCCATGCTCATGCTTATGCTGACAAAACAGACGAGAAGCGAGACTGGAGGTGAAATAAAACATCTCGACAAGGGTACCCAGCCAAACCCAACAAATTAGACCATCATTGGGGATGAAGAAGAAGAGTCGATAACTTTGTTGGTGAAAAGAGTATTCCACTTGAGGTATGACGTCATGAGGATCGCCATCGCGAGCTTGATCTCTTTGCTGGCAGAGAATCCATGGAGAATTTGTCAAGATTTGCTGAAGTAGCAATTTACTGGAAAGCTTAGCAAAACATATCACAAGAACAGAGTAATCCTGCATTCTGACTTATATGACGATCATCTTCGAATTTTGTCTGCCCCAAGCTAAGACGATAACAAGAGGATTTTATAGAAGAATTGGCACACAGGGTGCTTCAATATCTTCAAACTCTTGGAGAGATCTCGGCATAACTATCCCAGATTAGGGGATGAATAATCAAAATAATTTTAAGTACCAGATGAGTCAATATCTTCTAACTTGAATAATCAAAAGAATTTTACGGAAGGATTGAAATACCAGATGGTTCAATATCTTCCAACTTGAATAAAAAAATAATTTTATGGAAGGATTGAAATACCAGATACTTCAATATCTTCCAACTTGAATAATCAAAAGAATTTTACGGAAGGATTGAAATACTAGATACTTCAATATCTTCCAACTTGAATAATCAAAAGAATTTTACGGAAGGATTGAAATACCATATACTTCAATATCTTCCAACTTGAATAATCAAAAGAATTTTATGGAAGGATTGAAATACCAGATGATTCAATATCTTCCAACTTGAATAATCAAAAGAATTTTATGGAAGAAATGAAATACCAGATGATTTAATATCTTCCAACTTTTGAATCTTGACATAGCTGTTTCTGTTCAGTTATACTCGAGATACTCAAACTGTAGTAGAAATTAGTGGGGAACGGATTTGCCCCTGCTGATGGGTTACTGAAGACAAAACTAGTCATAAGATGATCTCAAGAATATTTGCCCCAATATTCTGGATTTGCAGAATTCTGCCTCTGATTTGCCAACTCACACTTGGTTTCCCCTGACTGAGTCAAATTCCTCTATAAAGTTCAATTCCTTGGCTGACCGCGTTTGTTGGGATTCCTTGATATCGAATGGTATTGCAAACAAGTGTTGTTCATTAAAATTGGCAAAATTTAATACAAAGGTTTAATGCAAAGTTTGAAAACAAAGGTTTGATAAAAAATGCACAGTGAATATAGTAAAAAACAAAGGTGGGTCTAGTAATTAAGGAAGTGACCAACACACGCAAGTAGCAAAGATTATTGGAGTCAGGTTACTCAACCTTGCCGTAGTATGCTTTTCAAAACAACCTTACCTCAATTAGGTCTTTTAGGGGTTGTAAAGTGGTATGGTTCACTGTTCATGAAATAAAAGATAAAGGCTCAAATCCTACGCTCAGTTAACTCAGGATATACGTTCAAATCTCCAAAAATAGGAAGTCACTTGATTTGAAAGCTGACTGGCGCCTTATATGAAGCGCTCGTGTTTGAATGCATAACCAAGTTAAACTGAGAACTACCCTGCCCCCAAGGTTGAGATTTAGGGTTTTTTTTTGTGTAAGGAAAGAAAACTTCTAGGCTCGAAAGGGGTTAACAAGGGATGAACTGAAACAATGCCTTACATCCTCGGCGGGGTTAATTTGAAAGCATACCACAGCAATTATGAACATGAGGTTTTCATCATCCTCCCCAATCTTTGTTTAAACAAACAGTTGAAAAAAGGGGTGAAAAGATATATATTTGCTTTGATGAAAATAAAGTAAATGAGTGAAACGAATGGATTTAACCAAAAGATGCATAAATATTTCATTAACCTTGCCAATTTGAAAAGACAATAGCTTATAAGCAAATACAATTCCAATCATGCAAAGAAAATACAACAAAGCGCTAAATAGCCAAAAGATTGCCGGCTTCAGGGAACTGGAATTTCCTTCCTGATTTGCCAAACTGAGATAGTCATTTTCAAAACTGATTGTCGAAATTCGTCTGAGAATTATCTTCACATCCACTCTCGACAATTTCTTCCTCTTCAGGGTCTGATGAATCTGCTCGATCAGGTAAAGGATTGTTGGTTTGAATGCCTTGAGGCGTGAACGAGATCATCTCAAAATCAAGCAGCGTCTGAACCTTGCTCCTGAGTACCTTACAGTCTTCGGTTGAATGCCCCTGTGCCCCAACGTGGTAGTCATATCGGGCGTTGACATCAAAGCCTGGTGGGTAGGGAGGGATCACTGGATCTATCCCTTTTGGTACTATCAATCCCCCTTGGATTAAATCTGGCAGGAACTGATTGTATGGTATTGGCAACGGAGTGAAATTCCTCTCTGGCTTCCTTGGCCTTTGTCGTGCATGCTGACGTGGCTGACGGCAGTAGGACCGTTGATACAGAAGAGGTCTTTGGTTTGTAGAAGAATATTGCCCACGCGGAGATATTGGTGTCTGATGCAAAGACCCAAAAGGTTGCTGATGCTGAACACTTGAGTTGTAGAAGCGCTGAGGTATTTGGGATTCCCGTATAGGATTACTTTCCTTCTCCCATTCTTATTGAGAACTGACAACTGATTTATTCTCACCGGCTGGGATATTCGAGATGCCTCGGATCTTTCCTTTCTGGAGACCACTCTCAATGCGTTCTCCAGTTTTTACCAATTCCGAAAAGTTTGACGTCACAGTGCTAAACAACTTTTCTCGGTATATACCTTGTAAAGTATCCACGAACCAGTCAACCAATTCCTTGTCTGAAAGTGGTGGTTGAACACGAGCAGCTACTTCTCTCCACCTCTGAGCATACTTTCTGAAGGACTCATTTTCTTCTTGAGATAAGTCTAGCAAATGTAGGCGGCTGGGAGCCAAATCAAGATTGTAGTTGTATTGCTTTACAAAAGCACTGGCTAGGTCTGACCATGATTGAACATGACTACTTTCTAGCTGCATATACCAATGCAGTGATGCTCCACTTAGACTGTTTTGGAAACAATGGATCACGAGTTTGTCATTGAGGACATGTGAAGTCATTCCTCTGCAAAACATCACCAAATGCTGCTTTGGACAGCTATCCCCTTTATACTTCTCAAACTTTGGTGTCTTGAACTTAGGAGGTATCACAAGATCGGGCACCAAACACATGGCCAAAGCATTCAGATCAGCAGTGTCACGACCTGCAATGGCATCAAGCTTCTTTTCCAAGGCACGACATTTTTCCATTAGCTCAATGTCTCGTGGATCCTGAGTTTTCTTCGCAGGGACCACTTCTCAGGAATCTGACTCGGAGAATGCAAAACTGCGGTATTCCGTAGCATCAATAGAAGAAGAATGTCCGTCTCGGACAACGGCATATTCTTGTATAAACTGGTTCCTAACAGGAGTCTGCACAGGTTGAGCTTGGGCAACATTGTTCATACCCTGGATATTGGCATCTCTTTTTGCCAAGGCTGCCATAAACTGATCTAACTAGCTTCTTAACAAGTTGAAATCTGCTCTAGTCACAAACTGGTTCTGCTCCTCTGAATTCATGATCCTTAGAAAGCTTCTTCAAGTCCAATGATGGCTTCAGGAAGGTTAGCTGGGTTACAGACAAAGGACGGAGGAGACTCAAGACCGAGAGATGCAAATGCAATGCTAAAGCGAATACAATGCTAATGCAAGCCAAATGGTTTCAAGGAACTCAAAAGCAAGTTGCGAAAATTTTTTTTGGAAAACTGAAAAAGATTTTTTTGTTTTAAAATCTAAGATCCCGATTGATCTTTGCGAAGAAAAGAACGTCTGAGTTCATTGAGACCAAATGGTTATCATGAGGTGTATGCAATGCACAGGCACACAAAAACACAAACATGCACACACAAAAGCACACAAGTCCTGGGTTTAGGGGTTACGAGCATGGAGTCAAAGGTCTACCCATCCCAATAGGTATGTACTACTGGTTTTCACCTGCAAAACAAGGTTCTAAAAGAGTTCCCAGAGTCGACAACCCATCTTTTGGATTTTATCGACTTTCCAATTGCTTGGTGATCAATAAAATTCTCAAGAGAGTCTCATCTGAGTGTAGCATCGCGTAGCAACCATTTGGGATTGCTCCCTCACAGTCCTCGCACTACGTCCTAAACAGGCCAAGTGGGGTAAAGTGTAACTAAAGGTCATCAGTATCTCTGGCTCCTAGGTCGAAAGTAGTAACGCATTCACGATTGCTCGTTCAACATATACCACTTTTGAGAGGGCCTCAACTGAGTGTGGACTTCAAGTTCCCTCCTTTGGGATTTCTCCCTCGAAGTTCCCTTGACTATGTCCACGATTCCTAAACATATGTGTTCTCTCAAGCCCGGGTTAGGACTTATCTCACTCATTGATATCATGTCTACCCAAACCAAACAGGATAATATCAAACATAGAACAGATATACAAGCATGCAAGCAGATATGACATACAAGCAATCATACAAGTAGATAAGCAAACATAAATAACATAAAGCAAAGGTAGGCTTAACCCTCTTAGGAAAGGACCAGCATAGGTCAAACTTTTCCCCAGTGAAGTCGCCATTTCTGTTGCGGTGAAAATCGGATAACAAATTATTAATTAATTTGCATCATATTTCTTTTACAACCGACTTTGATTTATCCAAAGGAAAGGTTCAAGATCGTTAAAAAAACCTAAAGGGGGGAGATCTAAGGTTCGGGGGTTGGTTACGTCTAGGGAAGGTACTAGCACCCTAAACGTCCGTAGTACTCTACGGGAACCTCTTGTTAAATGTTATCTTATGTCTGCTAAAGGTTCTATGCTAAAGGTTGAAATCCTAGGGGTTAGTATCTAAGTATACTCGATAAAGCATCACACTTTACGCCTACGTATCCTCGGGAATAGAATCAGAGTATGCGTAGTTATACTTCTACTGAATGATTGACTGTGGTTAATATTCAGAGGGGAAATGAGTATAAGCTCATTGTAGAGTATAGGAACTCTCTAAGTCTAGTTGTAATGGACCTATGTTGAAGTTTAGTCAGTAGGGAAAGTGATAAATTCATTATGATGAATATCACTAAGAGTTGAAGAACTCTTCCTAAGGCTAGTTACGATTTCTATGGCTCTGATGAGGCCAAGAAATAAACTTTCTCCTAAGAAGTTGCTTAGGTTAAGATGGGGGTCAATGACTTTAAGAGTCAGCAATAATTACCTTCCTTTAGAATGTAACAAATATCAAAAGGGATCAACAGGTACATGTCAAAACATTATGGCAACACGCCAAGTCATCAACTAAACGAGAATCTAACTCATGTACTAAGATCATAATCCTAAATCAACAAGGGCCAGCATTAAGGACAATGGCCTCATCAGCATACAAAGAAGAAAATATTATAAACAAAATTTAAATGCAATGCCAAAATAAATAAGTAAAACCTAGAACTCAAACATGTATTCTAAATATTTTGTATTTTTAATAGTAACAAGGTGACAAAGTATATTTATTAAACTATGTGATTAACCTAATTACTTTTATTAATCTAAAACAAAAGCTATTTAATAAAAAAACTTTAAATGAGCAGCGAACTACAAGGGTGTAAAATAGGTTGGTAATGTGCTTAGTAGCAAACATGGGCTGACAAAGAAAACAAGGTCTTGGGTTGGATCTGGGTGGCGGGTCGGAAGTTGGGTCGGTGGATATGACCCGGTCCAGCAACAAAATGTTACAAAAGAAAAAAACAGGTAGAAACGTAACCCAATCACTCTCCCACACGCGAAACCCTACCTTCCATAATCTCCTCTCTGCTCAAGCTTCGACGAAGCTTCGATGGTGAAACGACAACGAAAAATAAGCCACCTCATTATTCTCCTCACGTGATTTCTTCTTCTCCAAGCCTTGCAATCCACCCACGCTCCCTCATCTATGCTCAAATCGTCACAATAACCAAGCAAAAACAAACCCCGCCGCACCGGCGACGGCGAAAAACAAACTTGGAGAGTTGACTCCTCAGCTCAGGTAGCTACTCCATTCAAATCGTCTCGCAACGACTCCGTTTCGCCACACAGCCGCGATTAGACAGCGTTTGGGAGATTTAGGGAAAAAAAGGAGGTACAAACGTAATCAAGCTATACATATACAATTCGAGAGATATTTGATCGAGATTACCTGTCGGAGTTCGTCTGACGCGTCTCCGGTGGTGCAAATTGATTATTCTGGTAAGTTCTTGATACCCCTGCTACCATGAGTTTGAGATCCCCTTGCCTCCTCGTGTGCGCTCCTTTGCCCTTGTGAACTTTTCACGGTTCGACTGCTTTGAACGAACTTCTGTTTTGGTTTGAACTTCCTCTGTTTTTGATTTGAGAATTCGGTTCTGCCTCTTTGAATTGTTTCAGGTTTTTGATGTTAGAACTTCTGTTCTTTTTGGTTTGAATGTGTGTTCAAATTGGTGTTGAACTTGTTTCTGGTTACAAATTGGTTGGTTTCGGTTTGATTTTGAAGCAATTTTGGTTCAGATTTTTGATTGGATTTGAATGATGTTTTTGTTTTTGTTTTGAAGGGTATTTTCCGGTTAGAGGAAATGAAGGATGGTGAGGCACGGATGGCCGGAAGTTTAAAGAGATGGAATAGGTGGGTGTCTTGCAGGGTTTTTTTGTAGTTGTTGCTAGAAACGATGAAGAGGAGTTATGTATGTGCGTGAAAGAGGAATGAGGTGGAGAGTATAGAGGTTTGATGGTCACGCTGGTTTTTTATGGTTTGAGGGAACATGGTTGTGTATGGTTGGAAGAAACAAAAGGGTGGTTTTGATGTTGCAGCAAGGTTGTTTTACATGAGTAACAAGGTGTGTTTGTGGTAAGCATCCAAATAGAAAAAAGACGTGGTTGTTTGTGAGAATAAGGGGTGGCATTTGTTGTTTTCACAGTAATGTTGTTTGTTGTTTTGTTTTTTTTTCTCTCTGTTTGAATCTCCGCCCCCCCCCCCCCTATCCTCTTCTCACATCTGTTATATAACCTCCAGAAACAGAATTTGTTTCCCAAATTTCAATTGAAATTTTGAACGTTACTGAATGGTCGTTTTCACTGCAGGTTAACGTTTGTATGCAGAGTGCTGTAGGTGTATGTTTGTGAAGATATGGTGTAAAAAAAAAAGGCTTTGCTTTTTGTACGATGGATTTGGTTTTGTCCTTCTAGTAGAAAGGGATACGCATGACATGGCTTTTCCTCTTTGGTCCATTTTGTAATTGTCATTATTTTTGGGAATTTCTTGTAACAATGCAATGGACTTTGATAAGATAAAAAGAATTGGACTTGATGAATATTGGCTTCTAGAAAAACAAATTGGTTTTTATTTTGTTTTGAATTCTGAATAATATAACCTTAGTTAAACTAAACATAATTAATTTAAAATTAAAAATTAAAATTAAACAAATTATATTAAAGTAAAAGTAAATTGGAATTAAAATTAAACTTAAATTAAATCTAAAATGATGAAGTTAATCCAATTACATTTAATTAGAATAAAAGTGATAGCTAAAGTAAATTAAATTTAGAATTAAAAATGATAATTGATAATTAACTATATTAAAATTAAAATTAAACTAAATTAAAAGTTATAACTCACTCAATTCTCAAAATGAGAGAAATTCTAAAATGAAATGGCAAACTGGTTAAAACATGATTAATGCTTAAAAAACTAAGAAAATGCACGAATGGCTGCTCGCAAATGATATTATGATGATCAGACAAATCTGATGTTAAAAATTTGGGGTGCAACACTTTACCAATTCATCGTCGTACTGGATAGGTTCTGAATGACCTGAGTGTTGATCCCATGACATGGTGGGGACACAGGTATTCTGTTAAATGACGCTTAACTGATTTTCATTGTTCGGCTGACTCTCTTGCCCCAAGTTTCCTGGGTACGGCTGCCAAATAGGCAGGCCATCCATTGGACCATAGTAGTCATGGTCAAAGTTGTCTCTCATCAGAGTGTCTTCCTCTAATGAATTTGGCGGAGCACGGTATCCTTCCGGATCACAACCTCCATATATCATTTCGACGTCTGACCTCGGTATAAATCTCGAACTCTGTGCGGGATAGCAAAATGGCATAGGCATTTCTTCCTGAGACATATTACCGTCCTTGTTAAGATAGGACTTCCACTCTTCCTCTGTATCGGAGGAATCTCCCTCGTTGATGGTATGGACTGCTTGAGGCACTGGGTGAAGGAAACCTTCACTATGGAAGAAGTCCTGAATGGGATGAAGACTTTCGTCGTTAGCAGCTGTCCGGATGCAGGTCGCAGAAAAACTAAGACCCTTCTTTGTTTTATTATCAGTGGGAATGACAAGTTGTCCCCATCCCTTTGTATTGTTATTCTCGATCACTTTGAGAGCATCTCTGTATGAGGAAATCGAGGTTCCTTTCTCTGATTGATTCTTACTGCTCACCGAAAGTGCTTGAAATTGAGTCCCAATAAGCTCCTCGGGTTCTATACAAGTAGATAGTGAGAGATTACTCACGATCAAGGCTTGTTCTCCACAAACCGTGACGAGTTGATCGTTCTTGACGAACTTCAGTTTTTGGTGCAGTGCCGAAGTGACCGCCCCAGCCTGGTGTATCCAAGGTCTTCCTAATAAGCAACTCTATGTTTCCCGGATGTCCATGACCTAGAAGGTCATTAGGAAAGTGTGAGGACCGATAGTTATGTCAAGGTCGACTTCGCTGATAACTGCTTTTCGAGATCCGTCAAACGCTTTGACGATGACCTCACTGCCCCTCATCGGGGATCCTTTGAATGATAGTTGCATTAAAGTGGACTTTGATAAAACATTGATGGCTGATCCTGTGTCTACCAGTACGCTGTCCAAAGCATCGTCCTGGCAGTTAACTGTGATATTGAGCGTCATGTTGTGGCTTTTACCCCCTCTGGAAAGTCCTCATCACTGAATCCTAAGTTGTTGTAGGAAGTGATGTTTGAGATGATGCTATCGAACTGTCGTATTGACACATCCTGTTCCACAAAGGCCTGCTCTAAGACTTTCTGTAGAGCCTCTCTGTGGGCTTCGGAACTGAGTAAAAGTGATAGCACTGAGATCTTTGAAGGAGTTTGTAACAACTGATCAACAATGTTGTATTCACTCATTTGGATGAGCTTCAGCATCTCATCATTGTTGTTTGAAAGGTCGGGATCACTAGATTGACCGACTGGTGGATCAGGAGCTTCTGTCTGAAGTTCCTTTTCTTTGTTAGATTCTCAAACTCCTCGGTTGAAGATTCGACCGCTACGTGTTACTCGATCGATGTCTGCAATATTCACGACGGAGGGTAATGGAACTTCCTTTCCATTCTCAATTATCATTGTACCGTATTTGTAAGGAATCGCCTTAGCTGACTCGTACGGTAATGGTCCCGACAGATAGATGACTACAGGAGCCTTCTGATTTTTCTGACTATCGTAAATAACTTCAATCAGTTCCTTTCTAAGAACCTTTGATTCGTCCAGTAGAGGGATGATGGTACAAACATCCTTGTTCCTCTCAGGGTCAGAGATTACAACCACGCCTTTGATTTGATATGCGAAGTAGTCTGGCGTCCAGTCAATGGACCCCGAAGCTAGGTATGGGTGAATCTCCCTGCGATCCCACTGAATCTGAAGGGCTGCTCGCACGAGGTAACATCCTTGGTTGTTTTCCGAACAGACTCTACAACATTCATAGTTGTGTGGTGGCACCTGGCCACGCCCGCTTTGAATGCAATGTAACCTCACTATATCTGTTTACGTAGATCGGACATCCTGACTTTGATGCCGAGTAGGGTTCCCATCAACCACACTGATTTGTTGCGTGTCTTCATCCATATAGATTGGAAGCCACCAGTGGTTTAATAAGTGTTGTAAAGTTCTCTGAACGAGAGCGCATCCTTGGTTACTCTCACAACATCCTTTATAGTTTAGATAATCATGTGAAGTGAGAAAACCAAGTTGGACCTGTCTGGCGTGTAACTCCACCAAGCTGGTATTCATCAGACGAATATCAAAGATTTGAATCATGTTGATCTGATAGGGATTTCTATCATGGTAGTCCTGGATCCATCCAAGATCCATCTGACGCTGGAGGGCCTCTTGTACAAAAGAGCATCCCTGTTTGTTTACCGAGCAAGTCAGACAGGAATTGTAATCGTGCCGCGGCAGATTATGATACTGGCTTTGCCTTGAGTGCATCGCCACCAAGTTGGCATTCATTGCCCGAATTTCGTTGTTCTGAATGACGTTGGAATTCGTATAGGTCATGTTGACACCACGAACTCGATGCTCTTGGATCTATCCAAGATCTAATTGTTCCTGTAGAGCTGTTTGCACCACAGAACATCCCTGATGGTTTTTAGTGCAGATATCACACTGGTGATAGTTATGAGGTGGCACATGGCCATATCCACGCTGTTTACAATGCATCTTGACCAGATTGGCCCTTAACAAAAGTACATCATGAATTTGATAGGTGTTGTTAGACTCTCCCTCTATCAAATTTACTGTAGCTTTTCCATGTTGAAGCAGCGGGTTTGTGAGAACATTCGGATTCGTATCTTTTAAAGATAAGACCCCGCTCCTAACAAGATTTTGCACATCAGATTTGAAACTGAGACCGTTTTCTATGTTATGCCTGGTCCTCCTTGATGGTAAGGACAAGTCTGATCCGTTTTGAACCAAAAAGGCAGATTTTCCGGTACTGTAAGAGGAGACTTAGTTTGGACATGCCCCTTAACCAGTAATAATGGAAACAATTCTGCGTACAACATCGGTATAGGGTCAAACCCTGGAGGTCGCATTGTACGGCTGTTGTTATATGGAGGACGAGCCTGCTGAAGAGACTGTTGTGTCCTTTGCTGAAGTTGCTATTGATTAGGTTGGCTCTGTGCAACCTGAGGTTGATATGTAGGAACATGCGCAGGGTTGATAGCAGGAGTTACAGCTGCTACTGGTTAATATCGTCACCTTTGCTTTCCGACAGAGATATTCCCAATATCCTGCTCTTTTTTCTTAGGGAGAGCACTGCCGTATCGTTTTGTACTACTTGATGATCCAGCATCTTTCACTAAAAGTCCTTCCCGGACCGCTTCCTCAAGACGAACTCCCATGCCTACCATCTCGGTGAAGTCACTGGGCGCACTGGCAACCATTCTGTCGTAGTAAAATGAGCACAAGGTCTTTAAGAAGATCTTTGTCATCTCTTTTTCCTCAAGAGGTGGACAACTCTGGGAGGCAATTTCACGCCATCTCTGAGCGTACTCCTTAAAGTTTTCCTTGTCCTTTTGTAACATCGATCTGAGTTGATCTCTGTCCGATGCCATGTCCAAATTGTATTTATATTATTGAACGAAGGCAGCGCCAAGATCTCTGAACGTGCCGATCGTAGTGCGGTTTAAACCCATGTACCATTTTAATGCGGCACCGGTTAAACTATCCTGAAAGTAGTGAATCAGTAGCTCCTGGTTCTTTGTCTGAGCTGACATTCACCGAGCGTACATCACTAAATGACTCTGAGGGCAAGAGTTACCCTTGTACTTTTCAAAATCGGGCACTTGGAACTTGTGTGGAACTTTCACATTGGGGACCAAGCAGAGGTCCGCGACGTCTTTTCCAAATAGATCCTGACCGCGAAGGGCTTGCAGCTCTTTCTGCATCTCCAGGAATTGTTCCTGGAATTCATTCATTCTGTCAAACATGCCGTCGTTTCCACCATAAGGTATATGTGGAATCTGTCCTTCCGGGACAGTGTGTACCACGGGCGGTGGTATAGTCATTATGGCCGAGACTCTCGGTGCCTCCCGAAGTTTGTAACCTTCAGGAGTTGCTGTCTTGCCCCTGACATCTTCGCTTTCCCGAAGTTTGTAACCTTCAGGCCCAGCGGCTCCTACTGCGGTTCCCTGATCCTCAGCGATCGGCGGAACATATCCTTCCGGGATATAGTTAGGTGGCATGCCCCAGGGACGATCTTTCGGCATTTTGTACCTAGGATCATACTTCTCCACTATAGGCGTTGATGTGATCTCTGAGATCACAGTCCTTTGTTGTTGCATCTGAGCTTCTACTAGATCTTGCATGTCGTTATGAAGCTTTCTCTGATCTTCTTTCAGAGTGTTGATCTCTTCTCTCAACTCTCTATTCTCTTCCTTGAGATCATCCATCTTTTTCTGACGATTGGCCAGAGTATTGTACGAATGAGACAGTTTGACTCTAGAACCGAGACACAAACGTGAGATTCGTAGGTAAGAAGAATGCGTTTATGAGAATGATGAATGCAATGATTATTAATTATTTTTGTTTATTCAAAGTAAACTTCGACAATTAGATTGCAAATATCAAATAGTAGGGAAACCCCGTTTTATTGAATTCAAAGGATTTCGGAAATGGAAATACAGTAGATTACAAAGTGCTGGAAAAGGAAATCTAAACTAATGGATCCTGAGTCCTCCTCGAAGAGAGCTCAGGTGCTGGTTCGGGTGTTTTCCTTTTCTTTGACCGGGGCTTTTGGGCCGTTGTCAGGTTGTCATTCCTTTGCCAAGTGAAAGGAGCGAGCAAATTCCTTTGGTCATCCTGATTCTCTACAGCATGTTGCTCTAAAATCTCAATCAGAGAATCTTTTTCTCTTAACAGTTACTGTATTTTCTTACACTCCACATTGAGAATACGGTACTTTTTCCTCCAAGACCTCTTCTCCTGCTGAAATTTGCTGAGAGTAACCTGAAGTTTTTCCGTCTCAGACATGAAATAAAGGGCAGAGTCCCTTAATGGAAGAACTTCCTGACGAGGGTAAGGCATCCTCAGCTTGAGAGCTCTAGTTTGTACCCAGTGGAGATAGGGCTCGACCGAGACACAGTCTGGTTTTCCTAGAGACTCTCGTCCTTTCCTATGAATGTGTTTCTAGGCGTGCACTATTTCCGTCTTTAGTGCCCTGTCATTTTCTCCTTCCTTAAAGAAAAGACCTTCCAGATGAGCATTCCGCGGGACATGCCTCATTGGGTATCCGAATTGACGACGAACTAACATTGGATGATAGTTGATTCCCCCCTTAGTTCCTATAAGGGGTACATTTGGGAAATTTCCACAACGGTCAATGATCCTGATCCCGTCGTAGATTCGATTGTACCAATCGATGTCAGAGTTGGTAAGAGACATGATCCTCAACGACCAATGTAAAGTATTCTTTTGATCCCAAAATGTAGCAGACTTGGGCAAATGGGAAGTGAACCATTTGTATAGAAGAGGTACACATCACGTGATCATACCTCCGCTGTATAAATTCCTTAAGTGTACCGAATTATACGCATCTGCGAGTAAGGTCGGTACAGGATATCCAATCAGGAAAATCTTAATGGCGTTGATATCTACAAAGTTATCGATGTTGGGAAACAAAAATAACCCGTAGGTAAGCAAAACAAAGATGCTCTCGAAAGCGGCCACGTTCCCTATACTAGCAAAGTACAGGGCTTTCTTTATCAAGAATTGGGTTGGCAAACCTTGGATGCCACCCTTAGTGGTTATGTGAGTCCTGACTTCTGACTCGTCCAAATAAATTGCTCTTGCAATGGTTTGATCCTTTGGAATTTCTTCTAGTCCAGAAAAGGGAGCTTGATCAGTAATATGTAAACCAGTCAGGTGAGAATACTCCTCCAGTGTTGGTGCTAGTTGATAATCTGGGAATGTGAAACAGTGATAGACTGGATCGTAGAATTGGATTAATGTGGACAGGAGTCCTTCAATTACGCGAACCCTTAACAAGGACAGCAGTCCTCCATACTTAGCTCTGAAAGCCTCGTGGTTGGTGATCATTCTCGCCAGACCTCTCAAATCCTCTAACTTTGGAACCTTGAAGGTGTACTTATGAGTTTTCCTTCTACCGAAATCCATTAGCACAATCTCCTTTCTCTGACATTTGCAATCATTGTCTCAGTTTAATTTGAAAAAGAGAGACTAGAAGAGAAGATTTTTCTTTGTTTTAATATTTTTTAAATGAATGTATGAATGCAGTACACAAAAACATAGAAAAAACATGGGGTCAAATGGTCGGTGTCATGAAGTCAAGGCTCTACCCCCCCAAAGGTTTATACTGGTGATTTTTTGTACCTATCTGCATAATCATTGACCCCTCTGGGATAACAACAGCAAGCGGATCGCCAGCGAGCTGATGTATCCTGGAGTGATCTCAGATGAGGGTAGTATTGCGTGACAACTATTTCTGATAGCTTCCGCACTAAAAAATGGCTTAAGTCTACTAAAAACCTCAGCTTCTCAAATAACCCAGTCGACCACACTACTTTCAACAACCGAAGTCGTATAGGCAATGTATCTGCAAAGGGGGTCTCCACTGAGTTTGATGGTCGATCGGGGGCTTTTAACTGGAATTCACTCCCAGTAAGATTACCCACATTGCCATCACCTATCTTAGGAGTATACTCAATCTTTCCACATGCGGCATCACACACATTCCCATTAGCAGAAAAATAAACACATATATCAATTAGGAAAAGCAGTATATATATTTTTCTTAATCATCCTAGACCTCTAGTCTTATGATCCTATACAGACAATGACTCCCCAGCAGAGTCGTCATTTCTGTGACATGAATTTAGGGTTTCAACCAGAGGGATAAGAGGGACAGGATGCCCTATGAAGGGCCCCACGGTGGGCGCCATTTTTCTGTGGCGGCCACTGCCATGAAAATGACTTGTCCAAGGTTTTCACCCTAAATTGTAAGAAAGAAAGATGGGCCCCACGGTGGGCGCCATTTTTCTATAGCGAGCAATTTTGGACGTAGTTCTTAAGCACTGTCGCTCTAGGGTACTACAGGTCGATTCATTTTTTATCCTATTGAAGCTGATGAAAGAAGGGAAATAAATGTCTCCAATTAACCCTACTTGCATACTGAGTTTAAATAGATGACTGTTGGTTTATAGATGCGGTTTAGATTGTGGGCCTCTCTCTGCTTATTTTGCTAAGAAAGAAATGACGGGACTATTTGTGAGGATGTTAGGACTGATGCTTTTCGATTGATGTATGAAGGTACGTGATTTTGGGTTTTTAATTAGTGTGCTCGCTAAGATTTTTCAATCTTATGCCTACGTATTCCCGTTTGACGAAACAGGGAAATCAGAGCGATCATAGTTCCTCCTATTCTATGGGAGGAAAAAGGTTGTTTTGGTGTCTTGTTCAAAGCCCAAGACGTGAAGCTAAAGGTGGTTTGTATCTTGTTTAAAGCTTAAGATGTGAAGCTGAAGGGTCTATTTGTATCTTGTTTGAAGCCCAAGATGTGAAGCTAAACAGTTTTGACTTTAGAGAGAATTTGTCATCTCTAAAGGGTGTCTGTTTGTCACAACTATTGGGTGACTGATTATAAAGGAGAATTACTTTAACTGGGATATGTGAATCCAACAATGCCATAATTTCCTTTATAGGGGATTTTTAACCTGAAGGAGAAGACTTTAACTCAGTGTAGAGCAATGCCATCTTTCCTTTGGAATTTTTCATGCTAAAAGAGGGACAGTGGCGTGGATGTAAATAATCCAGAGGCTTGCCGCTTATAGCAATTAGATGAAGGAAAATGAGTTGTTGATGTTTGTATACTGTGAACGAGGCACAAATTTTGATGCTAAAAGGTTGATTGGCTCAACCGGGATTTCCTTATACAAAGCCTAAGAGGAGGCTACTGACCCAACAAGAGGGTGTTTTTGTATCTCGTACGAAGCCCGAGATGGAGACTAAAAGGTTGTTGACTCAATAAGAGAGTCCTTTATACTCAACAAGAGAGTGCTTTTATATGTGTCTTGTACGAAGCCCAAGACGGAGGCTAAAAAGATTTTGACTCCACATGAGGGTCTTTTATACTCAACAAGAGAGTGGTTTTGTGTCTCGTACGAAGCCCGAGATGGAGGCTGAAATGGAAGTGACTCAACAAGAGAGTCTTTTGTACTCAACAAGAGAGTTTTTGTATCTCGTACGAAGCCCGAGATGGAGGCTAAAAGGGATTGACTCAACAAGAGAGTCTTTTATACTCAACAAGAGAGTGTGAAAGGGTTAGCTCTGCTGGGGAGAATCATTGTACAAAGCCCAAGAGGAGGCTAGTGTGCTGGTGACTATTTTAGTTGAGTGACAGGTCCAATATGTTGGATAAAGAGAACATCAGTTCTTATAAAGGGACTGATTAAAAGTATTGTGGTGCTTTGGAATTCATCAGATGATCAGGGTTATTTCCTGTTCTTTAAGGAAATGGGAAATCCAAAGGGTATTGAAACTGTCCAAGTCTACGGGTGTTTTGAGAAGTCGATTCTCGGATAATGAATGATCTTTGTATGATGCCCAAGAGAAGGCTGGTATGTTAAGGGATGAAGGTCAACCCATTAACTGGTCTGACACTTGACTCAAAAAACAGCTCTAGCAAATTGATGACTAGGTTCTGTTCCTATACCTGTAGAGGTCGCTGGGTCTTTGTACTAAGCCCAAGAGAAGGCATGAGAGCTTTTAAAAAGCCTAAGGATCCTTGTACAATGCCCAAGAGGATGCGGGGATGCTTTTAAGAAGCCTGTGGGTCCCCAAACCCTGAGAAGTTCAAGATAAGCCATTCACCGAGAATATATCAAGCCAGGAAAGTCCGAGAATTTGGAAGAAACTCAAGAGATGCCATTCACGGAGAAAAGATCATCTCTAGGGAGTAGTGTCTCTTTGACAATTTCTAAGGGTGACAGTCTGAGAAAGGGTTCACCGAGAATGCTGCCTTTCACGTCTCCATATTGTTTAACCCCAAGAGGAGGGAAGACTGTGTCTGGTAATCCTGTGGGGATCTAGTTTTGTTTGTATTTTAAGAGTGACCAACAGGGCTTTACCTAGTGCTAGACGTAGTTGCCGGGGAAAACTCTAAATAACTATACTAGTATTACACAGTTGATATTGGACAAGTATATAAAAGTTTATGAAAGAAGACTTACAGTGAGCAGCCCCACAATACAGTTTATATATATGAAAGCGGATAAAGAAAGCGGGTAAACACTTACTCGGTTGTAGAGCTTCCATGCGGTTTGGTTAGTTGTTCAACAAAGAAAGCTTTGATAACAATATTATATTCAAAATCAAATGAAAAAGTGCTTTGAAAGAAATGTTGGGGCTTACAGGTCGAGGAGAGGCCCAAGGTTTTATCAGTGATTGCACTGTTGTTTTGAATTTGTACAGAGGGACTTATACAAGTGACTGAGGCCGAAAAAGGTTTTCTGTACAAAGGGATGGGTCTTACACTCTCTCAAGATGCCCAAAGGTTTATTTTTGTACAAGTGGTGGGGCTTACAGCTCAAGGAGAGGCCCAGGGTTTATTTTAAAAAGGCGACGATCGCGTCAGACTTTTTGATGGTATCGGGAATTATACAATACACTGAGGGCCAAATTATTTTGGTTTTCAAAAAGGGTTGGGTCTTACACTCTACTAGAGGCCCAATGATTTTTAAAGAATGGGGCTTATAACACGAGGGTAAGCCCAAGGGTTTGATTTTTGAACTGGCGATCGCGCCGAGGTTTTCTTTTAACGCAGAGGGACTTATACAATATCTGAGGCCCAAAATTGTTTTGGTTAAAAGAGGATTGGGTCTTACACTCTATTAGAGGCCCATGAGTGTTTGAAAATGATTTGTGAGGGTGAAAACCAAAGAAACCCTAATCTTGTTTTCCTTTAAAAGTAAATATTTAAAGAAAATAAAATAAAATGATAAAAATACCAAATGAGTTTGAATAAACCACTTGTGATTTTTGTTGAAGGTTTGAAAAATGAGGTTTTAATCACAAGATAAATTAAAACTCATTTGGTTTTGATTTTCAAAGTAAATATTCACTTTTAAATGTTTAAAAACAATTAAAAAGGAATTTATTCACAAAAATACTAATTATATTAAATAAATAATATAAATTTAATTTTTTTGTGGAATAAAATATTTCAATATTTTTGTGATTTTTTGGAAAAAGAACCAATAAAAAATAATTAAGATTGAGGGAGTTATTAATTTTTCAAATCATTAAAAATAATAAGAAAAACAGTGGAAAAAATAGCAAAAAGAGGATTTGGGGTGAGGGGGATTCGAACCCCAAACCTCTTGTGTATAGGGCGCGCGTCTTACCACTAGGGTGGTGATACATCCGTTGATTGAAACACAACCACAAATATACAAGGCTTGCCTTGTTTTTGGCCTGGCCCAAGGCAAGGCAAGGCAAGATTTTGGTTGCAAACGTGAAGGCCATAACTTTCTCATTTCTCCATGTATTGGGACAAAATTTAGGTCTATCCTACCTAGAATTTCACAAGGAATCCAATGGTGGTGGTATTTTTTTTTCAGATCATGCTCCTATTGAAAAACCCAATAGTTGTTTTGAAATAGGCCATGATTTGCATTTTCTATGCCATCTCTTGGTACAAGCATGAATTACATGATAAATTGGTGCAAACACACCACATATAACATGTATAAGGTGTGCATGATCAGTGGACATCAAAAGAAAGCATGGTTCAAAGAATCCAAGTTGTGATGCTTAACTCTTTTTGGAGCTTTTGTGCAATCTGCCAAGCCACTTATTCCAGAAATGATTTAATGCTTTGAACAACCTCAAATGATCTCTTAGAAGCTTTTAGGATGGTTGGAATCAGCTGGAAACCTCAGGAACAAGTTTTAGCTCTTTCTTGCAAAAGGGGCAAAAGTTGCCAAAATAGCAACTCTCTCAAATGGTGTTCTAGATGGGGGGAACCATTTGGGACAGTTCAAGGATGATATTTGGAGTGTGTTTGAGGTTTTATCTGGTTTGAAAAGTGACTGAATCAAGGCATGGGATGAAAAATGTACAAAAGTCCTATTTTGAAGTTTTGAGAGGTGACTTTGTGATTTTGGTGTTACAGGTCACTTGTGAGAGTTTGGACAGCTTAGGTATGATATATTGGATGTGTTTGGATCATAAGTTGTGGTGAAATTGCTCTCTAACTCAAAAACTCAGAGTTACCTTGCTAAAGAAGGTATTTTTGCCTAGAGAAAGAGATTTTGAGGAAAGCAAGTGTTGTAGTGCTTTGGTGTACTCAAACTGAATACAATTGAGCTCTATTTATAGTAGAGAAAGTTTGTTTTGGCTGTAATAGTGAATGGCAACTACAGCAAAGATTTGGCCAATGTTGAGCAATGAGAATCCAAGTCTCCTCTAGCCATTGACTAGAGGTTAGGGCACAGGCTGCTGGTCCCCTTGGTCTTGGATAAGTCTTGACTGAATTCAGTTAGAAATGGCTCAGTCCATGCCACCTTGGTGCTTCCATTGAATGCTCCAAAACAAAATTGGAGTCTTGTCCCTCTTTTAGGCATTTCTAGGTTTGGTATGCTATTTTTGGTTCCAATGACTTGGGAGGCTTGGGATCAGAGTTGGTTCCTCCTTGGTCCCCCCTTGAGGTGTTCAGATGGATAGAGTTGCCTGCCCTTTGTAAAATTTGAGCAAATCGAGCATGTAGCGAGCGATTTTGGACGCGGTTCTTAAGCGCTGGTCGCTCTCTGCGGTTGAGCTTAAAACTACAGGTCGATTCATTTTTTATCCTATTAAAGCTGATGAAGGAAGGGAAATAAATGTCTCCAATTAACCCTGCTTTGCATACTGAGTTTAAACAGCGGTCTGTTAGGTTACGGATGCTATCAATGCGGGGGGCCTTTGTACTGGTTATTTGTATTTTCGCCAATACTGATTTCTTTCTTTTTAGGATTTTCTGGCGGGGAACAAGGATTAGGATGTTAGGACTGATGTTTTTGAATTACTGCTTTTGATTGATGGAGATATGGGATTTGGGTTTTTTGTTTAGTGTGCTCGCTAAGATTTTTGTTTCAATCTTATGCCTACGTATTCCCGTTTATCCAAAACAGGGAAATCAGAGCGTTCGTAGTTCCTCCTATTCTATGGGAGGAAATGGGTGTTTTTGGTGTCTTGTTCAAAGCCCAAGACGTGAAGCGAAAAGGTGGTTTGTATCTTGTTCAAAGCCCAAGATATGAAGCTGAAAGGTCTCAACTTTAGAGAGAATTTGTCATCTCTAAAGAGGGGGTTGTATGTCACAATTGTTTTATAAAGGAGAATTACTTTAACCGGGATTTATGAATCCGGCAATGCCATAATTTCCTTTATAGGGGGGTTTTAACCTGAAGGAGAAGACTTTAACTCAGTGTAGAGTAATGCCATCTTTCCTTAGGAATTTCTCATGCTAAAAGAGGGACAGTGGCATGGATGTAGATGATCCAGAGGCTTGCCGCTTACAGCGATTATATGAAGGGGAAGGAGTTGTTGATGTTTGTATACTGTGAACGAGGCACAACTTTGATGCTAAAAGGTTAATTGGATTAACCAGTGATTTTCTTATACAAAGCCTAAGAGGAGGCGGATATGTGTCTCGTACAAAGCCCGAGAGAGAGGCTAAAAGGTTTTGACTCAACGATGGAATCTTTTGGTATCTCGTATAAAGCCTGAGATGGAGGCGTTTTGACTCAACAAGGGAGTTTTTGTATCTTGTACGAAGCCCGAGATGGAGGCTGTTGTTTATTTGGCTCAATAAGAACCTTTTTGTATCTCGTATAAAGCCCGAGATGGAGGCAAAAGGGGTAATTGACTCAATAAGGGAGTCTCTTATGTGTCTCGTACAAAGCTCGAGAGAGAGGCTAAACGTTGTTTGACTCCGCTGGGGAGAATCATTTGTAAAAAGCCCAAGAGGAGGCTATGGTGACTGTTTCAGTTGAGTGACAGGTCCAATATACTGATTTTAAAGAGAAAATCAGTTCTTATACGAGCAATGCTGTACTCAGGGTTTTGATTCAAGGATCCGGGATATTTCCTTTTGTTTGAGGAAACGGGAAATTCGAAGGGTATTGAGACTGTCCGAGTCTGCGAGTTTCCTTCCTATTTAACGAAGGGGTCACTTGAGAATGTCTTTGAGACTCAAGGAGATTAGACTGTCTGAGTCTAGGGTTTCAATCTTTTGTTCTAGTAGTAGACTCTTGAAAAGACTGTTCTATGCAGATGACTAAGTTCTGTTCCTATACCTTTAGGAGGTCGTCGGGACAATTTCTACGAAGCCCAAGAGGAGGCTGGAAACTTTTAAGAAGCCGACGGGTCCTTGTACTAAGCCCAAGAGGAGGCTATCATTCCCGGAGGAAGAGATCATTATACGAAGCCTAAGAGGAGGCTGTGAATACTTCTAAGAAGCCGTAGGGTCCTTGTACTAAGCCCAAGAGGAGACAGGGTTGCTTTTAGGAAGCCTGTGGGTCCTTGTACGATGCCCAAGAGGAGGCTGATGCTTTTAAGAAGCCCGTGGGTCCCCAAACCCCGAGAAATTCAAGGCAATGCTATTCACCGAGAATAGATCAAAGTCAGGAAAGTTCGAGAATTTGGAAGAAACTCAAAGATGCCATTCAAGGAGAAGACATTCATCTTTGGGAGTAGAGTTTCTTGACAATTCCTAAAGAGGACAGCCGAAGAGAATACTGTATCTGGTGATCCTATTGGGGATCTAGTTGTCTATTTCTTTGAATAAACGAAACGGCGTCACCTAGTTCTAGACGTAGTTGCCGGGGAAACTCGAAATATCTATACTATTATTACGCAGTTGATATGATTTTATGAAAGAAGACTTACAGTGAAACAGCCCCACAATACAGTTATATGTATATGAAAGCGGTAAATGAAAGCAATAACCACTTACTCGGTTGTAGAGCTTCCGTGCTGTTTGGTTAGTTGTTCAACAAAGAAAGATTGAAAACAATAGTATATTCAAAATCAAAGGAGAAAGTGCTTTGAAAAAAAGAAGGATTTGGGGCTTACAGCTCAAGGAGAGGCCCAGGGTTTTATCAGTGAGCGCACTGTTTGAATTTGTACAGAGGGACTTATACAAGTGACTGAGGCCCAAAATGTTTTCTGTACGAAGGGATGGGTCTTACACTCTCTCAAGAGGCCCAAGAAGGTTTAAAGAAAAAGAGTGGGGCTTATAACACGAGGGTAGGCCCAGTTGATTTTTCCGTTCAAAATGGCGATCGCGCCGAGGTTTTCTTTTAATGTGAAGGGACTTATACAATAAGTGAGGCCCAAAATGGTTTGGTTAAAAGGGGATTGGGTCTTACACTCTATTAGAGGCCCAAAGTGTTTTTGAATGGGTCTTATAGCTCAAGGAGAGGCCCAAGGGTTATTTTGAAAGGCGACGATCGCGCCGTTTGTTCTTGACGGTATCGGGACTTATACAATACACTGAGGCCCAAAATGTTTTGGTCAAGAAAGGATTGGGTCTTACACTCTATTAGAGGCCCAAAGTGTTTTGAAAATGATTTATGAGGGTTGAATTAATCCAAAAACCCAAATTTGTTTTCAAAAATGTATTTAATTGAATAAAAATTCAATTAAAGTGATCAAAATTGTTTAACATGTGAAAAACAAATTGTGATTTTGGATTAATGCTTCAAAAATTAAGTATTGACCTACAAAATAATTAGAAAGCATTAAAAGTTGCAAAATCAATGTAGAAAAAATATTTAAAATGTCAAAAACAATTAAAATATTAATTCTTTGCAAAAATATCAATTATATGAAATAAATAATATTTTTGGGATTTTTTTATAAAATCAAATATTTTAACATTTTTGTGAATTATTAAAAAAAGAATCAACTCAAAATCATTAAAACTCAGAGAGAAATTAATTTTTGAATCAATTAAACAAAATCACAAAATTCAAATATTTGAATTTATGAAAATGGCGCCAAGAACATGGACCAAGAACATGCGCGTTTTCTGCCTTGCCCAGATTTGCATTTTCTATCCAATCTCACTGAATACTTGATTATATCATGCAATCCACATATCATTGTGCTCGTCTCAACCTCACGATCATGTCTATAACACTTAATTTCATTTAAATTAAACATAAAACATGAAATCACGAAGAAACCTCAAGAACCCTAATTTCTGCATGAAGGCTAGGATTTTTGATACACGATTCAAACAATGCAATTAATTGAGGAAAAACATTCCATGCATGATTATGAACATATGGCCAAATTATTGTGCGAGGAAATATGCATAGATTGAGAGATGACCAAGTATGAGCTTACCTCTAAGCCGTGACAGCAAGTGCAATGTGATTTTTGATTTGGAGGTGTTACAGATGAGTGGTGATGATCTGAACAGCTTCCCTACACCCTATGGAGTGTGTTTGGATGGTTGGACTTGATTGAAATTGGCTGGATCACTTTGTGGTACCTCAGCTGCACTTTGGTTAAAACCTTGAGCAACCAGCTGGTGATTTTGTGAAATTGGTGTTTCAGAAGTGATCTAAGTGTTTGATCAGCTCATATGTGATGTATGTGAGGTGTGTGAGTGATTGGTTTGATTAGAAAAGCTCTCAAACTCAAAACCCGATAGTGACTTGCCTTAGAAGGAAAAATTGGAGTTAAAGAAGAGATTTTGAGGAAAGCATCTGTTTGATGGCTTTGGTGTACTCAAACTGATCACAATTGAGCTCTATTTATAGTAGAGCAAGTTTGTTTTGCAAGGAATAGTGAATGGCAGCTGGTAAGTAGGTTTGGCCAATGTTGGCAAATGAAAATCCAAGTCTCCTCTAGCCATTGGCTAGAGGTTAGGGCACAAAGCTTTGGTTCCCTTGGTCTTGGATAAGTCTTGACTGATTTCAGATGAGAAAGGCTCAGTCCATGCCACCTTGATTCTTCCATTGAATGCTTCAATCCAAATTTGGAGTCTTGTCCCTATTTTGGCCATTCTAGGTTCAACATGCTATTTCTTGTTCCATGGACTTTGGAGGCTTGGCTCAGTGATTGTCCCCTTTAGATTCAATCCTCAGATGTGTCCAAGTGGATAGGAGCATTTGAATTTGGCTGATTTTGGCAAATCGAGCCAAAATGCAAAATCTGCCTTGCCTTGGCAGATTTCAGCAAGGCAGCTTTCCAATGTCATATCTCATGACTCAAATTGAATTTGGTAATGTTCTTGGTCATTTTGGAAAGCCCTTACATGATACAACAACTGTTTGAACAAGTTTGGTTTTGATCTCTTTTTATTCCAAGTGAAAAATCCCTCTACATTTGGCAAAAAGTGAAGCAAAATCTGACTTAGTGAAATTTTCACTAAGTGTTGGAACAAAGTGTGATTTCTTGATTTTGATCACTCCATAACTCAAAATCCTTAATGAATTGGACTTAGGTCTAGTTGAAGTTTTTGTAGAGGGTAATGAGGGCTAAAAATCCATCTTTGGATGAGAAAAATTGGCCTTGTGGTTTAGGAGTTATGGTCCTCCAAAGTTGGTGCATTAGTGGTACTTTTTCCATAACTTAGAAAAATTTCTAAGTTTTATGGTTACCCCTTTTACAAGTTACCCCACTTTCTTTGATTTTTCTTGATGAATGATGATTCAAATCATACATTAACATCATTTTAGGGTTAAAAAACCATTTTGGTGAAAAATCTCAAAAAGTCAAAGTTGACTTTTGTGCACAATTGACTTTTTTATCAGATGAATTCCAAACTGTGCAATTCTTCATGAAATCATGTCCTTGAACTAAATCAAACTTGATGGACATGTTCCATGGGTGTCATAGGGTACATTGAGGCATGTTCTAGGGTTTGGGAGCATGTCCTGGTCAAAAGTCAAAGTTACAGTTGACTTTCCTCGCGAAACCCTAATTGTTGTGCAGATGAAATTGAGACTTGTTGCTCAAGCTTCTTGGATTAACGCATTGTCCCAAATGGATCAATATAGTTCATTAGAGACCCTCAAACCCTCTCTTGAGGTCTTGGTTCATGACTTGTCCCAAAAGTCAACTTAGGGGTGAATTAGGTCAAGAAACCCTAATTCCTGATTTTTGATGAATGCATCCCCTGAGGTCAAATTAACTTGATGATTGGGTCCATGAGGTTCCATGGAGTGCATTAGGTTGTGTTTTGGATAATTGTCCCATGCCCGGAGGAAAATTTCCCTTTGGAGGCCCTGGTCGACCAAAACCCTAATTTGGTGACACTGGCGATCTTGAGACTTGATCCACCTAGAAGGGAGCAACCTTGTGCTTAATCCTTGAAGTGTGAGTCCTTTTGATCCATTTGTGGATGTTTGAGAGGTTAGACAAGTTGAAAATCATGACATTCCTTGATTGATCCTTTGTCTAAGGCTCTGAGAGGGCTTAAAACCCTAATTTTGATTGTAGTGAATGCTCAACAACCCTTGAGGCATTTGGTGAGGCATGATGGTTCATCCCCATTGTGATGATGATTTGCACAATGATGGGAAATCTTAGTGGTCAAAATTTGGGGTATGACAGAGCAAAACTCCAAAATCTGCCTTGCCATGACAGTTTGCAGCAAGGCATATTGGCATTGTCACATCTCATGGCTCAAGTGGACTTTGATGGAGTTCTTGGCCATTTTGGAAAGCCCTCATATGATACAACAACTGTTTGATCATATACTTTTTGGATCCAAGTGAAAAATGCCCCTACATTTGGAAAAAAGTGAAGGCAGATTCTGACTTAGTGAACATTTCACTAAGTGTTGGAAAAAAGTGACGTTTTCATTTTTTGTGATTTTGATCATTCCATAACTCAAAATCCATGATGAATTGGAATGAGTTATGTTTGAAGCTTTTGTAGAGTTCCATGAGAACTACAAATCCAGCTTTGAATGGGAAAAAATGGCCTTATGGTTTAGGAGTTATGATCCTCCAAAGTTGGTACCCTAGCCACTTTGTTCCATAACTTAGAAAAATTTCTAAGTTTTTTATGGTTACCCCTTTTACAAGTTATCCCACTTTTCTTGATTTTTCTTGATGAATGATGATTCCAATCACACATTAACATCATTTTAGGGTTAAGTAACCATAATTGACCAAAAAATCAAAAAGTCAAACTTTGACTTTTCGGCACAGTTGACTTTTTATCAAATGAATTCCAAACTGTGCGATCCTCTATGAAACCAAGTCCTTGACCTAAATAAAACTTGATGGATTGATTTCATAGGTGTTATAGGGTTTATTGAATATGTCCTAGGGTTAGGGAGCATGTCCTGGTCAAAAGTCAAAGATACAGTTGACTTTTCTCGCGAAACCCTAATTGTGGTTCTGATGAACTTGAAACTTGTTGCTCAAGCTTCTTGGATCAATCCATTGTTGCAAATGGATCAATGTAGTGTATTAGAGACCCTCAAATCATGTCTTGAGGTCTTGGCTCATGTTTTGTCCCAAAAGTCACCTTAGGGGTGAATTAGGTCAAGAAACCCTAATTCCTGATTTTTTATGAGTGCATCCCCTGAAGCAAAATTGACTTGATAATTGGGTTCATGATGATCCATGGAGTATTTTAGGATATGCTTTGAAGCATTGGCTCATGCCCAGAGGAAAATTTCCATCTGGAGGCCCTGGTCGACCAAACCCTAATTTTGGTGACACTGGTTATCTTGAGGCTTAATCCACTGGAATGTTGCAGCTTTATGCTTGATTCTTGATGTGGAAGACCTCTTGATCCTTTGTGGATGTTTGAGAGGTTTAGACAAGTTTAATATCATGTCATTCCTTGATTGATCCTTTGTCTAAGAACTCTGAGAGGGCCAGAAACCCTAAATTTGATTGTAGTCACTACGCCAAAAATAGGATTAGACAACACTAAAAAGATAGCGCTTTTATCAAAAAGAACTGCTAAAAAGAATAAAAAAATTTCGCTAAAAAAAAGCGCTGTAAAAGACAGCCTTTAGAAAGCGCTTTTCAAAAGCGTTGTTAAATGCCATAAATGGAAGCCACCTTAGAAAGCGCTTTTTGCACAAAGCGCTGCTAAAAAGAATAAAAAAATTTCGCTAAAAAAAGCGCTGTAAAAGATAGACTTTAGAAAGCGCTTTTTAAAAGCGCTGTTAAATGGTAGCCACCTTAGAAAGCGCTTTTTGGAAAAAGCACTGCTATAGGTATTAACCTTAGAAAGCGCTTTCAGAAAAGCGCTCTTATATGTAGCACTTAAGAAAGCGCTTTCTGAAAAGCGCTCTCTAAGGTCAATTATGAATTAAATTATAAAACAATTTCTATTCATTTTCAGAAACCTCTTTTCATTTTCTTCTCTCGACCGTTGCTTTCATGCGTTCTGAAACCCTTGCTTTCAATCGTTCTTGCATGCGTTCTGAAACCCTTGCTTTCAATCGTTATCTCGACCATTGCCATTGTCGTCGTTCTGATACATTTTCCGTCACGGTTGCCGTCATTCTTATACTTTTTTCGTCACGGTTGCCGCCGTTCTGAAACCCTCGCATTCGTGAAGGAGAAAACGAAAACGAAGAGGTACGTTCTTGTTGTTGTTCTTGCGTCTTACCATTGAAACTTTTTCCGTCATTGTTGATACTTTTTCCGTCATTGTTGTTCTTGTTGTTTGGTTTACTTTAGGCATTTTAGTTGGACCAACTTGTATTGATTCTTTTTCTGCTGCTGCTCTAGCCGTCATTGTTGATACTTTTTCTGTCATACCCTAAATTTTGACCACTGAGATGTCCCATCATTGTGTCAATCATCATCACAATATGGAGGAACCATCATACTTCATCAGTCTCCCCAAAGATGGGTGAGCACCCACTACAGTCAAAATTAGTCAAAGGATCAATCAAGGAATGACATGATCTTCAACTTGTCTACACTCTCAAATATCCACAATGGATCAAAAGGACTCCCACTTCAAGGATTAAGCACAAGGCTGCTCCCTTCTAGGTGGATCGAGCCTCAGGATCGCCGGTGTCACCAGATTAGGGTTTTGGTCGACCAAGGCCTCCAGTTGGAAATTTTTCATCTGGGCACAAGACAATGATCCAAAACCTAACCTAAAATACTCCATGGAACCTCATGGGCCCAAGCATCAAGTCAATTTGACCTCAGGGGATGCATACATAAAAAATCAGGAATTAGGGTTTCTTGACCTAATTCACCCCTAAGTTGACTTTTGGGACAAATCATGAGCCAAGACCTCAAGAGAGGGTTTGAGGGTCTTTAGTGAACTATATTGATCCATTTGGAACAATGGATTAATCCAAGAAGCTTGAGCAACAAGTCTCAATTTCATCTGCACCACAATTAGGTTTTAAGAAAAAAGTCAACTGTAACTTTGACTTTTGACCAGGGCATGCTCCCAAGCCCTATGACATGCTCCAATATACCCTATGACATCCATGAAACATGTCCATCAAGTTTGATTTAGGTCAAGGACATGATTTCCTGAGTAATTGCACAGTTTGGAATTCATCTGATAAAAAGTCAACTATGCACAAAAGTCAACTTTGACTTTTTGAGATTTTTCACCAAAATGGATTTTTAACCCTAAAATGATGTTAATGTATGATTTGAATCATCATTCATCAAGAAAAATCAAGAAAAGTTGTATAACTTGTAAAAGAGGTAACCATAAAAACTTAGAAAATTTTCTAAGTTAAACATAAAGTGACAAGGGTACCAACTTTGGAGGATCATAACTCCTAAACCACAAGGCCACTTTTTCTCATCCAAAGATGGATTTGTAGCCCTCATTACCCTCTACAAAAACTTCAACTAGACCTAAGTCTAATTCATTAAGGATTTTGAGTTATGGAGTGATCAAAGTGGCTGAAAAGTGAAAATATCACTTTTTCCAACACTTAGTGAAATTTTCACTAAGTCCAAATCTGCCTTCACTTTTTGCCAAATGTAGGGGGGTTTTTCACTTATATTCAAAAGAGATCAAAACCAAATATGTTCAAACAGTTGTTGTATCATGTAAGGGCTTTCCAAAATGGCCAAGAACATTGCCAAATTCCATTTGGGCTATGAGTTATGACATTGGCAAGTTGCCTTGCTGAAATCTGCCAAGGCAAGGCAGAATTTGCATTTTTGGTCGATTTGCCAAAATCATCCAAATCCAAATGCTCCTATCCACTTGGACACCTCAGAGGATTGAATCTAAAGGGGACAATCACTGAGCCAAGCCTCAAAAGTCCATGGAACAAGAAATAGCATGTTGAACCTAGAATGGCCAAAATAGGGACAAGACTCCAAATTTGGATTGAAGCATTCAATGGAAGCATCAAGGTGGCATGGACTGAGCCATTCTCATCTGAAATCAGTCAAGACTTATCCAAGACCAAGGGAACCACAGCCCTGTGCCCTAACCTCTAGTCAATGGCTAGAGGAGACTTGCATTTCCATTGGCCAACATTGAACAAACACCTGCTGCAGTTGCCGTTCACTGTGGATCCCAAAAAAAACTTGCTCTACTATAAATAGAGCTCAATTGTGTTCAGTTTGAGTACACCAAAGCCATCAAACATATGCTTTCCTCAAAATCTCTTCTTTCACCTCAAACTTGCCTTCAAAAGCAAGTAATTCTGAGTTTTTGAGCTAGAGAGCAATTCCACCCAAACTAATCACACACACACCTCATATATATTATATGTAAGATGTGCAAACTATCAAAAGTGACCTGTAATCACAACATCACAAAGTCACCTCTCAAAACCTCAAAATAGCACTTTTTGCATTTTTCAAGCCATGTCTTGATTCAGTCACTTTCCAAACCAGATAAAACCTCAAACACACTCCAAATATCATCCTTGAACTGTCCCAAATGGTTCCCACCATCTGGAACACCATTTGAGGGAGTTGCTATTTTGGTCACTTTTAACCCCTTTTGCAAGAAAGGGACAGTTTGTGTTTTTGCAGGTACCAGCTGATCCCAATCATCCTAAAAGCATCCAAGGGATCATTTGAGGTGGTTCAAAGCATAAAATCATATCTGGAGCAAGAGGTTTGGCAGATTGCAGAGAAAACTCCAAAATCCCAAAGAAGGGTAAGCCTCTCAACTTGCCCTCACCAAAACATGTGTGCATTTGAAGTCCACTGAGTATGCATCTCTTATACATGTCATATGTGTTGTGTTTGTGCCAATTAATCATGTAATTCATGCCTGTATCAAAGTGTAGCATAGAAAATGCAATTATAGGACATTTTCAAAACCACTATCGGGTTTTGAGGAGGGAGTGTGATCTGAAAAAACCACCACCACCATTGGATTCCTTATGAAATTCTGGCCCAGATGCATATAAATTTTGTCTCAAACCATTAAGAATTGAGAAAGTTATGACCTTCACGTTTTTGAATTAATAACTCTTTCAATTTTAATTATTTTTTATTGGTTCTTTTTGCAAAAAATCACAAAAATATTGAAATATTTTATTCCACAAAAAATTAAGTTTATATTATTTATTTAATATAATTAGTATTTTTGTGAATAAATTCATTTTTATTTGTTTTTAAACATTTTAAAATGAATATTCATCTTGAAAAATCAAGACCAAATGAGTTTTAATATCTCTTGTGATTTATACCTCATTTTTCAAACCTTAAACAAAAATCACAAGTGGTTTATTCAAACCTATTTGGTATTTTTCATTGATTTTCTTTAAATATTTACTTTTAAAGAATAAAATTAGGGTTTCTTTGATTTTCACTCAAACAAATCATTGTCAAGCACTCATGGGCCTCTAATAGAGTGTAAGACCCAATCCTTTTCTTGACCAAATCATTTTTGGGCCTCAATGTATTGTATAAGTCCCGATACCGTCAAAAACAAACGGCGTGATCGTCGCCTTTTGAAAAATAACCTTTTGGGCCTCTCCTTGAGCTATAAGACCCATTCAAAACTTTTGGGCCTCTATTAGAGTGTAAGACCCAATCCCCTTTTAACCAAAACCATTTGGGCCTCACTTATTGTATAAGTCCCTCGGCGTTAAAAGAAAATCTCGGCGCGATCGCCATTTTTAAACGAAAAAATCAATTGGGCCTACCCTCGTGTTATAAGCCCCACTCTTTTTCTTTAAAACTTTTTGGGCCTCTTGAGAGAGTGTAAGACCCATCCCTTTGTACAGACAACCATTTTGGGCCCCAGTCACTTGTATAAGTCCCTCTGTACAAATTCAAACAGTGCGCTCACTGATAAAACCCTGGGCCTCTCCTTGAGCTGTAAGCCCCAAATCTTTCTTTTTCAAAGCACTTTCTCCTTTGATTTTGAATATACTGTTGTTTTCAATCTTTCTTTGTTGAACAACTAACCAAACAGCATGGAAGCTCTTCAACCGAGTAAGTGGTTATCGCTTTCATTTACCGCTTTCATATACATATAATTGTATTGTGGGGCTGTTTCGCTGTAAGTCTTCTTTCATAAACTCATATCAATTGTGTAATAATAGTATAGATATTTTGAGTTTCCCCGGCAACTACGTCTAGAACTAGGTGACGCCGTTTCATTTATTCGTAGAAATAGACAATTAGATCCCCAGTAGGATCACCAGATACAGTCTTCTCTCAGGCTGTCCTCATTAGGAATCGTCAAGAAACTATACTCCCAAAGATGAATGTATTCTCTGTGAATGGCATATTTGAGTTTCTTCCAAATTCTCGGACTTTCCTGACTTTGATCTATTCTCGGTGAATAGCATTGCCTTGAATTTCTCGGGGTTTGGGGACCCATCGGCTTCTTAAAAGCATCGGCCTCCTCTTGGGCATCGTACAAGGACCCACAGGCTTCCTAAAAGCAACCCTGCCTCCTCTTGGGCTTAGTACAAGGACCCTACGGCTTCTTAGAAGTATTCACAGCCTCCTCTTAGGCTTCGTATAATGATCTCTTCCTCCAGGAATGATAGCCTCCTCTTAGGCTTAATACAAGGACCCATCGGCTTCTTAAAAGTTTCCAGCCTCCTCTTGGGCTTTGTACAAATTGTCCCGACGACCTCCTAGAGGTATAGGAACAGAACTTAGTCATCCTCATAGAACAGTCCTTTCTTAGAGTCTACTATTGTTTCTCCAAACATAGTACAAAGATGACACTCTAGACTCGGACAGTCTAATCTCCTTGAGTCTCAAAGACATTCTCAAGTGACCCCTTTGTTAAATAGGAAGGAAACCCGTAGACTTGGACAGTCTCAATACCCTTCGGATTTCCCGCTTCCTTAAAGAACAGGAATAACCCAGATCCTTGAATCAAATCCTTGAGTACGGTGTTGCTCATATAAGAACTGATTTTCTCTTTAAAATCAGTATACTGGACCGGTCACTTAACTGAACAGTCACCTTAGCCTCCTCTTGGGCTTCGTACAATGATCCTCCCCAGCGGAGTCAAACAACGTTCAGCCTCTCTCTCGGGCTTTGTACGAGACACATAAGAGACTCCTTCGTTGAGTCAATCACCCCTTTCGCCTCCATCTCGGACTTCGTACGAGATACAAAAAACTCTCTGGTTGAGTCAATTAGCCTCCATCTCGGGCTTTATACAAGATACCAAAAGATTCCATCGTCGAGTCAAAACCTTTTAGCCTCTCTCTCGGGCTTGGTACGAGACACCTTTTAGCCTCCTCTTAGGCTTTGTATAAGAAAACCACTGGTTGATCAAATCAACCTTTTAGTATCAAAGTTGTGCCCCGTTCACAGTACACAAACATCAATAACTCCTTCCCCTTTCATCTAATCGCTGTAAACGGCAAGCCTCTGGATCATCTACATCCATGCCACTGTCCCTCTTTTAGCATGAGAAATTCCTTAGGAAAGATAGCATTGCTCTACACTGAGTTAAAGTCTTCTCCTTCAGGTTAAAATCCCCTATAAAGGAAATTATGGCATTGCCAGATCCGTGTATCTCGGTTAAAGTAATTCTCCTTTACAAAACAGTTGTGACATACAACCCCCCCTTTAGAGATGACAAATTCTCTCTAAAGTTGAGACTTTTAGCTTCATATCTTGGGCTTCGAACAAGATACAAATAGACTTTTCAGCTTCACATCTTGGGCTTTGAACAAGATACAAATCACCTTTCGCTTCACGTCTTAGGCTTTGAACAAGACACCAAAACACCCATTTCCTCCTATTCTATGGGAGGAACTATGAACGCTCTGATTTCCCTATTTTGGATAAACGGGAATACGTAGGCATAAGATCGAAAGAAAAGATCTTAGCGAGCACACTCAACAAAAAACCCAAAATCCCACACTCTCACATCAAAAAGCATCAGTCCTAACATCCTAATCCTCGTTCCCCGTCAGAAAACTGTCTGTCAAAATAACACAAGAAAGGCCCCCCCACATTGATCGCATCTGTAACCTAACAGACCGCTGTTTAATCTCGGTATGCAAGCAGGGTTAATTGGAGACATCTATTTCCCTTCCTTCATCAGCTCACAATAGGATAAAAAATGAATCGACCTGTAGTTTAAGCTCAACCGCAGAGAGCGACTAGCGCTTAAGAACCGCATCCAAAATCGCTCGCTACATTTTCCTGTATTGAAACTTTTTCGTCATGTATTGATTCTTTTTCGTGTGGTTAGCAACATTGCTATCAAGGATTACTATCATATATTATGTAGTTTACTATCATATATTGGATATAAAAGAAAGACATATTTTTAAGATTAATTAAAAGAAAATGTTGTTTAGTTTGTTAATGATCCATCCTTATAGTGCAACGAATGCTTTTTCCTTGTTGGAGATAATCAAAAGCCTTGTTAATATCTTTGAATTCCACCTCTTGTGTTATGAAGCCAATCACAACATTGCTATTATATAGTGACTATATATATTGAGAAAGAGTACTTACTTTTGAGGCCACTATGTAGGTGTTTACCTCTAATTGTTGCCTGTTTGTGATTACATGTTGCCACTTATCAAGTTATGACTCATAATTGGTCAATTAATGATATTTCATTTTATGATACGTGTACAGGGGGATCTTGGTAATTCTAACCTATCTGGACACTGTGTGGGTCTAGAAGTTGTTTACATCTCTACAGGTAAATATTTTTTATTTTTGTTTTTGTTTAGTTTAATTAGTATAACTATGGATAAGAAATGGATGGCTTCAAGTCGATTGTCGAAAGAGTACGAGAATGGGGTATCGGAATTCGTTAAGTTTGTTGTTGCGCACGCCAAAGACCCCAGTTGAATGAGATGTCCTTGCTTGGGTTGTTGTTTTGGGAGTCGGGTTGACGCAGTTCAGTTGGCATCGCATTTAATGAGGAGTGGAATTGATAGAAGTTATACATGTTGGAATTTGCATGGTGAGAAAATTAACGGGAATGTTAAACCGGGGGATAATAGGACCTATGCTTCAAATGACAATGGCACAGATACATACGATTCTGATCGAGTCGAAGATATTGCAGAAGCACTTGAAGAAGATCTTAAGGATTGTCCCAAAATGTTTGAGAGGTTGGTAAGCGATGCAGAGAAACCGCTATATAATGGTTGCACCAAATTCACAAGATTTTCTGTGGTATTAAAGTTGTATAACTTAAAGGCGGGCAATGGACGGTCGGATAAAAGTTTCACAGAGTTATTGGCCCTTATGAAAGATATGCTTCCAGAGGATAATGTTCTTCCCAATCGAACATATGATGCCAAAAAGATGTTGTGCTCTATTGGCATGAGCTATGATAAGATACATGCATGTCCAAATGATTGTGTTTTGTTTCTAAATGAGTATGCATCGTTAAATGAGTGTCCTAAATGCGGTGTCTCTCGATATAAGGAAAAATTATCTCCAGCAAAAGTCTTATGGTATTTTCCTATAATTCCGAGATTTAGACGCATGTTTCGTAGTGAGACCGATTCAAGACACTTGACTTGGCATGCAGATGAAAGAATTATTGATGGAAAGCTTCGACATCCGGCAGATTCACCACAATGGATGAAAATTGATGATGATTATCCTGAATTTGGAAAAGAAGCATGAAACCTTCGCTTGGCATTATCTACTGATGGAATGAACCCACACGGTCTTCAGAGTATCTCACATAGCACTTGGCCTATGATCATAATGATTTATAACCTACCTCCATGGCTATGTATGAAGCGTAAGTACTTGATGTTATCTATGTTAATTTCTGGGCCTAGACAACCAGGGAATGACATAGACATATACTTGGCACCCTTAATCGAAGATTTAAATTTTTTGTGGGAGAACGGTGTGGAGGTTTACGATGGGTATAGGAAAGAAAGTTTCAACTTGAGGGCGATGTTGTTTGGCACAATTAATGATTTTACAGCATACAGAAATCTATCAAGGTACAACATAAAAGGTCAATGTGCGTGTCCTATTTATGAAGATAAAACAGATTAGACGCGATTGGAGTTTGGTCAGAAGAATGTATTTCTCGGTCATCGTAGATTCTTAAATTCTAATCATCACTATCGTGGGTGGAGAAAAGCATTCAATGGAGAGGCAGAACATGGTAGAGCTCCAACTATATTGACAGGTGATCAAATTTTTGAAAAGGTGAAAGATGTGAGTACTCAGTTTGGAAAGCCTCTTGCACATACACTTGTCAAGAGTGGGTGGAAGAAGAGGTCAATTTTTTTTGAACTGCCATATTGGAAGTCGTTGTATGTAAGACATTTTCTCGATGTTATGCATATTGAAAAAAAATGTATTTAACAGTGTTATTGGTACGTTACTCAATATACAAGGAAAGTCTAAGGATGGCCTTAAAGCAAGAAAGGACCTGGTAGCGATGGGAATAAGAAATGAATTAGGACCCATGAAGAAAGGAACACGAACATATCTACCACCTGCTTCTTATACTCTATCTAGAAAAGAGAAAAAGGTATTGTGTAAGTTTCTAAGTGAAGTTAAAGTTCCAGAAGGATACTCTTCCCATATTAGAAGACTTGTGTCTATGAAAGACCTCAAGTTAAAGAGTTTAAAGACGCATGACTGCCATGTTATAATGGAACATTTTCTACCAATAGGTATACGTTCTATTTTGCCAGAAAAAGTAAGAAGCGCAATAACTAAATTGTGTTTTTTCTTTAAGTCAATTTGCAGTAAGGTGATCGATCCTGCGATCTTACCAACATTGCAAAAAGAAATAGTTATTACTTTGTGTGATCTTGAAATGATTTTTCCTCCCTCGTTTTTTGACATAATGGTTCATCTAGTTGTTCATCTGGTGAAAGAGACACAATTGTGTGGACAGGCTTATATGAGATGGATGTACTCTGCTGAATGTTATATGAAAATATTAAAAGGGTATGTGAAAAACTGAAGTCGACCAGAGGGTTGTATTGCCGAATGATACATTGTTAAAGAAGCGATTGAGTTTTGTACTGAATATCTGTCCAATGTACAATCAATTGGACTCCCCAAATCTCATATTGTCGAAAAAAAAGAAGGAAAAAAGTTAATTGGAAATGAAGTTGTGACAGTATCAAGGGTCGAACGGGATCAAGTGCATTTGTATGTCTACACAATGAGAATGAGGTTGAGCCGTATGTTGAAATGCACAAGGATGTTCTCCGAGGTTTAAATCCGAATAGAAATGAGAATTGGATAGTACGAGAGCACAATCAAAGTTTCATACCTTGGTTTAAGGATCATATTTATTCAAAGTATTATTCAGATCCCGCTTCAATAACATAAAGGTTGAGATGTTTAGCTTATGGTCCAAGTTTGGTTGTGTTTTCTTATAGCGCATACGCAATTAATGGATACACATTTTATACCAAAGACCAAGATGATAAAAGTACTATGCAAAATAGTGGTGTCATTGTGGTAGCTGAAGCAATGCACGTTTCAAGTGTGAAAGATTTAAACCCCAAATTTGCAAATATGTCATATTTTGGGGTTATCGAGCTCATTTGGGTGTTTGATTATGAGAAGTTTCAGATTCCTATATTTCGTTGCAAGTGGGTTGAAAATAATAATGGCGTACGAATGGATAAGTCAGGATTTTTGCAAGTGGATCTTAATAGGGTGGGGTACAAAGATAAGCCTTTTATTCTAGCCTCTAAAGCTAAACAAGTGTTCTATGTCACTGATCCGACAAGTACAAAATGATCTATAGTGCTTTTATCTAACAAAGTAATTGATGAAAACATTGGAGATCAAGGTGATATTGATGTTGATATTGAATCATTTACTAGAAATGATCAAGATGAAAATATTATAGCGAATGAATCATATACAAGAAATGATCATAATGAGGGTATTTGGATCAATCCAACCGTCCGTGTTGTTAAGAGACGTGTAGAACATATTCCAACCAAGAAAAGAAAGAGACGTTAGTGAAAAAGGTACTAAGATTTTCATTCTAATCTTTAATTTGTATCTTTTGCGTAGGAATTATCCATCTAAACTTTTGTTATATTTTACAGTGGACACTGCTTGTTGGTTGCCATTAATCCTACAAGAGAAGTATACCGAGCACAAAGAGAATCTCGAGTAGCACGGGCTAAAGCAACCAACGTTACATGGGTCAAAGTGGAGGTATATTAATTTTCACAATGTTGCTTATTAGTGATGCTACTTGATAACACAAAACAACTATATATTAATTCTTATTTGTTTGTCTATGTATAGTGCCCTCGTCAGCGTAATGGCATAGACTGCGGGTATTTCGTTTTGAGGTTTATGAGAGAAATCCGTCAAATGGATCGATTAGAGGTTCCTATTACGGTATGCATGGATTTATAACTTAGGATTTATTTTAATATTTATCGGATATGTCATATAATTTATTATTTTTAACTAAATCATGCATATTTTGTTTTGTTATGTAGTACTTTGATGAATACGCGTGTTCTCATTACACGAAGGATAAATTGCAAGAAATTAAGGAGGAATTGTGCAAATACCTTATTGAAAAAAGAATCCTATATAAGGTATAGGATTATGGGATTATGTGAATGTATAGTTTTGTGAATGGTTTATTTTATGAGATTGTATAGTTTTGTGAATGGTTTATGCCCTTTATGTGTTTTTGGATTGTAATTGTATAGTTTTGTGAATAGTTAATGTAAATAACTTGAATTATAATGGAAATGGTTTATGTGGTTTATGTGATTTATGGGATTAGTGGAAATGGTTAATGAACCATACTAGAAATTGTTAATGGAAATGTGAAATATACAGGTTTATTGAAATGGCTTGAATTATACAGGTTTATGCATAAAAAAATGGTTAAAATGAGATTTTTAAAAAAAATCATTAAAATTATACGTAGAGAAAAGACAGTGCTTTCTAGAAAAAGCGCTGTCTATAGTTCACAAAAGAAAGCGCTTTTCCTAAAAAGCGCCCTCTAAAGGTATAGAAAAATTGATAACTAAAATTATAGGCATACATTAGACAGCGCTTTAAAAAGCGCTCTCTAAAGGGGGCCTTTAGACAATGTTTTTTCCTGAAAAAGTGCTTTCTAAAGGTATATAAAAAAATTCATTAAAATTTTATACGTATACATTAGACAGCGCTTCTGCAAAAGCGCTGTCTAAAGGCCCACTTTAGAGAGCGCTTTTTAAGGAAAAAGCGATGTCTAATGTATACTTTAGAGAGCGCTTTTCCATAAATCAAAAGTGTTGTCTTTACCTACGACAGCGCTACCTTAGGCAGCGCTTTGAAGCACTGTCTAAGGCCTAAAAAAGTGTTGTCTAATGTCTTGTTTGGTATAGTGAGTGGATGCTCACCCATCTTTGGGGAGACTGATGAGGCATAATGATTCATCCATATTGTGATGAGGATTTGCACAATGATGGGAAATCTTAGTGGTCAAAATTTGGGGTATGACATTAGGGACCCTCAAATCATGTCTTGAGGTTTTGGCTCATGCTTTGTCCCAAAAGTCAACTTAGGGGTGAATTAGGTCAAGAAACCCTAATTCCTGATTTTTTATGAATGTATCCCCTGAGGCTAAATTGACTTGATGATTGGGTTTATGAGGTCCCTTAGAGTATTTTGGGTTGTGCTTTGAAGCATTGGCTCATGCCTAGAAAAAAAAATTCCATCTGGAGGCCCTGGTTGACCAAAACCCTAATTTGGTGACACTGGCGATCTTGAGGCTTAATCCACTTGGAATGTTGCAGCCTTGTGCTTGATCCTTGATGTGGGAGTCCTCTTGATCCATTGTGGATGTTTGAGAGGTTTAGACAAGTTGAAGATCATGTCATTCCTTGATTGATCCTTTGTCTAAGAGCTCTGAGAAGGCTTGAAACCCAAAGTTTGATTGTAGTGGATGCTCACCCATCTTCGAGGAGACTAATGAGGTATGATGGTTCATCTATACTGTGATGATGGTTTGCACAATGATGGGGAATCTTAGTGGCCAAAATTTGGGGTATGACAGATGCCCCTATTTAATCTTCTTGGACCCGAAGGTGTGAATGGCGAAGGTATTCGGGCATTCGGGGTGCAAGAGGATTAAATATCGTAATACCCAAAATTTTGATGGTGTTTATGAATGGCATCTTTCCCATCCATCTTCTTTTGCTAAGTAATGATGCTTAGAAAAGGTAGAAACTTCCCCTCGATCCTGGTTTCCTACCAAGAAACTGGTCTCAGTTTCTGAAATAAACTTCCCCTCGATCCTGGTTTCCTACCAAGGAACTGGTCTCAGTTTCTGATATAGACTTCCTCTCGATCCTGGTTTCCTACCAAGGAACTGGTCTTAGTTTCTTATATAAACTTCCCCTCGATCCTGGTTTCCAACTAAGGAACTGGTCTCAGTTTCTTTTGTCAATAAACTTTCATGACAAGGGACGCCGTTCGTAGCGGGTTTCCTTAAACTTCTCGCCGAATTTTCCTTGGGAGATGCCATTTGGTGGAAAAAGTTTTGATGTCAGACTTGCTGGGGAAACCCATCTGTCTGAGTTGTAGAGGTGCACAAACTTCTCTGTGGGAGACGCCATTTGTTGACTCTACTGGGGAAAACAACTCTCTTGAGAGACTGTTTCCTGCTTAGGGATATTACATCATACATTTCCTCGAGAACTTCTCGGAGGAATGCCATGTGATGAAATCCAATCCTTAGGTACTGGTGACCTTTTTTGTCAGCGAATTTTCCGAAGGAGAACTGCTGTATTGCCGAACCTTTGATTAAGAGGCTTTCTCTAGGGATCTTCCTCAATCCGGTAAAGCGAAAATATCATCTTTAATAGTGAAGAGTGACGTTTGTCGAAAGCTCTCTGGCTTTTCAGAGGTTCAAGTTATCAAAGTGGTCAAGGGACCAACTCCAATCCAAAAATAAACTGGAAGAGAGATTGTTCAGACCCAACATTTCCTGATGAGGAAAAAACTGACAACTCAATTGAGAGGACTTTTATCACTTGGGAACAAGACCGACTAGAGTGATAGTGATGCAATATGAATATAGATGTAAATCAATAATGCATGATGTATGTATGTTTATGCTGACAAAACTGACGCGACATACAGACTAGTGGATGAACATGACTGGATACTCGACCATGGCAAGGGACGAAGAAGTATCACTGGTTCAAGATAGCAATTCTGCCTTATGTAGGAGAGATAGTTCTGATGGGGAACAACGTTGGTCGGTCTTAGGAGATAAAAACTCTGCCGGGGATTTCGGATGGAATATTCGCATCTGACACAGCTGATCCTTCACTCAGTTGCACTGGTTTAGAAGGAGTACTTTGATTCTGTACTTTGTGGTTTGATTACTTCTGGAGAAGTGATCGATGTTCTTTCGATGTTCAACAGTCAAAAGAATTGCCATCTTTATTTTAAAAGCAGAAAAAATTTTACAAGTAAATTCATTTTTGTTTTATTTCAAAAATCGTTGATCAAGTTAAAATGTATCGTTCTGTAAAGCTAAAACAAATATGAATTGCAAACAAAAGCATTAAGGCTAAAATTTTATTGATAGGATGGAAATCAGCCAAACGCGTGATTCTATAGAGTATTTACAAAGTTAGAAAATGGTAATTTAAGGAAAAAGGGCTACATTGAAACATAACAACCACTATCCTTCTACCAACTTTGAATTCTGGACATCCTGAGCTTCTGTCGAAGATGACCTTGACTGGAATTTTTCCTGATGGATGGCATTACTGCTGCTAAGGGATTTGCCCCTTTGTTGGACGTAGTTACTTGCCATTATCCCTAACTTTTGCCTAGATTGTACTTTGAGATTTCCAATCCATCGGGATGATTTTTGATCATGTCTCTAATTTTTGCCTAGACCGCCCTTTCGGGTTTTCAATCCACCGAGAAGTTTTTTTTAGGCGAAGTATTTCTTGACTACGTCAACATTTTTGGGGTAGGAAAATTCCTCTCCATCCATGGCTGCGAGTCTCAAGGCGCCGCCTGAGAAGGCTTTCTTGACCACATAGGGGCTGTCATAATTTGGAGTCCATTTGCCCCGGGAATCAGTGAGAAATGATTGTATCTTCTTGAGTAGTTTGAAGATTGGCGCGCATGTTGCGATCATGAGAGTTATCAACCTGGAGATGTAATTGAGATACCCCAGGAATCCCCTGACTTGTTTTTTAGTCTTTAGAGAAGGCTTTTCTTGAATGGCCTTGACCTTATCAGGATCAACCTCAATTCCTTTCTGGCTGACAATGAACCCTAGAAGTTTCCCTGAACCGACACCGAATGTGCACTTATTGGGATTCAAGTGGAGTTTGTACTTTCTCAGATGCTCGAATAGCTTTGATAGGTGGGTCACATGCTCCTATTCTGTTTTAGATTTTGCAATCATATCATCGACATATACCTTTATTTCTTTGTGTATCATGTCATGAAAAAGAGTAGTCATAGCCCTTTGATAGGTTGCCCCGGCGTTCTTCAAACCGAACATCATTACCTTGTAACAAAAGGTACCCCATGGGATGATAAATGAAGTTTTCTCCATATCTTTCGATGCCATTTTTATTTGATTATAGCCCGAGAATCCATCCATGAAGGAGAATACTTTGAATTTTGTTGTACTGTCTACCGGCATGTCAATGTGCGGTAAGGGAAAGTCATCCTTTGGACTGAATTTATTCAGATCCCTGTAGTCTACGCACATTCTAACTTTTCCATCTTTTTTCAGAACTGGTACTATGTTGGCTAACCATTGAGGATATTCTCATGTAGCGAGGAAACCCGCGTCAATCTGTTTCTGTACTTCCTCTTTGATTTTGATGGCCATGTCTGGATGAGTCCGTCTAAACCTCTGTTTCACTGGCGGACATTCTGATCTTAACGGTAGATGATGTTCCACGATGCTGGTATCCAACCCTGGCATGTCCTGATAGGACCAAGCGAATACATCGGGAAATCTTTGAGAAGCTTTATCAAATCCTGTTTGACAGTCGGACTGAGTAGTGCCCCAATCTTGATTTCCTTTCTCTCTTCTTCTGAACCCAAGTTGACCATTTCCAACAGCTCATTGTGAGGTTTAATGGACCTTTCCTCTTGTTTGAGTAATCGGGAGATCTCTTCTGGAATTTCTTTGTCATCTTCTTCTTCAGCCTCAAATACCGGGAATTCAAAGTCGGGAGAAGGCGTTGGATCGTATGTTTCAATGGGGTTTAAAACAAGAAATCTGTATGACGTGATGATTGTTTTTAGAAGAGATAGAGAGAATGCAAGAGTGTGTGCAGTGTAAATTTTTTGGAAAACTGCTTGTTTTTATTATTTGTTGTTTTTTTAGGATTACCATTTTCTGAAAAAGTGAAAAGAGAAAACAACAATTAATGCAGAAATTATAGAACGACGTTATTTTATTTATGATCTTGTCGATTCTTGAAGCTACAACCCTATGAAACAAAACTCAGTCGCTTTGGGCGAAGAGAAGAGGTATTTACAGAAAAGTGAGCCCTATCAAAACATCCGTTTCACCTGGGCAGGGTGAAAGGTTAAGATAAAGACGACAATTACTTATACTTATGAACGATCTTCGGAACATCGACTGCAATCCATTATCGGCGAACTCCTCGGTGAATCACAAAGTCTGGCACCTTCCTTGATTTGTCTCTAGAAATAACGTTGATTTCTAGTGGAGCAGGATCATTGGAATCTGTCACCCAGGCAAAGTTGTCATAGGAAGATTCCTCAGTTGTATTTTGCATAGTATTTGTGCTCTCAGGTAAATCTCCCCATCCAGTTGGCTGGATGTCCTCGAGCCTGATACGAGAGCTTTCCGGAATGGTGTACTTGACTAAGAAGTCGAATTTCCCACTTGGTTGTCCTAAGGTATCCCACACTTCTTTGGAATTGGAGGAGTCATCCCTTTCGATGACGTTGACCTCGGGAAAAGCATAATTAAGGAACTCTTGTCCTGCAATCGTTGCAAATTCATCGTCGTACTGGATATTTTCGGAATGCCCTGAGTAATGATCCCATGATTCTGTGGGGACGCAGGTATTCTTCTCAATGATGCTCAGCTGATATGCATCTTTCGGACGACTCTTTTGCCCTAAGTCTCCTGGGTAAGGCTTCCACATCGGCAGGCCATCCATCGGGCTATAATAGTCATGGTCAAAGTTGTCTTTCATCAGAGTGTCCTCCTCTAATGAGTTCGGTGGAGCACGACATCCTTCTGGATCACAATCTCCGAATATCATTTCAACGTCTGACCTTGGTATAAATCTCGAACTCTGTGCGGGATAGTAAAATGGTGTAGGCACTTCTTCCTGAGACATATAACCGTCCTCGTTAAGGTAGGACTTCCATTCCTCATCTGTGTCGGAGGAATCTCCCTCGTTGATGGTATGTACTTCTTGAGACACTGGATGAAGGAAACCTCCACTATGGAAGAAGTTATGAATGCGATGAAGACTTTCATTGTTAGTAGATATCTGGGTACAGGTTGTAGAAAAACCAAGACCCTTCTTTGTTTTATTGTCAGTAGGAATGACAAGCTGTCCCCATCCCTTTGCATTGTTACTTTTGATCACCTCGAGAGCATCTTTGTACAAGGAGATCGATGTTCATTTCTCTAATTTATTCTCATTGCTTACCGAAAGTGCCTGGAACTGAGTTCCAACAACCTCCTCGGGTTCTACACAAGTGGACAACGAAAGGTTACTCACGATCAAGGTTTGTTCTCCACAGACCGTGACGAGTTGGTCATTCTTGACGAACTTCAGCTTCTGGTGAAGTGTCGAAGTGACTTCCCCAGCCTGGTGTATTCAAGGTCTTCCCAACAAATAACTGTATATTGCTCGGATGTCCATGACCTGGAAAGTGACTTGGAAAGTGTGAGGACCAATAGTTATGGGAAGGTCGACTTTGCCGATAACTGTTTTTCGGGATCCGTCAAATGCTTTGCGATAACCTCACTGTCTCTTATCAGAGATCCTTTGAATGATAGTCATATTAGAGTGGACTTCAGCATAACGTTGAGAGCCGATCCGGTATCTACCAGTACGCTGGCTAAGGCATCATCTTGGCAGTTAACTGTGATATTGAGCGCCATGTTGTGACTTTTGCCTTCTTTTGGCAATTCCTCATCACTAAACCCTAAGTTGTTGCAGGAAGTGATGTTGGAAATGATGCTGTCGAATTGACTTATTGACACATCCTGTTCCACAAAGGCATATTCTAAGACTTTCTGTAGAGCCTCTCTGTGGGCTTCGAAACTAAGTAAAAGAGATAACACAGAAATCTTTGAAGGAGTTTGGAATAGCTGATCAACAATGTTGTATTCACTCCTTTGGACGAGCTTCAGCATCTCATCATTGTTCTTTGAAAGGTCGGGATCGCTGGCCTGACCGACTGGTGGATTGGGAGCTTCTGTCTAAAGTTCTTTTTCCTCGGTAGGTTCTCCAACTCCTTGGTTGAAGATTCGACCGCTCCGTGTTACTCGACTGATCTCTGCAATATTCATGACGGAGGGTAATGGAATTTCCTTTCCATTCTCAATTTTTGTTCAACCATATTTGTAAGAGATAGCTTTATTAGTCTTGTACGACACTGGTTCCAGCAGATAGATAACTATAGGAGCCTTCTGATTTCTCTGACTGTCATAAGTAACTTCAATCAGTTCTTGGTTAAGAACCTTCGATTCTTCAAGTATAGGGATGATGGTACAAACATCTTTGGCCCTTTCGCATTCAGAGATCACGACAACATCCTTAATCTGATCAGCGAAATAGTCTGGCGTCTAGTTGATTGATCTAGAACTCAGACACGGTTGAATCTCCTTGCGGTCCAACTGACTTTGAAGAGCTGCTCGCACGAGGTAGCATCCTTGGTTATTCTCCGAGCAGACTCTACAGTGCTCGTATTTGTGTGGTGGCACCTAGACATGTCCGCTTTGAATGCAGTGTAACCTTACTAGGTCTATTTCCATAGATCGGACATCCTGACTTTGATGTCTAGTAGGGTTCCCGTTTGTCACACTGATTTGTTACGTGTCTTCGTCTAGATAGATCAGAAGCCACCAATGGTTTAACAAGTATTGTAAAGTTCTTTGAACGAGAGCGCACCCTTGGTTACTCTCGCAACATACTTTACAGCTCAAATAATCATGTGAAGTGAGAAAACCGAGTTGGACTTGCTTGGCGTGTAACTCCACCAAGCTGGTATTCATCAAACGAATATCGAAGATTTGAATCATGTTAACTTGATAAGGATTTCTATCATGGTAGTCCTGGATCCACCCAAGATCCATCTGACGCTGGAGGGCCTCTTGTACAAAAGAGCATCCCTGTTTGTTTACCGAGCAGGTCAGACAGGAATTGTAATCGTGCCGCGGCAGATTATGATACTGGCTTTGCCTTGAGTGCATTGCCACCAAGTTAATATTCATTGCACGGATGTCGTGGTTCTGAATGATGTTGGAATTTGCATAAGTAATATTAACTCCACGAACTCGGTGCTCTTGGATCCATCCGAGATCCAATTGTTCCTGTAGAGCTGATTGCACCACAAAACATCCTTGATTGTTTTTAGAGCAGATATCACACTGGTGATAATTGTGAGATGGTACATGACCGTATCCGCTCTGTCTGTGATGCATCTTGACCAGATTGGTCCTTAATAAGAGTACATCATGAATTTGATAGTTGTTGTTGGACTCTCCTTCTATCAAATTTACCGCAGCTTTCTCGTGTTGAGGCAGCGGGTTCGTCTGAACATTAGGACTCGTATCTTTGAAATAAGACCCCACTCCTAACAAGCTTTTGCACATCGGATTTGAAACTGAGAGAGTTTTCTATGTTATGCCCTGGTCCTCCTTGATGGTAAGGGCAAGTCTGATCCGATTTGAACCAAAAAGGCGGATTTTCCGGTATTGTAAGAGGAAACCTGGTTTGGACGTGTCCCTTGACTAGTAAGAGTGGAAACAATTTTGCGTACAACATCTGTATAGGGTCAAACCCTGGTGGTCGTGTTGTACGATTGTTGCTATATGGAGGACGAACCTGCTGAAGAGGATGTTGTGTCCTTTGCTGATATTGTTGTTGATTCAGTTGGCTCTGAGCAACCTGAGGTTGATACGTAGGAACGGGCACAGAGTTAATAGCAGGAGTTACAGCTGCTACTGGTTGGTACCATCACCTTTGCTTTTCGAGAGAGATATTGCCAATATCTTGCTCTTTTTTCTTAGGGAGAGCACTACCGTATCATTTTGTACTACTTAATGATCTAGTGTCTTTAACTAAACGTCCTCCTCGGACTGCTTCCTCGAGACGAACTCCCATGCCTACCATTTTAGTAAAGTCACTGGGCGCACTACCAACCATTCGGTCGTAGTAGAATGAGCTCAAGGTCTTTAAGAAGATCTTTGTCATCTCTTTTTCCTCAAGAGGTGGACAAATCTGGGCGGAAATTTCACGCCATCTCTAAGCGTACTCCTTAAAGGTTTCCTTGTCCTTTTGTGACATGGCTCTGAGTTGATCTCTGTCCTGTGCCATGTCCAGGTTATACTTATATTGTTGAACGAAAGCAGCGCCAAGATCTCGGAAAGTGCCGATCTTAGTGCGGTTTAAACACATGTACCATTTGAGTACGGCACTGGTTAAACTATCCTAAAAATAGTGAATCAGTAGCTCTTGGTTCTTTGTCTGAGTTGACATTCGCCGAGCGTACATCACCAAATGCTTTGAGGGCAAGAGTTACCCTTGTACTTTTCAAATTTGGGCACTTTGAACTTGTGAGGAACATTCACATTGGTGACCAAACAAAGGTCTGCGGCGTCTTTTCCAATTAAATCCTAACCGCGGAGGGCTTGCAGCTTTTTCTGCATTTCCAGGAACTGTTCCTGGAACTCCTTCATTTTGTTATCCATACTTTCGTTTCCACCAGAAGGTATCTGTGGAATCTGTCCTTTCGGGATAGTGTGTACCACGGGTGGTGGTATAGTCATCATAGCAGTGACTCTAGGTACTTCCCTCTCCCGAAGTTTGTAACCTTCAGGAGTTGCTGTCATGCCCCTGGCATCTTCACTTTCCCAAAGTTTGTAACCTTCAGGAACAGCGGTTCCTGCTGCGGTTCCCTGATCTTCAGTGATCGGCGGAACATATCCTTCCGAGATATAGTTAATAGGCATGCCCCAGGGACGATCTTTAGGCATGTTATACTGAGGATCATACTTCTCCACTACGGGCGTTGATATGATCTCTGAGATCATAGTCCTTTGTTGTTGCATCTGAGCTTCTGCTAGAGCTTGCATGTCGTTATGAAGCTTTCTCAGATCCTCTTTTAGAGTGTCGATCTCTTCCCTCAACTCTCTGTTCTCTTCCTCGAGATCATCAATCTTTTTCTGTCGATTGGCCTAAGTATTGTACGAATGACAGTTTGACTCTAGAATCGAGACGCAAACGTGAGATTCGTAGGTAAGAAGAATGTGTTACGTGAGAATGATGAATGATATGCAATGATTATATTAATCATATTTTTTTTGTTTAATCAAAATAAACTTCGACAATTGGATTGCAAATATAAAACAGTGGGGAAGACCCCATTTTATTGAATTCAAAGATTACGGAAATGGAAATACAGTCATTTACATAATGTTGTAAAAGGAAATCTAAACTCATGGGTCCCGAGTCCTCTCTGAGGGGAGCTTAGGTGCTAGTTCTGGTATTTTCCTTTTCTTTGACCGGGGCTCTTAAGCCGTTGTCGAGTTGTCATTCCTTTGCCAAGTGAAAGGAGCGAGAAAATTCCTTTGGTCATCCTGATTTTCTACAGCATGTTGCTCTAAAATCTCAATCAGAGCATTTTTTTCTTTTAACAGTTGCTGTATTTTATTGCACTCCACATTGAGAATACGATACTTGTTCTTCCAAGACCTCTTCTCCTGTTGAACTTTGTTGAGAGTCACCTGACGTTTTTTCGTATCAGACATAAAGTAAAGGACATGGTCCATTAATGGAAGAACTTCCTGACGAGGGTAAGGCATCATCAACTTGAGAGCTCTAGTTTGTACCCAGTGGAGATAAGGTTCCACCGAGACACAGTCTGGTTTTCCTAGAGACTCTCTTCCTTTCCTATGAACATGTTTCCAGGCATGCACTATTTTTGTCTTTAGTGCCCTGTCATTTTCTCTTTCCTTAAAGAAAAGACCTTCCAGATGAGCATTACGCAGGACATGCCTCATCGAGTATCCGAGTTGACGACGAACTAAAACTGGATGATATTTAATTCCTCCTTTAGTTCCTATAAGGGGTACATTAGAGAAGTTTCAACAACGGTCAATGATTCTGATCCCTTCATAAATTAGATTGTACCAATCGATGTCAGAGTTAGTAAGAGACATGATTCTCTGTGACCAACGTAAAGTATTCTTTTGATCCCAAAATGCAGCAGACTTTGGCAAATGAGAAATGAACCATTTGTATAGCAGGGGTACACAATATGTGATTATTCCTCCGTTGTACAAATTCCTTAAGTGTACAGAATGATAAGCATTTGCGAGCAGGGTCGGTACAGGGTTTCCAATTAGAAAAATCTTAATGGCATTGATATCAATGAAGTTATCAATTTTGGGAAACTGAAATAACCCGTAGGTAAGCAAAACAAAGATGCTTTCGAAAGCGGCCATGTTCCCTATACTAGCAAAGTACAGAGCTTTCTTTATCAAGAACTGGGCTGGCAAACCCTGGATACCACCCTTAATGATCATGTGAGTCCTGACTTCTGACTCATCCAAATAGATTGCTCTTGCAATGGTTTGATCCTTTGGAATTCCTTCCAGTCCAGAAAATGGACATTGGTCAGTAATGGGTAAATCAGTCAGGTGAGAGTACTCCTCCAATGTTGGTGCTAGTTGATAATCCAGGAATGTGAAACAGTGATAGACCGGATCGTAGAACTGAATGAGCGTAGCTAGTATTCCTTCAATTACATGGACCCTTAACAGAGACAACAGTCCCCCGTACTTAGCTCTGAAAGCCTCAGGGTTGGTTATCATCCTCGCCAGACCTCTTAAATCCTCTAGTTTTGGAACCTTGAAGGTGTACTTATGAGTCTTCCTTCTACCGAAATCCATTAGCAATCTCTTTATCTGACATTTGCAATCATTGTCTTAGTTTAATTTGAAAAAGAGAGACTAGAAGAGAAGATTTTTCTTTGTTTAAAGTTTTCTTTTTTAATGAAATGAATGCATGAATGCAGCACACAAAACATAGAAAAAAACATGGGGTCAAAGGGTCAGCGTCATGAAGTCAAGGCTCTACCCATCCCCAAAGGTTATACTGATGATTTTTTGTACATGTCCTCAAAATCACTGACCCCTCTTGGGATAACGACAACAAGCGGATCGCCAGCAAGCTGTAGTATCTTAGAGTAATCTCAAATGAGGGTAGTATTGCGTGACAAATATTTCTGATAGCTTCCGCACTACAAAATGGTTTCAGTCTACTAAAATCATCAACTTCTCAGAAAACCCAATCGAACAATCTGCTTTCAACAACCGAAGTCGTATAGGCATTGAATCCGCAAAGGGCATCTCCACTGATTCGATGGTCGACCGGGACCTCTTATCTGGGATTCACTCCCCGTAAGATTACCCGTCTAGTGCCATCACTTATCTTAGGTGTATACTCAATCTTTCCACATGCGGCATCACACGCATTCCCATTAACAAAAAATTAAACATAGATATCAATTAGGAAACGCAATATATATATATATATATATATGTATATTTGTCCTAATATCCTAGACCTCTATAATCCTATGATCCTATACAGACAATGACTCCCCAGCAGTGTCGTCATTTCGGTGGTATTTTGTGAGCTTAAAGTTTTCCACCTAAGACTATAAGAAAGAACAGACTCCCACTGTGGTCGCCATTTTTCCTGTAGCGTAATTTTTGTGGTTTCGAATCACTATCGCTTTGGTACTACAGTTCGATTCATTTTTTATCCTGTGAAGCTGATTAAGGAAGGGAAATAGATGTCTCCAATTAACCCTGCTTGCATACTGAGGTTAAACAGTCAAAACTGTTGGTTTACGGATGCTATCAAAATAGGGGGGGTTTGTCTTTAGGGTATTTCGTTTAAGAACGGAGTGTCGTGACTGTACAGGAGGATTTTGGTAAGATACTAGGTCTGATGTTTTGGATGGATGTGTGAAGGGACTGGATTTTGAGTTTTTTTTATTAGTATGCTCGCTAAGATTTCGCAATCTTATGCCTACGTATTCCCGTTTAACGAAACAGGGAAACCAGAGCGATCGTAGTTCCTCCTATTCTATGGGAGGAAAGAGATGTTTTGGTGTCTTGTTCAAAGCCCAAGATTGAAGCTAAAGGTGATTTGTATCTTGTTCAAAGCCCAAGATGTGAAGCTAAAGGGTTTTGACTAAAAGGGAATTTGCCATCTCTAAAGAGGAATTGTTGATGTTTATATGTTGTGAGCAAGGCACAAATTTGATGCTTAAAGGTTGATTGACTCAACCGGGGATTATTTTAAACAAAGCCTAAGAGGAGGCTAGAAGTTTGACTTTTCCGGGGAAAATGTTCTTTCTGTCTTGTAAAAAGCCCAAGATTGAGGCTAAAAGGGATTTTGACTCCGTTGGGGAGAATGTATCTTGTATAAAGCCCAAGATGGAGGCTGAAATGGTTTGACTCAACAAGAGAGTACTTTTATCTATCCTGTATAAAGCCCAAGACGGAGGCTAAAAAGGTTGACTCAACAAGAGAGTCTTGAACAGGTGATTGACTCAACAAGAGAGTCTGAAGGTTGATTGACTCAACAAGAGAGTCTTTTATACTCAACAAGAGAGTGAGTTGCTATCTCGTACGAAGCCCGAGATTGAGGCTAAAAGGAGATTGACTCAACAAGAGAGTCTTTTATACTCAACAAGAGAGTGTTTTTTACATGTCTTGTACGAAGCCCAAGACGGAGGCTAAAAGTGGTTGACTTAACAAGAGAGTCTAAAAAGGTTAGCTCCGATGGGGAGAATCATTTGTACAAAGCCCAAGAGGAGGCTGACTTATTGCTGAGGATTATTTATCCTGAAGTGAGTCCAAGTGTGGGGAACTCTCATGAGAGACACCGGGTTTCTGCTGGAGATTGATCCAGAGTGATCGGTGTTTTTTCCTATGTTTGAAAGGAACTTGAGAATGTCTTTGAGACTCAAGAGGTTTAGACTGTCCAAGTCTAAAGTTTTATCTTTTGTACAATGCCCAAGAGGAGGCGCGGACATTAAGGGATGAGTATCAACCCTAAAATGGATGAAGTTTTGACGCGGGAAAGACTGCTCTAGCAAAGGATGACTAAGTTCTGTCTTATACCTTTAAGAGGTCGTCAGGGTCCTTGTATTAAGCCCAAAAGAAGGTATGAGAACTTTTAAGAAGCTGAAGGGTCCTTGTACAACGTCCAAGAGGAGGCGGGGATGCTTTTAGGAAGCATGTGGGTCCCCAAACCAAGAGAAGTTCAAGAAATGCAATTCACAGAGAAGAGATCATTCCAGGAAAGTTCGAGAATTTAGAAGAAACTCAAGAGATGCCATTCACAGAGAAAAGATCATCTCTGGGGAGTTAGAGTTTCTTTGACAATTTCTAAGGGTGACAGTCTGAGAAAAGGTTCACCGAGAATACTGCCTTTCTCTTTGTTCCATATTGTTTAACCCCAAGAGGAGGGAATACTGTATCTGGAATCCTACGGGGGATCTAGTTCTGTTTGTATTCGAGAGTGACCAACAGGCTTTACCTAGTTCTAGACGTAGTTTCCGGGGAAAACTCTAAATAACTATACTAGTATTACACAGTGGATATGTGACAAGTATATAAAAGGATGCGAAATAAGACTTACAGTGAAACAGCCCCATAATACAGTTATATACATATGAAAGGGATAAATGAAAGCGGATAGACACTTACCCGTTGTAGAGCTTCCATGATGTTTTGTTAGTTGTTCAACAAAGAAATTAAATAAAGTTTTGATAACAACATATATTTGAATTCAAAATCAAAGGAGAAAGTGCTTTGAAAAGATTGTTAGGGCTTACAGCTCAAGGAGAGGCCCAAGTTTTAACGATGATCGCATCGTTGTCTTAAAGATCATATCGCGACTTATACAACGACTAAGGCCCAAAAAGTTTTTTTGTACAAGGGGATGGGTCTTACACACTATTATAGGCCCAAAGATTTATTTTTGTACAAGAGATGGGACTTACAACTCAAGGAGAAGCCCAGGGTTATTGGTTTGAAAACGGCGATCGCGCAGAGGTTTTTGAAAACATTGTGGGCCTTATACAACATCTGAGGCCCAAATCATTTTGGAAAAAAAAAGGGTTGGGTCTTATACTCTGTTAGAGGCCCAAAGATTTTGAAAATGAATAAAGATGGGTCTTATAGCTCAAGGAGAAGCCCAGTTGATTTTGTTAAAAAGGCGACGGTCGCGCCGAACATTTGAAAATATACAGAGGGACTTATACAATGTGTGAGGCCCAAAGGTATTATTTACAAAGGGGTTGGGTCTTACACTCTATTAGAGGCCCAAAAAGTTTTTAAGAAAAAGAATTGGGACTTATAGCTCGAGGAGAGGCCCAAAGGATTTGATTTTGAATTGGCGATCACGCCGAGATTTTTTTAACGCAGAGGGACTTATACAATATCTGAGGCCCAAATGGTTTTAGTTAAAAGGGGATTGGGTCTTACACTCTATTAGAGGCCCATGAGTGTTTGAAAATGATTGATGAGGGTTGAATTAATCAAAACCCTAATTTTGTTTAAAAAAGGAATTAATTTTGTTAAAAAATTAATAAAAAGTGTTGAAAACATGTGAAAAATGAGTGGTGATCTTGGATCAATGTTTCAAAAATCATGTTTATATCCACAAAAAGATTGGAAACCAATTAAATTTGGAAAATCAAGGAGGAAAAAATATTTTAAATGTAAAAAACAAATAAAAGATTAATTCTTTGCAAAAATATCAAGTATATGAAATAAATAATATTTTTGGGAATTTTTGGCAAAATAAAATATTTTAACATTTTTTGTGAATTATTAAAAAAAGAATCAACTCAAAATCATTAAAACTCATAGAGAAATTAATTTTTGAATCAATTAAATAAAATCACAAAATTCAAATATTCAAATTTGTGAAAAAGGTGCCAAGAACACGCGCGAAGGGAGTTTTGCCCAGTTTTGCATTTTCTATCCAATCTCACTAAATACTTGATGAAATCACACAATCCACATATCAATCTGCTCATTTTCACCTTACGATCATGTCTATGGTCTTTAATTTCATTTATTTTAAACATGGAATAAGATATCAAGACAAAACCTCAAGAACCCTAAAATTTGCATGAAGGTTGAGAATTTTGATACACGATTCAAACAAAGCAATTAATTGAGGGGAAACATTCTATGCATGATTATGAACATTTGACAAAAGTATTGTGTGAGGAAATATGCATAGATTAAGAGATGACCTAGTTTAGGCTTACTTGAAGGTCGTGACAGCAAGAGCAATGTGATTTTTGAGTTGGAGGTGTTACAGATGAGTTGTGATGATCTGGACAGCTTCCCTACACCATATGGAGTGTGTTTAAATGCTTGGACTTGATTGGAAATGGCTGGATCGCCTCATGGCATCTCAACTACAACTTGGTTGAAAACATGAGCAAGTGGCTAGTGATTCTGAGAAATCAGTGTTACAGTTATGTTTAGTGTTTGATCAGCTCACATATGATGTTTATGAGGTGTTAGAGCAATTGGTTTGAGTGGAATTGCTCTCTACTGAAAAATTCGATAGTGACTTGCTAAGAAAGGCATTTTTGAGAGTGAAAATATGCGTTTGAGAAAGGAAAGTGTTGTAGGCCTTTGGTGTACTTAAATTGAGTACAAATGAACTCTATTTATAGTAGAGCAAGTTTGTTTTGCAAGCAATAGTGAATGGTAACTGCAACAGCTCATTGTCTAATTGCATCACTTTGGAATCTTAAGTCTCCTCTAGCCATTGACTAGAGGTTAGAGCACAGGCCTTTGGTTCCCTAGTTCAGAGATCATCCTTGACTCATTTAGTTGGGAATGGCTCAGTTCATGCCACCTTGGTGCATCCATTGAATGCTCCAAAACAAAATTGGAGTCTTGTCCCCCTTTTAGGCATTTTAGGCTTGGTATGCTACTTTTAGTTCCAAATACTTGGGAGGCTGATGGATCAGTGTTTGTCTTTCCTTGGTCTCCCCCAGAGGTGTTCATATGGATAAACTTGTTTGTCATTTGCACAATTGATCAAATCGAGCAAAATGCACAAATCTGCCTTGCCATGACAGTTGCAGCAAGGCATATTGCCATTGTTCTAACTCTTAGCTCAAATGGGATTTGATGGAGTTCTTGGCCATTTTGGAAAGCTCTCATATGATACAACCTATGTGTGATCATAGTTTGTCTTGAAACTTTTTGGATCTAAGGGGAAAATGCCCTTAGATTTTGAAAAAAGTGAAACAGATTATGACTTAGTGAAAATCTCACTAAGTGTTGGAAAAAGTGGCATTTTCATATTTTTGTCATTTTGGTCACTCCATAACTAAAAATCCATAAAGAATTGGAATGAGGTGTAGTTGACACTTTTAAAGTATGCCATGAGAGCTACAAATCCATCTTTGTATTAGCCAAACTGGTTGCTTGGATCACAAGTTATGATCCTTGGAAGTTGGTACCCTAGCCACTTTGTTCCATAACTTAGAAAATTTCTAAGTTTTTTATGGTTACCCCTTTTACAAGTTATCCAACTTTTCTTGATTTTTCTTGATGAATGATGATCCCAATCACACATTAACATCATTTTAGGGTTAGGGAACCATAATTGATCAAAAAATAAAAAAGTCAAACTTTGACTTTTGGGCACAGTTGACTTTTTATCAAATGAATTCCAAACTGTGTGATCCTCTATGAAATCAAGTCCTTGACCTAAATCAAACTTGATGTATTGATTTCATAGGTGTTATAGGGTGTATTGAATCATGTCCCAAGGTTTGGGAGCATGTCTTGGTCAAAAGTCAAAGGCACAGTTGACTTTTTCCGCGAAACCCTAACTATGGTTCTGATGAACTTGAAACTTGTGAATCAAGCTTCTTGGATCAATCCATTGTTGCAAATGGATCAATGTAGTGTATTAGGGACCCTTAAATCATGTCTTGAGGTTTTGGCTCATGCTTTGTCCCAAAGTCAACTTAGGGGAGAATTAGGTCAAGAAACCCTAATTCCTGATTTTTTATGAATGCATCCCCTGAGGCTAAATTGACTTGATGATTAGGTTTATGAGGTCCCTTAGAGTATTTTAGGTTGTGCTTTGAAGCATTGGCTCATGCCCAGAGAAAAAATTCCATCTGGAAGCCCTGGTCGACCAAAACCCTAATTTGGTGACACTAGCGATCTTGAGGCTTAATCCACTTGGAATGTTGCAGCCTTGTGCTTGATCCTTTATGTGGGAGTCCTCTTGATCCATTGTGGATGTTTGAGAGGTTTAGACAAGTTGAAGATCATGTCATTCCTTGATTAATCCTTTGTCTAAGAGCTCTGAGAGGGCTTGAAACCCTAAGTTTGATTGTAGTGGATGCTCAGCCATCTTCGGGGAGACTAATGAGGTATGATGGTTCATCCATACTTTACTGTGATGATGGTCTGCACAATGACAGGGAATCTTAGTGGTCAAAATTTGGGGTATGGCACTCACCACCAGTCAAATTTCCCGTTTTAGCCTCGATCTTGGGCTTTGTACAAGACAGATAATACTCTCCAGCAAGAGTCAAACTCATTTCAGCCTTAATCTTGGGCTTTGTACAAGACACATATAAACCTCCCCGACGGATTCAAAACCATTTTTAGCCTCCTCTTAGGCTTTGTATAATGATATCCCCAAAGAGTCAGTCTCTTTTTGGCCTCAATCTTGGGCTTTGTACAAGACAGATAAAATCACTCTCTTGTTGAGTTGGTCACTTCTAGCCTCCTTTTAGGCTTTGTATAAAGAAATCCCCTAGCCTAATCAATTAACCTTTTAGCATCAACCTTGTGCAAGGTACACAAAAGTCAACCATCTCTCTTTAGAGATGACAAATTCCCTCTCAATACCCTTTTAGCTTCAATCTTGGGCTTTGAACAAGACACCAAAACCTCATTTTCCTCCCTTAGAATAGGAGGAACTACGATTGCTCTGATTTCCCTGTTTTTTTTAAACGGGAATAGGTAGGCATAAGATTGTGAAATCTTAGCGAGCATACCAATCAAAACTTTAGGTCCAGTACCTTCATACTAATCAAAAACTCTAGGTCCAGTACCTTTACATCAATCAAAACTTAGGTCCAGTACCTTACCAAAAACATAAACAAAATTCATTCTCCCTGTCACACTTTCCCAAGAAACTTTCCCAACCCATCAGCATATAAACACTATCAATTACAAAGCGAAACCTAAAAGCTAATATCCTGTGGATAACGACGTATAGGATGGATAATTGACAACTACCCATTGTATAAGCTGACCCCAACTCCACGAATCTCTTAAAGTGTTTGTTCAGTTAAACATTCATGTGCAAGGTTAGTTTTAGATAGCTTCCCTTTCCCTTCCAGCTTCATGGGATAAATAAGAAATCAGAAAGTAGCACCATTTCTCCTTGAGGAGGAAAACCCAAACTTTAGCGATAAGGTGGTCACGTCACCGACAAAAATCGCTCGCTACACTTATATGATATATTTGAGGTCCTTGAAACATATCTTGAGGTCTTGGCTCATACCCAGATGAAAATTTCCCTCTGGAAGCCTTGGTCGACCAAAACCCTAATTTGGTGACACTGGTGGTGTTAAGGCTTAATCAACTTGAAATGTTGCAATCTTGTGCTTGATTATTGATGTTGAGGACCTCTTGTTCTTCATGAATGATTGAGAGGCTTGATAAGTTAAAGGTCATGTCAATTTTTTATTGACCCTTTGCTTGAATGTTCTGAGAGGGCTTAAAACCCTAATTCTTTGCTAGAGTGAACACTCAATCAATCTTTGAAAAGATTAGTGAGTGTGAAAGCACATCCATATTGTGGTGATTTTCACAATGATGTGAAGTCTTAGGGTCAAAATTTAGGGTATGACAGTGATTCAGTCACAAGTTATTGCGATATCTTTTTAATAAAAACTTCAAGACAAACATTTGTGTTGCATTAACAATTTCAGAATTAACATTTTTGCGTGCTAGTATTGCTTGATAGCATTGAATCTTGCATATGAACATCAACGATGGGTTTAATATCTTCAGACTTGAGACTCTGATGAGTAAGTTGCCAATCATTTTCAGAAGATAACCATATCCAGGGGCATGTTACCTGAAGACTTTTGCTAAGCAGGGGCAAGTTTGTTTCCTAGTTGTGACTGACATTCTTGGTATTGGTAACTTGGTTGTCCCCAGTCCCTCCATGGAGGCCAATTTTCACTAGCATGCTTGATTCGAAGACTCTGTTACGCAAGAATACAGCCAATTTGGGGCAGTTACGTCGAGATTCAATGAAGCTCTCCAAGAGTTTGAAGACACTAAGGCATTGTTATGGCCAGTTTTCTGTAAAATCCTCTTGAGACGGCGTCTTCTCATAAACCATGTGATGTGGGGAATTTGAGAATTGAAGTTGGTCTTGGTCACAAGATTTGTTGTTGTCCACCATGCAGTTTTTCAGTGTAGAACTAAGTGTTCTCCTAAGCAAGCGTGCTCTGGTGATCTTCCTTACATGTATCCCCAAAGGGTCTCTACCTTAGGTAACTCTGACATGTTTTGCTGATTCCCCTGTAAGTATATACTTCAAGTGGTTATGGCAACTACCCGGTGAGTGTCCACTTCAAGCAGTTGTGACAGGTTTGATGCAAGACTCCCCGGTTGGCGACTTTAGAATTCCTATTGAGTCTCCTTAGCCTCATAATTTCTCAGTAAAGTAGATGTTTATCTGTGAGCTTCTTACAATTCCACTATTCTCCAACATTGTTGTAGCATCTTCTTGGAATTTATACCCAGACAATAAGTGGCAGCCTCTTTATTTGAGAAACTTGTTTGGTTCTCAGACTTCCTATTTTGGACAACAAATAGCAGGCTCTTTCTCAGACGGTTTGTTTAACCCCAACAAGTCGTCAAGGTTATCTACTTTTCTTCCACCAAGTGGCATCACTCTGAGAAGTTTGGTGAAAATTCAATTGGCCTTTCTCTTTATTTGAGAAGATATGATCACAAATTAACCGTCCTGCATCTCTTTTGAGATCCCCGATGAGGTTCCCTAGTCTCCAGCAAGGTTGTGAATCCCTAATAAGTCTTAAGGTTGCAGAAGCACTTTTAAACCATTTTCAACAAAAATCCCCAACGAAGCATAAACTAATAGCATTTGTTGATTGATATGTTGATCATAAACCTCCCCAGTGTGCATCATAGGTGCATATTTATCGATGTTGAGGATTTGCTCCCCAGTGGAGTCATCTTTGTTCCTCACTAAAGTTACCCTATTTTCCCCTGTAAGCTGCCTTGGCTTCATGCTTCCCCAAGTGAAATGAATGTTGTCCCATAGTGAATATGTGGACTCTGTTTTTCCTCAGTGAATCTTTGGACTCCTCAATTCCCCGGTGATTTCCTGTGACTCCTTTTGTCTCCAGCAAACTGGATATGTTTATCTATTCCCCATGGAGTTTCAATGCAGACAATTACAGCCACGAATTTGGTCCAAGCTTCCCCATTGAGGTGGATATTTATTTTATCCCCTATGAAGTCTCTAATCATGGGTGACCCTTTCCCAGTGGACCTCTCTCTTCCAACAAGGAAATAAGATTCATGATGGCAATCCCTCAGGTGAAGTCATGATGTTATATCCCCAAGTGTAATACTCTTTTCCCCAGAGAAGGTTGAAACCTTGAAGCAGGACAATGGTTACGCATGTGGATTTCTATTCATCTCTCGCCAGATGTCTCCTTCTTATAGTGGTTGACCGGGTATCCTCGTCTAGATGTTTATTTCATCTCTAGTTTACCTCTCCTTGTTTGTTTTGTTAGCATAAGCATAAGCATGACATACATACATTTATACATTCATACATGGCATATGAGAATGTTTGCTACCTTGGTGTCTTTTGTTCGTTTACTTTGGCTGTGTTTACCACCAAGTAACCGGGTTTGTCTCCTCTCTCCAGTAGAATCGTCAACCTTAAGCAGAAAGTGCACATCCTTTCTAAGTTCCCCACTGAGATTGATCCTCGTGGAAGATTGGTTGCTTTAGTTATCGTTTCCATGTTTGGATAAGATAAATCCCCAGTTGAGTTCGTTCCTCAATGGGGAGAGTCTCGATTGACTATTTCTATCTAGCTTGTTCCTAGATTGAACTTGGGCCATCACCAATATATCTCCGTGAAGTCGAATTGTCATTGGCATCTTTGTTAAAGTCTAGTTATGCTGGCATCAACCCGTTTGAAGCAGGTCATGATACCTTTGCTTGCGGTTTAAGTCCAATTGTTTTGGCATGTACAAAAGATTTTAACTACCCTGTACCTTTCCTGATGTTTCCTGAAGATCCCATTTGATCTCTTCGTTTAAGTAATTTCCAGAGGCTTGGATGTTTATTCTTGGTTGAAAACTCCAGTTGTGTTTGGCTTGATCCTAAGGCTTTGATGATCTTGTTTTGTTCCAATCCTAAGGCTTTTAGGATTGTGTCTTTGTTTCATCCTAAGGCTTTGAGGATGTTGCTTTTATCTTTGCTTTGGCCCAATCCTAAGGCTTTGAGGTTTGTGTCTTTGTTTCATCCTAAGGCTTTGAGAATGTTGCTTTTATATTTACTTTGGTCCAATCCTAAGGCTTTGAGGATTGTGTCTTTGTTTCATCCTAAGACTTTGAGGATGTTACTTTTGTCTTATCTTTGCTTGATCCTAAGGCTTTGAGGGTTGTGTTTTGGTCTAATCCTAAGGCTTTGAGGATTGTGTCTTTGTTTCATCCTAAGGCTTTGAGGATGTTACTTTCGTCTTGCTTTAGTCCAATCCTAAGGCTTTAAGTATTGTGTCTTTGTTTCATCCTAAGGCTTTAAGGATGTTATTTTCGTCTTACTTTAGTCCAATCCTAAGGCTTTGAGGATTGTGTTTTGTTTAACACTATTGCTATGAGGATTTTGTCTTTTTTTACATGATCCTATTGCTATGAGGGTCCTGCTTTTGTTCAATCCTATTGCTATGAAGATTTTTTCTTGTTTTACATGATCCTATTGCTATGAGGGTCCTGCTTTTGTTCAATCTTATTGCTATGAGGGTCTTGTTTTATCTTTTGTCCTAGAATGTCAGCCGGTCATGCCTGGACCCGTTGATCAATCACTCTGGATTTCCCCAGTGGAAACCGTCTTTTCGGTTCTACCTCCAGTGAAGATCTTTTCTTCTAAAGTGTTAGCCAGTCATGCATGAACATGTTGATCAATCACTTTAGATTCCCCCAGTTTCTTTTTATTCCCCAGCATTTGGTCATCCCTAGTGAGTTGTTACCCATTGTGTTGACTTTATCCCTGTTTGTTTTCTTTCTTTGTCTGCATCTTGCATTTATCATCCCATCATGAATCATCATACTAGAGTTCATTGCATGTCAAGATTTTTTCCAAACACTGTTATTTTTATTTTGTCCATAGCGTAACATGCCATTGCATCTAGGGTCAAAATTTTCGGTTTTCTATATTTAACTACCTTTCACCCTGATTTCACGAGGATTATCATCGCTCATGCCATCTGGTAAAGATATTTAAATAGGGGCAACTTTCATACCCAAAATTTTACCCCTAGATTTCATCATTAATTTCATAGCATTCTAGGTCAATCAATCATGCATAGGTAACCTATTATCAAGATATTGTTTGCTTTTGTTCATTTGTGAATTAGGGTTTTCCCTAAGAGGCTCAAAGGGTTGATCAGTCAAGGTTTTTGATGGATCATCAATTAAACAAGTTCTCATACACTTAAGAGACCTCCCTTCATCAAATATCAAATGCAAATTGGCCTCATTACAAGTTCATCAAGCCTCAAGTTCATCTGATGCATCATTTAGGGTTTTGACCCAAGGTGGCTTGCAGTTGACTTTTTCATCTGAGCATGATCCCAGACTTCAAGATATGATTCAAGAGTCTCAAATACATATTTGAAGTCCATTCACATGATTTAAATTCCCCAAGAAGTTTGATCCTTCGAAGATTGCAAATTTGGATTCATCTGATACAAAGTCAACTAGTGCACAAAGTCAAAGTTTGACTTTTGTTCAACTTTAAACTTCACAAGTCATTATTCAAGAAAATATGATGGATGATTGCATTTGATCAAGTTATACTCAAGAAATCATTCAAAGATGCAAAATTGTCCAAATTGAAGAAAACTTGGAATTTTTCTAAGTTAAAATGCATGATTAAGTGACCTACTTTCCAAAGATGTAAATTCTTCCTCAAGAATCCATTGAAAACACTTGAGGACTTCTTTGAAAGATGGCATTCGATACTACAAGTTGATGAAAATTACAAGCTAAAAGCTTTCTTGAAGTGGAAGTTATTGATGTTCAAAGTTGGAGTTTCAAGTTGTTTGAAAATGTCAAAACATCCAGAATTTTTCTAAGTTTTTTACCTTAACAAGTGCACCAATTTGTGATCAATTCAAGACACCCCTCTTCAGGCCCAAGGATGCATTTAAAGATGACATTTCATACTTTAATTTGGTACAAAGATTGGATCAAAAGCTCATAAGGATTGGAAGTTATGAAGTGCCAAAGTTTGGATTTCTTAATTGCCAAAGATATTAAAACATCCAGAATTTTTTTTAAGTAAAAGTTCCAACATTAAGAGCCATTTTTCTCCATGATCCATTTTAATTCAAGGAAAATTTAAAACATGAAAGTTGTAGAGCATGTTTCAAGATTTCCAAAGAGTCCAAGAACACAAAAGTATCATACTTGAGCATGGAGTTATGATTTTTGCAAAAAGCCATGATAGAGCGGTTTGTTCAAGACAAATTTTGCTGAATTTTTGAACCAGATTTTTTGCACGTTTTGGATGGTGCTTTTGCCCATTTTCCAAGCATTTTCTGAACAAGTTTCCAACTGGAAACTTGTTCCTTGACACAAAATCCTTCCAATGGTATTAGGTTCTGCAGAATTTGATCTTGATTCACCATGGAAAAGCTCAATCCAATATGCTAACTTGAAGTGATTATGGTCATTACATGAGATTATGCTTTAATCATGTTGAATTGCTTTTGAAGTCATGTAACTGATCTAAACACTAGACATAGTTGGTATATACTGCAGATCATGTGAAGCAAAAGTTAATTAGGAGCTATAAAGCAAAATCCACTTTTGTACCTTTTGTCCACTTTTATGGTTTTCCTCCAAAATCCACAAAACAAAGCCAATATCTATTGCACCATTTCAGACCAATTGCACTATAAATAGAGTCTTTATTCAACTGCAAAACACACACAAAAACATCTCATAACCTCAAAATCATCTTGCTCCATTTTCTTGAAATTTTAAGTTATCCAAAAACCCAAAACTTGTGATTTCTCATCTCTCTCAACCAAACTTCATTTCAACACCACAAACACCTTCCATAAGCATCATAGAAGTGTTCGAAACCATAACAACACTTCTGTAACAGCCCAAACATATCCATCACAACCTCACTTCATCACTTTGTAACTTGATTTGGATAGAGAGTTCTAGAGGGTTTCAAAGCAAGCTAAGCACTTCAGCACATTCCTGGGAGGTCAGTGGAGCTGTAGGGATTGCTATATTGCATATGTAAGTGCTCTTTCACTCTTTGTTAAAACAACTTCACAGCAAGATGTCGAGGCAGATGTCTTGACAGCTTGGTCAGACATCATGATCAGCACAATGTCATGACATGTGGTTAGGACATTTGTTATGTAAAGAGTGAGATTCTCTCTCTCCTAAACCATTTATCCTTTTGAGATGATTTTTTGTACACTTATTCTTTATTATGCCTATTTTGTGAATCCTTGAAAAAATTCCAAAAATAATTTATTTTTCACACACTTTTGTCTAGTCAAAGTAAGGCACATTTTTAGTTAGTTTTAGGAAATTAAGTGATTATTTTTTATTGATCCTTTGATTGTGCTTGACCATATTGATGTTTTTGAACATTCTAAACATTGTGAGAACCTTGTTTGATGTTAACAACATGACCATTTTGATTTTTGCCTAAGTTTAGTGTACTTCAAATGCATGATTTTCATGTGTACATAACTTGTTTCTTCATATTTGAGTGTGAAACTTTCCCTTTGACTTTGGCATGATACTTATGCCACTTTGAACCTTTGATGCACGTTTGCTATGTGTTTGAATCATCTTTGATCCCATGTCCATGTTTTTCCTTAAACTTTGATAACATGTCTTAACATGATTCACAATTTATATGCTCACCATGTTCAAACCTTTATGATGTTTTAACCTTTGAATGATATCATGTTTAAGTAGTGTCTTGACTTATCCATGTTTAACTTGAACCTCGAATGATACCATGTTTAAGTATTTCTAGGACTTATACATGTTTTTTTTTTGAATTGTATCCATGTTTAAGTAATGCTTTGACTTATACATGCTTGTTTGAACTTTAAATTGTATTCATGTTTAAGTATTACTTTGACTTATTCTTCTCTTCTTGAATTTTATCCATGTTTAAGTAATGCTTCGACTTATACATGCTTGTTTGAATGTTACCTTTATTATTTTCAATTGGTATCATACTTGTTCATCTCATCCATGTTCACCCTTTTGTTCATGTGTACTTTGAACTTTATTCCCAAGTGATGTTAGCTTACTAGCCTTCATCCTTTTTTATTCTCTTTTATTTCCAAATTCAAAGGAAATGTATTCTTGTTGACTTTAAGTTGTAGGTAGCTTAGCCTTACCTCAATTCCCCTCTTGACCTTGTTGGAGTCAACAACCCTTTTCATCCTAGCCATAGGATTAGAGTTTCCAAACTCAATGTGAGTGCTATTGCTATGAGAACTCACTTTCCCCTTTTAACCTAGCATTAGGTTAGAGTTTTGTAAACTCTATGTAAGTGTCATTGCTATGGACACTTACTTTCCATTTTGGACCTTGCTAAAGTCCTTATTCCCTTTCAACTTAGACTTAGGATAGAATTTTGTGAGCTCTACGTAAGTGTAATTGCTATGGACACTTACCTCCCCTTGAAATCTTGACCACAATTAAGAATTTGCCACCCTTAGTGAGGTGAACTACGATTGCTCTGATTCCATCCTTGTTAGGATACATAGGCACAAGACCGCAAAGTGTTTGCGAGCATACTTAATAAAACTCATAGGTATTTCCCCATAGAACATTCCAACCAATAGCAAACAAACAATAATATAACACAAATACAACAAGAGGTTCCTATAGAGTACTATAGATGCTTAGGATGCTAACACCTTCCATAGGTATAACCAACCCCCGAACCTTAGATCTCTTAGCATTGTTGTTACATTGCGCAATTAGGTTTTTATTCGATCTTTTCCCTTTCCTTTGGATAAATTAAAGTTCAGTGGTGAACATTCAATGTTTTGTGATTCAAGTTAATACAATATCTTGATATCCTATTCTCACTGCAACACGTGTCACGTTTTTTGTCCTTCTAACAAGATTCTTATTCCTCTAGAATCTTGTCCAGTTCTTTTCTTAATATTTTTGTCATTTGAGTTGATCAAGCCAAACCTGAGATGAACTCTCTAGTCAATTCTCCACTGAATCAACTTATTTTCATCAATGAAAAGTTTATGGATTTTGAAGAGTTGTTTAAGCTAGGTTTTAACTTCTAGAAGATTTTTTCTGAACAAGGTTGGAAAGGATATTTTGAAATGCTCCTTGGCTTTACTTATCCAAATTAGGTCAAATAATTTTGGGTTAATGTATCCATTGTTCAGCTAAATTCTGAGTATGCTATCCTTTCCAAGGTTTCTGGAGTTTCTATAATAGTAACCTCTAAGACGATTGCTAATGCAATCAACTGTGAGGAGATTAGAGAAATCCCAGGTAGTCTTGTTTGGGAATACTGTCTTCCTACTTGGCGTACTTTTGTAGATCCATCAAACCTTTCTCAGATCTCAAATCTTTGTCCTAATGCAATTATTTGGAATCAGTTTATAAACTCAAACTTGCTACTTAAGGACAAGGATTTGGACCTTGTGGATTCTATTGAAAAATATTTTCTACTTCTTCTCAGTTCATACATACAGATTGATCTTCCTCAAATTATGTTTGACCATCTAAAAAAGACTATTTCATCCTTTCACAAGGGAAAGACATTCTTCATTCCATATGGACAAGTTCTTTCTGAACTATTGATCCATCAAGGAGTTGTCATAACATCAAAGGATGATTCTTCTAAAATCTGGAGAGATAAGATTGAAGCTATCTATGAGAGGTTCTATCATTGGACAGTTGCAAATATATGATTTCTATTTGTTAAACATCTTGTATTAAACAATCTCTTATTTAAATAAAATTTGCTCATGTTGTTGTATGGTCTTAACTGTTATATGTGCATTTCTTATGTTGTTCAGAGAATAAAGAATTAAGATTAAAACTCAAAAACTTACAACATTATCATTGATAGATTGGTAGCTATTACATATTATCAAGAACTGTCTAGACATTTGGATTTGTTCTAAGGTATTCCCTAGGCTCATCTGACATATCTAGATTATTGAAATAATCCTCCCAATCTTCCTTTTCAAACTTAACAGTCTCTTTCCTCTTAAGGTTTTTTCATTTTGACCTAGAATTTTTTTCCTTCTTTGTGTGTCAACAAAGGTTGTTATTGATGTATGTGTCTCGGAAGCAATCTACTTGCTTGAAGAATCTTCAGTTGTTACATTCTTCTCGTTTGCTTGAGTTGCCGCTTTTAGCAATGTTACCTTTTTAAAATCTCTCTTTGGAACTAATATTTGTTTCTGCTTATACATGTTTGTCTTCTAAAAGATTAAGTGATTTAGAAAGATAGTTTGCTAAAATTTTTATAGAGTTTAATCATTCGTTATTCTGAGTGGTTATTATTTATGTATTGATTAGTCTAATCAATCTTTAAACTTTTGACTCTTGGCAAGTGATGTCTAGTACCTAGTCCTAATAAAGTTTCTCTTGAACAACTGTGATTGTCATTTAACATCTACTTGTTGTCTGATCATTATCTATTTTTTTACTTCATTTATGCAAATTGTCATAAAATATAAAAAGGGAGAAAATTGTATTCATGTAAATTAATATTGGACAAAATAATTTTCATTGATAAAAAAAGGGAGATTATAAAAAAGATGAAGAATTAATATTACATTAATCTAATTTTTCTAAAGCCCTAGGACTCATATGATTTTACCAAGTAAAGTCCGACTCATCCTCATCCTCAAAATCTGAAATCACAATCTGAAACATCATTTTGTCTCTGTTCTTCTTCTTCTTCTTCTTCTTCTTCTTCTTCTTCTTCTTCTTCTTCATTGACTTCTTCTTAGGCTTCAAAGCAGTTGTCGATGAAATTGCTTTAGAAGGTTTCAATGTAGTTGTTGAAGAGCTTGCCTCAGAAGCTACAGAAACATTTGGACTCGGCTGACCTTGAGTCTTCTGACTCGTAATGTCTTCTAAAACTTCTATGAGTGTAACGACAATAGTACTTTCGGTTGAGGATTCCAAAGTGTTCTGAAGGATGTTGATTAAAAAGACTTAGTATTTGGTTGCTTTTATAGTGGAGTCTGGGTAGCCCAATCATTTGGATTAAAACCTTTTCTTGATCTTTGGAAGTTCTGTGACCAATAATTATTAAGAATTCACTATACATGCTTTTAATGCTCTCTATTACTTGAATTGTTTTTCTTCTTTGGGAACTGCTCAAGTAATGATGATTTGTTTTGCATTTATGAAATATTTTGTTTTAAATATTTTTTTAATCTTTTTTATGTGACAAAAGGGGGAGAATGATATAGAAATATTTAATGAGAATCTGAACCCTTCAGATTTTAAATGTTGTTCTTTTTTAAATATTGTAAAATTCTGTTATTTCGGCTATTTGTTTTACCCGGGAGATATATTTTAGTTTTCTTGAATTTAGAACTTAGGGGGGGCTTACAAACCTCAACCTTTGGACTGTTAGACTCAGGGGGAGCTTACAAACCTCAGACTCTAATGTTGTTAAGTAAATTAAAATAGCCCAACATTGTTCTTTAAATACTTATGTTTGTCATCATCAAAAAGGGGAAATTGTTAGAACAAGATTTGTTCATGACATATATCCTTTGGGTTTTAATGATAACAAAGTATTAAAAGAATAATGGTGTTATCTAATGTGTGATCTAAGTATGCAAGTTCCAGAGCTTAAGAAGAATCTATTGAGAATCTGATAAAAGAACGCATTTGAGAGAAGTTGAGTTATTGGCTTCTTATAGTTTAGAACTGATGCACATTATTAAGTGAAGTCTAATGATATAGGTTTGCATAGAATCTGAAGCTGAATGTATCAGAAATAGAAGAGCAATATATAATCTCTACATTTATTGAATGTATCAGCTTCTGGTGATCACTCAGAACCATAGACTAAGCTATGTTATTCGTACTGCATAAAGCAAGCTACAATGTCAAATCAGTTTGTCAGCTAGAGTATCTACTCATATGGCTCAAGAAGCATTGACATGCTTTACGAATATCTACTCTTAATGGATCTATAATAAAGTGAAGACTCTAAATATTTGACTAAAATTTTGGTAAAACTCATTGCCAAACAAAAGGATTCAACATCAAGAAATCTGCCAAACACAAATATGTCGAAAGAGATGTCTCAGCCTGAAGACTCGACATCTGGAATGCTATAACAGATTGTTTAAATTTGTTTCAAATCTTCTCCAAGTTTCTAGGCGAGTTTAGCAGTGGATCAAGGAAATATCTGTTTGAAGATTTGAAGCCTAACTGAAGACTCTATAAAAGAAGACTTAGACCTAGGATTTTTGATGCCTTTTGTAACCTAGTTCTCTTGTGTAAAAATAAGGGTTTAGGGTTTTGAGAGTTATTGTCTCTCTAGGTTGTAAGTCTCCCTTTGTATCTGTTGATGCATTTTGGCAGATATAGGTGTCCCACATATCCATAAGCCTTGAGGTATTGGATTGTGTATTGTTCCTGGATGAAGCTTTTAAGCAAATCCGAGTTAGCTTGTTTATCAAGAAAGCTTGACAGAATTCTGTATTGACAGGGATGATGTAGATATCACAGATTGTGATTAAGGGAAGTGAGTGGGGTATCTCGTATCAAAGAGGTTGTACAACAACTGCAGGAGAAATGGCTAGTTCTCTTGTTGGGGTGTCTTATAAGATGTTCTGAGATCTTATTAGGGCAAGTTGAATTTGTTCCTTGGTGGTTCCGCTACATATGTTTTTGATGAAAGAGCTCTATAATTATGAGATTCTGGAGTTGTTACTGAAGACAGATGGTGGAAGGCCTCAATCGTCGACATCTATATGTGAATATATCTGCATTAGTTTATTCCAAAGTCGTGAGTGATGGAATTAAGGGAGTTGTTAGAAGATGTCTGTTATGGTGACTTGGTACTTGGAAGCTTGGTTCCATGGTACAGTTTGAAGTCAGTTGAAGAGGAGAGAAGTTGAGTTTAGGTTTATCAAGTTCTTTCTCTGGGAGTTTGATAAATTATTGATCGGCTAGGTTTTCAAAGATACTTGAGAATTCTCTCAAGTCCACTCATAAAGGTGTCTCATTCGTGCATATGGAGTCTTCTAGTTATTCTTCTGACTAGAAGGTGTTTCTATGAAACACAACCTGAAGAAAGTGGAGGTGATTTATTTTCACCATCCAAAACAACAAGGAAGGAAGGTTCGTTCAGAGAGAATTATTGAGGTAAATAAGGTTCGTTCAGAGAGAATCTTAGATACTTGAGTCAAGGGTGGAAGCCTTGGTATCTCAACACTGTTTGTTAAAGAAGATACTTGCAAAAGATTGAATGATTGATAAGTGTTCATGAAGTGATCTGGTGGAGCTTAGCTACAACAGTGAAGAAGGGTTATTGGACAAGGATTTAAGATAAATTGCTATTTGTCGAATTCACAAGTATTTAATTGATTATCCTTGAAAGTCAAGATTGCTGATGTTCAACAAGATGTTGGAACATCTCATCATCATAGTTTGTGCATAATCATGGGAGGGGCACTGCATACACTTTAGCATTTGTTTTAGTCTTGGGTGTTGACCTAAGAATCGGCTTCAGTCTGGTGTGACAGAAGCATGTGATCCCTGGAGAGTTTCCTGGCAAGAAATTGTTCTAGACTTTGGTGTTGTTTAAGATGAAGATGAAGACATCATAAACTTGATGGTTATTTCTTGGATTAGTTTATTTATGATCTAGGAGGAATGAAGTGCTGATAGCATAACTTGGGTTAGTTTATTTCTGATCTGGACACTGGGGAGCATGTGATCTTGCTCATTTTGAAAGTCAAGGTTAAGTGGCAGTTATCTCTGACTTTCTACAGACTGCTCTACTAAGGAAAGTGGCATTCTTTGGTATGGCTATGGTGTAGTTTATGACTACTTATCTTATGAAGATTCAGACGTGGCAGGTGTGATGTCTTTTGAGATTCAAAGCAGTTATTCATCAAGGTTTGAGCTTAAAGGGAATATCTGCGATAAGCAGGATGGAGGTTATCTACTCAAACTTGGTTGTTAAATCAAGTCTATGAGAGCATGGAACTCTTGTTATGTAATAGGGAGGAGGTTCTTCTAAGTGGCAGAAGGAGGAGATGAATTCAGCAGTTGGATGTCATATCAGAATGTTCTGACATCTAGCTTAACATTAGGATCTCAGCCGGTGATGTGGCACATCAGCTTAAGATAAGGTGATCTACAGGAGAATGGAAATTATGGATGCTTCAAAAAGGTCTATCTCATGAAATTTGTATGAGCTGTGGATTAAGAAGATGTTACATGTCTAGAGGCTTGGTGAATCCAAGATGTCTTGCTATGGAGCAACTAGTTCATGTGACTTGAAGATCAGATTTCATTGGTGGATCAGTGTATCTTGAGGGAGTTCTGAAGAAGAGTGAGATCAATCAAAAGGTGGCATTTGGTTGGTTTCACTGTGTGCACTCAAGCAGGGTGTGTAGCGAGCGATTTTGGACGCGGTTCTTAAGCATTGGTCACTCTCTGCGGTTTGAGCTTTAAACTACAGGTCGATTCATTTTTTATCCTATTGTGAGCTGAATAAGGAAGGGAAATAGATGTCTCCAATTAACCCTGCTTTGCATACTGAGTTTAAACAGCGGTCTGTTAGGTTACGGATGCTATCAATGTGGGGGGTTTTTGTACTGGTTATTCGTATTTCGCCAATACAGGTTCTTTCTTTCTAGGGCTTGGGCAAAAAGGTTTCTGGTGGGGAACAAGGATTAGGATGTTAGGACTGATTCTTTTGAAATACTGCTTTTGATTGACGAAGATATGGGATTTGGGTTTTTTGTTGATTGCGCTCGCTAAGATCTTTTCTTTCGATCTTATGCCTACGTATTCCCGTTTACCGAAACAGGGAAATCAGAGCGTTCGTAGTTCCTCCTATTCTATGGAAGGAAATTGGTTTTTGGTGTCTTGTTCAAAGCCCAAGACGTGAAGCGAAAGGTAATTTGTATCTTGATCAAAGCCCAAGATATGAAGCTGAAAGGTCTATTTGTGTCTTGTTCAAAGCCCAAGACGTGAAGCTGAAAGACCTCGACTTTAGAGAGAATTTGTCATCTCTAAAGAGGGGGAAGGAGAATTAATTTAACCGGGATACGCGGATCCGAGCAATGCCATAATTTCGGAAGAAAGGGTTTTAACCTGAAGGAGAAGACTTTAACTCAGTGTAGAGCAATGCCATCTTTCCTTAGGAATTTCTCATGCTAAAAGAGGGACAGTGGCATGGATGTAGATGATCCAGAGGCTTGCCGCTTACAGCGATTAGATGAAGGGAAAGGAGTTGTTGATGTTTGTGTACTGTGAACAAGGCACAACTTTGATGCTAAAAGGTCGATTGGATCAACCAGTGGTTTTCTTATACAAAGCCTAAGAGGAGGCTAATTTCCGCTAGGAAAATCATTATACAAAGCCTAAGAGGAGGCTAATTTGTGTCTCGTACAAAGCCCGAGAGAGAGGCTAAAAGTTTTTGACCCAGTGGGGCATATCGTTATACAAAGCCTAAGAGGAGGCTAGCAAAGAGTTGCCTCAGTTGGAGAATCTTTTATACTCAGTAAGAGAGTGTTTTTGTATCTCGTACAAAGCCCGAGAGAGAGGCGAAAAGGTTGTTTTGACTCCACTGGGGAGAATTTCGGTATCTCGTATGAAGCCCGAGATGGAGGCTATTGTAACTGTTTCAGTTGAGTGACAGATCCAATATACTGATTTAAAAGAGAAAATCAGTTCTTATATGAGTAACACTGTACACAGGGATTTAATTTGAGGATCAGGGATATTTCCTTCTCTTTGAGGAAACGGGAAATCCAAAGGGTATTGAGACTATCCGAGTCTGCGGGTTTCCTTCCTATTTAACGAAGGGTGCTTGAGAATGTCTTTGAGACTCAAGGAAGTTAGCCTGTCCGTGTCTAGAGTTTTATCTTTTGTACTATGCTTCGAGAAACAGTAGTAGACTCTATAAAAGGACTGTTCTATGAGGATGACTAGGTTCTGTTCCTATACCTCTAGGAGGTCGTCGGGACAATTTGTACGAAGCCCAAGAGGAGGCTGGAAACTTTTAAGAAGCCGACGGGTCCTTGTACGAAGCCCAAGAGGAGGCTATCATTCCCGGAGGAAGAGATCATTATACGAAGCCTAAGAGGAGGCTGTGAATACTTCTAAGAAGCCGTAGGGTCCTTGAATAATGCCCAAGAGGAGGCCGATGCTTTTAAGAAGCCCGTGGGTCTATCATCTCCTTTCCATTAGGAGAGATAACTCTTTTAAAGATGAAAACCACTGGTAAACGTGCGAGGTTTACTATCCAGCGACTTTTAGCTTTTAAAGAGGGTTCCTTAGTTAAGGTCCAAGATTATGACCGTAGTGGGTACCCAAACCCCGAGACATTCACGGCAAGCTATCCGCAAGGAATAGATCAAGTCAGGAAAGTTCGAGAATTGGGAAGAAACTCAAAGATGCCATTCACGGAGAATACATTCATCTTGGGGAGTAGAGCTTCTTGACGATTCCTAAGGAGGACAACCGAAGAGAAGACTGTATCTGGTGCTCCTATTGGGGATCTAGTCGTCTATTTCTACGAATAAGTGAAACGGCGTCACCTAGTTCTAGACGTAGTTGCCGGGGAAACTCAAAATATCTATACTATTATTACACAGTAGATATGAGTTTATGAAAGAAGACTTACAGTGAGCAGACCCACAATAAAGTTTATAATATGAAAGCAGTAAATGAAAGCGATAACCACTTACTCGGTTGTAGTGCTTCCATCCTGTTTGGTTAGTTGTTCAACAAAGAAAGATTAAAAACAACAGTATATTCAAAATCAAAGGAGAAAGTGCTTTGAAAAAGAAAGATCTAGGGCTTACAGCTCAAGGAGAGGCCCAGGGTTTTATCAGTGAGCGCACTATTGAATTTGTACAGAGGGACTTATACAAGTGACTGGGGCCCAAAATGGTTTTCTGTACAAAGGGATGGGTCTTACACTCTCTCAAGAGGCCCAAAAAAGGTTTAAAGAAAAAGAGTGGGGCTTATAACACGAGGGTAGGCCCAAATGATTTTTCGTTTAAAAATGGCGATCGCGTCGAGGTTTTCTTTTAACGCAGAGGGACTTATACAATAAGTGAGGCCCAACATGTTTTGGTTAAAAGGGGGATTGGGTCTTACACTCTATTAGAGGCCCAAAGTGTTTTGAATGGGTCTTATAGCTCAAGGAGAGGCCCAGATGATTTTTATTTTTAAACGGGCGACGATCGCGCCGTTTACTTGTACAGAGGGACTTATACAATGAGTGAGGCCCAAAAAGTTTTTGTACAAGGGGGGATGGGTCTTACACTCTCTCAAGAGGCCCAAAAAGTTTTGAAGAAAAATAAATGGGTCTTACTTCTCGAGGGTAGGCCTAGATGATTTTTGAAAAGGCGACGATCGCGTCGTTTGTTTTTTGACGGTATCGGGACTTATACAATAAGTGAGGCCCAAAGATGATTTGGTCAAAAAAAGGATTGGGTCTTACACTCTAATAGAGGCCCATGAGTGTTTTGAAAATGATTTATGAGGGTTGAATTAATCCAAAACCTTAATTTATTTCCAAAAATGTATTTAATTGAATAAAAATTCAATTAAAATGATCAAAAATTGTTTAACACATGGAAAACAAATTGTGAACTTGGATTAATGCTTCAAAAATTAAGTATTGACCTACAAAATAATTAGAAAGCATTAAAAGTTGCAAAATCAATGTAGAAAAAAATATTTAAAATGCCAAAAACAATCAAAATATTAATTCTTTACAAAAATATCAATTATATGAAATAAATAATATTTTTGGGATTTTTTGATAAAATAAAATATTTTTACATTTTTGTGAATTATTAAAAAAAGAATCAACTCAAAATCATTAAAACTCAGAGAGAAATTAATTTTTGAATCAATTAAACAAAATCACAAAATTCAAATATTTGAATTTGGAAAAAAGGCGCCAAGAACAAGCTGAAGAACACCCGCGTGTTCTTGGTTTCTCAGATTTGCGTTTTCTATCCAATCTCCATGAATACGTAATCATATCATGCAATTCACATATCATTATGTTCGTCTCAACCTCACGATCATGTCTATGTACTTTAATTTCATTTAAATTAAACATACAACAAGAAATCACGAAGAAACCTCAAGAACCCTAATTTCTGCATGAAGGCTAGGATTTTTGATACACAATTCAAACAATGCAATTAATTGAGGGAAAACATTCCATGCATGATTATGAACATATGGCCAAATTATTGTGCGAGGAAATATGCATAGATTGAGAGATGACCAAGTATGTGCTTACCTCCAAGTCGTGACAGCAAGTTCAGATGTGATTTTGAGTTGGAGGTGTTACAGACAAGTTGTGATGATCTGGACAGCTTCCCTACACCATATGGAGTGTGTTTGAACACTTGGATTGAATTGAAATGGACTGGATCAGTTTATGGCATCTCAGCTGCACCTTGTTTGAAAATTTGAGCAACCAGCTGGTGATTTCATGAAATTGATGTTTTAGAAGTTATGTGAGTGTTTGATCAGCTCATATGTGATGTATGTGAGGTGTGTGAGTGATTAGTTTGTGCAGAATTGCTCTCAAACTCAAAACCCGATAACTACCTTGCTAAGAAAGGCATTTTTGACAAGAGAAAGAGATTTTGAGGAAAGCATCTGTTAGATGGCTTTGGTGTACTTAAACTGACCACAATTGAGCTCTATTTATAGTAGAGCAAGTTTGTTTTGCAAGGAATAGTGCATGGCAGCTGGTAAGTAGGTTTCCTCAATGTTGGCAAATGGAAATGAAAGTCTCCTCTAGCCATTGACTAGAGGTTAGGGCACAGAGCTTTGGTCCCCTTGGTCTTGGATAAGTCTTGACTAATTTCAGATGAGAATACCTCAGTCCATGCCACCTTGATGCTTCCATTGAATGCCTCATTCCAAATTTGAAGTCTTGTCCCTATTTTGGCAACTCTAGGTTCAACATGCTATTTCTTGTTCCATGGACTTTGGAGGCTTGGCTCAGTGATTGTCCCCTTTGGATTCAATCCTCTGAGGTGTCCAAGTGGATTGGAGCAATTGAAATTGGCTGATTTTGGCAAATCGAGCCAAAATGCAAATTCTGCCTTGCTTTGACAGATTTCAACAAGGCAAATTGCCAATGTTGTATCTCATGATGTAGGTTGAATTTGGCAATGTTCTTGGCCATTTTGGAAAGCTCTTACATGATACAACAACTGTTTGAACAAGTTTGGTTTTGATCTCTTTTGATTCCAAGTGAAAAATCCCCCTACATTTGGCAAAAAGTGAAGGCAAATTCTGACTTAGTGAAAATTTCACTAAGTGTTGGAAAAAGAGACATTTTCACTTTTCAGCCACTTTGATCACTCCATAACTCAAAATCCTTAATGAATTGGAATGACTTGTAGTTGAAGTTTTTGTAGGTGATAATGAGGGCTACAAATCCATCTTTGGATGAGAAAAAATGGCCTTGTGGTTTAGGAGTTATGGTCCTCCAAAGTTGGTACCTTTGCCACTTTATTTTTAACTTAGAAAAATTTCTAAGTTTTATGGTTACCCCTTTTACAAGTTATCTCACTTTTCTTGATTTTTCTTGATGAATGATGATTCAAATCATACATTAACATCATTTTAGGGTTAAAAATCCATTTTGCTGAAAAATCTCAAAAAGTCAAAGTTGACTTTTGTGCACAGTTGACTTTTTATCAGATGAATTCCAAACTGTGCAATTCTTCAGGAAATCATGTCCTTGACCTAAATCAAACTTGATGGACATGTTCCATGGGTATCATAGGGTATATTCAATCATGTATTAGGGTTTGGGAGCATGTCCTGGTCAAAAGTCAAAGTTACAGTTGACTTTTCCCTTAAAACCCTAATTGTGGTGCAGATGAAAATGAGACTTGTTGCTTAAGCTTCTTGGATCAATCCATTGTTCCAAATGGATCAATATGGTGTATTAGAGACCCTCAAATCATCTCTTGAGGTCTTGGCTCATGGTTTGTCCCAAAAGTCAACTTAGGTGTGAATTAGGTCAAGAAACCCTAATTCCTGATTTTTGATGAATGCATCCCCTGAGGCAAAATTGACTTGATGCATGGGTTCATGAGGTTCCATGAAGTATATTAGGTTATGTTTTGGATCATTGCCTTGTGCCCAGATGAAAATTTCCATCTGGAGACCCTTGTCGACCAAAACCCTAATTTGGTGACACCGTCGATCTTGAGACTTGATCCACCTAGAAGGGAGCAGCCTTGTGCTTAATCCTTGAAGTGTGTCCTTTTTGATCCATTGTGGATGTTTAAGAGATTAAACAAGTTGAAGATCATGTCATTTCTTGATTGATCCTTTGTCTAAGCACTCAGAGAGGGCTTGAAACCCTAATTTTGATTGTAGTGGATGCTCACCCATCTTTGGGGAGACTGATGAAGCATGATGGTTCATCCATATTGTGATGATGATTTTCACAATGATGGGAAATCTAAGTGGTCAAAATTTGGGGTATTACAGATGCCCCTATTTAATCTTCTTGGACCCGAAGATGTGAATGACGAAGGTATTCGAGCATTCGGGGTGCAAGAGGATTAAATATCGGAATATCCGAAATTTTGATGGTGGTTATGAATGGTAGCTTACGCATTCATCTTCTTTAGCTAAGCAATGATGCTTAGAAAAGGTAAACTTCCCCTCGATCCTGGTTTCCTACCAAGGAACTGGTCTCAGTCTCTTTTGAAATAAACTTCCCCTCGATCCTGGTTTCCTACCAAGGAACTGGTCTTAGTTTCTGATTTAAACTTCCCCTCGATCCTGGTTTCCTACCAAGAACTGGTCTTAGTTTCTGATTTAAACTTCCCCTCGATCCTGGTTTCTTACCAAGAACTGGTCTTAGTTTCTTTTGTCAATAAACTTTACTGACAAGGGACGCTATTCGTAGCGGCTTTCCTTCAAACTTCTCGCCGAATTTTCCTGGGGAGATGCCATTTGAGTGGAAAAAGTTTTGATGTCAGACTTGCTGGGGAACCCAGTCGTCTGAGTTGTAGAGTTGTACAAACTTCTCTGTTGGAGACGCCATTTGTCGATTCTACTAGGGAAAGCGAGTCTCTTGAGAGACTGTTTTCGTTTGGGATCTTTCATCATACTTTTCTCGGGATCTTCCCGGAGAAACGCCATATGATGGGGTCCAATTTTGAGGTGTCGATGACCTTTTCATCAACAAATTTTCGGAGAAATACTGATGTACTGCCGAATCTCTGATCACGAGGCTTTCTCTGGGGATTTTCCTTAATCTGGGAAAGCGAGGATATCATCTTCAATGGCGAAGAGTGATGTTTATTGAGAGTTTTCTCTGGCTTTTCAGAGGTTCAAGTTATCAAAGTGGTCAAGTGCCGACTCTGATCTAAAGATACGCTGGTGGTGAGATTGTGCAGACGCAACACTTCCTGACGAGGAAAGAACTGACAAACTCGATTGAGAAAACTATTTATCACTAGGGGACAAGACCGACTCAAGTGATAGTGATGCAATACGAAATGCGAACGCAAATAAAATGCATGAAGTATGTATGTATATGCTGACAAAACAGACGCGACATACAGACTAATGGATGAACACAATTGGATACTCGGCCATCGCGGGGCGAAGAAGTACCGTTGATTCAAAATAGCAATTCCACCTTGCTTAGGAGAGATAGTCCCGTTGGGAGCTATGTTGATCGGGCTTAGGAGATGAGAACTCGGCCGAGGTGTGTCAGACGAAACAAGGTCTCTGACACAGTTGATCCCTTCATTCAGGCGTACTGGCTTAGAAGGAGTACTTTGATTCTGCACTTTGAAGTTCGCTTACTTCGGGAGAAGCAATCGATGTTCTTCTGATGTTCAACAGTCAAAAGAAATTGCCATCTTTATTTTAAAAGCAGAAAAAGTTTTAACAAGTAAATTCATTTTTGTTTTATTTCAAGAATCGCTGATTAAGTTTAAACAACGTCGTTCTGTAAAGCTAAAACAAGCAAGAATTACAAACAAAAGCACAAGGGCTCAAATTTTATTGATAAGATGGAGATCAGCCAAACGCGTGATTCCAAAGAGTATATACAAAGTTAGAAAATGGTAATTTACAGGGAAAAGGGCTACGTTGAAACATAACGACCACTATCCTTCTACCAACTTTGAGTTCGGGACATCCTGAGCTTCCGTCGAAGATGACCTTTGACTGGAGATTTCCTCCGATAGATGATGTAACTACTGCTGAGGGACTTGCCTCTGTTGAACATTGTTACTTGCCATTATCCCTAACTTTTGCCTGGATTGTACTATGAGATTTCCAATCCATCGGGATGATTCTTTTTTTTTCATGTCTCTAACTTTTGCCTGGACCGCCCTTTCGGGTTTTCAATCCACCGAGATGTTTTTTTTTTTAATTTAGGCGAAGTATTTCTTGACTACATCAACATTCGTGGGGTAGGCAAATTCCTCTCCGTCCATGGTTGCAAGTCTCAAGGCGCCGCCTGAGAAAGCTTTCGTGACCACATAGGGGCCATCATAATTTGGGGTCCATTTTCCCCGAGAGTCAGTGAGAAATGATTGTATCTTCTTGAGCACGAGGTCTCCTTTCCTGAAGACACGAGGCCGAACCTTTTTGTCGAACGCCCTTTTCATTCTCTGTTGATATAACTGACCGTGGCATAGTGCCGTGATTCGCTTCTCTTCGATCAGGTTCAGTTCGTCGTGTCGACTTTGACACCATTCAGCTTCGGTGAGCTGAGCTTCCATCAATACCCAGATTGATGGGATCTCTACTTCTATGGGGAGCACTGCTTCCATGCCATATACTAGAGAGAAAGGGGTAGCCCCTGTTGAAGTGCGGACAGATGTGCGATAACCATGAAGAGCAAAGGGTAGCATCTCGTGCCAATCTTTATAGGTTACAACCATTTTTTGAACGATCTTCTTGATGTTATTGTTAGCCGCTTCTACCGCTCCATTCATCTTGGGTCGGTAGGGAGATGAGTTATGGTGTTCGATCTTGAACTCTGCACACAACTCTTTCATCATCTTATTGTTCAAGTTAGATCCATTATCAGTAATGATCTCGCTTGGAACACCATAACGGCAGATGATATTGTTTTTGATAAATCGGACCATCACTTGTCAGGTTACATTGGCGAATGACGCTGCTTCGACCCACTTGGTGAAATAATCAATGGCTACCAGGATGAACCGATGTCCGTTTGAAGCCTTGGGCTCAATCATACCAATCATGTCGATTCCCCATATGGAAAATGGCCACGGGGAAGAAAGAACTTTGAGATGTGATGGCGGTACATGAATTTTGTCGGAGTATATCTGACACTTGTGACACCTCCTCATGTACTTGTAGCAGTCGGATTCCATGGTCAACCAATAATACCCGACCCTGAGAATTTTTCTCGCCATTGTGTGTCTGTTGGCATGAGTGCCAAAGGATCCTTCATGAATTTCTTTCATAAGCATGTCTGCTTCTGGTCTGTCGACACATCGGAGCAAGACCATGTCAAAATTTCTCTTATAAAGAGTGTCACCGCTCAGGAAGAAGTTTCCAGCCAATCTTCTGAGGGTTTTCCTGTCTTTTCTGAGTGCCCCAGATGGGTACTCTTGTTTCTGAAGGAAGCATTTGATATCGTGATACCAAGGTCTGTCGTCTATGACTGCTTCAATTGTGAAGATGTAAGCGGGCCGTTCAAGGCGCATGATGTCGATCTTAAGGTATGTCGTTCCATCTACCTACAGTGATCATGGAAGAGAGAGTGGCTAATGCATCAGCCATGTGATTCTCATCACGAGGGATGTGATGAAAGTCGACTCTGTTGAAGAAGGGTAACAACCTTCTTGCATAGTCTTTGTAAGGAATCAATCCTGATTGGTATGTGTTCCAATCTCCTTTTATCTAGTTAATAACCAGGGCTGAATCGCCGTATACGTCCAAGTTTTTGATCCTTAAATCAATCGCTTCTTCGAGACCCATGATACAAGCTTCGTATTCGGCCTCGTTGTTCGTACACTTGAACGTAAGTCTGGCGGTGAAAGGAATGTGGGAACCCTGAGGGGTAACAATGATTGCCCCAATTCCGTTTCCATAATGATTAACTGCTCCGTCAAAGATGAGTCCCCACTGGGAACCTGGTTCTGGCCCTTCACTGGGTAGCGGTTCATCGTAATCTTTCATTTTTAGATACATGACATCTTCGTCTGGGAAGTCAAACCCGATTGATTCTTGATTGTCAATCGGTTGATGAGCCAAATGATCGGCTAAAATACTTCCCTTAACGGCTTTCTGAGCGTGGTACTCTATGTCATATTCTGATAGTAACATCTGCCAACGGGCAATCCTTCCCGTGAGAGCAGGTTTTCAAAAACGTACTTGATTGGATCCATTTCGGAGACCAACCAAGTAGTATGACGAATCATGTACTGGCGAAGACGTTTGGCTGCCCAAGCCAAAGTGCAACAAGTTTTCTCAAGCATCGTGTACCGAGTCTCGCAGTCGGTGAATTTCTTGCTTAGATAGTAAATGGAAGACTCTTTCCTTTTGGTTTCGTCTTGTTGGCCAAGTACACATCCCATCGAGTCCTCTACAACTGTGAGGTAAATGATCAGTGGTCTTTCTTCCACTGGAGGTGATAGAATCGGCGGATTCAATAGATATTCCTTAATACTGTCGAAGGCAGTTTGGCAGTCTTCTGACCAAACGCAATCCTGATTCTTTTTGAGTAATTTGAAAATCGGCGCACATGTCGCGGTCATAAGGAATATGAATCTGGAGATGTAGTTCAAACGTCCCAGGAATCCTCTGACTTGTTTTTCAGTTTTCGGAGAAGGCATTTCTTGAATGGCCTTGACCTTGTCAGGATCAACCTCAATCCCTTTCTGGCTGACGATGAACCCTAGTAGTTTCCCTGAACGGACACCGAAGGTGCACTTGTTAGGATTCATGCGGAGCTTGAATTTTCTTAGACGTTCGAACAATTTTGACAGATGTTCAACGTGCTCATCCTCTGTTCTTGATTTTGCAATCATATCATCGACATACACTTCGATTTCCTTGTGTATCATGTCATGAAACAGAGTAGTCATGGCCCTTTGATAGGTTGCCCCGGCATTCTTCAAACCGAACGGCATTACCTTGTAACAAAAGGTACCCCATGGGGTAATGAACGAAGTTTTCTCCATGTCTTTCGGCGCCATTTTGATCTGGTTATAGCCCGAGAATCCATCCATGAAGGAGAATACTTTGAACTTTGTTGTGCTGTCAACCAGCATGTCAATGTGTGGTAAAGGAAAGTCGTCCTTTGGACTTGCCTTGTTCAGATCTATGTAATCAACACACATTCTGACCCTTCCGTCCTTTTTGGGAACGGGTACGATGTTGGCTAACCATTGAGGATATTCAGATGTAGCGAGGAAACCCGCGTCGATCTGTTTCTGTACCTCCTCTTTGATTTTGATGGCCATGTCCGGGTGAGTCCGTCTCAACCTTTGCTTTACTGGCGGACATTCCAATCTCAACGGTAAGTGGTTTTCCACGATGCTGGTATCCAACCCTGGCATATCCTGATAGGACCAAGCGAACACATCGGGGAATTCTTTGAGAAGCTTTATCAAACCCTCTCTGGCAGTTGGACTGAGCAATGCTCCGATCCTGATTTCTTTTTTCTCTTTTTCTGAACCCGAGTTTACCGTTTCCAACGGTTCTTTGTGAGGTTCAATGGACCTTTCCTCTTGTCTGAGTAGTCGGGAGATCTCTTCTGGAATTTCGTTGTCATTTTCTTCTTCAGCCTCGAATACCGGGAACTCAAAGTTGGAAGAAGGCATCGGATCGTATGTTTCAACGGGGTATAAAACAAGCAATCTGCATGACGTGATGATTCGTGTTTAGAAGAGATAGAGAAAATGTAAGTGTGTGCAGTGTTTTGATTTTACTGCTTGTTTTTATTATTGAATGTTTTTTAGGATTACCATTTTCTGAAAAAGCAAAAAGAGAAAACAACAATTAATGCGGAAATTACAGAACGACGTTATTTTATTAATGAACAAGTCGAATCTTGAAACTACAGCCCTATAAAACAAAACTCTGTCGCTTTGGGCAAAGCGAAGAGGGAAATTTACAGAAAGCGAGCCCTATCAAAACATCCGTTTCACCTGGGCAGGGTGAAAGGTTAAAGATGGCAATTACTTTGACTAATGAACGACCTTCGGAACCTCGACAGCAACCCATTGGCGGCGAACTCCTCGGTGAATCACAAAGTCTGGTACCTTCCTTGATTTGTCTTCAGAAATGGCGCTAATTTCTGGTGGAGCGTGATCATTGGAATCTGTCTCCCAAGCAGAATTGTCGTAGGAGGATTCCTCTGTTACATTTTGCATAGCATTGGTGCTCTCAGCTGTATCTCCCCATCTAGTCGACTGGATATCTTCGAGCCTGATACGAGAGCTTTCGGGAGCGGTGTACTTGACCATAAAGTCGAATTTTCCACTTGGTTGTCCCAGAGTGTCCCAAACTTCTTTGGAACTGGAGGAATCATCTCTCTCGATGACGTTGACCTCGGGAAAAGCATAGTTGATGAATTCTAGTCCTGCAAACGTTACAAATTCATCTTCATGTTGAGTAGTTTCCGAATGACCTGAATGTTGATCCCATGACATGGCGGGGACACAGGTATTCTGTTCAATGACGCTCAGCTGAGTTTCATTACTCGGCTGACTTTCTTGCCCCAAGTTTCCTGGGTAAGGCTGCCACATTGGCAGGCCATCCATCGGGCCATAGTAATTGTGATCAAAGTTGTCTTTCATCAGAGTGTCTTCCTCTAATGAATTTGGCGGAGCACGGCATCCTTCCGGATCACAATCTCCGTAGATCATTTCGACATCTGATCTTGGTATAAATCTCGGACTTTCTGTAGGAAAGCAAAAAGGCATAGGCACCTCTTCCTGAGACATATAACCGTCCTCATTAAGATAGGACTTCCATTCTTCATCTGTGTCAGAGGGATCTTCCTCATTGATAGCATGAACTGTCTGAGACACTGGGTGAAGAAAACCTCCACTGTGGAAGAAGTTTTGAAGGGGATGAAGACTTTCATCGTTGGCGGCTGTCTGGGTACAGGTTGCAGAAAAACCAAGACCCTTCTTTGTTTTATTGTCAATAGGAATGACAAGCTGTCCCCATCCTGTTGTATCGGTACTCTCGACCGCTTTGATAGCATCTTTGTATGAGGAAATCGAGGTTCCTTCTCTGAACTGACTGTCCTTGCTCACCGATAGTGCCTGGAACTGAGTTCCAATAACCTCCTCGGGTTCCACACAAGTAGATGATGACAAGTTGCTTACAAGCAAGGCTTGTTCCCCACAAACCATGACAAGTTGATCGTTCTTGACGAACTTTAGCTTTTGGTGGAGGGTCGAAGTGACCGCTCCAGCCTGATGTATCCAAGGTCTTCCTAATAAACAACTGTACATTTCCCGGATGTCCATGACCTGGAAAGTGATTTGGAAAGTGTGAGGACCAATAGTTATGGGAAGATCCACTTCGCCGATAACTGTTTTTCTGGATCCGTCGAATGCTTTGACGACGACCTCGATGACTCTCATCGGAGGGCCCTTGAATGATAACTGCATCAAAGTGGACTTCGGCATAACATTCAGGGCTGACCCTGTGTCTACCAGTACGTTGGCTAAAGCATCACCCTAGCAGTTAACTGTAATGCTGAGCGCCGTGTTATGACGGCGACCCTCTTCAGGTAATTCTTCATCACTAAATCCCAAATTATTACAGGAAGTGATGTTAGAGATAATGCTATCGAATTGTCTGATTGTTACATCCTGTTCCACAAAGGCTTGCTCCAAGACTTTCTGTAGAGCCTCTCTGTGTGCTTCTGAACTGAGTAACAGTGATAATACTGAGATCTTTGAAGGAGTCTGTAACAGTCGATCAACGATGTTATATTCACTCCTTTGGATGAGCTTTAGCATCTCATCTTTGTCTTTTGAAAATTCGGGATTACCAGATTGACTGACTGGTGGATCAGGAATTTCTGCCTGAAGTTCCTTTTCTTTGTTGGATTCTCCAACCCCTCGGTTGAAGATTCTACCGCTCCGTGTTACACGACTGATCTCTGCAATATTTACGACGGAGGGTAATGGAATTTCCTTTCCATTCTCGATTATTGTTGCACCGTATTTGTAAGGGATTGCCTTAGCTGATTCATACGGTAGTGGCCCCGGTAGATAGATGACTATGGGAACCTTCTGATTTTTCTGACCATCATAAGTAACCTCGATCCGTTCCCGGTTGGGAACTCTAGATTCGTCAAGTAGAGGGACGATGGCAAAAACATCCCTGATCTGGTGATGACCAGAGATCGTGACAACATCCTCAACTTGATCGGCAAGGTAGTTCGGCGACCAAATGATGGGTCCTAAACCTGGATATGGATGAATTTCTCCATGATCGACCTGACCCTGAAGAGCTGCTCTCACAAGGTAACACCCTTGGTTACTTTCCGAACAGACGCTACAACTGTCATAGTTGTGTGGTGGCACCTGGCCACGCCCACTTTGAATACAATGTAACCTCACTAGGTTACCTTCCATTGATCGGACATCCTGACTTTGACGACGAGTAGGATTCCTGTTATTGATACTAATCTGCTGAGTATCTTCGTCCATGTAGATTGGCATCCACCAGTGATTTAACAAGTGCTGAAGTGCCTCCTGGACAAGGGTACAACCTCGATCATTTTCGCAACCTGCTTTACAGTTTTGATAGTCATGTGATATTAAGAATCCAAGTCGGACCTGCTCAGCATGTAATTCTACCATATTGGTATTCATCACGCGGATGTCAAAGATCTGAACCATGTTGATTTGATAGGAGTTCCTATCATGGTAGTCTTGGATCCATCCAAGATCCATCTGACGCTGGAGGGCCTCTTGTATGAAAGAGCATCCCTGTTTGTTTACCGAGCAAATCAGACAGGAACTGTAATCGTGCCGCGGCAGATTATGATACTGGCTTTGCCTTGAGTGCATCGCCACCAAGTTGACATTCATCGCACGGATGTCGTGGTTTTGAATGACGTTAGAATTCGTAGAGACCATGTTAACTCCACGAACTCGGTGCTCCTGGATCCATCCGAGATCCATTTGTTCCTGTAGAGCTGCTTGCACTACAGAACATCCTTGGTTGTCTTTAGAGCAGATATCACACTGGTGATAATTATGAGGTGGCACATGGCCATATCCACTCTGTCTACAATGCATCTTGACCAGATTGGTCCCTAATAAGAGTACATCGTGAATTTGATAGACATTGTTAGTCTCTTTCTCAATCAGATTGACTGCAGCTTTCTCGTGTTGAGGCAGCGGGTTCGTAAGAACATTAGGTTTCGTATCTTTGAAAGATAAGAGCCCGCTCCTAACAAGCTTTTGCACGTCGGATTTGAAATTGAGATAAGTCTCAATGTTATGCCCTGAACCTCCTTGATGATAAGGGCATGTTTGATCCACCTTAAACCAGAAAGGCGGATTTTCCGGAACTGAAAGGGGAGACTTAGTCTGAATGTGCCCCTTAGCCAGCAGTAACGGAAACAGCTCTGCGTACAACATGGGTATAGGATCAAACCCTGATAGTCGTGTTGTACGGTTGTTGTTATATGGAGGACGAGCCTGCTGAAGAGGTTGTTGTGTCCTTTGTTGGTCAGGTTGGCTCTGCGCAATCTGAGGTTGATACATAGGAACAGGCACGGGGCCGATAGCAGGAGTAACAGCTGCTACTGGCTGATAACGTCGCCTTTGCTTTCTGAGAGAGATATTCCCAATATCTTGCTCTTTTTTCTTAGGGAGAGCACTACCGTATTTTTTAGTACCGCTCGTTGATCCAGTGTCTTTTACCAAACGTCCTTCTCGGACGGCTTCCTCAAGACGTACACCCATGCCTACCATTTCGGTGAAATCACTGGGTGTACTGGAGATCATTCGGTCATAGTAAAATGAGTTTAAGGTCTTTAAGAAGATTTTTGTCATCTCTTTTTCCTCAAGTGGTGGACAAATTTGAGCGGCAATTTCACGCCACCTTTGAGCATACTCCTTAAAGGTTTCCTTTTCCTTTTGCGACATTGATCTGAGTTGATCTCTGTCGGGTGCCATGTCCAAATTGTACTTGTATTGTTGGATGAAGGCAGTACCAAGATCTCTGAAAGTGTTGATCGTGGCACGGTTTAAACCCATGTACCATTTTAATGCGGCACCGGTTAAACTATCCTGGAAGTAGTGAATCAGCAGGTCCTGATTCTCCGTCTGAGCTGACATCCGCCGAGCGTACATCACCAGATGGCTCTGAGGGCAAGAGTTACCCTTGTATTTTTCAAAGTCGGGCACTTGGAACTTGTGCGGGACTTTCACATTTGGGACCAAGCAGAGGTCTGCGACGTCCTTTCCAAATAGATCCTGACCGCGAATGGCTTGCAGTTCCTTCTGCATTTCCAAGAACTACTCCTGGAATTCATCCATTCTGTCAAACATAGTTTCCTTCTTACCAGAAGGTGTCCGTGGAATCTGTCGTTCCGGGACAGTGTGCACCACAGGGGGTGGTACTGTGACTACGGCAGTAAGTCTTGGCGCCTCCCGAAGTTTGTAACCTTCAGGAGTCTTCAGTATGCCCCTGGCATCTTCGCTTTCCCGAAGTTTGTAACCTTCAGGCCCAGCGGCTTCTGTTGCGATTTCCTGATCTTCAGTGATCGGCGGAACATATCCTTCCGGGATATAGTTAACAGGCATGCCCCAAGGACGATCTTTCGGCATCTGATACCTAGGATCATACTTTTCTATGATGGGCATTGAGGTGATCTCTGAGATCACAGTTCTTTGTAGCTGAGCTTCTGCCATGGCTTGCATGTCGTTACGAAGCTTTCTCATATCCTCTCTCAGAGCGTCGATCTCTTCTTTCAACTCTCTGTTTTCTTCCTCAAGATCATCCATCTTTTTCTGACGATTGGCCCGAGTATTATACGAATGAGACAGTTTGACTCTAGAATCGAGACACAAACGTGAGATTCGTAGGTAAGGAGAATACGCGATGTGAGAATGATGAATGCAATGATTATATTAATTGTTTTTAGGTTTAAGTAAAATAAACTTCGACAATTAGATTGCAAATATCAAACAGTGGGGAAACCCCTTTTTATTGGATTCCAAAGGATTACAGAAATGGAAATACAGTAGATTACAAAGTGCAGAAACAGAAACCTAAACTAATGGGTCCCGAGTCCTCTTCTTTGACCGGGGCGCTTGGGCCGTTGTCGGGTTGTCATTCCTTTGCCAGGTGAAAGGAGCGAGCAAATTCCTTTGGCCATCTTGATTCTCTACAGCAAGCTGCTCCAAAATTTCAATCAGAGCATCTTTCTCTTTTAGTAATTGCTGTATTTGGATACACTCTACGTCGAGGGTGCGGTACTTGTTCTTCCAAGATCTTCTTTCCTTTTGAACTTTGTTGAGAGTAACCTGAAGCCTTTTAGTTTTCGTCATGAAGTACATGACAAATTCCCTCGGCGGAAGAATTCCGTAACGAGGATAAGGCATCTTTAGCTTGAGAGCTCTGGTTTGTACCCAATGGAGATAAGGCTCCACCGAGACACAGTCCGGTTTTCCCAGAGACTCTCATCCTTTCTTATGAACATGTTTCCAAGCTTGCACTATTTCCATCTTTAGTGCTCTGTCACTTTCTCCTTCTTTGAAGAAAAGACCTTCCAGATGAACACCCAGTGGGATGTGTCTCATCGAGTATCCAAATTGACGAAGAACTAATATCGGATGATAGTTGATTCCTCCTTTAGTTCCTATGAGGGGTACGCTAGGGAAGTTTCCACAATGGTCAATGATTCTGATTCCCTCATAAATCCTATTACACCAATCTATATCAGAGTTGGTGAGGGACATGATCTTCTGTGACCAACGTAAGACACTCTTGCAATCCCAAAAAGCGGCAGACTTGGGTAAGTGAGAGATAAACCATTTGTAAAGCAAAGGTACACAGCATGTGATCTCCCCTCCGCTGTACAAATTTCCTAAGTGTACAGAATGATACGCATCTGCGAGCAAAGTCGGCACAGGGTTTCCAATGAGAAAAACCTTAATAGCGTTGATATCGACGAAGTTATTGATGTTGGGAAACAAAAATAATCCGTAGGTGAGCAAGACAAAGATGCTTTCAAAAGCAGTCATGTTCCCTATACTAGCAAAGTACAGAGCTTTCTTGGTCAGGAACTGGGCTGGCAAACCTTGGATGCCACCCCTAGTGGTCATGTGAGTCCGGACCTCAGACTCGTCCAAATGAATTGCTATTGCAATAGTCTGATTCTTTGGAATTTCTTCCAGTCCAGAAAATGGAGCTCGATCAGTGATATGTAAATCAGTCAGATGAGAATACTCCTCCAGCGTTGGTGATAGCTGGTAATCCGGGAATGTGAAACAATGATAAACCGGATCGTAGAACTGAATGAGCACATCCATGATTCCCTTAATCACATGGACTCTTAACAGCGGTAGCAAACCACCGTGCTTGGCTCTGAAAGCCTCTTGGTTAACGATCATCCTTGCTAACCTTCTCAAATCCCCTAGTTTTGGAACCTTGAAGGTATACTGGCGAGTTCTCCTTCTACCGAAATCCATTAGTGTAATCTTTTTCTCTAATATTTGCAATCACAGTCTTAGTTTAATTTGAAAAACAGAGAGACTAAAAGAGAAATTTTTTGAATGTTTTAATGTTTTATTAAATGGATGCATGAATGCAGCACACAAAAACATAGAAAAAACATGGGGTCAGAGGGTCGTTGTCATGAAGTCAAGGCTCTACCCATCCCCAAAGGTTTATACTAGGGTGATTTTTGTACCTGTACTCATTATCATCAGCTCCTCCCAGGAAGGCAAAACAACAAGCGGATCGCCAGCGAGTTGTGTGCAATCTTAGAGTAAGTGCCATTCACCGAGAATAGATCACCAGCCTCAAATGAGGGTAGTATCGCGTAACAGCTATTTCCGATAGCTTCCGCACTACGAAAGGGTTTGGCTTTTCTAGGTGTATACTCAATCTTTCCACATACGGCATCACCTGCATTCCCATTAGCAGAAAAATAAACATGTATAGCAATTAGGAAAAGCAGTATATATATTTGTCCTAATCATCCTAGACTTATAAAGCTACGATTCTTAAGTTCCTGACAGAAATGGGTTCCCCGGCGGAAGCCCCAATCTGTGGTTCCCTGCCTAAGAGATGGACCAGCATAGGTCAATCTTTCTCCTCAGCAGAGTTCCCATTTTTCGTGGAAAATGGGGATGATGCCCTAAGGCAGAAAAGGAGACTCCCCAGCAGAGTCGCCATTTTACAAGGAAAACAGACAGAAAGAAAAACAAGGCCCCACGGTGGGCGCCACTTTTCTGTTGGCGGCCGCCGCCATGAAAAAGATTTGTCCAAGGTTTTCACCTTAAACGTTAAGAAAGAATGAGAGGCCCCACGGTGGGCGCCATTTTTCTGTAGCAAGCGATTTTGGACGCGGTTCTTAAGCGCTGGTCGCTCTCTGCAGTTTGAGCTTTAAACTACAGGTCGATTCATTTTTTATCCTATTGTGAGCTGAATAAGGAAGGGAAATAGATGTCTCCAATTAACCCTGCTTTGCATACTGAGTTTAAACAGCGGTCTGTTAGGTTACGAATGCTATCAATGTGGGGGGGGGGCTTTTGTACTGGTTATTCGTATTTCGCCAATACATGTTCTTTATTTCTAGGGCTTGGGCAAAAAGGTTTCTGGTGGGGAACAAGGATTAGGATGTTAGGACTGATTCTTTTGAAATACTGCTTTTGATTGACGAAGATATGGGATTTGGATTTTTTGTTGATTGCGCTCGCTAAGATCTTTTCTTTCGATCTTATGCCTACGTATTCCCGTTTACCGAAACAGGGAAATCAGAGCATTCGTAGTTCCTCCTATTCTATGGGAGGAAATTGGTTTTTGGTGTCTTGTTCAAAGCCCAAGACGTGAAGCGAAAGGTAATTTGTATCTTGATCAAAGCCCAAGATATGAAGCTAAAAGGTCTATTTGTGTCTTGTTCAAAGCCCAAGACGTGAAGCTGAAAGACCTCGACTTTAGAGAGAATTTGTCATCTCTAAAGAGGGGGAAGGAGAATTACTTTAACTGGGATACGCGGATCCGAGCAATGCCATAATTTCCGAAGAAAGGGTTTTAACCTGAAGGAGAAGACTTTAACTCAGTGTAGAGCAATGCCATCTTTCCTTAGGAATTTCTCATGCTAAAAGAGGGACAGTGGCATGGATGTAGATGATCCAAAGGCTTGCCGCTTACAGCGATTAGATGAAGGGAAAGGAGTTGTTGATGTTTGTGTACTGTGAACAAGGCACAGCTTTGATGCTAAAAGGTCGATTGGATCAACCAGTGGTTTTGTTATTCAAAGCCTAAGAGGAGGCTAATTTCCGCTAGGAAAATCATTATACAAAGCCTAAGAGGAGGCTAATTTGTGTCTCGTACAAAGCCCGAGAGAGAGGCTAAAAGTTTTTGACCCAGTGGGGCATATCGTTATACAAAGCCTAAGAGGAGGCTAGCAAAGAGTTGCCTCAGTTGGAGAATCTTTTATACTCAGTAAGAGAGTGTTTTTGTATCTCGTACAAAGCCCGAGAGAGAGGCGAAAAGGTTGTTTTGACTCCACTGGGGAGAATTTTGGTATCTCGTACGAAGCCCGAGATGGAGGCTATTGTAACTGTTTCAGTTGAGTGACAGATCCAATATACTGATTTAAAAGAGAAAATCAGTTCTTATATGAGTAACACTGTACACAGGGATTTAATTTGAGGATCAGGGATATTTCCTTCTCTTTGAGGAAACGGGAAATCCAAAGGGTATTGAGACTATCCGAGTCTGCGGGTTTCCTTCCTATTTAACGAAGGGTGCTTGAGAATGTCTTTGAGACTCAAGGAAGTTAGACTGTCCGTGTCTAGAGTTTTATCTTTTGTACTATGCTTCGAGAAACAGTAGTAGACTCTATGAAAGGATTGTTCTATGAGGATGACTAGGTTCTGTTCCTATACCTCTAGGAGGTCGTCGGGACAATTTGTACGAAGCCCAAGAGGAGGCTGGAAACTTTTAAGAAGCCGACGGGTCCTTGTACGAAGCCCAAGAGGAGGCTATCATTCCCGGAGGAAGAGATCATTATACGAAGCCTAAGAAGAGGCTGTGAATACTTCTAAGAAGCCGTAGGATCCTTGAATAATGCCCAAGAGGAGGCCGATGCTTTTAAGAAGCCCGTGGGTCTATCATCTCCTTTCCATTAGGAGAGATAACTCTTTTAAAGATGAAAACCACTGGTAAACGTGCGAGGTTTACTATCCAGTGACTTTTAGCTTTTAAAGAGGGTTCCTTAGTTAAGGTCCAAGATTATGACCGTAGTGGGTACCCAAACCCCGAGACATTCAAGGCAAGCTATCCACAAGGAATAGATCAAGTCAAGAAAGTTCGAGAATTGGGAAGAAACTCAAAGATGCCATTCACGGAGAATACATTCATCTTGGGGAGTAGAGCTTCTTGACGATTCCTAAGGAGGACAACCGAAGAGAAGACTGTATCTGGTGCTCCTATTGGGGATCTAGTCGTCTATTTCTACGAATAAGTGAAACGGCGTCACCTAGTTCTAGACGTAGTTGCCGGGGAAACTCGAAATATCTATACTATTATTACACAGTAGATATGAGTTTATGAAAGGAGACTTACAGTGAGCAGCCCCACAATACAGTTTATAATATGAAAGCAGTAAATGAAAGCGATAACCACTTACTCGGTTGTAGTGCTTCCATGCTGTTTGGTTAGTTGTTCAACAAAGAAAGATTAAAAACAACAGTATATTCCAAATCAAAGGAGAAAGTGCTTTGAAAAAGAAAGATCTGGGGCTTACAGCTCAAGGAGAGGCCCAGGGTTTTATCAGTGAGCGCACTGTTGAATTTGTACAGAGGGACTTATACAAGTGACTGGGGCCCAAAATGGTTTTCTGTACAAAGGGATGGGTCTTACACTCTCTCAAGAGGCCCAAAAAAGGTTTAAAGAAAAAGAGTGGGGCTTATAACACGAGGGTAGGCCCAAATGATTTTTCATTTAAAAATGGCGATCGCGCCGAGGTTTTCTTTTAACGCAGAGGGACTTATACAATAAGTGAGGCCCAACATGTTTTGGTTAAAAGGGGGATTGGGTCTTACACTCTATTAGAGGCCCAAAGTGTTTTGAATGGGTCTTATAGCTCAAGGAGAGGCCCAGATGATTTTTATTTTTAAACGGGCGACGATCGCGCCGTTTACTTGTACAGAGGGACTTATACAATGAGTGAGGCCCAAAAAGTTTTTGTACAAGGGGGGATGGGTCTTACACTCTCTCAAGAGGCCCAAAAAGTTTTGAAGAAAAATAAATGGGTCTTACTACTCGAGGGTAGGCCCAGATGATTTTTGAAAAGGCGACGATCGCGCCGTTTGTTTTTTGACGGTATCGGGACTTATACAATAAGTGAGGCACAAAGATGATTTGGTCAAAAAAAGGATTGGGTCTTACACTCTAATAGAGGCCCATGAGTGTTTTGAAAATGATTTATGAGGGTTAAATTAATCCAAAACCCTAATTTATTTCCAAAAATGTATTTAATTGAATAAAAATTCAATTAAAATGATCAAAAATTGTTTAACACATGGAAAACAAATTGTGATCTTGGATTAATGCTTCAAAAATTAAGTATTGACCTACAAAATAATTAGAAAGCATTAAAAGTTGCAAAATCAATGTAGAAAAAATATTTAAAATGCCAAAAATAATCAAAATATTAAGTCTTTACAAAAATATCAATTATATGAAATAAATAATATTTTTGGGATTTTTTGATAAAATAAAATATTTTAACATTTTTGTGAATTATTAAAAAAAGAATCAACTCAAAATCATTAAAACTCAGAGAGAAATTAATTTTTGAATCAATTAAACAAAATCACAAAATTCAAATATTTGAATTTGGAAAAAAGGCGCCAAGAACAAGCTGAAGAACACGCGCGTGTTCTTGGTTTCTCAGATTTGCGTTTTCTATCCAATCTCCATGAATACGTAATCATATCATGCAATCCACATATCATTATGCTCGTCTCAACCTCACGATCATGTCTATGTACTTTAATTTCATTTAAATTAAACATACAACAAGAAATCACGAAGAAACCTCAAGAACCCTAATTTCTGCATGAAGGCTAGGATTTTTGATACACGATTCAAACAATGCAATTAATTGAGGGAAAACATTCCATGCATGATTATGAACATATGGCCAAATTATTGTGCGAGGAAATATGCATAGATTGAGAGATGACCAAGTATGTGCTTACCTCCAAGTCGTGACAGCAAGTTCAGATGTGATTTTGAGTTGGAGGTGTTACAGACAAGTTGTGATGATCTGGACAGCTTCCCTACACCATATGGAGTGTGTTTGAACACTTGGATTGAATTGAAATGGACTGGATCAGTTTATGGCATCTCAGCTGCACCTTGTTTGAAAATTTGAGCAACCAGCTGGTGATTTCATGAAATTGATGTTTTAGAAGTTATGTGAGTGTTTGATCAGCTCATATGTGATGTATGTGAGGTGTGTGAGTGATTGGTTTGTGCAGAATTGCTCTCAAACTCAAACCCGATAGCTACCTTGCTAAGAAAGGCATTTTTGCCAAGAGAAAGAGATTTTGAGGAAAGCATCTGTTAGATGGCTTTGGTGTACTTAAACTGACCACAATTGAGCTCTATTTATAGTAGAGCAAGTTTGTTTTGCAAGGAATAGTGCATGGCAGCTGGTAAGTAGGTTTCCTCAATGTTGGCCAATGGAAATGAAAGTCTCCTCTAGCCATTGACTAGAGGTTAGGGCACAGAGCTTTGGTCCCCTTGGTATTGGATAAGTCTTGACTAATTTCAGATGAGAATGGCTCAGTCCATGCCACCTTGATGGTTCCATTGAATGCTTCATTACAAATTTGAAGTCTTGTCCCTATTTTGGCAACTCTAGGTTCAACATGCTATTTCTTGTTCCATGGACTTTGGAGGCTTGGCTCAGTGATTGTCCCCTTTGGATTCAATCCTATGAGGTGTCCAAGTAGATTGGAGCAATTGAAATTGGCTGATTTTGGCAAATCGAGCCAAAATGCAAATTCTGCCTTGCTTTGACAGATTTCAGCAAGGCAACTTGCCAATGTTGTATCTCATGATGTAGGTTGAATTTGGCAATGTTCTTGGCCATTTTGGGAAGCTCTTACATGATACAACAATTGTTTGAACAAGTTTGGTTTTGATATCTTTTGATTCCAAGTGAAAAATCCCCCTACATTTGGCAAAAAGTGAAGGTAAATTCTGACTTAGTGAAAATTTCACTAAGTGTTGGAAAAAATGACATTTTCACTTTTCAGCCACTTTGATCACTCCATAACTCAAAATCCTTAATGAATTGGAATGACTTGTAGTTGAAGTTTTTGTAGGTGATAATGAGGGCTACAAATCCATCTTTGGATGAGAAAAAATGGCCTTGTGGTTTAGGAGTTATGGTCCTCCAAAGTTGGTACCTTTGCCACTTTATTTTTAACTTAGAAAAATTTCTAAGTTTTATGGTTACCCCTTTTACAAGTTATCTCACTTTTCTTGATTTTTTTTTGATGAATGATGATTCAAATCATACATTAACATCATTTTAGGGTTAAAAATCCATTTTGCTGAAAAATCTCAAAAAGTCAAAGTTGACTTTTGTGCATAGTTGACTTTTTATCAGATGAATTCCAAACTGTGCAATTCTTCAGGAAATCATGTCCTTGACCTAAATCAAACTTGATGGACATGTTCCATGGGTGTCATAGGGTATATTCAATCATGTATTAGGGTTTGGGAGCATGTCCTGGTCAAAAGTCAAAGTTACAGTTGACTTTTCCCTTAAAACCCTAATTGTGGTGCAGATGAAAATGAGACTTGTTGCTCAAGCTTCTTGGATCAATCCATTGTTCCAAATGGATCAATATGGTGTATTAGAGACCCTCAAATCATCTCTTGAGGTCTTGGCTCATGGTTTGTCCCAAAAGTCAACTTAGGGGTGAATTAGGTCAAGAAACCCTAATTCCTTATTTCTGATGAATGCATCCCCTGAGGCAAAATTGACTTGATGCATGGGTTCATGAGGTTCCATGAAGTATATTAGGTTATGTTTTGGATCATTGCCTTGTGCCCAGATGAAAATTTCCATCTGGAGACCCTGGTCGACCAAAACCCTAATTTGGTGACACTGTCGATCTTGAGACTTGATCCACCTAGAAGGGAGCAGCCTTGTGCTTAATCCTTGAAGTGTGTCCTTTTTGATCCATTGTGGATGTTTAAGAGATTAGACAAGTTGAAGATCATGTCATTTCTTGATTGATCCTTTGTCTAAGCACTCAGAGAGGGCTTGAAACCCTAATTTTGATTGTAGTGGATGCTCACCCATCTTTGGGGAGACTGATAAAGCATGATGGTTCATCCATATTGTGATGATGATTTTCACAATGATGGGAAATATAAGTGGTCAAAATTTGGGGTATTACAGGGTGCTTGGAACAAATTACTCTTGGGTAGAAGAGTAGTTGGTTGAAAACGTAATGAGGTTCTGGTTCTCTTGGAGCTTGTGGTAGAAGTTCTAGGTTGATGATGGAAGTATGCCTTGTGCTGGTGTATGAGTGTTTATTTCTCTCTTTGTTTCTGGAGTTCTCTTTGTTCAAGCTGGTAGCGCAATGTTGTTTGAAGATCTTTAGTTGGATTACTATGCAGATAGTAAGTTCAGTGGTGGAGCATATCAAAAACCATGGTGTGTGGTGTATGTGATGTGTGAAGGATGTTTTAACTGATGTTAAAACATTTTCTGGGTTGGTTATCCTTGAAGTAGGATACTAAGTTCTGATTGTAGAACTTGACACTCACATCGTGTCTAAGAAGTATTTATCTTATCATACGGGAGAATGATGGGTAAAGGACTGTCTTGGAAGTCTAATGTGAATGGGACATGCTAGAAGTGGATCAGTTTGGTGCTTGTGAAGCAAATGGGCTGAAGATTTCTGGAGCATGTATACGATATCCAACATCGTTAAGAAGATAACAAACTAAGAGGTATGGTATCTAATTGAGGAATGTGGATCATTCCAGATCAGTTGGATTTTATCTCAGGGAAAAAGGAGATCTATACATGAGAATTCCAGAGGAGTTCGTTTGGTGTATGGATAGTTTCTGGACAAGGGGGATCAATGGAGTTTTGATCTTAATCAAAGAGTTTGTTAATTTAGGATGATGATCCTAATGTGTCCTCACGGGAAGCATGATGGTGTTCATGTGTGAGTGATTATTGGTTCTTGTCAGAAGAATCAATAATTGGAGTTGATGACTGTGTTCAGCAGGTAGGTTGGACAGAGGGTGCACTCTTGAAGACATGAAGATGCGTCTTATGTTTTCCATTCATCAGCATAAGTGATCACTGGAGGAGCACATATTATCTTAGATAGGGGGAGTTGCCTCTTGATCTAAGACGTTTTACTGCAGGGGTGCAGTTCTGAATCAAGCTTGTGTTGTGTGTCAAGAAAGCTATGATTATTTTTCCATCCTGGGAGGATGAGATGTCAAGAATGATATCTTGACATTATTGTACTGTTGTAAGATGGGGGAAACTTGACAGTGCAAATTACCTGGTTCTTAATGGATGCTTAAGAATCATTGGTTATGTCTGGGAGAATTTATTTTTCTCTGCACAATATGATCATAATCCTGTGAAGATGTCATGATCTTGTCAATTCAGAAGGAGAGCTTGGACAATGTCTAACATGATGTCAGAACATTGTTTAGGACATGTCTATCTGGTTATGTGCTTGTGTGGACAGTTTGTCATGGACGGTAGAGAATTTGCGCGTGCAAAACATGTTCTTCGTTCTTGGAATTCCTTTGGACGGTACTATGTTAATGCTTTAACTGACTTGACTGTTGTCATTTCCAATGGTTCGATGATTCTTATGTGAGTATTTGGGTATTTAAAGGGGCATTTCTTGTCAGGGTCTGGATAAGTTATATCCGAATATGTAGCTGCTCTAGACACTTTTGTCAATTTTTGGCTAAAAAGGGGGAGAAAGGAGAAAGGAGTTTCTGCCGTGTTTTTGCAGTTTCAGTTCTTCGTGTCCTAAGTGTCGTTTATGTCTTGTGTCCTGAGTTAAGAACATAGTCATGTGTTTTGGGGGAGTTTTATCCTCCTCCTCATGTACACCAACATAAGTAAAAATTAATTTAGGATTTCTGGAGTCTTAGTCTCATAAGTCATAAATTAATACTTACGAGTTGATTATTATGGTTGACACGTATTTAGGAGAATCCTGGCCTTATTGTACAGAATGTGTTTTAGCCTAAATTTGTCCAAAGGGGGAGATTGAAGACTCTAAAGATTTGACTAAAATTTTGGTAAAACTCATTGCCGAACAAAAGGATTCAACATCAAGAAATTTGCAAAACACAAAGATGTCGAAAGTGATGTCTCGGCATGAAGACTCGACATCTGGTCTGCTATAACAGATTATTTAAATCTGTTTCAAATCTGCTCCATGTTTCTAGGCGAGTTTGGCAGTGGATCAAGGAAAGATCTGTTTGAAGATTTAAAGCCCAACTGAAGACTCTATAAAAGAAGACATAGACCTAGGATTTTAGATGCCTTTTGTAACCTAGTTCTCTTGTGTAAAAATAAGGGTTTAGGGTTTTGAGAGTCGTTGGCTCTCTAGGTTGTAAGTCTCCCTTTGTATCTGTTGATGCATTGTGGCATATGTATGTGTCGCACAGATCCATAAGCCTTGAGGTATTGGATTGTGTATTGTTCTTGGATAAAGCTTTTAAGCAAATCCGAGTTAGCTTATTTGTCATGAAAGCTTGACAGAATTTTATATTGACAGGGATGATGTAGATATCACAGGTTGGGATTAAGGGAAGTGAGTGGGGTATCTCGTATCAAAGAGGTTGTTCTTTGATAAAGTCTTCATTGGGTAGAGATTAGGATATAAAGTTGTAAACGGGGGAGTTTAGCTTTGTAACAATTCTACAGATAGTGGAGTCTTCTTCCTGGATTGGTATCCACCAGATGTAGGTGAATTGCACCAAACTAGGTTAATAATTGATGTGTTCTTTATCATTATACAGATTTACTTTTCTGTTAGGGTTCATGATAAACATATTGGAACAGATGTCGTATCATCTGTGTGGTTATAGCTCTGATATTCAATATATCAGTCTGCTGTTATTCCTCTGCGTTTAAAATGTTTATGCAGAACAATGTCTTGACATGTGTTAAGACATCTGCTGTCTGCAATGCCAAAATTTCATAAAAGATCACAAGGAATACGTTATGGTTAAAAGAGTTACACAATGGATAAAGATCTTTTTGTGTATCGATCTTCAGCATCTCTTAGTGCTATGTATTAACAAAGTCATTTGTACAAGTTATCTCTCCCAATGACTATTCTTCTGTAACTGCTATATAAGTAGTTGAAGATTCAATCTGGAATCAACATCAAGGAAATAAAGAAAGAGATCCAAGAATAAAAGATGTGTTTCACACTTCTATCAGAATGGAAGAATAATAAGATCAACAGTGGCAATACCATCGAGTATGCAGAATTTCTGTTATATGTTTTAAATTGTACAAAGCCTTAATAATTCTTAAAAATTAAATACCTTAGAAATCTTAAGATCTATGATATTTGTTATGGTTATTTCTATATACCTCTTACTGTAATCAAGTACATCTTGTTGTCTATTGTGCTAAATAGGTTGTTTAGCAGTTTAGAAAGAAAGTCTCTTGTTATGTGCTTGAGCATCATAGTCTCTTGCTGTGAGCTGTAGTCAAGCAAGTCTATTGCTATGTGCTTAAACCCTGAAGTCTTGATCATATTTTTGATTAATCATAAAGTCTTGGACTGATATCTAAGTAAGGAAGTCTTGGATTCGTGGAATTTAAGAAGGAAGTCTTGTACTCGAGGGTATGAGCAGAAGTTTTGAATCTGTGGGATTTAAGCAGGAAAGTCTTGGATTAGAGGTCTGGGCAAGGAAGTCTTGTACTTGAGGGAAAAAGCAGAAGTCTTGAATCCATGAGATTTAAGCAGGAAAGTCTTAGGTTGTGATTCTGAGCCAGAAAGTCTTGTACTTGCAGCTATAAGAAGGAAAGTCTTAAGATCTATTGATCGAAGCAAGAAGTCTTGATCAGGTATTGATTAAGCAGACAAGTCTAAGGCTGTAGGTATTAGCTGGAAAGTCTTATGCTCGAGGGTATAAGCAATTGTAATCATGTTTTGATTATAGTGTGAAAGCACCTGTTGTTTGACTAAATTTTGCTAAAACATTCTGATGATAAACTTGAAGAATCTGCAGAAGAAAAAGATGTCGAAGGAAATTTCTCGACATCCTGACTGACTTGGCAAGTTAGTAGGTTTTAATCTGTTGCAAGAATTAAGGAGCGGATCAAGGAAACACAAGATCAAAGATTGAAAGCCCAAGACAAAAAGAAGACTATATAAGGAGACTTAGACCTAGGGTTTACAACAACGGTACTTTTGTATCACTTGTAACTTTGTAACCTAGTTCTCTTGTGTTGAATAAGAGTTTAGGGTTTGAGAGTCGTTGGCTCTCTTAGGAGTTGTAAGTCTCCACTCTGTAATATGGGATGCGGAGTGGAAGGCATAGGTACAGGGACACAACCAGAAGCCTGTAGGTAATGGTTGTTGTATTGTTCTTGGACGAAGCTTTGAAGCAAGTCCAAGATAACTTGGAGGTCAAGAAACCGCGACTGGTTCTGTATTAGCAGAAGACAGAGATATCACATGTTGTGATAAGAATGTGAGTGGGGTATCTCATATCAGGTTTATAAACGTTTGAGTTTAGCCTTGGTAAAGATGTTCATTGGGTAGATGTTAGGATAAAGTTGTAAACGGGGGAGTTTAGCATTGTAACAGTTCTACAGATAGTGAAGTCTTCATCCTAGATTGGTATCCTCAAGATGTAGGTGAGTTGCTCTGAACTGGGTTAACACATACTGTCTTATTTAACATTCTACAATTTACAGTTTTGTTATTGTTCTTGACTGACATGTTGGATCAGATGTCGTGACATCTGAAAGTGGGCAGTTCTGATATTCAATGTATCAGTCTGCTGTTATGCCTCTGAGTTTAAATAATTATGTAGCACAATGTCTTGACATGTGTTAGGACATCTGCTTTCTGCATAGGCCAGAATTTCAATTGGTATCAGAGCAGGCATCCTGTCTGGTTCTGGATGAGATCTTTGGGAGATACTTTCTGGCATTTAAACAAGGAGGATTTTTGAAGATCAGGTCAATCAACTCAGATATACTCAAGGGTATTAATAGATGAGATGGATGTTCTGGATCGAAGGGAGCAACCCGGAGGTTGTTCATGTTGCTAAGGGGATTCTACAACAACTACAGGAGAAGTGGTTAGTTCACTTGTTGGTGTGTCTTATAAGATGTTGTGACATCTTATTAGGGCAAGCCAGATTTGTTCCTTGGTGGTTCCGCTGCATGTGTTTCTGATGGAAGAGCTATAGAATTATGGGATTCTGGAGTTGTTACTGAAGACTGTTGGTGGAAGGTCACAATCGTCGGTCTCTATATATTTGAAGATATCGACATTCTTTTATTCCAAAGTCGGGAGCGATGGTGTGAAAGGAGTTGTGGTTAGATATCTGGTATGGTGACTTGGTACCTGGAAGCTTGGTTTCTTGGTGCAGTTGAAGTCATTTGACGAGGAGAGGAGTTGAGTTTAAGTTTATCAGGTTCTTGCTCTAGGAGTTTGATAAATGATTGGTCGGCTAGGTTGTCATAGATACTTGAGAACTCTCTCAAGTCCACTCATAAAGGCATCTACGTCGTGTATCTGGAGTCTTCTAGTTACTCTTCTGACTAGAAGGTGTTTTTTTGAAACACAATCTGAAGAAAGTGGAGGTGATTTATTTTCACCATCTTGTCATACCCCAAATGTTTACCACTAAGATTTCACATCATTGTGCAAATCATTACCACAATATGGATGAACCATCAAGCCTCATCAATCTCCTCAAAGATGATTGAGCATTCACTATAAGCAAGAATTAGGGTTTTAGGCCCTCTCAGAGCACTTAGGCAAAGGATCAATCAAGAAATGACATGATCTTCAACTTGTCTAAGCTCTCCAACACACATAAAGGATCAAAAGGACTCCCACATCAAGAATCAAGCACACGGTTGCAACATTCCAAGTGGATCAAGCCTCAAGATCGCCAGTGTCACCAAATTAGGGTTTTGGTCGACCAAGGCCTCCAGGTGGAAATTTTCCTCTGGGCATGAGCCAATGCTTCAAAACATAACTCAAGATACTCCAAGGGACTTCATGGACCTAATCATCAATTCAAATTTGCCTCAGGGGATGCATTCACAAAAAATCAGGAATTAGAGTTTCTTGACCTAATTCACCCCTAAGTTGACTTTTGGGACAAAACATAAGCCAAGACCTTAAGACACGATTTGAGGGTCTCCAATACACTACATTGATCCATTTGCAACAATGGTTTGATCCAAGAAGCTTGATCCACAAGTTTCAATTTCATCAGGACCACAACTAGGGTTTCGAGGGAAAAGTCAACTGTACCTTTGACTTTTGACCAAGACAAGCTTCCAAACCTTGGAACATGATTCAATACACCCTATAAAACCTATGGAACATATCCTTTATGTTTGATTTTGGTCAAGGACTTAATTTCATGAAGGATCGCACAGTTTGAATTTCATCCGATAAAAAGTCAACTGTGCAAAAATCCAAACTTTGACTTTTTGGATTTTTGGTCAAACAAGGTTTCATAACCCTAAAACAATGTTAATGTGTGATTGGAATCATCATTCATCAAGAAAAATCAAAGAAAGTGAGTTAACTTGTAAAAGGGGTAACCATAAAAAACTTAGAATTTTTCGAAGTTATGGAACAAAGTGGCTAGGGTACCAACTTCCAAGGACCATAACTTGAGATCCAAGCAAACATTTTGGATGGTCCAAAGCTGGATTTGTAGCTCTCATGGCATACTTTAAAAGTGTCAACTACACCTCATTCCAATTCCTCATGGATTTTTAGTTATGGAGTGATCAAAATGGCTGAAAACCCAAAAGTGACATTTTTCCAACACTTGGTGAAATTTTCACTAAGTCAGAATATGCCTTATTTTTTCCCAAATGTAGAGGAATTTTTCATTGTAATTCAAGTTGGTTCAAAATCAAAGTTGGACATCATGTTGAAATAGGATATGTCAGCTTTCCAAAAAGACCAAGAACTCCATGAAACTCCACTTGAGCTAGGAGTTATGACAATTGCAACATGCCTTGATGCAAACTATTTTGCAAGACAGATTTGTGCATAAGGGCTCGATTTGATCAAATTATGTAACAACAAACATGGTTATCAATCTGCACACCTCAAGGGGGAACAAACAAGGGACAAGCACTGATCTATCAGCCTCCAAAGTCCCAAAAGCTACAAGTAGCATGCCAAACCTAAAAAGCCTAAAAGAGGCCGAGACTCCAATTTTGTTTTGGAACATTCAATGGATGCTTAGAGGTGGCATGTATCAGAGCAAAGATGAACACTTCAGTCAAGCCTTATCCTTGAATTAAAGAACCATAGGCCTGTGCTCTAATCTCAAGTCAATTGCTAGAGGATACTTGAGATTCCATTTGATCCACATTGGCCAAAGGCCTGCTGCAGTTGCCATTCCCTATTCCTTGCAAAAAAAACTTAACACACTATAAATAGACCTCATTTCTAATTAGTTTGAGTACACCAAAGGCCTATAACACTTGCCTTTCTCAAAATCACACTCTCACTTCCAAAAATGCCTTCTAATGCAAGCTACTGTCGGGTTTTGAATTAGAATGTGTTTCCAACCAAACCAATCACACACACACTTCATAAACATCATATGTGAGCTGATCAAACACTAAACCAACAACTGGAACACCAAATTCATGAAATCATCAGCCATCTGCACAAGCCTTTAACAGATTTGCAGTTGAGGTGCCAAATCAAGTTCTAGCTCAATTCAATCCACTCCAAGCATTCAAACACACTCCATATGGTGTAGGGAAGCTGTTCAGATCATCACAAATCATCTGTAACACCTCTAACTCAAAAATCAAGTTGCTCTTGCTGCCACGACATTCAAGTAAGCCTAAACTTTGTCATCTCATGATTCATGCATATTTCCTCGCACAATAATTTTTCCATATGTTCATAATCATGTATGGAGTGTTTCCCCTCCATTTATTGCTTTGTATGAGTCGTGTATCAAATTTCTCACCCTTCATGTAGAATTTAGAGTTCTTAAGGTTTTGTTTTGATTTCTCATTCCATGCTTAAAATAATGAAATTAAAGACCATAGACAGGACCGTGAGCTGAAAACGAGCAGATTGATATGTGGATTGTATGATTCCTTCAAGTATTCAGTGAGACTGATGAGAAAACGTAAATCTGGGCAAAACAGGGCACGCGGGCAAGAACGAGATTTTCTTGGTGCCCTTTTTCAAGTATTTGAATATTTGAATTTTTGTGATTTTATTTAATTGATTCAAAAATTAATTTCTCTCTGAATTTTAATGATTTTGAGTTGATTCTTTTTTTAATAATTCACAAAAATGTTAAAATATTTTATTTTACAAAAATTTCCCAAAAATATTATTGATTTCATATACTTGATATTTTTACAAAGAATTAATTTTTATTTATTTTTTTTTTACATTTAAAATATTTTTTCCTTCTTGATTTTCCAAACCTAATTGGTTTTCAATCATTTTGTGGATAAAAACATGATTTTTGAAACATTGATCCAAGATCACCACCCATTTTTTACATGTTTTCAATAATTTTTATTAATTTTTAAACAAAATTAATTCCATTTTTAAATAAAATTAGGGTTTCGATTAAATCCACCCTCATCAATCTTTTTAAAACACTCATGGGCCTCTAATAAAGTGTAAGACCCAACCCATTTGTAAATAATACCTTTTTGTGCCTCACGCATTGTATAAGTCCCTTTGTATATTTTCAAAAGTTCGGCGCGATCGTCGCTTTTTTAACAAAATCAACTGGGCTTCTCCTTGAGCTATAAGACCCATCTTTATTTATTTTCTTTTAAAACACCTTTTGGGCCTCTCCTTGAGTTGTAAGACCCAACCCTTTTGTAAATAAACCTTTTTGGGCCTCAATCATTGTATAAGTCCCGAGACGATATTCAAAAGAACAGTGCGATCACTATTAAAACCTTGGGCCTCTCTGTGAGCTGTAAGCCTCAACTATCTTTTCAAAACAATTTTCCTTGTGTTTTAAATTCAAATATATATTGTTATCAAAAATTTCTTTAATTTCTTTGAACAACTAACAATACAACATGGAAGCTTGCTCGCCTGTAAGTTTTAAACAGCTTTCATTTACTCACTTTGATATATATAAGTGTATTGTGGGAAGCTGCGCATGGTTAGTCTCTCTCCTGAGTAAATCCCCAACCAGGGTCAGTTTATCCCAAATCAGAACCTCAAGGCATCTAATACTTCAACTCTTCTGTAATCCTCAGCAAGAGTTGGTTCCCCACTTGGACCTGTCTAAGGATCTCAATAATCCCAGAAGAAAGATAGCCTCCTCTTAGGCTTTGTATAATGATCTTTTCCTCAGCACAGTTGGCCTCCTCTTGGGCCTTGTACAATGATTCTCCCCAGCGGAGTTAACCTTTTCAGACTCTCTAGTTGAGTCAATCATTTTTTAGACTCTCTTGTTGAGTCAATCACCTTTTCAGACTCTCTTGTTGAGTCAATCTTTTTATCCTCAATCTTGGGCTTTGTATAAGACAGATAAAAATACTCTCTTGTTGAGTCAGTCTTTGTCCGAGCTTGGTATAAAGATTTCCCCTAACAGAAGCTAGCCTCTTCTCAAGTCTTGTTCAGCCACAATCTTGGGCTTTGTACAAGACAGATAAAAACACTCTCTTGTTGAGTCAGATCCTTTTAGCCTCAATCTTGGGCTTTGTATAAGACATAAATCTCTCTTTCTTGAGCTTGGGACAGGTATCTTCCCTAGCAGAGTCATTTCCTCCCAGCCTTCCTCTAGGCTTTGAGGAATGATCTTCCTCAAGAAGAGTCAAACTCATCTCAGCCTCAATCTTGGGCTTTGTACAAGACACATAAAAATATCCTCAGCAGAGTCAGTTAAATTTCTCATATCAGCCTCAATCTTGGGCTTTGTACAAGACACATACAAACCTCCCCGGCGGAGTCAAAATCCTTTTAGCCTCAATCTTGGGCTTTGTACAAGACAAATAGAATATTTTCCCTCGGCAAAGTCAAACTTCTAGCCTCCTCTTAGGCTTTGTATAATGATATCCCCACAGAGTCAGTCTCTTTTTTCCTCAATCTTGGGCTTTGTACAAGACACCAATATATACACTCTCTTATTGACTCGGTCTTATCCAGCCTTCTCTTAGGCTTTGTATAAAAACTTCCCCTAGTTGAGTCAATCAACCTCTTAGCTTCAACCTTGGACTTTGATCAAGGCACACAAAAATCAACAATCCCTCTTTAGAGATGACAAGTTCTCTCTCGGTCAAAACTTTTAGCTTCAATCTTGGGCTTTGAACAAGACACAAATAAATAACCTTTTAGCTTCAATCTTGGGCTTTAAACAAGACACCAAAACATCTTTTTCCTCCCTTAGAATAGGAGGAACTACGATTGCTCTGATTTCCCTGTTTCGTTTAAACGGGAATACGTAGGCATAAGATTGCAAAATCTTAGCGAGCATACTAAATCAAAAACTCTAGGTCCAGTACCTTCATTCCAATCAAACATTAGGTCCAGTACCTTACCAAAAACACCTGAACATCAACTCAATCACTCACTCATATTTCCCAAGAAACTTTCCCAACCCATTAACAGATAAACACCATTAAGTACAAAGCGGAACCTAAAGCTAATATCCTGTGGATAACCACATATAGGATGGGTAATTGACAACTCCCTATTGTATAACCTGACCCCAGACCCCCCAATCTCTTTTAAGCATTTGTTCAGTTAAACATTCGCGTGCAAGGTTAGTTTTAGATAGTTTCCCTTTCCCTTCCAGCTTCATGGGATAAATAAGAAATCAGAAAGTAGCACCCCCTCCTACCATTGCGGTGAGGAAAACCCAGCGATAAGGTGGTCGCTTCACCTACAAAAATCACTCGCTACAAAAAAAGGCGACTCTGCTGGGGAGTCATTTTATTTGTTAGGACTAGGATTATAGCTCTTAAGAGGTCTAGGATGTTAGTTTCACGAATAAATATATATATCGCTTTTCCTAATTGATATCCGTGTTTATTTTCTGCTAATGGGACTGCGGGTGATGCCGCATCTGAAAAGTTTGAGTGACACCTAAGATAAGTGATGGCACTAGACGGGTAATCTTACAGGGAGTGACTCCCAAATAAGAGACCTCATTCGACCATCGAATCATTGGAGATACCCTTTGCGGATTCAATGCCTATACGACTTCGGTTGTTAAAAGCAGATTGTTCGATTGTGGTGTCCGTGAAACCTAGGATTTAGTAGGCTAAGACCTTGTTACTATTTTGTAGTACGGAAGCTATCAGAAATAGTTGTCATGCGATACTACCCTCATTTGAGATTACTCTAAGATACTGCAGCTCGCACGAGTGAACTAGCCTGCTGTTGTTATCCCAAGAGGGGTCAATGATTTTGAGGACAGGTACAAAAAATCACCAGTACAACCTTTGGGGATCGGTAGAGCCATGACTTCATGACACCAAACCTTTGACCCCATGTTTTTTCTATGTTTTTGTGTGCTGCATTCATGCATTCATTTCATTAAAAAACTTTAAAACAAAGAAAAATTTTCTCTTGTAGTCTCTCTTTTTCAAATTAAACTAAGACAATGATTGCAAATGTCAGAGGAAAAGATTGCGTTATGGATTTCGGTAGAAGGAAGACTTACAAGTACACCTTCAAGGTTCCAAAATTAGAGGATTTGAGAGGGTTGACAAGGATGATCAACTAGCATCAACACTGTTAAGGGTCCATGTAATTGAAGGAATCCTGGCTACGCTCATTCAGTTCTACGATCCGGTTTATCACTGTTTTACATTCCCGAATTATCAACCAGCACCAACACTGAAGGAGTACTCTCACCTGTATGATTTACCCATCATTGACCGAGCTCCCTTTTCTGGACTGGAAGAAATTCCAAAGGATCAAACCATTGCAAGAGCAATCTATTTGGACGAGTCAGAAGTCAGGACTCACATGACCACTAAGGGTGGAATCTGATAACACGAATTTATATCATATTTTTACTTCGATTTATGTTAGTTCTTATTCTGTTTTTCGTCTAATATCCAATTTTCTCAAGATTATTTAAGTGTTTTTGCAGGTAATCATATTTCACATGTCAAAGTATGCTAAATGTGGAAAAGAACCAAAACATGCAAGAAAAGAGCAGAAAAGAGAAGAAAAATTGAAGAAATCCATTTTCTGCTGATATCACGATCGTCATAGGAGTGCCACGACCGTGGCAGCTCCAAAGTACACCACGACCGTCACATATCACCACGATCATCATGCGCTTAATTTGCACGTTGGATGCAGAGACTTAACTACGAATTCTCAGAGAACCAGTTTCACACGATGCCATTTTCCTCCGAAGTTTTCTAGGTCCAACGTGGTATAACCGTCAGCATGAGTGGCTGAATTTTCTCCAACTTTTACCTCAGCTGAGCCTATAAATAGAGGCATTCACGAAGAACAAAGGGTGGCCAATTTTGCTTTCGAAGTATACCGTCTTACTGCCAATTTATTTTCAGAGCTTTAGTCATTTCTTTTACTTTGCATTTCCATTTCCTTGTTAACCATTACCGAACAAAAGTGACAGTTTCTCACACTGAGGAACTGTTACAACTTAGCTTTAGTTTTCTTTGTTTCATTGCCTTCAACCTTGCAATTTATTACATTCAAGCAAGAACCTACCGGCTTGTGGAGGGATTGTTGTTGCCATTATTACTAAATTCCAGGTTTCGTTATTAAATTCAAGCATTGTTTATTTATTTCTTAGTTATGTCTGTGTTTATTTATTTCCTTGCTTTCGCGTTTAATTTCCTAATTATGTCGAGCTAAACCGATATTATCGGTGTATAATGAAGTAACTAAAATGAATTAATTTTCTCTAAGCTAAAATCAATAATCCATCCTTCTTCTGGCTTTGATTTCTTAATATAAAACCCAACTTTTATTATGAGAGTAAAAAAGTAACATAGGTTAAAGTCGAGACCACGGGAGTGTGAGGCTTTACCCGGATAGCTAAAATCGGGCATTAGTTTTAAAAACAGCGGAAACGCTTTAAAGTTAATTAGGTTTAATTAGTTTTTAAAAAGTATTTTTAACCTCATACGGGCTAGCGAGAGCAGACGTATTGACTTAGAAGTATAGTCCGAAGCAAGAACCACGGGAGTGTGAGTTGAGGGCTTTTAAACCGGTTTCTCCTACAGATGAATAGGGTGATAAATCTCTACAGGCTTAGGTTTAATTAATTCTACGTAGGTTACCGAATTATATACCGATAACTTATTCATAACTAGTATTCCCAAGTTTTAATTTCCCTTTAATTTCCCGTTTGAACTGAAAACCCAAATTCTGATTAGCCTTAGATAAACATAGTAACAATAGATAACGGTGCATTCGATTTCTAGTCTCTGTGGGATCGATAATCTTTTAAAACAACGCGATACAATTGTATACTTGCAGTAACCCACATTCGACTCATAAAGTCGCGATTAAGTTTTTGGCGCCGTTGCCGGGGACTAATTAAGTCGACATCGTAATTCCTTTGTTACGTCGTATAGACTAAGGCAAAAACCAAAATTCCCTTTCTGTTGATTGTATGCCAAGTACTCGCTCTTCTGGCGAAGACCTCGTACGACCAACAGACGAACTTGAACGTCTTCTTACTGTAAAAAGACGTATCCAAGAATACTGCTTAGCTCACGATATCCCTTTTCCTTTATCTGAACCTGAATCTCAATCAGATCCTGAACTCGAATCCGAATCAGATTCTGAATCAGAACCAGACATGGAAGATCCACCACAGAACCGACCTCTTAAGTATTATGCTGCCACATCTCAACAAGAACCTCACAATAGCATTATCGCTCCAGCTATCAACCGAAACGATTTCGAGCTGAAACCCTCGCTGTTATCTGCTGTACAACAAAATCAATTTTCTGGAAACCCAACAGAAGATCCGAATGAACATCTAACCAAGTTTGTGCAGTATGCAGACACAGTGAAAGCGAATGGTGTAACCGCAGACGCCATAAGACTACGTCTTTTCCCTTTCTCATTAAGAGATAGAGCTTGGGCTTGGTTGCAATCCTTGCCATTAAATCCTATTACTTCTTGGGAAGATTTAAAGAAGGTCTTTCTGGCACGATATTTTCCGCCAAGCAAAACAGTTATGCTGAGAGCCCAAATCAACAGCTTCAGACAAAAAGACAACGAGTCTTTATATGATGCATGGGAAAGATACAAAGATATGAGGAGGATATGCCCACATCATGGTCTTGAGGATTAGTTAATTATCCACACGTTTTACAATGGTCTCTTGTACAACACAAGATTGACGATAGATGCCGCTGCAGGTGGTACACTCATGGATAAACCCTATGATGAAGCCCAACAACTCATCGAGAGCATGGCTCAGAATCACTACCAATGGGGAGGTGAAAGAACTCAAGTGGAGAAATCCCAACTGAAAGGAGGAATGTACGAAGTATCTAGCCTAGATGTCGTCCGTGCTAAGGTAGATGCAATCGCTCAAAAGATAGACAACTTGACCATGACACCCACAACCACCGTGGCTGCTGTAGTGCCAAACTGCGAATTATGTGGAACAGCTGGACACGCTGCCCCTGAATGCCAAGTTTTAGCAGGAGCCTCTACAGATCAAGTGAATTATCCTCAAGCAAACCCTTATGCAAATACCTACAATCCTGGTTGGAAGAATCACCCCAACTTCTCTTACAAAAACAACAATGCACTGTATGCACCTGGTCAAGCACCTACTGCACCACCAGGTTATCAAAAGGCTACAAAAGCTGCTCCAAATGTTCCTAGGAAGTCTAACCTCGAACTGATGATAGAGAACTTCATAGTTACCCAGACTCAAACAAACAAAGAGTTCCTGAATCAAAACGTACACACTAGTGAACAGATTAAGCAGTTAGCAAACAAAGTAGACGCTTTGGCCACTCACAACAAAATGCTTGAAACACAAATTTCCCAAGTGGCTCAACAACAAGCACCTACTACTGCTCCTGCTGGAACATTTCCTGGACAGCCACAACCTAATCCTAAAGGACATGCAAACGCTGTTATACTGAGAAGTGGAAAAGAATTAGATGGACCCATTGACCCGAGACTTCAAAATCCAGCCATGTACCAAAAGTCTGCTAACGACCAAAAAACTGAGAAGAAGAATGAACCCAAGGAAAAGGAAGATAATAACCAAGAGGATGTAGACAAAGAAAAACCTTATATGCCTCCACCACCTTATAAGCCACCTATTCCGTACCCTCAAAGATTGAAAAATTCTAAAACTGCAGGGCAATTTAAGAAATTTGTTGAACTTCTGAAACAATTAAACATCACGATACCTTTTACAGAAGCCATCACCCAGATGCCCTCGTACGCTAAGTTCCTAAAAGAAATCCTATCCAATAAGAAAAAGATTGAGGAAAATGAAACAGTTACGCTTACTGCTGAGTGTAGCACAATAATTCAAAACAAAATGCCTCCTAAGCTGAAAGACCCAGGTAGTTTCTCGATACCTTGTGTAATTGGGAAGTTCGTCATAGACAAAGCTCTATGCGACTTAGGAGCCAGTATCAGTGTTATGCCCTTATCCGTTTGCAAGAAGCTCGATATGGGAGAATTAAGACCAACTGAGATGTCTGTGCAATTAGCTGACCGCTCTGTTAAATACCCAGTTGGTATACTAGAGAATGTCCCAGTTCATATAGGACAATTCTATATCCCTACTGACTTCATAATCATGGATATTACAGAAGACTCTACTACTCCTATCATATTAGGAAGGCCATTCCCAGCTACTGCTGGAGCAATTATAGATGTAAAGAGAGGCAGGCTAACTTTTGAAGTTGGTGAAGAGAAAGTTGAATTTATCTTGACACAATTCTTACAAGCTCCAGCCATAGACGACACATGTTATTTACTAGATGTCATAGACGAGTGCGTAAGAGAAATCGAGATGGAACCGACTATATATTCAGATATTCTAAAAATTCCTATACCTCCGATTTTCGAAGATGATAACTGGCGTGAACCTTATCAAATGATAGCCTAAGCGAATGCTTAGCACTTACACCAGATCATCTACCTTGCCCAAAGAACCCAGCCCTAGAACTAAAAACATTACCCAAAAATCTAAGGTATGAATTCCTAGACGAAGCTCTCGAACGCCCTGTAATAGTCAATGCAGACTTAGGACAGACCGAAAAAAAGAAACTATTAGACGTCTTAAGAAAATACCCAACTGCGTTAGGCTATAACATCGCTGATCTTAAAGGAATAAGCCCTTCTATTTGTATGCACCGCATTATGCTGGAGGAAGACTGTAAATTCTCTAGGGAACATCAGAGAAGGATTAACCCGATCTTAAGCACTGTAGTCAAGGACGAAGTGAAAAAACTTTTAGAAGCAGGAATCATATACCCGATATCAGACAGTCAATGGGTTAGCCCAATACATGTCGTTCCAAAGAAGGGAGGTGTTACAGTTGTTAAGAACGAGAAAGGTGAATCTATAACAAAAAGGGTTGTAACTGGAAGTAGAATGCGCATCGACTATAGGAAGCTAAATAAAGCCACTCGTAAAGATCATTTCCCATTGTCTTTCATTGACCAAATGTTGGAAAGGTTGGCTAAACACTCATACTTCTGCTATTTAGACAGTTACTCAGGATTCTTTCAAATTCCTATTCATCCTGACCACCAAGAAAAGACGACCTTCACATGTCCCTATGGTACATTTGCCTATCAGCGAATGTCGTTTGGACTATGTAATGCACCTGCCACATTCCAAAGATGCATGATGTCAATCTTTGCTGACTTTATAGATGACATTATGGAAGTGTTTATGGATGACTTCTCCGTATGTGGGCAGAGTTTCGAAGGATGTCTATCGAACCTAGAAATGGTATTGGAAAGATGCGTAAAAGTTAATCTTGTATTAAACTGGGAGAAATGTCATTTTATGGTAAATGAAGGAATTGTACTTGGACACGTTGTGTCCGATAGAGGAATTGAAGTTGATAAAGCCAAGATAGAAATTATAAAAGATCTTCAACCTCCAAAAACCGTACGAGAAATACGAAGTTTCTTAGGACACGCCGGTTTCTACCGACGATTCATAAAGGATTTCTCGAAAATCACTAAACCTCTTACCGGTCTATTAATGAAAGACGCTGAATTCATCTTTGATGAGAAATGCCTAAAAGCGTTTGAACAGCTGAAAATAGCTCTTATTACCGCACCTATCATGCAACCACCAGATTGGAGATTACCTTTCGAAACCATGTGTGATGCAAGTGATTATGCTGTAGGTGCAGTCTTAGGACAAAGGAGGGATAGAAAACTTCATGCCATTTACTATGCAAGTAAAACTTTAGATTCCGCCCAAATGAACTACGCTACCACAGAAAAAGAACTTTTAGCGGTGATCTTTGCCCTTGACAAATTCCGTTCCTACCTAGTGGGAGCTAAGATCATCATTTATACAGATCACGCAGCTATTAGATATTTACTTAACAAGAAGGATGCAAAACCTAGACTGCTAAGGTGGATCCTACTTCTACAAGAATTCGATTTAGAGATCAAAGATAAGAAAGGAACCGAAAACGTAGTAGTAGACCACTTATCCAGATTAGAAGGCATTAAACCAGAGCCAGTACCCATTAATGAGGATTTCCCCTATGAACGGCTCATAGCCCAACTAGAAAGTGATATGTCTACTCTATAGTTAAATGACCTAAAGATGGAAGAAGTCGTGGAAGAAATTAACACGCACACAACCCTGCCATGGTATGCTGACGTAGTCAACTACTTAGCAGCTGGAGTACTTCCACCAGACTTATCTTATCAACAAAAGAAAAAATTCTTTCATGATCTAAAACATTACTATTGGTATGAACCTTTGCTGTTTAAGAGAGGAGCCGACGGTATCTTCCGTCGTTGCGTCCCAGAAGAAGAAATAGAAAACATCATCTCTCAATGTCATTCTGCTCCTTATGAAGGACATGCTAGTACCTCGAAGACATGTGCTAAGATCTTGCAATCCGGCCTATTCTGGCCCAACCTTTGGAAGGATGTCCACATCGTAATACTAAACTGCGACCGGTGCCAACGCACTGGTAACATATCAAGACGTGATGAGATGCCTCAAAAAGGTATATTAGAAGTAGAAGTCTTTGATGTATGGGGGATTGACTTTATGGGACCCTTTCCATCATCCTTTGGAAATAAATATATACTTGTAGCCGTTGATTATGTCTCAAAATGGATTAAGGCAATAACTTCTCCTACAAATGACGCACGAGTAGTCATAAAGCTCTTTAAAAACATAATCTTTCCCAGATTTGGTGTGCCGAGACTTGTCATAAGTGACGGTGGTTCTCATTTCATATAAAAAATATTTGACAAATTACTATCGAAATATGGAGTAAGACACCGCGTAGCAACACCATATCACCCACAAACAAGTGGACAGGTTGAGGTCTCGAATCGAGAAATAAAACAAATTCTAGAAAAGACCGTAGCCACCTCTAGGAAAGACTGGTCATCAAAACTCAACGAAGCTTTATGGGCATATAGGACGGCCTACAAAACACCAATCGGAACTACACCTTTCAAGCTTGTCTATGGTAAATCTTGCCATTTGCCAGTGGAATTAGAACATAAAGCCTATTGGGCTATTAAAACATTGAACTTAAGGTATGATTCCGCAGGTGAAAAATGTATCCTAGATCTGCATGAACTAGAAGAGTTAAGATTAGACGCTTACGAGAATGCTAAGATATATAAAGAAAGAACTAAAAGATGGCACGATAAGTGCTTATCTAGAAAAGAATTTAGTGTGGGAGACGTTGTACTCCTCTTTAAGTCAAGATTAAAACTCTTTCCTGGGAAATTAAGGTCTAGATGGTCCGGTCCTTTTGAAATTACAAAAATTCTACAAAGTGGAGCGGTAGAAATAAAGGGGAGGAATAGTAATCCATTTTTAGTCAATGGACAACGTCTAAAACGCTATCACAGCATTGAAAATAGAGATTATTTGAACTGCCTAAGACTTTTAGAGTTACCCACCAAACCTCCTGTAGCGAGCGATTTTGGACGCGGTTCTTAAGCGATGGTCGCTCTCTGCGGTTTGAGCTTAAACTACAGGTCGATTCATTTTTTATCCTATTGTGAGCTGAATAAGGAAGGGAAATAGATGTCTCCAATTAACCCTACTTGCATACTGAGTTTAAACAGCGGTCTGTTAGGTTACGGATGCTATCAATGTGGGGGGGCTTTTGTACTGGTTATTCGTATTTCGCCAATACAGGTTCTTTCTTTCTAGGGCTTGGGCAAAAAGGTTTCTGGTGGGGAACAAGGATTAGGATGTTAGGACTGATTCTTTTGAAATACTGCTTCTGATTGACGAAGATATGGGATTTGGGTTTTTTGTTGATTGCGCTCGCTAAGATCTTTTCTTTCGATCTTATGCCTACGTATTCCCGTTTACCGAAACAGGGAAATCAGAGCGTTCGTAGTTCCTCCTATTCTATGGGAGGAAATTGGTTTTTGGTGTCTTGTTCAAAGCCCAAGACGTGAAGCGAAAGGTGGTTTGTATCTTGTTCAAAGCCCAAGATGTGAAGCTGAAAGGTATATTTGTGTCTTGTTCAAAGCCCAAGACGTGAAGCTGAAAGACCTCGACTTTAGAGAGAATTTTTCATCTCTAAAGAGGGGGAAGGATAATTACTTTAACTGGGATACGCGGATCCGAGCAATGCCATAATTTCCGAAGAAAGAATTTTAACCTGAAGGAGAAGACTTTAACTCAGTGTAGAGCAATGCCATCTTTCCTTAGGAATTTCTCATGCTAAAAGAGGGACAGTGGCATGGATGTAGATGATCTAGAGGCTTGCCGCTTACAGCGATTAGATGAAGAGAAATGAGTTGTTGATGTTTGTGTACTGTGAACAAGGCACAACTTTGATGCTAAAAGGTCGATTGGATCAACCAGTGGTTTTCTTATACAAAGCCTAAGAGGAGGCTAATTTCCGCTAGGAAAATCATTATACAAAGCCTAAGAGGAGGCTATTTTGTGTCTCGTACAAAGCCCGAGAGAGAGGCTAAAAGTTTTTGACCCAGTGGGGCATATCGTTATACAAAGCCTAAGAGGAGGCTAGCAAAGAGTTGCCTCAGTTGGAGAATCTTTTATACTCAGTAAGAGAGTGTTTTTGTATCTCGTACAAAGCCCGAGAGAGAGGCGAAAAGGTTGTTTTGACTCCACTGGGGAGAATTTTGGTATCTCGTACGAAGCCCGAGATGGAGGCTATTGTAACTGTTTCAGTTGAGTGACAGATCCAATATACTGATTTAAAAGAGAAAATCAGTTCTTATATGAATAACACTGTACTCAGGGATTTGATTTGAGGATCAGGGATATTTCCTTCTCTTTGAGGAAACGGGAAATCCAAAGGGTATTGAGACTATCTGAGTCTGCGGGTTTCCTTCCTATTTAACGAAGGGTGCTTGAGAATGTCTTTGAGACTCAAGGAAGTTAGATTGTCCGTGTCTAGAGTTTTATCTTTTGTATTATGCTTCGAGAAACAGTAGTAGACTCTATGAAAGGACTGTTCTATGAGGATGACTAGGTTCTGTTCCTATACCTCTAGGAGGTCGTCGGGATAATTTGTACGAAGCCCAAGAGGAGGCTGGAAACTTTTAAGAAGCCGACGGGTCCTTGTACGAAGCCCAAGAGGAGGCTATCATACCCGAAGGAAGAGATCAGTATACGAAGCCTAAGAGGAGGCTGTGAATACTTCTAAGAAGCCGTAGGGTCCTTGAATAATGCCCAAGAGGAGGCCGATGCTTTTAAGAAGCCTGTGGGTCTATCATCTCCTTTCCATTAGGAGAGATAACTCTTTTAAAGATGAAAACCACTGGTAAACATGCGAGGTTTACTATCCAGCGACTTTTAGCTTTTAAAGAGGGTTCCTTAGTTAAGGTCCAAGATTATGACCGTAGTGGGTACCCAAACCCCGAGACATTCAAGGCAAGCTATCCACAAGGAATAGATCAAGTCAGGAAAGTTCGAGAATTGGGAAGAAACTCAAAGATGCCATTCACGGAGAATACATTCATCTTGGGGAGTAGAGCTTCTTGACGATTCCTAAGGAGGACAGCCGAAGAGAAGACTGTATCTGGTGCTCCTATTGGGGATCTAGGCGTCTATTTCTACGAATAAATGAAACGGCGTCACCTAGTTCTAGACGTAGTTTCCGGGGAAACTCGAAATATCTCTACTATTATTACACAGTAGACATGAGTTTATGAAAGGAGACTTACAGTGAGCAGCCCCACAATACAGTTTATAATATGAAAGCAGTAAATGAAAGCGATAACCACTTACTCGTTTGTAGTGCTTCCATGCTGTTTGGTTAGTTTTTCAAAAAAGAAAGATTGAAAACAACATTATATTCAAAATCAAAGGAGAAAGTGCTTTGAAAAAGAAAGATCTGGGGCTTACAGCTCAAGGAGAGGCCCAGGGTTTTATCAATGAGCGCACTGTTTGACTTTGTACAGCGGGACTTATACAAGTGACTGGGGCCCAAAATGGTTTTCTGTACAAAGGGATGTGTCTTACACTCTCTCAAGAGGCCCAAAAAGCTTAGAGAAAAAGAGTGGGGCTTATAACACGAGGGTAGGCCCAAATGATTTTTCGTTTAAAAATGGCGATCGCGCCGAGGTTTTCTTTTAACGCAGAGGGAATTATACAATAAGTGAGGCCCAAAATGTTTTGGTTAAAAGGGGGATTGGGTCTTACACTCTAATAGAGGCCCAAAGTGTTTTGAATGGGTCTTATAGCTCAAGGAGGGGCCCAGGTGATTTTTACTTTTAAACGGGCGACGATCGCGCCGTTTACTTGTACAGAGGGACTTATACAATGAGTGAGGCCCAAAAAGTTTTTGTACAAGGGGGGATGGGTCTTACACTCTCTCAAGAGGCCCAAAAAGTTTTGAAGAAAAATAAATGGGTCCTACTACTCGAGGGTAGGCCCAGATGATTTTTGAAAAGGCGACGATCGCGTCGTTTGTTTTTTGACGGTATCGGGACTTATACAATAAGTGAGGCCCAAAGATGATTTGGTCAAAAAAAGGATTGGGTCTTACACTCTAATAGAGGCCCAAAGTGTTTTGAAAATGATTTATGAGGGTTGAATTAATCCAAAACTCTAATTTGTTTTCAAAATGTATTTAATTGAATAAAAATTCAATTAAAATGATCAAAAATTGTTTAACACATGGGAAACAAATTGTGATCTTGGATTAATGCTTCAAAAATTAACTATTGACCTACAAAATAATTAGAAAGCATTAAAAGTTGCAAAATCAATGTAGAAAAATATTTAAAATGCCAAAAACAATCAAAATATTAATTCTTTGCAAAAATATCAATTATATGAAATAAATAATATTTTTGGGATTTTTTGTGAAAATAAAATATTTTAACATTTTTGTGAATTATTAAAAAAAGAATCAACTCAAAATCATTAAAACTCAGAGATAAATTAATTTTTGAATCAATTAAACAAAATCACAAAATTCAAATATTTGAATATATGAAAATGGCGCCAAGAACAGCTGAAGAACACGCGCGTGTTCTTGGTTTCTCAGATTTGCATTTTCTATCCAATCTCCATGAATACGTAATCATATCATGCAATCCACATATCATTTCACGATCATGTCTATGTACTTTAATTTCATTTAAATTAAACATACAACAAGAAATCACGAAGAGACCTCAAGAACCCTAATTTCTGCATGAAGGCTAGGATTTTTGATACACGATTCAAACAATGCAATTAATTGAGGGAAAACATTCCATGCATGATTATGAACATATGGCCAAATTATTGTGCGAGGAAATATGCATAGATTGAGAGATGACCAAGTATGTGCTTACCTCCAAGTCGTGACAGCCAGAGCAGATGTGATTTTGAGTTGGAGGTGTTACAGACAAGTTGTGATGATCTGGACAGCTTCCCTACACCATATGGAGTGTGTTTGAACACTTGGATTGAATTGAAATGGACTGGATCAGTTTATGGCATCTCAGCTGCAACTTCACTTCAAACTTGTGTGGATGGCAAGTGATTTTGAGATTTTGATGTTTCAGATGTTATGTGAGTGTTTGATCAGCTCATATGTGATGTATGTGAGGTGTGTGAGTGATTGGTTTGTGCAGAATTGCTCTCAAACTCAAAACCCGATAGCTACCTTGCTAAGAAAGGCATTTTTGCCAAGAGAAAGAGATTTTGAGGAAAGCATCTGTTAGATGGCTTTGGTGTACTTAAACTGACCACAATTGAGCTCTATTTATAGTAGAGAAAGTTTGTTTTGCAAGGAATAGTGCATGGCAGCTGGTAAGTAGGTTTCCTCAATGTTGGCCAATGGAAATGAAAGTCTCCTCTAGCCATTGACTAGAGGTTAGGGCACAGAGCTTTGGTCCCCTTGGTCTTGGATAAGTCTTGACTGATTTCAGATGAGAATGGCTCAGTCCATGCCACCTTGATGGTTCCATTGAATGCCTCATTCCAAATTTGAAGTCTTGTCCCTATTTTGGCAACTCTAGGTTCAACATGCTATTCCTTGTTCCTTGGACCTTGGAGGCTTGGCTCAGTGATTGTCCCCTTTGGATTCAATCCTCTGAGGTGTCCAAGTGGATTGGAGCAATTGCAATTGGCTGATTTTGGCAAATCGAGCCAAAATGCAAATTCTGCCTTGCTTTGATAGATTTCAGCAAGGCAACTTGCCAATGTTGTATCTCATGATGTAGGTTGAATTTGGCAATGTTCTTGGCCATTTTGGAAAGCTCTTACATGATACAACAACTGTTTGAACAAGTTTGGTTTTTATCTCTTTTGATTCCAAGTGAAAAATCCCCCTACATTTGGCAAAAAGTGAAGGCAAATTCTGACTTAGTGAAAATTTCACTAAGTGTTGGAAAAAGTGACATTTTCACTTTTCAGCCACTTTGATCACTCCATAACTCAAAATCCTTAATGAATTGGAATGACTTGTAGTTGAAGTTTTTGTAGGTGATAATGAGGGCTACAAATCCATATTTGGATGAGAAAAAATGGCCTTGTGGTTTAGGAGTTATGGTCCTCCAAAGTTGGTACCTTTGCCACTTTATTTTTAACTTAGAAAAATTTCAGAGTTTTATGGTTACCCCTTTTACAAGTTATCTCACTTTTCTTGATTTTTCTTGATGAATGATGATTCAAATCATACATTAACATCATTTTAGGGTTAAAAATCCATTTTGGTGAAAAATCTCAAAAAGTCAAAGTTGACTTTTGTGCACAGTTGACTTTTTATCAGATGAATTCCAAACTGTGCAATTCTTCAGGAAATCATGTCCTTGACCTAAATCAAACTTGATGGACATGTTCCATGGGTGTCATAGGGTATATTCAATCATGTATTAGGGTTTGGGAGCATGTCTTGGTCAAAAGTCAAAGTTACAATTGACTTTTCCCTTAAAACCCTAATTGTGGTGCAGATGAAAATGAGACTTGTTGCTCAAGCTTCTTGGATCAATCCATTATTTAAAATGGATCAATATGGTGTATTAGAGACCCTCAAATCATCTCTTGAGGTCTTGGCTCATGGTTTGTCCCAAAAGTCAACTTAGGGGTGAATTAGGTCAAGAAACCCTAATTCCTGATTTTTGATGAATGCATCCCCTGAGGCAAAATTGACTTGATGCATGGGTTCATGAGGTTCCATGAAGTATATTAGGTCATGTTTTGGATCATTTCCTGGAGGCCTTGGTCGACCAAAACCCTAATTTGGTGACACTGTCGATCTTGAGACTTTATCCACCTAGAAGGGAGCAGCCTTGTGCTTAATCCTTGAAGTGGGAGTCCTTTTTGATCCATTGTGAATGTTTGAGAGATTAGACAAGTTGAAGATCATGTCATTTCTTGATTGATCCTTTGTCTAAGCACTCAGAGAGGGCTTGAAACCCTAATTTTGATTGTAGTGGATGCTCACCCATCTTTGGGGAAACTGATGAAGCATGATGGTTCATCCATATTGTGATGATGATTTTCACAATGATGGGAAATCTAAGTGGTCAAAATTTGGGGTATTACAGATGCCCCTATTTAATCTTCTTGGACCCGAAGGTATGAATGACGAAGGGATTCGGGCATTCGGGGTGCAAGAGGATTAAATATCGGAATATCCGAAATTTTGATGGTGGTTATGAATGGTAGCTTACGCATTCATCTTCTTTAGCTAAGCGATGATGCTTAGAAAAGGTAAACTTCCCCTCGATCCTGGTTTCCTACCAAGGAACTGGTCTTAGTTTCTGATTTAAACTTCCCCTCGATCCTGGTTTCCTACCAAGAACTGGTCTTAGTTTCTGATTTAAACTTCCCCTCGATCCTGGTTTCCTACCAAGAACTGGTCTTAGTTTCTGATTTAAACTTCCCCTCGATCCTGGTTTCTTACCAAGGAACTGGTCTTAGTTTCTGATTTAAACTTCCCCTCAATCCTGGTTTCCTACCAAGAACTGGTCTTAGTTTCTGATTTAAACTTCCCCTCGATCCTGGTTTCTTACCAAGAACTGGTCTTAGTTTCTTTTGTCAATAAACTTTACTGACAAGGGACGCTATTCGTAGTGGCTTTCCTTCAAACTTCTCGCCGAATTTTCCTGGGGAGATGCCATTTGAGTGGAAAAAGTTTTGATGTCAGACTTGCTGGGGAACCCAGTCGTCTGAGTTGTAGAGTTGTACAAACTTCTCTGTTGGAGACGCCATTTGTCGATTCTACTAGGGAAAGTGAGTCTCTTGAGAGACTGTTTTCGTTTGGGATCTTTCATCATACTTTTCTCGGGATCTTCCCGGAGAAATGCCATATGACGGGGTCCAATTTTGAGGTGCTAATGACCTTTTCATCAGTGGTTTTTCGGAGCAAAACTGGCGTGCTGCCGAATCTCTGATCAAGAGGCTTTCTCTGTGGATTTTCCTTAATCCGAGAAAGCAAGGATATCATCTTCAATGGCGAAGAGTGATGCTTATTGAAAGTTTTCTCTGGCTTTTCAGAGGTTCAAGTTATCAAAGTGGTCAAGTGCCGACTCTGATCTAAAGAGACACTGGTGGCGAGATTGTTCAGACACAACGTTTCCTGACGAGGAAAGAACGGACAACTCGATTGAGAGGACTTTTATCACTAGGGGACAAGACCGTCTAGAGTGATAGTGATGCAATACGAAATGCAAACGCAAATAAAATGCATGAAGTATGTATGTATATGCTGACAAAACAGACGTGACATACAGACTAATGGATGAACACAATTGGATACTCGGCCATCGCGGGGCGAAGAAGTACCGTTGATTCAAAATAGCAATTCCACCTTGCTTAGGAGAGATAGTCCCGTTGGGAGCTATGTTGATCGGGCTTAGGAGATGAGAACTCGGCCGAGGATGTCAGACGAAACAAGGTCTCTGACACAGTTGATCCCTTCATTCAGGCACACTGGCTTAGAAGGAGTACTTTGATTCTGCACTTTGAAGTTCGCTTTCTTCGGGAGAAGCAATCGATGTTCTTCAGATGTTCAACAGTCAAAAGAAATTGCCATCTTTATTTTAAAAGCAGAAAAAGTTTTAACAAGTAAATTCATTTTTGTTTTATTTTAAGAATCGCTGATTAAGTTTAAACAACGTCGTTCTGTAAAGCTAAAACAAGCAAGAATTACAAACAAAAGCACAAGGGCTCAAATTTTATTGATAAGATGGAGATCAGCCAAACGCGTGATTCCAAAGAGTATATACAAAGTTAGAAAACGGTAATTTACAGGGAAAAGGGCTACGTTGAAACATAACGACCACTATCCTTCTACCAACTTTGAATTCGGGGCATCCTGAGCTTCCGTCGAAGATGACCTTTGACTGGAGATTTCCTCCGTTAGATGATGTAACTACTGCTGAGGGACTTGCCTCTGTTGAACATAGTTACTTGCCATTATCCCTAACTTTTGCCTGGATTTTACTATGAGATTTCCAATCCATCGGGATGATTCTTTTTTTTTCATGTCTCTAACTTTTGCCTGGACCGCCCTTTCGGGTTTTCAATCCACCGAGACGTTTTTTTTTTTAGTTTAGTTTAGGCGAAGTATTTCTTGACTACATCAACATTCGTGGGGTAGGCAAATTCCTCTCCATCCATGGTTGCAAGTCTCAAGGCGCCGCCTGAGAAAGCTTTCGTGACCACATAGGGGCCATCATAATTTGGGGTCCATTTGCCCCGAGAATCAGTGAGAAATGATTGTATCTTCTTGAGCACAAGGTCTCCTTTCCTGAAGACACGAGGTCGGACCTTTTTGTCGAACGCCCTCTTCATTCTCTGTTGATACAACTGACCATGGCATAGTGCCGTGATTCTCTTTTCTTCGATCAGGTTCAGTTCGTCATGTCGACTTTGACACCATTCAGCTTCGGTGAGCTTAGCTTCCATCAATACCCGGATTGATGGGATCTCTACTTCTATGGGGATAACTGCCTCCATGCCATATACTAGAGAGAAAGGGGTTGCCCCTGTTGAAGTGCGGACAGATGTTCGATAACCGTGAAGAGCAAAGGGTAGCATTTCATGCCAATCTTTATAGGTTACAACCATCTTTTGAACAATCTTCTTGATGTTCTTGTTAGCCGCTTCTACCGCTCCGTTCATCTTGGGTCGGTAGGGAGATGAGTTATGGTGTTCGATCTTGAACTCTGCACACAACTCTTTCATCATCTTATTGTTCAAGTTAGATCCATTATCAGTAATGATCTGACTCGGAACACCATAACGGCAGATGATATTATTTTTGATAAATCGGACCACCACTTGTCGGGTTACATTGGCGAATGACGCTGCTTCGACCCACTTGGTGAAGTAGTCAACGGCTACCAGAATGAACCGATGTTCGTTTGAAGCCTTGGGTTCAATCATACCAATCATATCGATTCCCCATATGGAAAATGGCCACGGGGAAGAAAGAACTTTGAGATGTGATGGCGGTACATGAATTTTGTCGGAGTATATCTGACACTTGTGACACCTCCTCATGTACTTGTAGCAGTCGGATTCCATGGTCAACCAATAATACCCGGCCCTGAGAATTTTTCTCGCCATTGTGTGTCCGTTGGCATGAGTGCCAAAGGATCCTTCATGAATTTCTTTCATGAGCATGTCTGCTTCTGGTCTGTCGACACATCGGAGCAAGTTCATGTCAAAATTTCTCTTATAAAGAGTGTCACCGCTCAGGAAGAAGTTTCCAGCCAATCTTCTGAGGGTTTTCCTGTCTTTTCTGAGTGCCCCAGATGGGTACTCTTGTTTCTGAAGGAAGCATTTGATATCGTGATACCAAGGTTTGTCGTCTATGACTGCTTCAATCGCGAAGATGTAAGCGGGCCGTTCAAGGCGCATTATGTCGATCTTAGGTATGTCATTCCATCGACCTACACTAATCATGGAAGAGAGAGTGGCTAATGCATCAGCCATGTGATTCTCATCACGAGGGATGTGATGAAAGTCGACTCTGTTGAAGAAGGGTAACAACCTTCTTGCATAGTCTTTGTAAGGAATCAATCCTGATTGGTATGTGTTCCAATCTCCTTTTATCTGGTTAATAACCAGGGCTGAATCGCCGTATACATCCAAATTTTTTATCCTTAAATCAATCGCTTCTTCGAGACCCATGATACATGCTTCGTATTCGGCCTCGTTGTTCGTACATTTGAACGTAAGTCTAGCAGTGAAAGGAATGTGGGTACCCTGAGGGGTAACAATGATTGCCCCAATTCCGTTTCCATAATGATTGACTGCTCCGTCAAAGATAAGTCCCCACTGGGAACCTGGTTCTGGCCCTTCACTGGGTAGCGGTTCATCGCAATCTTTCATCTTTAGATACATGACATCTTCGTCTGGGAAGTCAAACCCGATTGATTCTTGATCATCAATCGGTTGATGAGCCAAATGATCGGCTACAATACTTCCTTTAACGGCTTTCTGAGCATGGTACTCTATGTCATATTCTGATAGTAACATCTGCCAACGGGCAATCCTTCCCGTGAGAGCAGGTTTTTCGAAAACGTACTTAATTGGATCCATTTCGGAGACCAACCAAGTAGTATGACGAATCATGTATTGGCGAAGACGTTTGGCTGCCCAAGCCAAAGCGCAACAAGTTTTCTCAAGCATTGTGTACCGAGTTTCGCAGTCGGTGAATTTATTGCTTAGATAGTAAATGGCAGACTCTTTCCTTTTAGTTTCGTCTTGTTGGCCAAGTACACATCCCATTGAGTCCTCTAGGACTGTGAGGTAAATGATCAGTGGTCTTCCTTCCACTGGAGGTGATAGAATCGGAGGATTCAACAGATATTCCTTGATACTGTCGAAGGCAGTTTGGCAATCTTCTGACCAAACGCAATCCTGGTTCTTTTTGAGTAATTTGAATATCGGCGCGCATGTCGCGGTCATAAGGAATATGAATCTGGAGATGTAGTTCAAACGTCCCAGGAATCCTCTGACTTGTTTTTCAGTTTTCGGAGAAGGCATTTCTTGAATGGCCTTGACCTTGTCAGGATCAACTTCAATTCCTTTCTGGCTGACGATGAACCCTAGTAGTTTCCCCGAACGGACACCGAAGGTGCACTTGTTGGGATTCAAGCGGAGCTTGAATTTTCTTAGACGTTCGAACAATTTTGACAGATGTTCAACGTGCTCATCCTCTGTTCTTGATTTTCCAATCACATCATCGACATACACTTCGATTTCCTTGTGTATCATGTCATGAAACAGAGTAGTCATGGCCCTTTGATAGGTTGCCCCGACATTCTTCAAACCGAACGACATTACCTTGTAACAAAAGGTACCCCGTGGGGTAATGAACGAAGTTTTCTCCATGTCTTTCGGCGCCATTTTGATCTGGTTATAGCCCGAGAATCCATCCATGAAGGAGAAAACTTTAAACTTTGCTGTGCTGTCAACTAGCATGTCAATGTGTGGTAAAGGAAAGTCATCCTTTGGATTTGCCTTGTTTAGATCTCTCTAATCAACACACATTCTGACCCTTCCATCCTTTTTGGGAACGGGTACGATGTTGGCTAACCATTGAGGATATTCAGATGTAGCGAGGAAACCCGCGTCGATCTGTTTCTGTACCTCCTCTTTGATCTTGATGGCCATGTCCGGGTGAGTCCGTCTCAACCTTTGCTTTACTGGCGGACATTCCGATCTTAGTGGTAAGTGATGTTCCACGATGCTGGTATCCAACCCTGGCATATCCTGATAGGACCAAGCGAATACATCGGGGAATTCTTTGAGAAGCGTTATCAAACCCTCTCTGGCAGTTGGACTGAGCAGTGCCCCAATCCTGATTTCTTTTCTCTCTTTTTCTGAACCCAAGTTTACCGTTTCCAACGGTTCCTTGTGAGGTTCAATGAACCTTTCCTCTTGTCTGAGTAGTCAGGAGATCTCTTCTGGAATTTCGTTGTCAACTTCTTCTTCAGCCTCGAATACCGGGAACTCAAAGTTGGAAGAAGGCATCGGATCGTATGTTTCAACGGGGTATAAAACAAGTAATCTGCATGACGTGATGATTCGTGTTTAGAAGAGATAGAGAAAATGCAAGTGTGTGCAGTGTTTTGATTTTACTGCTTGTTTTTATTATTGAATTTTTTTAGGATTACCATTTTCTGAAAAAGCAAAAAGAGAAAACAGCAATAATGCGGAAATTACAGAACGACGTTATTTTATTAATGAACAAGTCGAATCTTGAAACTACAGCCCTATAAAACAAAACTCTGTCGCTTTGGGCAAAGCGAAGAGGGAAATTTACAGAAAGCGAGCCCTATCAAAATATCCGTTTCACCTGGGCAGGGTGAAAGGTTAAAGATGGCAATTACTTTGACTGACGAACGACCTTCGGAACCTTGACAGCAACCCACTGGCGGCGAACTCCTCGGTGAATCACAAAGTCTGGCACCTTCCTTGATTTGTCTTCAGAAATGACGCTGATTTCTGGTGGAGCAGGATCATTGGAATCTGTCTCCCAAGCAGAATTGTCGTAGGAGGATTCCTCTGTTGCATTTTGCATAGCATTGGTGCTCTCAGTTCTATCTCCCCATCCAGTTGACTGGATATCTTCGAGCCTGATACGAGAGCTTTCGGGAGCAGTGTACTTGACCATAAAGTCGTATTTTCCACTTGGTTGTCCCAGAGTGTCCCAAACTTCTTTGGAACTGGAGAAGTCATCCCTCTCGATGACGTTGACCTCAGGAAAAGCATAGTTGATGAATTCTAGTCCTGCAAACGTTGCGAATTCATCTTCATGTTGAGTAGTTTCTGAATGACCTGAGTGTTGATCCCATGACATGGCCGGGACACAGGTATTCTGTTCAATGATGGTCAGCGAAGTTTCATTACTCGGCTGACTTTCTTGCCCCAAGTTTCCTGGGTAAGGCTGCCACATTGGCAGACCATCCATTGGGCCATAGTAATTGTGATCAAAGTTTTCTTTCATCAGAGTGTCTTCCTCTAATGAATTTGGCAGAGCACGGCATCCTTCCGGATCACAATCTCCGTAGATCATTTCGACATCTGATCTTGGTATAAATCTCGGACTTTCTGTAGGAAAGCAAAAAGGCATAGGCACCTCTTCCTGAGACATATAGCCGTCCTTGTTAAGGTAGGACTTCCATTCTTCATCTGTGTCAGAGGGATCTTCCTCATTGATAGCATGAACTGTTTGAGACACTGGGTGAAGGAAACCTCCACTGTGGAAGAAGTTTTGAAGGGGATGAAGACTTTCATCGTTGGCGGCTGTCTAGGTACAGGTTGCAGAAAAACCAAGACCCTTCTTTGTTTTATTGTCAATAGGAATGATAAGCCGTCCCCATCCGGTTGTATCGGTACTCTCGACCGCTTTGATAGCATCGTTGTATGAAGAAATCGAAGTTCTTTCTTTGAACTGATTGTCCTGGCTCACCGATAGTGCTTGGAACAGAGTTCCAATAACCTCCTCGGGTTCCACACAAGTAGATGATGATAGGTTACTCACAAGCAAGGCTTGTTCCCCACAAACCGTGACAAGTTGATCGTTCTTGACGAACTTTAGCTTTTGGTGGAGGGTTGAAGTAACCGCTCCAGCCTGATGTATCCAAGGCCTTCCTAATAAACAACTGTATGTTGCCCGGATGTCCATGACCTGGAAAGTGATTTGGAAAGTGTGAGGACCAATAGTTATGGGAAGATCAACTTCGCCGATAACTATTTTTCTGGATCCGTCGAATGCTTTGACGACGACCTCGCTGACTCTCATCGGAGGGCCCTTGAATGATAATTGCATCACAGTGTACTTCGGCATAACATTCAGGGCTGACCCTGTGTCTACCAGTACGTTGGCTAAAGCATCGCCCTGGCAGTTAACTGTAATGTTGAGCGCCATGTTATGATGACGACCCTCTTCAGGTAATTCCTCATCACTAAATCCCAAATTATTGCAGGAAGTGATGTTAGAGACAATACTATCGAACTGTCTGATTGTTACATCCTGTTCCCCAAAGGCTTGCTCCAAGACTTTATGTAGAGCCTCTCTGTGTGCTTCTGAACTGAGTAACAGTGATAATACTGAGATCTTTGAAGGAGTCTATAACAGTTAATCAACAATGTTATATTCACTCCTTTGGATGAGCTTCAGCATCTCATCCTTGTATTTTGAAAAGTCGGGATTACTAGATTGACCGACTGGTGGATCAGGAATTTCCGCCTGAAGTTCCTTTTCTTTGTTGGATTCTCCAACCCCTCGGTTGAAGACTCGACCGCTCCGTGTTACACGACTGATGTCTGCAATATTCACGACGGAGGGTAATGGAATTTCCTTTCCATTCTCGATTATTGTTGCACCGTATTTGTAAGGGATTGCCTTAGCTGATTCATACGGTAGTGGCCCCGGTAGATAGATGACTATGGGAACCTTCTGATTTTTCTGACCATCATAAGTAACCTTGATCCGTTCCCGGTTAGGAACTCTAGATTCGTCAAGTAGAGGGATGATGGCAAAAACATCCCTGGTCCTGTGATGACCAGAGATCGTGACAACATCCTCAACTTGCTCGGCAAGGTAGTTCGGCGACCAAATGATGGGTCCAGAACCTGGATATGGACGAATTTCTCCATGATCGACCTGACCCTGAAGAGCTGCTCTCACAAGGTAACACCCTTGGTTACTTTCCGAACAGACGCTGCAACTGTCATAGTTGTGTGGTGGCATCTGGCCACGCCCACTTTGAATACAATGTAACCTTACTAGGTTACCTTCCATTGATCGGACATCCTGACTTTGACGACGAGTAGGATTCCTGTGATTGATACTAATCTGCTGAGTATCTTCATCCATGTAGATTGGCATTCACCAGTGATTTAACAAGTGCTGAAGTGCCTCCTGGACAAGGGTACAACCTCGATCATTTTCGCAACCTGCTTTACAGCTTTGGTAATCATGTGATATTAAGAATCCGAGTCAGACCTACTCAGCATGTAACTCTACCAGGTTGGTATTCATTACGCGGATATCGAAGATCTGAACCATATTGATTTGATAGGGATTCCTATCATGGTAGTCTTGGATCCATCCAAGATCCATCTGACGCTGGAGGGCCTCTTGTATGAAAGAGCATCCCTGTTTGTTTACCGAGCAAATCAGACAGGAACTGTAATCGTGCCGTGGCAGATTATGATACTGGCTTTGCCTTGAGTGCATCGCCACCAAGTTGACATTCATCACACGGATATCGTGGTTCTGAATGACATTGGAATTCATGTAAACCATGTTAACTCCACGAACTCGGTGCTCTTGGATCCATCCAAGATCAATTTGTTCCTGTAGAGCTGCTTGCACTACAGAACATCCCTGGTTGTCTTTAGAGCAGATATCACACTAGTGATAGTTATAAGGTGGCACATGACCATATCCACTCTGTCTACAATGTATCTTGACCAGATTGGTCCCCAATAAGAGTACATCGTGAATTTGATAGACATTGTTAGTCTCTTTCTCAATCAGATTGACTGCAGCCTTCTCGTGTTGAGGCAGCGGGTTCGTAAGAACATTAGGATTCATATCTTTGAAAGATAAGAGCCTGTTCCTAACAAGCTTTTGCACGTCGGATTTGAAATTGAGACAAGTCTCAATGTTATTCCCTGAACCTCCTTGATGATAAGGGCACGTCTGATCCGCCTTAAACCAAAAAGGCGGATTTTCCGGAACTGAAAAGGGAGACTTAGTCTGAATGTGCCTCTTAGCCAGCAGTAACGGAAATAGCTCTGCGTACGTTACGGGTATAGGATCAAATCCTGGTGGCCGTATTGTACGGTTGTTGTTATATGGAGGACGAGCCTGCTGAAGAGGCTGTTGTGTCCTTTGTTGGTCAGGTTGGCTCTGCGCAACCTGAGGTTGATACATAGGAACAGGCGCGGGGCCGATAGCACGAGTAACAGCTGCTACTGGCTGATAATGTCGCCTTTGCTTTCCGAGAGAGATATTCCCAATATCTTGCTCTTTTTTCTTAGGGAGAGCACTACCGCATTTTTTAGTACCACTCGTCGATCCAGTGTCTTTTACCAAACGTCCTTCTCGGACGGATTCCTCAAGACGTACACCCATACCGACCATCTCGGTGAAATCACTGGGCGCACTGGCGACCATTCGGTCATAGTAAAATGAGCTTAAGGTCTTTAAGAAGATCTTTGTCATCTCTTTTTCCTCAAGAGGTGGACAAATTTGAGCGGCAATTTCACGCCACCTTTGAGCATATTCCTTAAAAGTTTCCTTGTCCTTTTGCGACATCGATCTGAGTTGATCTCTGTCGGGTGCCATGTCCAAATTGTACTTGTATTGTTGGATGAAGGCAGTATTAAGATCTCTGAATGTACTGATCGTAGTACGGTTTAAACCCATGTACCATTTGAGTGCGGCACCGGTTAAACTATCCTGGAAGTAGTGAATCAGCAGGTCCTGATTCTCCGTCTGAGCTGACATCCGCCGAGCGTACATCACCAGATGGCTCTGAGGGCAAGAGTTACCCTTGTATTTTTCAAAGTCGGGCACTTGGAACTTGTGCGGGACTTTCACATTTGGGACCAAGCAGAGGTCTGCGACGTCCTTTCCAAATAGATCCTGACCGCGAATGGCTTGCAGCTCTTTCTGCATTTCCAAGAACTGCTCCTGGAATTCATCCATTCTGTCAAACATAGTTTCCTTCTTACCAGAAGGTGTCTGTGGAATCTGTCCTTCCGGGACAGCGTACACCACAGGGGGTGGTACCGTGACTACGGCAGTAAGTCTTGGCGCCTCCCGAAGTTTGTAACCTTCAGGAGCCTTCAGTATGCCCCTAGCATCTTCGCTTTCCTGAAGTTTGTAACCTTCAGGCCCAGCTGCTTCTGTTGCGATTCCCTGATCTTCAGTGATCGGCGGAACATATCCTTCCGGGATATAGTTAACAGGCAGGCCCCAAGGACGATCTTTCGGCATCTGATACCTAGGATCATACTTTTCTATGATGGGCGTTGACGTGATCTCTGAGATCACAATTCTTTGTAGCTGAGCTTCTGCCATGGCTTGCATGTCGTTATGAAGCTTTCTCATATCCTCTCTCAGAGCGTCGATCTCTTCTTTCAACTCTCTGTTTTCTTCCTCAAGATCATCCATCTTTTTCTGACGATTGGCCCGAGTATTGTACGAATGAGACAGTTTGACTCTAGAATCGAGACACAAACGTGAGATTCGTAGGGAAGAAGAATACGCGATGTGAGAATGATGAATGCAATGATTATATCAATTGTTGTTTTTTTTGGTTTAATCAAAATAAACTTCGACAATTAGATTGCAAATATCAAACAGTGGGGAAACCCCTTTTTATTGAAATTCAAAGGATTACAGAAATGGAAATACAGTAGATTACAAAGTGCAGAAACAGAAACCTAAACTAATGGGTCCCGAGTCCTCTCTGAGGAGAAACCGGGTGCTGCTTCTGGTATCTTCCTTTTCTTTGACCGGGGCGCTTGGGCCGTTGTCGGGTTGTCATTCCTTTGCCAAGTGAAAGGAGTGAGCAAATTCCTTTGGTCATCTTGATTCTCTACAGCATGCCGCTCCAAAATTTCAATCAGAGCATCTTTCTCTTTTAGTAGTTGTTGTATTTGGATACACTCTACGTCGAGGGTGCGGTACTTGTTCTTCCAAGATCTTCTCTCCCGTTGAACTTTGTTGAGAGTAACCTGAAGCCTTTCAGTTTCCGTCATGAAGTACATGACAGTTTCCCTTGGTGGAAGAATTCCGTAACGAGGATAAGGCATTTTTAGCTTGAGAGCTCTGGTTTGTACCCAATGGAGATAAGGCTCCACCGAGACACATTCCAGTTTTCCCAGAGACTCTCGTCCTTTCTTATGAACCTGTTTCCAAGCTTGCACTATTTCCATCTTTAGTGCTCTGTCACTTTAAGGGGTACGTTGGGGTGTATCTCATCGGGTATCCAAATTGACGAAGAACCAATATCGGATGATAGTTGATTCCTCCTTTAGTTCCTATAAGGGGTACGTTGGGGAAGTTTCCACAACGGTCAATGATTCTGATTCCCTCATAAATCCTATTACACCAATCTATATCGGAATTGGTGAGAGACATGATCTTCTGCGACCAACGTAAGACACTCTTGCAATCCCAAAAAGCAGCAGACTTGGGCAAGTGAGAGATAAACCATTTGTAAAGCAAAGGTACACAGCATGTGATCTCCCCTCCGCTGTACAAATTTCCCAAGTGTACAGAATGATACGCATCTGCGAGCAAAGTCGGCACAGGGTTTCCAATGAGAAAAACCTTGATATCGACGAAGTTATTGATGTTGGGAAAAAAAATAACCCGTAGGTGAGCAAGACAAAGATGCTTTCAAAAGCAGTCCTGTTCCCTATACTAGCGAAGTATAGAGCCTTTTTTGTCAAGAACTGGGCTGGCAAACCTTGGATGCCATCCTTAGTGGTCATGTGAGTCCTGACCTCAGACTCGTCCAAATGAATTGCTCTTGCAATGATCTGATTCTTTGGAATTTCTTCCAGTCCAGAAAATGGAGCTCGATCAGTGATATGTAAATCAGTCAGATGAGAATACTCCTCCAGCGTTGGTGATAGCTGGTAATCCGGGAATGTGAAACAGTGATAAACCGGATCGTAGAATTGAATGAGCGCGTCCATGATCCCCTTAATCACATGGACTCTTAACAGTGGTAGCAAACCACCGTGCTTGGCTCTGAAAGCCTCAAGGTTAGTGATCATCCTCGCTAACCTTCTCAAATCCTCAAGTTTTGGAACCTTGAAGGTATACTGGTGAGTTCTCCTTCTACCGAAATCCATTAGCGTAATCCTTTTCTCTGATATTTGCAATCACAGTCTTAGTTTAATTTGAAAAACAGAGAGACTAGAAGAGAAAGTTTTTTGAATGTTTTAATGTTTTATTAAATGGATGCATGAATGTAGCACACAAAAACATAGAAAAAATATGGGGTCAAAGGGTCGTTGTCATGAAGTCAAGGCTCTACCCATCCCCAAAGGTTTATACTAGGGTGATTTTTGTACCTGTACTCATTATCATCAGCTCCTCCCAGGAAGGGAGACAACAAGCGGATCGCCAGCGAGTTGTGTGCAATCTTAGAGTAAGTACCATTCACCGAGAATAGATCAACAACCTCAAATGAGGGTAGTATCGCGTAACAACTATTTCCGATAGTTTCTGCACTACGAAAGGGTTTGGTTTTTCTAGGTGTATACTCAATCTCACCACATGCGGCATCACACGCATTCCCAGTAGCAGAAAAATAAACACGTATAGCAATTAGGAAAAGCAGTATATATATTTGTCCTAAACATCCTAGACCTTTAAAGCTAAGAATCCTAAGTTCCTGACAGAAATGGGTTCCCCGGCGGAAGCCCCAATCTGTGGTTCCCTACCTAAGAGATGGACCAGCATAGGTCAATCTTTCTCTTCGGTAGAGTTCCCATTTTTCGTAGAAAACGGGGATGATGCCCTAAGGCAGAAAAGGAGACTCCCCAGCAGAGTCGCCATTTGTGTAAATTTTCACACAAGAGAAGTAGAAAGAAAGGAACGGGCCCCACGGTGGGCGCCATTTTTCTGTAGCGAGCGATTTTGGACGCGGTTCTTAAGCGTTGGTCGCTCTCTGCGGTTTGAGCTTAAAACTACAGGTCAATTCATTTTTTATCCTATTGTGAGCTGAATAAGGAAGGGAAATAGATGTCTCCAATTAACCCTGCTTGCATACTGAGTTTAAACAGCGGTCTGTTAGATTACGGATGCTATCAATGTGGGGGGGGCCTTGTACTGGTTATTTGTATTTTCGCCAATACGGTTTTCTTTCTTTTTTTACCTGGGCAGAAGGTTTCTGGCGGGGAACAAGGATTAGGATGTTAGGACTGATGCTTTTGAATTACTGCTTTTAATTGATGGAGATATGGGATTTGGGTTTTTTGTTGATTGCGCTCGCTAAGATCTTTTCTTTCGATCTTATGCCTACGTATTCCCGTTTACCGAAACAGGGAAATCAGAGCGTTCGTAGTTCCTCCTATTCTATGGGAGGAAATGGGTGTTTTTGGTGTCTTGTTCAAAGCCCAAGACGTGAAGCGAAAGGTAATTTGTATCTTGTTCAAAGCCCAAGATGTGAAGCTAAAAGGTCTATTTGTATCTTGTTCAAAGCCCAAGACGTGAAGTTGAAAGACCTCGGCTTTAGAGAGAATTTGTCATCTCTAAAGGGGGAGAAGGAGAATTACTTTAACTGGGATACGCGGATCCGAGCAATGCCATAATTTCCGAAGAAAGGGTTTTAACCTGAAGGAGAAGACTTTAACTCAGTGTAGAGCAATGCCATCTTTCCTTAGGAATTTCTCATGCTAAAAGAGGGATAGTGGCATGGATATAGATGATCCAGAGGCTTGCCGCTTACAGCGATTAGATGAAGGGAAAGGAGTTGTTGATGTTTGTGTACTGTGAATGAGGCACATCTTTGATAAAAGGTTAATTGGATTAACCAGTGGTTTTCTTATACAAAAGCCTAAGAGGAGGCTAATTTCCGCTAGGAAAATCATTATACAAAGCCTAAGAGGAGGCTATTTTGTGTCTCGTACAAAGCCCGAGGGAGAGGCTAAAAGATTTTGACCCGACGATGGAATCGTTTGGTATCTCGTACGAAGCCCGAGATGGAGGCGAAAGGGGGATTGACTCAACGAGGGAGTCTCTTATGTGTCTCGTACAAAGCCCGAGATGGAGGCGAGGCTAAACGTTTTTTGACTCCGCTGGGGAGAATCATTTGTACAAAGCCCAAGAGAAGACTAAGGTTATTGTGTCAGTTAAGTGACAGGTCCAGTATACTGATTTTTAAAAGAGAAAATCAGTTCTTATATGAGCAACACTGTACTCAGGGATTTGATTTGAGGATCAGGGATATTTCCTTCTCTTTGAGGAAACGAGAAATCCAAAGGGTATTGAGACTGTCCGAGTCTGCGGGTTTCCTTCCTATTTAACGAAGGGGTCACTTGAGAATGTCTTTGAGACTCAAGGAAGTTAGACTGTCAAAGTCTAGAGTTTTTACTTTCGTACTATGCTTTGAGAAATAGTAGTAGACTCTATGAAAGGACTGTTCTATGAGGATGACTAGGTTCTATTCCTATACCTCTAGGAGGTCGTCGGGACAATTTGTACGAAGCCCAAGAGGAGGCTGGAAACTTTTAAGAAGCCGACGGGTCCTTGTACGAAGCCCAAGAGGAGGCTATCATTCCCGGAGGAAGAGATCATTATACGAAGCCTAAGAGGAGGTTGTGAATACTTCTAAGAAGCCGTAGGGTCCTTGAATAATGCCCAAGAGGAGGCCGATGCTTTTAAGAAGCCCGTGGGTCTATCATCTCCTTTCCATTAGGAGAGATAACTCTTTTAAAGATAAAAACCACTGGTAAACGTGCGAGGTTTACTATCCAGCGACTTTTAACTTTTAAAGAGGGTTCCTTAGTTAAGGTCCAAGATTATGACCGTAGTGGGTACCCAAACCCCCGAGACATTCAAGGCAAGCTATCCACAAGGAATAGATCAAGTCAGGAAAGTTCGAGAATTTGGAAGAAACTCAAAGATGCCATTCACGGAGAATACATTCATCTTGGGGAGTAGAGCTTCTTGACGATTCCTAAGGAGGACAGCCGAAGAGAAGACTGTATCTGGTGCTCCTATTGGGGATCTAGGCGTCTATTTCTACGAATAAATGAAACGGCGTCACTTAGTTCTAGACGTAGTTGCCGGGGAAACTCGAAATATCTATACTATTATTACACAGTAGATATGAGTTTATGAAAGGAGACTTACAGTGAGCAGCCCCACAATACAGTTTATAATATGAAAGCAGTAAATGAAAGCGATAACCACTTACTCGGTTGGAGTACTTCCATGCTGTTTGGTTAGTTGTTCAACAAAGAAAGATTGAAAACAACAGTATATTCAAAATCAAAGGAGAAAGTGCTTTGAAAAAGAAAGATTTGGGGCTTACAGCTCAAGGAGAGGCCCAGGGTTTTATTAGTGAGCACATTGTTTGACTTTGTACAGCGGGACTTATACAAGTGACTGGGGCCCAAAAAGGTTTTCTGTACAAAGGGATGGGTCTCTACACTCTCTCAAGAGGCCCAAAAAGGTTTCAAGAAAAGAGTGGGGCTTATAACACGAGGGTAGGCCCAAATGATTTTTCGTTTAAAAATGGCGATCGCGCCGAGGTTTTCTTTTAACGCAGAGGGACTTATACAATAAGTGAGGCCCAAAATGTTTTGGTTAAAAGGGGGATTGGGTCTTACACTCTAATAGAGGCCCAAAGTGTTTTGAATGGGTCTTATAGCTCAAGGAGAGGCCCAGATGACTTTTATTTTTAAACGGGCGACGATCGCGCCGTTTACTTGTACAGAGGGACTTATACAATGGATGAGGCCCAAAAAGATTTTTTACAAGGGGGGATGGGTCTTACACTCTCTCAAGAGGCCCAAGGAGTTTTGAAAATGATTTATGAGGGTTGAATTAATCCAAAACCCTAATTTGTTTTCAAAATGTATTTAATTGAATAAAAATTCAATTAAAATGATCAAAAATTGTTTAACACATGGAAAACAAATTGTGATCTTGGATTAATGCTTCAAAAATTAAGTATTGACCTACAAAATAATTAGAAAGCATTAAAAGTTGCAAAATCAATGTAGAAAAATATTTAAAATGCCAAAAATAATCAAAATATTAATTCTTTGCAAAAATATCAATTATATGAAATAAATAATATTTTTGGGATTTTTTGTGAAAATAAAATATTTTAACATTTTTGTGAATTATTAAAAAAAGAATCAACTCAAAATCATTAAAACTCAGAGAGAAATTAATTTTTGAATCAATTAAACAAAATCACAAAATTCAAATATTTGAATATATGAAAATGGCGCCAAGAACAGCTGAAGAACACGCGCGTGTTCTTGGTTTCTCAGATTTGCATTTTCTATCCAATCTCCATGAATACGTAATCATATCATGCAATCCACATATCATTATGCTCGTCTCAACCTCACGATCATGTCTATGTACTTTAATTTCATTTAAATTAAACATACAACAAGAAATCACGAAGAGACCTCAAGAACCCTAATTTCTGCATGAAGGCTAGGATTTTTGATACACGATTCAAATAATTCAATTAATTGAGGGAAAACATTCCATGCATGATTATGAACATATGGCCAAATTATTGTGCGAGGAAATATGCATAGATTGAGAGATGACCAAGTATGTGCTTACCTCCAAGTCGTGACAGCAAGAGCAGATGTGATTTTGAGTTGGAGGTGTTACAGATAAGTTGTGATGATCTGGACAGCTTCCCTACACCATATGGAGTGTGTTTGAACACTTGGATTGAATTGAAATGGACTGGATCAGTTTATGGCATCTCAGCTGCAACTTCACTTCAAACTTGTGTGGATGGCAAGTGATTTTGAGATTCTGATGTTCCAGATGTTATGTGAGTGTTTGATCAGCTCATATGTGATGTATTTGAGGTGTGTGAGTGATTGGTTTGATTGGAATTGCTCTCAAACTCAAAACCCGATAGCTACCTTGCTAAGAAAGGCATTTTTGCCAAGAGAAAGAGATTTTGATGAAAGCATCTGTTAGATGGCTTTGGTGTACTCAAACTGACCACAATTGAGCTCTATTTATAGTAGAGCAAGTTTGTTTTGCAAGGAATAGTGCATGGCAGCTGGTAAGTAGGTTTGGCCAATGTTGGCAAATGAAAATCCAAGTCTCCTCTAGCCATTGACTAGAGGTTAGGGCACAGAGCTTTGGTCCCCTTGGTCTTGGATAAGTCTTGACTGATTTCAGATGAGAATAACTCAGTCCATGCCACCTTGATGGTTTCATTGAATGCCTCATTCCAAATTTGAAGTCTTGTCCCTATTTTGGCAACTCTAGTTTCAACATGCTATTCCTTGTTCCTTGGACCTTGGAGGCTTGGCTCAGTGATTGTCCCATTTAGATTCAATCCTCTGAGGTATCCAAGTGGATTGGAGCAATTGAATTTGGCTGATTTTGGCAAATCGAGCCAAAATGCAAATTCTGCCTTGCTTGTGACAGATTTCAGCAAGGCAACTTGCCAATGTTGTATCTCATGGTGTAGGTTGAATTTGACAATGTTCTTGGCCAGTTTGGAAAGCTCTTACATGATACAACAACTGTTTGAACAAGTTTGGTTTTGATCTCTTTTGATTCCAAGTGAAAAATCCCCCTACATTTGGCAAAAAGTGAAGGCAAATTCTGACTTAGTGAAAATTTCACTAAGTGTTGGAAAAAGTGACATTTTCACTTTTCAGCCACTTTGATCACTCCATAACTCAAAATCCTTAATGAATTGGAATGACTTGTAGTTGAAGTTTTTGTAGGTGATAATGAGGGCTACAAATCCATCTTTGGATGAGAAAAAATGGCCTTGTGGTTTAGGAGTTATGGTCCTCCAAAGTTGGTACCTTTGCCACTTTATTTTTAACTTAGAAAAATTTCTAAGTTTTATGGTTACCCCTTTTACAAGTTATCTCACTTTTCTTGATTTTTCTTGATGAATGATGATTCAAATCATACATTAACATCATTTTAGGGTTAAAAGTCCATTTTGGTGAAAAATCTCAAAAAGTCAGAGTTGACTTTTGTGCACGGTTGACTTTTTATCAGATGAATTCCAAACTGTGCAATTCTTCAGGAAATCATGTCCTTGACCTAAATCAAACTTGATGGACATGTTCCATGGGTGTCATAGGGTATATTCAATCATGAATTAGGGTTTGGGAGCATGTCTTGGTCAAAAGTCAAAGTTACAGTTGACTTTTCTCTTAAAACCCTAATTGTGGTGCAGATGAAATTGAGACTTGTTGCTCAACTTTCTTGGATCAATCCATTGTTCCAAATGGATCAATATGGTATATTAGAGACCCTCAAATCATCTCTTGAGGTCTTGGCTCATGGTTTGTCCCAAAAGTCAACTTAGGGGTGAATTAGGTCAAGAAACCCTAATTCCTAATTTTTGATGAATGCATCCCCTGAGGCAAAATTGACTTGATGCATGGGTTCATGAGGTTCCGTGAAGTATATTAGGTCATGTTTTGGATCATTGCCTTGTGCCCAGATGAAAATTTCCATCTGGAGGCCCTGGTCGACCAAAACCCTAATTTGGTGACACTGTCGATCTTGAGACTTGGTCCACCTAGAAGGGAGCAGCCTTGTGCTTAATCCTTGAAGTGGGAGTCCTTTTTGATCCATTGTGGATATTTAAAAGATTAGACAAGTTGAATATCATGTCATTTCTTGATTGATCCTTTGTCTAAGCACTCAGAGAGGGCTTGAAATCCTAATTTTGCTTGTATTGGATGCTCACCCATCTTTGGGGAGACTGATGAAGCATGATGGTTCATCCATATTGTGATGATGATTTTCACAATGATGGGAAATCTAAGTGGTCAAAATTTGGGGTATTACAACGTTGGTCACAGAGAATCATGTCTCTTACCAACTGACATAGATTGGTACAATCAGATCTATGACGGGATACGAATTATTGACCGTTGTGGAAACTTCCTTAACGTACCCCTCATAGGAACTAAAGGAGGAATCAACTATCATCCCGTTTTAGTTCATCGTCAATTTGGATACCCGATGAGGCATGTCCCCACGTAATGTTCATCTGGAAGGTCTTTTCTTCAAGGAAGGAGAAAATGACAGAGCACTAAAGACAGAAATAGTGCATGCTTGGACACATGTTCACAGGAAAGGAAGAGAGTCTCTAGGAAAACCAGACTGTGTCTCGGTGGAACCTTATCTCCACTGGGTACAAACTAGAGCTCTCAAGCTGAGGATGCCTTACCCTCATCAAGAATTTCTTCTGTTAAAGGAGTCTGTCCTTTATTTTATGTCTGATACGGAAAAACTTTAGGTTACTCTCAACAAAGTTCAACCGGAGAAGAGGTCTTGGAAGAACAAGTACCGTATTCTCAATGTGGAGTGTACCAAAATACAGCAACTATTAAAAGAAAAAGATGCTCTGATCGAGATTTTAGAGCAACATGCTGTAGAGAATCAAGAAGACCGATGGAATTTGCTCACTCCTCTCACTTGGCAAAGGAATGACAACCTGACAACGGCTCAAGAGCCCCGGTTAAAGAAAAGGAAAATACCAGAACCAACACCCAAGCTCTCTTTAGAGAGGACTTAGGATCCATTAGCTTAGGCATTTCCTTTTACAGTACTTTGTAAAATCACTGTATTTCCATTTCTGCAATCTTTGAATTCAATAAAACGGGGTTTCCCCATTGTATGATATTTGCAATCCAATTGTTGAAGTTTCTTTTGATTAAACAAAAAATATATATATAACTAATTATAATCATTGCATATCATTCATCATTCTCACATAACGCATTCTTCTTCCCTACGAATCTCACGTTTATTTCTCGATTCTAGAGTCAAACTGTCTCATTCGTACAATACTCGGGCCAGTCAACAAAAGAAAATGGATAATCTTGAGGAAGAGAACAGAGAGTTGAGAGAAGAACTCAACGCTCTGAAATAAGATCTGAGAAAACTTCACAGTGACATGCGAGCTCTGGCAGCAGCTCAGATACAAAGGACTGTGATCTTAGAGATCACATCGACGGCCATAGTGTAGAAGTATGATCCTCGGTATAACATGCCTAAAGATCGTCCCTGGGGCATGCCTATTAACTATATCTCGGAAGGATATATTCTGCCGATCATGGAAGATCCGGAAACTGCAGTAGGAACCGCTGGGCCTGAAGGTTACAAACTTCGGGAAAGCAAAGATGCAAGGGGAATGACAGCAACTTCTGAAGGTTACAAACTTCGGGAGAGGGAAGCACCAAGAGTCACTGCCGTAATGACTATACCACCACCCGTGATGCACACTGTCCCGGAAGGGCAGATTCCACTGATACCTTCTGGTGGAAACGAAAGTATGTACGATAGAATGAATGAGTTCCAGGAGAAATTCTTGGAAATGCTGAAGGAACTGCATGCCATTCGCAGTCAGGATCTATTTGGAAAGGACGCCGTAGACCTTTGTTTGGTACCAAATGTGAAAATTCCGTACAAATTCAAGGTGCCCGAATTTGAAAAGTACAAGGGTAACTCTTGCCCTCAAAGCCATTTAGTGATGTACGCTCGGAGGATATCAACTCGGACAGAGAACCAACAGCTACTGGTCCACTATTTTCAAGATAATTTAACCGGTGCCGTACTTAAATGGTACATGGGATTAAACCGCACTAAGATCATAACTTTCAGAGATCTTGGCGCTGCCTTTGTTCACCAATATAAGTACAACCTGAACATGGCACCGGACAGAGATCAACTTAGAGCCATGTTGCAGAAGGTCAAGGAAACCTTCAAGGAATATACTCAGAGATAGCGTGAAATTTCCGCCCAGATTTGTCCACCTCTTGAGGAAAAAGAGATGACAACGATCTTCTTGAAAATCTTGAGTTTATTTTACTACGACTGAATGGTCGCCAGTGCGCCCAGCGACTTTACTGAAATGGTGAATATGGGAGTACGTCTTGAAGAAGCAGTCCGAGAAGGACATCTGGTCAAAGATGCCGGACCATCAAGCAGTACCAAAAGATACGATAGCACTTTCCAAAAGAAAAAAGAGCAAGATATTTGTAATATCTCTCTCGGAAAGCAAAGACGACGGTTCCAACCAGTAGCACTTGTAACTCCTGCTATTAACCCTGCGCCTGTTCAAACATATCAACCTCAGGTTGCTCAGAGCCAACCGAATCAACAACCATATCAGCAAAGGACACAACAACCTCTTCAGCAGGCTCTTCCTCCGTACAATAACAACCGTATAACGCGATCACCAGGGTTGGACCCTATACCAATGTTGTACGTAGAACTAATTTCATTACTACTGGTCAAGGGGCACGTTCAAACCAGGTATCCTCTTACAAAACCTGAGAATCCGCCTTTTTGGTTCAAAGCGGATCAGACTTGCCCTTGCCATCAAGGACGACCAGGGCATAACATAAAAAACTGTCTCAGTTTCAAATCCAACGTACAGAAGCTTGTTAGGAGCGGGGTCCTATCCTTCAAGGATACAAATCCTAATGTTCAAACAAACCCGCTGCCTCAACACGAGAAAGCTGCTATAAATTTGATAGAAGAAGAGGCTAAGCATAGCTATCAAATTCATGATGTACTCTTATTGGGGACCAACCTGGTCAAGATGCATTGTAGACAAAGTGGATATGGTCATGTACCGTCTCACAACTATCACCAGTGTGATATCTACTCTAAAGACAATCAAGGATGTTCTGTGGTGCAATCAGCTCTACAGGAACAGATGAATCTTGGATGGATCCAAGATCACCAAATTCGTGAAGTCAACATGACTTATACGAATTCCAACATCATTCAAAAATACAACATTCGTTCGATGAATGTCAACTTGGTGGAAATGCACTCCAGGCAAAGCCACGACACGACTATGATTCCTGTCTGATCTGCTCGGTAAACAATCATGGATGCTCTTTTGTACAAGAGGCCCTCCAGCGTCAGATGGATCTTAGATGGATTCAAGACTACCGTGATAGAAGTCATTATCAAGTTAATATGATTCAAATCTTTGATATTCGCTTGATGAATACCAGTCTGGTGGAATTACACGCAAAGCAAGTCCAGCTCGGTTTTCTGACTTCGCATGATTATCAGAACTGTAAAGTATGTTGTGAGAGTAACCAAGGATGTGCACTTGTTCAAAGAACACTACAACACTTGTTGAACCACTGGTGGCTTCCGATCTATATGGACGAAGCTACACAACAAGTCAGTATGACTGACGGGAACCCTACTAGGCATCAAAGTCAGGATGTTTGATCAATGGAAACAGATCTAGTAAGGTTACACTGTGTCGCTCCTGAAAGATTCGCATCCAACGGTACAAACGCGAGAGTGGCGCGGAAAAACACAGAGTCGCCAGCAATGTGTATTTATCCCGAGAGAGGGAAAGGAAACACTGCATAAACCTGAGGGCAGGAAAAGAACATGGTCTCACGACCAAGAGAAACGGGTACGGGAGTCGGTTACGCGAAGGGAAGGTGTTAGCACCCAACACGTCCATCGTACTCGATGGGATCCACGCTTGTTGTCTGCGTAAAGGGGTGTCGTCGTCTGGAGCTCCACTGCTACTGGACCGGAGAAGAAATGAGAACGGAAAGAACGGAGAAACGAAGAAGAAAAGAAGAAGAAGTGACTCGATAGGACGTTATCGTTGTCCTAGGCCTACGTACTCCCTCAGTACAATGGGAAAGTCAGAGTCAACGTAGTTCGGATGGGAACTATGGGGGAAGGTTGCTCGCCAAGACAATCATTGTCATGTGCCTACATATCCTCAATCGGACGAGAGAGAGGAATCATAGCTAATGTAGTTCGTGGGTACGACCACGAATGGGTAAGTGTTTTTTACGTGAGCGACGAGCTCTTTTCTGAAAAAAAGAAGTTTGAACCCAACAATCCCGAAGGACAAAAAGATTTGAATTTGTTTTGTGTTTTTTAGACAAAAGTGTTTTTTAAGTTAGTTCATAACTTGCATTGCACCAAAGTCTATGACATAGGAACGACTACTTCGCATATCGTCCCCAACAGGACGTACACTAGGTACCCTAGAAGAATGAAGGGAAACCCCTCACTCCTCACTTCCCACGCTTAAGGCTCGTGCGCAATACACTTTATCTTTATTAAGTGTTTTCAAGAAGTTTTGAGATGAGAAGAGAGAAGACGCAAAGGAAACTCTAAAGGGAAACTAAGAGTCATAATGTTATCATGCATGGGTAACCTATGGTTAGTGAGGCTTAGGAGAGATGACTACCTAAAACCTAATACTAATCCTACTCCAAGCTTAATCAAAAATTAAGTTGGACTAGGTAGCTCTAAAGGGAGAGAATCCAAGACTTAAACAAGTCTTGAGATCCATGGGAGGAAGAGAGTGAAAGAGAAGAAAAGAGAAAGATAAGGAGAAGATGAGATACAATAAATGGCACCAAGCACATCACATCATAAATGTCCAACTCAAATCATCAAAATGTTTCAAAGATCAATGCAAAACAATCTCAAGTAAGCATGCAAAGATAAACATGAAAAAAGGCAAGCATACTTGTATAGAATGCACAATTAAGCACCAATGAACTTCATATCAAAATGAATTGAGAAAGATAAGATGAAGTTGAAAACAAGTCAGAATCAAGATCATATTATCATCAATAATTCAAGTGTTCAAAAGTGATTCATATCATGAAGCATTATGATCCAAAGAAGTTACAAAGCAAATGGTAATGATGTTTATCATACAATTCAAACCAAATGCATTCAACTATGCTCAAGTGAAATGAAAACCATGTGAGGATCTCAAAAGGCAGTAGCATATGCATCAATATCATATCAAAACCAAACTCAAGTCATACAAGTCCAAACATCAAGAAACACCTTCAAGACATGCACCAAAGTAATCCATAAATGGAAACTCAAAGTCCAAACACTTAGCACATGCCAAACATGATTCATAAATTACAAAATTTGGTCACAAGGGACCTCAACCAGGGGTAAACATCATATCAAATGCACATGCAAAGAATCAAGAAGAAACTCAATCAATTAGGCATGGCAAATCAACTTGTGTAAAGAGGTGTCAAGATATAGTCATGCATAAGTCATTTAAGCACAAATAAGCAAACATATATCAAATGACATTCAAAAATTGTGAAATTAAAACTCAAATGACCTAAGTCATAAGCCAATCACATTTCAAAATATCTCACAAAAATTCACAAGTTAAGCACCTCAAACAAATGAGCAAAGATCACATAAGAAACATGACTCAATATGCAAAAGAGAGGGACTAAAATGCAACATGCAAAGAGTTTAAAAATATGAGAAAAATATTTTTAGGAACCTCAAGATGTCCTCTGAAAAATGCAAAAAGAATGATATGTAAATCATGTATAGATGATGAGAACAAAAATCAACAAGGCAGGGTGTGCATATATGAAACAATCCAAAAAGAAATTAATTAAACAATTAATTCAGGGGCACAAAATAAAATAAAAATGGAAAGTAAAATTTGGAAAAAATTTATAAAACCCTAAATATGCTTCATGAATTTATTTGGGATTTTTGGATGCATTTAATTAATTTTAAAAAGTAAAAATGGAAATGCAACAATTAAGAAAATAACAAGAAAGAAATAAACATGGGGGTTTAGATAGTAGTCCAAACACGTTCAAAACCAAACTGGGCTCAAAGGGGGAGGTGTGGATATCAAGCCCAGGTCAAAATACCCATCAGCAAAGTTAACACACCCCCACATAAAACTCAGTCAACAAATAGGACTCACACAAGCCATCTGATTGATCCAACGCATGATATCAAGTCAAACAAATGCAAGGTAAACAAGATCAGTGGTCAGGATCGTATGCGCATGGCAATAATCATGGGAGGACACACAATAATCATAATATGGACCACATACACACCCACGTGACAAGCAGGTGACAAATTTAATGTGCTGGCATTATCATAGCCTTCAGATCAATCTAACGTGCATCATCCAGTCAACAAAACAAAGAGCAGTCAAGAAGTGTGGCCAAGATTTGGGGTTCATGATAATTAACATGGGGTGTAAACACAAACATTAATTAAACTTGTAACGAAATTTAATGCGTTGGCACACTTATGACCGTCAGATCAAAAGATCCAACGGTCCAAACATCATCACCTTCATTAAATCTTCAGTTCACCTGAAAGTGAACCAGACGCCGGAGCCCTAGCTTTGGTCGTCTTCTCCGGGGGTCCCACGGTGGAGTTTCACAAAATTTCCCAGAAATCAAACATGAGGATACTATCTTGACCAGAATTCAACAAGGATTCCATATATCATATTCATTTCATCAAATAACAAACACACAATGCAAATTGAAGGAAAACATAAATGGATCTAAAACTTCAACTCCAAAATACGCACATGTTACACGTCCAAAATCAATTTTAAACACACCAGTACACTCAGTGAACCTCATAGATCATTATGCACATCAAAAAAATAAGTTCTAAGAGCATGGAAAGTAAGCTTACCTGAGATCTGTAGAGCTTGAAATACACTAAGAACGCATTCCAAAAGCTGCAGATCTTCCTATTTTGAGCTCTATTTGCAAAATAAATGCAAATAGAGGCTTGAATCTGGCTAGATCTATGATTTTGAACTTGGACCCTCTTGAAATCAACTTGATGAAATCCTTGCTCAGAGCTTCAAATGATGGATGATTCTTGTTCTATGGAGTGTGCTGATCAAAAAATATGGGAAGAAATCTCACTGAAACCCTAGGAGAAAGGAGTTTCGAAGGAGAGAAAGTTTGGAGTGAAAAATGAATTCTGAACAAAATAGAGTGCATGACCTAGCTTTGTGCGTGTGAGTTAGCTTATATACACCTCATTAGACCTCTCATCATGATTAGCAATTAATTAAACCCCTGATTAATGAAATTGGATGGTTTATGCCAAAATGCACTTTGTGATGCCACCACTAATCCACACGTGCAAAGGCCACAAAATAAGCATGATTCACTCACATTTCTTCTGCTGATCACAAATGAATTGTACTTGAGCTTTGTGGATGCTTGGTTTGTGAGTTTTGATCCATCTTGCAAAAATGCATTTTTTGAAATAAGTGAGAAACATGGCACGATTTCACTTGGTTCAAGGGTCAAAAATGATCCTCATAGAGTGTACTTGGATGTTGTAATGTGACTTGAAGCATTAGAGGTCATTACAAGTCATTTTGAACCAAAATGCCAAAGGTGGAAAAAATGAACCATGTGAAGACCTTAAAAACACCTTGCCATGCCTTAGCCATAACTTGAGTTCTGCAAATGATATGGAGATGTTCTAGTACTTGTTGGAAAGGGGAGAAAAAAAATATTCAACTTTCATGTTTGAGGAAAATTCATTTGAAGCTTCCTTGATGATGAAAAGTCAAGTTGAATGTGGTGGAAAAAATGCCAAAAATGGAAAGTTCTCATTATAGGTCATTTTCCAAATTTAGTAACTTTTGTACAAACCCTTGATTCTTGATAAATGGTATGAAACTTGACCCTTGAAGACCATATGAGGATGTGAGACCTTGAAAACCCTGAAGAGAACCTCAAAATTCCACAGTTGACTTCCCCTCTCACTGTTGACTTTTCTTGGTCTACAAGCAATTGATCCACTGAACATCTTTCACAATGAAACACTAGCCAAGTCTTTCCTCCATGAGTACTTGTAAGCATATGGAACCTCATGAGAATGTATTTGAGCAAGCAAAACCCATCAAGAAGCCTTTTGAAACCAAAACCCTGATTTGGACCATCTGATTAGGAGAGAAAGATTCACTTGAAATCTCTGGCCATTCTTGATCTTATGATGATATGATGAACCCCTCAAACCATCTTGAGGCTTGAGACTCCTTTGAGATGAACCAAGTACCTTGATCCCATGCTAAGAACCAATGCTATGCACAAATGCTAATGCAAGAAATGTAAAGAAACATAAGCCAGTTAGCTAAAACCAAGAAGGCAAATTTTGGGGTGTTACACACTGCATACAAAGCAGACGTGGTCGGGTGCCACCACACAACTATGAGCGCCGTAGAGTTTGCTCAGAAAATAACCAAGGATGCTACCTCGTGCGAGCAGTCCTTCAAATTCAGTTGGACCATAAGGAGATTCAACCATGGTCAAGCTCTAGTTCAATGTCAGACTATCATCCCAATCGAGGCAAAGAATTTGTCTTGATCCCTAAGCGAGAAAGGGCCAAAGATGTGTGTGCCATAATCCCTTTGCTCCATGAATCGAGGGTTCCTCTTGATGGTGGAAAGATCCTCAACCTCGAATCAATTGAGGCCGGCTATGATGGTCAGAAAAATCAGAAGGCTCCTGTAGTTATCTATCTGCCGGGACCAGTACCGTATAAATCCGATAAAGTTATCCCTTACAAGTACGGTGCAACAACAATTGAGAATGGAAAGGAAATTCCATTACCCCCCATCGTGAATATTGCAGACATCAGTCGAGTAACACGAAGCAGTCAAATATTCAACCGAGGAGTTGGAGAACCTACCCGAGAAAAGGAACCTCAAGTAGAAGTTCCTAATCAACCAGTCGGTCAGTCCAGCGATCCCGACCTTTCAAAAAACAATGATGAGATGCTGAGGCTCGTCCAAAAGAGTGAGTACAACATCGTTGATCAGCTGTTGTAAACTCCTTCAAAAATCTCTGTGTTATCACTTTTACTCAGTTCCAAAGCTCACAGGGAAGCTTTACAGAAAGTCTTAGAGCAAGCCTTTGTGGAACAGGATGTAACAATAAGACAATTCGACAGCATCATCTCCAACATCACTTCCTGCAACAACTTGGGATTCAGTGATGGGGAACTGCCGAAAGAGGGCCCAAATCATAACATGGAACTCAATATTACAATCAACTGCCAGAACGATGCTTTAGCCAGCGTACTGGTAGACACCGAATCAACTCTAAATGTGATGCCGAGGTCCACTCTAATGCGACTATCATTCAAAGGTTCTCCGATGAGAGGCAGTGAGGTCATCGTCAAAGCATTTGACGGATCCCTAAAAATAGTTATCGGCGAAGTTGACCTTCCCTAACTATCGGTCCTCACACTTTCCTAGTCATTTTCCAGGTCATGGACATTCGGGCAGCATACAGCTGTTTGTTAGGAAGACCTTGGATACACGAAGCTAGGGCAGTCACTTTGACGCTTCACTAGAAATTGAAGTTTGTCAAGAACGACCAACTAGTCACAGTCTGCGGAGAGCAAGCCTTGATCGTGAGTAACCTATCGTCATCCACTTATGTGGAACCAAAGGAGGTTATTGGAACCCAGTTCCAGGCACTTTCAGTGAATCACGACAACCAATCAGAAGGAGGAACGTCGATTTCCTCGTACAAAGATGCTCTCGAAGTGATCAGAAGTAACAATACCAAAGGATGGGGACAGATTGTCATTCCTACTGATAATAAGAAAAAGAAAGGTCTTGGTTTTTCTTCCAACTGTACCTAGACTGCCATTAACGATGAAAATTTTCATCCCATTCAGAACTTCTTCCATAGTGGAGGTTTCCTTCACCCGGTGTCTCAGGAAGTACATACCATCGATGAGGGTGATTCCTCCGATACAGATGAAGAGTGGAAGTCCTATCTTAACGAGGACAGTTATATGTCTTAGGAAGAGGTGCCTACACCATTTTAATATCCCGCACAGAGTCCGAGATATATATCGAGAGCAGATGTCAAGATGATATACGGAGATTGTGATCCGGAAGGATGTCGTGCTCCACCAAACTCATTAGAGGAAGACACTCTGATGAAAAACAACTTTGACCACGACTATTATGGCACGATGGACGACCTGCCTATTTGGCAACCGTACCCAGGAGACTTGGGGCAAGAGAGTCAGCCGAACGATGCTTATCAGCTGAGCATCATTGAAAAGAATACATGCGTTCCCACAGAATCATTGGATCATTAATCAGGGCATTCAGAAAATATCCAGTACGACGATGAATTTGCAAAGATTGCAGGACTAGAGTTCATCAACTACTCTTTTCCCGAGGGATGACTCCTCCAGTTCCAAAGAAGTGTGGGACACCTTAGGATAACCGAGTGGCAAGTACGACTTCTTAGTCAAGTACGCCACTCCTGAAATCTCTCGTATCAAGCTCGAAGACATCCAACCAACTGGATAGGGAGATTCACCTGAGAATGTAAACACTATGCAAGATATGTAACACCCCTAATCTATACCCCGAGTAATTAAAGCGATAACAAATAATCAGAGTATAATTAAAACATTCATGGCATAGACAGGAGCGTCACATCAATTGTAACGAAATATAACAACCTGCTGGTATAGATATGCAACAATTAGATAGCAACATAAACAGAGGAACTCAGTTCCTAACACCCACAATTCAGATACAAAATAAAAGCGGAAAATCTGCAACTGAAATCTCATATATAAACATAAAAGTTTGTCTGTCATATACAGAGTCATACATGAAAAATCCAAAAAGATATATATACACATAATCACATAAAACTCTCCCCGACTACCCGGTGCTACATATCAGAGCCGACTGACAAAAGAATGAAGACATAATCTTCACAAAAAGACCACCAGCATCTAATCTGCAATGCCTCATAGAGCATTTAAAATAGCAGAAGGGTGAGAAACACAATTATAATATAATTGCATACAATTATGTAATAACATGGAATACGGATGCAAAACATTCTCACCACAACGTACACCATAGTTCAAATGCAAAACAAAACAATTCATAATTCATGCATCCATCACAAAGGCATATCAATCATGCTCAATACATTTACCACCAATATACATATATCACCTCATCAATCCCATTCACAATTTCCCACACATAATCAATCCATTCATGACTTATGCAAATGTACAGAGACCAACACAACGACTCTATGCATGCGGTACCATTCCATCCATCATTCTCATCATCATTAATTCACTCAGGAATTATTGGAACCATCGCTTGTTACTTAGTGTAACTCCCCGTCGGGCAAACGATATTTCCCGTCGCTTTAGGTCCTCTTTTTATAAGGTACACGATGTTTATGGACCGCTTTAGGTCCTCTTTGTATAAGGCACACGATCCGATCGCTTTAGGTCCTCTTTGTATAAGGCACACGATCGTCTATAATGTCACTTTAGGTCCTCTTTGTATAAAGCACACGACCGTTATGATAAACAAGTAAACATTCAAACACACACATACATATTCATACACAAGCATATAATAACCGAGTTTCGCACCCTTACCCGATTAATCGTGCTTTGAAGTGTCGGTTGAATCGATTTCTTACACTTCAAGTTTTCCTCTTTTTCTTCTTCTCACTCTCCATTTCTCTTAAACTACTTTTCTCTCTTTCTAATCTCTATGATTCTATTTTAAGAAAAACAATAACAACCAACCAAGCAAAATGACCAAAATACCCCTACACTCAATTCCTCGCAAACGTTCCCAAAACGCGATAAAACATAATAACGGTAAACATAACATATTTACCAAATAAAAACCAAGAATAAAATAATATAAAAAAAAATAATTAAATCGACTCGATTAAATAAATCTAACAAAAACCGGGGCGTTACAACTCTCCCCCACTTAGAAATTTTCGTCCTTGAAAATATTACCTGAGACGAACAACTTCAGATATGATTCCCACATCCGACTCTCCAACTCCCAAGTCAAATTGCCCTCAGCAGCGCCTCCCCACGCTACTTTCACAAGCGCAATATCTTTACCTCTTAACCGCTTCAACTCGCGATCCAAAACCCTCATCGGTAATGCCTCAATCGTAAGGTTCTCCCTTACCTCAACCTCATCCATCGGAATCACATGCGACGGATCTGGAACATACTTCCGAAGCTGTGAAACATGGAACACATCATGTAAATTTGAAAGATTCGGTGGCAACGCCACCCGATACGCCACAGCACCCACTCCTGCGGATATCTGATAAGGACCAATAAACCGAGAAGTAAGCTTCTTCGACTTCAATGCACGTCCAACACCCGTCACTGGTGTAACTCTCAAAAAATACATGATCGCCTTCTCGAAATTCAAGATCTTTCCTCCTTCGATCATGATAACTCTTATGCCTACTCTGAGAAGCCTTCATCTTCTCACGAATAAGTTTCACCTTTTTCATAGTTTATTGAACTAACTCCAGTCCAACCACAGAAATCTCACCAGATTCATGCCAACACAAAGGTGTTCGACATCTTCTTCCATACAATGCTTTAAAAGGTGCCATTCCAATACTCGAATGGAAACTGTTGTTATACGTGAACTCAACCAACGAAAGATAACTATCCCAAGCACCACCTTGCTCAAGAACACAACCTCTCAGCAAATCTTCCAATGACTGAATAGTTCTCTCGGTATGACCATCCGTCTGAGGATGATAAGCAGAACTCAATCTCAACTTGGAATCTAACGCCTTTTGCAAACTTTCCCAAAATCTGGAAGTAAACCTCAGATCTCGATCTGAAATAATACACAACGGAACACCATGTAATCTCACAATCACACGGATATAAATCTCAGCCAACCTCTCCAAAGAAAAACTGATGTTAATCTGAATGAAATGCGCCGATTTAGTCAGCCTATCCACAATCACCCAAATGACATTATGTCCCCTCTGAGTATTCGGCAACCCTGTCACAAAATCCTTAGAAATGCTATCCCATTTCCACTCGGGAATATCCAACGGTTGAAATAATCCACTAGGCTTCTGATGTTCTACCTTTGACTTCTGACACGTCAAACACATATAAACAAACTGAGCCACATCCCTCTTCAATCCGGACCACCAAAAGATCTTCTTCAAATCTTGATACATTTTATTAGCTCCCGGATGTATACTTAAACTACTCCGGTGTCCTTCCTCTAAAATCATCTTTTTCAATTCCGAATCATCAGGAATACAAATTCTACCACGGAATCTCAAAACACCCTGATCATCCACTTTAAAGTCACCATTCACACCTTTACCTCCAACCGTCATCAAATCAACAAATTTCACGTCCAGCCTCTGTTTCTCGCTAACGATCAATAGAAAATCATTAGTGACCTTTAACATGCCAATCCTCATTGTCGTACCTCGAAAAATGAGAACGACCTCGCGAAGCGCAATTGCACGCCTGCGGGATGGACTTAACAGAGTCGCCACCGATCTTTATTTATTCCATCGAAGAAAAGGGAAAATATCGAATAAAACCCCTAAAAGAAAGGATAAGAAATGTTCATCGCAACCATTATCTGAGTTCGGGAGTCGGTTACGCAAGGGGAAGGTATTAGCACCCCTCACGTCCGTTGTACTCAACGGGAACCGTTTAGTTAAGGTTAAATGTATGTTAGCTTAAGGATTGTTTCTAGTCTTCTACTTAATGGGAAAGAAAGGTAAATGATTATTGTTAAAAGAGAGAGAACCTAAAGAGGTTTTATTACTAGGGTGCTCGCAAAGACTCTGCAGTCTCGTGCCTACGTATCCTTAGGAGGATGGAATCAGAGCAATCGTAGTTCACCTAACTAAGGTGAGGAACCATTGACTATGGTCAAAGTTCCAAGGGGAATGAGTATTCATGATCATGATACTCACATAGAGTTAAAGAACTCTCTAATTATAAGTTGTGATGGGATCGAATGGCTATGAGGCCAAATGGAAAGTGGGTATTTTATGAATTTGAGGTCAAGGGTTGAAGATGTTTTGGTTCCTTGAGGAGAATCAAGATTTGTCCATAAAAATGGAGTTTTGAATATGATTGGATGTATTTTAAGAATGATGATCATCAGATGATCAAAGAGTTTATGCTAAAGTGTTGAACTCTAACACTCTCTATCATTCAAGATTAACTTGAGAAAATTGTTTGTTGGACACCGAACATTGATAAAGATCAATGGTTCGAAGAGTTGTGTTTGAGTGCTAGACTCTAACATCTCTTAGTCCAAATCGTTATTAAGTGTTTTAAGTATGAAAGAAATAAATGATTGGCTACCTCAATGTGCAAGACTTGAGACCAATCTTTCAAAAGGGTTATGCTAGAATGCTAGATTCTAACAATCCTTTTCTTTCAAGTTTATTTCGAAAAAGATTTGATGTTCTTTGCAGTATTGATATCCTTAAAGAAGGATGGATTTTTGAGATGACGATTGACAAAGATAAGAGGTGGCAAAAGGTGGAACAGACAAGAAAAGTGAAAGGTGGCTCGCCAAGAATTAGGATTCTTGTGCCTACGTATTCTCATTGAAGAATGAGAAATCAGAGCGTCCGTAGTTCTGATTACTACGGGTCGTTGGTTGAGGTATGTTAAGTGACTGGCGAACATTTACCAAATGTTCAAAGAGTTATGCTAGAGTGCTAGACTCTAACGGATCTTATTCATTTAAATTGATAATGAACGTTGTTTGATGGATAATGAACGCTTGATGAAAATCAACTGTTCGAAGAGTTGTGTCAAGATGCTAGATCTTGACGGCTCTTATTCATCCAAGTTGTGATTAAGATTATTTTGAGGACAACAAGCTTTTGACGATGATCAATCGTCCAAAAGGGTTATGTCAAGATGCTAGATCTTAACGGTCCTTGTTTGCCCAAGTTGATAATGAAGTTGTTCAATGGACGATGAACGCTTGATGAAAATCAATTGTTCGAAGAGTTGTGCCGAGATGCTAGATCTTGACGGCTCTTATTCGTCCGAATTAAAAATTAGATGTTTTTGAGGAGCGAAAGAATGAATGAATGACTACCCCAAAGTGCGAGACTTAGGACCAATCTCTCGAGGTTTTCGCTAGAATGTTAGATTCTAACGGTCCTCTTCTTTCGAATTTATTTAGAAACAGATTCTAACATTCGATTTTTAAAGTCACTCGATGCTTGATCGAGGTTTGATTCATAAGTTGAAAATAATTTGTGAAATGGTTTGAAATTGAAAATTGTTTAATGAAATGGAAATTGAAATGAAATCGAAATGGTCTCATCTTAATCAAAATTTAATCGAAAAAAATCGATAATCTAATGATATTTGACTTTCATTGACCGATAACATAAAAATGAAATATGGCCTCATTTTTATCAAGATTTTTAGTGATTTGAATAAAATCAATAAATCAAGATTTTTTATATATCATTGGCCCAAAAATAAAGAAACGGGCTCGAAATGAAAATAAAATCGGTCTCGTCTAAATAAAGATTTAAATCGATAAATCGAAAATCTTTTGATTAAAACTTCATTGACCAATAAAAATAAAACGACCTCATATAAATCAAGATATTTAGTGACTTGCAATAAATCAATAAAATCAAGATTTTTATATATCATTGGCCCAAAGAAAATGGACTCGAAGTAAAAATAAAATCGGTCTCATCTAAATAAGGATTTAGATCGATAAATCGAATACCTTTCTATTAGATTTTCATTGACCAATAAGAATAAATTGAAAAATGGCCTCATATGAATCATGATATTTGTGACTTGAATAATCAACAAAATCAAGTAATTTTTTATGTCATAGGCCCAAAAGATTGAAATAAAATGAATCACTATGTTAAATAGATTAACATGAGGAAGATGAGTAAACATAAAAAAAACTAGAGATTGAAAATTCTAAAAAAACTTGTTAAAAAAAAATAAAAATAAAAAGTTGATAAATGAGAAATATTTATTTAAAAAAAAAGAAGGGGGCGCTGGATTTAGATGGTGGTGTGAACCTCATCTCTTCACGGGCTCCTCTAAGCCCAATCACACAAAAAGAACACAAAATATTAAGTGAAAAAATAAAACAACTGCAAACTTCAAGGGTGGTGCATAGCATGGATTTGAGGGTGATAACGAAGTCAGGTCACATGGGCCCGAAGCCCATTAGCTCACATCAAGGCTAAGCTAATCGCAAGGGTTTGCAAAAAAAACGCTATGAATCATTCTCACCAAGCTTCAGTAGCAGAACAAGGTCAAAGAGAAAGGAAAAAAAAGAAAGTGGCGAACTTGACTTGCTCCGGGAGCGAACTCGTCCTCACGTAACTATCGAATCAAAATTACTGACGATGAATTATCTCAAACAGGTTTCGATTTTGATCGTTCAAATTGGATTCGCACCTACGATTGCTCAATGTCTTACTTTCGAATTAGGTTCGGATCTTACTCACTCTTCATCTCAATATACTCTCTCTGTTCATATTTTCCTCTCTCTGCAAATGAGCTTGGGTTGTTGTTAAAACTTCGTTTGATTGGAGGTTGAATGTTTTGGTTTACAGAGTTGAAGGTTTTGGGTTTTGAGAAGATTGAAGGATGGTTAACGGTTGAAGGTTGTTGAGTATTTGGAATCGGTTGAAGAGGGACGATGGAGTCTTGAGGAGATGTTCAGAGAATGGTTTTTTGTTGTTGATGAAGAGAAAGGGTTTTTGATGGTTTACTGAGCCTGACGGTTTAGAGCTCCCTCCCTTAAGTTCTTTGCTCTCTTTTCTTTTTAACCTAAAACAAAACTTCTTGGTTAAGTTTCTAGGTACATCAAGTTTATCCTGTATTGTTGATGGGTTGTTTTCACAGCAGGAAACATTGCACGGTTGTGGCATTGAGTTGTTGTTGTTGCTTGTGATGCTGGAGGTAACAGGATGGTTTTTTGGAAAAGGGCAGGTCGCAAAGCTTTCGGAGCAGATTAAGCTTTTTCCGTTTTGGTATAAGTCTCTGTCCTGATGTTGCAGATACATGGCGTTGACATTTTGACCAAAAGGAAATCTTTTCTTTTATTTTAGTTTTTGTAACCTTGGTTTTAAAAGAAAACTTTAGTGGGCTTGCAAGATGATGGGCTTATGAGTGTACAATGGGTTGATACAAACTTTCAGATCATGCGTATTGGATGGTGGTATAACTTGGATCCACTTTTGAATGTCAAGTGCTTTTGACCTTTTTTTTTAGTTTTGCTATTTATGATTTTTTTATAAAATTAGGACCTAAACTTAAATTAAATCTAAATCCAAATTAAAATTAAAAATTAAAATTGAACTAAGTTAGAAAAGTATTTAAATTAACCTAATTAAAATTAATCTAAAGAATAAAATCTAAATTAAAATTAAAATTAAATAAGATTTAAAATATAAACTAAATTAAAAAAGCAAAATTAAACTAGATTAATTCTAAGTAATTTAAAATAAATATTTATGTAAATATATAAATAAATATGGTCAAGAATGACATGCAATAAAATGGCCGATTTAAAATTATATGCAAACGATCATAATATCTAAGGGTAAAATTTGGGGTACAACAGTTGCCCCTATTTAAATAACTTTACCGGATGGCTCGAGGGATGGAAATTCTCGGGACATCAAGGTGAAAGATATTTAAATAAAGCAGACCGAAAATTTTTCCCTTAGATGGAATGCAGATGCTAAGGACAAGCAATAGACATGCAGGTACTGACATGTCATGAACTTCTAGTATGATGATATGATGCCATGATAGTGCAAAGATGTAGACAAAGCAAGACACCAAAGAACAAAGAGCACACAAACACAGGTGAACCTCACTGGAGAAGGATGAAGGTTAGTATCCATGAGGCAGACTCAAAGGGGATACAGGCTGATCAACAAAGAACGAAACTCACTGGGGAGACTCCAAGAAAACAACGGGGATAGAAAATTAAACTGAGGGGAAACCCTACAGGTCCTTATCGGAGATAGGAGCCAGAAAGGTATTCTCCACTGGGGAGAGATCTAGGGAGGTAGACGACGCGATTCTAAAGTAACCGGACGATACTGGGGAAAAGACACATTCTTACTGGGCATGAAACCAGAAAGAAGACATGATCACCGCAGGGGATCAGTTTGAAATAAAAGGATAGACATCCTACAAAGATTTTCTGGGAATTTCCTATACTGAAGAGTTCAAACGGGATCTTCAAGAAAAGCCAAAAAAGACAGAGGTAAACTCTGCGTCAGATGATGAAAGGTGACTGGACCTTTTGGCTGTGAATGAGGTTAATGAATAAAAAATGTACCAGAACTGGTTGAGATAACAAATATGATTCCGTTTATGGCAAATGCCAGCGATTACTGGACTTTAGGTTCAAGCTTGACACGATTCAAGCAGGAACAAACTGAAATAAAAGCCTAAGGTGACTCAATTCAAACCAAAGACGGTGCCAACGATAATTGGACTTTGGGTTCAAGTTTGACACGATTCAAACAGGAACGGGATCTTAAGACAAGAGACAATGTTCGATACGATTCAAACAAGGAATCGGTTCAAGTTTGGCACAATTCAAACAAGAACAAGATCTTAAAACAAGAGACAATGTCCGACACAATTCGAACAAGGACTCGGTTCAAGTTTGACACGATTCAAACAAGAACAAGATCTTAAAACAAGAGACAATGTCCGACACGATTCGAACAAGGACTCGGTTTAGGTTTGACACGATTCAAACAAGAACAAGATCTTAAAACAAGAGACAATGTCTGACACGATTCGAACAAGGACTCGGTTCAGGTTTGACATGATTCAAACAAGAACAAGATCTTAAAACAAGAGACAATGTCCGACACGATTCGAACAAGGACTCGGTTCAAGTGTGACACGATTCAAACAAGAACAAGATCTTAAAAGCCTAAGGTGACTCAATTCAAACCAAAGACGGTGCCAACGATAATTGGACTTTAGGTTCAAGCCTGACACGATTCAAGCAGGAACGGTTTTAAACAACAGGAAAGATGCCAACGATGACTGGACTTAAGGTTAGACTTCTTGGGGAATACCAATTATGGTTGCAACAAGGGCTGATGGCAAGGAAACAAAATAAATCTGAGGATATAGAACCTGAACTCGGAACACCTCATCAAGCAGATTGATGGAAAGGAAACAAAACATATCCGAGGGTACGAAACCTGAACTCGGAACACCTCATCAAACAGATTGACGGCAAGGAAATAACAGAGATCCGAGGGTACGGAACCTAAACTCGGAACACCTCATCAAACAGATTGACGAAAAGGAAATAACACATATCCGAGGGTACGGAACCTGAACTCAGAACACCTCATCAAACAGATTGACGGCAAGGAAATAACACATATCCGAGGGTACGGAACCTAAACTCGGAACACCTCATCAAACAGATTAACGGAAAGGAATTAACACATATCCGAGGGTACGGAACCTGAACTCGGAACACCTCATCAAACAGATTGACGGAAAGGAAATAACACATATCTGAGGGTACGGAACCTGAACTCGGAACACTTCATCAAACAGATTGACGGGAAGAAAAATCTCAAATAGGGATCACATCAAACAGGTTGATGGAAAGGAAACCAGAATAGGGATCACATCAAACAGGTTGATGGGAAGGAAATAACACATATCCGAGGGTACGGAACCTGAACTCGGAACACCTCATCAAACAGATTGACAGGAAGAAAAACCTCAAATAGGGATGGCAAGGAAATAAGAATAGGGATCTCATCAAACAGGTTGACGAAAAGGAAATGATTGAAGGTAACATCATTTGTAACTGCAAAAGTATGAATAATACCAAGGACAGATAAGCTTCTCGTGAGAGAGATTGCCCCTTGTTGTTGGGTAAAAATTCCAAGGAGATGTTGATATTCAACGTTGCTGGAAGTAAATGTCTTCAATGAGGATCTGTAAAAGATTCTTCTGCGAGACAGAGTGCAAAATAAATGCACTTGAAGGCGGGTTCAGAAACCGCACCTGCCAGGGACCAAGGTTCAGTCTAGGAACAAGCTAGAAAGAAATGGTCAAACAAGACTCCAATTGAGGAATGAACTCAAATGGGGATTTATCTTATCCAAAATGGAAAAGATAACTGAACCAACCATCATCAACGAGAATCAAACTCTGTGGGGAATTCAGAAAAATGGGCACTTTATGCCTAGGGCTGACTTCTATTGGAGTGGATAAACAAACCCAGTCACTTGGGGAGATAAACGCCAAGGTGAACGAGAAACAGGTAAACACCAGAAAGAGAAAGCAAAATGCTAAGATGCTATGCTTATGCCATGCTTATGCTTATGCTGGCAAAACAGACGAGAAGTGAGACTAGAGATGAAATAAACATCTCGACAAGGATACCCAGCCAAACACATCAGGTTGGACGATCACTGGGGGTGAAGTAACTTTACTTCAAGGTTATGTCCTTCTCTGGGGGAAAGAGTACTCCATTTGATATAGCCTCTTGACTTCACTAGGAATACCATCATGAGTTTAATTTCTTCATTGGAGAGAAGAGATCCATTGGGGAGTGCCAAGATTAGCTGAAGAGACAACTTACTAGGAGCTGGCAGAGACGCCACAAAAGCTGAGTAGTTCTGCATAACTCATCTGCCCCAGGGTACATGGTCTGTCGGAAGAATACATTAAGAGGATTTTATAGAAGAATTGGTACACAAGGCGTTTCAATGTCTTCTAACTCTTGGAGAGATTTACCGAATCTCAACAGAATTGCCCCTGATTGACTGCTTCATACGACAAAGTTCTTGAGCTGGTTGTGAGTCCTGATCGAAGGCCAAGATTGAAGCTAAGAGGTTAATTGGGTTCCGCTGGGGAAAATCATTATTCAAAGCCTAAGAGGAGGTTGGATCCCACTTGGGGAAATCATTATACAAAGCCTAAGAGGAGGCTATCTGATAGTTTATACTCATCCCAGAGTGTTTTGGTATCTTGTACAAAGCCCAAGATTAATAGTGTCTGCACAACAAAGTCCTTGAATTAATTCTTCCGACTGGTTGATGACAAGTGGGGAATAAACTTGCCCCTGTTGATGGGTCAACGGAGTCCAAACTTGTCATGAAATGGCCTCAAGAAGGCTTGCCCCAATATTCCGAACTTTGAAGAGTTCTGCCCCTGATTCAACAACTCTTGAAATGATGGATCGACAGAACCTTCTGCTTGGTTGCCTCTTGACTGAGCTTCCTTTATCAAATCAAATTCCCTAGCTGACTGCATTTGTCGGGATTCCTTTGATGTTGAATCATTTCACAAACAAGTATTGTTCATTTAGAATTGGCAGTTTCAGTGCAAAAATTCATGCAAGCTTTTGAAAACAAATTTTATTGATGAAAACACACACAGTGGAATGATTAAACAATAAAAAACAAAGTGGATCTGGTCATTTACAGAATGACAGACAAAGTGATGAACACACGCAATTAGCAAAGATCATTAGGAGTCGGGTTAATCAACCTTGTTGTAGTATGCTTTCGAAACAACCTTACCTCAATTAGGTCTTTTAAGGGTTGTAACGTGGTCTGTTTCATGGTTTAAGAAACAAAGGATAAAGGCTCAAAGTTTATTTGTGCCCACCCCATATTCGTGATGAACTTCAGTCCTACACTCAGTTTACCTAAGCTATACATTTACGTTCCTATAGACTAAGAATGAATCGATGATAGTTGATGATTCAGACACCTTTATAGTCACTGCTCCCTTGCAGAATTTGTCTTTTGTTGTCTTTGCTGAGGTTATGACCTCTTTTTTTGTTGAGGTCACGATACCTCTTCTTTTGATTTGGTCGAGGTCACGATACCTCTTCTTTTTGGTTTGGTTGAGGTCATGATACCTCTTCTTTTTAGATGTTGTACAAGTTCTTTGTGTATAAGGCAAAGTTTTGGGCTTCCCAACTTTCTTGGCTTTTGCCTTGAAAGGGACTCAGCTCATTCTTTGATTAAGGATTTTTCAACGATCCTTCCTTATTTGTTGTTTGGAGGAATAAAGTTTACAAACGCTAACTCATTTGATTTGAGAGAGCTGACTGGTGTCTTGCATGAAGCGCTTGCATTCGAATGCATAACCAAGTTAAACTGAGAACTACCCTGCCCCAAGGTTGAGATTTTAAGGGTTTTTTGTGTAAGGAAAGAAAACTCCTACTTCTAGGCTCAAAGGGTTAACGAGGGATTATCTTCCTTATTTCTTCAGTGTTTGGGAATTGAAACAATGCCTTACATCCTCGACAAGGTTTAATCGAATGCATACCACAATAATTATGGTTAATATTTTCGGCATCCTCCCCAATCTTTGCTTAAACAAACAGTTTGATGAGTGGGAAGAAAACAAAATAAAGATATATTTTTGTTTTTTTCACGAACGTAAAAGTAAATGAGTAAAACGAATGGATTTAATCAAAAGATGCATAAATATTTCATTAATCTCACCAATTTGTAAGTACAACAAAGCTTATAAGCAAAAACAGATTCAAATACGCAAAGAAAAAGCAACAAAATGCTAAACAGTCAAAAGTTTGCTAGCTTCGGGGAACTAGAATTTCCTTCTTGATCTGCCAAGCTAAGATAGTCATCTTCAACATTGGTTGTCGAGATCCATCTGAGAATCATCTTCACATCCACTCTCGAAAATTTCTTCCACTTCAGAGCCTGATGAATCTGCTTGATTAGGTAGAAGATTGTTGGTTTGAATGCCTTGAGGCGTGAACGAGAACATATTGGAGTCAAGCAGAGTCTGAACCTTGTCTCTGAGTACTCTACAATCTTCAGTTGGATGCCTCTGTGCCCCAACATGGTAGTCACAACGGACGTCGGAGTCAAAGTCCGGCGAGTCTGGAAAAGACGCTGGATCTATCTCCTCTGGCACTATCAATCCAATTTTGATTAAATCTGGTAAGAACTGACTATAGGGTATTGGAAATGGAGTGAAATTCCTTTCTGGATTTCTTGGCCTTTGTCGTGCATGTTGACGCGGCTGACGGTGATAGGACTGTTGATTTGGAGAAGAATATTGCCTCTAAGGAGAGAATGGTGTCTGACGCGGAGACCCAAAAGATTGCTGACTCTGAGCACTTGAGTTGCATGAGCGCTGAGGTTGAAGTGTCGGAGATTCCCAAGTGGAATTACTTTCTTTCTCCCATTCTTTCTGAGAACTGACAATTGATTCACTCTCACCAACTGGGATGTTTCCGGTGCCCTGGATTTTTCCGCTCTTGAGACCGCTCTCAATGCGCTCTCCAGCTTTTACCAAATCAGAGAAGTTGGATGTCACCTATGCTAAATAGCTTTTCTTGGTACGGGCCTTGCAAGGTATCCACGAACCAATCAACCGATTCCTTATCTAAGAGTGGTGGTTGGACGCTAGCTGCTACTTCTCTCCACCTCTGAGCATATCCTCTAAAGGATTCATTGTCTTCTTGAGATAAGTCTAACAAATGCAGGCGGCTGGGAGCCAAGTCAATATTGTAGTTGTATTGCTTAACAAAGGCATTGGATAAGTCTGACCATGATTGGATGTTGCGACTCTCTAGCTGCATATACCAATCCAGTGATGCTCCACTTAGACTGTCTTGGAAACAGTGGATCATTAGTTTGTCATTGAGGACATGTGAAGTCATTCCTCTGTAAAACATCACCAAATGCTGCTTTGGACAGCTATCCCCTTTGTACTTCTCAACCCTTAGTGTCTTAAACTTGGGAGGTATCACAAGGTCAGGTACCAAACACATGTTCAGAGCATTCAAATCAGCAGATTCACGATCCTGAAGTGTATTAAGCTTCTTCTCCAAGGCACGACATTTTTCCATTAACCCAATGTCTCGTGGATCCTTGATTTTCACCATAGGGGCTAACTCTTGGGAATCTAGCTCAGAGAAAGCGAAACTGCGGTATTCCACAATATCAATAGAAGAGGAACGCCCATCTTGGACAATGACACGCTCTTGTATGACCTGATTCTCAACAGGAATCCGCACGGGTTGAGCTTGGGAAACATCAATCACAGGAGTCCTTTGAATATTGTCATCTCTTTGTGCCAAGGCTATCATAATCTGATCCAACTGGTTTCTCAACAGGTCGAAATCTGCTCTGGTCACAAACTGGTCTGGTCTTCTGAATTCATGATCCTTCAAAAGCTACTTCGAGTCCAATGATGGCTTCGGGAAGTCAACTGCTGGGTTACGAACAAAGGACGAATGAAACTCGAGACTGAGAAATGCAAATGCAATGCAAATGCGCATGCAATGCTAATGCAAGCCAACTGGTTTCAAGGAACTCGAAGGCAAGTTGTAAAAAATTTTGGTAAATCGAAGAGTTTTTATTTTTAAGATCCAAGCTCTGTTGATCTTTTGAAAAGGAAATGAAATTATGAGTTCCTTGAAACCAACAATGGATGCAATGAGAGGTATGCAATGCATAAACACGGGTACACAAAAACACAGGCATATGTACATACAACGAAGTACACAAGTCCTATATTTAAAGGTCTCATGAATGCATAGTAAAGGTTTGGGATAAGGTAAACACCTCATAACTCCCTAATTGGTAGGCCTCCTAAAAGATGGTTCTACGACAATTTACCCTTAACCCACTCACATGATAGTTTCTAGGTTTTTGGTCAGGGTTTCAGATTCACGGACCTTAGTCGTATCAACGTTATGCAATGGGCTAGCCATTTTACAATGAGAGTGACGAAAAGATCTCTTCTGATTGGAGTTTTCATATTGGTTGGAGCAAGGAGATGTCCTTGAAGTCCAATATTACGCAACCACCGAAATAGAACTGGTTCTAAATGGGGACCTAGAGTCAAGGACCCTTCATGAATCAGCGTTATGCAACAGGCTTGCTATTTTATAACGAGATCTACAAACAGGTCTACTCTAGAGGAGCCTTCATGTTAGTTGCTACAAGGAGCTTGCCCTCATAGTCTAACACTACTAACTACCAAATCTATCCTTATGTTTTCTCTCTGCTTTTTCCAAAGCTCGGGTGTGGAGCTTTATTCAAGATATTAGATCCCCAAAGCCCACACATGAATATACAAAGATATATAAGAAAAAGCAATAAAGTAAGAGCAATAAAACACATAATAAACAAGAAAGAGAAACAAACAAAGGTAAACACACATAAAAAAACCTAACTAAACTAGGCTTGACTCACTTAGGGAAACAATCTCTCCCCAGCAGAGTCGCCATCTGTCGTACCTCGAAAAATGAGAACGACCTCGCGAAGCGAATCGCACGCCCGCGGTATGGACTTAACGGAGTCGCCACCGATCTTTATTTATTCCATAGAAGAAAAGGGAAAATATCGAATAAAACCCCTAAAATAAAGGATAAGAAATGGTCATCGCAACCATTGTCTGAGTTCAGGAGTTGGTTACGCAAGGGGAAGGTATTAGCACCCCTCACGTCCGTTGTACTCAACGGGAACCGTTTAGTTAAGGTTAAATGTATGTTAGCTTAAGGATTGTTTCTAGTCTTCTACTTAATGGGAAAGAAAGGTAAATGATTATTGTTAAAAGAGAGAGAACCTAAAGAGGTTTTATTACTAGGGTGCTCGCAAAGACTTTGCAGTCTCGTGCCTACGTATCATTAGGAGGATGGAATCAGAGCAATTGTAGTTCACCTAACTAAGGTGAGGAACCATTGACTATGGTCAAAGTTCCAAGGGGAATGAGTATTCATGATCATGATACTCACATAGAGTTAAAGAACTCTCTAATTCTAAGTTGTGATGGGATCGAATGGCTATGAGGCCAAATGGAAAGTGGGTATTTTATGACTTTGAGGTCAAGGGTTGAAGATGTTTTGGTTCCTTGAGGAGAATCAAGATTTGTCCATAAAAATGGAGTTTTGAATATGATTGGATGTATTTTAAGAATGATGATCATCAGATGATCAAAGAGTTTATGCTAAAGTGTTGAACTCTAACACTCTCTATCATTCAAGATTAACTTGAGAAAATTGTTTGTTGGACACCGAACATTGATAAAGATCAATGGTTCGAAGAGTTGTGTTTGAGTGCTAGGCTCTAACATCTCTTAGTCCAAATCAATATTAAGTGTTTTAAGTATGAAAGAAAGAAATGATTGGCTACCTCAATGTGCAAGACTTGAGACCAATCTTTCAAAAGGGTTATGCTAGAATGCTAGATTCTAACAATCCTTTTCTTTCAAGTTTATTTCGAAAAAGATTTGATGTTCTTTGCAGTATTGATATCCTTAAAGAAGGATGGATTCTTGAGATGACGATTGACAAAGATAAGAGGTGGCAAAAGGTGGAACAGACAAGAAAAGTGAAAGGTGACTTGCCAAGAATTAGGATTCTTGTGCCTACGTATTCTCATTGAAGAATGAGAAATCAGAGCGTCCGTAGTTCTGATTACTACGGGTCGTTGGTTGAGGTATGTTAAGTGACTGACGAACGTTGACCAAATGTTCAAAGAGTTATGCTAGAGTGCTAGACTCTAACGGCTCTTATTCATTTAAATTGATAACGGAAGTTGTTTGATGGATAACGAACGCTTGATGAAAATCAACTGTTCGAAGAGTTGTGTCAAGATGCTAGATCTTGACGACTCTTATTCATCCAAGTTGTGATTAAGATTATTTCGAGGACAACAAGCTTTTGACGATGATCAATCGTTCAAAAGGGTTATGTCAAGATGCTAGATTTTAACGGTCCTTGTTTGCCCAAGTTGATAATGAACTTGTTCAATGGACGATGAACGCTTGATGAAAATCAATTGTTCGAAGAGTTGTGTCGAGATGCAAGATCTTGACAGCTCTTATTCGTCCGAATTAAAAATTAGATGTTTTTGAGGAGCGAAAAAATGAATGAATGGCTACCCCAAAGTGCGAGACTTAGGACCAATCTCTCGAGGTTTCCGCTAGAATGTTAGATTCTAACGGTCCTCTTCTTTCGAATTTATTTAGAAACATATTCTAACATTCGATTTTTAAAGTCACTCGATGCTTGATCGAGGTTTGATTCATAAGTTGAAAATAATTTGTGAAATGGTTTGAAATTGAAAATTGTGTAATGAAATGGAAATTGAAATGAAATCGAAATGGTCTCATCTTAATCAAAATTTAATCGAAAAAAATCGATAATCTAATGATATTTGACTTTCATTGACCGATAACATAAAAATGAAATATGGCCTCATTTTTATCAAGATTTTTAGTGATTTGAATAAAATCAATAAATCAAGATTTTTTATATATCATTGGCCCAAAATTAAAGAAACGGGCTCGAAATGAAAATAAAATCGGTCTCGTCTAAATAAAGATTTAAATCGATAAATCGAAAATCTTTTTATTAGAACTTCATTGACCAATAAAAATAAAACGACCTCATATAAATCAAGATATTTAGTGACTTGCAATAAATCAATAAAATCAAGATTTTTATATATCATTGGCCCAAAGAAAATGGACTCGAAGTAAAAATAAAATCGGTCTCATCTAAATAAGGATTTAGATCGATAAATCGAATACCTTTCTATTAGATTTTCATTAACCAATAAGAATAAATTGAAAAATGGCCTCATATGAATCATGATATTTGTGACTTGAATAATCAACAAAATCAAGAAATTTTGTATGCCATAGGCCCAAAAGATTGAAATAAAATGAATCACTAAGTTAAATAGATTAACATGAGGAAGATGAGTAAACATAAAAAAAAAACTAGAGATTGAAAATTCTAAAAAAACTTGTTAAAAAAAAAATAATAAAAAGTCGATAAATGAGAAAGATTTTTTTATAAAAAAAGAAGGGGGCGCTGGATTTAGATGGTGGTGTGAACCTCATCTCTTCACAGGCTCCTCTAAGCCCAATCACACAAAAAGAACACAAAATATTAAGTGAAAAAATAAAACAACTGCAAACTTCAAGGGTGGTGCATAGCATGGATTTGAGGGTGATAACGAAGTCAGGTCACATGGGCCCGAAGCCCATTAGCTCACATCAAGGCTAAGCTAATCGCAAGGGTTTGCAAAAAAAACGCTATGAATCATTCTCACCAAGCTTCAGTAGCAGAACAAGGTCAAAGAGAAAGGAAAAAAAAGAAAGTGGCGAACTTGACTTGCTCAGGGAGTGAACTCGTCCTCACGTAACTATCGAATCAAAATTACCGACGACAAATTGTCTCAAACAGGTGTCGGTTTCGATCGTTCAAATTGGATTCGCACCTACGATTGCTCAGTGTCTTACTTTCGAATTAGGTTCGGATCTTACTCACTCTTCATCTCAATATACTCTCTCTGTTCATATTTTCCTCTCTCTGCAAATGAGCTTGGGTTGTTGTTGAAACTTCGTTTGATTGGAGGTTGAATGTTTTGGTTTACAGAGTTGAAGGTTTTGGGTTTTGAGAAGATTGAAGGATGGTTAACGGTTGAAGGTTGTTGAGTATTTGGAATCGGTTGAAGAGGGACGATGGAGTCTTGAGGAGATGTTCAGAGAATGGTTTTTTGTTGTTGATGAAGAGAAAGGGTTTTTGTTGGTTTACTGAGCCCGACGGTTTAGAGCTCCCTCCCTTAAGTTCTTTACTCTCTTTTCTTTTTAACCTAAAACAAAACTTCTTGGTTAAGTTTTTAGGTACATCAAGTTTGTCCTGTATTATTGATGGGTTGTTTTCACAGCAGGAAACATTGCAGGGTTGTGGCATTGAGTTGTTGTTGTTGCTTGTGATGCTGGAGGTAACAGGATGGTTTTTTGGAAAAGGGCAGGTCGCAAAGCTTTCGGAGCAGATTAAGCTTTTTCCGTTTTGGTATAAGTCTCTGTCCTGATGTTGCAGATACATGGCGTTGACATTTTGACCAAAAGGAAATCTTTTCTTTTATTTTAGTTTTTGTAACCTTGGTTTTAAAAGAAAACTTTAGTGGGCTTGCAAGATGATGGGCTTATGAGTGTATAATGGGCTGATACAAACTTTCAGATCATGCGTATTGGATGGTGGTATAACTTGGATCCACTTTTGAATGTCAAGTGCTTTTGTCCCTTTTTTTGAGTTTTGCTATTTGTGATTTTTTTATAAAATTAGGACCTAAACTTAAATTAAATCTAAATCCAAATTAAAATTAAAAATTAAAATTGAACTAAGTTAGAAAAGTATTTAAATTAACCTAATTAAAATTAATCTAAAGAATAAAATCTAAATTAAAATTAAAATTAAATAAGATCTAAAATATAAACTAAATTAAAAAATGCAAAATTAAACTAGATTAATTATAAGTAATTTAAAATAAATATTTAGGTAAATATATAAATAAATATGGTCAAGAATGACATGCAAAAAAAATGGCCGATTTAAAATTATATGCAAACAATCATAATATATAAGGGTAAATTTGGGGTACAACACTCATGCTATCAGATGTCAATTCACACACCAAACTCAAATCTCTAAATTGTTCCAAAAGTTCCCACTCTTTAACCATCAAAGCAGACATATGCAAAGATTTCCGGCTTAACGCATCGGCTACCACATTAGCTTTACCAGGATGGTAATTCAAGCTAAAATCGTAGTCCTTAAAAAATTCCAACCATCTTCGTTGCCTCATATTCAACTCTTTCTGGTCAAACAAGTATTTTAAACTCTTATGATCACTAAAGACTTCGAATCTAGCACCGTAGAGATAATGTCTCCAAATTTTGAATACAAAAACCACCGCAGCTAATTCCAAATCATGAGTAGGATAATTCTTCTCATGAACCCTCAATTGTCTCGAAGCATAAGCCACAACCTTACCTTCTTGCATCAACACTCCACCTAAACCACTCAAAGACGCATCGCAATACACCAAAAACGGTTCACTAGGATTCGGTAAGATCAAAATCGGAGCTATAGTCAATCTTCTCTTCAGCTCACAAAAACTTTCCTCACACTGAATATCCCAAATAAACGCTTTACCTTTACAAGTCAGCTGGGTCAATGGTAGTGCTAACTTGGAAAAGCCTTCAATGAATCTTCGATAATATCCAGCTAAACGCAAAAAGCTTCTAATTTCAGTAACAGATCTAGGAGCCTCCCATTGTAGAACTGCATCTACTTTGGATGGATCAACAGCAATACCATTACCTGAAATCACATGCCCAAGAAAACTCACTTCTGACAACCAGAACTCACACTTGGACAACTTGGCATAAAGTTTCTTCTCCTTCAAAATTTGCAATACAATACGCAAATGTTCCGCATGTTCCTCCTGAGACCTAGAATAAATCAAGATGTCATCAATAAACACAACAACAAATTGATCCAAATGCTCATGGAATATGCAATTCATATACTCCATAAACACTCCCGGCGCATTAGAAACCCCGAACGACATCACAGAATATTCGTAATGTCTGTATCGTGTCCTAAAAGCCGTCTTCTGAATATCTTCCTCCTTCACTCTAATCTGATGATAGCCTGACCTCAAATCAATTTAACTAAACATACACGCACCTACCAACTGGTCCATCAAATCATCAATTCTTGGAAGAGGATACTTATTCTTAATCGTCACCTTATTCAGCTGGCGATAATCAATACACAATCGCATACTTCCATATTTCTTCTTCACCAATAAAACTGAAGCACCCCAAGGCGATACACTCGGCCTCACAAACCTCTTTTCTAACAATTCATTCAACTGCCTCTTCAACTCAGCCAACTCAGATGCCGACATACGATATGGTGCCATAGACACAGGTCTAGTACCAGGAACTAGATCTATAGAAAAATCCACCTCTCTTTCTGGCGGCACATCAGAAATATCCTCCAGAAAATCACACACGACTAGAAACACATCAATTGCAACTTGACTATCCATAGTCAACGATGCAAACAACCCGAACAACTGAGCTTCATCCGCCAAAAGTTTCTTCAACTCTTTGGTAGATAAGAAACTCGATTCCTCGTCTTCTTCAAGAGAAGGAAATCTTACCAACTTATGATAACAATCGATATGAACTCGATTGAACTGCAACCAATTCATTCCCAGAACTACGTCTAAACCCTCAAACGGCAGACACACTAAATCCATAGCAAAATCCTTACCATAAATGGTCAAAGGACAACTTAAACAAACCAGAGAAGTAGTTACCGACCCCAATGCTGGAGTATCAATAACCATCTCTCTACCCAACGACGACAACAAAAGATTCAAATGCCGCACACACTCAGACGAAATAAACGAATGAGTCGCTCCGGTATCAATAATAGCAACTAAAGGTGTATTATTAATAAAACAAGTACCTCTGATCAGACAATCTGCACTAGTAGGCTGAGTTCCTGCCAATGTAAATACTTTCCCTCCAGCTTGAGCTTGCTTTGGTTTCGGACACCTCGTACTAACATGACCAGGTTCACCACAGTTGAAACACTTCACCACATTCCTCTTGCAATCAGCTACTACATGTCCTATACCTCCGCAATTGGAACACTTCCTCATATCCTTTCTACATTCAAACTGACGATGTCCTAAGTCACCACACTTAAAACATCTCAGAGGATTATACATAACTCCCCTACTTGGCCTTTTAGCAAAATTAGCCCTTTGCTTTCCCTTGTCAGCTGGTGCCACATAAGGACCACCACGAAACGGTTGCTTTCCTTTCCTTTCGTTCACACTCTTATAATGAATAGAACGAGCATTGCTATCCTCCTCATAAATTCTACAACAATCCACCAAATTTGAAAACCTCCTAATTCTTTGATAACCAATTGCCTGTTTGATCTCGGGACGCAACCCGTTCTCAAACTTCACACATTTGGAAAACTCCGCAGTTGCTTCAACATAATGTGGATAAAACTGAACAAGCTCCACAAACTTAGCAGTGTAATCAGTAACAGACATGTTACCCTGTTTCAACTCCAAGAACTCTATTTCTTTCTTTCCTCTAACATCTTCAGGAAAATACTTCCTCAAAAACTCACTGTAAAACAACGCCCAAGTGACAACTTCACTTGTAGCTTCCCACACATGACGCGTACTAACCCACCAATCATCAGCCTCCTCCTTTAACATGTGAGTACCCAGTCTCACCTTCTGTTCCTCAGCACAGTCCATCACTCAAAAGATTATTTCAATCTCCTTAAGCCAAATCTGAGCACCATCAGGATCATGTCTTCCTTTGAAGATAGGCGGTTTGTTCTTCCTGAACTCATCATTCCCACCAGAATTAGGTGCATTCCACACAGCCTGAGCCATAGCTTGCATAGCAGCAGCAAGAGCAGCATCATTCCTACCAGCCATATTCTGTTCATATCCAATAACAGTAACTATGGTTAAACAATCAGCTCGCCAGAACACAACTGTTGCACAACAAACAACTTGGTCAAACTGACTGACACGAACTGGCTCTGATACCACTTAATGTGACACCCCCAATCTATACCCCGAGTAATTAAAGCGATAACAAATAATCAGAGTATAATTAAAACATGCATGGCATAGACGGGAGCGTCACATCAATTGTAATGAAATATAACAACCTGCTCATATAGATATGCAACAATCAGGTAGCAACATAAACAGAGGAACTTAGTTCCTAACACCCACAATTCACATACAGAATAAAAGCGGAAAATCTGCAACTGAAATCTCATATATAAACATAAAAGTTTGTCTGTCATATACAGAGTCATACATGTAAAATCCAAAATGATATATATACACATAATCACATAACGATCTCCCCGACTACCCGGTGCTACATATCAGAGCCGACCGACAAAAGAATGAAGACATAATTTTCACAAAAAGACCTCCAGCATCTAATCTGCAATGCCTCATAGAGCATTCAAAACAACAGAAGGGTGAGAAACACAATTATAATATAATTGCATAAAATTATGTAATAACATGGAATACGTATGCAAAACATTCTCACCACAACGTACACCATAGTTCAAATACAAAACAAAACAATTCATAATTCATGCATCCATCACAAAGGCATATCAATCATGCTCAATACATTTACCACCAATATATATATCACCTCATAAATCCCATTCACAATTTTCCACACATAATCAATCCATTCATGACTTATGCAAATGCACAGAGACCGACACAACGACTCTATGCATGCGGTACCATTCCATCCATCATTCTCATCATCATTAATTCACTAAGGAATTATTGGAACCATCGCTTGTTACTTAGTGTAACTCCCCGTCGGGCAAACAATGTTCCCCGTCGCTTTAGGTCCTCTTTGTATAAGGCACACGACGTTTATGGATCACTTTAGGTCCTCTTTGTATAAGGCACACGATCCGATCGCTTTAGGTCCTCTTTGTATAAGGCACACGATCGTCTATAACGTCGCTTTAGGTCCTCTTTGTAAAAGGCACACGACCGTTACAGCAGATTCCCTCTGGAATCGTGTCGTCGCTCACACCCCACAAGGGCACACGACATCACATGGTGCATATTCATGATGCATGGCATACTAATGACTCATGACAATCAAATGCATATACATATATAACCATGTGAACCATCTCAACATCAATAATCATGCATTGCAATCAAACCCAAAATAATGCATTTATTTGCCATAAGGCCACAAACCATCATCACAATATTTCATCACATGCATTCACATCACATAACAGCACACAAGCTATACGTTATATATCAAAAGCATATCGCATGATAACACATCAATCGCACACAATTACGACGGTAAAAGTCGATAAAGCGACATGTTTCCAAATTCCTGACACAATTAAATCAGCCACTAATCTCAAAACCATTTTTTATAAGAAAGAACATCTCATTAGCTTTCCAATGGTACTAAGAACGTCTCGATCCGAGTTACGGATCAAAAGTTATGAATTTTCAAAGAAAATATTTTATTGAGAAACAGCCAGATTCGCCTGGCGACTTAGGATTTCTCCTGGCGGATCCCCCTTCGCCAGCACTTCGCCTGGCGAACTAGTGGCGAACCACCATTTTAGAAAAAACCCAAGAGTTCCAGTAGCTAACACATTTCTGTCTCCTCATTTTCGCCTGGCGACTCATGATTTCGCCTAGCGAATCCCTCTTCGCCAGCAGTTCGCCTGGCAAACAAGTGGCGAGACCTAATTCGCCTGGCGAATCCCAATTCGCCTGGCAAATCGCATTAGAACCAAAATTTTTCTGCTGTGGGTTACACGGTTTCAAACCCCAAAATTCTAAGTTTCTCCAACCAAAACGTTTCCAAACAATCAAAACAAGTATCAACAATGTTCATACATATAATACGATCATACTACGTGATTCATATCGATTTCCGACCGTGAAAACATCGATTTCTATTCATTTTTCTTATTTCAACCTAGAATTGAAAAACTATGATAAACAAGTAAACATTCAAACACACACATACATATTCATACACAAGCATATAATAACCGAGTTTCGCACCCTTACCCGATTAATTATGCTTTGAAGTGTCGATTGAATCGATTTCTTACACTTCAAGTTTTCCTCTTTTTCTTCTTCTCACTCTCTATTTCTCGTAAACTTCTTTTCTCTCTTTCTAGTCTCTATGTTTCTATTTTAAGAAAAACAATAATATCCAACCAAGCAAAATGACAAAAACACCCCTACACTCAATTCCTCGCAAACGTTCCCAAAACACGATAAAACATAATAACGATAAACATAACATATTTACCAAATAAAAACCAAGAATAAAATAATACAATAACAAAAATAATTAAATCGACTCAATTAAATAAATCTAACAAAAACCGGGGCGTTACAAGATACAGCTGAGGAATCCTCCTACGACAATTCTGCCTGGGAGACAGATTCCAACAATCCTGCTCCACTAGAAATTAGCATTATTTCTGAAGATAAATCAAGAAGGAAAGTACTAGACTTTGTGATTCACCGAGGAGTTCGCCGCCAATGGGTTGCTGTCAACGTTCCGAAAGTTGTTCATAAGTCGAAGTAATTGTCGTCTTTACTTTAACCTTTCACCCTGCCCAGGTGAAACAGATGTTTTTATAGGGTTCACTTTTTATAAATGTCTCTCTTCGCTTCGCCCAAAGCTATAGAGTTTTGTTTTATAGGGCTGTAGTTTCAAGAATCGACAAGATCATAAATAAAATAACGTCGTTCTGTAATTTCCGCATTTATTGTTGTTTTCTCTTTTCGCTTTTTCAGAAAATGGTAATCCTAAAAAACAACTCGAATAATAAAAACAAGCAGTAAAAAAAGTACACTGCACACACTTTTGCATTCTCTCTATCTCTTCTAAAACAAATCATCACGTCATGCAGATTGCTTGTTTTAAACCCCATCGAAACATACAATCCAATGCCTTCTCCCAACTTTGAATTCCCGGTATTTGAGGCTGAAGAAGAAAATGACGAAGAAATTCCAAAAGAGATCTCCCGATTACTCAGACAAGAGGAAAGGTCCATTGAACCCCACAAAGAGTTGTTGGAATGGTCAACTTCGGTTCAGAAGAAGAGAGAAAAGAAGTCAGGATTGGGGCACTGCTCAATCAAACTATCAAAGAAGGTTTGATAAAGCTTCTCAAAGAGTTTCCCGATGTATTCGCTTGGTCCTACCAGGACATGCCAGGGTTGGATACCAGCATCGTGGAACATCATCTACTGTTAAGGCCATAATGTCCGCCAGTAAAACATAGGTTGAGACGGACTCATCCAGATATGGCCATCAAAATCAAAGAGGAAGTACAGAAACAGATTGACGCAGGTTTCCTCGCCACATCAGATTATCCTCAATGGTTAACCAACATAGTACCAGTTCCGAAAAAGGACGGAAAGGTCAGAATGTGTGTAGACTATAGGGATCCGAACAAAGCAAGTCCAAAGGATGATATGATTACTCTGTTTCATGACATGATACACAAAGAAATTGAGGTATATGTCGATGATATGATTGCCAAATCCAAAACAGAGGAGGAGCATGTGACCCATCTGTCAAAGTTATTCGAGCATCTGAAGAAGTACAAACTCCGCTTGAATCCCAATAAGTGCACATTCGGTGTCCGCTCAGGGAAACTGCTAGGATTCATCGTCAGTCAGAAAGGAATTGAGGTTGATCCTGACAAAGTGAAGGCCATTCAAGAAATGCCTTCTCCAAAGACTGAAAAACAAGTCAGAGGATTCCTGGGACATTTGAACTATATTTCTAGATTTATATTCCTCATGACCGCGACATGTGCGCCGATCTTCAAATTACTCAAAAAGAATCAGGACTGCGTTTGGACAGAAGACTGCCAAACTGCCTTCGACAGTATCAAGGAATACCTATTGAATCCACCGATTCTATCACCTCCAGTGGAAGGAAGACCATTGATCATCTACCTAATAGTCTTTGAAGACTCCATGGGCTGTATACTTGGCCAACAAGAAGAAACCAAAAGGAAAGAGTCTGCCATCTACTATTTGAGCAAGAAGTTCACTGACTGTGAAACTCGGTACCCTATGCTTGAGAAAACTTGCTGTGCTCTGGCTTAGGCAGCCAAACATCTTCGCCAGTATATGATTCATCACACTACTTGGTTAATCTCCGAAATGGATCCAATCAAGTATGTCTTTGTAAAACACGCTCTCACGGGAAGGATAGCCCGTTGGCAGATGTTGTTATCAGAAACGACATCGAGTACCATGCTCAGAAAGCCGTCAAAGGAAGTGTTTTAGCTGATCATTTGGCTCATCAGCTGATTGACGATCAAGAATCAGTCGGGTTTGACTTCCCAGACGAAGATGACATGTACTTGAAAATGAAAGATTGAGATGAACCGCTATCCAGTGAAGGGCCGGAACCAGTTCCCAATGGGGACTAATCTTTGACGGAGCTGTCAATTATTATGGAAACGGAATTGGGGCAATCATCATAACACCTCAGGGTACCCACATTCCTTTCACCGCCCGACTAACAATCAAGTGTACAAACAACGAGGCCGAATACGAAACTTGTATAATGGGTCTCGAAGAATCGATCGACTTAAGGATCAAGAACTTGGATGTATATGGCGACTCAGCCTTGGTTATTAATCAGATTAAAGGAGATTGGAATACATACCAATCAGGATTGATTCCTTACAAAGATTACGCGAGAAGGTTGTTACCCTTCTTCAACATAATCGAGTTTCATCACATCCCTCGTGAAGAGAATCACATGGCTAATGCATTAGCCACTCTCTCTTCCATGATTAGTGTAGGTCAATGGAATGACATGCCTAAGATTGACATAATGCGGCTTGAACGGCCCGCCTACATATTCATGATTGAAGCAGTCATAGACGACAAACCTTGGTATCACGATATCAAATGCTTCGTTCAGAAACAAGAATACCCACATGGGGCATCCAGAAAGGACACAAAGACCCTCAGAAGATTGGCAGGCAGCTTCTTCCTGGGCGGTGATACACTCTATAAGAGAAACTTCGACATGGTCTTGCTCCGCTGCGTAGACAAACCAGAAGCAAACATGCTGATAAAAGAAATTCATTAAGGATCCTTTGGCACTCATTCCAACGGACACACAATGGCGAGAAAAATTCTAAGAGCAGGGTACTATTGGTTGACAATGGAATCTGACTGCTACAAGTACATGAGGAGATGTCACAAGTGTCAGATATACTCAGACAAAATCCATGTACCGCCAACACATCTCAAAGTTCTTTCTTCCCCATGGCCTGTTTCTATATGGGGAATCGACATGATTGGTATGATTGAACCCAAAGCTTCGAACGGACAGCGGTTCATCCTGGTAGCCATTGATTATTTCACAAAGTGGGTCGAAGCAGCGTCATACGCCAATGTAACCCGACAAGTGGTGGTCTGATTTATCAAAAACAATATCATTTGTCGTTATGGTGTTCCAAGCCAGATCATTACGGATAATGGATCAAACTTGAACAATAAAATGATGGAAGAGTTGTGCGCTGAGTTCAAGATCGAACACCATAACTCATCTCCCTACCGACCCAAGATAAACGGAGCGGTAGAAGCGGCTAACAAGAACATCAAGAAGATTTTTCAAACGATGGTTGAAACCTACAGAGACTGGCACGAGATGCTACCCTTTGCTCTTCACAGTTATCGCACATTTGTCTGCACTTCAACAGGGGCAACCCCTTTCTCTCTAGTATATGGCATGGAGGTAGTACTTCCCATAGAAGTAGAGATCTCATTAATCTGGGTATTGATGGAAGCTGAGCCAACAGAAGCTGAATGGTGTTAAAGTCGAGACGACGAACTGAATCTGATCGAAGAAAAGCGAATAACGGCTCTGTGTCATGGTCAGTTGTATCAGCAAAGAATGAAAAATGCGTTTGACAAAAAGGACGAACCTCGCGTCTTCAGGAAAGGAGACCTCGTGCTCAAGAAGATACAATCTTTTCTCACTGATTCACGGGGCAAATGGACTCCGAATTATGACGGCCCCTATGTGGTCAAGAAAGCTTTTCAGTCGGTTCCTTGAGGCTTGTAACTATGGATGGAGAGGAATTTTCCTACCCTACAAATGTTGATTAGTCAAGAAATACATCGCCTAAATAAAAAAAAATGTCTCGGTGGATTGAAAACCCGAAAGGGCGGTCTAGGAAAAAATTAGAGACATAATAAAAAAATCATCCCGGTGGATTGGAAATCTCAAAGTACAATCCAGGCAAAAATTATGGATTCATGGCAAGTAACTACGTCCAACAAAGGGGGAAATCCCCCAGCAGCAGTAATGCCATCAGTCAGGAAACTCCAGTCAAGGTCATCTTCAACGGAAGCTTAGGATGCCCAGAATTCAAAGTTGGTAAAAGGATAGTGGTCGTTATGTTTCAATGTATCCCTTTTCCCTTAAAATTACCATTTTCAAACTTTGTAAATACTCTATGGAATCACGCGTTTGGCTGATGTCCATCCTATCAATAAAATTTGAGCCCTAGTGCTTTTATTTGCAATTCTTATTTGTTTTAGCTTTACAGAAAGACATTTTAATATGATTAACGATTCTTGAAATAAAACAAAAATGAATTTAGTTGTCAAATTTTTCCCGCTTTTAAGATAAAGATGGCAATTCATTTGACTGTTGAACATCGATAGAACATAGATCGCTTCTCCAGAAGTAATCGAACCTCAAAGTGCAGAATCAAAGTGCTCCTTCAAAGCCAGTACGCCCGAATGAAGGATCAACTGTGTCAGAGACCATGTTTTATCTAACACCCCCGACAGAGTTCTTATCTCCTAATCCTGACCAACGGTTTTCCCCATAGGTACTATCTCTCATAAGCAAGGCAGAATTGCTATCTTGAACCGAAGATACTTCTTCGTCCCCTGCAGTGGCCGAGTATCTAGTCGTGTTCATCCACTAGCCTGTATGTCGCGTCAGTTTTGTCAGCATATACATACATACATCACACATTATTGATTCATACTCGTATTCATATCACTATCACTATCACTCTAGTCGGTCTTGTTTCCAACATCATGCATTAGTGATAAAATTCCTCTTATCAATCGAGTTGTCAGTTCTTTCCTCGTCAAGAAATGTTGCATCTAAACAATCTCTGCCCCGGTTTATTTCTGGAATGGGGGCGATCCTCTACCACTTTGATAACTTGAACCTCTGAAAAGCAAGAAAACTTTTGACGAACGTCACTCTTCGCCATTGAAGATGATATCTTCGCTTTCCTGGATTAAGGAAAATCCCCAGAGAAAGCCTCTTAATCAAAGATTCGGCAATACGGCAGTTTTTCTTCGGAAAATTCGATGACGAAAAGGTCATCAGCACCTCAAAAAATGGATTACATCACATGGCATTTCTTCGAGAAGATCTCGAGGAAAAGTATGATGCAATATCCCCAAGTAGGAAGCAGTCTCTCAAGAGACTCGTTTTCCCCAGTAGAGTAGAAAAATGGCGTCTTCAACGGAGAAGTTTGTGCACCTCTACAACTCAGACGAATGGGTTCCCCGACAAGTCTGACATCAAAACTTTTTCCATCAAATGGCATCTTCCCAAGAAAATTCAGTGAGAAGTTTGAGGAAGACCGCTACGAATAGAGTCCCTTGTCAAGAAAGTTTATTGACAAAAGAAACTGAGACCAGTTCCTTGGTAGGAAACCAGGATCGAGGGGAAGTTTATATCAGAAACTGAGACCAGTTCCTTGGTAGGAAACCAGGATCGAGGGGAAGTTTACATCAGAAATTGAGACCAGTACCTTGGTAGGAAACCAGGATCGAGGGGAAGTTTATATCAGAAACTGAGACCAGTTCCTTGGTAGGAAACCAAGATCGAGGGGAAGTTTATATCAGAAACTGAGACCAGTTTCTTGGTAGGAAACCAGGATCGAGGGGAAGTTTATTTCAAAAGAAAACTGAGACCAGTTCCTTGGCTGAAGACCAGGATTAAGGGGAAGTTTACCATTTCTTAGCATCATTGCTTAGTGAAAGAAGATGGATGAGCTAATTGCCATTCATAACCACCATCAAAATTTCGGGTATTCCGATATTTAATCCTCTTGCACCCCGAATGGCTGAATACCTTCGCCATTCAAACCTTCATGTCCAAGAAGAGTAAATAGAGGCAACTGTCATACCCCAAATTTTGACCACTAAGATTTCCCATCATTGTGCAAATCATTACCACAATACGGATGAACCATCATGCCTCATTAATCTCCTCAAAGATGATTGAGCATTCCTATAAGCAAGAATTAGGGTTTTAGGCCCTCTCAGAGCACTCAGACAAAGGATCAATCAATAAATGACATGATCTTCAACTTGTCTAAACTCTCCAACAAACATAAAGGATCAAGATTACTCCCACATCAAGAATCAAGCACAAGGTTGCAACATTCCAAGTGGATCAAGCCTCAAGATCGCCAATGTCACCAAATTAGGTTTTGGTCGACCAAGGCCTCCAGGTGGAAATTTTCCTCTAGGAATGAGTCAATGCTTCAAAACATAACTCAAGATACTCCAAGGGACCTCATGGACCCAATCATCAAGTCAATTTTACCTCAGGGGATGCATTCACAAAAAATTAGGAATTAGGGTTTCTTGACCTAATTCACCCCTAAGTTGACTTTTGGGACAAAACATGAGCCAAGACCTCATGACATGATTTGAGGATCTCCAATACACTACATTGATCCATTTGCAACAATGGATTGATCCAAGAAGCTTGAACCACAAGTTTCAATTTCATTAGGACCACAACTAGGGTTTCGAGGGAAAAGTCAACTGTACCTTTGACTTTTGACCAAGACATGCTCCCAAATCTTGGGACATGATTAAATACACCCTATAACACCTATGGAACATATCCATTAAGTTTGATTTAGGTCAAGGACTTAATTTCACGAAGGATCGCACAGTTTGAATTTCATCCGATAAAAAGTCAACTGTGCAAAAATCCAAAGTTTGACTTTTTGGATTTTTGGTCAAACAAGGTTTATTAACCCTAAAATAAGGTTAATGTGTGATTGGAATCATCATTCATCAAGAAAAATCAAAGAAAGTGAGTTAACTTGTAAAAGGGGTAACCATAAAAAACATAGAATTTTTCGAATTTATGGAACAAAGTGGCTAGGGTACCAACTTCCAAGGACCATAACTTGAGATCCAAGCAACCATTTTGGATGGTCCAAGTTGGATTTGTAGCTCTCATGGCATACTTTAAAAGTATCAACTACACCTCATTCCAATTCCTCATGGATTTTTAGTTATGGAGTGATCAAAATGGCTGAAAACCCAAAAGTGGCATTTTTCCAACACTTGGTGAAATTTTCACTAAGTCAGAATCTGCCTTATTTTTTTCCAAATGTAGAGGCATTTTTCATTGTAATTCAAGTTGGTTCAAAATCAAAGTTGGATATCATGTTGAAATAGGATATGTCAGCTTTCCAAAATGACAAAGAACTCCATGAAACTCCACTTGAGCTAGGAGTTATGACAGCTGCAACATGCCTTGATGCAAACTGTTTTGCAAGACAGATTTGTGCATAAGGGCTCGATTTGATCAAATTGTGCAACAACAAACATGGTTATCCATCTGCACACCTCAAGGGGGAATAAACAAGGGACAAGCACTGATCTATCAGCATCCAAAGTCCCAAAATCTATAAGTAGCATGCCAAACCTAAAAAGCCTAAAAGAGGCCAAGACTCCAATTTTGTTTTTGAACATTCAATGGATGCTTAGAGATGGAATGTATCAGAGCAAAGATGAACACTTCAGTCAAGCCTTATCCTTGAATCAAAGAACCATAGGCATGTGCTCTAATCTCAAGTCAATGGCTAGAGGAGACTTGAGATTCCATTTGATCCACATTGGCCAAAGGCCTGCTGCAGTTGCCATTCGCTATTCCTTGCAAAACAAACTTGACACACTATAAATAGACCTCATTTATGATCAATTTGAGTACACCAAAGGCCTATAACACTTGCCTTTCGCAAAATCACACTCTCACTTCCAAAAATGCCTTCTAATGCAAGCTACTATCGGGTTTTGAATTAGAATGCGTTTCCAACCAAACCAATCACACACACACACCTCATAAACATCATATGTGAGCTGATTAAACACTAAACCAACAAATGGAACACCAAATTCATGAAATCACCAGCCATCTACACAAGCCTTTGACAGATTTGCAGTTGAGGTGCCAAATCAAGTTCCAGCTCAATTGAATCTACTCCAAGCATTCAAACACACTCCATATGGTGTAGGGAAGCTGTTCAGATCATCACAACTCATCTGTAACACCTCTAACTCAAAAATCAAGTTGCTCTTACTGCCACGACATTCAAGTAAGCCTAAACTTGGTCATCTCATGATTCATGCATATTTCCTCGCACAATAATTTTGCCATATGTTCATAATCATGTATGGAGTGTTTCCCCTCCATTAATTGCTTTGTATGAGTCGTGTATCAAATTTCTCAACCTTCATGCAGAATTTATGGTTCTTAAGGTTTTGTTTTGATTTCTCATTCAATGCTTAAAATAAATGAAATTAAAGACCATAGACATGATCGTGAGTTGAAAACGAGCAGATTGATATGTGGATTGTATGATTCCATCAAGTATTCAGTGAGATTGATGAGAAAACGCAAATCTGGGAAAAATAGGGCACGCGGGCAAGAACAATATGTTCTTGGCGCCCTTTTTCAAATATTTGAATTTTTTAATTTTTGTGATTTTATTTAATTGATTCAAAAATTAATTTCTCTCTGAATTTTAATGATTTTGAGTTGATTCTTTTTTTAAAAATTCACAAAAATGTTAAAATATTTTATTTTACAAACAATTTCCAAAAATATTATTTATTTCATATACTTGATATTTTGGCAAAGAATTAATTTTTATTTGTTTTTTTTTTACATTTAAAATATTTTTTCCTTCTTGATTTTCCAAACCTAATTGGTTTTCAATCATTTTGTGGATAAAAACATGATTTTTGAAACATTCATCCAAGATCACCACCCATTTTTCACATGTTTTCAATAATTTTTATTAATTTTTAAACAAAATTAATTTCATTTTTAAACAAAATTAATTTCATTTTTAAACAAAATTAGGGTTTTGATTAATTCCACCCTCATCAATCTTTTTCAAACATTCATGGGCCTCTAATAGAGTGTAATACCCAACCCCTTTGTAAATAATACCTTTTTGGGCCTCACGCATTGTATAAGTCCCTCTGTATATTTTCAAAAGTTCAGCGCGATCGTCGCGTTTTTAACAAAATCAACAAGGCTTCTCCTTGAGCTATAAGACCCATCTTTATTTCTTTTCTTTTAAAACACCTTTTGGGCCTCTCCTTGACTTGTAAGACCCAACCCTTTTGTAAATAAACCTTTTTGGGCGTCAGTCATTGTATAAGTCCTGAGACGATATTCAAAACAACGGTGTGATCACTGTTAAAACCTTGGGCCTCTCCGTGAGCTGTAAGCCCCAACGATCTTTTCAAGACAACTTTCCTTGTGATTTAAATTTAAATATATATATATTGTTATCAAAATTTTCTTTAATTTCTTTGAACAACTAACAATACAGCATGGAAGCTTGCTCGCCTGTAAGTTTTAAACAACCTTCATTTACTCGCTTTGATATATATAAGTTTATTGTGGGAAGCTGTGCATGGTTAGTCTTCTTTCATACCCTTTTAAATACTTGTCATATATCAACTGTATATATAGTAGTATAGTTATTTAGAGTTTTTCCCGGCAACTAGGTCTAGAACTAGGTAAAGCCCTGTTGGTCACTCTTAAATACAAACAAAACTAGATCCCCATAGGATTACCGGATACAGTCTTGCCTTCTCTTGGGCTTAAACAATATGGAACAAAGAGAAAGGCAGTATTCCTCGTGAACCTTTTCTCAGGCTGTCACCCCTAGAAATTTTCAAAGAAATTCTACTCCCCAGAGTTGATCTATTCTCGGTGAATAGTATCTCTTGAGTTTCTTCAAACCTTCTAACTTTCACTAAATGATCTATTCTCGGTGAATAGCATTTCTTAAAATTTTATTGGTTTGGGACCCACAGGATTCCTAAAAGCATCCCCGTCTCCTCTTGGGCTTTATACAAGGACCCTCTGGCTTCTTAGAAGTTCTCATGCCTTTTCTTGGGCTTAATACAAGGACCCTGACGACCTCCTAAAGGTATAAGACAGGACTTAGTCATCCTTTGCTAGAGCAGTCTCTCCAGTGTCAAACCTCAGGCCACTTTAGGGTTGAGTCTCATCCCTTAATGCCCGTGCCTCCTCTTGGGCATCATACAAAAGATTAAACTCTTCCACACCAGTAGACTTGGACAGTCTAATCCCCTTGAGTCTCAAAGACATTCTCAAGTTCCCTACAAATATAGGAGAAACCCCGGTCACTCTGGATCAGTCTCCAGCAGAGCTAAAAATCAGGCTCTCTCTTGAGAAAATCCCCAACTAGGTCAGTTTATCCCAAATCAGAACCTCAAGGCATCTAATACTTCAACTCTTCTGTAATCCTCAGCAAGAGTTGGTTCCCCACTTGGACCTGCCTAAGGATCTCAATAATCCCAGCAGAAAGATAGCCTCCTCTTAGGATTTGTATAATGATCTTTTCCTCAGCATAGATGGCCTCCTCTTGGGCCTTGTACAATGATTCTCCCCAGCGGAGTTAACCTTTTCAGACTCTCTTGTTGAGTCAATCACTTTTTAGACTCTCTTGTTGAGTCAATCACCTTTTCAGACTCTCTTGTTGAGTCAACCTTTTTAGCCTCAATCTTGGGCTTTGTACAAGACAGATAAAAATACTCTCTTGTTGAGTCAATCTTTGTCCAAGCTTTATATAAATATTTCCCCTAACAGGAGCTAGCCTCCTCTCAAGTTGTGTAGAATAAATTCTCCAGCTTGATCAGCCACAATCTTGGGCTTTGTACAAGATAGATAAAAACACTCTCTTGTTGAGTCAGATCCTTTTAGCCTCAATATTGGGCTTTGTACAAGACATAAATCTCCCTCTCTTGAGCTTAGGACAAATATCTTCCCTAGCAGAGTCATTTCCTCCCAGCCTTCCTCTAGGCTTTGAGGAATGATCTTCCCCAAGAAGAGTCAATCTCATCTCAGCCTCAATCTTGGGCTTTGTATAAGACACATAAAAATATCCTCACCAGAGTCAGTTAAATTTCTCATTTCAGCCTCAAGCCTGGGCTTTGTACAAGACACATACAAACCTCCCCGGCGGAGTCAAAATCCTTTTAGCCTCAATCTTGGGCTTTGTACAAGATAGATAGAACATTTTCCCCCACAAAAGTCAAACTTCTAGCCCCCTCTTAGGCTTTGTATAATGATATCCCCACAGAGTCAGACTCTTTTTTGCCTCAATCCTGGGCTTTGTACAAGACACCAATATATACACTCTCTTGTTGAGTCGGTCTTATCCAGCCTCCTCTTAGGCTTTGTATAAAGACTTCCCCTAGTGGAGTCAATCAACCTCTTAGCTTTAACCTTGGGGTTTGATCAAGGCACACAAAAATCAATAATCCCTCTTTAGAGATGACAAGTTCTCTCTCAGTCAAACCTTTTAGCTTCAATCTTAGGCTTTGAACAAGACACAAATAAATAACCTTTTAGCTTTAATCTTGGGCTTTGAACAAGACACCGAAACATCTTTTTCCTCCCTTAAAATAGGAGGAACTACGATTGCTCTGATTTCCCTATTTCGTTTAAACGAGAATATGTAGGCATAAGATTGCAAAATCTTAGCGAGCATACTAAATCAAAAACTCTAGGTCCAGTACCTTCATACCAATCAAACATTAGGTCCAATACCTTACCAAAAACACCCGAACATCAACTCACTCACTCACTCATATATCCCAAGAAACTTTCCCAACCTATTAACAGATAAATACCATCAAGTACAAAGCAAAACCTAAAGCTAATATCTTGTGGATAACCACATATAGGATGAGTAATTCATAACTCCCCATTGTATAACTTGACCCCGGGCCCCCAATCTCTTTTAAGTGTTTGTTCAGTTAAACATTCGCGTGAAAGGTTAGTTTTAGATAGCTTCCCTTTCCCTTCCAGCTTAATGGGATAAATAAGAAATCAGAAAGTAGCACCCCTTCCTACCATTGTGGTGAGAAAAACCCAACAATAAGGTGGTCGCGTCACCGACAAAAATCGCTCGCTACACATCCAAAAACAGCAAGGAAGGATTCATCTCTCTTGACCCTAAGAGGGGATCCAATCTAATTGAAGAATCGTTGAGGTAAATAAGATTTGTTCAGAGAAAGTCTTAGTTACTTGAGTCAAGGGTGGCAGCCTTGGTATCTCAACATTGTCCTTTGAAGAAGATACTTGCAAAAAGATTGAATACTTTATAAGTGTTCATGACATGATCTGGTGGAGCTCAGCTACAACAATGAAGAAGGGTTATTGGACAAGGATTTAAGATTAATTGCTATTTATGGAGTCCATAAGTATTTAATTGATTATCGTTGAAAGTCAAGATTGCTGATGTTCAACAAGATGTTGGAACATCTCATCATCAGAGTTTGTGCAGAATCATGGGAGGGGTACTGCATACACTTTAACATCTGTTTTGTCTTAGGTGGTGACCTAAGAAGTGGCTTCAGTCGGGTGTGACAGAAGTATGTGTTCTCTGGAGAGTTTCCTGGAAAGAAACTAGTTTGGACTTTGATGCTGTTGAAGATGAAGATGAAGATGAAGATATCATAATCTTTATGGTTACAGCTTGGATCAAATTATTTCTGATCTAGGTGCTTTGGAGCATGGTTTTTGCTCTGGTTGTGAAGGTCGAGGATAAGTGGCAGTTATCTCTGGCATTCTGTTGATGGCTCTACTGAGGAAAGTGGCATTCTTTAGTATGGTTATGGGGTAGTCTTAGACTACTTATTTTCTGAAGATTTAGACGTGGCAGGTCTAAAGTCTTTGGAGTTTCAAAGAAGGATGGAGGTTGTCTACTCAGACTTGGTTGTTGAATCAAGTCTATGAGAGCATGGAAATCTTGTTCTGCGAAGGGAGGAGGTTCTTCTAAGTGGCAGAAGGAGAAGCTGAATTCAACAGTTGGATGTCATATCAGAATATTCTGACATCTAGCTTAACATCAGAAGTCTCAGCTGGTGATGGGGCACATCAGCTTAAGATAAGGTGATCTATAGGAGAATGGAAGTTATGGATGCTTCAAAAAGATCTATCTCATGCAGTTTGCGGGAGCTGTGGATGGGAAGATGTTACATGACTAAGAGGCTTGGTGGATCCAAGATGTCTTGGTATGGGGCAAGTAGTTCATGTGACTTGAAGATCTGATTTCATTAGTGGACCAGTGTATCTTGTGGGAGTTCTGAAGAAGAGTGAGGTCAATCCAAAAGTGGCATTTGGTTGGTTTCATAATCTGCATTCAAGCAGGATGCTTGAAACTGATTGCTCTTGTGCAAAAGAGTAGTTAGTTGAAATTGTAAGGAGGTTCTGATTCTCTAGGAGCTTGTTGCAGAAGTTCTGGGTTAAGAATGGAAGCATACCTTCTTTGGTGGATGAGAGTTTATTTCTCTCTGGGTTTTTGAAGTTTTCTTTGTTCAAGCTGGTGGCGCAGTGTTGTGTGAAGATCTTCAGTGTGGATTACTATGCTGATAGTAAGTCCAGTGGTGGAGCATATCAAGAACCATGGTGTTTGGTGTCTGTGATGTGTGAAAGATGTCATAACTATTGTTAGAACATCTTTGGTTTGGTTATCCTTGGTGGAGGATTCTTGAGTTCTGGTTTAGGAACTTGTTGGGTACATCATGTCTGAGGAGTATCTATCTAGTCATATGGGAGAATGATGAAGTAGAAGAACTGCCTTGGGAGGATGGTGTGGAGTAGACTGGAGTGGATCATGGGTTGATTGCATGAAGGTCTGGTTTTTGATGTGTTCAGAAGAGGATATTCACCAAAAATTAGAAGTATTCTAGATTATCATACCGGAGAATGATAAGGAATGACTGTCTTGGATTGTGGGGTGTCTATCTCTATTGCTAGCTGGGTGAAGTCAATGGAAAATCTTGCGAAGGGGATGTTGCCCTGGCTGCAAGTCATGCTAGCAGTGGATCAGTTTAGCAGCTGTGAAGTTCTGGAGCATGCATACGATAGCTGACATCGTAATAACAAATTAAGGGGCCCTATGCGTCTCTTTGAGGAATGTGAAGCATTCTGACTCAATTGGTTTGTGCCTCAAGCAGCTGGAGGTCTATACATGAGAATTCAAGAGGAGTTCGTGTGGTGTGTAGATGGTTGTAGGATGGGGGGATCAATGGGACTTTGATCTCAAGCCAAGAGTTTGTTATGGTTGGTATACATTTCCTCACGGGTAGCATGATGGTGATCATGTGTGAGTGATTATTATTTCTTGTCAGATGGAGCAATAAGAGAATTGGTGATTGTGTTCAGCTGGTAAGTTGAACTGAGGGTGCACTCTTGAAGACATGAAGATGTGTCTTATGTTTTCCTTTTATTAGCTTGGGTGTTCTGTGGAGGAGCACCATTTACCTTAGATAGGGGAAGATACCCCTTGATCTAAGATGAACTACTGTGAGGATGTAGTGGATGGTCCAGTTTGCATTTGTGCGTCAAGCAAGCTGAGATGTTAAGGAGGATGTCTTGACATTATTATATTGTTGCAAGTTGGGGGAAACTTGGCAGCACATGTGTATTGGGAATGGTTCTTATTGGATGCTTAAGAATCATTCATGAGTCTGGGAGAATTTATTTTTCTCTACAGACTGGGATCGTAATTATGTGAAGAATTCTCTGTGGTGTCAAATCAGAAGAAGAATCTGGGAAGAATAGACAATGTATGACATGATGTCAGGACATTATTATAAAACATGTGTGCATGTAATAGGTTCTTTGTTCGGTGTTCTTAAAGGAAGAAACACTCAAAGCAGTCTTGGTCTGTGCGGTACTGGTGAAGTTATTGCCTTCGATTAATGATCCTTTGAATTGACTAGCGTTATTTTCTGTGGATCGTTACTTTCTAAGAAAATCGCTCGGCTATAAATAGGATTGCCTTGATCTTCTTTAGTCTCAATACTCTCCTTGGGTTGGTGGCAGATGGGGTTCTTTAAAATCTGGGTATGTTGTGTCTGGGTTTGGGGCTGTCTTGGTCACTTTTGCCAAGTTTTGGCTAAAAATGGGGAGAATGGTTTTCTGATGCTGTCTGGGTTTGGGTACATTCCTGCAGTTATTTTACAAGAATGTTGGTTAAGATGTTCTAACATCTTAACAGTCTTTATTTTCCTTGCGTCTTGTGATCTGAGTTGTAAAGCAGGTTGTGTCTTGTGACCTGAGTTACGCAATCTATGTTCTCAGTGTTACGAAGCCTACAAATGTTGTTTCTTTTCTGGAGGAGTCTTCTGGTTCCCAATACCTCTCTTGGAAGGAGGGGGAATATGTTGAAGGGGAGACTCTCTCAGACCTTAGCTCCAATCAATTTTGAAGATAAAGGTGTCTTGATGACGGAGCCTTGCTATTTGTAGAATGCAGAAGAAAATGTTTGTTTTAGCCAAAATTTGTCAAAAAGGGGAGATTGAAAGCACCTGTTGTTTGACTAAATTTTGTTAAAACATTCTGATGATAAACTTGAAGAATCTGTAGAAGAAAAAGATGTCGAAGTAAATGTCTCGACATCCTGACTTACTTGGTAAGTTAGCAGGTTTTAATCTGTTGCAAGAATTAAGGAGCAGATAAAGGAAACACAGGATCAAATATTGAAAGCCCAAGACAAAAAGAAGACTATATAAAGAGACTTAGACCTAGGGTTTACAGCAACTGTACTTTTGTATCACTTGTAACTTTGTAACCTAGTTCTCTTGTGTTGAATAAGGGTTTAGGGTTTGAGAGTCGTTGGCTCTCTTAGGAGTTGTATGTCTCCACTCTGTAATATGGGATGCAGAGTGGAAGGCATAGGTACATGGACACAACCAAAAGCCTGTAGGTAATGGTTGCTGTATTGTTCTTGGACGAAGCTTTGAAGCAACTCCAAGATAACTTGGAGGTCAAGAAACTGCGACTGGTTCTGTATTGGCAAAAGACAGAGATATCACAGGTTGTGATTAGGATGTGAGTGGGGTATCTCATATCAGGGATGTAAACGTTTGAGTTTAACCTTGGTAAAGATGTTCATTGGGTAGATGTTAGGATAAAGTTGTAAACGGGGGAGTTTAGCTTTGTAACAGTTCTACAGATAATGAAATCTTCATCCTGGATTGGTATCCCCCCAGATGTAGGTGAGTTGCACCGAACTGGGTTAACACATACTATCTTATTTAACATTCTGCAATTTATAGTTTTGTTATTGTTCTTGACTGACATGTTGGATCAGATGTCGTGACATCTGTGAGTGGGCAGTTCTGATATTCAATGTATCAGTCTGCTGTTATGCCTATGAGTTTAAATAATTATGTAGCACAATGTCTTAACATGTGTTAGGACATCTGCTATCTGCATAGGATCGGACATCCTGACTTTGATGCCTAGTAGGGTTCCCGTTTGTCACACTGATTTGTTGCGTGTCTTCATCCATATAGATCGGAAGCCACCAGTGGTTTAACAAGTGTTGTAAAGTTCTTTGAACAAGAGCGCACCCTTGGCTACTCTCACAACATACTTTACAGATCAGATAATCATGTGAAGTGAGAAAACCGAGTTGGACCTGTTAGGCGTGTAACTCCACTAAGCTGGTATTCATTAAACGAATATCGAATATTTGAATCATGTTGATCTGATAGGGATTTCTATCACGGTAGTCCTGGATCCATTTAAGATCTATCTGACGTTGGAGGGCCTCTTGTACGAAAGAGCATCCCTGTTTGTTTACTGAGCAAGTCAGATAGGAATTGTAATCATGCCGTGGCATATTATGATACTGGCTTTGCCTTGAGTGCATTGCCACCAAGTTGACATTCATTGCACGGATGTCGTGGTTCTGAATGATGTTGGAACTTGTATAAGTCATGTTAACTCCACGAACTCGATGCTCTTGGATCCATCCGAGATCCAATTGTTCCTGTAGAGCTGATTGCACCACAGAACATCCTTGATTGTTTTTAGAGCAGATATCACACGGGTGATAGTTATGAGGTGGCACATGGCCGTATCCACTATGTATACAATGCATCTTGACCAACTTGTCCCTCAATAAGAGTACATCATGAATTTGATAGCTGTGGTTAGATTCTCCCCCTATCAAATTTACTGCAGCCTTCTCGTGTTGAGGCAGCGGGTTCGTGAGAACATTCGGATTCGTATCTTTGAGAGATAAGACCCCGCTCCTAACAAGCTTTAGCACATCAGATTTGAAACTGAGACAGTTTTCTATGTTATGCCCTGGCCCTCCTTGGTGGTAAGGGCAAGTCTGATCCGCTTTAAACCAAAAAGGCGGATTCTCCGGTACTGTAAGAGGAGACCTGGTTTGGACGTGTCCCTTGACCAGTAAGAGTGAAAACAATACTGCGTATAACATCGGTATAGGTTCGAACCCTGGTGGTCGCGTTGTACGATTGTTGTTGTACGGAGGGCGAGCCTGCTGAAGAGGCTGTTGTGTCCTTTGCTGATATTGTTGTTGATTCGGTTGGTTTTGTGCAACCTGAGATTGATACATAGGAACAGGCGCGGGGTTGAGAGCAGGAGTTACGGCTGCTACTGGTTGGTATCGTCGCCTTTGCTTTCCGAGAGAGATATTCCCAATATCTTGCTCATTTTTCTTAGGGAGAGCACTACCGTATCGTTTAGTATTACTTGATGATCCAACGTGTAGCGTGAGTTTTTGCGTGGTTGCGAAGCACTATCGCTTTGGGGTACTACAGTTCGATTCATTTTTTATCCTATTGAAACTAATGAAGGAAGGGAAATAGATGTCTCCAATTAACCCTGCTTGCATACTGAGTTTGAACAGATGACTGCTGGTTTACAGATGCTATAAAGATTGTGGGTCTCTCTTAGGTTATTTTGTTAAAAAAAACAGTGTCTAGTGTAATGCCCCGATTTGTTTAATTGTATTTATTTATTTCATTTATGTGAATTTTGTGAAATGTGTGAATTTATTGTATTTTACCTGCTAATTGAGTTAATTGGTTAAATTCCCTGATAGGTAAAATATTTGCAATAAATTATAATTTCTTTTCAACTTTTATTTCCCGAAATATATTTCATCATTGTTTATGTTTTATCGCATTTTGAGAGCGTTTGGGAGATATTTGAGCGTAAGGGCAAAATGGTCATTTTGGGTAGTTAGATATTTTGTTATAAAAAGGAAAAAGGGAGAAATAGAGAGAAAAGGAGAAAGAAGAGAAAGAAAAGAGAAAGAAGATAAAGAAAAGAGAGAAGAAGGGGAAGAAGAGAAAATCATCAAAACAAAGCTTGGATAATCATTTAATCGGGTAAGGGTAGGAAGTTTCGATTATATCTTGCTTGTATATGTATATGTGTGTATTTGTTTGAATGTTTGGTTGAAAAATATTTGTTTTCCACTTGATTGGAATTGTGATCATTTCGATAGAATCGATGTTTTAACGGTTAGAATTTGGAATAGATCGTGTAAAATAGTCATGTAATGTTTGGGTTTAATCAGGAATAATCGTTGGTATGATTTAGGGAGTTTTGGATTGAGTTATATAGTTTGTGAGAGTTAGGGTAATAATGATGAAATAGTGAGAAATCGATGTTTTCACGGTTGGAATGCGGAATAAGTTATGTAGTATAGTCGGGTGAGGATAGGAATTAATCCGGAATGGTTGTTTGTGTGCTTTCGAGTGGTTTTGACCGAGTTTGGAATTGGGTTAAATTGATAAAATTAGGTTTAAAAATATTTCAAAAATGTAAAATGTGTTGGATGGCTTTTTAATGTTGAAAATATTGTAGTATGTTGAATTCAGAGATCGCAGCTTTTTACGGAATCGAAAACGGATGTCCGGAAGTCTTCCGATGGTGTTTTTCAGGCCAAATTCTGCTGAATGTCCGCAGGTATCGCGCTTAGCGCAGGTCTGCGCACTTAGCGCGGTCTGGACAAAAATGAAAAATTTCCGAAACTTCAAAAATTCATAACTTTTGAACCGTAAGTCTGTTTTGACCCCCGTTCGAAGCGTTGGAAAGCTAATAAAATATTCTTTCTATTAAAAACATTCTTATACAAAGAGGACCTAAAGCGACGGGGAACATCGTTTGCCCGACGGGGAGTTACACTAAGTAACAAGGGATGATTCCAATAATTCCTGAGTGAATTAATGATGATGATAATGATGGATGGATGATACCGCATTTGCATAGAGTCATTGTGTCGGTCTCTCTGCATTTGCATAAATCATGAATGGATTGATTATGTGTGGGAAATTGTGAATGGATTGATAATGTATTGAGCTTATGAAGGCATTGGTGATTTAATATGCATTTGTGATAAATGCATTAGTTATGGATGATATGTTTTATGTATAGACATATGCTATGTTTTGTGGGGATGTTGTACCTTACAATGATTGTATTAATTATCTATGGTATGCTATATATGAATATATGTGATGTGGTGGTGTGTTTCCATATGTCATAAGCTTGGTATGCCTTATGTGTGAATATGTGATTATGTTGGTATAATTGATATATGCTATGTTGTTGGATTATTAGAAATATGTTATGTATCTGTGGCATGCTATATGTATTAGTATGTGATGCTTGTGGTGAGAATAATTATGCATGTGAATTTATATGTGTTTGTATATTATTATGCAATCTTGATTTAGTTGTTATTTCTCACCGTTCTGCTGTGGTTTGTTGCTCTATGAGGCAATTACAGATTAGTATCTTGGAGGCTTTTGTGAAGATTAGTTCTCCACCCTTTTGTCGGTATGTTTGCTCTGATACGTAACACGGGAGTCGGGGAACGCTTTTGTTATATATGTATACATTTGTTGGATCTATTTCGTATTACATTTGTATGAATATTTTGATGCTATAAAATAATTTATTTTATAAAATAAGTCAGTTGTGGATCTTTCCACTTTATTCCATAATTAAAATTTCCTTTTGTTGAAAAAAAGTTTCCTTTTTATGTTTATTCCATTTTGTGTTATGTATCTAATTTATGAGCAGGGATTGTGTTTTCTTTCTTTAAATGTGGCATCCTTGTTTCTGTCGAAAAACTTTTTTTATTTACTCTGATTTATTTATGTATTACTTAACCGCGATGGGAATTAGGGTGTTACATTAGTGGTATCAGAGCAGGTCGGTCCGTCCGGACATGTTGTTGAGTCAGTTGGTGTGACAGTTGAATACTGTCGATGTAGTTTGTTCCTTAGTACGTGATATGTGTGTGAAACACTGTGAGTGCTTTCTAGTTTTCTAATCCTTTCTCTTCTGGATTGAGAATGTCTAAGTGGGGGAGAAGCTGGTGCTTCTCCAGGTTGCTGCAGGTGTGGAGCGTTGGCTCAGTGTGTTGTAGTTTGCAAGATTGTAAGTGTTGTTTGGACAGTGTTATTCCCAGTTCCGGAGGGAATGCGGAGGTAAGGTTTATGTCAACTAAGGATTTGTACCACAAGTAGTTTTGTGCACAAGATGCAAGAAATGTTTTTATGGTGTGGTAAAGATGGTCTATGCCCCATCATGATTGCGGCTGTCTATTGAGAAATTGAGGAACTGATCACCCTTAATCTCTTGTTGATAGTAGACGAAATTATGTTGGATGGAATAGACGTGTCTTTCCGGCTTTGATAGTGTATGCAATGAATTGTTGGAATTAAGAAAATGATTACGGATTGTTTTGTTGAGTTGATGAAGATTCTAATATCGAAAGATGAGACGGATTAGAGGTTTTGGTATGTTGGTCTAGTTGGGAAGTCATTGAGAGAGAACGATTGGGTATCGTTAATGGTTGTTCTCAGAGAGTAGAGTGTGAACTCAAATTTGACGAAGGTGAAGATTTGAGGTTTGGATCTGCTAAGTAAGTAGAAGAACTTTTAGGAAGTGAAACTCAGATGTTTGCCATGTTTGTGATGATAGTGTTTTGGAAATTGGCAGGAAGCCACAGGGATGGGCCGTCAGTTATGCATGGTTTCAGATGTGTTTTTGAATGAAACATTAGTGTGTCGACTGGAAGAGGTCCAACATGGTTGGTAAGGAAAAGGATGATAACATGAGGTTGCGTGTTAATCAGTGAGTAGTATGGAAACTTGTGGTTGTGTTCGGGATAGCTTGAGTTTTGAATTGTGACGAATTGCGAACGATGTGAAGTTCCTTGATGGTATTACTTTTGGTTATGGGTTGAGATCTCGTGTCAGCAGAAACCTGGAGTGAGTTGGAACATCGTAAGAAGAATTGATATGGAATATGGTAACCAGAGATTGTTAAGCTATTTTTGGATGAATTGTTTCAAACTCAGAATGAATTTTGAAGGTTGTATATGTTATGGTTATGGAGTATATGAATCGTATCTTCCATACTTGTTTGGATAAGGTTATAGTGATGTTTATTGGATGATATTCTAATTTATTTTAAATCAACGGATGAGTATGTAGAGTATTTGAGGAGTGAGTTACAAGGGTTGAAAGAGAGGGAGCTTTCTGCTAAATTATTCAAGTGAGAATTTCGGTTGAAAAAGGTTAGTTTCTTGGATATGTTATTTCTGATTATGGTATTGTTATAGATCTATCGAAAGTGGATGCAGTTTTACATGAGAGGCTCCGAAGTCGGTTAAGGTGCTTAGAAACTTTTTGGACTTTAGTTGGTTATTACCGGAGGTTATGGAAGGTTTTTCCAAGTTAGCATTTTCGTTACTTCGGTTGACTTGTAAAGGGTAAGTCGTTTGCTTTGGATGTCCATTGTGAGGAAAGTTTGAGAGGGCTAAAGTAGAATTTGTCTACGGCTCCAGTTTTGATTCTGCGTGATCCTAATAAACCGTTTGTGAGGTATTGGGACGCGTCTATGAAGAGTTTAATCAAGGTGGTAATGCAAGATGGTAAATTCGTGGCTTAGGCTTTACGACAATTGAGGATTCATGATTTCAAGATGGTTGCGGTTACTTTTGTGTTGAGAATCTGGAGGTATTATTTTTATGGTTTTGAGTTCGAAGTGTTTAGTAATCACAAGAATATTGAGTACCTGTTTGGTCGGAAATAATAGAGTATGAGACAACGAGGATGGTTAGAATTCCTGATGAGTTATGACTTTGGCTCGAATTATCCTATTGGAAAAGTTAATGTCGTGCCTGATGAGTTAAGTCGAAAGTTTTTACATATGTCTGCTTTGATGGTTAAAGAGTGGGAACTTTTGGAATAATTTAGAGATTTGAGTTGGGGTGTGAATTGACATCTGATAATGTGAGGTTGGGTATATTAAAAGTGATCAGTGATTTTTAGTGAATATGAGAAAGAGTTAGACTTTGGACGTGAAATTGGTAGATTTGATGGTTACAAGTAATCAGAGTACGCAGCGAACGTGTGATGTGGCACATTTCGTATATGCATGTGTGACTTGTAAGAATTCATAGGTTGAACATTGTAAACATGTAGGAGTAATGAGACCGTTGGACGTTTCAGAATGGAAGTGTTAGGTGAAAGGTTTAAATATTATTCATGAGCTACTATGTATATGGATGTTTTGGTTGTATGTTCGATTGGTGAATCGTAGCATTGTTGTAATATTGTTGTGTGACAAGGATGTTGGTATTGTGGTTAGGTAGAGGTTGTTGAAACGTTGTTGTGTCGTGGGACTTTAGGTTCTTGTCTTTGTTGTTTCCTCGTTTCCATGGTGCTGGTTCGAGTGCGTGTGGTTAATCCCTATGTGGGAGATTAGGGGAGTGTTACCTGGGTGTTGGTAACATGGTTTTCTTTGAGTCGTGAGTTGGTCGTCAAGTGCATTGTATGGGCATTGCATCTTGTCGTGGTCATTATTACCGTTGTCGTGTCGTTGTAGTAGTTACTGTTAGCAAGGTGGTTTGTCAGTTGTGTTATTCGTGGTGTGCCTTTTGT